>CM055964.1:13812500-15299375 GCA_029531755.1 Holothuria leucospilota
ATAATATTATGATTTTTTGCCAGACGCATTTGATGAAACATATAAAAAGCACAAAAGACTGGACATAGTTGTCAACAATGCTGCTATACAGGATGAAAGTCAGTGGGATGCTACAGTAATGGTCAACTATGTAAGAAATGTTTAACCTGATTTTATATTTTGTAATTTCATGAAAAATATTTAGCATTCAAGTTTCAGAGAAATTTGCAGAAATAGGATTTGCATGCTCAGATCAGATATTTTTAAATACAGTCAGTTGGGTAATTTGATAAATTCTTTTTAAATTTGATTCATGAATGAATTAGTTATGATGGGTTTCTCTGTTGATTGTGGCTAGCCATTCTGATTAGCCTACATCCCAAGTATATTTGGTATTTCCACATAAGCCATCGTTCAAAGAGTATGTAAACAGGTAGGGTATGCTGATGCAAGACACACAGCTTCTGAGTGGCTCAGTGTAATGTGGGAAACCTGCTTTTTCACAAGATTTTAATCAATTTTTCCATATTGCATTGAGCATTTATTAAGCATTGCTTCTTCTGAGCACTTCACTCTTGAGTATTGTGTGAGTTGACTGTTGTGGAACTTGATTATTATTAAGCATAGCAGTTCATTTTCTTCAAAAATAAAATAAACTTTTTATTTTTTTCTTGCTTAGCTTGCAGTTGTTAGAGGAGTACGATTGGCCAAGAAGTTCATGAGCACTGAAAATGGGGGGCAAGGAGGAGTTGTAATCAACACTGCTTCGTGTAATGGTGAGAACTTATTCAAATGACATACAGGTACTCACTTATTTCAAAGTTGGACTATTGGATTAAATTTCAATTTACATTTACCTTGGAAGAAAGAAGTGATGCCATAATCATGAAAACTGAAGGAATTTCATGCCATGTCATAAAGTGTGTAAAAATCACAACAAAAAGGTTGCATCAATTTTACAGTTGTACTTTTAATTATCGAAGCAAGGTTACAGGTATTTGTTGGGATCCAGATGCCAGAAAAGTATTAGGAAGGTTGGGTAGGTAGACATTATATAACTGCAGTCAGTTTGTTGTAATGTCACATGTAGTATGCAGAAATAGTTGTTTTTTATTTACAAGTTTTGGGGTAGTCATACAAATAAGGCATGCAAAAGCCAACATCAGGATGCAGTCAAAACATTGTTAGCAAATAGTTTGGGTTGCTTGACCCCCTCCCCCTGACTGACCCCCCAATCCCGTCATTTTTGTGCCCTTATACAGAAGTCTTGTCAGGTTAAGGCCATGCTTTAGAAGTGGACATAGAATCAATTCTGTGTATGACATCTCATTTTACATACACAAGCTGGTCAAACTGCCATATAAATGCAGAATTCAGTAGTAAGTCTTTGTTGGTATGTGTAATACCATGGTTTCCAGTGATTGTAGAAAGTACTCAAAAAATTTCAAAACTGCTATGCAAAAGTTTAAATGCCATGGTATTCTCTGTTAGGTTTACTCTTTTTTTTCATATACAGGATTACGTCGTGCCTGGGTTCCTGTTTATGCATCAACAAAGGCAGCTGTTATCACTCTCAGCAGATGTCTACCAGTAAGTTCTTCATTGTTGAATACTGGATATTGGTGACAACGATGCTATTTTTGACTGCTGTTACTTTGTGAGAGTCAAGTTTTATATTTGATTTTCATGCACAACCACTTTCCTGTCAAAATGATAACAATCAATACAAGAATAGAATGTGAACTGAATGGGTAGACTTTATTTTGTTATGTGGAACATATTTTATTTACTACATTTTAAAACTTCCCTTCATTCTTTAAGAAAATCTGAGCTGAAACCAGGAGGTTATTCCTAACCCACATATGTGGTACTGTGTACAGGTGTCCCCCCCCACCCCTTCCAAAAAAGAAAGAAGAATAAGAAAATAGAAGGAAAAAGGGAAGGTAAACAGAAATGAAAATAAGTAAAGTGGAAAAAGATTAAAATGCTTGTATGGTAAATATTCACTTGGCCATCATGTATTTTAATATTTTAATTTGTGTGAAAATAGTAAATAATAGTATCTTAATAAAAAAAAAAAAAGTTTGTACATGAATTCATTGGCCCTGGCTTGGAAGAGCAGTGAGGCATGTCCCCTGATCGATTTGACCAAATCGGAAATGGCCAAAGGGATCAAATCTATGTATTTCTATAGGAGTATGGTTGGGTGTCTTTTTGATAAATGATGGATAAAGATTGTGATTACTAAATTTCTGTTTCTTCCATGCACTTTCACTTTAGGTTCTTCAGTTCTATGGTTCAAACCTTTTGTTTGGTACTGTCTCAAACATACTTCAGTTATTCAATGTGAGGCTGTGCTGAAAACCTGTCGTACAGGAAAGACTGGTTAAAACCAGTTTCGGTTTGGTTTGGTTTGTGGAAAAACATAAAACCAAAACTGAACTTACATAAGGGATGCCACTGAAATTCTCTTATGCATTTCTCTGCATCCCGTTGCAGCGCATTTTAATCCGTGGGCAGCGAAACGCCCATTGTGTAGCGCTCCGAGAGTTCCCTCACGAAGAACAATAGCCATTCCGTAATACCAACGCGCTGCTCTGTGCCGCTCTTTGTTGCCGCATTTTGCAGGGTAATCCACCCGAAACACAAAGCAAATGCCGATGCGTTGCAGCGACGGTGTTAGGACTTATTCATCACTGACAGAATTCAACATTCTGTCAAGTTATTCACGATCGGAAAATACCATCTTTCTTTAGTTTATACAAACTTTGAGCTGTTTTTTTTTTTGCTATGCCAGTTCCCTGGTGAAAGTATACTACGGCTTAGCATTTTGCATGTGTTTCAGATCATTTGTCACATTTACTTGTTTTTTAATCGTATACTAATTTTTATCGGCAGAACGCAATTAAATAGTTTGTGGTCTTAACATTTTAGCTTCGTGAATATTCCATGGCCATTAATTTACGTACACTTCGCTTCAAACGGCCTTCACTCGGCCTAAGCTGCAGCCTATCATGTATATACTTTTATGAAAAACATGCACCACGCAACTTTTATGTTTACATCGAAAAAAATGCGTCAGCTTAATTGACCCAATCGAAATTCAGACGGAAAATACAGCCAGCACGTACGCAATGCATTGGCCCTGAGCCACGGTTGATAACAAGCTGTATGTCGGCAGTCTTGAATTTACGTACCACTGTCACATAGGGCTTATTATATTACATATGAGGGATGGGATCATGCTAGCTCTTTTCTGTGTTTCACGAAGCCGTCTAGGTAGTAACTTTCTTTCAAGCCCACGATACACCTAAACAATACACCTAAAAATTTCGTGCATTTCTTCATCAGGCGAATTATTTTACCTTTCGGTAAAAACTTCAAACGGCATGCCCGTCAGTCGAATCAGATCTTCGGTTGTGTTTATAAGTTGGTTTCATAATCTGAATTGTTTGCATTGGAAACTGGGTACGCTTGTGCAAGATTTCTATTGTTGTTATTATAGCAAGGAAATTGGTGAATAAATTTTTACCTCGTGGGGGCTTTTTGTGGCTTCTAATTTCAAGTCCTTATAGTAGGGAGGGGGAGGCTTATTTCGAAGGCCGGGAGCCACGCGGACCACATGGGACTGGACGAAATTTCTGGTTGGTTAAACCAGCCAACATGGGCACAATATGGAGTAATGCCCAGCATGCACTGCTGTTGAAATGTTTTATTTGGTGGGAAAATCCTTTCAATAAAAGACGGGGTTGGAGGTGGGGTGGGAGTTAGTGTAATTGGGTCAGGAGTGGCTCTACACCCTGTGTCACGGTCCTCCCCCACTATCGTTTTTGTGCTATGCTTCCCACAGCAGTCTTCAATATGTAAGAGATGCTCTAAGAAATTTTGTCCCCCCCCCTCTCAAACAGAAAGTTCGTCCCCCCTGGTCGACTTAAAATTATCCTAGTTGCGCCACTACAGTTACACAGGGCTGCCTTTTCTGGGCATGATCACCTGTAACAATGAAATAAGTACACCTTGACCTATTTCAAAAAGCTGAAAATGCTTAAGTTTGTCTCGGAGCTTCATGACCGTATAGCCTATGCGATTCATAAAAACAATAGGGGCCTATGGCATAGGCCTGTGGGTGTAGGCTAAATGTTTTAAGAAAAGATATCTCACAAATTTACCGCCGTCCACTTTGTTATTTACTTCAATAGTGGCAAATGATCCAACATCTGTGGAAAAATCAGAGGTGGATACAAGGGGGGGGACTTTCCCGGTGGCTCACCCCCCCCCCACCTTTCGCCACATTAACAATAACAAATACGCGAAAATTAGTGTATTGTTAATCTAGGAGAATATTCAAAGGGGCGTTCAGCCCCCCCCCCCTTTCGAAATGTCTGGATCGCGCCTGAAGATAACTGCTTCTAGCAGGGCAACGTTACCTTTTACCATGCACACAAACTCATTTCACTAAGCCCGCAGTTTATTCACCATAGACTCTTTGTGAGCTTTTCCCATCTCAATCCGCGGTACCTTCGCGACTTTCTTAATCCTGTTATTCGTTGTAAACTAATTGAGCAATCTAACGTAGTGGAAACCCACCACGCAGGCTAACAAGTCTCTTGCAACATGAACAAACGATCGGATATCGTGGTCGCCATTTTGATAAAAGTAAATTGCTCGAAAAAGTAGCACATTGGGCATCTTTTCAAAATCTGTTTACTTGGAATGTTACTTTTAAATATTTGCTACATGGGAATGGCTGTACTTTGCATAGAATTCATATTTTCGCTGAAAATTCAGTTCTCCGATATTTTTGTCCAGGCAGCATGCTTCGTAATGACGTAGTTAGAGCGCCCCGTTAGGCTATGTTCACTTGATGTGCATTCGATGTTGACCTATACCCGGAAGGAAACAGGGTGTAGACATTGCAATCTTACAGTACAGCGGCAGGGATTTTTACCAAGATCTTGGGAATATGGCATATCGGCACATCGACTGGGAAACAGACAAAAAATTTCAGGAACGTGTACTGCATAAATTTAGGGTTATCGTTTTGGCCCTGTCGAATGACCTTTCTCCTCTGGTCCTGTCACTTCCCCGTGGCCCCAACTAAAGTTTAGAGAGTATTTCGGCTGAAAATGCTGAAACTGACAGCCAACCACAATCTTACTAAAATCCCCGGCCCCTAAAATTTTTGATTAATTGTCATAACACATTTTCACACATGTTGGTGGGTTGATGCTGTGGGTGAGGGGTAGGGGGGAGGGATAGAGAGCGCTTTAACCTTTCAAACAAACTTCCGTTGTCATACGCAATATTATATCTCCATCAAAACAGCTCAAGTTGCAATAAACAATATTAAAACATACTTTTAGGGGAACATAGGCATACCGGGGAGACAGTGATCTCAGCTGGGGAGGGGTCTGAACTAAACATTGTTTTGGACACCATCCTGGCGGGATGGGTCAAAGGGAATACTTGTCCCCAAGCCTGTATCCGAGGGTGAGCCCCTAGAAAAAGTTTGCCCTGCAACATGCATTGTCTCAACGCAGTTTAAATATCTCCCTCCCAATAAAATGTCTCCGGCCTAGAAACTATTTCTTCCTCTTTCAGTAGGCCTACGTTGTCGGGCAATGGGCCTGAATGTCCCCCTCCCCTTGGAGAATTTTTCGGTACTTGAATCCCTTTGAGGGTGCAATTTGGTGCAACTTTCGTATTGTGCTAATTTGAAGGATACTTCCCTTTCATTTTCCTTTGTAAAATTATTTTTACAGAGGGAATTAAAGGGAGTTTTCATCGGTCTAGGAACAATACTGGAGCAAGCAAGCTTTCGTCCCCTCACATTTTGACAAAAAAGCTCGATTCCCTCCCCCATCCCTCCCCGACTTCTAACGTCTCTCTACAGAAGGAAGTCTAACTCCCACTTTAGAGAGCTAAAAGTTTCTTTCAGTTTCACATCGTGCTGTGCATCCCAGTCTAAAATTACTATCTAGCACAGGCGTAGGCTATTCAGTGGATGGCTCCTCACCTTCCCTTCCCCCTCCCCCAGCCGAATAGTCAATTCAGTTAGAAAAATTACCTTTATCGGCAAGGTTACTGTCATGTTCGTTTGCCACTTAGGAAATTTTCATAGCCGCATTGTTTCCCCTGTTCGAGGAAAATGCACATTTTTTTGGAGACTTCTTCGCGGGAAACTTGGTCGTTTTCATTACCCAAAAGCTCATAGCAACATACTTAGAAAAAAATAGGATAATTTCATTGCACCTTTTCTTGTGTTTAAACGAGAAAAAAGAAAGAAAAAAAAAAACAAAGAGAGAAAGAAAAAGATGACAAAATAACTAAGCGAATCACAAACATGCGACGTATCGCCAGGTAACACTTCTTGAGATATTTTGAATTCTGGCTACGCCACTGCGTATGAGTAAACCTTTCTTGGCACAGGCATTTTTCATTTTGTCGGGAATGAAACTTTTTTTCGGGAAAATGTCCAGCACCCCCACCCCCAACCCACAGATCCTTAGGTACGTCCCTGCCCTTCCTGCAACTCGTAGAACATCTCAGGTCATGAACAGCCCTGTCCAGTAAGGGCACTGTTACGTAAGGCCTTCAGTATCATATCGGGATGGGAAAATGCTGCATCTATGTTTTACCAAGCAAGATGAGTAAGTGGTTGGCCCTCCACTTTGTTTTTGGTCGGGAATTGGCTTTCTTCACGTTTTGGTCCCTGTTACACGTGAAAGACTACATGTAAAACATGTACGTTACCTCGCGACAGGGTTACCCTGACTATTGCTTCATGAACAACGATCAGATCGTGGTCGCCATTTTGAGAAAAAGTAAATTGCTCGAAAAAGTAGCACATTGGGCATCTTTTAAAAATCTGTTCGCATGGAATGTTAGAATTAAATATTTGCTACATGGTAATGGGTTTACTTTGCACAGAATTCACATTTTCGCTGCAAATTCTGGTCTCCGATATTTTTGTCCAGGCAGCATGCTTCATAATGACGTAGTTCGAATGCTCTGTTAGGCTATGTTCACTTGAAGCACATTCGATGTTGACCTATACCCGGAAGGAAACAGGGCGAATCATCGCAATGTCACTTACAGAGTTGCAGCAGAGAGCTGCCTCTAGTGGTAGCTCCCTGGTTGCAGACATTTATGGTTGCAGGGATATTTTCCATGATCTTGGAAATATGGCACATGGACTAGGAAATAGACAAATAATTTCGGGAATGTGTACTGCAAATTTACGGTTAGGCCTATCGTTTTGGCCCTCAGACTGTCAAATGACTTTTCTCCTCTGGGGCCGGTGACTCGTCCGTGGCCCCACCTAAAGTTTAGAGTGTTTCGGCTGAAAAATGGCCTAGCACCACCTTCCAAACATCCCTCACAATATTTTTAAATAATTGCCACAACATATTTTTACACATGTTGGTGGATCCATGCTGTGGGTAAGGGGATGGGGAGGGGCTTTAACATTTGAAACAAAATTCCCCGGTCATACGCAAAAAATACTCAACCAAAACTGCTTAAGTTGCAATGAGCAATATTAAAACATATACTTTAGGGAAGCATAGCGTAGGAAGATATGATCTCAGCTCAGTGGGGAGGGGTCTGAACTGAACATTTGCTTTGGAACACCGTCCTGGGGGATGGGTCCAAGGGAATGGTTGTCCTCAAGCCCGTACTGAGAGTGATCACTCTCAGCTACGGGCTTAAGGACAACCAGGGCTCGAGCCCCTAGAAAATTCGCCCCTGCAAAAATTCAAAACAACTATTGTCTCAATGCAGTTTGAATGTATCCCTCGTAAATGAAATGTCCCCCTGGAAACTATTTCTTCCTCCTTCGGTAGGCCTACCTTGCCTGGCTACGGGCCTAGATGTGCCTCCCCTTGGAGAATTTTTTCAGTACTTGAGGGGCCCTACATGCAAGTTGGAAGTTGGTGCAACGTTCGTATTGCGCTTGTTTGAAGAATAATTTGTTTCATTCGTAAAATATTTTCCTTTATAAAATTATTTGTAGAGAGGGAACAAAAGGGAGATTTTTTTCAGCCCTGGAACAATATCTGGGCCAAAGCACAATTTTTCGTCCCCTCATAGTTTTGTTAAAAGGGGCTCAATCCCCCTCCCCCGGGCTTCTTCCGTCTCTCTACCAAAGGGAAGTCTGCCTCCCACATTGAATAACTCAAAAAGTTTTTTCAGTGTCACTGACATCATACTGTGCATCCCCAGTCTAAATGACTATCTGGCAGAGGTGTAGGCTTAAGTCTGTGTGTAGGATCGACCTCACCCTCTCCCACCAGAATTGTCAGTTCAAGTCGAAAAATATAGCTCTACACAAGGTTAATCTCATGATCGTTGGTACTTTCGAAATTTTCACGGCCGCATCGTTTGTCCTAGGGGCAAGCTGTTCGGGGAACGTGCGCGTTTTCTTGGAGAATACTTCGAAGGAAATTTGGTCGTTCTTATAACCCAAAAGCTCATTGCAACATACATAGAAACTTTAGGATACTTTTATTGCACATTTTCAAGGCTTGTGTTTTTACCAAAAAAAAAAAGACAGCAGCGAGTGTGGCGTCAAACATGCGACGTATCGCCAGGTAGCTTTTGACTGTGATATTTATCTCTGGGCAGTTATAGGCCTGTGTGTTCAGTAGCAAGCTTACTCGGCCGTTATCATTTAGGGGAAAAATGCGGTATAGGCCTACCCCACCTTTGACAAAATGCTTAAAAACGGGCGAAACATTAGGTTAAGGTGTAAGATATTCAAAGATGAGAAGTAGAAACTATCAAAGACCGCACATACAGTCTCCGCACTTTCTCAGTCAGTAGTAACTTGCATCTGGGTGTTTAATATAGTAGCCTATAGTCTATGGTGGTGCAAGTTCCTACAATCGGATCGAGGAGTGTCTCTTTTCAATTTCCTTCAAAGTATACTTGGTATGAGATGGCTATAGCTTCGGTGTGATTAAGTAAATATTGCTAATGTCAAAAAATACAGTAGAAACGTGTTTTAGGCCAAACTGAATTCGGCGCTTCTTGGCGTGTCTGTAAGATACGGCTAACGTAACGAAGTCGTAGGCAAAGGCCTAAATTATGGTATATTTGTCCTGTGCTCATTTTCGGTGCCTTCAATTGCTACGATCGTTTTGATTTCGCGACCAAATAACCCACGCAAATGGATAAACAAATTCATCACCAACCATAACATCCCTACTGTACGATGGAATTGTATCATCTCTCAAAACTTTCGCAAAGCGTTTCTTTGTAGGAAAAAAATCGATATCGTGAGCATTGAGCACCTCCTTAATCCCCTAATAGCGATGCATCGCTACGCTGTGATTACGTACACAATGGTGTTCGTTTCTCTGCATAGGCCAACTGTACACTTAAGCTGGATGCATTTGCGACGCCAACGCCTCGCCGACGGGATCCATTGTGTTTGCGCTGGTATGGGTCCGAAATGCATCTCAACGCATAAGAGAATTTCAGTGGCATCCCTAACTCACCTACAAATCTGTAAGTACGAATCGAACATTTGGTATAAATTCGTAAATTTCAGCCACTTCACCCCAAAATTCTTAAACTAAAAATGGAAAAACATGAAATGAAGACAACTTTGGCACCAGTCTATTGTATTTATGATCGTTAGTAATCATACTCCTATGCTTACAATCTTAAGACATCTCCTGCAACTTGAATACCTTGCATGGTTTTTATGGCTACCGTTTCCAAGAACATGCAGTTTGCACATAGCCTAACAAGGGTTGACTATGACTAGGTTTCACTGCAAAGTCTATACTAGGCAATCAAACATACCAAGATTAGACACCTTGATTGTGGATAAAATTTGCCTTTTCAATGCATATCAGTTCTTTTCTATGTGACAAATTGGGCCGTTAAACTTCATCTAACTAACTAATCTATGTGACAAATTGAACAAACTATTGCTGCTTAAACTTGTTTGTTACGAGTAACGAAGAAACTGAGACTCTTTTAGAAGTAGCAACCTTGGAAAAATACCGTTCGTGAAAGCTTAGGAAAGACTAAGTTTTATTTTCACAAAATGAAACAGGTCTGAGCAGGCGCGTGGGCTTGTGCTTGGGCATGGTGTAATCAATGCAGCTTACGATAGTTGTTTTCGTTAAAACATACAACTTCCTGAACACAATGTTATTTAATAGTAGCACAGAAAAGATGTGCATTACTCTGGATAACCATTTCAGTAAGAGAGAACATGTTTACATTTTGTCTTTTCACTTATCCCTCCATACAGGGTTACCCTGACTAGTACCTAGATTCCCAGATAGTGGGTCGCAACCCAAAATTGGGTCGTGAGATAAAAACTGATGGGTCCCGAGCCCATCTGGGGTCGTGGAGGTTGCGTAGCCTTGGAATGGGTTTACAATACATTTCATACGCCTCCCTGCTGAAAGTTTTGCACATGCCCCTTAAGCTGGGTCAGTGAATAGTGCCAAGTCATGAAATATGGGTCGCTTGAAAAATAGGCCGGTGGGAATCACTGGTCTAGTAAATCAACAACCTAATTAACATTTTTTAGTGACGGAAAATTACGTGAAAGAGAATACCTTACATGGCAGCCTCTCATATTGGTTAAAGCCTGAGGGACTTCTAACATCCCAACTCTTCGAGATGGGCTTTCCCGTAATGCCAGAAAATGCTCCTGAATTCAATTTGACAAAGTTATGGGAACTTGCAAAGCTTTTCGTTTTGCACTTGAATAATTTTTGGGTGATGAGTTGGTAAAGTTTTCATCGGAGGGTCTAGAAAACAGGCAGGATATGGCAAATGAAAATCAAACTTAGGGCGCCTGACTTTTCTGTCTACGGTTTCAAGTTGAAGAACTCGAAAATGATACTGATAGTTAATCTATTCCCAAGCCCGATAATACTTTTTAATATGCACTGATGGTAAAAATTTGACTTCTCATTAAAGGGAAACAATTGTACAGCTTTCTAAGCAAGTACAACATTTAGAACACATTTTTCCAAGCATTGTGATACCATTAACAACTAATATAACTCAATATCTTATTTAACACGAATTTTTCAAAAAAATTTTTGAAACTCACTAAATGCCACTGCGTAGGCAATCATGATATTGTGATATTACCCACAATGCAACAGAACTGTGATGTCACACCTGCACCTCGCCGCGGGTTTTACAACAACTGCTTGTGTAGTTTGTAAGCACACACCTACAGTATTCACGGTAACGTCAAAACTATCTTTAATTTTCAAAAAATGCAGCGGTTAAATTTGCCATTAAAATCCAGAAATCTGTACATTACTATCTAATATCATCATACAGCCTTCTTCAGACTTGATACGTACGATTTTTAACCAGTTAAAAAGTTCGAGAAAATCCTTCACCCTACACTTATAAGTGCAGCTCGAAATCCATATTGACTCTATATGGCATATCACACACATGCATGGTACTGACCACTGCACTGCATCGCCATAGTCCGAGGTGATTCGATCATTCTTGTCAAAACGTTTTAGATTTTTCTAAACTCTCAACAGCCAATCTGCCAAAGTTGTAAAATTCAAAGTTAAATATTCAAACAATACACAGAAGTCTCTTACCAGACCAAATGCGTCTGGTTGAAGCTTACTTAACCAAAAAGAAATTCTGTGCCTGTTACCGAAAGCTCGAGGCAGCCATGATGGGAACACATCGCGGAGAATGGTTACGCTTGCTTCCGGTAGACTCAAATATAACTCTCGACTCACATTTCAAGGTGTTGCTGAAAGAATGCGGCCAGTACTCCACCAAATTTGCACTAATCGATATCATACTTCACAGTGTCTACGCAAAATCCTCATTATATGCACTAAATCAGAAAATATCACAAGACTTTTGTCTCGAACGAAAGCCAGGCCCTAGCAAGCACGTATAGGTGTTTTTAGGAGAATAGTGTTTCCATAAGTTAGACAAAAATTTCCCTCAAAGGATCAGAGTTTCCTTAAGTTTTCATGACTACTACCAAAGAGTTGAATCTCTTAATGTTCTTATGGTAACATAAGAGTAAAAACAGATAATCATCATTTACGTATAGAAATCATTATGAAGAACTATCCAAACACCGCGTGAACACAGCCCTTCAGTGTGATACCATGGGCTCGGAAAATGGAACCACTGAAAGAGAGTATTTCTTGATAGGATCCTCTTCCAATACTACGAAAAATAAATGGGCAAGAACTATTTAGTATTTTTAGCTGTGGGGCATAAAAATCCCATCGAAGTTTTTGTTATACTTTCTATATTTTTTATGATTTAAAATGCATAATTTTGAAATTTTGAACCACCACTCACAAAAATTAAGAAGGCCTATTTAAATTTATTTGAGCTGGCAACATTTTGCTCTGGAAATCGTGAGGTGCATGTTGTACGTCAGCAATCAGCTGATATCTAGTCGTCTTCTTTCGAATATGTCTGCGCACATGCCAGCAAGCGAGGGAAATTTGAAATATATTATTCTTAATAAAGGTTTCATGTAAGGTCCACCAGGTAAAGATTATCTGTAGTATTTATATGTATACTACACATATGTAAAGGGTCAAATGGCCACTATTGTTCCCCTTTAAACTTATATACATGCTAATGTACATTTTGTTATTCAGGATTTTCATTTAAGCAGTCTGTTTCTTTTATTATTATCACACAGGGTTTGCAGGCATGCAACTACATTATATGCTGCCATAGCATGAAATTATAGTGTGTGTGTGTGTGTCATTGTATGTGTCATTGTGTGTTTGTGTTGCCAGAGTACTTTTCCAGGACCCATTTTAGGGGCCAACATTCAATAGGGGAGGGGTATTTGTGTTTATGCACTCTCATTTCCCTTTCAGGAAATCATTATAAGTGTCATAATCTGGTATACATGGCATGCTCTTCCTATGGAAATTTATCAAACTGCCAAAGTCAAGATACTTAAGATGGAAAATGAAGTGAGGACATCAGATGTTTTAACCAGGACTTAATTGAAAAGAGCAGATTGAAGCTATTAGATGATTATGATCACTCGTTGAGAAGGCTGACATGAATGGCAGGAGAGAGAACATTGAATAACATTTGTTTCTATAATAATTTACCATGTCATTTTCTTGCCTACACAGGAAGGTGATACTGCTTTTACCAAAGGTGGTATGAGAGTTGTAGCCGTATGTCCTGGATATGTTGATACAGTGCTCGGGAATTCTGGCAATGTGCTGCTTCCACCTGAAAATCAGCCTAACCCTGTACCGTAAGTATTTATCTGATGCAGTAGTACACTCTGAGAAATAATTTTTACCATATTCAAAAGCCTGAAAAAGGTTTTTTTTATTTATTTTTTCTGAAAGGTACAGTGCTGTGAACATTTAACATCCATAGATTTATTTGTCTAATTGTAGAACTTCAAACAACTCTGCACAATTTCACACAAATTCACACAGTTTGAGACTGAGTTTCAGTGAATTTTCGTACAATTCAACGTGCAAAAATCATACACATGACTAAAAGAGTTTTTGCTAAAGGATGCTGACTATGTAATATAAACTCTAGTAGTCAAAGATTAGAATTTTTGAAGCCATTCTGATAGAAAAGTTGTCCGCAGCTACAGAAACGGAGTATGATTTGGGTTGACTTTACGACTCTCGAAAACAAGCAGTTGGAAAGCCCACTTGAAAATTCTTGAATGGCCTTTATTTACCCCAGCAAAGTTTGTGCAGTACAGGATTGACAATGTTTTTGAAAATTCCTTAAAAGAGAGTGAAATTTTTCTTTTAATTTACTGCTCCTTGCTTTATAACAAAATGGAATTTACCATTATGTTTACCTTGTATGTGCTTTTGAGCCTATATATCCAATGTAATAATCCCTGTCTGAACAGACGCCTCATTTATCTTTCCCTGTAATGTTAGTTCCAGTCCAGTGGCAAGAGCTAACAGAAGTTCACCAAAATATTCTATGACACCAGCATTGGGTGCAGTTGCATATGGGTACTGTACGTGTGACAGTTGTACTTATATAGGGGAAAATAACAATCAAGGGTACAGATGTGTCTAGAGGAAAAGTTTTCGGCATGCTGGTAACAGCCTTTTGTTCTTTGTGGTAGAAATTCCCGACAGCCCTACTTTTTCAACGTCACAAAACTGGTGACTGAGTTCTTTCTGTGAAGTGAATCTTTGTTTGTATTGTCTAAGAACAAATTAAGACAAAAAAATCCCTGTTGACAAATTGGATCCACCCATTTTAGCCAGCCAGTCATAATAAGCCTTTTTGCAATTATGATTGCACAAGGAATTGTGCGATGCAAGGAAGATAAACAAACTGTTTGCCACACATGGAATGTGAAATACACGTTATTTGAATCAGATTATGAGACAATTGTAAGACCAAGAAGACGATGTTCATGCTGCTTAAGGTACACAGCCACAGGTTATAACCTAGGGGTTTTCCAAAGTAGCCTTTTCAGGTAGTTTCATACCGACTTGCTATGGCAAAAATGGGCCCTAGTTAACAATGGATATCGAAGCTTGCAATATGCTCATTGCACATTCCATTTTGTCATAATAGTATCCTCCTGGGTCCCACTTCAGCACACGTTTTCACAACAGAAGCACTACTCATCTTCCCTCCTATTACATCCTGCCACTTGATCTGTTTAAAAGAAATCTGCACTGTGTTAATGTAAACTCTCAATGGTCAATAGATATCTGGAACAAGGGCTATTAAGGGCTGCTAATAAAACACTTAAGGACAACGATTGCTGAAATGAGCTGTAGCTCACGCATTGCATGTTTCAATTTAACGATGATACTAGTGAATAGCAAGTGGCCGAAAAGCAAGACAAGTCCGTGACGACACAGACAGTCATCTACAGTTTACTGTGTTTGGGTAAGACCTGGGGAATGGGGAGGATTGCACCTCCTTCGGGGTTTGGCAAAAACCATCTTTCTTGCATATTTTGGGGAAAACATTGGGCAATTATCCATTAACACAATTTTCAGAAAGTCATTTTCCATGGTGCAGTCCAAATTGAATATACGCAAAATGAAAGTATGTCATTGAAATGCAACTACAGAAACATATTGCCCACTCGACTGTTATGTGACTTGTGAATGAAATTTTGATTTGTGTGAAAAGGTCAGACTGGTACTTCCCTGGAGTCATTGTAAAGTGCATTTAGCCATTTTGGCATACAAGAAAACAAGAACATTAATTTAGCTGTAGGGCATGGGAGTAAAACTTTTTAATTACACTCTACATTCCCCATTGAAGATGTTCTAAGTTCTTTGTCGTTTGTGTTTTCACTTTAGGCTTCCACTTGAGCTAAAATCTAACAATCATTACCTTCGGACATATATGTTTTGGTGGGCCCGTCCCCATCCACGTACTAGCTGACAGCGCTATACTGTCCCATATGCATTTGTATGTCAGCATACTGTGGATAGGAATTGTAGGCTAGACAACCACTGTAACTCTTGAACAGAGCAGGGCTGCTAGAAACAAACTTTATGCCACATAACCACAGTTTTACCTCTAAAATGACCTTTGCCACGATTTTGTACAGAAAAGCACTAGGTGTTACAGCTCAGTCAGATATTTCACAAATTTTGTAGAAACTCACTTATATACTACAAAAGGGATGGTGTCAATGTCACTTTGCATAATGTATCATTCAAGACTTCAGGCCCGGCCAGCTCGGTAAATGCTCGTTACTGTATCCTTGACCCTACCAAACTAGCTTACCAACATGTAGTGAGAAGTTTGGCGCAATTTGAAAAAGTAAAGATAAAATGTATTCTACTGTATGTAACCTGTAAGATGCACGTTACTGTATGGTTGAACAAGGTGATGTTGTCCAATGTGTCCCTACTTTGTCAATATGAATGGTCACTTGCATAAGAAAAAAAAGTTAGGAATGGATTTCAATAAACTCGGTCAACTTTGTAATACTTTGCACAGGTTGTATGAAACTACCCGCTACCTACTACGGCTTGATGACCGTCAAAAATAAGGCAAATGAGATAACCTGCAATTAACATGAGAAACTAATGGCATTATTAATGATATGGCTTTGTTTGCTGATATTTGTATCAGAGGGAAAAAAAACTGTGTAGTTCACTTTTGAGGTTGACATGTCCTATTGGCTTAAAGGCAACAATATACACTATATTTTGGTATGTTTGAACCGTTTCAATCTATTGTATACACTTTAAGTGCAAACGATACGCAGACAAAATGCTTTCACTATACTGGCATAGTTGTAAATTTGTAATACGTTCATGCCATTTGGTTATTTTGCTGATGGTATCCTATCATTGTCTAGTGCACAGCTTTGCACATACTTTATTCCTACAGAATAGTGAATTATTATATTTAACAATCCATATTACAGTTGTTGCAAATTTCTAATGTTATGTTGCATGTTAAGAAATAATAATAATAATAATAATAATAATAATAATAATAATACATTGGACTTATATAGCGCCAAATCAGGACCGAAGTGTACCTGCTCTAGGCGCTTAACAAATATGAATGACTCAATTACAGTCAAAGGAACAAGTAAAGATATGAGTCTTTAAATAACTTTTAAATACAGAGAGTTCTGTGCAAAAACGAATATGGTCAGGTAGCTGGTTCCACAAATAAGGAGCGGAGTAAGCAAAACATCGATATCCATAAGCTTTTAGCCGTGGATTTGGAAGAGACAGGTAGGCCTTGTCAGAGGAACGAAGATCACGAGGAGGAACATAGGGAGCCAGCAGCTGAGAGATATATACAGGTTGTTCCAAACGTTGAGCACGGAAAGTGAGCAGGAGTATTTTAAATTTGATTCGTGCACTGATAGGAAGCCAGTGAAGTTCTTTTAAGAGCGGAGTTGCATTGCAGTGTCTTTTCTTCCTTTTAACTATACGTGCTGCAGAGTTTTGAATTTTCTGAAGTTTCTTTATGGATAGATCTGACAGGCCATAAAGCAAAGAGTTGAGAAAATCAAGCCTGGAAGTGACAAAAGCATGAACAAGCATTTCACAAGTCTTATCATCAAGATATTTCCGCAGAAGGCTGATGTTCCTTAAGTGCCAGTTGGCAGAACGACAAAAGGTTTCAACATGTTTATCCATCGTCAGATTTTGATCAAAGACCGCACCTAGGTTTTTCACATTTTCTGAAGCATATATAAGGTCATCACCAACGACAATTGGAGGAAAGATAGGATTTGTAGTTGAAAATTTTGATCGAAAAACAATGCACTCTGTCTTATCACAATTAAGCTTCAGCTGATGAATGGTGAGCCATTTGTTCACATCACATATACAGGCTTCCATTGTCTGAAAGGCAGCTTGTATGTCGTTTTTGTCAAAAGATATATACAATTGGGTGTCATCAGCATAATGATGAAAATGAATACCACGGTGACGTATAACAGCACTTAGTCCTGATAAATACATTGAGAATAGGACAGGACCAAGCACAGAGCCTTGTGGAACTCCATTGTCTAAGTATTTCACTGAAGAAAGAGCATTACCAATTTTAACTTGCTGGTACCGGCCTGTGAGATAAGAGCTGAACCATGTGAGGACGGTGCCACTTATTCCATACTTTGACTGAAGTATGTTCAATAAACTGTTGTGACTGACAGTGTCAAAAGCCGAGGACAAATCTAACAGAACAAGTAGGACAAATCTACCCTCGTCTAACTGAGAAGCAATGAAATTATGTATATAAGTGAGGGCGGTCTCAGTACTGTGTCCAGGCTTATAGGCAGATTGATAAGGCTCAAGCAAGTTTGCACTGCAGAGATGATCCATTAACTGTGACAACACTACTTTTCAATAACCTTTGAGATGAAACTCAAATTTGAGATAGGACGATAATTTTGGAGGCAATCCTTGTTCAAGCTACTTTTCTTTAAAACTGGAGTCACATGAGCAACCTTACAGTTGTCAGGAAAAATCCCCTTTGACATGGAGAGATTGACTATTTTGGTGATAATTGGTACTAGCTCAGGCAAACAAGTCTTGACCAACCATGTCGGTAATGGATCTAACTTACAAGATTTTGTTGGCAAGTTTGTAACAGTTCGACAGATGTCAACGTCTGAGATCATGTAGAAAGAATACATTGTAGAACTAAAAGATAATGAATGAGTGGGTGCAGGTAAGTTATGGCACTCAGCATTAAGTGCAGTACAGATATTGACAATCTTTGTATGAAAATAGTGAGAGAATCTCTCAGAAAGTTCCCTTTCGCAAGAATGATTAGGCAGGAGTACTGGTGTGCTCCTGCCTGAAATATAATCCACAGTTTGGAAAAATTCTCTGGGGTTGGTAGCATTAGAAATCCTTCCAGCAAAGTAGTCCTTTCTTGCTAAACTTATTTTATTACGAACAATTTTACAGTGTTGAATGAACAAGTCTTTATGTATGGTCAAACCACTTTTACGCCAGCGGCGTTCACACCGTCTCCTTACTTTTTTAGCGCTTACAATGTCAGGACCAAACCATGGCTCACTTTTCTTCCGAGGCTTGTAATTTTTCACAATGATAGGAACATGTTTATCTAGTAGAGATTCTGATAAGTTGTATATTTCCAGGAGGTTTGAGAGAGAGGATGATATTAAATTAGTAGAGTTACAAACTGGGCTAACTCGAAGGTCTCTTCTAAAGTCATCCTGGTTAATATCACAAGTCCTCCGTAAGGTAAATGAAGACTTCTTTGTTACAGGTTGATTACTGAGAGTAACTGTACACGTGACAAGTAAATGATCAGAAACATATGGTTCAGAGATGAAAGTGTCTTTCACAACTTGTTCAGGAGAACGAGAAATAACCAGGTCCAAGATGTGACCTACTTTGTGTGTGGGTGAGCGTACATGCTGGCACAAGTTTCCAGAGTGAAGAAGTGAGGTAAATTTTTTGACATTTGCAGCATCAGCACAGTCCATATGAAAATTAAAATCACCAACTATAATCAGGTTACCAGAAGCCGTGTTCAAAAGCTGGATGTATTCAGAAAACTCCTCCAGGAAGACAGTAACCGATGAGGAAGGTGGACGGTAAAGAACAACCACTCTTAGGTTAGCAGGTTTGCTGAAAACTTCAAGGCATTCAAAGGAAGAATATGGACATGTTGAAATTTCACCAAAATTCAAAGATTTTCTGAAAAGAAAACCAACGCCTCCACCTCGTGATGCACGAGGCATGTGAAGAAACTCAAAGTCAGGTGGTGTAAGTTCAGTTAAGAGAACACCATCACCATTTTGCTGTAGCCATGTTTCAGTTAGAGCAAACATATCTAATTGGTAATCATCGATTATGTCAATCACTGCAGAGGTCTTTTGGCGCACTGAACAGATATTTAAGAGGGATAGCTTAAATTCCTTTTTTGCTGGAGTTACAGGACACACAATCAAACTTGATCTGTCTGATACAGCAGACCTTGGACAGACCCTCTTTTTCCTAGGAACTGACATATGGACAGGAATTTGATGACAAATTAACAAGTTCTTACACTGTTGGGGTGGCTCTCCATCTGAAAATTTCCTAATTGATCTTCTAATATAGGTCTGAAGCGTAAGTAGGAGATAAAATTCATTGCCAGTTGTTTAATACCCCATCTGTTGAGATGAATACCGAAATGGGATAAAATTCATTGCCAGTTGTTTAATACCCCATCTGTTGAGATGAATACCGAAATGGGATAAAACTTTTTGAAAAATGCAATGTGTTGAACTTTATATTTATTACCTTTTGATATTCCCAGATAGGCCTCCTATTTTGCCAAGTTAATATCATTTCTGTGTGGTATTCATGATCCTGGAAATTCCATCCATGCTAATAGTTTAGTTCATTTATTGTATTGCAATAGTCTGCATTGTATAAAAGTGATGGCTCAGTCCTGGATTTACAGTGCACCACAGCTCTTAAAGGTGATCGGTCGTCTTGAAATATTGTTTGTGACGTCAGCCTTTTCTTGACATGTTTCTGAGGCGTCACTGTTCAACAGATACACCGTACAAGCGTGGTATAGCTAATCGGTAAGCAAGACGAGACGGCATGTAGCTGCATACCTACTAGGTATACCGATGTCATCATAGCTACTTGTATGGTGTATCCGTTCAACAGTTACGACTACAGAACATGTCAAGAAAAGGCTGACGTCACAAACAATATTTCAAGACAACCGATCACCTTTAAATCTGATGCATTGAAACATAAATTTATAGAAACTGTTTGGTAGCTTCCCTACAACCAGTATACAGTTTTAATAATAAAATGAGTGATTTCATTTTTATGTGATGTATGTTAGTCAAAGATGTTGCTTGATTTTGTATCGTTAAAAGTAAGAGACTGCATAAAGTGCAATCATTTGTGGGAATTTGTATCAAAGTTTTGCAGCCAAATTTTTTTCAAATCGTGGACAGTTGTGGAATGCCGTACAACATTTCACAAAATCGTAGAGTTCACAAATTCTACTGGAGTTAAACATTCACAGTACTGTTCTGTGTTACAAAATGGTCAGTTCAAGTTCATACAGGTATAAGCAAAGCATACTGGCTGTGGTATTTTTACATGTTTATATGTCTAACCTATCAGTAGGAGTTGAAACATTGGCTTAGAATTTTATATCTTTTTTATTATATTTTTTTAATAATTCAGAGAAATCCAGGATCAGGTATTTTATATAATACTGAAATACTTTTTTATAACGAGTGATCTCAACAACTGAAAAAAAGAATAGAATGGTTACCATGTACTGTTGAGCTATCCAAGTTTGCTATTTGTTGTATGTTTATGAGTTTCAACTTATGTCACAGCAGTCACCATTTAGGTAATGTAAAGCCATAGTGATAATAAAACAAAACTTCATTTTTAATGTTGTATGTGAATGATATGTATGACATGTTTCACATTAACTGAACCAAAACATAGACCTGTTTCTTTGTGATAAATAAAAGTGGAGATATAATGTTTATTAACTTTTTTGATCTCCAGTTATCATCTAGACCAGCTAGTGAGATAGAAAAATTAAAGTGAAGCCCATAGGCTTGTGCAGTAGAGTACACAAAAAACTTTCATTACTGAAAAGTGCTAAAATTTGACATCACATTCTACCCACATGGAAAATGCTGTCCAAATATGACTATAATCATGATAGTTATTCTCTATGTATGAACACTTCTGTATAATTAACTTTATAGTCTAGATAGCACTGACCTCTTCCTTTGATAGAGTATAAAAACCTGTCATCTATGATTCTGTTTTGGGTAGTTTATGGTCCTGAATTGAATTTTGATGCTAATGTATGTTTTGCTGTCAAAAATCCCACAAAAATGAAAGCTGAAGCTGGAATCCACAAAGACAGAGGAAGTAGTATGACTGCTGCATGAATGAATCTTTACCAGGGAAGCAAATTGGTGATACTAGAATCATACTTGTATCTAATTGTGAAAATGGTTATTTTCGGCTTTAGATGTTGCTAATGTTGCTATTTACAGTGCTATCAAACTTATCAGCATAACATTAGCACACAATAAATGCATTCCACTAGAAAAATACTGAATGTATTCATACCCTTTCATAATCAATTTATAGCCTCTACCTGTCTGGAGCTAACATAATAGTAAGGGTGGCAAATATCCATGATTTGTCACGCTGGCAAGAATACGTAATGTCTGCAACATAGTAACATTAGCACACACTTTTTCAAAAAATTTTATCTGATCCATTATCAAACACATCATACCTAATATATTTTTTTCTCAGAAATCTTACTCCTGCTGAATTTGTAAGACAAATGAAAATACAAATTTGTTCCCTATGCAGACTAGGGCTTGCCTAATGTTTGACACCCTGTGTTAATGTTGCTAATGTTACTATTGACAGCACTGTAATGGGAACTTAACACTAATCCAGTTAAATTTCATTTGAATGAAGGAAATGCACAAGGAGTTATCTCCTTTTTATTTTTTTTTATTGAAAATTGCAGCTTAATGCATCAAACTAAGGGACCTATAAGCATTGTTGGCAATTTTTATTTTTTTCTTCATTGTGGGAACAAATTGGAACAGTTATTGTGAAACATGCCATATATAAATGAGATAGTTATCACTTGGTTTACATCCTAGATCTTAAAATTGCACAGCCCGTATTTCAATGAAAAAGTTCTTTTGGACATTATGGCTGTCAAAAATATGAGTTGAATTTGGATATTTGCATTCTGGTTTTTTCTTCCCCTTGCCACCTGTCAGTCTATTGATTGTGAGTAATGATAATGAGCACCTGTTCTTTCAGCAAATAGAGATTTATACCAAGGGAACTGGCGGCTGGAATTGGTTGTACTTGATGCATCCAGTGAAGAAGTAACAACGCTTATGGTGTAGAAAAAAGTTTTTAAAATGTAGAAGCCCTGTTTATGTTCTGTCAACTGTTTTATAAATATGCAGCTGAAGTGTCACTTCAGGTGTGTAATATATGTAAACAGTTCCATCACAGTTGAAAGGAGGCAATGCTTGCAGTGGTTTTATTGTTCTTAGTTCTTAAAACATAATTTTAAGAAATTAAGTGCAAATGTTTCTTTTTTATATTACAGGATGGAGAGTGTTGTAGATGCGTATATCCAGATAGTGGAAGATGATTCTATGAATGGTGTTGTAATCACTGCCACCCTCACAGGCAACAATGAATATCATTTTAAAAGTAATGAAGAAATTGACAAGGAACTCAACCTATTTTAATCAGGAAAGTATGACATTGGAGCTATATGTTTTACGCACAATACTGTTTGCACAATATCAAGCACATATTCTCTTTCTGTTATTCCCTGTGCATGGTTTCTTGCTATCATGCCAAATCAGGATAAAGTGTGGAAATGAGCTATGTCTTTTCCAGTTTAATGAAAGACAGTGAATTTGAGAAATAGTGCCTCCTTTCAGGAAAGAGTCAAGGAATTTCTTTGGCACAGATAGAAAATGTCCTGTCTGTTATAATTTGTATCTGTAAAAAATAATATATCCACTGGGTGATTGTTTTAATATGTTGACTTTGGTAACGTGTCAGACTGGAACTAGGGTGACATAGTTATTCATCTTAAAGCTTCATCAAGCAAGACTCCTGGAAGTTTGTTTTTGTAAAATGCAAGGAGTCCTGCTTTTTGGTAACCTTGTGATATGACTGACTAATTTTTTTATCATCTTAGCAACAGTACTGTTTTAACATTCTGAAAGGACTACTACAGATAATGACATTTTTGTGTTTCAAATGGTAAATGCCACCAGCGAAGGGCAGGGGATGTGTGTTTTGGGGGTGGAGGGGGAAGGAAGGGGAGGCTTATGGTGATGGATAGTCAATTTAATGATGAATAAAATTTGGAGAGAGTTAAGTATTTGTGATGTCTTAGTAATTTTAAAATCATTCAACACATTCTTCAGTGCCCCAAAACAGTAAAGGCTGAAATGCAGTTTACCTCTATTGTCTTTTTTCTATATTTATATAAAGACACAAAGAAAGGACTATTGATGTGCTTTCCTCTTTATGTCTCAAATAATGTCCTTGATTTTATGTGTGAGATGAAACTTTTATTACAGTTTTAACATACCAAGAAAATCAGAGAGATTGTATATGAGAAATACATTGGAACCTCAATTTTGAACTCATTAGCCAATCAGGTTTAATGATAGGCAGGGAAACACTACACACACATTGTGTTACTGTACATTTTGTACACTCAATTGCAACAGTGTGATGTCACAGTTAATGTCATGTCAGTATATTGTGTTTGGCACTTACAAAGCTTGCCAGGGATTGTGCAGTGACAACAGAATTATTTAGAAAATTGCATCACATAAAAAATAATAATAGTAATAATGTCAATTTAATAAAGGGTCGGTATCCTCCAAGAGGACGCTCATGGTGCTACTCAAGTAATTATTTACTTCAACAAAATGTTATCCCCATTCAAACATTTCAGTCTGCATTTATGAGGTTATTAAAGGAGATGACAATAATGACCATTTCAGGAACATAATCAGAAAGTATATAACATTCTGAACCCAATGCAAAAAACCCCATCTTCATAGCTTATTTGGTTCTCAAGATATCACAATTCTCATCCCTTACAGGGACACTGCCATACCAAACTTGTAGCAAGTCTATTATGATGTCACAGGCTCACTTGATTTCCAAAAGTTATGTATTTCTTTATAATTAAATTCAATTTTCTTCAAAGGTCCAGCTACCATTTAAAAGATCATTTCAGAAATGCAGAGAGTGAGTCCTGTAATTTTGAAATCTGATACCAACAAGAACATGCTAAAACTGTGTGGAGAGAAACAATGAAACAAAATACAAAGGAAAACAATAACATCTCAATTACAAAGTGAGCCTGAAAGGTCAAAATCAACTTGCTACAAGTCAGTCTGTTTGGAAAATGGCAACTCCAATGTAAATGATAAGAATGGCAATATCTCAAGAACCGAATAAGCTATGAAGATGGGGTTTTTTGCACTGTGTTGAGAATTTTGTTTACTTTTCAATTATGTTACTGAAATGGTTATTGTTGTCATCCCCTTTATTATGTGCAAGGTATCATTTTCTTTAAAACTAATCATGTTATCCCACCATTGATATTGGAAAGTATGACATAAAAGGAAAGTTGTGTGTATTAATACAGTATTAGTGTCATTGGTCACTGTCATTGGTACAACAAAAGTTTGATCCTTCCCAGAATGCCTTGTAGGTCTGTAATGGCGAATTCACTCACTGAATTGAGACAAGGAGATAGTCTTGATCCTAGACCTTTGTATACTCTTTCATGTTCACTGCTTCTTGTAATCATAAAAGTATTACAAACCAACCGAAAATACCAGTAATCATTTTGCATCAGGGTATGGAGGGAGGGGAAAGAACAAAAAAAAAATGGGGATAAGGTCAGGTGGTAAAGAACATAGTGTTGCATTTGCAGATTAATGTCCTTGCAATTGTGAGGCACCCCAAAGTAATATTGGTACCACACAATACAATGCAAACTTATCTGACTTTTGTATACATCTAGGCGCTTTAACAAGTGGAATTTTGATCTCCGATTTGTGTCATGGATATGCCAGTCATAAAGCAATTGAACAACAGAACATTAATACCATAGTCACTGGCATAGATGGTGAGGATAATATATAGCTATTGTATACTTTGACAGGACCCATTTTCATTTCAAATTAAAAAAGAATTGTCATCTTTAACAGGATAGTTCCATGCCCATGAGTTTGTTTAACATGTAATTTAATAGACCCTATGCATTTGTGTCACTGTCTTCTGGAAACCTGACCTGGATGTCATGTTAGAGGACAACACTGAATGTGATGTAAACTATAGGTAGTTACAGGTTTACCTCAACTGAGGGCATGCTTCAATTTTCTTTGGTCCTGTGCTGTCATATGCATAGTCTGTTGTTTAAACTCATTGACACATATTCATATTCTGGATTTTTCAAAGTTTCTACAAGACTTTGCATGTTAAGGGCTTTAGAGTAAATAAGATGTAAGAATGTATGACAAGCATGTATTTTATTGTTCATTAATAGAGATATTTCCTATTGTTACGGCTTGTGGTCGCGAGTCAAACCAATAACAGCGAAAGATCACAGAAGAACGAGATTAAAATTCGACAACTTAATGATTATTTACAATCTCCTTATCTTACTTAAACTTACAATAATTAATTAGACTTACTCACAATCCTTTACTCAATATTTGCCTGGTCTGGTCCAAGGGCTGGTAGTGCATGCACGTTGACGATGGTACAGTAGTAGACCTGCAGCGTGCTGTAGCGTAGGAACTGGTTCCACGAGCGAATAACGACAAGGCTAGCGATGATGGATAATAACACTCTCAATACACAGCGTAGAAACGGCGTAAGGCAATTTGTCACAAGTGTGAAGTGTCAGTGGCTGGCCTCATATGATTCGGTCAACAAACGGACAGCAGAATAACGTCTGGACTCGATGGTGTCTCTCGATGAAGTATTAGGGTGTCTCTCCTCGATAATAGTTGTTGAACTGCCTTTTATATGCAAGGCTTTTATTCGAGAACTCTCCAGAATTTAACAGAAACTTCTAGTGTACACAGTCCAGCAATTACGAGAACGTTCCTTAATAGAAACTTCTAGAACACACAGTAGTTGTAATTGCGACATAACGTAAACAGTTCTCACTTCTAGACAGTTCTAGAAAGGCTGCGTTGAAGTTGAATTCTCTGGAGCTTTCCATTCGCTCGTCGATGGATTCAATCCGGTGTTTCTGACGGGTCGTCTTGTAACACTATTAATTCTAGTATGTGGTGCAGTGAAAACTTCATGCATGTGTGCTGATTTGCAGCTGAACAAAAAAATCTAAGAGATGTTTGTATGATGGTTTAACCAATATTGAGGTAATTGGAAAACTTGACAAAGGTTGACATTTAATAGTTTGAAATCATTTCATGTTCATAAATTGTTTTCTAATGTTGAGGGGATGTAGCATTCCTGAATAGCTCCACCTTTTCGTAGTCTTGCGCAACTATCCCATCTGTGTAGTCTTTAGGTTTTGTTTTGTGTGCCTCTGTTTTAGGAACCAATTATGGACCAAAAAATGTTAGGATGTGGAAGTGAGAGATAGCTTCGTGAAAGAGTTGCATGACTAGGTAGATGTTATGGCAGAAAATAGACTTGTAGGTCTGTCAATATGGCAATGTCAAATGCAGCTGTGAGGTTCAGGCCAGATGCCAGGCAGCTGGAAATATTTGTGTGTACATACTGTGGGACCAGTTGGAAATCATTTTTTTCTGAAATTGCATTATATTTAGGTACTCAGAGCAGTCAGATTGCCAGTGGAAATTTGTTTAACTGTCTCTTGTACTTGTTATCAAGAGTTTTCACAGATCTCTCACTGAAGAAGTATAAACCTAATTTCAAAAATAATGACATTGTGTAAAATCTGAACATTAAATTATCCCCTCACCTGGGCAAGTTATTTTGTCCAGGGATAATTTGAAGGTGTGGAATACCCTGGCTTTGTTGCATTCATCTACTTTGTAATATTTGTAAAGGGTTGTTGACCTTTCCAGTTAAAATTTCAGTTCAATCAGAGTTGACAAACAACAATTGATGAAGCAAGTAACCCTTCAGCAAGGGGGTGCCGGTGGGTGGGGGTAGGGGGTACCTTTATCCGCACAAACTTTTGTTACAGCCCATTGATCAAGATGTATGTTACATTCTAGCATCTTTTTTTAGCATGTATACTATATAAACACATTTTAATACAGGAAAATATTATACATAGCTATATGTGGTGGTGGGTTTCTTCAAAGTCACTTCAAGTCCTTTTCAGTTCAATGTTTTACATTGTGGTTTCAGATAATGTGAAATAAAACACGGCTAAGTAAAACCAAGTGTGATTATTACATCTTTCTCATCCATTCATGTTTTTCTCAATCATGACCAGGAAATATTCACCTTGGATCTTGCCAGAGTTCATAATCACTGACAGGGGCGGCGCCACAGGGGGGGGGGGGCAGGGCAGGCATTTGCCCCCCCTATGGTTTTTTACCCAAAAAATAAAATCATCTAAATAACGTTTTAAGACACATAATTTTTGTAGGGGGTGGGGTGAGGTGTAACAGTATCTTGGAATAAAATATTATTAAGTATACATTATCCGTCGCATATAGGGCATTTTCGGTGTAAATCCTCGAAAATTTTGCGCGCTTCGCGCGCGTTGTCTTCTCTGTCTAACTCATTGTACATCCGCCCCATACTGCAATAGTCCTTCGTGCAAATATTTGGAATGTTTGAGTGTACACGCATTCATCATTTGCTATATAGCCTATCTTCATCCACCTCAGAGCTTACACTTAGGCCTCTTCTACATGCCAGTAGACCCATGACTGAATTTCTCTCTGAGTTTTTTTTTTTTTTTTTTTTGTCTTTTAAGGTTAATACCTAGTAGCGTAAACAATAGGGGGCCAAAATACAGTATATCCCCTGGTGAGGTTCTGTGAAAATTGCTGTCTGTTTGAAAACAAGCAAAACATAGTATTCAACACTAAACTGACTGATTAGAGTGATTAAAAGTTAATTCAAATCCGTATTTGACCGACGTATTTATCAATATTCTGTAAATTCTCGGACTACGCGCGAATGTGGTATCTATTTCGAATTCCATGGCTACCTTCACGACCGTGGCTCACGGAGAAGTAGGCCTTCATCATATTTCAGTGTGTAAATCCAGTACGCATGGACCTACCAGCTCTAGTTGTACACTTGCCCTACACATGCAGAGACATGTCTGTGGTGCAGTATCGTATCCAACCAGGGGAGGAGGGGGGGGGGGGGGATAGGATTTCCACTTCCGTGTACATTGTTCAGTCATGTCACAACAATCACAAAATGGTTAAATTGGTACTCAGGGAAGGTTATACCAGGGGAAGATTAACAGTTCCGTGAAAGTGGGAAAGTATATATAAGGCGTGCAACATATCTAAATGTGTTCAGTGCAATTTGAAAGATCTGGGAAGGGCCATTTCTTGCGCTCTGGGAGCTGTTTGGCAAAAATTTTATCGGAGCAGTCCGCGCCAGCCAATAGAAATCATGCCACATACCAAATGGCTTTAGTGCAATTTGAAAGGTCTGAGAAGGACCATTTAATTGCGATATAGAAGCCATTTGGCAACATTTTAAACGGTACGCTCCGTGCCAACCGTTAGTGGCGCTCCGCTTCTATACCAACGCAACCAAACGCCGTTCACACGCTCATGTCTGTCAGTCGTCACGTATCAAGTATCGTACGGTTCAAAACAGTACTGCCTCCAAGTCCCGAGAAGTGCCATTTCAATGCCGTCTGGGGGTCTGTAGGGCGAAAATTCTCTTGTACGCTTCGCACCAAACTATGATGGCGCTCCGCTTCGATGGCAACTTCCATTCTGAGCCCCTCCCCCAATAGCCAACACAAATCGCCGTCCTTGCCCGTTTGTTATGAAATCGTCGACAATAAGTGCAACAAAAGTGGAAAACTGTAGTCGGGCAAAAGTAAAGAACGTTGGATTACTTACCTAGAAACTAGATTTCTCGAGAAAAAATATGACTTCAAAAGATGCAAAATGTTGTACCAGATTGCGTCTAAGGCTTCCCGGTAGTCGAAAAATCTTTCACACCCCCTCCCCTTAACCCCTTCCTTAGAACCGCGATCACTCATCTCATGCCTGGGGCGGACGCAGGGGGAAGGATGCAGTCGCACCCAAAAATCAAGAAAAAACGGCAAAAACGTTTGTTAAGCTACAGTATGAGGAGGGGACAGGATGCAAGTACCCTGCATCTTCGGTCTATGTCCGTCCCCTTAACGTTTCTTTGCCTGTGTTTTTTTTTTTTTTCAGTTAAACGTACGTTACCAATCCGTTCATTGTCAGTTCTATTCCTTTACACTTCCGTTACTTATGCGTTAGTGTCCGTCGAACATTCGGTACAGGTACTGTACTTCTACGTTTTATCGTTTGTTGTCCGGTAATGATCCGGTGAGCAAATAGCAATCACCGGAGACGAACGGATACTAACGGAGAAGTCCAGTATGAGAAACGCACGAGAAAATGATAAAACGGAAGCTTAACGGATAAGTAACGAATACTTAAGGGGACCTTTTTCGGTCGACGTCCGGTCCAAGTTTTGTGCATGTTCAAAATCTCTCGCCGTTCATACCAGACGTTCCCGGTCATGAAACGAAGTCGGCGGAGGAGAACAGGAGACTAAACGGATACTAACGTACATCAACGGAGTGCCATTTTGGGTCTTCGTTTCCTCTCCGTTATTGCAATCCGGTGAGGTGTGACAGGCGCTTAAAGACTGACGTGTGTCATGGTACGGTATCTCCCTCCCTCCTCCCTCTCCCTCCCTGGTGACGCCATCCCAACCAATTATTTATACCTCTGCCTGTGAATCCATTCTTAAGGTTTAAGTCCAAATTTTACATAAATAATACTGCAATAAAATAAATTTCAATCAGTTTTTTTTATCCCATACATGCACGTTTCATTTTAGGAGTTTAAAGTGGACCTTAAGTGTAGAATTGTAAGAATATATATTTTAGACGTTGGAAACGAATTTCACTCATCCAACTCTCATTTTCATAGCTCACCCTGTTGCTGAGATATGAAAAGTTAAAATTTATTCACTTTATTTGAAATAGTCGATTGCGCAATAATTTGTGATGATCTTCTTGTAAACTCACATTACTTGCTTTTGTTTCCTTTTGAAATGGAAATTTTTATATAACCTTGCAAAAATTACTGTTGTACGGAGAGGTTTTGTATAGTCAAGTAACCCTATAACAGTGAGAAAGTGATCACATTTTGGCACGAGGTGCAGAGGCTTTCGAAAAAATGAAGAAAACAAAGAATGTAATTTGAGTAGTACAAGAATGACATTACAAATTATTGCGCCATCTACCATTTTAAATTGAATAAGCACCAACATTTTATGTATCTCAGCTCAGGAATTCCTGTAAAGATGGCAGTTAGACCATTTGGATTCCTTTTTCAAGCTTTGTAACATATGTTTTCGAATTTTTAGCCTTTAGGTACACTTTAAATTTAGCAAAAATTTGGCAGTTTTTTGTAGACCAAAAAAAAAATGCATTTTCTATGCGCGTTTCTTTCAATATAAAAAGTTGATTTAACTGTATTTTCAAAGCAAAGTGAACTCAAAGCAAGCTGGAGTGATTTCACATTCTCTTATTGATGAGCAGTTCTCCCTTTTCTGTGCCTTTCAATCGTTTTGACTTACAGACCCTTAAGGGTGCAATTTGCAAAATTTCAATATCTCCTATGCATATTACGTAATGATACCATACGATTATGAAGGACACTAAATCGGATTTAAATTTAACGATATACATAAATCAGTCTATTAATGTTAGGAAATGACGTCACTCCTATTTGCGTAAAGTTTACTTTAGCTTGCAAATTTGGTTACATCATTGGTTCAAAAACTCGAAAAACTATAGGTAAAAATTTAATGTTTTCTCATAAGAGTTATGATTCCTCTCCCTTTTATAAAATTCAATTTTGCGTATAACCCTTCCTCAGTGATTCGGCTTTTCTATAAGCAAGAAAAAAAATCACATAATGAGGAGTAATTTTTTCTCATTAATTAAGAAATTGCAGATATGAGATCCATATTTCAAGGATGAATACATACAGTTTAGAACACTCGGGAAGTGCCATTTCCGGCCATCTGGATGGTTTGCAAAGTCAAAAATTTTCTTGAACGCTCCGCGCCAACTGATGGTGGCGCTTCGCTTAGAAATATGTATTACCATTTTTCATAGATTTATTTTTTTCTCCTTAATTCAGAAATTGCAGACATATGATCCATATTTCAAGGCTGGGTACATGCAGCTTAGAACACTCGGGAAGTGCCATTTCCGGCTATCTGGAGGGTTTGTGAAGTCAAAAATTTTCTTGTACTCTCCGCGCCAACCGATGGTGGCGCTTCGCTTAGAAATATGTATTACCATTTTTCATAGATTTATTTTTTTCTCCTTAATTCAGAAATTGCAGACATATGATCCATATTTCAAGGCTGGGTACATGCAGCTTAGAACACTCGGGAAGTGCCATTTCCGGCCATCTGTAGGGTTTGTGAAGTCAAAAATTTTCTTGTACGCTCCGCGCCAACTGATGGTGGCGCTCCGCTTAGATAGTATTGCTGCACTCAGCCCCCCCCCCCCCAAATATTTTTTTTCCGTTCCGCCGCGCCTGCTGCATAGTTGAAGCGTCTCCTTCAGTGACACTATATAACACATTCGTGTGGGTGTGTCGTTAAGCCCCATCTAACTAACTAACTAACTCCTTCAGTGAGGGCCGATTTTCACTGACAGACAACCAACCCTTCTCACAGTTCGTATTTATTTTAGAAAAAAAAAATGTTTTTTGAGAGAGAAAAATAAAGTCCAAGAAAATGAAAACGCAAAAAATGCAGGTTCTGACACGGGGGAGGGGGTAGCGGAGGCTCGGAAGTCTTCAATGCCTGCACCCCCCAAACAATACAGCAGGGTCCGACCCAGCATGCTTTGCCACCCCTATCGGAAAACCCTGGCGCCGCCCCTGATCACTGAGGTAAATAATGGAAAACCAATAGTTTAGTTTCCTCACAAATAAAATTTGACATTCAAAGAGAACTCTTTTGTGATAGCATATTGCATATCCGAATTAAGTATTCAACATAGATTTGTGCACGGATGTGCATTCTTCTTGAGTAGTAACCTTTTATCCTGGTTATGGTGGTCTGTGGCAAGGTTCAAATGTTGATCATTTCCAAGAAACACTTTTTCATTTAATAAAAATGGACCCAAAAAAAGGTGGGGTCACAAGGGGTTCATTTATTTTTAATGGTTCCTTGCCAAGGACAAAGGAATTATGTGATGTGATATTGTGTGTGTGTGGGGGTGGGGGGTGGATGTGCTTGTAAAACAATATCTTAAGAAGTATAAGTTTGAGAAATCTCATACTTGGGATGTGGATATTCCTTATTAAGTAGGTGATCCCGATTGGATTTGGTGCAGGTCAAAGGTCTGTTGGGGGTCATCAGAGGTCAAGAGTGAAAACCTTGTAAACACAATATCTCTAAAAGCTGGTTAATCTTTATTTGGCGTGTGGATGCCTCTTATCAGTTAGATGATCCCTATCGATTTCTGTGGAGGTCAAACGTCATTTGGGTCACCAGAGGTCAAATGTTATAAACCTCGAAAACTGCTTGTAAACACCGTATCTCAAGATGGTTAATCTTGAGAAATCTCATACTTAGGATGTGGATAAGCCTTAGTAAGTAGATTATCCCTGTTGAATTTGTTGGAGGTCAATGGTTACTTGGGGGTCACCAGAGGTCAAGATGTGAAAACCTTGTGAACATGATATCTCTAAAAGCTGGTGAATCTTACATTTGGCATGTGGATGCCTCTTATCAGGGAGATGATCCCTATTGATTTTTGTGGAAGTCAAAGGTCATTCTGGTCACCAGAGGTAAAATGCTGTAAACCTTGAAAACTGCTCGTAAACACCATGTTGCAAGATGGGTAATCTTGTGGGATCTCATACTTTGCATGTGGAAACCCCTTCTTAAGTAGACGATGTCTATTGTTTTGGTAGAGGCCAAAGGTCATTTGCAGTCACAAACGGTCAATCTGTGTAAACCTTGTAACCGTGATTATTTTGACATGTATATTACATGTTTGGATCTTAGATCTGGCATGAATGTTTAAAGTTAATAAGCAAGAAGTTGATTTATACGACCAGCGTTAACATGATATCAAGCTGTCTGATCTATTCTAGGGGCCGCGACCCTTTTGAGGGTCGCTAAAATATTTCGGAGGGTAGCGAAAAGGATTCGAGAGCGAAAAATAATTGCTAAATTTCTCATTAAAAATAAGCAATGGTAGTGATTCTAATTTAAGAACCATTGATCTGCTTTATTAACACTGCATAATCAAGTCAAATCAAGCCCTGCTCATCGACCCGCAGAAAGTTGGGGCCACCAAGCAAAAAAGTTTGGTGACCCCTGATCTATACCAACGGGTTTTAAACTTTACACTTGATAATTTTACCATCCATCTTTGTCAAATTAAAGAACTAAAATCATATCAAAGTGGCAAGGAATCACGAAGCTGTTTGGCTTTCTGGTTCAGTACTACATAGCTAAGAACTTCAAAGACAATTGAGCATCCAGTTACGTAACTTCCACATCGATCAACTGAAGAGAGTAAGTTAGCGAGCTGAGGGGAGGGGGGGGGGGAAGCGACTGGTACTATTAATACTTTTTTGTCTGTGAATGGTATAAAAAGGGTGGGAGTACTTCGTGAAACTAAATTGGCCTGCTTCGTTTTAAATTTGATTGAAATGCTATAACCAATGTTTTTATTCGACATTTTTCACCGCCCTTTGTTAGTTTTCGTATTTTTGTGTATGAATTTTACTTCTAAGCCTTTTTTGTTTTTGCCTTCAACATCTTTTTAGGGTGGCGTTGGCTGCTGGAAGGGCAAATTGCCATTCGCTCCTGTGTTTTGAGCCCTCTTTCGGAGCAACTGCTGGGGTATTTACTAAAGCACGGAACCGCCCATAGATGTGACATCTATCATCTCAAAAAAAAAGAGACAAATTAAAGTTGCTTACATTAAAATGGCGTGGGTGACAAAACTCGCCACGCCTTCCAGCAAAGTCTAGTGGGACATTCTCATAATCCCAGCCCTCGTCCCTGTCGTCTTTCTTGATGTTTTAGATCAGAAATGGTGGCCCTGATTAATTAAACTTCGGTTTCAAACCCTTCTGGAAGGGAGGGTTTCGTCCTCTTTGGACAAAGTCAAATACTATCCATATTTTGGTTACAATGTCATGTGACACACTTTTCGAAAACAAAGCTCTACATCATTTTTGGTAATTTTAACTCCGGGTTATGAGAGACCATCTTTCAGTTTTCTTCTTGGCTATGTAACCCTACCCCTTTCCCTGTATTCTAACCCTGATTTTGAATCACTGTCAATCAACATTGCAAATTCTTGAAAAAGCCATTTTCTTTATCTCTTCTGCAAAGAAACAAGACCGCGCTGGCTTGTGCTTTTTAAAAATAGTTAGATTACTTCGAGACTGAGTATCATGCGACTGTAAAAGAATAGACTCCAATCACCAAGTTAACCTTAGTTATAGTCCAAATTGCTTAACTTCGCTGCCATATCGAGGTTGAATGTAATGGTTTCAGAATGCTCACCATTCGGTATATTTGTTGTGTTTTGTGGCATTTTGACACCTGTTAGCATTTCAGGGCACTGTATTATGAAACCCAAGCAACTCTTCACATCAAAACCTCCAAAAATAAACAACCTGATAAGTGTTCAGCTGCTTGTGATTATGGGCTAATGAGTCAATAAACGAATGGTCAAGTAAATAGTACGATTCGTTGATGTCGATAATTCACCATTCCATTAACTGGCCTATAATTTGTTGAAAAAGCCATACAGTAACTGACCGGAGCTGAACTGTAGGTTTCTCTAAAGAAATGATCACATAATAAACTGCGGCGCCGGGGGCGCGTCCCCCTCCAGTCGATTTCAGATTTTTTTTTGAAAATTTTAAAATGATCCCAAAAGGCGTTTAAGCTGTAGATTTCTGTAAGGGTTAGAGCGAGGTGTGTTTTAGAACGAGTGATGGATCTATTGTAATCATATATTTTCTATGATTACAAATGGTGCTCCAATTATATCAGAATTTTCGCAAATCCTTCGCAAACTATCAAACCTTACCCCGATATTGTTCTTATTATCAATATCTCCCGGAGAAGCACAGCAGCAAATGTTGAAAGCTGTTTACGAATTCTCAGGTAAAAGACTGGCTTTGCGATTGGCATATAGGTTTGTTGGGGAATTATAATTGTCTCGATACTGAGCATGAATGCAGGTTTTGTCATGGAAATCTTATTTAATGAAAACTTTCGGTGCAAATTTCGTCACGGTTTGCACCCCATCTCATCAGGGAGTTGTTATTAGCACCTGTTATTAGTTGTTGTTACCTGTTATTAGTTGTTGTTAGTTGCTAATAACACCTCCCTGACCTCATGACGATTATTTTAGTAATACATGCGGCAAGTATTCTGATCACAACACTTCCGAAAAACAGAAGTACATCTCCAACCTCTCTAGGGGCCTTGCATTGATATGGGATCTTTCATTCTAATATGTAGCATAGGCCTATTGTGGAAGGTTGAAAGTACATATTTGCCGTTATACACTTTTCAACAATTTTTACCGCTCACTTGCGCGCAGCCGTTAGCGTAGTTTTTTTCCCCAGGACGAGTCAGACCAAATCTGGCCAATGGACCAATCAGCTTCTTGGAAATAGGCCACACCTCTAATTCCAAAATGACAGCTTTTCGACCCTTTTTTGTAATTCTGACGCCGGATTATGACAGAACGGGCCAAATAATCCAAATCTACGTAACCCTACCTTTATTTCTAACCCTAACCTTCATTTTGAAACAAATTTAAAATTTTTTGAAAACTCGATTTGCCCACGTTCGTCCTGGGAAAAAAAATAATGCCAGCCGTTATCGGTATAGACGGTGCTTGTTAATACACTAACGACGAAAAAGCAATCTAAAACGCTCTTGTTTGTCCTTCACCCCTTTTGCTGTACCTATCAGGGAGGTCTAATATCACTTCCCTGCACCTGTACTCTCCCCCTCCCATGGAAGCTGTTCGTCTGGATTTTCGTTCAAACTTCAAAAACACGTATTTTTGCGTAAAAACTTTCCCCGAATAGAAGTCAGTAAATAAGTAGCCAAAGGGGGAGGGGGGGGGCTTCAGGAGGTTTGTTGACAACATACCCTTCTCTTAGACAACATACTTTTCTCTTCCACCTAACAAAAAATTAAAATTCACTAAATTATAGACATTTTCCAGGCATATATGATCAGTTCCAAAAATGTCCCAAGGATAGCAGCATGTTGCATCTAAGCAACCTTAAACTAACAAAAATTGCTCAAAGAGGAGGGGCGAAAAGGGGAGGGGACACCCCTCCCCTTAGACTCCTCCCCCAGGACGGCTCCTTTATGTAGTGACGAAGGAATGGTCCCCCATTACTGCATAAAATTACAGGGACGCATAAAAAGGTGCAATTTATGCAGACTTTGGGGGTATAACTGAGGTAGGCCTAACATTAGGAAGTCATCTATTCCCCCTCCCCACCAAAACTTGGCGGCGTCACTGTAATAAAAGTGTTTGAAAGTTGCAAAACGCCGTGAATATTCAAACGTTTTGATCAATAACGATTTGTTAGCCGGTAAAACTTACTTGCTGATGGAACTCTAGCTACTACAACTGAGTGTATTCTGTCTCTTCCTAGTTCCTAAAATTTGCCATGAAGAGACCTGCCCACCTGTTGCTGTGTTTTGTCCCATGGTTGACTGGTTGATTCTATCGGTTCATCAATAAGTTAACGTCACATCGCTTTTTTCCGTTCTAAGCTGATTAAATTCATAAATATTTCAAAAGTTCTCTTGCGAGTCACGTGAGCAATGCTTACATCACCTGAACGTTCATATTATATTCCGTTGTTTTTCTGCATGAAATGGGCAGACTTAAATTTACCATGTTCACACAGCATAGACGTCTGTCCCAAAATAGCTTGCTTCATTGTACTGGAGTGATATAGTTTACAGTAAGTTTGAATCGCATCTCTATCTGTGAAAGAAATGTGCAAAGGAACGAAAACTTCACGCATAAGTTCTAAACGGTGGAATTTGTCAGCAACCATCAAAACAGACAGAATTTCAGAGAATTATTTGCGATGGAAGTAGTCAAACGCTCGAGCGAGAGGTATGTAAACGTTAATTATTATTCATGCGTTATTAGTAATTGTAATGAAATGCTCCCCTAGTATACACCAGGGCTTGACAATGCTCCTTGCCATGTATTTAAACTTGATAGTGATTACGTGCGAGCATGACGGGTGACATGCCACAAATCCATGGTTACATGAATTGCGTTATTTTTTTCTCCGAGGAAAGACAGTTCTGCAAAATCAAATGAATGGAGAAAGGAAAGAGCGGATGTTGCGAAGTGACGAAAATTAAAGCACTGTCGTGTTCCCTCTCCGTCAGTAGCCTATTCTACAAGAATTACAATTGCTTCATTCACCTATCGTTACATGCGCAACCTTTTACCAAAATCATTTCAGAATTCTTCACCAAAACTTCTTACTTTAGTCCACAACTATTTTACTCGATCGTCAATCTCATCTCCTATACATTCTATTGTTGTCCATAAATCATCTTCACAGTTGACATTACGCTACAGAGCTATACAAATGTGGAACTCATTACCTAATACATTAATTAACAGGCCAAGTATAAGTTCTTTTCGGAGAAGTTTCACCCGGTGCTACATAGCATTGTAATACTTAAACAGTCTCCATCACCTTTTTGTATGCCAGTTTTATTGTAACGATGTAACGTCTTGATTGGCTTATCATACTGTTTGAGTGCGTTCATTACATGTGTGTTTGTCACTACGCATTTTGTTTGTGGAAAGCCGTGGACTTAATGGGGAAAGGGGCACGGGTTGAAAGGGGTGGGGTATGTGAGGGAAAGTTCTTGTCCTATTTTCTTAGTCTCAGTTGCTTTTTCTTTTTGTTTTTACTGTTCTTCGTGTCTTTAATTCTTTGTTCTTTATGCTTTCTTTGTGTTTCTGACTCAGCTCCGTCAGTTGCCTTTGTTTGTGTAGTAATGGGGAGTAAAACTCTCAACAAGCCCCTCAGGGTTTTTAGTTTTACTTCCATCTACTTCATTATTACAGAAGTAATTATAATATTGTGTATCCGTATTTTTCAATGATGTAGAAAAACAAATAAACGAAACGAAGTTGTGTGGGAAAAATGGAGGGAAAGTAAGTTGGCGGTGGCTGTTGTATCTAGGGTATTAGGCTACTGGCGTAGGCGAAGGAAGGGAGGGGGACTGGGGGCTAAAGCCCCTAGCCAAAATGTGGTAGGCGGAAGTATGCCCCCAATTCAAGGACGAAAACCCCTTGCTTGTTCCCTCTGTAACAAATGTTAAAAATTTGCAGTACTTTTCCTTAAAATGATAATTTGTTATACAAAACTGCATCTATAAGGGCCCTCAAATCATTCAGTCTACCCAGTTTAGGACGGCTGTCCAAAACAACTAACGTTCAGCCTCCCCCCTCCCAGGTCGAGAACTGCTTCGTATACGGCTTTGATTAACTGGAGACTGTGGTAGTTATTGCCGTAGTATTAGCGTTTGACACTGGTGAGACTGCCGTTTCGTGCATGGTTACTCTTGATGTTCCCTTCTCCACGTGGAAAGCAGTAGGTAACACTAAAATTACCATTGATCTCTGAGAAAAATTCACCCCCGTCTCCTTTCTTTTGCTAATTAAAGTTTTAAGACAATAAGGTCAAGGGGACGCATTTTCCATCATTCCCGTAGCTCCACCACAATTAGCGGTATGTAGGCCTTTAATGGTTAGTGTATATATACTCGGGGACGAAGAGAGACAATAGTTTTTTGTTTATATACGCCTTATATTGCGAGTGAGTTCAATTTGTCATGATAATAAAAATCTAAATGTTACACCATGAAAATTAGTTTTCAGTGAAGGCTACACGTCCTCGATGTTTGTTTGTAAGTCGTGAAATTTCAAATTTAAAATATTGGCGGTGCTGATAGGTATGTTGCCCCCCCCCCCACTCCCCTCAATCAAATTATCACCCCCTCACTCCCCGGAAAAGCTATGCAAAGGAACTGGAAACTACTTCTCTTTCACGTAAGAGGAATTTATTGCAATTTTTCTAAAGCATATTGCATGTAGTCTGCCAATACACTGGTCGACGCAACTGACTTTAGAGCTTAGTCCTATAGACCGACCCTACCACTACCCTATAGACCACCCGACAAACCGAATCAGGGTTTAATGAAACCAAAAGAGAAGATTATTTTCTCCCCCTTACTCGAAATCCAGATATGGGCCAGATATGAAATTCCCGCATATATGGGCCAGATATGAATTTCATAGGCTGGCCCATATCTGCTGCAGATATGGGATTTATATCTGGGCCAGATAAAAAATTGGGCAGATATAACCCAGATCTAAGCCATATATGGACAGATAAAGTTTTATCTGGATCAAGTCTTTATATGGAACAGATAAAATTTTATCTGGACCAGATATGGTCCTTATATGAGCAGAATATATTTCCATATATCGCCCATATCTGCACCAGATATGGAATTTATTTCAGATAAAATAAAAAGTTGGGCAGATATAACACAGATCTAATCTAAACCAGAACCAGATCTAAACCTCTTATGGCCAGATAAAGTTCTATCTGGATCAAGTCTTTATATGGCACAGATAAAATTGTATCCGGACCATAACTGCTTTAGTTATGAATCATAGTTAGGACTTATAGTCCACACTACTCATGGAGAGCTTTTTAAGTACATAGAAACAGGCACTGAGGAACAAAGAACGCAACCTGGACCGGAGCAAAACGCAACCGACAACCACCCACGGAATCGCCAACAGGCTCTCAGAGCTTTCTAAGTACGTAGAAACAGGCACTGACAAACTAAAGGATAATCCCAAACCCAAAGAAAAACCCTGACGGATCACGACCACAATGTCAAACAGGCTCTTATGGAGACATTGAACACCAGCAGAAAATGTTTCAGAGCTCCATAAAGAATTGGGTTGAATTGACTTAAGTACATAAATTCAACTTATTTCATAACAGTGAACAGAAAAATGCCTTGAAATTTCCTATTTTATGTAATCACAGTGATATGGGCTTCTTATTTAAAACTTTATTACGTATTTGACTCTAAATTTTGTTTACTGCGTAGTGCATCAGTATTTAACTTTCAACTTCCTAAATCATGAAAAATGTAGGTTTAGATACAAGCTTCGCCCGAATATGCAAATCATTGCATACGTTCACTTAGTATACTGCGGTATTAACAAAAGTGGAGCCACTAAATTGCAATGTCTGGGAAGGTGATGCTCTATCCAAAACATGTCTTAATTTGTAACAAGCATAATCCAAGAATCAAATCAAATAAAAAATAAAACAAACTAACAAAATGCTCATTTGCATATCTAGCATATCAAGTTATATCTGGCTTGATATGGCCATATAAAACTTGATTTGCATATCTGGGCTGGCATTTCATCACGATGAAAAAAAAAACATATGCCACAGGTAAAATACAGCGTTCAGGTGGTGACCTGCCATTCTCCTCTCCAGTATCGTGTGCAGGGGCGTCAATCCGTATTCAAATGTGGGGGGGGGGGGGACGGGGGACATACATGACTTAGCACAAACCAATCCCTTTGGTTTTGAAGAGGGGGTATCTTCCTATAGGCCCTTTCCTCTTCCCCCCCCCTTATGATGACTGACGCCCTATTCTAATAACAGGCCCTTAGCCAGGAATTCTGATATAGGGGGCACCGAAACCTCGAGGGGCACCGAAGAAGATTATGTTTGTTGTCAGTAGTACCACCACAGGATTACAGTTTGACGGAACTACAGGGGATTATATCTCAAGCTTACCACACATAGCATAAAGGTATCGGTTTTACGTGTGCACATACGCGGGACGAAGCGCGCGAAAATTTCACTCTTCTGATGGAAATTTTTCCCTCCGCTTGCAATACAGAGACGTAGAAATTCTCCACAAGTGAAGGGAACAACACTATAATCACGATATATCTTCAGCCAGCAAGCGCAGATGAAGCCGGTTAAATACTTTGCGAAAGGCGAGGCGGGACCAGGGGCTGCCATTAGGCAGGCTTGGTGTAATCCAGTATGATTTTGTTAGGACCCAGAGGGAAATTCCCCGAATATGAGGCGAATTCACAATACGGGAACACTAGTATGGAGCTTTGAGAAGGACTTTGAATGACAGTGAGAGCACACCAATATGTCTTCACAGTTCACACTTCGGATGGTCATTATCGTATTTCCACTTTGAACGAAATTTTACACGAAAAAAAAACATGAGAAAAAGTAAATTTTGGAATAAATTTTTGTTACGAGTAAATTTAGCTTCAAACCGTATAGTCGTCGCGGAGCGAATGTTACCCAAGGTACTAGATTACTACACGAAAGCTCCTTTATGTCCGGGATCTAACTTTGAGACTTCACCTAGCTTTGGCTGGAAGAGTTTACTTGAATTTTTGTACTAATAATGTTCATGGGTGATATTACTTCGCTTGTGAGAATTGCTCGCGAAGCGCGCCGAAATTTCGCAGGAAAATTATTTACCACGGTAAAACCTGCATACAGACTCAGCAAGGGGTGGTGGAAAGATAAGCACGACGAAGGGACCAAGCTCCCCTGAGAGGTCCAGCAACCCGAAGCCCCGTCAGAAGCAATGGGTTACAGATTGGATACCGAACGCGAAATTTTGGGCGACCGGCGAAAAATTTGGGGTTCTGTTGAAGAAAAATTGAAAATATTTGGTTCTTATTAAGGAAAGTTAGAAAATTTGGGTTTCTATGAAAGAATCTGCCCTCTTCGTCCTAGACAGTTCCAATTCTGCCGACTAAGTTCCTCCTTCCAAAACTGTGTTGAGCCCCTCCTTGTGCAGACACAAACCTAGTTTATTGCTTAAGGGTATATCCTGTTGGGAGTACAAGGCCATAATATGTAACCAGAACATTCTCTGCGCATGCTGTGTGTTGTGAGCTTTGATGTTAATCAAAGAGCATTCACTTATGACCAATTGAGAATTTTGCTTTCTCCCAACCAAAATGTATTTGGGGTGATGAGTGTCTGTCTTTAAGAACAAAACCAAGACGCCAGGCGACTGGTCGCGAGGGGATGCCCCCTTCCACCACCCCTGGACATTGAGACACTTTACGTTTCATACAAAATGGTTATCATGATGTTGAGTCTGAATTAAGAATCTTCCCGATCGTAAGAGAAAGAGGATGGAACTTTTATGAATTCAGTTTTGTGTTTTTCCGGGAATCACACCAACACGAAAGAACAATAGCCTAATTGTGGAACCTGTAAATTTATAAATTAAGCCAACATATCTGGAACGGGTGTTAAAACTATATGTAACTAAAGATGAAAGCGCGCGTAGCGCGCGAAAATTTTTGTGATTTTAGAACAAAAATGTTACAGAGACCAAAATACGTTCATTATTAAGCTCCTTTTGGGATCATTTTTGGTGACAAATCGCTTGGTGTCATACCAGGGCCACCGTTTACATGTACTAAAATTTTATTTTCGATCGATTTTCCGTATAGGGGGGCAAAGTGGTCCGGACGGGGGGAACGGCCCCCTCGTGCCCCGGCCTGGCTAAGGGCCTGTCTAATAAGAATTTATCATTCAAAGTTAACATGACCATCATTGAGATCTGCCAGGTGAAATACATTTTACCATGTCCCAAAATAGCTGAAACCACGCTTCGCAGCGTGGATCATTGTCGGAGATCATGGACCCGACCAGGCCCGTTGCTAGGGTGACATGGTTTGGGGTGTGAAGGTGACCGTCCCAAATTCCGACTGGCTGGATGTTTTTTCCAACTGAGTGGAGTCGTGTAAATTGCACTTTGTTTTATGAGCGCTCTGCGTTTTGTATACAGCAGTGGGGATCCTTCCTTTGTCACTACATAAATATGTCGTCCTGGGGGAGGGGTCTAAGGGGAGGGGAATCCCCCTCCCCTTTGAGAATTTTTTGTTAATTTAAGGCTGCTTAGGTGCAAAACGGTGCTATCTTTGGGATATTTTTGGAGCTGATCGTATATGGCTGGAAAATGTCCATAATTTAGTGAATTCTAATTTTCCCGACTGGCTAGATGATTTTACTAACTGCAGTGGCGGTTCGTAAATTGCACCTTTTTTATGCCCCTGCGTTTGTATACAGCAGTGGGTATCCTTCCTTTGTCACTATATAAAGGTGTCATCCTGAGGAGGGGTCTAAGGGGAGGGGTCCCCCTCCCCTTTGAGAATTTTTTGTTAATTTAGATGCAAAATGGTGCTATCTTTGGGATATTTTGGAGCTGATCGTAGTATAGCAAAGTTGTGAAGGACTAGCAAGGGCGTTTTCAGAATGCTTTTAAGTCGTAAGTGTATTAACCATCTATACCGATAATGGCATCGGCGAAGCGCTCTGTAAAATTTTTTTGAAAAATGTTTAACTGCAACAAAGTACTTTTAACCTTCCACATCATGCTACAAATTAGACTGAATGCAGTGGCGTCCCCAGGATTTGTCTCAAGGGGACGGGGCATGCAGTATGTTGTGTGACCGCCGGCCTGGGGGAGGGGTCTAAGGGGAGGGATGTGCCCCTCCCCTTTGAAAATTTTTGAAAAATAAGGTGTCCTTACATGTAATCTGGTGCCAAATATGCTACCTTTTGAAGTAAAATTTGTGTTAAAAAATTTACGTATTTTTAGGAACTAAAAAATAGGCATCAGTGAGGGGGCATAAAAAATTTACGTATTTTAGGAACTTAAAAAAAAATCGGAATAAGTGAGGGGGCATGGCCAAAGGGCCCTCCCCTCTGCGTACGCCACTGATTGAATGATCCCATATTGACTGATGAGAGGCCCCTTCAGATGTTTGGAGATGTATGTCTGTTTTCGGGGAGTTTTGTGATCAGAATAGTTCCATGTATTTACCTTTTTAATTGTCATGAGAAGGAGTGCAAACCGTGACGCATGCGCGCAAAGTGCGCTAAAATTTTGTCATTAAATAAGATTTCCCTGACGAAATCTGCATTCAGAATCTGCATCGAGACACTTAACAATTGCCCAGCAAGCCTACATACCACTCAAAAAGCCAGTCAAATAGAGCCACGGCACTACTCTTTTACGCAAATGTGGGGGGGGGGGACATTTGGTATTGTATCCCCCACCCATCGAAATGTGGGAGGGACTTGTCAACCCGTCCCCCCAGGATTGACGCCCATGATTGTGTGTGATAAGATCAATCAATAAATCTGGTTAGTGTATACTCGGTTGTCTCTAGATGGTTGGCTGTCTCTACCTATGATTTTGCGGATCCATATTTATATGTCATACAGGCCGACGAGAACATTAGATTGGAAGAATGAGGTAGAAGACTGGAGAATACATCTAAGCATTCGATGCAATGTATCGTGACGAAATTTTCCTTTTATACACAGCCTAGAACGTACTCGAATTATCCAGTTGGTGCGAATCGTTAAACTGGGTTGCAGGACCACTGAGAGTTCAAACCCCTGCTAGCGTCGTGACCTTCTAGTTGTCCTGGTGAGGTAAGCATACCACGCAGGGGAAAAGTGGCTCGAACTTTCTCATGACCAGTCAGTTACCTTACTCTAACGGTCAACAAGGACTGAAATCAAGTACTGCAAGCCATTCAATACATTTTCTTTCAGTATACAGTCTTGCACTATCGCAAAACTGTCTGAAGGCTTGTATTTATGTCTCGTGCCTTTTCGTTGGTCATTACTACTTTTGGAAGAAGTTTCAGGTTTTCGCTTGATTCGAGAAATAGCAGGAATAATTTTTTTAAAAAGACGTACTGCATTTTTTAAGGTATTTCTATTTGTTTGGGCTCATTTAAGAGGGGTGACGCAGGTAGAACGATTTCTAAAGTAGTGTGCACGTGGAAGGGGTGTGGGGTGGGCGGTCAGCGCTTTAAAAAATGAAGCACGGGGACTAAAAAATTGTTAGGTTCATTACATTTGCAGAATGAAAGAAAGAAAGAAAAAATTCAAGAGAAATTCAAGAAGTTCAAAAAGGAAAGAATTTAAGAAAGAAAGAAATTCAAGAAAGAGAGAGAAAGAAATTCAAGAACTTGGAAAGAAATTAAAGAAAGGAAAAAAGAAATTTAAGAAAGTATAGGCGTAGGAGGCGGGGGCTGCAGCCCCAACCAAATATTTTTGTGAGAATACGGGTAATGCTGATAATTTTTCGGGCACCTACTGAAAGAAAGGTAATGCAATGATGCAGATAAAGGTAATTAATACTTTAAAAATCTTCCATGGTAATTAAAATAAAGTTCTGATTCGAATTGCACCAGCACCATGATATACGATATTAATTCACCAGTTGTTTTTTTATGGTTAAACTTACATTATGAATATCAGTGAAGTATTTAGGGGGCATTAGGCCATTTCCCCCTCACTAATGTCAATTTTTTTAGTATCTTAAATACATAAATTTTTAACACAAATTTTGCTTCAAAGGTAGCATATGTACGTAGCACCAGATTGCATGTAAGGCCACCTAATTTTTCAAAAATTTTCAAAGGGGAGGGGGACACCCCTTTCCTTAGACCTCTCCCCTGGAGGCCGGTGATCACACAAGATATGCATGCCCCTACCCCATGAGAGAAACCCTGGCTACGTCATATGATTATTATCACTATTATTGTAACCACTTCCCACAAAACTGTAATCAATATGGAAGGGTAATAACACAGCAAATGATCGTCTGTAATTGGCATGGGGTGTGATCACCGATGCGTCCCTATATAATATGTACATAACATCTTGAACGTGCGGGGAGCGCGCAGATATTTTTGGTTAGTTCATTTACCGGGCAAGTCTTTACAGCCCCCCCCCCCCGCCCAATCAACTTGGGCTCATATGCCCATGCAAAGAAGAAAGAAATTCAATAAATTTAAAAAAGAAAAAGACAGAAACTCAAGAAAGGATTCAAGAGAAAAATTCAAGAAAGAAAGAAAGAAAGAAAGAAAGAAAGAAAGAAAGAAAGAAAGAAAGAAAGAAAGAAAGAAAGAAAGAAAGAAAGAAAGAAAGAAAGAAAGAAAGAAAGAAAGGCCGACAGACAGACAGACAGACAGACAGACAGAGAGACAGACAGACAGAGAGACAGACAGACAGACAGACAGACAGACAGATATCCATCGCCCAAATCGTTCGCGGAAAAGGGATGTCGGCAATTCGAAGCTATAGTGACGATCCGCAAAAATAGAGGGCGCGCTACTCTTTCTTGTAATTATCAGTTCAATTCTTCGGATCCTATTTAACACCACAATCTACATACAGATCAGCAATGATTTACAGTAACACCCAAGAAACCAGATACACGTAAACATTGACTTGTGGAACTGGTGACTCGCATAAAAAACTACGCAAGCCAGCCGGCGAGTTTCCGCCATATCTACCATGTGATATTATTGGCCTTCGCCCTTCGTTTTGTAATTTAGTTCTAACAAGTTTTCTATTTCCGTAGACTGTCATTAAACATCCTGCTAACTTCCAAGGCAATGGCCGTAACACGGACTCACCTTCAGCCCTCGAAACTAGGGTAACTTTTTTGTGGGGAACATAGGCTTACTTGAACTTGGTTGGACTACAGTTGACTAGCCTATGGTTTCACAGTCATGTCATTTGCAGATTCCATATCCACCGAAGGGAAGCCTATTAGTTACTAAGTTAGGCTAGGTCCGTAAACAAGGCTAGCCTATTAATAAATAATAAGGTGAGCATTAGGGACCTCTCATGCTGCGACTGACTGTGCGACTGCGAGATAGCTGAACGTTAACAACGAGTAACTGTCAGCCTATACTACACTGGTATAGGCTAGCTAGACACTGGACCGCAAAAGTTGGCTAGCCTACTTCAAAGGATCACAATAGGTTAGGCATGAAACCATGGCCACCCATAATAAAAGCCACCAGGACAGGACTGAGGGAGTAGCCCAGTTTTCAAATGTGACATGCCAATAGGAAGTTTGATATATTTCATACTTTCAGGCTGCAAAAATATTCAACTTGAACATCTAGCCTAGCCTAGGGGCCTAGAGTCAGAACTTCAGTGACTGACTCGGTGGGTTGGCTGAGTGAGTATAAACTGATGCCAGCAATTGGAATTGACTGTAGGACCTAACTAGCAGTGATACTAGGCAAAATCAAATGACAAGCAGGTGGTTGTCACTTATAGCTGTACAGGCGTAGGCCTTGTGTCTTTTTCATGAACAGCTGCATGGATGTGCATTGCAAGGTTGAAGGTTAGAATTACCATTTACATATGACTCTAAGAAAAAAGGTTGGAATACTTTGATCACTGGAAGCATGTTTTAAGGGCTACAGTAGTAAAAGCCCTGACAATTCCCTTGTCATACTCAAAACGGAGTGAAGATCTAGTGAAACCTCAGCACAACCATCGATCATCATGGCCTCTACAGAAAACAGTCGCAAGTAAGACATAAATTTTTCTTTAGGTATAATTTACTACTTTTTAGGAGCATGTAGCATCTCAATATAAGAGCTGCCTTTTTCATTGCATGAAACAGAACTTGAAGGAAGTCACTGTTTACTGTATAATGAATTTCACAGGCTTGCATTGCTAGTCCTCAGTAAAGGGGTAGCCTACATGTATAGCTAGTCGCTGATAACGCCCTAGTCCCTATACATGTTCCTTACACCACCCACCCATTGAAAATCTGAACATTGTCTTTCAGTACAGTTAGACTGGTGAAAATTGATTTTCTTCTTTTAGCAAAGCTTTGACCTAAAGTCATAATATATATACTACCATAATTTTCCAAGTACAGGGCTAGAAATAAGCTTAAAAAAGGGCACAGCCAAAATGAGCAAATTGGCTACTCGTCTAGGCCTATGTTATTTCATAGGACATTTCTGAGGGGCACCACGACCATCAGTAAGGGCCATTGGTTATTTTGCCCTGCAAGTAAGTAATACACTAATGTTGCAGTTGTTTTTGATCACTTTAAATGTCTGAAATGTTCCCAAAATTTGAGAAGAAATCATTGAACTTTGTCACTTTTTAGAATTTACTGTAGCATTCGAAGTATTTGTTGATACAAGAATCCTGTGTGGGTAACATTGTGATGCCACTTTGAACAATAGATTACAGTAGCCTAGTTCCTACACATGGCAAGTTGCTTGTGCAAACGTTTCCCAATGACGTATAAATGTAGTTCATTGCCATACTGATGTAAACAAAGTTCCTTAGTCACACAGTAAATTTTACGGTGCGTAAAAGTTCCTGATTTCCTTTCACATATTTGGCTTTCCAAATTCTCAGTGATCATAAACAATACTCTTGTAAGATCTGGAGAAGAAAATTCATGGTAGCCTAGTAAATTAAGATTTTACTTTCAAAATTTGCAGTGAGAAGAAAGAATGTTTCAACCATCACACATACAGGCAACCCCCCCCCCATTTCCATATGTACGGTAGGTCGGAGTAAGGACTGCATTGTGAGCTGTAGGCAAAATGACCACAGTCCTTTACTCAGGACTAATACATCATAGGCCTATGATGCTAAAGGTATAGGTGCATTCATCTTACTGTAGGCCAAGAGAATGAAAGTCATAGATTTGCACCTGGGAAATATTGAAAACGTATGCGGTCAGTTTTCGTTATTCATTTTTATGTCGTTATAAAGGTAAAAAGCTCATGCACATGCTCAGAGTTTTTATTTCCCTCCGAATTCACATTCTCCATTAGGAGTGTGTTTTAAATCTGATGGAAGTTTTCAATGTGGAAAGGTATAATATCCGTAAAAATGAACACGATTGTACAGTACAGTATACACTGTGAAAGGAACAAGTTCTAGTGAAGGACACGTAACATGATCGATGGCTCATGATACGTAAGGTACAGATCGAAATTTTCAGGACACAATTTTGCTCACTGAGATGATTGGAAGCTTGATTTATTCGGTGAATATGCATTTTTGGACAACTGTGAAGTTTTTGAAAATAGTGACAATTTTGGGTGGTAGTGTTTGGAACACGGGGGTGGTGGACACAAATCTATGATTTTGATTCCCTTGGCCTTAGGGTCTTTCTATAAACTAGGATACTATGGTACCATACCAATATTAGTGTGACAAAATTTAAAAATCATCTTTACTGATTGAAATTTATGCTCATGATAGAGTATTATCAGCATTTATAAAATATACAAACATTTTAATATACTGTACAGCATTGTGTTTGCATGAGGGGTCTCAGCATTAAGCAATGGAGTAGGGAAAACAAGCCAGTGAGCCACAACTGGAAAAAAGGCTGTGGCCAGCCTGACTTACACCAATTGGTTAGAAACTGAGCCTCTTTGAACTCTAACTCAGCATGAGGGGTCTCATTCAAACACATGCCAGTAAATTGACCAGCATACTGTAAAAGGGATACCAAAGCAGTCTTTAAGCTCCTACATTAGAAGAATGGTGAAGAAAATCCTTAAATGGTTGAAAATTCATAATTGAGTGTGAATCATTTACTGTAGGACCCTTTGATAACAAGCACATGGAAAAAGTTTGAAAGAATTCTCCAAAAAGTTTTAACAAAGTCGGTTTCATTTTTTTTCAACTTTCAAATGTCAAAAAGATCCACCCTTTCATGTACAGTATTTTGTACAATATTGACTGTTTTTGACCAAATTTTGTTTAACTATTCAAATTTTCCTCTTGACACCCTTAGTTTGTTAGACTTGCCGTTTGGTATCTTATTTTCCATCACTTTACAGACATATATATATAGTATTTGCAAGATATTTTGCACCATATAGACTGTTGCCTGTAACAGGGACACCAAGAATTGGTGTCCCCACTACATGTAACATGTAAATTGTCAAATGTTAACAGTTAATTTTTAAATGTTGAGTTGACTGTGAAACTTTCAAATACAATATAAACCACTGTTTGCAATAATAAGATACTGTACTCTCAAAAGCCCCACTTTCATTGAATTTTTGTTGTTCATGCATTGACAATGACCAACATAACTCTGGCAGCATGGGGGACACCAAAAAAATCAAATGACCAGCAGCATGGAATACTTAGTTCAAAAGATATGGAATCATGTTTTCCATTAACATTTGGTATCTTCTTTTCATGTGATGTAATTCAAAAAAAATTTAGTGGTTTGTGCAAATGGTGTTAAAGCATCATAGTTTACCAGCATAACTCACTGAGGGGGACACCAAAGAGAAAAAGAATGTCGCACACAAAAAATCTGAAGAGAAGTTTCTGTGCAGTTGTTAATAAATTTCAAAGAAACCACCTTGATTTGGTTAATTTGCAAATTTATATTAAATTAGTCATTACAAATTGTATTTCATCTCATTAAGATAAATTTGTGTCAAATGTTACACCATTTGCCATCTTCTGTAGGCACCTCTGAATCTGAAAACTTCCAAAGGAGAAAGAGACTCCCTTAGACCTTCCTATCACATCGATTCAGAGTTTAGCATTGGAGGTACTGTAGACCTGGCTAAAATCAATGCTGGTTTGGTAGTACATACCAGTACTGTGTTGTTAGTTTGAAAAAGAGTGCTGAAATTGTGTATTGTAAAAACTAATGGTATGATTGGTACATAATTGGTCAGACGGGTTGTTGATACTTCATGGTTCATTTTGTCTACTAAGTTGAACTCTGTGTGGACTAACACCATCGAAGTTTACCGGTACCATTATCAGACCCGCTTTATACTGTAGTTGGGACTGCTGTTCTCATGTAAAGGCATATTCAGACTGTCACCTTTTGGTATTAAAGCCAGTCATCCCATATCTTTGTCTTCCAAACTTGGCTTTCACACCAGTAATTTTTAACATTAACCATCTTTCTTTCAGCAAATTTTTGTGGCTGCTGCCTTAAATTGTTTCAAATTTTTTATGTGTCCTATATTATGGTTGTACAGTAGCTTTGGCTATTTCTAGGGCTTTGTGCAGTTGAACAAATTTATCAACCTTTTGCACTGCATTTGATTTAACTCCTGTGTACAGAAGAAAAAACTTAGTAGCCAGTGGCTCCCAAACAAATTTAGGCATCAGCATTTTTCAACTGGTTTTATACAATGTTTCAACCTTTCAGTATTAATGTTGATCAATCAGACTTTGATCGATCATTGTTATAAACATTAATATCACTACGTGCATAGTGTGTGCATGTACCTGTATGTAGAACTTGCCATTCATTGATATGACTCAATTTGCCTAGGCCTAACACATGCTGCACAGTGCTTTGAGATCAAATCATTGAGAAATTTGATGTAAGGTTACAGTGTATGAAGCTTCATTTTCATTGGAGGTCTCTAGCACGAACATTGCTTCAATGATTTCTTACACTTTGAGTTTATGTCTCCATTGACCAGTGTTGTAAAGAGTCTCGACTCGAGTCACTTCTTCTCAAAGTGATAGTGACTCGAGAGAATTCAGGAGTAATTTCCCCATTGAAATAGTACAGTGACTCGAGTCAATGACTCGACTCGAGTCACTTAAAAGTTCGACAGTTGGTGACTCGAGTCACGAATCTAGTGACTCAATTACAGTACAACTCTGCCATTGACTTAACTGTTTGTGAGAGAATCTCTTAAGAATGTTGTTTCAATGATTTACACAGTGAGTCAATGGGGTTTCTGCACTGACTTAACTGTATGTGAGAGAAATAACAGTAAAATCCTGTACAAACAGCGTGGTCGCATGAAATCACACTTGCTTTATTCGATTCAAGTTAAGTATGCCCTTGAGGGGGTATTGTTTAGTTGGAACAAAGGGGGGAAATGTAATGTCATATGTCACATACCACACAAGGAAAGGGGTTATTGTAAATTTATTTAGTATCCATTTTTGAGAGCTGTAATTTAGGAACAAATGAAGTTGCTTCATGCAGTCACTGCAGCACATACCCCGTCATGGAAATATGGATTGTTTGAACATGTGTTTGCATACATTGTGTACTGTGGTATAGGCGCCTAACTACAGTAGTCACACTTTTAGGAGCATTTGTTTTCTTGGTATTGATCGTTTTGTCGCATTTGTGAAATTTTGGGCACATCTGCAACCAGTTTGGTTGCACTGTACAGCACTACCAAGGCTTACATTTCTTTGTTGATCAATGATTTCTCTGACAAGTTGCCTAAATTTCTTCAGATCAGGTGTTATACAAATTATTGTTGTTGCTGTTAAGCCAGGGCCTTTGAAACTTAAGGCACTTGCCAGGGGCTCAGTTCATTGTATACAGCACTCTGTGTGTTTAATGCAGCGGTCAGTCGTTATCTTCACCCTACCCCCCTCAAGCCTTCACTTCTTTTCACCTTTTATGGAAAAATAATTAGTCAAAGATTCACCTCTGTACTGAAAATTGTAAGGTGCAGGTTCACCAGATTCACCAAGGCCTTCATTTTCTTTAGGTAGAGATTCACCAGTCTGCAAATGGTTGTTAGTTCAAGATTCACCACCGAAAAAAAGTTGGTTCACAAAGCTTAAGACTAATTTTTCACATGTTATTGTGGCTACACTTCCATTGACATATTGGGCAAATTCTAAGTAAGGATTCCTTTGAATTTTAAGTGTCCAAGGCTACAGAAGTAGCAGCCTTCCCCCAAAAGGTAATAGACTTTGGACTTACTGTACTGTAAGGAAAAGTGTACTGTGTAACAGACTTACTTCTAGTCAGTACTTACAGTACTACAATGCCACTCTGCATGCACCAGCATTGCAGTAGGGTTACCCTATCAGTACTGTACAGTACCTTCCCCCAACCTGATACTGTACCATCAATTAAATATGATATCTACTGTGGTCTGGAATTTGCGATATTGGTATGTTTAATACTGGAGTACATGTGATCCTTGATCTGAAAGATATAGGCATGGAGCAATGTTGCATGTAAGTATAGACTGATAGTACAGTACATAGTGTATTGATTGAAAGGCAGCACAAAGACAGGCCAAGTTCATTACACTGCACTGTAAACATACAGCTGGTTAAATGTTAAAGAAAGACTTAATTACAACTTAGAAGTACTGAAAATATACTGCCATACAGTAGCCTGGATTTGTTTGAATGTAAAATTGTAAATCATAGCTACTGTAGAATATGGGTACAGTGCTATATGTACAGTATACAGTACCCTGTACAAATGTCTTATTGTGACTTATAAAGGTATGAAGTGCAGCCAAAGGATATTCAAAGAAAAGTTGTTTGTTCTCAGGAAACATATAAAGCCATGAGTTTCATCACTGAACCTTGTAAAATTTGACTAAGTTTCTTACTGTAGCCGTATTATAAAATACATCTACTGTATGCAAAATTTACGTGCTGTGCACAGAGTACTGTGTTGCACAGCATAAGGCAGTGCAATAAATATGCTGTCAACCCTATTTTAAAATACTTATTATTCATTCTACTTAGTTAAGTTCTACATTATTAAGTAGACTTTGTAATTTGCAGTTTTGTATGTGATAATGACATTTTTCAAGAGAAAAAGTTCTAGCAATTGAAAAATAAAATTTTTCAGGCCATATCAAATGTAAATTTTCTTCTAAAGTTGTAAAACATTGTGCAGTTCATGCATGCATTTTGTGAGTACTGTGTATCCCCTTCCATAACACTTGCACACTTCATAGCATTATAAATTGTTCCTTCTCTTTTTGTACATTGGAAGAAGAAACTTTTTTCTCATAAATGGAATGTTTTGATGAATTTTGACAGCTATTGTACTTTCCACATTTTCAGTGCTTTCCGTACTAAAGAAATTATGGGAATTACCTGTAGAAATTCTCAAACTTTGCAGTGTTCTTGGCAGTCCTAAGAGACCCTTCAAATATACTGTACACTGTATACCGAAAATTTTCAGGCAAAGAGCCTCCCAGAGTCCCAATCTTTTACACAGGGAATCTTGTACTGTATGCCAGTCCATGTATTATGTAGTAAGATACTGTGTACACATGTAATTTCTCAAGCTAGAAATCTGCAGAAATCGTTATAGTGAAAATTTTTCATGGTATTTACACATGGGATTTGAGTGAAGTTGATAGTCAGGTGTGCATCCTAGTGGAGGGCTTTCCTTGCTTTAAGCCCTCCATTTTTAGCACCAATTTTTTTTTTTTTTTTTTGAGATGGTACTAAGGCTGTGGCAGTTACAGTAGTCCAAAACCAGAAGCCGGATTCTGCAGCTTCTTCGACCAGTTTTTAAATCAAAACCGGTTTTTCAAAAAAGTACAGTGGCCTTGCATATGAACCCTGCACAAGGTCTAGCTACAAACTGGAAATTGTCAGAAGTTTATGGAAGTTTCTGTCGACGATATTCCCTATACATTTTTTTCAAAAGATAGCAGACTTTGTGGCGAAAAAGTGTAAAATTGTCACATTTTGAAACAAGTCAAACCTCGATCAGTTTCAAGAGGTTATTTTTCCATACCAGGTTTTTCAGTTGTGCAAAAATTTCAAAACAAACAAGTTTTAACCAGTTTCAAAATCAATACCAGTTTTGTGAACAGCCTTGGATGGTACCAAAGCTGCTGTATAATTTACTGTTATATGCTTATTTTGCCAGATTGCCAGATATTAGGAAATGCCATTTAAGTGACAGAATTTCAGAATTTCCCTGTAACCCCCCTCCCCCATTGTGGCTTTGTACATTTGATGCTAGCAGGTGTGAAATTTTCTCTTTACGCAGTACATCCCCCCCCCCCCCCTTGTGAAATGATGGATGCGCCCCTGATAGTACATTGTACTGTACTATGCTCCAAATTTATAATTACATTAATATACTGTTATATCATAGCCTTAATGGTTGTGTGGCAAGAAAATAATGTAGTTGGATGTTTGATGTAAAAGGCATTAAAAATCCAGAAAATAGCTGCAATTTCCATTTAAATCCATCAAGTATTGACCATTTTACAGGGAAATTTCTATTTCACCCTTGTATCATGAATAAAAATGAGGTAAATATGCAAATATGTGACATCGAAAGAGGGACATACCATATATGGCACATGTTAGCCTTTGTTTTTTCAACCTTTATTTCAAGGACACTGGGAGTATTGTTATTCCCTGACCCTGAGGGGTGTATTATAAAACTTAAAATTTTTTCCTTGAAAAGTATTGATATCACTCATCAAACTGTAAACTATATGGTCAGTAATTAAGAGATAATTTATATAGGTTTTTAAGAAATCATGACACTGTGCAACACTCCACATCATTATTTTTGCATAGGCAATGCGTTACTTCAGAAACCATCCAACTTTGAAGACGTATATTTTGAGAACGGTAAAAGATATTGAAATAGTACGTATCTTTGACTGGAGGACTTAGTTCTTTAAGTGACAAGTGAAACAGCTCTTTTTGGTGGCATGTCACATGACCTTTAAGTGAGCTCGCGCAGACAGTGGGGTGAAGATTCTTACTGTACTGTCCTAAACTGCTGTTTATAGAGGAAATGGACAGTTGTGAGATTAAGTTTGAAAGGAAGTACTCTGTACCAGTGTTACTTATGTGTTTTGAAATCAAAAGGCTGATCAGTTAAAAACTTTCTCCACATTTTATGGAATCTGTCTCAAATAGCTTTTCGAAATTTTCGTCGAAAAATTAGTTCTGTGTAAAGTACAGTATCATTGCTCTCTTTTGATAATCTGGATTCACACAGAGAATAAGTAATCCTCCTCCTCCCTCCCTCACAGGTCTCCACTTCCTCTCAATTTTTCATAGTACTGCAGCTTAGACCAGATGGCCTGCCTATACAGTTGCCTTTAAATGTTGACATGCTTACCCCATCTGCATAAATTGTTATTATGGCACAGTATGGTAAAATACTGTATGAAAGGGATTTGACCATCAGTTCAGACAGGCAGGGTAGGTGTGATACTGTGCCTAGCCATTAATTTTAGCAAACTAGCCGGATAGCTTCTGTAAGGGTCACTTTATGCAACAGTTGATTCACAGTATTCTTGCCTATGAGTACAGATTCTTTCATGCACCTGAAACATTGAATGCTTTGCTTGCTTTGCATGAGACTACAAGTCATGCTTTTAACACAAACATGATAATTAGCACTTAACTCTGTGTACTATACGTACAGTACAGTACCTTGTAAATTATATGCATATTGTATCAAATAAGCTAATTATATGGCAAGAAATTAGCCAACTTGTGCAGACTGCCTTCCAGCTTGCCCTGCACCTGACACCTCATTCCCCCTCCCCTCTCCCAGTTATTCCATTACAGACTATGGGGGAATAATATTAGAAACCTGTCCCTTGTGATAAAGACTTTCATCTGTACACACCATGGGCGTCCGGAGGGACTTGCCCCCCCCCCCTGGAAAATCAAAAACTTGAAAAAACGAAGAAAAAATAAAGCAAAAAATGAAGAAAATATAACTTTAACATTTCTTAACAGTTCAATCAGTGTGAATTTCTACTCTCAAAACAGGAATTAAATAAAAATATCAACACTCAGGTCCCAGCAGCCCCCCGAGCATATTTTGGTATTTTTTAAAGTTTATATTTACGATATTGCTTATGTTTCCCCCTTTTTATATGCGGTAAAATGGCCTTGGAAGTGCCATTCCCAGCGATCTGGGAAGCATTTTGGGCCAAAATTTTCTTGCGCTCTGCGCCAACTCATGGTGGCGCGGAGCGCTGAGAGTCTGTCTATGCGCTTCGCCCCCCCCCCCCCATGACAAATTCCTGGCTATGCCTTTGTCAACACTGTGTGAAAAAGTAGCATCTAAACTCTTTTCTGGGAGTAAAATATTTCCCATGGAAAAAGTTGGGCCCCTAAAGAATTTTGCCCCCCCTTGCATTTTTTTCTGCGGACGCCCATGGTACACACAGACTTCTTATATACCGTATATACAGTATGGACAGAAGATACTGCACTAACGTCCTATGCATAAATTGTCACCACCATACTGTACATACACGAACAGGCTTACCAATATGGCTGCCTACTACTGTATAGCCTTGTGTGTAAAAGTTTGGACTTGCTCAAGTGGCTCAGTATCGACAGATTGTGTGAGAAACTTGTAATATTTTTGAAAGAATGCAACTTCAGTTCATATTCAACAAAAAGAATGAAGGACTATGACATCATTGATCTTCCATTCATGTTTACATTTTGTCTGAAATGTTGCAGATTCGTCGTCAAATTGGGTAAATGGTAGTAGCCCGGCGGCGCTCTTGGTAAGCCTAAACTTGTTTGAACGGTGGTGACCATATTGGTTACGTGATCCTCTGTCCATATTATGAGAAGTCTGTGTCTATACACCACAGCATGGAAGCACAGTACATCACTAGAGTACCTCAGAGGTACAGTACAGTAGTACTTCTATTACCACAGCAAGGCTGTTTTTTTTAAAGCACACACTTTAATAAGAGTCGACACTGTATACAGGTAAGCAAATGAGACCACTAATTAGAACAGGTAAGTCAACATTGAGAGACATATGGGAAAATAATACACTTTATCCAGGAAGGAAATTCAAAAGAAATGGATATATTCAAAACAAATTGTAAACAGGATTTAAAAATAGTTCTTCTCAGTATGCTTGAGACTTGAAATCCAATACATTATTTTAACTGCAGCACTGTAGTCACGAATTTCATAATTTGAAAGTTTGGGGCCATTATCAGCCAGTGCATGTCCATTAAGATGCATGTCCATACTGTATAGTATACAGCAGGCATGCTAGTACTAATCTTGTACTGCATCATGAAACTCTTAAGTACAGTGCATTGCCAAAATTGTTAGTTACAGTATCAATACTTTAAGATTGTGGCTTAGAAGTCTTAACCTTGTGGTTAGACATCTTAGTGGAAATGAATAGGATACTGTAAATATCCTGATGTGAATTGGATGTGTAGTCTGGCTATTCACTCCAAATTGAGTTTGGAGTACATTAGGCATTGGCAGTAGTTAATTGCTCCCTATGTATCCCTATGTAGGCTACTGTACATTGTAGCCATGTTTTAGACCAGCTACATGTACAACTGTGCAGTGTTCATGCATATGTACAGTATACATGCTTCCTTCCCATTACTGTATGAGGCTCTTCCTTGTGCAAGAATAAACCTGTTTGATCGCTTAAGGCCATGTCCTGGTGAGCATACAAGGCTATAAAATGTAATAAAAGTACTCTCTCTGCCTTGTGTGGAATGTGAGCTACTCTGCATCTTTCAAATTTTCAAACTTTGATGTCAATCAAAGAGCAGTCACCAACTGAGAATTTTGATATACATACACTAAAAATATACTTTGGGGTGATGACTGTCTGTCTTTAATAGCGATCACTGTCTATAAAGGGGGTGCTCTCTTTGAAAAATGTTTGCTAAAATAGATGATAAATTTAATTGATGGCCTTCTTTGATGACTATGTACATTAAATGTAATTTTCTGGTTATCATTACTCAAATGTTCACACTTAATATTACCGCTGTTTGCTCAGTTTTGAGGTTTTGAATTGATAATTTCTGTCCGGGTGGCTTAACTTTTTGTGCGGGTGGTACATATTTTGTCCGGGTCCTGGGCACTCTCTGCAAATTTTGTCCGGGTTTTAGCACACTAACAAGACAGCTAGTGGAGAATACTGGTTATTAGTAGTATTCAGTGTCGACGTTGGCTGACAAATGTTCCCCTTTTTTGTCCTGTGTCATCATTATTCATAAAATTAACCAAAAATGCTGATACAGTACTACTGTACTTTTAAAGTTTACTTTTAAAACCTAAAAATGTTGATCTGTTTTAGTATGTTTGAATGTACCGTATCTCGTCCCAATATTTAAAAGACTCATGAAAATGAAACAATTCTTGTAAGTTATGCCCATTATGCCCATAATACTGTAGCATATAAGGTGTAGTGTACAGTAAGCTAACTTACAGTATCAAATATCATTACTGATAGTGAGAATTGAAATACTGGTATTAAAATCAGCTAACAAGTGCAAAGTTCATGTTCAAAATACCTAAAGTGTAGCACTGATTTTCTGTATTGTAGTTCTGTGGAAAAGGAGGTGTAATTGTAGACATTTTTTTTTTTGGTAAATTTAGGTGCTGTTCAAGTTAGTATCATCATACTAGGGCAATGCAGTGGCCTCAATCTGAGTGTACTAGGGTGTGCTTGGGCTAATGAGGGATTATTCTGTTGTAGGACTTTACATAATGAAAGTTTTCTTTAAAGTGAAATTGTTCAAGGTCTGGTGACTAAAATGACAGAGTTGCCTTTTTTTTAATGCAAAAACCATTAAAAAGTTAAAACACAGAAAACCAGTCACAATCCCCATCAAAATATGTCAAGTACTGTATATTGACCATTTGCAAGAATTCACTGATTTACTGTACACCTACAGTAAGTCATGAATAAATATTAATTACCAAAATTATACAGTACTACTGTATATGTCATTAGGAGATGTGGAAGGAGGGGCTGGCAAGATACTGTACTGTACAGTACAGTAGTTGTATATCTGACATAATTTTTCCAACCTTCAGTTCAAGGACAGTTGTGACATAGATATCAAGAGCAGTTTATAGTATGGAAGTCCATTTTGTGTATGTACAGCAATTCAAACATATTAGTCTCATCCGAGTAACAGCTCCCTGGTCTCATGCACCACACTCTAAACTACAGTACTTACTTTAGCTGTAGCTGTAAACTGCAGCAGGTGGCAAGAAAATACTGTAAGAGCCTAACTTTATAAAGAGTTAAGAAATGCTAAAACTGTGCAGCACTGCACATCATTAAGTTTGCATCTAGGTTATGAGTTAATTTTAAAACCTGCCAAATGTTGAAAAGGTGCATTTTGAGAATGGTAACAGATACTGTAGTGCAATTCACAGTTATTCCAAGATAACTGTACCTAAGGAATGGTAGGGAATTTTATTCTATACCTGCAGAGTAAGGATTTGTGCTCCTTAGTTCACCAAGGCCTGTGCTACAGTACTTGTGAAAACTAGATCATGAAATTTGCTGTACTGATGAGGGGATTAGTTGGTTTGAAAATACTGTACTTCAAGTAGGTGTACTTTGCAATACTAAGGCCAGTTTGTAAGTTCAAATAGTAACACTCCTTAAATGTTTAAGTTTACTTCTAACCCCTACTCCATTTTAAATAAAAAATACCTGTCTAGTACAGCCAGGGTTTGATTCAAAATTTCTTTTTCTACATCCACTGGTGCATGTAGGTCAACAAAACTACATGCACAGCAAAATATCTACATGCACCAAACAATCTTAAAATCAGAAATACCAGAAGAAGTTGAGAGTCATGGTTCACGATTTGATAGTATTTCAGTCATGTTGTCAGGGCCAAATAAAGTTGATGCATGAACTTTCATCCAACTGTGATCAAAATGGGGCATACCTCCACACTGCTTTAGCAGTGCAAGCATGTGATGTGCAGGTTTCGCAACTATTGGCGATTTACAAGTGTATATCCAGCGCAAAGGAACATAATTATCGCCCCCGCCAGTGAAACCACATGCACACACTTTTTACCCGTTTTCTTACGTGACATGTTCCACAAGACCCATACTGTTCCAGCATGTTTTTATTTCCCCACATTGGAGGGTACTACTTTTATGATGGGGGTTATATATTGATATTTCCTCCTGGCTAATCACTAACACTGAAACTTGAAACCACTAAAAGCAAGTCTAATTTCTGATGTCTCGCTGCGAACGATGTCAGTGGGCCTAAGTCTGTGTTTTTGTTCGCTTTAAGTGCAAGAATGTCCCATTGACTTACTGTGTAAAAGGATCGTAGAAGCAACGCTGTGCCGAGAAGTACAGATGTGGAATGGTAATCGCTGATATTGATATTGCAGTAAGAAAGGAGACGCTAGTTTTGCGCACAAATTTCTGTGAAATGACTGGTTAATTGTCTAACTTGAACGAGAAACTACAATGCCATGGAAGATTTGAACCAATATCAGGATTACATTGTAGTGTAACTTAGGATTTGATCACAAAGTTAAAGGCCGATCCCAAAACTAATTAACTAACTTTCGACACTGACCTTAGCTACAGTACTGTACTCTAGTGGGCACCTATTCTAAATTACTGTATGCAGTATTGGCTCTCTTTAGACGCCGATCATATTCACTACAACCTGTGCCACTTACTGTGTTACTTCTAACATTAATATACAGTAAAAACCTGTTTATCTGAACCCTGTTTATCTGAACTAGCCATCAGATTTAACAACAATAATATTCAACACAATTACGGTAGTATCCACCAAGTTTTCAGTGCTTTACAAGGCAAAATTCAATGTAAATTTTTGCAGAAATGCACTAATTTTTCTCAGGACTTTAAAAGTCATGGAAAGCTATCACAATGGCTAAAACAATCTCTTTGTCAAATATGGAAGAAAAATGGTACGAATGTACAGTATTTTGAAATTTTTGTTAGGAGCTGTGAGTTGGTATAGGCTCAGTATCCTCTTATACTAAAATATGTTAGGCCAGCATATCCTGTAAGTCCTAGTTTCACTAAATCTGAAAAGTTTATAGTATGGTAGTGAGCTTCATACCTAAAAATAATGAAAGAAGACCCTAATACAAAAACATTGTAAATTGTTGCTTGAGAGTCTCCTACCTGTACACATGTGTCTCGTAACATTTTTGGAAACTTATGCTGAATTTTCACTCTAGATACCTCTCCAGATGGTTATAGCTTCTTTTCAGCCCATACGCTCATTTAGTGTGTAGAAAGCATTAGCCATTCAGAAGTTTTAGGAATAAATCTCTCTCTTTTAGAAGTCTTCCATTTATTGTCATATCATCGGTTACAAAAATTAGTAACCAAATACTTGGGGGATTTTGTCTGCTACCCCTTTCGGAATTATTTTGGAAATGTGTTGACACTCTTTCTTACGGATCCAGTGTACCATAATTGAGGCAAAAACTTGGAACCCTGTTTATCCAAATTTTTGGTCCCGATGTGTTTGGATAAACAGGGTGTTACTGTATTTTCATCAATGAACCCCTTAATTATATTCATGAGTTCCTAAAAATAATTGCAATGTTCTCAGACTATTATCCAGAGTCCTGCTATCATTACAGCAAGATACTGTATGAGATGGGGAACAGAAAGTGTTAATATTCAGTGGTGCAATGTACCAAAATGACCATTAGGTGACCATTGACCTCAAATTTCTAAACACCCTCAAATAAAACAAAGTTGTATTATGATGACACCACTGCCATGGCAATCTTTAGGAACAAAGTATTTTTGTTGTTTATTCTTTATCCCAAATGACTCCTAGATGATCTTTGACTCCAGATCCCTGATCATGACTTACAGTATAACCCATTGACTACTTATGCCTGTGTCCAAGTTTCATTAAAATTTCTCTGAGCATGTGTTTAATGTACATGTATGTATGAGGTGTAAGTTGAATTTTTAAATACTTCCTTGTAACAGTGTAAATATATGGCCCATGTAGCTAATGAAATATTAGTTTAAGCAAGCAATGATGTCACCCTCTGGATAAATAAGACTTTGCATGCAAAACACAATGTTAGAAAACACATGAAACATTAACAAACAAATTGAAACAAAAATTATTGAAAGATACAGTATTTAAAGGCCCCATAAGTCTAATAGAAGGGATTAACTTGTACAGTAAACTCATGGAGCAACCACCTCGGAGGTGGTAGTTCTCTGATTAACTCCAGAAACACATGTACAGGTTACTGTATGTTCTCAGTATACATATGGATTACATGTTTGGCAATGGCAAAAGTGTGGAAGAAAGTTGCCCTGTAGAGTTCTTTGTTACTAAAACATATGAATATATTTCACAAATTGTTATTTGAGGATTATTTTGTACTTGTCTTGTACATGTATGTTTAAGGGCTCTTGACATATTTGGTTATTTACAGTTGTACAGTAGGATATTTTCAGCATCGTTCATGCAAAGTAATTGAGACATACTGTCTACTGTGCTGTACAGTAGCTTGCCTGTGCAAGTGGACTATGACTAAAAGGACTAAAATCTCTCTCGTTTGAAAGCCAAATTTTTAAGTACATATTTTAAGGTAAAGAAAAAAATCATTAGCATTTTCAGGATATACTGTGTTTATATTACTGCTAATAGCCATTCACAACAGATGTTAGATGTAACACATTTCTTCAAATACACTGTACAGTTCTGAAGTACAGTAATAGTTTGTTGAACACAGTTGGATGGCATTATTTCAGTGATTGTAATGTATGTGTGATGAGCCAATTTTCAGAATTCTTATTTTATATATTATGTACCTGTAGGTGAGTAGGTTAAACTTTGTGAGTATAAACCTAGTGGCATGTGCAAGAGAAAGGTGCACTAATTTTCCTCATATAATTATTTACTTTGCAAGATTTTTGTGCTGGGTGCTGGGATCCAGCAGTCATGCACCTTAGCGCAAGCACTGGTACAGGTATGTCTGTACACTAAGGCTTAAGCCAAGAACTGTCCAACTGTCATTCAGGATTCCCAGTCACCCTAACACCTACAGGGGTACAGTACTCTATTTTTTCCAAATCAGAGACAGAAAGGATATCCTTTGAAATGCACTATCATACAGTACTGTTTGTAGATCATTGATACAAAATAAATCATTTTATATTCTTTGGTAAAGCCTCCACCCCCAAGCCACTGAACATGGACTCCCTTCAGATACCCTGGTCCATACTAAAAGTATGTTTGGTTTTTTCTCGCTAATACACTAATACAGTGTACTGTATACTTGGAAGACTAGTTCTCAGAAATACATAATTATTTTTTTTTTCAAGTTCTATGAAGAAGACTATACTATACACACTGTAGGCTATAGGAAGAATTCTCAACAAAGTTCTGGACCATTTTACTGCACAGCAAGCCTGTCTCTGCAGCCCAGCTGTTTAGCTGTACATTGTACAGTTTGCAGCAAATTGACAGCTAGAAATTAGTCACTGTCATTGATGTAACTGTTTTTATGTTCAGTAGAATAGCTGGACAATATTATGTATCAGCTCTCTTGTGCATCTGAGTATATATTGCATTTTCTTGAAGTAAGTGATGCATACTTGTATACTTCATTGTTACTGTTTGAATAATGGCCATGCATTGAACATGTTTGATATATAATTTACTGTCAAATATGAGAGAGTACAGTGAAGCGTGGTTTATATGGTATGTTTTATAACAAATTAACAGACATGTATCTGTACTGTGCTGTACTTGTCATGTGGCAGCGGCAATTGTACAGTTTGAATATGCTATACATACTAGGAAAGGTAAATAAGATTTGTCTTAAGTTGGTTTTAAGTTTCTGATCATAACTAATTTTTTCGTCTCAACTTATTTTTACCATATTTGTTTCATATTTTTAAGAAGTTAAAGCTGATCATTTTTTCCTGAAATTGTAAGTAGAAGCTGACTGAAATGAAATACGCATTGCAATGCAAATGTTCTGATTTAAAACAAAAGACAAGACAGCGATCTCATTCCTCCCCAAAAAATGAAAAACAAATATGTTCAGTATTAAAAGGTGCATACGTACACGTTTGGAAGATAATTACAATAAGTGCCATGAAATCAGTGCGGCACATTTTAAATGAAAGATCACATACAGTATGGTAAAAGCACTTTACCTACAGTATTAGAGGGGTTACATATGCATTACATAACCATTTTCCCCCACATTTGCCCCTCATTCCCCCTCATTTTCAGTAGAAAACATTGGTTGGGCAGGGGATGGGGGGGGGGGATAGACCAGTGTACTGTATACTTTTTGAAAGTGAGTTGTAAGAGATGATTATTTTTCAGAGAATCACCATTGTCACATTTTTAAATTTTACTATAAATATTACTGTATGTCAATAACAAATATGTGAATTTTTAATTGTTTTCCAATTTTTTTTCATTGCAGCCCTAGGTACTTCTTTCTCCTCATCCTCATCTTCTGTGCTTCCTATTTCATGATCAGACTTTGGACATTCAATGAAAGGGCAGCCCTTCCACAGATGCTCTCAAAATTTCATCACTTCAAATTTTTTCGTAAGAAGCTGTAAGTATACAGGACTTCACTTTCTAACAGCCTTGTAGTTCCTTGTAGAATGGTTGAATTTGAGGACTTCAAATTACAAGATTATTGCTGCAATGGTATTACAATGTAAAAAGTAAAAAAAAAAAAAAAAGAGATGGCTTCAAACCTAGGATATTCAGGAGAATGAAAAGTAATGAAAGCAAAACAAAGATGGTCGCTGTAATGACAGTAACTAGGCGTTGAAAGGAACTTCACTCTGGTGCACTTCTGATAGGTTTAGGTCCTCAAAATTTATGATTCCCTATTGATGCAGGCAGGGGCCTTGCTGTATGAATTTCCATCCTACTGTATACGTACAGTATGAAACCCTTTGATCTCACCTAATGCCCTAGGGTTGGTCTAGTTAATACAACTTGCTTTGTGTTCTTATGGAAACCTCACACACAGCACACTTTTTCACTTTCAAGAATGTTTTAACTTTCTCACTCCCTTTTATGGGGGAACTCTAAATGTCTAAAGGTTGCTTCTTGAATACCTTTAGGATCAATAAGCCCCTTAGTAGTGTGTTCTTGGATTTTAATTTTTGTAGTAGCTTCAAAAGTTAGTTCAGATTACCATACCTGTAGGCTTGAACCTGGTAGAGAGAGGGTGGAGGGTTTTACCAGCCCTGCCCCCATTTCTCATTTCTTTTGTCAATCCTTTCTCTTTGGAGATGGCCTGGTTCAGTAGAACATATCCCTAAATTTATTTGCAAAGTTTCCAGGATGCAGTTTTGTTACTCAAAATTTCTAGCCAGTGCATATGATCTGTAGTAATTCACACAGGTAGGCCTAGCCCTTTGTTTCCATTTTTGTGTGGATTAGGCAGGAGATTTTAATGTACATTTTACTGTCCCATGGAAGCCTTGTGATTGCTGCTGTGCATGGTTATGTTGCTTACAAAATGAGCTTGTACAATATAACTGATAAAGAATGGAGAGTCTGACCTGTACTTCCACTGGGAGAGAGTGCTTGATGTTTTCTGGTATAATAACTTTGACCATGATGGACAGATCCAGTAAATGCTATTGTAACAGCTGAAGTGTTTCATACTAGGTATATTGAATTTATCATATTGTGAGGAAGAACCCTATTGTTTTTGGTGGCAGTCAGAGGTCATGTCAGGTCAAAAGAGGTATGAATTGCAGCTTCAGGTTAGATGGCTAACCATGTGATGTGTAGAGAACAAGGAGACAAATCAACAGTGATGCTTTTTGGTTTGCTATAAAGGGTGGACATCAAAGGGCAAAATGTAGGTCAAAGGTCCAATTTGCATAAATTTTGCGAAAAAGTATGTCCCAAACTCCTCCTAGATTGTAAGTCTGATCAAGATAAAAGTTGGTGGATAGGTATCTGACCATGGAAATTTGAGCATGCATAATCGATGACATCATGGGCAAAGGTCGAATTAGCTATTTAAGGTTTCAATTGCCTTTATGTGCCTATAGATCAGTATCCTAGTAAAAGTCATTAAACTGCAGTGATGTGTAGAGGGAATAAATACACATTTTAAAAGAGTGCATTTTGGTTGCTAAGGGTTGAGGTCAAAGGGTAAACTTACATATGTAGGTCAAATTTGCCTACATTTTGGGAAAAGTGTGTTGCAAACACCTAAACTGTGAGTTTCATCAAGTTTAAAATTGGTTGGTCAGTGCCTGACCATGAAAACTTTTGCATGCATAATGGATGGCATCATTGGACAAAATCAAAAGGTCAAAGGTCAAATGAGATTTGCAACTCTATTGCCCCATGGATGGCCTTCTTGTTGAATTTGTACATGTATTCTAGCAGACCTGTTCTGAGGTACAGGGTAGTATGTGCTTCCATGCATGTAGGAACTGTACAGTAATATTATTGTACTAATTGTACTCAGTATTTAATTATTAACGTGTGCAAATACTCTAGTTTCTAAAATAAATCTGGCTCAGTTTTAATCATTAATGTGTGCAAATAGTATAGTTTCTAAAACAACTCTGGCTCAGTTTTGACTGCTGAATAAATTTAACTTTAATTATGAGTGGTGGACCTTTATTTAAACATTGAAAGAAGTGGATACCAGCTTTTAGTTATTCTAGAAGTAAGTACTGTTGTTTCATGCTCAACTGACACTTAGGCAGCCAGAACAGCAGACTTTGATCCCAAATTACCAATAGAAGACAGAGTATGAAAGGAAAATTTCTGTAGACTCAGACATGAAAAGAGACATGTTTGTGATTTTTTTTTTCATATTTTGTTAGTGTCAACTGTCAAGTGAGAACATGTATAGATACATTAGAAAAAAAACATGAATTATGTACAGTAATGTTGAGTATATATATGTAAATTATAAAACCTTCCATTTTGCCTTCATTAATAGCCATAAAAACCATTTGAGGGGATGAAAAAGGAACCTTTTCTTTACAATAAGCTTAATAAAAGTACAGTAATAGCAAAGTTGTCAGCATTTCAATTATTCACCATTTTGTTCAAGCCTTCTATATTATAGAGTAGTCAAAGTACAGTATTTGTGAAGTACATTATTGTCTCTCCAGGACTAATACTATTAAAGCCAATCAAAGCATGCTCTTAATAACATAGTAGTGGTCAAGGGCATATGGTGCAGTAAAGCCCTAGAGTGAGCAAATTAACATGACCATGTTGACACCTATCAAGCATGGTTGGAAAAAGTTTAGGAGTTGGGAGGCTCCTTCCTGGGAAATTTGGGCATTTGGAAGGCTATTTTGGCATTTGAAGGGATATAAATTTACCATTTTGTACATGAAAATACATACTATATTATGGACAATTTGATTTCCTTGCTGGTAAACAAACATTTTGTCCAGTCCTGCCCATCTTACAATAAGGGTAGGTTTTTTTGTAGACCCGTTTTGCACACCGATTGATGGGGCTTTAATAGGATTATACTAAACTGTATCTTTCATGGCTTGGAGGTGTTTATTTTCTTACCCCAGCTACCTCCTTGTTTTAGTTTACCCCTGTTTACTATGTACTTAACAGATCATTGCAAGGCCCATATAATAGGTTCTGTGTGCCAATGAGTTTTAGGTGGCTAGGAGGAGCATTCTGATAACAAAATTCTCTACTTGTGAATAAAGTCAGTTTAAATCTCTGCCTAGATCCATTGTACACATGGGCACTTTAATGCATTACAGTACTTGTAGAAAGTAATTCATGTTACAGACATAACCTTACCTCCTGCTTCATCGAATTTGTATAACTCACGCGCTGCCTGCAACTCAGAGTAATTATGTCACTGTGCACTACTGTACATCTGCCATTTTGGCCAGCAGCTCATCCACATTCTCCTCCCACTGCAAAGCTATTGCCTCGGAGGTCTCTGGGCCTACTTAGTCACCCTAGTTCAAGTTCTCTGACAAGGATTCATGCCAAGTGTCTTTTCAGTATTGTTATATAACTATTAATACTCTGGGTACTCATGAAAATGGCCTTGCCCTCATGATTCCTTACTTCCAGCCCTGCAGTTTGCATGCAATTGTGTTGTTTAAATACAGTAGGCTGCTACTTGCTCGAGGCAACCTCTGGAAGCAGACCATCCACATTTCATAAGTTGTGTTTATAAAACATTTCATAAATGGTTGTAAATGGACTGTAATGTGTAAAATGTGACTCAGCCAGGTACTTCAAATCTCATCTGAATTTGAGTTAGAGGAAACTATTACCGTACATACGTAAATTATCTCATATGTACGGTAGGTCAGAGCATTGTGAGTAGAATACATTTAAAGGTACAGTATAAAGTAATTTTGTTCAATGTGCACTGCCTTTTAGTGAAAGGAAGTACTGCTTAATTACCCTGCTTAAATTTCATGTTCATGATCATCTTAAGAGGGGAGTTGTTCTTGAGATTAGTAGGTACTGTGCAAGTGTTGCTGGTTGTGTGTATTGTACAGTGTTTGTTATCTGAGAAGCACTGTATGCCTGCTGTGCTATCATGTTTCATTGTAATGAAGAGAAGTTGCCCATTTTGGCTTTTGTTCTTCCAGCCCAGAATCTAATGAGAATTATGAAAAGTTTGCGGAATGGAAGGCTCCTTTTTATTCACAGTTACATATTTCATGGTAAACTGAATCTAAAATGCAGTCTTCCTGATGTGAATTACAGTAATATACTCTGGTATATTAAATGCATCTTGTAAATCATATGAAATTTTTGTTACTGAATTGTTCAGTTCATGCAGGGTAGTAACTCCTTGGTTTACTACACCATTAATATTCAATATTTACCTTTGGAAATGTGAAGATTCTTGTATTAACTGGAAATAAAAAGGAGATTTGTAACATTTAGCCAATATATGTTTCTAACATTTTTGAAGTTTCATAAAAAAAAAAATGAAATTCAAAACTGGCTACAGATTCATCATGTAGAAATTGAAGAAGAGAGGAACTTTGCAGGGATGGAAATAAGAGGGATGTGGGAACCTGATGGTACTTATGATTTCTAATTGAGCTACAGTAGTAGATTTATGAGGATGGGAGCCTGGTTGGCTCCTGAAGTATTCAAGTCAAAACAGTCATGGAAATCCTCATCAGTGCCTGTATTTTTGAAGTACAGTAAATGAAGCCCACTTGGGTTGTCAGAATTTACATTTAACTTCAGTGGAGGTAGATTAATTCAATAAAGGTCTATAGCATAAAGGAAGTAAAAGTGACTGCTTCAACTGCTTGGTGCTTTTCTTTTCTTTCTTTTTTTTTTTTGGGGGGGGGGGGGAGACTTGTTTTCTATTTGACCCCAAGTGTAGATCCCAAAAGCCATGGGCCCAGTCAATTACCAGCTAATGGAGGCTTATTTCAACCTGGGCCCTGCTTTGTTTTAAAAGAGGCACAAGGTTATTACTAGGGAGTGGCAGGTAGCCAAAGTGTTTTGCCCATTTCTTCTTAATTTTTGTTTTTATTTTTTATGGTTTTTTTTTTTGTTTTTGTGTTTTGTTCGTCATTAATTGTAATAATCATGTCTTTTTGTATCCTGTTTACCAGCATTAGCCATGAAGCTGTCAATACGTCTTTCGATGACTTGGTCAATGTCAGTTTAAGCCGACAGGTAGCTGAAACCATTGTAGAAGAAAATGTTCCACTTCCCAACTTGCCAGAGATCTCCCTAGAGGAGTTTATAAAGGAGGAAAAACAATATTACCATGATGAACAGTATTTAATGTACAAGGTAGGAATACAATAATTTCTTCATAGAGCCTGGCCTAACTTTGTATACCACTTGATATTAACTACTGTAGTATTCAAACACTTTGAGTAGGAATCTAGACATTTTTTACAGTCTTTTATTTTTCTCTAAGGACTGAAGGTTTCTCCAGTACAAACCAAAAAGTAAGTGGTTATGGAGGTGGAGAATTATACTATAAATCTAAACCACAATGTGAGATGTTAAATTCCATAAGTTTACAAACAAAAGCCAAGAAGGTGTGACTTGTATCTGCACTGGCTTTTATGGGGTTGTTATTTACTAAACTTTTTTTAATGGCCATTGGCAATGTGGGATGTTCCCCCTGTAAGGAATGAATCTTGGATAATGCAAGTACTTACTATTTGGCACAATTAAAGCAGATGCTGCGTGATCCTACAGTAGCTGACTTTACTCTCTGTCCCATGTTGCAAACATTAATATTTGTCAGACTATGGCCTTTTTTGATCAGTGATATTCATAACAGTTGTTTGGAAAGTTACAGTATTTAAGATTGAGAAAATTGCATCTATCTTGCTGGCTATTGGCTATGCATATACAGAAGCATGGTTTTATTAATAAAAGGAAGGGTTTAAGCAAAAACATAATTTTCATATGTGAAAGAGGAACTAAATCTATGCAATTTGGTGAAACTTCCATTCAAATCGAACATGTAGTACTCGAGATATCAGCAAATGAAGTTACTACATCTGTGACCCAAAGTGAGCTAGAGGCAAGCAGGGGTTATATCACTTCCTAACATTCATGAGAAATGCTTTGTTTCCTTTGTATTTTTGGTCTGTTTTCTGACCTAGAGGTTAATAGGGATAGGAGCTCCCCATTTGGAATGAGAAGCTTGTAAAATTCTTATGCCTCTCATGCAATCACATTCTGATAACATGTGATTATGGAGGAGAAAATTGGTTGTAAAATTTAAGGAAAAACAGAAGACTGCTCGCTAATGTGAGACTATGATGTCATATGTGCTTGCTTCAACTTCACTTTGTGTTGAATATATGACAATTTTAACTGCTAATATCTTGAGAACTGCACATTAGATTTTAATGCAAATTTCACGAGAATGCTAAGAATAAGTACCCCTCTAACATACAATCAAAACTTGATTTGAGCTTAGGCCCTTCTTTTAAACTGATTGTTGGAAAGTGGTTTAGTACATTGTACTTGTTATGATTTCCTAGGCTTTTTTTTTTTATTTTTGTTTGTTTTAAACAAAGAACTCTGCAAAAACTCAATATGATGTGACATGGGTGTGTCATCTGTCCACAACTTCAGTGACTGTCCAAAAATTTCCAGGAAGTACTGATAGCAACCTCTAGCTGGTTGGCACACCCTAGCCACTGAGGACTTTTCAATCCATGGTCTGCTCCACTATTTTTTCACATTTTTTATGAAAGAGACTCCATGGTTTTCCCTCCTGGGAGACCAAAAGTAGTGTTGATTATTTTTTGGAGAAGTGCAGTTTTATGCATTTATTGTCAAAAAGCTTAAGTTGGCATACAGTTTAAGTAAGGTCACCACAATTCACACTTTACAGACTGTACTGCTTGTACACATGATTGCTTAGGGATAATGCCTGGCTCCTCTTGGACAGGTCAACTGGCCTGGATTTTAATTTTAGTTTCAGTTCTTAAGGTACTTGTCACAATTGCTTTTGACACTCTGCACAAAAGTCTTTCACTTGGATTACATGCTTAAAGGGAAAATGCAGTCTCCCCAATCAGAGTTACAGGGTAGTATGCCCCGTCACTCTAGTTCATGAATGGCCTATTTTGATCATGTGGCAATGTTTTTGTTAGTGAATTGTGAAATTCAAGGAGAATTGCTGTACCTATTGTTTGTAATAGTTATGTTCAAAATGTCTTCAGAGGTGCTTGTAATGCAATAAGAGGAGATTTGCAAGAGTTTGCTGATTTTTCAAAGCAAATTTTGGGGTAACTGCCTATTGCCTTTAAAGGAAGAGAAAGAGGTTTAAGGTGAGAGTTGTGGAACAAGCAAATACCAGCCATGACATTTAATGTTTTGACTTATGAAAAGTAAATGTCTTTAATTCTTTAATGGTACCCTTGAGAAATTTGGCTGTTTGACACAATGCCTTGCTTCCAGTCTCTCAACCCCACCCCCCCCCCCCTTCCACAATGACACTGCCTCAGTTACCAGCAAGGACACACCAAGCTTTTAGCACAGAGTGCCCTCAAGATTGTTTCTTTTAGCCCACTCCAATGACATAGGGTTGTGTATTGGAAGAAACAGGTAAGCTTGTTTGTTACCTAGTACACAAACCACTAACTTAATGGTTGTTTATTATGAATATTTGAGCAGGGGCTTTGGCCTTTCCGAGTTGGAAGGAAGCCAAACACAAGAGCACCACTGGTACAAACAGGAGCACCACTGGTGCAAATTTCATCTAAGATGAAGCTGGCCATGTACAGTACCAGTTCTATAACTGTATCTATTTGTTCCCAGTTAGATACCATGCATGTACAATTTGGCCTGTATTGCATGGTTTGATGGTTTGATAGCGTATTATGCAATTACAGGATGTACAGTAATAAGTCATATGAACTCTCAGGTTACAGTGTGGTGAGTTTGGGCATGGAGCTGTTGGTTTTGCCAGTTCGTAGTAGGAGAGTGATCATTTGGTTATTTCATCGAGTTAAAAGCCAGGTAAAGATGATATTGGGTAGCAGATACACTTTGCCCATGCTGGGCTGATATACAGATATGCCTTGTTTGGACATAGTGTTAGAACACGCCATTGTGAAATGACTTATTAGCATCATCTTGAAATTACCATGGCTTGCAGTGTTGCATGAAAATGCCAAATCAAGGTTGTGCTTGGCAGAATCAATTGCTTTGGATGGAGAGAAGGTAATTTTATTTCAGATTTACTCCAAGGTACTTTTATCGAATGAATTGAAATCTGTGGATTCCTAACTGGGCGGCACACCCAGCACTCGATATTTTTCACCCAGCACTCCAGGCAAACACACGTCTTCGCCACCACAAATCTGCCAACCGAAACCTAAAAAACACCCAAATTACTGCTAAACCCTAAGTCCAAGGAGGGAGAAAATGAAAATTTAATGGGTTCAGGGGTAGATGCCATGGGGTGGGTGAGGTGCTTTCCCCAGAGGCCATTTATTTACGGCACTCAAATTGGCTATTACATCCCTGTCCAAGTGTCTTTTATCGAATGAATTGAAATCTTCAAGATAGACAATTTTTAACAAGTGTATAAATGCAAGGGGAAATTTTACCTACCTTCTTCTGGAAGTTGGGACAAATCCCCCCCCCTTTCCTTCCAACTCAGAATGGTCAGTTTTAGATTCAGAATTGCCCCCTAAAGATAATGTTTTTTCGTGATGTCTGTTATTCTTCAACACTGTTTGTGCATGAACAACCTGTGAACACCCGTGTGAACTGCAAAGTTCAGACAGTTCACAAAGTTCACACTTGGAGCACACCACTAAAATCGATCTAGTTACAACCCTGCCCATGATTAATATTATTTGTCTTTATAATATTTACAGTATCAGCAATGTATCAGTATGTATCAGTGGTACAGAAGCATATCCAGACTGGCTTGAAGGGGTGGCAGGGTAAGAGATAGGCAGGGTCATATTTTCTGGGGGTGAGATTGGCAATAATTAAAGTACACTATGAGAACTGTCAACTCATTTGGGAGGGGCGGGGCAAAGGGAGAGAAATTTCCCCTGCTTCCCCCTCCCTTCATATCCCTTCATGTACTTGACTACCAGATAGCATTAAGTTTTGCCTACTGTACATGTTGTACAGTACTTCACCATTTTAATATATGCCTTTGGAGAACTTTTTCATCCAGAATTAAGACAGTAGATGTCTCTGTTATTACAAATATTGCCATATTTGAGATGATGTATCACATTACACAAATTGGTAATTTCAAGGGGTGCCTCAATTCCTGTCTTCACTGATCCATGTCCTAGTTTGGGTTATGTCGTCCAAGTTTTGACGTTACAGAATTATAATGCGAGCTGGGAAGGATTGCACTTTGCTGTTTCAGTGATAGAGACTGGCTGTAACAGTATTTTGTGTAAGCAGGCACAGCGTTTGCATTACAATACTGATTTTTGACATCAATAATGTGGTACAGTACCAGCTTTGAAGGAAAGATAAATTTTCAAAGTAGAAATGTTTTCACAATTTGACTGAAGTTTTAATGGGGGTAATGTGTATAAATTGTAGAAAGAAAAGGAAACGGTCACTCAGGGTACTGTATAGTGTGCATTTTTGCTAAAAGATGTGTAGAATTGGTTTTGTGGTACAGCAAACTTCCCACTATGCATTGCAAGTCTGTAATATCAATATCAGTTATTGAAATTGAATACAGTGGTTATAATGTGGCATGTGTAATGTGGATCGACTTTTAGAAGCACTCACGTTCAGTGCATGCCTGTGTTAGTGACATCCTAAAGATTGTATGTACAACAATACAAGTACAAAAAAATATAGAAATCACGATTTCTGTTCAGTGTATTTTTATGACATGTATGATTATGTATAAACGCAAAGCGTACGACATTTCACATGAACATGATTTTTTTTCTATTTAATCTTACCTTGCAGAAATGTCCAACCAGTGTACGGTTAAAAATAGCCAACAACTCAGCTGTTAAGCATAAGTTCATTGAAGACATGCCAGTTCTCATGTGGGACAAACACTTGAGTCCATCAGAATATAAGCGCTTGTTTAGATTCAAAAACATCAATGGCTTTAAAAATATGTACTACAAAAGTAAGTTTTTCCTATGTTTTAAATTTTTCATCTTATTTATTTAGACTGACAATGTATTGTTATCAGAACTTTCTTTGGCAGTGAGGGCAATGAGTCTAAGCTTTATCCAGAGAGAAGTCTGCATTTTACCAGCTTTCTTGGACTTTATGGACTCCTAGATTGCCTCAAAGTTTTAATAGATTGCAAGTATTTTACCAGTATCATTTTATGGACTCTCTGAGCTCACCATCAGTTGGTGGATTTTGAGCTGTTAGAGTTTTATTACATAGCTCACTCACACTGTGTTCAATTTGGTATCATGTTTCTGTCAGTACTTGGGCCTCTCTTAAATTATCACCTGTCTGCAAGAAACCCTGATTAATCTTGTGGCAAGTCCTGACAATATCAGTCTTTCACACTTGCTCTTGAATGAATGGGGGCAGTCAAAGGGTGACTTTCTGATGAAAAATGATCATTGTCATATTTTAGGATGAAAGGAAGGGTAAACCATGATGCATTATATTCGTTATGATGGGTGATGCATAAAGTTTTTCAAGGTAGAGTAGTGGAGAAATAATCTTGACTTCCAAATCACTGAGTGGAGTAGTAATGTTTCTGTGTGATACAGGTACCTGTATTCCTTTTTGCATGCAAATTTATTTTGTTGTAAAACCCAGGCACTGCTTTCTGTTCCTAAATCTCTTTATTCTAATAAGTTGTTTGAAGGTCATTTTTGGGATAAGGGTAAGGTTAAGGTGAGAGTACAGTACTGTATATAGAGTTACATGTGTGGGAACAAAGAGATGTTGGAACATAGAGGTTTATAAACTGTAAAATCAACGTTTAGAGCAGATAACAGTGTATGCCATGCTCATGAAGTCACAGGATAGTTTAAAAAGAATTATTGATGTGCACAGACCCAAGTGCATTTTATGTGCACAAATCAAGGGAAATGCTTACTCCCTAAAAAACACTAACCTCAGTTATGGATTAACTAAGTTATACATGGCATATGACTAGGCACTTTGCACAAAATTTAGATGTTGCCCGCTAAAATGACGAAGAACGAGTCAGCCTCCTTTTCACCAGAGGATATCTTTCTACTATTACTCTCATCGGCCTCGTCCATCTAAGAGGACTGACTATCCTGCCCAGTGGGAGCACTGAAGTGGTATCTGGAGAGGACCAGGTCCATCAGGTCTTTGCATTGTTCAGGGGAGTTTTGCTACAAGATGTTCTAAAGGCTGCTATGTGGGAAACCCCATCATTATATGCTGCCTGGTGTCTGACGGATACATGCTATCTGCCAGTGAGGCCTTTCCCAGAGCTACTTTCCAGGGTCCTGGGCCATTGTTGTCATGCTGTGTACGAGGGCCTGCCCATCAGTGTTAAATCTACATATGTAAATAGGAGGTGATGAGGAGCAAAATAGTCTCTACAAAACTAATACCTGGTTTTGAGTCTGTGAGCTCCGATACTCACCTCCTATTTACCTCCCACCTCCCGTCCTTGTGAAACGCCAGGCGCCTGGTACGCGGAGCCTATGATTCTGTTCAGAGCACACACTGCACTCACCTAACATGACACTAACTGGTCAAACGTGCTCCCCCTGACAAGCTCCCAGTGTAGGCCAGAAGAGCCTTCTTTCAGACCTCCTCTCAGGTGAGTCTAGCCTTTGTTACTTTGAGTGAAAGTTCATCTTTGTGAGTTCTTGGGGTTCCCTGTTGTGGATCTGTGGTACTGCTGTAATGCACCTAGTGCACTTTGTAGCTGTAGCTCGGTGATACTCAGGCATGTCCAGGCTCAAAGATGGACCAGAGGAGAGAGGAAGAGTGGTTCTACTGTGCTGCCCCTAGTATTAGTGGTACACTAAAAATGTCGGTTTAATCTGGGACATTGCTACATGTGATTCAGGCGCTTGACGTATATTTATGTTCGACATTGTCTTTTATTCTTTTGTAACTAGGGAATATATTTTTTATTGACTTAAGAAAGTCTCAAGTTACCCAGACATATTGGATTTTACACATACTATAGATGGGTGCCACAAATTCAGTGGAATGAGGGAACAATAGACCCATCATTTAATAGGGACACTGGACAGTGTCTATTGGTGAAGGCACCTTCAAGTAGCTGACTACTTGTTAAAGAGCGAGTTTTTCAATAGTCGCTTCTGTGCAAAATTAATTAAGACTCATTAAAAATACCTCTAATGAATGTATAGGTGCCGCCACTATTTGAGATCTGCATTTATTGAACAATTATGAGCTTGTGCAAAAATAACCGTACCAACAGAGTAAACTAGAACAGCTGGAATTACGGAAATTTGCAGTTAAATCTTTCACAGTAGAAATTGTCTCAAGTTACCCTGGCGTTTCAAGTATCCATACTTTATGGTACATTGAAAATATTGATTTGCATGTAATATGCTCTGCTGTCACCATGGATACTCCCATACATATATATTAATATTGCTGGATTCTTAAAATTATGTGAAAAAGTGAGAGGTATTATGTAGATGTGGATATAGGAGATACTGTACTGTACATCGTGTATTTAAAAGCTGTGACTATACTGGAAGTACAGTATACTGTTCATTTGCCTGCCTTTTGATATCTAGGGAGGACTGCAGAATGAAAGCAGTGTTGTGTGCATTATGAAAACAATAATTTATGTATGTCAAGTTTGTACAGTGCTGTTTTTGCTACAATGGTCTGTCCATGACACGTATCTTTGGTATGTGCGATGGAACTGGAGAACAAGTAGTTGACTTCCACCACATGACTTAAAAAGCCGAGTTGAAAGAGACTCGAAATGTGTGTGTGTGTGTGTGTTAGGAAGGGTGGGTGTGGATGTAGGGGTGGGTCTAGGGGTGGGAGGAGGGAGTAAAGGTGTGAAGAGGGGGATTGCAGGGTCACAGGATAATGCATACTTGAACAACCTCATACGGTATATATTGTATGGAGAAGTTTTTTTTTTGTGAACTTTTGAAAATGTTTTTGTGTTCAAAAATGAAGAGGGGTGGGTGAGATGTGAGTCATGGTGAAGGTGGGTATATGGTTGTGGAACTGGTTAATGCAACCTTACAATATCAATTTTAGAATAGAATTTTTACATATAATTATTCATGATGTTTACAGTAGAAAAGCACAGTTTTAAATGGGAATTAAAAAAAAAAAAAAAACTGGTTTAGAACATTTAAATTCTAGGTGGAGTGACTTTGAAGGTATAGTTGCTGCTCTTTAATTGTGGCTTATATTTCTAAAGGCAGCACCAAAACAGCCTGCTATAGGGCACATTGCTAACAACTTGGTTAATATCAAAGTGAGATAGGCCCCAAAAAAGCATGGGGGGGGGCAACTGAATATCTGGATATATGTATGTATGGAGTCACTTAAAGGGGAATTTTCATCATCCCAGACAGTTCCAATTCTCCCAACTATGCAACTTCTAGCTCCTCCCATAACTGTATGAAGCTCCTCCTTGTGCAGGGATAAACCTGTTTTATTGCTTTAGGCCATGTCCTTGTGAGCATACAAGGCTATAAAATGTAATAAAAGCACTCTGTCTGCCTTGTGTGGAATGTGAGCTACTCTGCATCTTTCAAATTTTCAAACTTTGATGTCAGTCAAAGAGCAGTCACCAACTGAGAATTTTGATACCCCCACACTAAAAATATACTTTGGGGTGATGACTGTCTTTAAGATCACACATCTGTCAAAAATACATAAAACATTAAATGTTTGAATGTAAATTTGTACTTTGTTTGAATATACACTTGTCATGTATTACATAGTAATTAAGTATAATGTTGTGAATATTATTTTCATTACAGATATCTCCTCAACTTTGAGTAAATTAACTTCAGAGAACAATCGCTACATGTTTGATGATTTACTGCATTCAGCGACAAAAAAGGATTGCATTCGTTGTGCGATTATAGGAAACGGAGGTATTTTGAATGGATCCAAGAAAGGAAAAGAAATTGACTCACATGATTATGTATTCAGGTAAGATTTCTGTTTTTAGTATATCTTATGGTAGCTTCATCTTGTTCAAATGATTATGTACAGTAGCAGTGGCGTATTTAGGGGGGCCTTGGGCTGTGCCCCTCCCCCTGATGCTGATTATGTTTTCTTTCTTTTAGTACCTAAAATATGTAAATGTTTGAACACCAATTTTACTTAAAAAGGTGGCATATGTGGCACCAAATTGCATGTAAGGACACCTAATTTTTTCAAAAAAAATTTTCAGAGGGGAGGGCGACACACCCTCTCCCTGGCTAGCAATCACACAACATACTGCATGCCCCCCTCCCCTTCCCCGTGAGAAAAATCCTGGCTACACCCTGTAGTGTTGAAAGCAAAAAATTGAATAATGTGCTGTGTCTTTGAAGGCTCTCAGATGTCAAGTTGCCGTCACCCCAGTTAGCATTTATGTGCAGTACCCTGAGCCCTGTTCCATAAAGAATTACGATCAATCTTAAGTTTGATGTATTGGCACAATAATTCTATTGAAATTAATCTTAACATCAAGTGTAGCTACTAACTTGTTATGAAACATGATCTTGTACAGTATGCTAAATCATCCATGGTCCATGATGATACATGTAGACAGATTTGTTTGATAATGAATTGTTTTAACATGCAATATAACTCTATTAACTAATGGTCTGCGTAGCATGAGACTTGAAATCAAGAAAACATGGGACACCACTGATTTAAAAGACACTAAGACAGCTGGCAAAATCTGGCATACTGTAGACTGTTATTATATGTTCTTGTCGTACCTGATGATGCAAGCTGTGCTTGCGAAACATGTCATACTTTTAGAGCGTTTTCTTTATTGAATATGGTGTCTTGATAAAAAATACAAAGGAAAGTATATCAGAGGGATTTGTCATTACTCCCCTTCCCAGATCAGGCAGGCAAAACTGCAGGCATCAAGTATTATTAGCATACCTTATTGATTTGTTAGCTTTACGTTTCATTCTCTCAACTGTTCCCATGTGTTGGGGAGGCTCTACCGTTCAAGCCAATCACACTGTAGTTTTTCATTTTACCATGAATGACTTTCAGTGATACAAGCTCTCAGAAGTCAAGATGAGGTCAATGCCTGCCAGGTTATTTGCTAAGAAGATAAGTTCTGGTTGTAGTTTTTCTGATTCTTGACAATGGACATTTCCTCTCATGCAGCATGTACAGATGAAACAAAAAGTGTGACCCGCAGACTTATTTCCACTGTAGTCCCTGCACAAAAATAATTTCAAAAAATAAAATGAAAAACAGAAAAACACCAAGAACAAAGAAAAGAAATAGAATGTTAAAAATTGATCTAAAATATTATTGAACTCTTCAACTAAAAGTAAGTCTAGAAAGTATTTTTTGATTTAAAGGCTAGTGGTACAGTACTCTGTAGCTCAACTAGGAGAGAACTCAATTACTTATTAACAGTATAAAAAATGGTAGACTGACCAGAATTAGAATTATCATAATGGATTTTGACTGAGTGCTCACTACCTCAGGTTCCCTGACTATGCAATGACCTAGACAGATTAAAGAGGCATTATTTTAAAAATGTGAGTCAACTGTAAGAAATGAGGTCTATAAAAAAAAAATAAAATAAAATAAAATCAAGTTCAAATCTTTTAAGCTGCTGAGAAAGCTTTGTAAATTTTATAGTATTTTTAAATCTACAGGGTAAAGTGAACAGGATTAATATATTTTGAAAAGTGTGCAATGTCAATTTTTGTGGAGATGTATATTTGTGTTGTGAAAACCAAGCAAATACTCGACATGTGAGAAGTTGTGCTGAAGATCTGTTGTGCTGTAGGTGAATTTGCACAGTATATTAAAAGTAATGTTGAAGGTCTTGTCATGCCTTGTACCATAAATTAACTTCTTTCAGAGACAAACAGAAATGTATTTATTCTGTTGCTCTGTGATATGATCCTCTCTCAGTAACTCTGCGCTTGTTTCAGAAAGTATTACATACCAGTAACCCTAAGCTTCACCTACCCTCTGAAATTGTCACAATAAATGGATTGTGTCAAAATTCAGGTTGCATACTACATTATTGGCTTGTGCTTTTACAGGAACATAAACAGGGCAGTACATATGGTCTATCGCTCGCTCCTCATCACCGTCTGTTAACATGTAATTCCCCAACTTGTCTGCAAGTACCATCTGACATAAATCATTAGCACAGGGATGGCACCCTCCCACTACTAGAGGGTGCCATGGTAGAACCACTCCTGTCTCTATCGTGCCCTGCTTCAAGCAAGACGTGGTTTTGCTTCTGTCTGGCTTGTCAAGAGTTTTCTTCTCCCTTTGGAGGTCATCTTCAGTGTTTTTCCTTCCAGGACGCTTTTGAAGTCAGTTTTCACCTTCGTAGTTTATCTTGATAAGTATTTTTCTCCTTTTGCATGTTTAGCTTTCTTCACCTTTGTTTCGTTGAGCTTGGTGGTGTGTCCTTCAGGACTCACTGCCCCATGCCAGGCAGGGAGGCTGCCTGGCTCTCCCAGGTCTCTTTCGCTGACCTCAGGATGTCGTTTGCAAGCCTCTGTTTTTTCATAACAGCACAATACATGTATGATGAACTTTGAAGAAGTTCAGAGGAGGGAAGATGTCAGCTACAGTAGTTACATGATTATGCCCAAACCTGTAGATGTTCAGCTACTGTGGTTTCTTTTGTTTTGACATTTTGGTTTTCAGGTGGGCTACATAGGGACTTAAAATGGTCATTGAAGTAGCCATTTTGTGGTAATTTTGAATCCATTTTGGTGTGGAAAATGGTCATATCATTCCAAAATACAGTATATCCGAATATTAAAAAGTGAAAAGCAAAGTAGCTCTTAAACCATATCCTTACCAGTTATGTAACTTTATGGGTAAGCCATACAGCATTTTGTAAAAGTGGACCTGTGACCGCTTCAAAAAGTGTAAATTTTACGATCTTTGAAATCTGTGTAACTTTGTGGCTTTCCATCGAAATTAATATGATGTACAGTATTACAGTTAAAAATCAATAAAAATGTTGGCAGTGTGTAAATTTCCTGGAAAAGGATTGATTTGTGGTGTAAAAGAAAATTAGTGCACCTGGAGCATACAGTAAGTAAATTTGGAGTGAATGTTGTATTAAACGAAAGACGAAGTGCTAAACAACTAATTAATGTATGCAAGCAGTCCATAAAAGAGTTAAATCCCTCTAAGTCAATACTTAACAAGCACCCTTTGTTGAATGACTGTCGTGATTTTTTTTATGCTGTAAGTACATAGTGCACTGTGGGAATATTAACAGTTTTATAATCATTGTACCATACATTGATTGGGCAAACTGGCTTAGTATAGAGGTGTTTCACCGACATCACGCGAAATCATGCATGTGACTTTGGTTGTTAGACATTTTGCCAGGCACGTGTCCATTGTGTCACAGTAGTACATATGGTTATGCCATGGGCGTGTGCTGTAAATACGCTTACTGCTCATGTGCTGTGCCCGGCACTGCCGGGCAATCCCAGTTGCATGACGTCACATGAAATACCTTGGTGTATCAGACATGCCAAGTATTCTCATTTAGGTGAGGCACATACTGTACATTTCCTACATCTCCAATAAAATGCATTATTTTCCAAGGAAGGTGAAGCCATTTGAGAACATTTTAGTACCACACCCCTAGTATGTCCAGAAGTCTGCCCGCTGATGGATTTATCTATTCTCATTTCCCTTCAGTGCCAAATTTTCTTGCAGTTTTCCTTGTCACCTTTTGCAATTAAACAGCTAAGTTTTTGTATTAATATTCAGAAGTGTGTAATTGTAATGTATATTTAGGGTGAGATTCACTTATGAACATAAGATACAAGGTGAAGGTGAGACTCACAGATTGAGGGTGCAACTCACATATGGAGGATGAGACCCATGCATTGAGGTCCCTCAATTTAGCTCTTATTTCAGTCCTCGCACTAATGGTCATAGATCTCAAGAATCTACATTGCCCCTTATTACCTCTTATTTATAATCCATATAGATGTAGAGTCCTGGCACAGTGGAGAGTTCCTCGGATTCCCATGTCTTAGGTATCGAGTTCAATCTCTCTCTTAGTTTCCAGCCTAGTGGAGATTTTGCCCTTTTACCGGATGAGAATGCGCCTATACTGCTACACATGTTTGAAGTTTATTACATGCAACGGTCATATGGTATAATTGGAAACATGTTTAAAACATGTTTATTTGTGATTTTGAGTTTAGATTCATTCAAAAGAAGGAAAAAAAAGGAAGCTGTAATTAGTTTTCCATACTTCCAGATATATAGCGTACAAGTGCAGGTGTCTTGTCAGGTGTTGCATAGTTAAGTGGTACCTACTGTACATACTTTCATGCACATACTGTATTATTTTTGGTGAAGTTGAAAGGTGATTTGGGGTTTGTGAAAACCATTTGACTATGATATCTCATGAACGGTTCTACCATGAGGGATCTAGATACTGTATTGTAGTACTTGCCCTTTGGATGCTGGCTGTTGTGCAGATGAACTGTATTGGTTTTGATGGAGGTTAAAGGTCATTTGTAGTCACCAAAGATCAAACTATGAAAACTGTGTGAATGCCATATCTTAATAAGTGAAACTGATGAATGGATGATTGCTAAGTATGTGTGATCCCCGGATTTGTGCAACATTGTCTAGAATCTTGGAAGAAAGTTTTTTATACTGGAATATGCTATTCCTTTTTTAGCTTATTTGTGGAAGACAACCTCAACTGATTTTCCCCAGTGTTGAATATCTCCAAAAGTTTGTGGGAGAGTGGAGGGTGGGTGGCTGGTAGGGTTGGGGGGGCATTGGGAGGATGGGGTAGGAAACCTTTGATTTTAACTTTAAGGGCAATCACTGTGGTACTTTAATAAAGTGGAAGCACAGTGACCATGACGTGAAATTTAGCATCAGAGATTCTTTAACTTTTAAGTTTTTATTTGTCTTTTCTCCTCAGAGTCAACACAGCTCTAACAAAAGGTTTTGAAGCGGATGTTGGAAGCAAGACTTCATTCTATTGTTTCACAATGGTAACCCTTTCCAATACCCTGGCAGGGAGCAGAAAATTTGGATTTACAGCACCTCCTTCTCCTCCTGTAAGTTGAACAGACCCTGCCATCAGTTCAACTTACTGTTATTATTTACTGCAGCGTACATTTTATTAGCTGTGAGCTGTGATTTTCAATGATAAAGCTGTCCCGGTAACTCTTGGAGAGATTTCACACTCGCTGCCTGAAGCACCCATCTAGGGTATTTGCTTAAATGTGTATTGCAGTGTTTTTTCTCAGTAGTGCTTTATACACCCTGCCCCTTTGCAAATGAAATGTTATTCCTTTTTTCTGGACAAGTTACAAAAGTGAAAGATATTGTTATGAAGTAAGATTTTTTTAAAGATATTGTTATGAAGTTACAGTAGGTTCATGGTGTGCATAAATTGTCCAGTTGGAGGCTGCTGTAGCGATAGTGGTTAAAAATAACAGGAACTCTTCCATTAAAACAAGTGAAAAATTTATTTCAGTGTCGTGGTAGTGCAAGTATTTTGCAAGAGGTCAACACATCCCTGAGGCTTGTGCAAGACTGCCTTCACAACTTTATTCTTGAAAGTACACCTAGCACAAGCACACTTAATCCTACCTGGTTTCTAAAATTCACCCACATAGTAGCTCTTACTGAGCAAGATATACTGTACAGTGCCACAGACAGCTGCTGAAGTTAAAGAAAATATATATAATGTGCAGATATGCTTTTTCTTCTGATTACTGTAATTGCTATCATAGAAAGTAATATGCAAGGCATCAGTGTATAACATGTAAGTTGTACATGTTACAAATACATGATGATGAGAAGGAGGTGTGCTTTTAGTTTAGGAGTTTCGGATCTATCTTAGCTTCTGTTCCTAATCTTAATCGGCTACTATACCTCAGAACTAAACATTTACAGCGCTGTGTTTTATTTATACTTTGACTGATCATATATCTGGGGGTTCCTAGTGAAATCTTGAAATTGCTTATGTATGTGTCCTCAGTATCGAAAACCTGATACGTCTTTTCATAAGGAATTATATGAAAGCCACACTACAACAGATGCAACTCCTCCAGTGAGCTAGTTCAGTAATTTAAATGCAGATGTGCACATCCCCAGAACTGTCTGGATATATAGCCATTACATAGTCATCCACATTACATGCTCCCAGATTTAGAGTTTATTTTAGAAAATTGTCACATCATCCCTTGTTAGATCCATTGTAAATGTGTGGGGGATTCCTTCATGTGGTTTTGTGACCTGGACTGCAAATAAACTGCCTTTTGGTACAGAAATTGAGGTTATAATCTCCTTCCTGTGTACAGACCTTATGTGTTGATGTCACACGATGTTATTTTGGACGGTAAACAATGAAGCACACTGTGCACGACATAGACTTTGCACATGTGTGTAGTAGACTTCTGCACATATCGGACGGGTACACTTCGTAAATCAACTGTCTGCATTTGTCGCTGTAAGTTGCAATGGTGTGCTTGCCACAGGAGGGTGCACATTCTATTCTGTGATGTGATGTGCATAGGGTCTATTCCACAGTTCCAGGTGGCATTGGAATTATCAAACTATTTTACTGCCTGGGCCCTGTTCTGAAGAGTACTAAGTAATTATAGAGGACGTTCTTCTGAAATAAATTTATAATAATGAGAAAACAAAATGGCATGTGATGAGACTACACAAGACAGAAAATAAGAAGAAAAACCTAAATATTTGAGTTAAAATATTTTATTTGTGTCTGACCAGGCTCATCCTCTTGTTTATCAGGAAAAGATAAATACGAGGAAACAGATGGAAATTTGTAATCTTGTTTGCTTTTGTAAAGGCAGATGTAAATATGCCACTTGAATGCAGATCAGTGTCCATGTATAGCTGTCAACTTATAAACTGCAGTAATAGAAACAGGTGTGTTTGTACATTATGTTTAACTGAAACTGTGCAGCTGGTATGAAAAATTGACATGAAAGCAAAGCAAAGTTAGCTTTAAGTTATGGACACAATACAAGTGCATTAATTGGTACTGCCTTTCGACATAGGAGGGATATGTACAGTACAGTATTTGCTGGGTAAAGATTGTACATTAGTGATCGTTAATTGTATAAAATGACAGCAGGTGAAGGATGTCTTGTATGATCAGTTTTCTTTGACTTTAAGTTAATGTGCGTAAAATATTCTCCATGCATGGCAAGTTTGTTGCGTTGGTCCCGTATGACTGAGATGGGCAGACTTTTGGGGTTTGTTACCTCAACTAGATCAGTTAGACGAAATAATGTAATAGCAACAGCAGGTTGGCAGGGAATAATTTATGGGGTATCACATCGCATTTTGCTGCACAAGCTGGTCAAATTGCTACACAAATGCAAAATTGTATTGCAATTTTTGCATGTACAACATTAGGGTTTTCAGTGATTTTGTGATAGTGAAAAAAACCTGTAAACCTCAAAACTGCTCTGCAAATGTTTAATACTAAATTATTCCCTGGGTTGGACAAAAGTTTTTGAGATTTACTGACATTTCTTAGGCTGTCTTTAAAGATAGATACAGATTTGAAACTTTGGTGGAGGTAAAAGGTCACAGGAGGTCAAAGTCTGAGAACCTTGTTACCTTAGTACTTTAAGACGGGAAGAAGGGACTTCCTTTCCATAATTAGCATGTAAACTGTAAGTGCATTTTATGAAGTAGAAAAACCTTATTCCTTTTGGTGGAGGTCAAAGGTCATCTGAGGTTACAAGAGGTAGGACTCTGGAAACCCTGTTGACTCCATATTTTAAGATACAGGAAGCATGGATACTTGTATACTAAGCTTGTAGATATGTTACATGAAGAGGATATTCTTGTTTTGGTGGGGTCAAGATCATGTGCTTTCACTAGAGGTCACACTACGAAAGCTTTGTAAACAGGATAAATCAAGCTAGGGAGGATGTATACTTTTTTGTTATTAGCTTAGACACATTATATTAATTGGAAGAGCCTTACAGTTTTGTGGAGGTCACATGTCATATGAGATGTTACTAAAGGTCAAAAATTGGAAACTTTTCCTAAGAAGATATCCCATGCTAGGAAGTTAAAACCAGTTTTTATACATGGAATGTGTATTTGCCATATTGAGGACAAGAATCCTGTTGCTGCTATTTTGTTGGTTATAAAATTATTAAGATCACCAGAGTTCAAACTTCTAAAACCTTCCAAGCGTGATTTCTTAAGGTAGGGTCATAGGGATCAAATATTGTGTGGATCATGCATCACTAATATTGTTCAAGATATAGTAGTACAGGATGATGTGTCCAGTATTATGACGGGACAACTCCCCCACCCTGGACAATTCCCACCCGACAGTTTGTCCCCAGACAAATCCACCCATGACAATTAATCCACAGACAACTTTCCCCACCAGCAGTAGGAATTGTCCTGGGTGTGAATTGTCAGAGGGGGAAATGTGTGGGAACCATCTGGTTTTGCTCAAGTACAAGGCACACTTAAATTTCACACAAATTAACATGCATGTTTTACATAAAAGCACCCACCGTTACTCCTGCAAACTGTGAGGTCACAACTGGAAATTTAGCGGTAAAAGCAGCGATGGAAAACTACTGTACTTCCCCGTACCATACCCAATGCTTTTGCAATGTAAGTCAACTTCTCTACAGAGCTAGGGCAGGTGCATAACCAAATGTATGGTGTTTTTATACATTTAAGGACCTACAGTACAAGTGCACTGCTTTACTATGCTTTCATCGTGCATCTCACTTGAACTTTTGTACAGAACACAGACATAGCCTAAGGTATCAGTGTTTGGATACATTTTGGCCCTATACCATATGCACTGTTTAACTGCGACTTTGATATACAGTTTTGCTCATTGATAATTTTGGGTGAACTACAACAAAAAAAAAAAAAATGGTGAAATGATTGCTAGATCTCAGCACACAGGTTTGAAAAGCTTGTGCATATTGCAAACATCATTGTGTATGGTCAATAGAGCCAGCAATGCATTACACGGTTGATACCAAATATGGACACTGTTTAAACGGTGAAGTAATGTTTATTCTGACAGTTTTAACATTTAGGAGATAAAACAGGGTAGAGGATCGATAAGCATCAAATATGTTTTGGGTGGTATTGATGGAAAAAAAACTCGAGTAAAGCGAAGAATCTATGAAAATTTTGATAGTTTGCAGCCAATTTGTGATAGAAGGTGAACAGAACAGGCTAGTAGAATTTTTTCACTGCTGAAAAAAGGGGGAGGGTTGGGACCTTGCACACCCCACTGGATCCCCCCTGTCATGGCATGCCCTGTACATCCCTGTGCACCACACCACACTTTCCCTGAAACCTCTCACATTGTTTTTAATCTGTTTCTGGGCATGTTAACTATGTAGGCTTTCAGTATTACAGCAGCTCCCTGTTTGGGTTGCAAGACCCCATTCAAGGTTGTCATGTTGGCATTTTAAATGCCAAAAACACCTAATTTGGCAGTTTTGAGAATTTGTTGCCAGCATGGAAAGTTTCAAAATTAGTGCCAATCAGTGTTTTGGTCTTATTTTGGCATCATCACATTCCACTTATTTTCTTTAATAGGAAAGTTTTCCACAGTTAGCCAAGAAAACTATGGTAAAATGGTTAATTTATGCTGTAAAATTCTAACCAATGGAACAAGGGAATGAACAAATTTGGCAGGTTATCAGAGAAAACATGGTTTTTACAACACATCCATTATTTTTGTGCATTTAGAGTGTTATGCCAACAACTCCCCATTTCTTGTCTGTTGTCTTTCAACTAACCTCCATCCACTAATCAAAGGCCTAGTGTATATATGTCATTTTCCAGAGACGAAACACTGCTGACATCCTGGACTTATTGGGCTGTACTTTGGGATATGCTTTAATATACAACAGGTGTGGTTCTTGATTTATATTTCTTTTAAAACAACAGGCTGTAAAAATAGAAGGTAAGACTTGTTGGAAAAAATGTTTGATAAAAGAGGAAAATTCTGCTGTTAGAATGTGACATGTTGATGATGTTTTTGTATTGTCTATTTTGGTATCTCCAGGGTATACGATACTTGGTGTTTGCAGATAATGAATGGACTTATATGTACATGGGAGCCCAGTTTGCAGGTAAAGACCCACTACCGAGAAGCCCTGATAAATATCACAGGTAGGTTACAGTTGTAAGCCTGTAAAATGTAACAAATTCCTTGTCTGGGGTATCCACAGCAAGGGCAGTGTACAACAAGGGTCCCACAGATGAAGATGAAGGTTTATTACCCTTTCCAAACAAGTTTTGTTTTGGGTAGGCATTGAGTTGTCTTAAATTTTGTCTTTCTAAGATGAAAGGTGTGTGTGTGGGGAGGGGTGGGGGTGCCTTCTGGATCAGGATGTGCATCCCATATAGATAGGGTACCATTGTGTGATCAGTTTTAAAGAAAAATGTGATAGTAATGTGATGTAGGGGTGTGCCTTTGTGATGCTAAGCCAGATAGGATGATGCCAGAAGCAAATGATAGTTAAGAGCAGGTGGAGGTAAAGATGTACACCACTAGGGAGAATTATTTGGCATACATGGCATGTGGTTGATGGATATTTAGACTTAAACCTTGCTGTTTTGGTAGGGGATTTGGTGGAGTCCAAAAGTCGTTTAAAATTAAGATTTGCATTTTAATTCCTGAATGCAGTTTTTGACTTGAAAGGGAAAGTTAGCTTATTTTCATCTCAAAGGGAGTTTTAAGTTATCTCCCTAGGTTTTCCTATTGACAAGTAATATATTGTCTTTGTTTTTCAGTGTGTTGTTTGACCTTGATATGAGATAATGGTGCAAGTTCACCTAAAGAATATGAAGAGGCAACAAAATTTCATTAAAATAAAAGAGTGTATCATATGTTTTTATTAAATTTCATAAAATAGTCATTGTCATAAGATCTCCCCCTCAAAATGGTTAAGAACCATATATAAAATACTTTCAAAATAGTGAGTCGGAGTTGTGTACTTTCAAGAAAAAAAAAGGAGCTGCTAAGCACCACAATGCAGTCAAGATGTCCCTCAAGAATTCATTTGTCTAACTGCAACATCTATTTCATCCATTCATTTGAAATAACTGGCAGTGTATCAATCATTGCATTATGAGGTGACTGATTTTTGTAGAATTTATAACTAAATGAGGAGTAAAAAATTTTTCAAAATTTGAAATTTTTAACTATTTTCCAGACGTCCTATGAAGTTCAATGTTCCAGTCACTCCTGACATCATCAAAATAGTTCATCCAGACTTTGAGCGTTATTTGAAGTGGAGGTAAGAATGGTTAAGAGGGGGGGAAGAAGCAGATATGTTGGGTGGGTGTGAGGGGGGTAGGAGGAACTCTACTGAGGGGTCATCATTTTGTAACAGTTTATACCAAACATACTCTTTCCTTGGATTTCTTCCTTCCCTGTATACCAGTAGGCCCACTATAGGCTGTGTGACGTGCAGAAATTTTTAAGTGAGATTATTTCAACTGCTAAATTAAGGGAAAACTAGTCATTGGTTAAAAAAAAAAAAGACCAAAAATCAGTTTTGTTTTTAGGCTTTATTAAACTTCTAAAAGAACACAGATGCAAAAACCCAAAATATGATTTATGACATACTTTTAAAGTTACTGATGATTACCTGGGATTCTTGACTCCTAGAAAAGTTAAATTACCTCTGGACTCTTGCCCAGTTATCACAACTGTGAAGTAGAGGGTACTTATACCTAACCAAGCTTAACACACACATCATACATTACAAATGATTTGAAGAGCTGTGAAACTGCATTAGAATTCCAATTACAAAAAGCGACTTTCCAATGCCTCTTATTACCTCTGTAAGAATAATTTCCAAAAGTAGTTAGCAGTCGTAAAATTCAGTTTGCGCAAATATAAACTCAAGCTGTGAATACTTAAAGTTATGGTGACATGCCTCCAAAAAGACCTGTTTTCCTTTGGTAGTTAAAGAATGAAATTTCCCACTGAAAGATCCGTTGGAATTATTTCAATATCTTTTACCTTTCTCAAGATATACCTCTTCAAAGTTTGATGGTTTCTGGAGTAACTCATTGCCTATGCAAAAGTAATGGTGTGGAGTGTTGCACAGTACAGTGTTAGTATTTCTTTTGTTAACCCTACATAAATTATCTCTTAATTACTGATCACATAGTATAGTTTGGTGAGTGATGTGAGTAGTTTTCAAGAAAACAAGTTTAACTTCCATGAAAGATCCCTCAGGGGATACCAATGCTACAGGTGTCCTTGATATGAAGGTTGGAAAAACAAAGGCTAACATTAGCCATATTTGGTAAGTCCATCTTTCAGCATCACAAATTTGCATACTTAGCTCATGTTTATTCATGAAACAAGTGTAAATGGTCAGTATTTGATGCATTGTGATGGGAATTGTGGCTATTTTCTGGATACAATTAATGCTTTTTGCATCAAATATCTAACTGGCCTATTTAATTTTCATGTTACCAGACCTTTAAGTTACCTATAAAAGAAATATTTATGCCATGTACCTTTGTTGAAAGGATTACATGTGACTGACTGGAAATCTAAAAAGAAAATTTGTTGAGCAAACATTCCTCTAAGTCAATTGGATTGCATATACAGTAGTGAGTGTTTGAAATATATTTTCTAATTACAGAGCTATTGCAAAGTTAATTTTTAATCATGCCAACAGTTACATTTCAGTGTTTCATTTTATTTGTGATTTAAGTGTTTAAACGTTTTGAACAATGTTTGGGACTACTTTGTACCAGGTGTATTTGCATCAAGCCTCTTCCATATAAAAGAATATAGTTAAAAGATAACTTTGTGTTTGATTTGGTAACCCTTTTACTTTGAACTCTGCACGAAAACCTCCTTTGATGCCCGTGGTTTCTCCATGAAACCACAGAACCCATAAAAGTCTCAAAGGGCTCTGTGGTATATGACAGTTGGTTTTAGTGCTCAGGTGATGGCACAGCTTGTTAGACATAGCAGAGAGTCTCACAGGGTCATGCAAAGCATCATCATTAAAAAGGTGATATAGCTAGGCTGGTAGCCTAACACATCAAGAATTGAACTTGCTGTTCATTAGTCGTTTTGACGTAACCAGTTGGTTGAAAACTGGGACGTTAAACCTCATCTAACTAACTGCTGTTCATTAGTTGTGTGCAGAATAGATTACTTCTCTAAAGTCCTTTTTGGGCTGGAATTTCATGAAACTCATCATTGCATATCTTAATATTGCAGTCATTCTTTCAATATATGACTTAATATGGGGGCTTGGGCCCCTGCTATGATGAAAACTTTAAAGAGGAATTTATACATTCTGGGGAAACTTTCAATCAACTCTGCTGTATTCAGTTTTCAAGACATCAGCAGAATGCTTGGTGAGTGCACCTTTACCCCCTCTCTGCTGAACTAGCTGTTTTATATGAAGTGAAAAAAAAATTAAATTGATCGCTTGGTTAACCACCTGAACTCAAGTTGTATAAATAAAATGCGTGTGCTTCCATTCTTTTTGTTGCTGCTTGCCATAGACACTTTTCCAAATAGCTATTTACAAAGCTATTACAATAGCTGTTATACAAAGGATTGTGGGACAGAGTTTTGGTGTGCGTCTTTAATGTCAATGGCATTTTACTGTGGCCAAAAACGGAGCACACCAAAACTCTATCCCATAATCCTTTGTAACTGCTATCTGGAAAAGAGTCTAGTGTTGACTGGTGCCTGTTCATGGCATAGTAAGTTAATGTTAAATTTCTCTTCAAATATTTCATCTTTTGTAGCTGGGTTAACTCCAGTCATCAACATAGAGATATACACAGACCCACCACAGGGGCCATCATGCTATTGGTAGCTTTACATACTTGTGATGAGGTGAGTTTTATTCAATCCCTAATAACCCTCAGATTATGTATTTTCCAAATTGCCTATTGATACAGGGGACACTACACACTTTTTCTTCTTTGAAAACTTATAGTTAAGAGCAACAGTTGCACAGCCTTTTAATTAGGTCCAATTTCAGAACACATTTTTCCACATATGATGACACCATTAAAATTAATATAACTCAAAATCTAAACACAAATTTTTGGCACTCAGCTGAGTGACACTCCGTAAGCAACCATATTATTGTGAAATTACCCACGATCAGGGGCGTAGCCAGGTTTTCGGTGTGGGGGGCAAAGTCGACTCATCGTACCCATTCTCGACCGCTGTCCTGGAGGAGGGGTTTAAGGGGAGGGGGTTTCCCCCCCCCTTTTGAAACTTTCTTGCTGCCTCAAAGGGCTTAGTTGCAAAATGGTGCTATATTTTGCTTCTTTTTAGTCTACATCCCAGTGTTCTCCATAGAGGTTTTAGAAGGGCAGCCTACCCTCGAGTGAAAATGGCAGCCCGTCAAAAATAGTTGCCCCCCCTCCAAAAAATTTATCCGCTCCTGTAAAAACACACCCTCAACTTTGTTCTCATAATATTTTTTAGCAATAAATTCTACAGTTAACAAATGTCCACACTGCTTTTGAAGTATCAGGGTTCAGTCTCCCAAAGCATAATCTGTGTTATGATATCATTAATATCCAAGGTGTGATTGACTATTCGGAGGCCTATTGCCGATGCATCTTGCATTAAATAAATATGCTGTCCATTCTGCTGCGGGTTCCATCGTCATTACTCATCCCCAAGCTGCATACTTGTGTTTTTTTCCACTGTGTATAGGCAACAGCCACATGTGTGGCCAATCGAAACTTTGAATCAATGATAATTTTACACCTTCCCGAACACTTTGTTTCAGTTGTTCTGTTAATCTGTTTCTTCTTAGTTTTCAGTGTCATTAAAAGATTACACTTGTGAAGCCAATATATCCCAATTACCCTCCCCTCAGGACTCCCCTGCTGGCTACGCCACTGCCCACAGTGCAACAGACTCATGACATCATTCCCTCACCCTTATTACAGCAATTGCTTGTTTAGTTAGTACATGCACGGTGATACTTCTCCCAGAAACGACAAAAGTATCTCTAAGTTAAAGTTAATTAAGTTTGAGTTAATTGAATTTAATAAAGCGCTCAGTACTACTAAAGCATTCACTGGCACTTCACAAGCAGAACAAAAGAAAAAGAAGAAGAAAAACGAAATGAACAAAACCACAAGCTAACAAAGAAAGTTCAGTCAATTGAAAGTTCTAGTACAGAGGTGCGTTTTAAGTTTTGATTTGAAGGAGTCTATTGATGGACAATCCAAAACATTCTCTGAGAGGCTGTTCCATAATTTTGGACCCGTGACACTAAAAGATCTTTCACGAAAAGTTGAAGCTTTCGTGAAGGGGACGTGAAGTAGACAGCCACTAGAGGAACGTGTGGAATAATGGGATTTGCGTCGCTGAATTAAATTCAACAGATAATCGGGTGCTAGTTTATGGAAACATTTGAAAATGAGAACTAAAAGTTTGAACTTGGCTGGAACATGTATGGGAAGAATGTGAAGTTGTTTGAGAGCATCTGTGGAGCTAGAAAACTTCTGAATTTGCATAATCCATATGGGAAAATATAAGGCTGTTTGCTATTTTAAGGGCAGAAGACAGATCCAGATATTTACGTAATTTCCTGTAGGGGTCAACTGATAATCGGATCGGGCCAATGTTAGGACTATCGGTAAAACATCGGATCGGCGAAATATAGGAAATTGCACTTGCCGATGTTTGCCGATGTTCCGTGAGTCGAAAATTTCATTTAAATACATCGGGGGACATATAGTGGTAGTGATTTCTTACAACAAAGAAATGAACAGATAAATAGGATTAATCATTTTACTACGACCGACAATAGCCCTTGTGATCAACTAGGGCTGTCAATTTCAGTTTAATCTCCTAAATTCCGTATCAACAGCACAAACTGGCTCTGTTGACAAGCACTGTGATATTCGCAATATGCACAAGCTTTTAAAATCTGTACGTAGAGTCTAGCGATCATGTCCACCCACTTTTATTTTCGATTCACGGAAATTTATCAATGAACGAAACGAAGTGTGGAATTCACAGTCACTAATTGTATGTTTGATATAGGGCCAAAATGTATGCAAACACGGATACCAGGCATGTACGCGTTTTGTACAGAGAAGTTCAAGTGAAATGCACCATGAAAGCACAGTAAAGCCAGTGCATGTGTAGGTCCGTAATTGTATGCAAACACCCATACATTAGGCTACGCACCTGCTCTGTAATGACGTTGACGTACAAAGCAAGAACATGGGGCGTGGTCCAGGAAATAACGGTGTTTTTCGATCGCTGCTTGTGCAACTAAATTTCCAGTTGTTGCATCATAGTTTGCAGTAGTTACGGTGGATGCTTTTTATGTAAGACATGCATGTTCATTTGTGTGAAATTAAGAGTGCCATGTACTTTTATGGGTTTTGTAATAAACGATGTCTGCAACATCACCCAGATACCAAAAACTCCTACTAGCTGCATAACTTTGTGCACAGCAAGCTCTCTAGCTAGCATGCATGGAACAAATATTTATGTATGGCTATATAGTACATGCATGCATGCATAACGTAATGCTATATGAAACACTCAAAACAAATTTACACGTGTAAACCTACACAATCTGTTTATGTGTAGGTAAAGCATGGTAGGATGGTGCGAAATGGCCAAGTACATGCACTAAAATATCGCGGGCTTATTTCTGTTTTAAGGTTCATTAGTGCGAGTGACTTGGGCTATGAACAGAGAATGAAAGGTATTGCATTTTGTTAGGGGAATTAGTAGGCTTACTGTGAGTAGGTGAAAGTCAGTTCAGTCACGGAATTATGTGCTATGAATGAAGCGTCACCGATAGTCCGCCGATTGCTTATTTTCAAAGCTTTATTTGATCATTGAATTGCCCGTTTTGTGAATGAAAGGTATCAAAGCAAAACATGGTGGGGAAAAACACTAAACTGCTGTTCTTTTTAAAAAAAAGGAAATTTGTTTAAGCCGATGTGCATGCATAGGCATGGCTCATGAGGAATAAGAAAAGTTTGATCACGCTGTGAAATGATGTAAAAGCATTGATAGCGAAAATATCGGATCGGATCGGATATCGGCCGATGTTGTGATAAAAACATCGGACATCGGATCGGCTGCGAAAAACCACATCGGTTAAGCCCTAGTTTCCTGAGATTGTGCATCCCATGAGCAGCGACCCGAGCTTTGGAGGAGGTATGATTTTTAACGGGGAGGTGTTGGTAGAGTTGAACTCCTAGTAATTTAATGATATCGGATTGATGCACTGAAGATTCATAGAATGCAATTTCATCGATGTGGCATTTCGCTAACATGGTTTTACTTTCAAATACAATAAGTTCAGATTTAGAGTCATTCATTTTGAGCCTGTTTGCACACATCCACTGTTTGATATTACGCACTATTGATGACAGTGAAAGCAACATATCTGATTCAGAAAAATCATGAGAGGCATCATACGACCCATAAATGCAATGATCATCTGCGTAACCTAAGACTCGGAGGTTATCAGCAATAGCTGTCTCATTTGTGCTAGCATAACAAGAAAAATAGATGGGTCCAGTAAAGGCAATGGTTAAATTAGGCATTATTATCCAGAAATCTGTAGATAAATATCCAAAAATATCATATAGCACTTTTCTAGCATGATACATACGACTTTTAACCAGTCAAGAGTTCGAGAAAAATCCTTAACCCTCTGCTGCCTTGTTCAACTCGAACTCCATAGTAACTCAATGGCATACCACACATACACTGAACTAACCAATGTGTTGCCATAGTCTGAAGAGGTTAGCTGATAATTGTCTAAACATTTTTTCTAAATTCTCAGCAGTTAAATTGAAAATTAAGGTCCAAAAGTTAAAAGTTTTAAATTCAAACAATACATAGAGGCCTTTTGCCAAACCATATGCATCTGATTTTGAGCCAGCTTGACCAAAAAGAAATGCAAATCATGTGCCTGTTATTGAGAGCACCAGGCAGCCATGCTGGGAACACACCAGTGAGAGATTAGGCTTGCTACCAGGGAGACTCAGATGCAATGGTCAGATGAAATTTCAACGTGTTATTGTAGAATGGTGCCATTATTCCACCAAACAATAATTGGTTTGAACACTTCACATTGTCCACAAAAAATCTTTAGTTTGTGCACTAAATGAGACAGTACTGTATAACGTGGTTTTTGTTCAAAGGAATGCCAAGCACCAGCATATCACACACTACAGAGCTAGCTAGAGAATCCAGTTGTTCCACAAGTCAAAAAAAAAAAAATTCTCCCAAACAGTTTGGAATTTCCCTTAGTTTTTATGAATGCTTCCTGCATGTTACTTTTCTTAGCTTTCTCATGCTTTAATATAGAAATAAAACTGAGAACCTTCATCCATGTAAAACTCTGTACAGAAAATTCAAACAACACCAAGTTCTCTTCAAATTTAGAAAAATGGAAGCACTGAAAGAAACATCAATCTTGATATAAACATCCTCTGACTTTATTTTCCATAGCAAATTGAAGGAAAGAATTACTTGTTTTTTCTTTAATTGTGGAGTTAAAATCTCACAAAAAATCTTTATCACACTTAAAATATTTTTTCTCTTTTTGAATATATAAATTTGAAATTATTGTAACATTTCAGAGAAAAAGTAAGAAGATGCTTTTAAATTTTTTAAGTTGGCAACATTTTCTTCAGAAATCATGTGGTGCAGGTACTATGTCATCAGTCAATTGATATTGATATTTGGTCATCTTTCTTTGAATATGTCAGCAAATGTGTCAGTAAGCGAGGGAAATATGAAATAAATTTTTTGTTACGAAGGATTCATGAAATATTCACCAGGTTAAGAATTTATGTAATGTTTATATGTGTAGCAGCACATATATGTGAAGACGCCAATAGCCACTGTTTTTCCCCTTTAAGCTAGATAGCTACCGTGGTAACAATATTTATGCTGCTTGAGATTTATTTCCCCGTACTAGGACTTGGGGTTTTAAAGTCAGTTTCTTGTATTTTTCAAATATAATTCTGTTAGTATCATGGTTGGAAAAAGTTGGGAAGCTGGTAGGCTCATTCCCAGGAAATTTGGTTATTTGGAGGGAAATTTTGGCAATTGGAAGGAAATTTCCCTTTTTTGTACATGAAAATATGGAAAGAATTGTGTAAATTTTACTCCCTTCCCGGGATATAACATTTTTTCCAGCCCTGGTTAGAATACATGTAGGGTAATGCATCCTCTATTGATTCATTGTAACATGATCCTTGATTTTGCTATACTCACTATTTTTCATCTTCTTGCCACTTTAACCAAACAAAGGTGAATGCTTATGGATTTGGTGGAAGCTACGAGAAATACTCAGACCACTACTACGAGCCCAAGTTTAGCAAACATACATTTTATGCCAACCATGATGATAGAACGGAACAGAAACTGTGGCATCTATTGCGAAAGGAAAAAATTATTAACTTGTATACTAGAGATGAGGAGAGGTGATATGTGTGAAAAGCCAGCAAATTCTTCTCTTGAACTTATAGACAATGGGCATTTGCCCCAAAGTTGCTTTGAAAAATCAGCAAACTCTTGCAAATCTTCTAATATTTGCTTTACAAGTACCTCTACTGATGTTTTCAAACATAACTGTTATCAAACAAAAGGTAAAGAAAGGACTTTTTCTCCATGAAAAGAACAGAAAATGTGGCATCTATTGAGGAAGGAAAAAATTATGAACTTGTATTGCTAGAGATGAGGAGAGATGATATGTGTGAAAAGACGGCAAGCTCTTCTCTTCAACTTACAGGCAGTGGGCAATTGCCCCAAACTTGCTTTGAGAAATCAGCAAACTCTAGCAAATCTTCTTTTATTTGCCTTACAAGTACCTCTAAAGATGTTTTAAACATAACTATTACAAACAAAAGGTGAAGAAAGGACTTTTTCTCTGTGAATTTAAGAGATCAGTAACAAAAATATTGTCGCATGATCAAAACAAACCTCTCGTGAATTACGATGATAGGGTATACTAATTCTGATTGGGGTGACTGCATTTTCCTTTTAAGCTTACTGTTTAAGAGATGGTTTTAGATTGATCCTGTTGGGTAGAGAAGCTGAATATTTCATGATGGTTTTAAAATCCAGGGTGCTATCTGCATGACCCACTGATGTTATTTTCTGAAATATCCACCTATTAACTTAAATGTGTCTTTTTGAACTTGCTGTAGTTCATTGTATTTTGTGACACAACTGAAACTTGCTTTAGAATACAAAAGGGGATGTCTTTCGAGATTTTGTAAGCATATTTTCCAACGTTTATGTTGTATTTACAGTGTCATGTTTGTGTTTGATTGTAAGAGATGATATTCGTACAAATAAGATAACTTAGGGTAGACAGTAGTACTGTACTTAAGCATTGAGAAATGTAACTTTAAAAATAGAAATTTACAAGGGTGCTTTCATCGTAATGTTTGCTAAACAGTGTACAGTTATTGGGGATCTATTGTGTTTGCATTTTAATTTGCCCACCACAAACAGCACCATACCTTCTGCAATTATTTTGAAAATTCATGTTCTACTTGGTTTTTTGTACAAAATTTTAGAGGGCATGAATATTGCATTAAAAATATTTCCAGGTATGGATAAGTAAGTTTGAAAGATGAAAGTTGACTGATAGTTTAGTATGAATATACTTGCCAGACCACACTTTGCTTTTTCAAATCTCTGTGTATTTGCAAAACTATCATTATTTTATGGCAGATGACACATGGCATAATATTCAGCTGCTGAAGTAAGCACTGTGTGGTATATTAAAGCAGGATGATAGCCTGTGGAGATGAGTTAGTCTATATACTGCGCATGCACATGATAACAGACAGGTGTAGGTAAACAGTCTTATCATACGTTTTGGCTGAAACCACGTGAAGTATCTATGTGTGGGTTTCTATTTTTTTTTTTTTACAGCCAGTCTAGAACAAAACCACATTTAACAGACTGATTTGCAGTCAATCAATTTTTTTTTGTGATGAGAAGGTGGTCGGTAAAGTATATAGTGCATCTCACGAGGGTTGTGCCTCATTCGAGCAGTTTAATACTGGTTTCTGCTGCAGTGGGATACAGTTTACAGTAGTTTTCATGAAGAAAAGTTATTGAACGTGCAAACTTATAAAAGCCAGATTAAGTGGGCTTTAAATTATTTGGTGTTTGCATTGACCACAGTATTGTACGGTACTGCTTGTTCTCCTAGTACTTTACATACTTGACATGATGAGTCTTTGTCATGTAAAACATGATCTTTGTAGCTAAATCCCCAATCCTGAAGGACTGTTAACTTATTAAGAATTGTAGACTATAGTATCCCCTGTCCTTTTCACATTCATAACCAATCATACTGTGAATCTGTGAGGTACAGACACCTATCATACATACAGTATAGTATAGGATACAGCTTACATTAAGTATTGTATAAGATACAGTATCGTCATCTCATATATATGTATGCCTTCATCTGCATATAACTCTATGTAATGAGGTGTGTGTCTTTTTTTTTTTTCAGTCTGATTTAAGATGGTATTTAATGTAGGGAGTTATTAGTGGTACCTAACTTCTTTCATTTAGTAACTTCATGATGATACTCTAGTTTCCATCTAAGTATAGACATGAATTTTTTAGACGTTTTTCCCTGACCTAAAGATAAATTGTGAAGATATGTATTTTAAAACTAGAAATCATTCAGTATCAATTTCCCAAATCAACTAAATACGCGTTGATCGATTTATGTCTATCTGCGAGTGCACTGAGCAAGAGAACTAAATAAAAGTGATCAGGCTATTGTTGTACAGAACGTTGACAATTTTTTCTTTATTTTAAGGTTACACAAAAGGTGGTACATCTTTGACTGCAGTCATAATGATTTTCCAACAAATTCTAGATGGTTGTGGCTACAAGTGTCAGGGGTAGAGTCCACTCATAGGTAGAGCAGTGTTCTGCTTCAGACACATTGTAGATGATTGTAGCTCTTTGACTCAACATGTGAACTGCCCAAACACATCCCTCTATTCATAAACATATGAATAGCATTAGGTACTATGACTTTTGTCGTTGCTGTAGTTGTTGTTGTCATTGTTGTTGATGGTTTTCTATTTTCTCCTTTGCAAATTGCTTTCATATGCAAAACATAGGCATTGCATTAATTCCACCACATCAGATTAGAAAACGGAGTGCAAAGTTTTGTTGGTACCTGTATAATAAATATATCAACCCATCAATTTGATACATAATACACAGCAGATGCATCTATCAAAGCCTGAGACAAGATTTAAAGCTTCCAACAGCTCATTTTGTTCCATTTCCTTTCTTTTGTTTGTGTGACAATAACTGTACTCAAAAATGGCTAAAGTGTAAACCAAAATTTATGAAAGAAAGCATCGGAATGAGATAAACATCCATTTGTTTTGCTTGCGACATGATATGAAGAAAGAACGAATTTGTAGTTGGTCATCATTTTTTATGTTGTATAGTAAATAGTAGTCCATTGGAATATGAAATTAAAGAAGTATATGTAGGTGTGATTCTGTGTCATAATACAGTCAAAGGAAAAGTTGGAACCTTTTGGGTTTTTTGAACATTATTATACAAATAATGAATGTTTATTAGTGCTATAGTATGAATTATTTTATGAGTTGGAAGATTCTATTCAACAAGGCAAAGCCGAGTTGAATAGCACGTTAAATCTTTCAAGGAATGAAATTATTCATACTATTGCACGAATGAAAAACATTCATTGTTTGTTTTATATAACACCTTATAATTTTGATCTGGTCATTGGTTAAAGTTGTATTTTGGCAGTCACTATGGTTGGTGTTTGTCAGTGTGGTAGCTCCATAGTTTGTCATTTGCTAGCTACGTGTTTATGTGCCTATTACATACGATATACAATGTGCGATCCCCAAAAGCTGCATTGATTTATTGAGTTGGGGCATAGTTTGTATGTACCGCAGTGATAGCTGACGTCACAGCCGTGTGTTATACTAGACTATTACACAATGAATAACACATGACCGTGATGATAGTGCCGAATCACCCATGGCATATGACCACCAATCCTCCAATCAAATGTAGAGAATTAATAATGTGTTATAAAATGATGGTTATTTCATGTTTGATATTGAGTTGAAACAAATGGAGTCTGAAAATGTAAGGAATGGATGGTATGTACTGACAACTTTGAGGGGCCCAGAGTGTCAATAGAGGATCTGGATAAATTTGATGCTGAAAAGGGACTGGGATGTTTTTTATTTTTTATTTTTTTTTTTATTTTTTGTTCTTCTTTAGGAATTTTTGGATGTTTAAATGCTGATTCTAATTTTTATCAAGTTAGGTAGAATTGTCAAAGTGACCAAACAATAACCAAAGATTTATTGCATTTGCAATGGTGATTCATGTACAGTTGAATTTGCATCATATATGTTATAAAGGACATTTACTGAATTATTGAGATAATGGGTGGAAGTCATAAAGCAAACAGAACGTTAGATTTATTTCTAATATTTAGCTTGTTTTATTGATATGAAACATATTACTAAATAGAACCTTTAAGCAGAAACGTACACGTATGTTAATTAAGAATCAAAAAATTTACTTTCTTCTGTAAGTGTGGGTTGTAATTAATGGAAAGGCACTTAAGTGACTTGCAGACTTGATGTTATAATTTAATGTTGAACAAGGAGTTATTAATGCACACAGCATGACAAAAATATTCTCTTCTACCAGATAGACAGTGTATTAAAGGTTTTTATATGGCTTGTTGGGCAACAATATAAAATGAGCCAGAAAGCTTTGTGCAGGAATTTCAGGTGAGAGCAGCTGCTGAAGTTTATCGTGCTTTCAAACTTTTCAACCTTTTTTTACAGCCTCTACTCACATTGGAAATGAGGTGGGAAGTCAGGGGTAAAGGAAGGGGCGTCAGTACCCATCCTCAGTCTCTGCACAGGTATTAAACTCACCTCTTCAATTTTTTCCATATTCATCAACACACATTTTATTTAGACCCTGGTCTTACACTTAACCATTTGCAGTAGAATGTAGCATTGGAGAATTAGATGTAGGTAGTCTCTAGTCAGTGCTCAGTAGGGTTCTCTGTTAGCAGAGTTGAAATGGTTGCCCTGTTGTTCATCAGTGTGTCTAAAAAGTGCCTGGTTTTGAATCCTGCTTAAAGCGCATGGATATTCTTGGTACTCAAGCTTTTCTCATTGGCTTGGCATGCCATCAAAATCAGCTGCTGAGCTGAGAAAGTGGGTTCTGCACGAGACTGAAGGGCCTTCAGGCAGATAAGTTAACTAGCTAACTTTGCCAGTTCCATCAGAGAGTACAGTATAACCATTGGATGTTTTATTATCCATTTTGGCAGTCAAATGTAAATCAATGTATGTAAGCTTCATAATTTTGCGTAACTGCTTTTACTCCGAGTCAGGAAGATGGTCTCAAGCTCATTCAGGGCCCTGTATGTTATGCATGAAGACAGTCAAGATTGCCCTCTCTTTCTGACTTGTGTTCAGACAATAGTGAGATCAGTGTTTTCTAATCACTCCTGGTCCTTCTCTGGGACTGCAATGTAAGGTCCTGATCTGGTAGAATAGAAAGTACAAAAAGAAAGTCATGGGATGTGCTACAATTCTTTAAGTTTGCATACATTTCCATTGTACATATTGGTAACTTCTGTAGAGGCATACTGTAGCCCCTTGATTGATTTTGTGGTGCTCGGTGCTGGCATACTTCGTCAGTGATACGATATTAAAAGAAATCTATATATGAATAGTGATACTGTTTGTTGATGTTGCAGATATTAAAATATTTTAATGCTTCATACAGCTAACTTTCACACCATTCAAATAAAAACATAAGTTGCCTACTTAAGCACCTTGTGTGAGATACATTTATGCTCTGTTTGTATTGGCAGAGTGTGCCAACTGCAATGGATTACTCAAATTTCAAATACAAAACCTTGATGTGATTTTGTAATGTTTAATGTTTAAATATTTTTAATACAGAGCTCTGTAAATTGGAAGACAGCATTAGACATGCTTGTTTAAAACTTACATATTTACAGTTCCCAGCAAAGCATTTAATGACTACTAAGTGTAGGTGTATTGCTTAATAGTACATTTAGGTTTGGTACAGAAGTTGTGTTTCGATCCAGTGACCAAACTTGTTGCATGCTACAATTTGTTCTTTTTTTGTTGTTGTTATGTTTTACATTATCTAATGCATCTACTAAGTCTTTGATATCCACTGCAAAAGCTTGCCCACCCTAACCCATGGTTAGTTAGCATCTGTATATAAATATATGTAGGTATATAGGGGTGGGTGGGGGGGGGGAGTCGCCCCATGATTTTGGACAGCCTAAAATTTTGGGAGAATTAGTTGAAACATTGGAGTAAAATCAGAGCAAAAACTGCCCCCCCCCCCCCCTCCAAAACAAAAAGGTCCCATACAACTTTGTCATTATATTTTTAGGGCAAGGAGGTTACCCTAAATCTGACAATGATTGCAGTTTGCCTGAGTTATTGCTACTGTACCACTATGGTGTAACTGATTCTCCCATGATGGCCAAAAATGTTATTCTTGCCACTTACAGAACCGCTAAATATATACATACATAAAAGATAAAGTTTCTGGAATTAGTATGATATGTAGGCCTACTGATCTTGGACAACACTGTATTTTTTTGTTTGTGTGTAATTAGTTACATTACAGCATAGCCCATGCAGTATGTTTGATGGTGGAAAAATGCATCCCTTACAAAAAAATAAAAAAAATCCCGTGTCACTTTGCTCCAAATCCACACGCTACCATGTGTGTCTGCCATGCAGGTATTGTAGATATTCTGCATAAACACCTGCATTTTAGGAGACATTTATAAAGAGTGGCTATTTATCACACTTTGCTATTGGTTTGAAAGAGGCTTAACACTTGACTTGTGGGAATTAAAATCAGTGATGAAAAAAGATTCTGAGACAAACCCTGTGTCTCGTATTAATTAAAAATAAGAAAACGTGTGTCATCCTGTTTTAAGCCAGTGTTTCATATACACAGATTTGCTATGTTTTCACCCCTTAAAAATATGATTTCTTTGTTGTTCATGTGTAATCTTGTATGGTTAAAGGTACAAGTTGATACAGGTTCATGTTATGGTGAACAGTGTCTAGTATTTGTCATTTATGTAATGTATTACTGTAGGTTGATGAATGTGTGGTGCTTCTTTCAAGATGTTTTTTCACTTCATATACTGACGTCATGACTCATTGACATTTAATTAAGGAATACATTGCATTTGGCGGACTTTTATTGGTGAATAAACCGTAGAGACTCCAAATTTGGCAAAATAATGGATGAGGTGAAGCCGAGTCCATAATTTTGCAAAATTTGGAGTCGAGATGGTTTATGAGACAATAATAGTCTGACAAATGTGGTATATTCCTATTCTACCACCGAAGATGTGTATAAAACTTCATTTTTATCAGTTTTTATATTTACTGACCTTGTGTTGTGGAATAACAGGTCAGTGTCTGACCAATCAGAATGCAGGATTCTCAATAACTGATGGGTAGAGGTGGTAGAATTTCTGATACATCCTAGCCGTAGTATATGTTGACCAAGGTTGTTGGTTGTGTTATTGCAGTATTGTTTGGTGCACGTAGTCATTTCGTTAATGTACCTAATATTCATCATCAGAGGTACAAACAACACACGGTAGGTAAATGTGTGATATTTCACACTTAGTATGGGGGAGGGGAGGGGGATCTGGGTGGTAAGGATTGGCACTACCTTTATATGGAAATGTGTCATTCAATATGGTTACGGAAATGACACTGCGGTATGTATTAAAGGTGTTGTTAGTAACACTGGTGTTAATCAGTGTACATTCATTAAGGCTGATATTGCATCCTGTGCAATTCCACTGTACATACCACTGTATAAGAATTGAATATTTTTTGTTCTGTTAATCATATGTGTTTTGATATCTTTAGGATTTCACCTTTTTCTTTTCTAAGTGACACTATATAACACAAACGTGTTGGTTTGTCGTAAAATTCTATCTAACTAACTAACAAATCTGATATATTTAGGAAAGGTTAAATGCTGTAAGATATGATGAACTGTTTAAAGTCAATATTACATGAAGTATGCCTCTGGGAAATGAAAACAGCATTTTTTCTCTAGCTAAAATTGTTCCACAGTTGTGATACTAATATCTTTCTTGATAATAATTTTCTTAAACTGTATGGTTTTGAAAGTCTGCACGTGTGGTACACTCAAGTCAATGCCACTGTTGCATTGTTCAAAGTTGTGTAGTGTGCTTGGGCAATTAATTAGGTGACTTTGACAATTGGTATCCAAGTTTCTTCAGCCAAAGAAGGGAAAATTGAACATGTTCAGTGTTCTTGATTGGAGTTGTGCAGTCCTAAGCAGTTCAACCAATCAGCTGTCAGAGAACATAATAAAGCTTTATGAGAGTTCTCAAATACCATAGTGCATGTTCGTCAACGTGAGCTAATGTGTCGTATAGTGTGTGGGGATCTATTGTCCAATTTGAGATCATTACAACTATTCAAACTATAGGGCAGTAGTCTTAGGTAAGTTGCACTGTGCAAAGTCAAACAGAGTAAAGCGGGGTTAAGAAGTCGGCCTTGCAGTCTTAAAGGCCCTCTAAGCTCACCCCAGACAGTATCAATTCTCCCAACTAACTTTAACTTCTAGCCCCGTCTCCATTATAAACACAAACAACTGTCTAGCAGTAGAACACTTCCAAGACAGAGCCACAGTAACCTGCACTGAGTTTCAATTGCTCGAGGTAATATTGAAAAACAAACTGTGTGTGGCTGTGAACCGAATTAGGAACACAACTGACTGGCCAAGTCATCATTACCAACCAGAGTGGTCACCGTGCTATTATTGTTTGAATGAATGCCAATCAAAGTACAGTCACCAACTGGATTTAGAACTATGGGGATATGCCTTAATATATTTGGGGGATGCCATAGCTCCTTTAATCCACAACATCAGCTTCACCTTTAATCTCCTCATTTTTCTCTTGCAAGTATCTTCCACGATTACTCAGTACCTAAATATGGCATGTGAAGGGCAAATCAAAGGAGTTACTCTGCATGAATTTTACAGTAATTGACCAATATTTTGTCACATTATTAAAAATAGCCATTCATGAGCTATCATGGGTACCAAGATTAATTAATTCAAACAGGGGTGATTGCATTTGCCCATTCATTGTCTGACAGTCGTAAGTTTTAGTTTGTAAGGTGAAGAAACAACCATCTCATGGGAAATTTGATTTTGATATTAAAGTCCAATGTCATTGCTTACAGATGAAGGAATGAAACATAATCCAACTCCTGGTGAAAGGTACAGTTGAAAATTCTCCTCCCTTGCTAGCAATAGCCATTTAACTTCCTTTGAGAGAATGGTGCTTAACATTTAACTTCATGAAAAGTTATTGTAAGCTGGAAACAGGGCTTAATAAGGATCCTTGATTTTAATTTCAGTTGGAAATGCAAGTATTCATTTAGCTTTGTACAATCCAAATCAATTTTTCTTTTCAGCATCTCATCTTGTCATTGTTTAACTACTGTAGCTGCTTTAACTCTTTTTATCTGTGAGTTAACATTTTTGTCTTTAGAGGGGAATATTACACATAATTTAACATTGTAAACCTCAATTTCATTGCCAATATTTTTGAGCATTACCACTGACCAGGGTAGCATCATCTAATCATTAATGAAAATGACAGAGCATGTGTCTGTGGCTCCATGAAATTGTACACCTTCATCTTCTGGGAGGGGGAATGGAGGAAGCGTAGGAAGTGAATATTGTTTGTTGGACCCAAATAAGGGCAGCAGGACTTCAAGCAAAACACATTTCACTTACGTTAGGAATGCAATGGAAAACTTCTTTACATGCCACAAGGTGATTGGCCAGATTACGGTTATTAAATGTTCATTACTGATGAGGCACGGATCCAAGGGGGGGGGGGAGGCTTTCCCGGCCTTAGCCCCCCCTTTTTGGCCACATCAACAATAACAAATATGCGAAAATTTGCATAATGTTTATCCAGGAGAATATTTAAGGGGGCTAGCTTTCAGCCCCCCCCCCTTTTCGAAATTTCTGGATCTGCGCCTGCTGATAGAAGTATTACCACCATTGGACAGCACTCTGTACAGCCAGGGAGGTTGTTACTTGATACCTTGGAGGTAGTACTGGTAATTCCTGTTACAATATACTCACATTTATGCCTACGCATAGAACACCATTATATTATAATGCAGGGATAGACCAATGAACAAAAGCTGGAATAAAGCCCATTAATTGTTTGACTGTGTGAACTTGAAGGGAATTTGTGACAGCTGCCAGAAGGCAGGAGGGCCAGCAACCCTTCACTGCACAAGCCAAGAGAGCTGGTATGCAGTCTGGGCAGGAGAGAGCTACTTTGGGAAGTGAGAACACAGATGCTTTTGAAAGTACCTGTGTAAGTGTGTATGTATAAGAATTTTGCACAAAATGTTTACAAAGTAACACATTTTTCAAAACATCATTCCTTTAGTTCTATTAATGACAATCTAGTGGAATATATCGTTTTGAAACCTGCCTCTTAGTCGCTGTATTTTCATATATTTGTTTGACAAATTCAGTGAAATTTCATTTCAGTATTTTGGCAATAAAATGAGAAATCGTGATGCAAAAATGAGGAATCATGATGGAAAATGGGAAGAAACTTGTGTAAAGCTCAGTTCTTTGTTTTCATTTTCTCTTTCAAGAAAATAAATGTTGATCATACCTTCAGTAAATTTTCTGTCAGTTTAAATGGTTAGAAGCTGTGTTGATACTTATATGCTTCAGGGCCATAGCAGAGGGGTTGTGGCGGCCATAGCCAGAGGGGATCGATGTGGGGGCCATAGCCAGAGGGGGTGTGGGGGGCATTAGCCAGAGGGGATGTGGCGACCATAGCCAAACGGGTGAAACCCCCTCCCCCATCTATCCAGCCCTCCAGTTGGCATCATTCTGCACCAGTCGACAAAATGAAGGGAAGTGGAGAATAAAGAGGGAAGGAGGTAGAAAAAAGGGGAAAGAGAAAGAAAGGAAAGGGGAACTTGAAGAGAAAAAGGAAGAGGGGAAAGAGAACAAAAGAAAAAGAGCACAAAAAAAAAAAGAATTGAACTCAGGGAAAGAAATTGGACTAGTGGTTTGTAGGCTGTAGAATTGCAAGGGAACTCCCCGTCGGTGCTCAAGTAAAGTCGTTTATTCAAGTGCCCGTGTTATTTGTATGAGGTAAATATCCGCAGAAATAGGAATACATGAATCAGCTTAGTTGTAGGCGATAGTAACTTGAGTCATTACTTGCCGCAATAATCGGCGCCGCGTGCGCAACGCTGCATCGCACTGACAGATTTTTGTTTACTTAAATCGTGATTCCCACGTAATCTCGGCCACACTGATCTCCCTGTAAGTTTCGTCAGGGAGCCTTTGAGTGCACGATAAAGTATGTTTTCCCCGACGGTGATCAGTCGCCAAGACGGTTTACATGGCTCTCAAGGAGAGCAGACTCTTTTATTAAAAAAAAAACCTTAAAAGTGTCGACGAGCATCATACAAAGAGACAAACCCACTGTAATTGCAGTCCAGCAATGGAATGCTACTGCTTTGGAACATCTTCGAGCAGAGGTGGATTGTACTGATTGGGATATGTTTGTGGCGGCCAGCACGGACCTGAATGAACTTACAGAAACCATAAGCGAATACATAAGCTTCTGTGTCGAGAGAACCATCCCTACAAAGCAGATTAAAATTTTTCCAAATAATAAACCTTGGATAACGAAAAAGGTCAAAGCTGTTATCAACAAGAAGAAGGGTCTTTTCATGAAAGGGGACAGGAAAGCACTGAAGCAAGTACAGATTCAACTCAAGAAACTGATTTCAGAAGAGAAAGCTGCTTATCGGGACAAAATAGAGGGACATTTTAAGGACAATAATATGAAGCGTGCCTGGGAGGGCATACGGTTGATGAGTGGGTATAACAATAATAATTGCAGTTCTTGCCGATTACCCGCCACCACCGTTGATTATGCAAATGAGCTTAACCGATTTTACAACCGTTTTGACAATTATGATTTTTCATCTGAGCTTGATAGATTAAATGATTTGCTTAACCATTCTAATTGCGATTTAGTGGTGACTGAGGCCGACGTACGCCGTCAGTTTTCCAGGCTAAACTCATCAAAGGCTGCTGGTCCGGATAATCTCTCAGCGCGGGTTTTAAAGTATTGTGCAATAGAACTGGCCAATATTTTTACTGTTATTTTTAATTTATCTTTTAGAATTGGGGATGTTCCTTCCTTATGGAAACAATCCTGTATAATACCTATTCCAAAAAAGTCAATTATATCTTGCATGAATGACCTACGCCCTGTTGCACTTACAGCCGTGCCAATGAAAGTATGTGAACGTTTGTTTTTAGATCATTTTAAGCCCTTTGTCACTCCCTTTTTAGACCCTTTACAATTTGCGTACAAGCCTGGTCGCAGCTGTGAAGACGCCATTCTCGTACTGTCCTTCAATGTTTATATTCACACTTGGAGCGTAATAACAGTTCTGCTCGTGTCATGTTTTTTGATTTCTCATCGGCCTTTAATACAATTCAGCCTTATAACTTGGTCACTAAACTCATGAGGTTGGATATCTCACATGGTATCATTAGGTGGGTCATGAAGTATCTTACAGATAGAACACAGTTTGTTAAACTTAGTTCCACTTGCCGTTCAGATATCATTTCATCTAACACAGGGGCTCCGCAGGGTACTGTTCTGGCACCCTTTCTTTTTACTTTATACACGTCTGATTGCAGATCCCTGGAGAAGGAGTGTCCTCTTATCAAGTTTGCCGATGACACAGCTATGGCTGGGCTTATTCATGGAGATGATGATAGGGCATACCTCCACCAGCTGCAATTATTCGTAGACTATTGTGACTCTAACTTTTTGCAATTAAATATCTCTAAAACAAAAGAACTTATTATTGATTTTAGGCGTAACGTTAATACACCACCGCCGGTCATTACTTATAAAGGGGAAGGAAGTAGATCGTGTTTCAACTTACAAATATCTGGGTGTGATTTTGAATAATAAGCTAACTTGGGGGGATCATGTAGATGTTATTATTAAGAAGCTGAACAGCAGACCAGGGGCGTCAATCCGTATTCAAATGTGGGGGGGGGGGGGACGGGGGACATACATGACTTAGCACAAACCAATACCTTTGGTCTTGAAGAGGGGGCGTCTTCCTATAGGCCCTTTCCTCCCCCCCCCCCCTTATGATGACTGACGTTGTCCTATTCTAATAAGAATTATCATTTCAAAGTTAACATGACCATCATAGATGATCTGCCAGGTGAAATACACGGAGTCCACGGAATTACTTCAAGATGTTATTTTCATCATGTCCCAAAATAGCTGAAACAACGCGTCGCAGCGTGGATCATTGTCGGAGATAATGGACCCGACCAGGCCCGTTGCTAGGGTGATATATTTGGGCGTGTGAAGGTCCCAAATTCCGACCGGCTGGATTTTTTTTCCAACTGAGTGGAGGCGTTTAAATTGCACTTTGTTATGTGCTCTGCGTTTTGTATACAGCAGGGGGAATCCTTCCTTTGTCACTACATAAATGTGTCGTCCTGGGGGAGGGGTCTAAGGGGACACCCCCTCCCCTTTGAGAAATTTTTGTTAATTTAAGGCTGCTTAGGTGCAAAACGGTGCTATCTTTGGGAAATTTTTGGAGCTAATCGTACGTGACTGGAAAACGTCCATAATTTAGTGAATTCTAATTTTTCCGTCTAGCTGGATGTTTTTACTAACTGCATGTGGCGGCGTGTAAATTGCACCTTTTTTATTCACCCTGCGTTTGTATACAGCAGTGGGGATCCTTCCTTTGTCACTATATAAAGGTGTCATCCTGGGGGAGGGGTCTAAGGGGAGGGGGTGTAGCCCTCCCCTTTGAGAAATTTTTGTTAATTTAAGGTTGCTTAGATGCAAAATGGGATATCTTTGGGATATTTTTGGAGCTGATCGTAGTATAGCAAAGGTGTGAAGGATTAGCAAGGGCGTTTTCAGAATGCTTTGTAGTCGTAAGTGTATTAACAATCACCATCTGCAGGCGCGGATCCAGAAATTTTGAGGGGGGGGGGGCCAAGATGGAAAATCTCATGTGCACCGAAGGTTCACCACGAGCGCGAAGCGCGAGTTCCTACGCGTGGTGTCCAGGGGCCCGCGATAGGGCCCCTTCGGGGTCCAGGGGGAGAAGCCCCCGGAAGCTCTCGCAGTATTGCATTTCAAGAGCACAGAAATCGGCTCCAGTTCTTATGTCAGTGAGATTTTATACCTTTTCATGTTGCATGGAATTTGATGTGTATGGCTCAGTATAAGTTACTATATGTACCTGCAGAAGTTCCGGAGAATCTAAGTTATCTTAAAACTTACACGCCAACATTATGAGCCCATGCAGGTAACTTGAAATGATTTTGCCATAATGAGTGTTTTATTTTCGTTATACGGTATTCAGGTATAAGGACGTCAGATGAAACAATTGCCCGCGAAAATTTGAATTTACATCTAAAACCATTGCTATTACAAACGGTGTCAATTCCCTTTATGTGTGTCTATCAATTAGAAGGTGGGTTCGATACTAATTTTTCAGTTCTCATAAGAAGAGGAGGGTGAAAAAATGAATATCAGTTGTTTTACATCCTTACAATGCTGGCTCCTCTGAAATCACGTTTATGCACACGAATAATTGGCTTATGGTAGAACCCCACCGATGAGTAATGCGAATACTTTTGGGACCTTATTGATAGTAAAAGGAGTAATTCAAGGCTAAAACTACGCAGATCAAGCGAAAATCAAGAAATATTGAGAAGACTTTGCAAAAATCGTGAAAGATGTCAAATGATTTTTCGTAAAAAGTGATAAAAATAAATCCATCACTCAATAAAAACATACCTCTCTCTGTAAGCGTAAACAATTACGCGTGAAGCGCGCCGAAAATTTTCGGTATAGAGCCTCCTGGGAGCTCTGCATTGATTGTACACTGAAAAGGGGGACCAACAGGACTCTCACAACCTGACGTCCATATGGGAGGAGAGATGATATATCACCTTCTTTATGGATTTCTGAAGGGTATACCCTTCAGAATCTATGACGGATGGTGCCGGCGGGAGTTGGTGATTGGGGGAACAGCAGGTAACTGCTAAACCGTGCCTTTTTAGGCAGTGGGATTTTGTTTACGCTATATACAAGAGTGGGAGAGCCTTTTCTTGTTAGTACATGAGAGTGCAATCCCAGGAAGGGGTTTACCCTCCCCTTTGAGAAATGTTTGATATTTTTAGGGAGCCTATATGCAAAATGGTGGTATCTTTGGGTCATTCTAAAGTGATTGTATGTTTAAAAAATGTCCACAATTTAGTGAATTCTAATTTTCGTTCAGGTGAAAAAGGGGAGTAAGAGACGGTTAATATATTGTCTTCAAACCTCCTAAAGTCCCAGGAAAAATCATGGGCGTGGATCCATCTCCAAAAGTGTGTAGGGGGGGGGGGTGACTTTTCCACATTTGTGAATCGCCGTCCTGGTGGAAGAAGCAGTGGTGGTAGCCAGAATTTGCGTCACGGGGAAGCAATAAGTTTTGTGATCGTCGGCATGGGGGAGGGGTCTAAGGGAAATTTTTCTAGAACTGAATGCCCTCAGATGCGATTTGGTGCAACAAAAGTGTAGGATTTTAGGTTATTTTTCTTCTAAAAATTTCGTTTTCCTAGGCATAATTGCAGTCTGTTCTATCATGTTTGAAAAAGTGAGGGGGACTTTTTGACGGTATCCCCCTTCCAAAAAAGTGAGAGGGACGCGTCTCCCCATTCCCCATGATCCACGCCCATGGGAAAATTGTAAACGCAATTATACCGTACCTGCGTGGAATACACAGAAACATTCTTGGACTAAAATAAAATATTTCCTTTACATTTTAAAAGGATATCCAAGGTTGACAGAGAACAGTATAGCGCCTCCTAGAAGCTCTGAATTAGTTACAGTATACAAAAGAGGGACCAACGGAATTCTCACTACCCGACATCCATATGGGAGGAGATATATATCACCTTGTCTTTTCAAGTATAGCAAGAGGGATGGTGGACAGGCAAAATTCGTTTCAGAAAAGATTTTCATCGTTATTGAACGTCGCGGTAAAAGGTTTGGAAAATAAGGCAATTAAGTGCTTTCAATCTTTCAAACCATGTGCAAGACTAGATTAGTCAAAGATCCCATAATGATGAATGCCCTACAGAGAAGGAGATGTACTTTTTAGAAAAATGTTTGCATTTGAATAATTTCTTGCGTCATAGCTTTGTCAATGGTATATGAAATCGGGTGCAAGCCCTGTCGTATGCGCGCGAAGCGCGCCGAAATTTTGAATAAGGTATAAGTCCATGACAAAACCTGCATTTAGAACCTGCATCGGACACTGTCATTTTCCCACCAACCTATGCTATTCAGAAACGAATCTTCTGACTGAGAATTCTTAAAAAGCACTTTTGCTCCTTGGTTCCCCCGTGAGTTACCGAAAGCTATTGAAAATAAGGACAACTCTGACACAAGGCTTGACGCTAGCGGAGCGTGCGAAAATTTGGAATTTGTCAAGAATTTCCAAAACTTATGATAGTTTGAGAACAGTTTGTGAAGAAAAGGGTAAGAACCAAGTAAACCAATCATCAAAAATACATCTCACCCTCCACCCTCCACAGAAATCTGTAGCTTAAACGACTTTTGTGACCATTTTAAAAATTTTCAAGAATCGATGGGGGAGGGGGACACACGTCACCCATTGTCCACTGTGCCGACGCAACTGTCTGTAGCTTAAAAGCCTTTTGAGTTCATTTTTAAAACTTTCAGACAGTTTGAAATCGAATAGGGTATGCACGCCGCTACTTTGCCTGCAACAGCTGGTGCCACTGTGCACAATAGCACCGTCGTCACCTGACAGCTCGTCATCTGTATTCATTCTGCAAGGTCTGCATGGCGAAAACTTTGCCTACCTCAATCACTATTCAGATTACAAAAACTTTCACTCTTTAAGCACAAAATTGTTACTGATTTCAGTGGCAGATTAGCAGCGGCCCCCATTAATGACACATGTCACTGATGTTTACTTATTTAGATCTTTAGTCAAGGCCTAATCATACTCAAACATTCACCTGTTTTCGAACATTATGTGAAAAGATATTCTAAAGAGATAATCCATCTATAGCCTCCACCCCAACCCCTAGAGAGGAAATATATATACTTTAAAATACGTTCTTAGGGACACTTTTATTAATTTTTGCTCTTAATTTCTCTTTCTCCTTTTCTTTTGTTCTTTTTCTTCCCTTTTTCCAACCTGGATCCGACGCCTGCCACCCATCTGTATCCGATAAGTGGCTTTCGGCCAAAGACTCAGGATAATAATTCTTGAAAAGTGTTTAACGGCAACAACGTGCTTCTCAACCTTCCACAAGGGGGGGGGGGGGAGAGGGCATGCAGTATGTTGATGTGGACCGCCTGGCCTGGGGGAAGGGATCTAAGGGGAGGAGGTGTCCCCTTCCCCCTTTGAAAATTTTTTTGAAAAAAATTAGGTTGTCCTTACATGCAATCTAGGTGCCACATATGTTACCCTTGTGAAGGTAAAATTGTGTTAAAATTTACGTCAATTTTTAGGAACTAAAAAAAAAGTAGGCATCAGTGAGGGGGACATGGCCCAATGGGGTCGTCCCCCATCCCTTTTGAAAATCTTTTGAAAAATTATGGTGTCGTCCTCACATGTAATCTGGTGCCAAAATATTGCTACCTTTTTTAAGTAAATTTTGTGCTTAAAAAATTTACGTATTTTTAGGAACCTAAAAAAAATCGGAATCAGTAAAGGTGGGGAGGCAATGGCCGGAATGGCCCTCTCTCTGCGTTAAAGCCACTGGATTGGAATGAATCCCATATTTGATGCGCAGTTCCCTACAGATGTCTGGAGATTGTATGTCTGTTTTAGGAAAGTTGTTGTGATCAAAATTGTTCCATGTATAATTACCTTCTTAACGGTCATGAGAAGAAGTGCAAAACCGTGACGCCAATGGCGCGCGAAGCGCAGCCGAAAATTTTGCCATTAAATAAGATTTCCCTGACGAAATCTACATTTCAGAATCTGCATCAAGGACACTCTAACAATTGCCTAACAAACCTACATGTTACTCAAAAAGCCAGTTCAAAATAGAGCCACGACCACTACTTCTTTTTACGCAACATTGTGGCGGTGGGTGGGGGGGCGAACATTTGATATTGTGTCCCCCACCCATCGAAATGTGGGGGGACATGTCCCCCCGTCCCCCCCAGGATTGACGCCCATGCAGCAGACTCTATTGTCTCAGGAAAATGGCACATTTCAATGTTCGCCCCGTTATTTTGGATATGTTTTACAAGGCTACCATCTGTGGAGTCTGGAGGTATTGCCTGGTCTGCTGGGGTGGAAATGTAACCAAGTTAGAACGGGATCGTCTTGATAATATAATTAAGAAAGCAAAAAGGGTTATTGGTATATCACAGTCTGCTGTTGACTCGGTGTATCAGTGCCTGCTCCAAGCCAAGCTGGACTTTGTGTGGAATGACTGTAATCACCCTTTATCTCAACAATTCCATAACAGCATCATCTCGAGAGGTATTGGCAGACTGAGACTTCCTGAACTTAAGACTAACCGCCACCGGAACTCTTTTATACCTCGTGCAATTAGACTTTATAATGTTTCTTTGAGTCGTTAGGTGGGGTCGTCGCTATTAATGGTTTTTCTAGTGTTTTATTGTTTAAGCATTTTTGGTTTCGATGATAAGAGAAACCAATGCATTCGTGATGGCGTATGTGTGTATGTATGTGTGGGTGTGCGTGTGTGTGTATGTGTGTTTGTGACACTTTGCTCGTTAACACGATATCTCAAGAAGGGAAACTCTGACAGTTCTCAAACTTGGTACATAGATGCCCCATATTGAGAGGAAGAACCCTATTGTTTTTGGTGGGGGTCAAAGGTCATCTGGGGTGCACAGGGGGTCCAAACACACCGAAAACCTTGTTAAACAACGATATCTTGAGATAGGAAAGCTTGGATGAAATTTACATATTGTGTCGTACTGTAGATGAGTTATTGGTAAGAGAAGGAACCCTATCGTTTGTGTGGTGGAGGGTCACATGCAGATCATCTGGGGTTCCACCGGGGGTCGAATGCTGGAATAACCTTGTTAGACCTAGTTATCTCAAGTTTAGGAAAGCTATGGATAAATTTCATACGTAGTATGTAGATGCGTTATGGTAAGAGGAAGAACCCTTACAATCAGTTTAGTGTGTGGCAGGTCAAAGGTTATCTGGTGGTCAACACCGAGGTCAAACTCTGAAAACCTTGTTTAACACGACGATATCTCAAGATGAGGAAGCTTGGATACAATTGCATACTTAGTACTGTAGAATGCGTTATGAGTAATGTTAGGTGAAAGAAACTATCATTGTTTGGATGTGGAGGCTCAAAGGTACATCATGGGGTCAAAAAAGCAAAAATTAATGAAGAATTCCCAAGATCGTCTCATGAGTTCCACACCACAGTAAGGCAAAAATATGTTTCCCAAGAATTCCCAAGATCAATCATCTTCAGTCATCAAGATGTCAACAATGTCAAATTTCCCAGATGCATTGCGCGCAAGATCAAACATATGAACCCAAAATTACTTTTTCCAACATGTTAAAGATAGCACTTGAAACCAGTGACTGAAAGACTATGGGACTGCATTATTTGGGAATAGGAACATTCATCATCCCCGAAACCTCAATGCATTTTTTGCATTCTGGTTATGTCTTGTGTCTTAATGTTTGAATCCTCAATTTTTGTCATTGTACATACTGCTTTTGTCTTTATATTTTTATTTTTTATGTGCGAGTATTTCAATTTCCTTTTATGGAGCAATAAAGTGTTACTTACTTACTTACTTACTTACTCACTCACTCACTCACTCACTCACTCACTCACTCACTCACTCACTCACTCACTCACTCACTCACTCACTCACTTACTTACAAGTTTTGCAGGGGCGTCGCCACACTTCGAAGTTGGGGGGGCACGAGGGGGTCGAGTACATGGCCATACAGGCCGGGGGGGCAAGCGTTCCACCGGAGGACATAACAAAATGAAGGACTAAGCACATCGATCTCAGCTTGAGGCGTCATAGTGATGCGCAGTGCTCCCCTGTAGGCGATGGGCCAGAGGTCCCGGGTCCAGGGACAACGCTTCATTCAATGAAGAGTTGTTCCTGGACCTGGGGCCTCGGATTCTGAAGGTTCTAGGGTATAAATTGTGACCATTAGAGTGAAGCATTTTCCTAAATGGCATTGGATGTGCACTAAACAGACCCCAAAAATATAAATCACAATTGGACTACTTTTTGTAAGCCTTACTTGTAGCTAAAAGTGTAATGATTAGGGTGGGTGTGAGTGGGGACGACGTAACATGTTAATGTTTGCACTGAGCTTTAAAAATAAATACACTCATGCTGCCCAATAGGAACTAATGTTAAGACAACTATATCTTCCAGGTATGCCACCGAGGGAAGCTTTCACATTAGAGCATCCGTCGAAGGTGCATATCCGGTCGCGGATCCGAGGCTAGCCGGGAAAATTTGGAAAGAGAAACCCTTGAATATGTGGTTCAATGGGTTTTACGTGCCTCAAAGTAATTATACTAGAACAGATATATTTCCTGCATTTTCGTTAGCACTGATAAAGTTTGAAAAAGGGCAGTGTTGTAACGAGTCACTCAATTTTGCAGTCGTGTCAAGTCAGTTACTACTTTCAATATGACTCGAGTCGAGTCAGAGACTCGAGTCACTGCATAATTTCTATGAGAAAAATTCTGATACAATTGCTCGAGTCATTTCCCCTCTGAAAAGTAGCGACTCGAGTCATGACTCGTTACAACCCTGAAAAAGGGTGGATAGCGCCCACTGAGACCAACCCTGGTGGCCGCGTAAAGCGAGCAGAAAAATCTGGTATTAAGTATCTATGAAAATTTCGTGTAAGTTCTTATACTCCTTTCGGAGGTATCACCACTTTATGATTCCAGGTGTGGTGCTTGGCTTCCCCTCGGCGAGGAGAATCGGGAGAGCAAAGTTCCCCTTCGCAAATTTTAAGGCACCGATAATAAACTGACATTAACCAGAGATTGAAGCTATTTAATTATTTTCATACTTATTGGATACGACTTGGAAAAGGCAACGTAAATCACAATTTTCTGAGTTTTCGAACATTAAAAGATAATCAATGTGGGAATTCTATTGAAGGGAGATGACTCACGACTGCAGCAGTCCTATAGCTGTTGAAAATAAACGTTGAAACAATAACTGTGGATTACATTTCCCAAGAAGGAAGTCCTTCATGTAGTTCAAAAAATAAATGCGCGCCAAGCGCGCGGCAAAATTGTAGTTTTGAGAACATTTTGTGCAATTTTAGCCGAACGATTGACTGATAAAGTTGTGACACTAGGTCCTCGTGTTCATACTTGTGTGCGTGAACAGAGTGTTTGTGCATAATTTTTTCATACCCAAAATCTTGGGGGGGGGGGGGGCACAGCCAACGTTTGGGGGCACGTGCTCCCTGCCCCCTTGAACCGGCAAAGCCACTGTCTTTGTTCCATAATCTTCAGTATAATATAGTGAGCCTCAATACTAATAGCCCTCTATCGATTATTATATAGATAGTCCACACAGTTATCTGTAAAATTCCAGACGTTTATCCCCAATCGTGTAGTCGTTCTCTTTTATTTGTCGAACGATACGGTTAGCGACTGGAAGCGGGAGGTTGACCATCATTTTCATCGGGCACACGGGATATGTACCAAAATATGCATGTTATCCCGATACAGGTGGCCCAGCCGCCCTGACAGTTGATTTATTTTTGTTCTCAATGAACACAGATTTTTATGTGTGAACCCAAAATTTTGCGCACTTTGCGTGCTACGCAATTCCATTAGTCAGATTTTTTCGAAAGAAAAAAAGAACACCAAATATAAATCATCAATCAACTTGGGATATTTTGTCCAATTGTATGTCATAGACGGTGTTTTTTAAAGGTTCTCTTACCCATTCAGTGTATGCTTTCAAAGGCTTGCATCCGCGGTTCCACCGTTCTCAATTACACTAGATCTTTTCAGGGCTAGGCGAAATGAAAACTTTAGTTGAGACTATTTTAACTGTTTTCTCATAAAGCACCGATGACGTCATGCGATGGCAGAGTGCATAAACAACAAAATTTTAGAGCCGTGTAATTACAAGAGCTGTCTTAGCTAAGGTTGGTATATATTGGGGAGGGGGTTTAGGGGAGCATTTTTTTTGGACGATGTGGGCTCCATGCAGTGGTGTCTACAATAATCCGGATTAGGACAATATGAAAACTGAACGATTCGCCTAGTCAAAGTAGTATAAAACTGCAAAGTTTGGAAGCAACAATTTTAGCTGGAGAAACGATGAAAAGATGAAAACTTCTTTGAAATCTTCAATGTCTACGGATGAAAAGTTATACAAGTAGCATATATTCTCGTTTCGGATGGATATGAACGCGGGAAATTTTGGTCGGAAAGTATGCTTAGAGCGTTTGCTCACGCCAGGCGCGGTTTTACGGGGGGGGGGGGGGCTTTGGGGACTCAAGCCCCCCCAAAATTCGCTCAAGCCCCCCCCCCTCCAAAAAAAAAAAAATTCCGAGGTTGTGTGTTATCTTCATGCTATATTTGCATGTACTGAGAAAAACAAAATTGTCCAATACATTTGTACACATCTTAGTCCAGTGGATTTAGTTTCTCAAATGTGTCATGCAAGATAGGCATGTGATCACGTTTCTTGTATCCACGTCCACGTACGTACACCGTTGTTTTGACTGCATGTAGTACGACAGCCACGCTTCGCCTTAGTACTGTATTACGACGGTTGGCTAAGTGCGGGCGCCTTCTACCTTACCCAGCTGCATTCTTACGTTCGACGCCAGTCCCAGGGGCGTAAATACAGGTGTGTGTGTGTGTGGGGGGGGGGGGGGCGTGAAAGTCAAAGGTCGGTCTCTGAGAGCCAAAAAGTCGGTCTCAAATCCAGTGATTGCTCAAATCCAGTTCAGTATGCCTTTGTAACAGTAGACCAGACATGAACAACATTTGATACCTTACTCAAATTGAAATTCCGGAAGAGATGAAGTAAAAGTGAAAAGATTGCCCTAATTTTCTACTGAGTTCCCGAATTTTTGATCGAATGCCCGAAAATGTGCAAAAATTTTCGCGCGCTTCGCGCGCCTGTAGTGGTTTAGTGGTCTATTTCATGCACCTGAACTGCAACGGATTTCTGGCAACTTTTTGAGAAGTTCGGGCAAAAAATTTTCTGGACCCCAAACTGTAAGAGTCCCATACGCCTATGATTATTACCATCAGTGACGTACGCAGGGGGGCCATGCCCCCTCCCTGATGCCAATTTTTTTTAGTTCCTAAAATACGTAAATTATTTTAACACAAATTCTGCTTCAAAATGTAGCGTATGTGGCACCAAATTGCATGTAAGTACATCTAATTTTTCAAAAATTTTCAAAGGGGAGGGACACCCCCTCCCCTTAGACCCTTCCCCCAGGCCGGCGATCACAAAACATACTGCATGCCCCCCCCCCGTGAGAGAAATCCTGGGTACACCACTGATGGAGTCCTCCTTAGCATCATTCCCCAATATCGGTATTGATAATGACAGAAAATTTTATTCTTCCGTTTCAAGCCCCCCCCCCCCTAAGCCCCCCCAAAAATCTCGGTCTAGGACCGCGCCTGGCTCACGCTGCTTGACACACAAACACACACAGTAGCGTGTTCAAAGGGGGGGGGGCCGGGGGGGCACTGCCCCCCCCCCCACCTCTGAAGCCAGTCGGGGGAAAATCTCTTAGTCGGGGGATTGAAGGGTTAGGGGAAGAGAAAAAGATTGAAGAGACACTGAGCACTCAACAGGAATGGAACCAGGTGGGGGCGGGGAGCCCCATCGGGGAGTCTTAATCGATACGATAGAGTATGCAGACAGTCCCCGACGGCGCCTGAGAGAGGACAATTTCTCTAATAAGAACCCAAATTTTTCGGCGCGCTACGCGCGCTGTATAGTTACTCCAGGATCTTCAGCAGTTCTATTCCACATTGCTAGGAAGCACATGTCCTGCCAACCTTACCCCGAAACATGAAGGCAGAAAACACTGTTCATGTGGAGGTCGAAAATTTCATCGCATGTCGCTAAGCCTAGTTACTGTTCTCTAATGTGTGTCATGCGGTACGTTCAGTTTGTGAGCGACTCACGGACCAAAGTTTGGCTGTTTCATAGGGTAGTCCAAGTGTTTCGATAATATGTATGTTATCCCCGATATGGTCTAGAACCCCTACAGTTTTTCTTTTTTGTTTTCTTCATGTTCTTGATCACATATCTTTTTTGTGTAAGCCTACCAAAAATTTTCGCGCGCTTTGCAAATTCAAGTTTCAGATTCGAAAGAACACTATATAAAGTGCACAACACGGCTCATGAAGTATTAAGTGATATCATGTAAAATATGTCCTGAAATGGCATGGGATAATAAGTCATATCCCCTTGTCACCACCTCTTCGACAGAGGGGCTGTCGAAGCTTGGGGTGGCTGGCATGGCACAGCCCTCTGAAAATTCTGTCGCCGCCCATGATCTGTTTACTTATTTTGGCTTTCAAAGGGTCATTTCTACAATGAAACCCAAGATTTCCGGTACGCTTTGCCCACTCTTCCACAGTTCTGTTACTTACGGCTAAATATAATACAAACCATTTCCACCTTTTCAAGTAACTGAAGAAGTAGAATTCATGAATTTATGTAAAAGTCGGGAATTGTTTCACCTCATTTCACGTTATTCAGTCAATGGTCTCTTGGGTCTGTTGTGCGATACGGCTATAGTGACAAGAGGAGAGAAGTACAATGTAAGTTATGCCCGGTAGGGACCAAACTGCCCGGACAATTGACCTTTATTAGCTTTGAATAATTATACCGATTCTTTTTAGTGAAGGATAACCCAAAAAATTTTCGCTCGCTTTGCAATTTCACATTTTAGATTCTGGGGAAAACATTAAATAAGACCCGAAACTACGTTCCTCTAGTATATACACCCATTTTTATGAAATATATGTCCCGCAATGGCATGGTTTAGTACACAAATTTTCTTCAGATCCCTCCTCACCATCCCCTTGACGGCATCGGGGCTGTCGGGGCTTCAAGTCGCTGCCTCCGCCCGTCTGGCCACCTGTCGGGCAAATCCTGGCGCCATCCCTGGCACTCAAAACTTAGAAGTAGCCTACAGAATGATATTAGAAAGAGAATTTTTTTTTCATTTTTTGGTCTTTTACCAAAGGACAGAGCTCTTCCAATTGTCCTCCAGTGAATAATCAGACAGGATGCTATCAATATCAATATCTGTCTCATATGGTGCAGGTAGGCCTACTATTATTAAGTTCCCTTAGCCCTTCGCGCTAGTCCCTTTAACCATCTGTAAGGGTAAACTATATAGGTTTAAGGATGAAACAGCTCTGTTAACTTTTGCGATCATCTCAAGCAGCCTTCTTGACTGGCCTCGTGATCTTTAACGTAGTCCTGTCAATGTATGTGACACATACTGTAGCACACTGTAGCTTTCAACGCATAGAGGATAACCTGAACTCTCCGTCACTGACACCGAATTTTACAAAATCTGAAACAAACGAAACCAGATCAATAAGGCCTCTAAGAACCAATTTAGGGCGGATTTATTAGCTTATGTTGCAAGAGCTTCCGGGGGCTTCGCCCCCTGGACCCCCACCGGGGCTCTGCCCCTGGACCCCGCCAGGGGCCCTGGCGCGGGCCCCTGGACCCCACGCGTGCAAACTCGCGCTTCGCGCTCGTGGTGCACCTTCGGTGCACTTGTCACACCCCTCCATGTCAGTCGGGGGAATCACAGGTTGTGCCCCCCACCTTCGAAATCCTGCACACGCCACTGAACACACACACACACAAATACGCAGAGATTGAGATTTCTGTGAGTTTTAGTAAGACCTCAGTGGTAGTTCCCTGGCCAGACGTGCTAGATCAGATGAAAATCTGTTCATTTGTAGCAGTTTCGCCATAATCCGCAGCGTAAGAAGTTGGAAAACTGGTTTAGTTTTTGTTCTCATGTATGATCGTGTAGACGGAACTTAACCCAGTGTAGCAACTCTCTTGCTAAAATTATACTATTCACTTGTTATTCACCTGTGTGCCACATGACTACCCCAACAAAACACCATATTGGGTCCCAGTTGGTGCCAAATTGGGCTATCGATTGGAGCCCAATCTGTTTTGTCACACGGATTTCATCAGGCCTCCAATTGGACTAACTTAGCCCAATTAATCCCAGCTTGTTCCCACCTTGGCCCAAATGAGTTAACAGCATTTCTCATCTCTCTCATGAGCCCAATTGGACCCCAGTTGGGACCCGAGGTAAACATCATCCTCAGCCCAAGCCCAATTAAGCCCAAGCTTTCCAAGTAAAACCCTATCGGGACCCAATGGGGCTTGCTTGCTGGGTAAGTAGGTGCATGGTTGACAGGGAAGGGAGTCAGTGATTCATGCAATCCCCCATTAGTCGCCTCAGTCTTTGCAGAAAGGACTTGAAAATATTGATACTAGTCCAAGCGGCAAAAAACGACACCTGCACGTATCGCGGGCAAGTGCACGCCTAACAGTTTCCAATTAAAATCAGCGGCGGCGGCGCCACAGTCGGGCAGGCAGGCCCGTAGCCAGGCCGGGGCACGAGGGGGAAGCGCCCCCCGTGCGGACCACTGTGCCCCTCTATACGGAAAATCGATCGAAAATAAAATTTTAGTACATGTAAACGGTGGCCCTGGTATGACACCAAGCGATTTGTAACCAAAAATGATCCCAAAAGGAGTTTAATAATGAACGTATTTTGTTCTCTGTAACATTTTTGTTCTAAAGTTACATGAATTTTCGCGGGCTACGCGCGCTTTCATCTTTGGTTACATATAGCTTTAACACCCGTTTCAGATATGTTGGCTGAATTTCTAAATGTAAACAGGTTCTACAATTAGGCTATTGTTCTTTCGTGTAGGTGTGGTTCCCGGAAAAACACAAAAGTGAATCCATAAAAAGTTCTATCCTCTTTCTCTTACGATCGGGAAGATTCTTAATTCAGACTCAACATCATGATAATCATTTTTGTATGAAACGGAAAGTGTCTCAACGTCCAGGGGTGGTGGAAGGGGGCATCCCCTCGCGATCAGTCGCCTGGCATCTTGGTTTTGTTCTTAAAGACAGACACTCATCACCCCAAATACATTTGGGTTGGTAGAAAGCAAAATTCTCAATTGGTCATAGGTGAATGCTCTTTGATTGACATCAAAGCTCACAATACACAGCATGCGCAGAGAATGTTCTGGTTACATATTACGGCCTTGTATGCCCAACAGGATATGCCCTAAGCAATAAACTAGGTTTGTGTCTGCAGAAGGAAGAGCTTAACACAGTTTTGGAAGGAGTAACTTAGTCGGGAGAATTGGAATTGTCTAGGACGAAGAGGGCATATTCTTCCATAGAAACCCAAATTTTCTAACGTTCCTTAATAAGAACCAAATATTTTCAATTTTTCTTCAACAGAATCCCAAATTTTTCGCCGGTCGCCCAAAATTTCGCGTTCGGTATCCAATCTGTAACCCATTCCTTCTGACGGGGCTTCGGGTTGCTGGACCTCTTAGGGGAGCCTCGGTCCTTTCGTCGGGCTTATCTTTCCACCACCCCTTGCTGAGTCTGTATGCAGGTTTTACTGCAAACTGTAATCATGTGGTGGCACTACTGAGTGACAACAAACATAATCTTATTCGGTGCCCCTCTGGGAGGTGTCGGTGCCCCCTATATCAGAATTCCTGGCTACGGGCCTGGGGGCAGGGCAGACATTTGCCCCCCTATGGTCTCGACTTGAACCAATTGGTTGGAAACTGGGACGTCAAACCTCATCTAACCTAACTTAACCCTATGGTTTTTCAACCCCCCCCCCAAATAAAATCGTCTATAAAAAAACGTTTTAAGACACATAATTTTGTAGAGGGTGGGGGTGAGGTGTTACAGTATGTCACCCATCTATCACAATATTAGTTAAATTGTTCGTTACAAATTAAAATACCTGAAACTTGCAATCCCCGCACGCATAACGTTTTCTGTTTTCTCCATTGTTTACGTGAATGCAGGTTTAGTATTACATAAACACTAAGGCCATTATACATAACGCGCAAACAAAAGCGCACAGGAACCGAGATTAAAGCTAAAACAATACAGTAGTATACCCTATAACGCCAAGTTATTGTGAGACCTTACACATATGGTGTCACAGAGCAAAACGTTCTCCCTCTCTTGGAGAAAAGGTGCGTATCATTGCAAGTTACACCAAAAAATACAGAAAGCTAATTTGTGCATCAGGGGATACGCCTGATCCATGAATCTCTATCTAACCAAAACCCCAACCCTACCCGTAACTCGGAATATATTTTCGTCCGGGGGGGGGGGGGAATCTTCGGTCGTTAGTGAACCTTCGACCTAGTGAACCTCCCGTCTATGGGTATTCCCCCTGTCCGGATTATGTAATGTTTGGCAATCTCAAACATTTAATATATCTCCATTCCCAACATGTGGCCATTTAAAGTTTAGAACGTGAACATACTGGGGTTATCATGAGTCAATCACTTAACGAAAATTTGACAATAAAAATAAAAAACATTTTATAAAATGAATTAAACTTTGAAATAATATTATATGTTTAGCTTATTGCATAAGCATAGGAAGCGCGGGGGGGGGGGGGGGCTGGGGGCTAAAGCCCCCAGTCAAAATCTGGGGGGCTGAAGTATGCTTCTGCCCCCAACATCCAAGGCCAAAAAGCCCTTATTTGTCTCTTCAGTAAGAAATGTAAAAATGTAAAAAAAAAACTGCAGTTATTTTCCTTCAAATTTGCCCAAAATATTGCACCAAATTGCATCTGAGGACCCTCAAATACTCAAAAATTTTCCAAAGGGGAGGGGGACTGGGGAGGGGGCACCCCTCCCCTTAGACCTCTCCCCCAGGACGGCGATCCGTAACAAGGTTCAGCCCCCAGTCTCGAAAAGCTACCTACGCCAATGCCTTATTGTGCTTTATTTTGGTGTTGTCTCGACTGAGTAATCCATACAAAACGAATTTTAGTAGGTGCATGGCCATACACAACACACTCTTTACTGTATGAAGAAATCTTGAGTCAATCAGAAAAAGTGCAAAGAAAATTAGGGGCGGCGCCACAGGGTTCAGGGGGAGATCGCCTCCTATCATTTGCAAGAACAGGGGGAGAGAGAAGGAAAAGAACAGGAAAAAGGAAGAAAAGGAAAAATGAAAGAGAATAAGGGGAATCGAAGGAGAAAGAAGAAGAGAAGAGGAGGGGAAGGGTAAGTGTCTATTTGATCCATATAATTAGTCCAGAGCTTCCAGGAGGCCCTATACCGGTGTCTGCCAGCCTTTAGTTACCCTTTTATCTGTTAATAATGTACATATTAATCAACGAAAATATTCGTAAAATTTCGTGCTTCTGTCGACTCTACGCACGTATTTTTGAGTGAAATCATACCCATACACAAGGGGGTGGACTTCAGGAGGTTTGTTGACTACATACCCTTCTCTTAGACAACAAAGGCTACTGTCCTCTTTCACTAAACCAAAACTTAAAATTCAATAAATTATTAACACTTTTCAGCCATATATGATCAGCTTAAAAAATACCAAAGACATCACCATTTTGCATCTAAGCAATCTTAAATTGATAAAATTTCTCAATGGGGTGGGGACACCCCTCCCCTTAGACCCCTCCCCAGAAAAGCATCTTTCCCCCAAGCAAAAATTAAAATTCAATAAATTATGAAAACTTTCTTCCATATATGATCAGTTCAAAAAATATACCAAACTGGATATCACAATTTTGCATCTAAGCAATCTTAAATTAATAAAAAATTTCCCAAAGGGGAGGGGACACCCCTCCCCAGAAAAGCATCTTTCCCAAAACAAAAATAAAATTACAAATTAATTAAAAACTTTCCAGCCATATATGATCAGTTCAAAATATGTACCAAAGACATCATCATTTTGCATCTAAGCAACCTTGAATTAACAAAAAATTTTTCCCAATGGGGTGGAGGACACCCCCTTTCCTTCGACCCTTCCGCCAGGACGGCGATCACTCATCTCATGCTCCCCCCCCCCCTCGAAATACCCTGGCGCCGCCCCTGATTAAAATTGAAAAGATCCAAAAAGAATTTTAAGCAAAATGATTCATACACGAGGGTGGGGTGAAATGTCCATTGGGATGAATGATTGACGCAATTGCTTTCCTTCGCTCGTCTGTCACAAACTACCTAAATTTTCGCGCCTTCAAATTCAGTGCAATGTTCCATTTTCATCCTTAATGTCATCTTAAACTTTTTCGCTTCATTCAACTTTCAATGTGTTACTAACTACATTTATCTATTCCCTTCTGCATGTGCCTGAGCAGGCGCGGATCCAGACATTTCGAAAAGGGGGGCTGAAAACCCCCATGAATATTCACCTAGATTAACATAATGCTAATTTTCGCGTATTTGTTATTGCTGATGTGGCAAGAAAGGGAAACTGAGCCCGAGGAAGCCCCCCCCCCCCCTTGGATCCGCGCCTGCGTGAGTATGCAAGAGGAAACTTTGTAACTTAGAAAAGGGGAAATTCTTTCCGCCTTCCACTAGTTTGGGAAACAGATACATACTTGAAAGAAATCAGACTTTCTTCCTGACAGAAAAGATTTGTCAGCGAACGAAGTGTCTTAAAGCAATGCCTGAATGCAAGTTTTACCATGAAAATGATGTCTTAAATGGAAAATTTTAGCACGCTAACCTATATAGAAAATAAAACACTTATTATGACAAAAAACATTTTCTGAAAATGGAATGTACATCTGACGTTTCGTGCGAACGCCCAAATATTTTATTAACCTCATCAGGTGCCCTTATAATAGCCAGAACTCAGCCATTAACATCGAAGTTCATAAAATATGAAATGATAGTTTTTTTTTTCACAACAGAGTAAATGCAGCCGCTCTTCGACGTTCTTGCTTTGTAATATTGTGAGAGCTTCAGGACGCTCCGCCCCTGCGGCACTAACGCTGACCCCTGGCCCATCACGCGTGTATGGTGGGGACCCTCGAAAATTTCTGGATCCACACCTAAACATGGGATCACTAATAAAGTCACGAACAATGTAGCCTAAAGGTTATAAAGTAGGGTGCCCGTCGACTGAGGGGGCCCGTCGAGTGCCCGTCGAGTGCACGTCTATATGGCCTGACATTCCATGTCACAATCTTGCAATGATAGATTTCTCAAGTGCGCATTCGACGGTCACCCCTTTACACAGGTATAAGCGCACCACCGTCGACGACCAATGATTTTCCCCTTTATTACACAAGCCTCTTCCTCCTTGTACTCTATACGCTTTTCCAGCAGATACAAACTATGAGGGTTCATTTGAAAGTTCATAAGTAGAGCTTTAACGCTATATTCAAGTTTGCATATCATGACCAAATTTTGAGATGGAGAGCTATGATAGAAGGGCGATTCCTCCCTCAGTTGACACTCCTCACTCAGAAGAGTTCGAGCTTACACTGAGCGATGAAATAATAATTTAAAGAATAGCTGACAAAAAGGTGGCACCTGCGATGGCTTTAATGCTTGCACACTGAGTACTCCAACTCATTCAACTCATCTGCACCGTAATGCACATCTTTCCAGCAAAATGGTCTCTAGCAAGATTCCGGCCTCCAAAAGAAAACATAATATGCAGGGCTGTAGCCTGCGGGGGTGGGAAGGGACCTCTGTATCCCCCGAGATTTCTAAACTTTAAATGAAATATAACCTACTTGAAAAAAGTGAAAATGATAAAAACTCTATTGTCCTGATTATGTTTTTAAGACCCTCAGAACCTTGGAAATCGTATAAATAGCGTTCCCTTTTCCCAAAATTTTCACGGGAAAGTCCCTGGACCCCCGCCGCAGACGGGCTCTTATGCGGTAATTCACCCCGACGAATGAATCTCCATCGTCATGCGTGATGTCACAACATAGCTGAAGTCCATTTAAGTATTGTTTCTCAAGGGGTGCAACAACATGCTTATACAAAATAGCATATCATTGATTGCCTTGCTATTAAAAGATCAATGAGCTTGTGTAATACTTTAACACGAAGTAATTTTACTGAATACGTTTTTCAAGTTACACTTTTCTTATTGAATTCTTAGTTTCTAAAGCATGAAGTCTCAAAAATATTTAGATGCAGCTTTGCAGGTTTAGAAAGTGTCATTTCCGTCACGGTCAATCTGAGAGGAATTTAACAAAAATAAAATAGGCTTATACGTTACCCACCAACCAATGGTGGCCACCCAAGTAGCTCACTAAGAGCGAGAAGGCCCCACCAAGTGACTGTGGCATATTGCACCGTGCCATCAAACCCTTAATAACAAGGATGGCATGATAATCTATTCAAAGCTGTGTCAAAGATAGCACCATTTCGTATCCAAGCAACCTTACTAAGGCAAAAAATTCTCAAAGGTAAAGGGCCTTGAATACCACCCCTCCCTTACACCCAGCCAAAATGAAAATTATAGGCACTAAAAGTGAGAAGTTGTAACATGTGACCATCAGTTCAAAGCTCCCCCCCCCCTCCATAAATAGCACACTTTTTCATGTTGGCCATCTTAAATACATAAAAATTCTCAAAGAGTAAGTGTATCACCCCAGCTCTTGTACATCCCCGCCCCCACAAAAACAAGACACTATACAATGAAATTTCTAAACATGCATTCAGTTCAAAGCTTTGCCAAACTCAAAAGACAGCCCGAACTTGCACGGGGCGACCTTGTACATAAATGTCACGTCCTCCATTTACCTCCTCCTATTAGATTTACCCCTTATGATAACATTGGTGACAGAGAATGTATCCGCCTGGGTGTCAACTATCCCAGATACGCCACTGGACGCTGCCAAGAACTTGCCCCTTGAGATTTTGCCCAGGCTACGGCCCTGATATGTGGTCTGGAAAACGTCGGCTGTCTGCATTTCTCTTAAATGATAGCGGTGCGCTACTTTTACGTTCCTGGCTAGTGCTATTAGGGGGGTGGGAGGAAGGACACACAGCATGCTATTGATGTTTTAAAGCCATGTTCGTTTGAGATCGTAATCTATCTTTTCTTCTCAAACTGTTTATTCAAATTCTAAACTCAACTTGGCTCAGTGACACATCGTCAAAACCAGCCCGTAGCCAAGGGGGGGGGGGGGGTAAATCCACCTGTAAAATTTTTGCTTCCCTAAAAGATCAAGTGTTACCATTGGCTTTAATGTATTTTAGTATATCTCGCCCCCCCCCCCCGAATTTTTCCGCCGTCTGGAAGCTACCTCACCCCTTCAGTACCTTATCTTGCTACGGGCCTGCGTCAAAATTGATAAGAACACCTCTCACTTTGAACTTTTTTACTTTTCGTTGCCAACCGTTCTACGTTACCTGTCACAATATATTTAAATTCGGTTAATAAGAGAGTAATTTCGAATATTTTCCTTACTGATTGTTGATTTTGCCAGAATTAAGAGAAATGTTTTTGGATTGAAGTTGAACACGGTTTCTAACAGACGAGGCACTCAAATCGTAAGGATGTAATGAAAGTTCATTAGTTCAACGTTTAATTGAGAGTGGTTTAGCTGAAAACCTGGTGATTAACGCTTAGCCCTTGTCAGTAACAAACCTAACATGTGTCTGAACAATGGCCTAGGTTTCAGGATTACTTAGACATAAAAAGGAGAACATTATTACAAGGTTTTAGCCAAGAGAGGCTAAACAATAAGCAGATGAGAAGAAAAGAAAACTATCAACTTAATATTAAAACCTGGGAGGAATTAAAATTATTTTTGAAGTACATTTTGTCTGAAACTGAGATTTGGTTGAGTTTCGTCTCCCTTCTAATGTTCTCCCTGGCATGATGGACCCTGCTTTAAAAAGGCAAAGTTATTTCCAGAGTATTCCTTGTATATATTAATGACATGAGTCAGAGGTCAAATCTTTTAAATTTCATCTTGTTTGCCGATGGCACAACTATTTATATTCATGACCCTAGTGTTGATAAAGCTGTAGAAACCCTTTCTTTTGTATGTGTATGGTTGGTTAGCGGCAAATAAATTATCTTTATATGTTATGCTTATGGTATTTGCAAGTGCAAAGAGAGCCCCTCCAGATTATACGATTACGATTAATGACACGATTATTCACAGTGTACACAGTACAAAATTTCTGGGAGTTCAAATAGACGATCTTGGAAAGACCATACTTGTGGAATTACTAAAAAATTATCTAAAATAGTAGGTCTCATCGCTAGACTGAGAGAATTCTTGCCCAGCAAAACGCTTCTAGCCCATTATAATGCTCTCTTTGTTCCACATCTTAACTACAGTATATTACTATGGGGTAACTCCTCAGATTATTTACTCAATCAGCTTGACGTTTCGCAAAAGCGAACCTTAAGGTTTATCTGTAATGCCCCTTTCAATGAGCACTCACAGCCTCTCTTTTTCCAAAACAAAGTTCTCACCGTAGATGACATTTACAATTACCAGCTGGGAATCTTTTTATATAAACACAAACATAATAATCTGCCTTCCAATTTCATCTCATTCTTCCCGACTAATAGTGATTTCCATTCTTTCTCTACTAGATTCAAGGACAGTCTCCTCTTTCCGCATACTAGGACTTCTTTAGCTCAGTCCCAAGTAAGAATTACAGGTGTAAATTTTTGGAACTACTTATTCGATCCCATTAAACAGTCTTGTACTTTAAGCATGTTTAAGAAAAAACTAAAATATCACCTGCTCGATAAATATAATGAAGGGTAATAGTATTACGGGTTAAACTCCGTCATTGCAAAACTTATGATTTTCTTTTCCCTCTTTTTTTCTTCGTTTGTTTTGTTTTTTTTTTCTATATGATTGTATGATTACTTGTTCTCAATCTTTACTTTGATAGGGACCAGACTAGAAAAGTGAAAACTTCCTTCTGGTTCCCCTTCCTTTCATGTAGTATTTTTATGTTAATTATTGTATCGTATGGCAAATGCTTATGGAATACTTGTTTCTACTGTTTTGCAATAAATACCTACAAAGGAAGGAAGAAATAAACTGAAACTGAGTATCAAGTTTCAATTTTATTTTTCACCTCAGAATACTAACAGTTAACATTAATGTACAACACAGCATATTAACAAAAGATATTAGCACTAAAGGTAAAAGGAGCCAGGAGGAAGCAGAAATGCTTTTACTAAGTCTGTCTCATAAAAGGAAAGGAACATATTAAAAGTAGGCAAAAAGATAAGAAAAAATGACAAGCGGAACAAAAGAACATTTATTATAACAAAACCGGTTTTAAACCCAATCTTCAATGTTTGGAGTGTTGAGAAGAAGCTGTTTATACTTGTCTAAGTTACTTAAAAGAATATAGGGAAGTGCAATGCTTAACGTGATCTGGAAAGGAATTCCTCAGCACAGCTCCCGAAAGTCTAGTCTGGGACATAATTAGTGAAACACGTTCTAGAGTAGGGAATGGCAAGCAGATGGTTTTTCCCGTTGTCGTCACCATGGTAATGCCTATTTTGAACATAAAAATCACTATAACATTCGACAACTTGTAACGAACAAAATTATACATGAAAACACCAAGCTGATATTTGTAAAGGTCGAAGACAAAAAAAAAAAAAAATAAGGGCACGAAGTGATTTGAAGAGAGGGACTGTATGATGAGTGAAAGATACATTAGGAATGATTCGTCACGCTTTTGCAGCAAATACATGGACTGTAGGTAATCTTTCTTCGCAATCCCCCAAGCCAGTAAGTTATAGTTAACATAATGTGAAAGTATGAGAGCATTATAAAGTAGAAGAAGGGTAGTATGGGGCCAAAAATGTTTCAGATTATTGAGTATACCATTGATTCGAGGGATTTTACTTCAAATAGACGAAATATATTATTTCCAACTAAGTTTTTAGGCAATAATAGTGCCAAGAAACTTTCTGTGGCGACTTGCGGGGATTCAAGTATTGTTCAAAGTAAGAACTACATTTTCAGTATTTGGACTTACTTTATTGTCGAAAACGAGAAGTTTGCCTGGTTTTATTTACATAAAGTGAAAGCTTGTTTGAATTTAGTCATTCATTATAGTGTGTGAGAATTCCTGCCGAGCCAGTACCTTCAAGCACAGTAGTCAATTTTTGTTTTGAAAACTGAGTGCGGTGTTATCACCTGCAAACTATAGCAGCTAATAACGAATTACAAAAGTCATTAATATAAATTAGAGGAGCGGACCGGGTATTGAGCCCTGAGGTACACCAATACGTTGCTCAGCCTGGACAAAAGAAGAGTCTTCACCGCTTCGAGTTAGGTATATAACGAAGCCTATATATTGCATAAGTAAGATGTAAACCAGCAAAGCGCACATCCTTTCACTCCGTTACGCATACTGTACAACTTCTGAAGAAGAATTCGGTGATATACAGTATTGAAGGCTTTTTAAAGATAAAAGATGCCAACTGAACTGACATTTTTATCAATGCCTTGGGATTTCTGATCACAAAAGTTTGTAGCCGCCATATTGTAGGAAGAATAATTTTAAGGAACCTTAAATCACAACATGTCAAAGTTGTACTGTATGTTTATTTAGGAAATTCATGAGTCCTACATGGACAAGGTTTTCAAAGATTTTTCGATACAGAGGGAAGCACAGAGCTAGGCCTGCAATTGGAGAACAACTTTGGATCTTCTGCTTTGTACACACTGACAGTTTGACTGGCTATCTTCAGTTCAGTTGGAAAAATGCCAGTAGAAAGGATAAATTAGTGATGCGTGAGTGATACTGATATTACATCGCAAACATACTTAAGTATGGTATTATTAATTCCATCGTAGCCAGGACTTTTCCCTCAGTCTTAAATTACTTATAACATTGATAACTTCAAAAGTAGTTGCTGGAAAGATTACAAAGATCTGCAGGTTATAACTTCTCAGGTTATGAATTGGATCAAGTTTTGTACGCAGTAGCTTGTCCGACAAAGACTTTGCAACTGATGAAAAATACGTGTTTAATCCATTAACAATGTCAACATCATCAGTAATTTCATCGATTATCACACTCTGACCTAGATTCCTTACATAAACTTTGGTTTGATTGCTACCAGACACACTATGCCGACAGTAGTGGTTCCTTTTGGCATTTCTGATGACACTTGTGAGAACGTTCCTCCTGTATCTAGTATAATGATCTCCACTATACTGAGGCGGGTTTTGTTTCCATCTTGTGTACAATACGATGAATAGACTTGAGATTACAAGCTGATAGGCTTTGCAAGGTGATCTACAAGTATTCATTTTGTGTTTAATTTTCCTCAAAGGGTAACAACGAGTGAACTGAACGCATTTAAATAGTTTCAATGAAAGAGCTGTAAGCTTAAGCTTTCTGTGCATTTTTACAATAAACATCCTGCCAGACGGAGTTTAGCAACTGCATGAGCCCTTAGGTTGCGTATCGTGCCTGTAATTGTGATTCTTCTTTTTTACGATAGAACTAAAAATTTTACTATAATTTAAAAAAAAAAACAGGAAAGTAATCTTAGATATCAGAGGTAAAAATTCTCAGTTGGTGACTGCTCTTTGATTGACATCAAAGTTTGAAAATTTGAAAGATGCAGAGTAGCTCACATAGGAGAATTGGAACTGTCTGGGATCATGAAAATTCCCCTTTAATATGTCCATGAGGTGTGTTAGTAAAAATATTATCAATTAGAGATGACTTTCTGAAGATACTTCTTTTATGAATGGTATGATAAAAAAAAATCGTATGAGCACATTGTGTTTACCAGATAGTTTGTCACATAATCTTTATTTATATCAATTTTAAAATCACCTGCAAGCAGGGTTCTACCTACGGTGGGCGGCGCTGGGCGGGGCCGCCCAGAACTCCTTATTTGCGCCGGCACTCACGGTCAAATGTACTATCCCGGCAGGCACATGTTTTCCGTAAACTAAACTGAAAAGTTGCTGAAAATGCGCTATTTTGATCGTATTCCAAGCACTGGCACGTGTTATAATTTTGCAATATGAAAAATGGAAACGCTGAATAAAAGAAACAAACTTAATCACAGGAAAACCTCACCTTTATATGGTCCTGTTACCAGGTCTGCAATGGATGGGATCCTACTCCTGATACCTCCTTCCAAAAAGCGAGTAGGTGATGGTGCCTTTTCTATTGCTGGCCCTGTGTTATGGAATTCTCTTCCCTTTCACATACGGCATTCGAAATCTGTTACACTGTTCAAAAACAACTTAAGACTTACCTATTTAATTGACTGATATTTTGTTGGCATCGATTTTTCTTGTTTTGGTAAGCGCATTGATCATATGGAATTTGCGCTATATAAAAGTCGGTATGTATGTATGTAATCAGCACGGGAAGGCAACTTAGTGTAATGATGTATATAATAAGCACTATTCTCGGAGATGTAGTCGTGTTCCTCATTCGCTACAAAGTGAGATTTGGGAGAAAAATGAAAATCGTATGGCACTATTACCACAATCTATGATACTTTTTCATGTATCCATAAATAATTTCCCTCGAAAAGTTTCCCACGTTGTTGGTCATATCATGTATACGTACGTACCTTATCGTACACTTGCTAGATATGCTACCCCTGGAGCTTTCTAATGAATTTAAATCAAGGTCCCTAGATGTCCTTGCTATTGTAAATGGCGATTTCCATTACAGCCTACAAGAGGTAGTGTACACTGAATACTTCAGCTATACTATCAGCAACTCGTGGCAAAGCTATATCCTGGACTTCTTACTCTACTCCGGCGTTGATGACAGATAGGCTACATCTCGTTACAATAACCAAGACTTGAAAAAGCAGATCAAAATTTAGTCATTCTGGTAACGATCGAGGTACGAACCTACGGCCAACCAGGATTACCATTCAGCGGTTGGACCACGATACTCTGGAGCAGGTCCGCAGCTAGGGTCATATGTTTTTTTTTGGGGGGGGGGGGGTGTGAAGGTCCCATATTCCGACTGGATGGATGTTTTTCCAACTGAATGGTGGCGCGTAAACTACATTATTTTTTATGCGCCCTGCGTTTTCATACAGCAGTGGGGATCTTTCCTTTGTCACTACGTAAAGGTGCCGTCCTGCGGGAAAAAATCTTCCAAAAGTTAGGAAAAAGAGGAAAGAACTTCGCAACGATGCATTTTCGTGTTTCTCTATAATGGAATCACACCTACACGGAAGAACAACATTTGTGGAAACGTTGAATAAATCCAATATGTTTGAAACGGGGGCGTTACCACTAGATAGAACTATAGATGAAAGCGCGCATAGCGCGCGAAAATTTTTTGAAGTTATAGAAAGAATCGCTACAGAACTTACTGGCTACGGGCCTGATAAATAGACGTTTTGAATATTTTCTGAGTATATCTATGTCTTCAGCAACATTAGTCTATATAAAATTTTGCGCAATTTTGTAGGGCTTGGAAAAAAATTGGGGGGGGGGGGGCTAAAGCCCCCTAGCTCCCTTAGAACTGTGCCTGGTATAATTACCTTAATAATGTTCATGAGACTGATTGTGACGCATGCGCGCTAAGCGCGCCGAAATTTTCATTAAATAAGATTTAACCTGCATTCAGAATCTGCATCGAGATACATTCAATTGCCCAACAGACCAACATGCCACTCAAAAATTCATTCTTTTACCTGGTAATTTGTAAACGGCTTTCAACTTCTACGGTTGTGCTTCTCCGAAAGTTGCTATCGGAAGATATTGATAATAAGAACAACACTGAGGTAAGGTTTGAAGAGGAGTGCGCGCAAATTTTGAGAGTTTGAGAAGAATTTGCGAAAAAAGGACAGTTTTTGATTTGATTTTACATGAGGAAAATAACTATTCTCACTTGTTCTAGTTGGAAAATATATACAAAGTTGACATAGGCTCTGTCGGAAAAATGTGCTAGACTGAGATATCAGAAATTCCAACTGGTATTTCAGATTTTCCGACTTTCGTCGCTCTGACGAACTTGAGGAGGAGGGGTGAGACACCCCACAGCCCCGGTCGCGACGGCCCTACTCTTGAGCAACTAAGAGGATTGTATAGTCTGGGATGTGTTTGTAAAACAATAACGATCAGGGGCGGATCCAGGATATTTGAAAGGGGGGGGGGGGCCGAAGTTGTTCGACCTGTGATTGACGGTACTATACCATCTAAGCGGAGCGCCACCATCAGTTGGCGCGGAGCGTACAAGAAAATTTTTGACAAAATAGACCTCTCAGATCGCCAGAAATAGCACTTTCCATGTCTTATTTTTGCATTTTCTGCTTCATGTAATTTCATGTCTCAACTCTCAACACATTAATTTTTCCACAAGTTATTAACAGAAGACAGTTATCATAGGCACAGTGCCTTACTACAATGCATCCTGTTCAAGGTGTCTAATCAGATCTTTAGTAGTCATGTTCTAACTTGATGAATATTGAGGGGCTTCCTTGAGAAATTTGTGACCCATATCTTAGTTCGACTTGATGCCAGGACTCAGGTACCTTGCATTGACATGTGGGCGTAAATGTACGTTTTATCACGTGCATGTTCCCCTCTGCCTAATTTCTTGTTTTGTGTGGACTCAGTGAGAAAGTGAAAATCACCCAGAATGCACGAGACTTGGCAGCCCTGTCATTGTTTTGGGGGAACGTCCAGGCAGTGTAATGATGGTATTATTGTAGGCCTTACATAGTATCAAAACTGAATGACCGAATTGTAATGTTTCCGACCACTATATTTCTAAATAAAATTTTGTTGGTGACGTGCACTGTAGGCCAATCTTAACGTCTTTCAAAGAAAAATAGAGGGATTTATTAACTGACAGAACAGCATTTGGCCATTTAGTTTTGTCATTGATTATGGTTATATTTGTTGATTTCTGATTTTAACTTAATTTATAATTCCTCATTTTTCTCCTTAGGAATTTATTTATGGAGGGAGCTCCCCTCACTGAAAATTTTAGGGAGGGACGTGTCCTCCTCCCCCGTCCCCCCGTTACCGCTGCCAATGCGTAGCATACCAGGAAATTTGGGTAAAAACACATCCCAGATAGCCGGAAAAGACACTTCTAAGGCCCTGTGATTCCCATGATTTTCCATTTTAATTCTCATGCAGTGGCGTAGCTAGGATTTTTTGTTTGGGGGCGGGGCTCCCGTTTACTTTCTAAGCGGAGCGCCACCATGAGTTGGCGCGGAGCGTACCAAGAAAATTTGAGATTTTAATACATCCCAGATCGCCGGAAATGGCACTTGCCAGGCTTGATAGCATCCATCAAGAAGTGCAATTTTTGGGAACGAAATGTAAAGTTTGGTTTTATTTTATTACACATTTCTTTGAGGACAGATCAGCTCAGCTGGCTGTGACTTTTGGTCCAAGGGTTGCAAGTTTGAATCCCGTTTACTCAGTGGCGTACCCAGGATTTCTCTCGCGGGGGGGGGGGGGGGATGCAGTGTGTTGTGTGATCATAAATTTTCAAAGGTGAGGGGAACACCCCCTCCCCTTAATAAAATTTTTGAAAAATTAGGTGTCCTAACATGCAATCTGGTGCCACATATGCTACCTTTTGAAGTAAAATTTGTGTTAAAAAATGGCCTCCCCCTTGTGTAGGCCATTGCGTTTGCTATCTAAGCGGAGCGCCACCATAGGTTGGTGCGGAGCGTTCCAAGAAAATTTGAGGTTTTAATACATCCCAGATGGCCGGAAATGGCACTTGCTAGGCTTGATAGCACCCCATCCCAACTGATACGCACTGTCTCGTAAAGTATTTTTCGATTGGCTGATGGTATTGTATCGGTATTGTATCGTATTGATTGTATCCAATAATGTGTAGTAAGATCAGCATGTGTATAAACGTCCCAATCGACGTTCAAACTGATCTGCTGTGCGCTATGACTCCCATACTTCGAGGTTGCTAATTGCAGCTTCATTCTCTATCACTCCACTCTTTGTCCTTCTCTCTATCTCTTCTCCTTTCTGTTTTTTTTCTTTTTTTTTTCCTTTCATTTTTTTTTTGCATTTTTAAAAAGGGGGGGGGGGCGGGGCCGGGTCGGCCCCCCTAGATCCGCCCCTGCCGATGGCCTGAATTAACTCACACAAACTGTCACTGCATCAAATTCTGTGTTGAAGTTACTATATCCACAAAAAAATTAATAGTTTTCCCGAATAATAAACCATGGATCACAAAAAAACTAAAAGATTTGATCAATAAAAAGAAAGGTCTTTCGGTAAAAGTGATCAAGAAGGGTTAAAAAGAGTTCAAAATGAACTTAAAGGGTAATCCAGGAAGAAAAAGCTAATTCATGGCAAAAAATAAACGTAATTTTGCTGCCAACAATATGAAAAAAATTTGGAACCTGTATCCGCTCAATGAGTGGGTATTCTGCTTGCTCTAATGGTATTTTTTCTCTCAGAATTATCATAACTATTCGAATGAGTTAAATTCCTTTTTATTATCTCTTCGAAAAATTTAGTTTTTCACCTGAACGGGACCATAACCTTCTTAAATCGTCAAGATAAGAACCACAATCAGACATAAATACTAAGCATACAAAACCAAACAAAGTAAATGGAGCCATGTAAAATGAAGGATAAATGAATTGAAATTAAAGAAAAGCATAAAAGTCAATAAAAATCAGACCCCCCCCCCCAAAAAAAAAGAAAGAAATGAACTAAAAACATGAAAGACCTTAAAACATGTGATATAAACATAAACGGCCTAACATTTAAAATTCCTATTATTCATTTTAGATGTTTGGGGTAAAATATTGGCTGCCGGGATTTATATAGTGTGCAAGGTATTACAAAAACTAGTCACGGGCTAGTCACGCTGTTTTTAAGTGGAGTATCTGTACTCTATGCATGTTCTTAACAAAGAATCATATAGAGTTGATTATCAATCAGCCTAAGTAAGCCACTGATTTCTGGTCGTCTAGGATAACTATTGAACTTTGTCCCTTCCATTTTTTTTACATTTAAAACACATTTCAGCTCTTGCAGGACTTTAATCCATTGAAACACATCGATCAGTAATATTAACTTTGTGCTCAAATTAGCCCTTCTTACAAGTCTAAATGTACCATACTAAAACCGAGGAGCATTACACTAGAAAATTTCCATTCGAAACAGTTTTTCTGAGGCTTTTGAAATACAAAAAACCCAGGGGCTTCCGGTGGCTTCCCACGGGACCCCACCGGAGGCTTCCCGCTTCGCGCTCGCGGTGCACGCTATGCGTGCACAGTTTCATGTTCACGTGTACATCCTAGGCCTGTGTATTTTCGCCCCCAATCGCAGAGTTTTGCGTCCGTGGGCCACTGAGGGGAGCCTTCACATTAGAACATCGAAGGTGCATCGGATCTATGGCTGTGGATCCGGGGCTAACCGGGAAATTCTTGAATGTGGTTAAATTGGTTTTAGGTGCCTTAAAGTTATAATTATGACAGATATATTTCCTGCATTTTTCCAGCAATAAACAAAAAAGGGTGTCTATAACGCCCGCTGAGACCACCCATGGTGCTCGCGCAAAGTGAGCAAAAAAATCTGGTAACAATTAAGTATCTATGAAAATTTCGTGAATTTTCTTATACTTCTTTCGGAGGTATCGCCACTTCACGAACCCTGGTGTGGTGCTTGGCTCCGCCTTGACGAGGATGGAGAGCAAGTTCCCCCCTCGCAAATTTGAAGAAACCGCTATTTAAAATAAACTTGGACATTAGTCTATGACAGTGAAGCTATATAATTATCTCCATATTTACTGGATACGCGTTGAATTGTAAAGGTAATGAAAACTCCAGTTTTTACAGTTTTCAAACATAAAATCTGACTACAAGATAATCATCGATGTAGGAATTGTATTTGGGAGAGGAATCACGGCCACACTAGTCCCATAGCGGCTGAAAATAAATGTGGAAACTATGACTGTGGATTGCATCTCCCAATAAGGCAGTCCTTCACATAATTTGATGGATTGATGCGCACGAAGCGCCCAGCAAAATTGTAGTTTTGAAAACTTTTGTGCAATTTTAGCCGCACGATCGGTTAACAAAATGACAGTGGGCCCTCGTGTTCACATTGCGTGAACGATGTGTTTGTGCATATTTTTTTTCCTCCACTAATACCAGGGGCGGATTTAGGGGGGCCCAGGGGGCCCGGGTCCCCCCTTCCAAAAAATTTTGAAGTTTTTTTTTCAACTTCATAAAACAAAGGACAAGGCCCTATTCCAATGAAATAGGCCTATGAGATGTGTCGGAGTGAAACTCAAATTTGTTCATTATTTTTTACCTCAGAAAATAATTGTTATGTTAATAACTCTGCTATTGACTTTCATCTGATAACATTTTGGCTTATATTGGCCTCAGTAACTTTCTCTGGGCATTGCAAGGAGTTACTCATGAGCGCTGTATTAATGGATTGCTAACTTCAGTCTATTACCGGCCAGGCCCACAGCATTGGGAGCACTGCTTCTACTTTCAAGGGAATTTCAGAATTCTTTAATATTTAGAGTTTTCGACAACATCAGGCTTTTAACTATAACTTGCTGCAATATTACCCAGTAGTGTCTTATTTAAGCCTTGTAATTTATTTTAATGGAATGTACTGTGAATTTAGGGTAAAATTTAAAATTCACTAAATTATGAACATTTTCCAGCAATATATGATCAGTTCAAAAATATATTAAAGGCATCACCATTTTGCATCTAAGCAATCTTGAATTAACAAAAATTTCTCAAAGGGGAGGGGACACCCCTCCCCTTAGACCCCTCCCATGAAAAGCATCTTTCACCCAAACAAAAATTAAAATTCACTGAATTATGAACGCTTTCCAGCCACTATGATCAGTTCAAAAAATATGCCACAGACATCACCATTTTGCATCTGAGCAACCTTAAATTAACGAAAATTTCTCAAAGGGGAGGGGGACACCCCCTCCCCTTAGATCCCTCCCCCAGGACAGCGATTACTCATCACATGCTTTGCCCCCTATCAAAATACCCTGACACTGCCTCAGGGGCACCCCTCTCCTTAGACCCCTCCCCAGATTTGACTTTATACAAACCACTATGACCTGGGCCCCCCCCTTTTGCCAAATCCTGGATCCGCCACTGAATACCATGATGTGACCCATGGGCGGCGATGGGGGGGGGGGGGGAATATTTGAGAAATCGCCCATTGACTTTGATTTTTCACACAGTAAAATTTTTGAAAATGGGGCTATGTTCCCACCAATATTGAGAACAAATCGCCGCCGTTGATGTGACCCGAAGAACGAGATGCTGGTTTTGCCCCTGGACCCTTTCGGGAATTTTTGTGATGGAGGCTTAGGAGTGGGACTGAGACCTTTAACCTCCTGGATTTTTTAATTACCTAAGGTAATTTTTGCAGTTCTCATGCACAGCAACACGCGACACTGATAGGCAGGCTATAAGTTTTGGAACAAAATTGACAAACTGAAAATTATTGGGGAAAGGCCAATTTAGTTACACAACTCTCTCCCCCTCCCTTCGCCGACGCCCATTCTATATGTATACCTTGCCGTCGGCAGAGTCATAGCAGGCTAGCCCAGTGGACGTTCAAGCCGTATATAGGCCTATATTATCTAAAGGATCTGTTTAGTCTGTTACTATAGTTTGATTTGGCCTGAAACTCCGAGCGCAGATTCGAATATCGAATCGAATACCGATAGCCACGTCTTTAAACTTCAGTCTGCTTACTTCAATTCTAATGAAAGTGTTCTGATGTAAACATGGGTGATCACGACAAAGACCAAAAAGAGATGGAAAATTCGAGTAGCGAAAGCGACAGTGAAAGTGACGAAGATTTGGCTGTGCTGGAATTAATTGATGCTTCGTCTGATGATGAGAAGGACGATGAAGAAGATGAGGAAGAGGAAGTAAAAAAGAACTTAGTCACTGAAACACAACATAAACCTGATGCACGAATTGATAGGCCGCTCTCAGAACTTGTGGTAAGAAGTGTACAAACGACAACGTGTAGGCTAACGTCAGCGCATTATGCAAAAGCTTAGGCGTACGCCTGGAGTGGAACAAGTGTACGTTAGGCCTATCAATGATACAGTAACAAGTTTTCATATAGTAATAATATAGGTACCTAAATTGACATGGTCCCAAAAATGACACACCTTCTCAAACTCACAAATGGCCTGCTACCACTCCAGTACTAACGAGAACAGACATTCGGAAATGCATGCACACGATGGCAAATCATGGCAGAGATGGGTCAAACAGGAAGTGAACCACACACACACTGGTGAAAATCTTTGAACAGCTTAAGTTGAAGAGTATCTAGGCCTATAGAATACCCTTCCACAGTCAAAAAATGCCTTTTCGAAAACAGGGGGGTGAAGTCATAGCGGTCTTAGTTCCCCAAGTCAAGATTGTTATTTTGAGAACAAGTCAACATATGTTTTGTGTTAATGTTTTTGAAAAATGTTCAAGTCCACTGAGCCTCCAGTTTTGAGTGGAGGCGCAGTCACAGTCGCAGTTAATGAATTCATGTTATTTTGCAACACAATAATTATGTATATTTTGTAAAATAAATATGGTTCCTGCCCAGAATTTTTCAGAAAAGGAGGATGAGGCCCCCCTTCCCTCCCCCCCCCCTTTTTTGTATGCACATGTCAAAACTGCCTGAAAAAGAAGACAAAAAAGTTGCGTACAAACTGTAAGTGAGTATATTAAACAAAGTAAACTTGTCTTGTAGTTATCACATCACATTTGTGCGCTGCTCGGTGAAGTTTTGGTAAAAACAGACTGTAGTCGCGTTGTCCAGTCGTTCCTTTTTATGTATCAGTAAAGAATATTTCCGCAATATGTGGAAAAGTCCCGAAAGTGCTGAAATAAAATGTGATTTCCGCTGTTCAAAAAAAAAAGAATGCAGCTGTTATTTATTTTTCTTGGCCTTAATGTTTTTTGAAAAATTTCCAAGTCCACTGAGCCTCCAGTTTTGAATGGAGGCGCAGTGGCAGTTGCAGTGGCCGTTTATGAACTCATGTTATTTTACAGCACAATAATTTTGTGTGTGGTTTGTGTTAATGATTTTTTGAAAAATGAGAAGTCCACGGACCCTCTAGTTTTAAGTAGAGGGGCAGTTGCAGTTGCAGTGGGCTGCTTATGCATGCTAGATATTTGGTTACTTTGTTAGTGTTGGCTTTACTGTGACTGTGCCTCTGGAGGCGAGGTGAAGTTTATCATCGGTGGGGTATTCTGTACTTGTACCGAAGTCGTGACCCAACCTAAAGTACTGCATCACATCTAAAGGTCTAAAAACAATGGTATAATCCAGCTGGCCTTATAGTGGCCATGAGCCTACTGCATCATCAAACTCATGTACTGAGATGCAAGCAAACCTGCACAGGGTCCAGATAATTTGTAGTCAGGGTGCTACTGTAGAATACCCTGCTAAAAACCCCGTTGTGCCTCTCCATGAAGCTGGAAGCTCAGTGGACTTACAAATTTTAAACAAACAGGCTAGGACCTGGACTGGAAAGTTTGAACATAATATAACAGGGTAAAGGGCAAAGGAGGGCTAAGGCCCCATAAGATGCCTTGACGTCCAAACCCAAATGTTACAAAATGAACAAGCAAATTAATACCAAGCCAGCCCAATACAATTAGATCCTACCACAGTCATGGGAGAACTTGTCAATGTAAACCTTAAAGCAGTGAACTGAAGTGGCGTTAAATACCCACTCAGGCAGACTATTCCACTCATTGACAACTCTGTGAGAGAAGCTGAACTTTGTAATGTCAAGTCTTGCAAAACTCTCCATAAGCTTGAACCTAGGAATTACTTTTAGTAGCTAAAAGCTAAAAACGGATTCCTTTTAGAGAGAAATTTATAAATCTGGAGCATTTCCCCCTAAATCCTTCCATACTCCAGGCTTGTAAGCCCAGGATGATTAAGTCAAATGATAGTTAGATTTCTTAAAAGGTATAAGACAAATGGCCCTCCACAGAATGTGCTCTAAAAAGAAACTTGTCCTTTTCATAGAAGGGACTCCAAGCCCGAGTGGCATAGTAAAGATGGGGTCTTACTGTACCAACAGCTTATGATTTAGTACAATTTCTTTATTAAAACTACTAAAATTCCTCTTGATCAATCCAAGCACTGTATTAGTCCTAGCAGTAGCTACATATTGCCTAGATACTGTAGCTTCAAATGGCCTGTAATAACAACCAGATATTTCTCAAAAGTGGCATTATTACTCAAAATATTACTATTCATGTTATAATCATATCTGCAATTTTTAGGACCAAAATGAAGTACTTTGCACACATCTGCGTTGAAAGACATTTGCCAAGTCTGAGACCATGAAATAGATCCAAGTTTTTTTGCCACAGTGAAGTCCTCATCATTAACCTGCCAAAAGAACTTAGTTACAGTAAATGTGTTCATTGGTCTGAGTTTTGATAATAAGAGCTGCTTCATCATATGCAAATTAGAAAAGTACAAATGTACTCAGAAATAGTCAGGGAATTTACATGGACACCAAGTAGCATTCACTCTGCTACACAGAGACAATAGCCGATACGGTTTAGGCATTTTTGTTCAGTGATGGATGGTAGTCATTCCTTGGAAAGCAAGTCATTAAAATTACACCAGTTGAAACGTTTGTTTTTCGGTTGTTTTTGGGTTGGGTATAAAAAAGCAGACTTCCTGAAACTGACTATACATTTCATGGCAGGTTGGACCAACCAACGGTTGTTCTGAAATCACCAAGACCACCCAATACTGACTTCAATTTCAGGTGGTTTCAGTTTTGTCTAGGTTTTGGGTGGTCTGCACACCTCCAAGTTTGGTGTTGTTAGCAAACGTACTACTGGTAGTACTGCATGTGAAAGAGCTATCAATACCATTGATGAAAATTAAGAAAAGAATTGGTCAAGACCAGGTCACTGCTGTACACCACTTGTGACTTCTTTTTAATTAAGAGAACATATAAATGTAAGCATTTGATACTTCGTTTTGCAAAATCTGTTAACTGCGATATTGTATACACAATTTACATACAATACACCTGCAGTGGCACACCAAGGTGGATGTACTGTATGGGGCTTGATCTCCTCCCTGTGGTTGTTAGTTGAAAGTTGAAAAATAATTAAAATTGCACTTAAGCTATAGTTTTTCTACAAGGGTAGAGTGTTGTTGAACAAGTCAGGGAAGCTCCATTTCCGGCTAATTGGGCTACCCTTGATACCTAACCTATGCAGTGTTACCATAAGTCTACCTAATGGGACTTTATCAAAGGTTTTTGAAAATCAAGGTAAATGACATCAACACCAAAACCAGAATCAAGATCTACTGGGTAGGAAACCATGTTGTGACAGATTGAGTAACCCATTACCTAAAAGATACTAAGCAAACAATCCTTGATTAAACATTCCATAACTTTGTGCACAATACTGGTGAAACTGACTGGCCTGTTATTGTAAGGCAAGCTTCAATCCCCATTTTTAAAAATTGGAGTGACACTGGCTGCCTGCCAATCAACAGGAGCAAAGTATGAATCCAAATGCTCCTGAAAAACATTGTAAAGAGAAACTGACAAAATCTCAGAGAATTTATAAAGTGCCTTCTCACATTTGTAGCAGGTGTGGTTATATGTACTTGAAGGTTTTGCTATGGGATGAAGTGCCTCTCTTAAATTCAGGCGTCACTCCAAAATATTTACTGTGGGTTAAGGAATAGAAAGGACAACAATTGTGAGTTGTTCTGAAATAAAACTTAACTGTATTTTCATGAAATACCTGTATGTCACATTGTACATCCGTGTATCCATCCCAAGATATTGGTCATGAATTTGTTTTCTATTTACAAAGTCATTCACCTTTGATGGCTAGTGAGCTGCCATCAGTTTTTCTGACCCCAAATTTGGCTCCGCATTCAATCATCCATTCCAGAGTACTAGTCGTGAATTAAGTAAGGAACTGAGAACAATATTTAGTCTTGCTTAAATTATTCATATTTATTTTATGTGTAAATCATTTACTATTCATCCAAGCATCTGCGTATCTACTCAAAAGTTTTGGAGGTGAACTTTAATTTCTTTTGTTCTGCAAGTCATGCACTTGGTATCCAAGCGTCCACCCAGCAGGTACTTGGTGTGGACGTGGATTACATGTTAACGGCTCCACATATGTAGTATTGTAAGTTGGCTGAGCATCCATGCACCTGGATGCCCAGGTACATCCCTCCAGTGGCCTTGTATGGCATGTTTACTCTGTAATTTGTATGGATGCATTCCCTGTAAAACCAACACCAAAGTCACATAGAGGATTCAGCTTTGTTATGCCAAGGTGTCAACATAAATCACAACTAACAAAATGCAGATCTGTAATTTCACAGTAGAATATAAAACTACATTGGTCACTGTATGATGACCATTCACCAGTGTGGAAGCAAAAGGTTATGCATATTTCATCATATGTGGCAGGAAATAATCATACTTGCTTGAGATTGAATGTGTAGGCCTATAAAGTGGAAAAATATTTGCAGAGGAAATTCTCCAGCTGAAGTTTTGACTTAGGAGTACAGAATACATTACATTAAGGGTACAGGTATTGAATAAGGTTTGTACCAGTATACAGACTCAACGGACTCCTCACACTGCCACACCAGCAGACCATTTGTTTACGCTGAAGATCTTCAGAGATTTTTGCATGGAATACACCTAGGTGTGTTCATGTGGCTTGTACATAAATAGTGTGGCTAAATACTGCTGTCTGGCAGGCTTCAATTGATGTAGAATAAATACTCCTTCCCACAATCCTTTGTGCAGACTGTTTGGAAAATGGTCTGTAGGCTTAATCACCAGATATCCCAACATACTGTGTTTGGGTTATGTGCTCTATTTTGCCTCTCGTGCTTACTTGTGTTACTTATGTAAAATGGATCAGATTGGACTTGGGCATAGTCTAGCCTACAACCAATTTCTGTAGTTCACTTCCTCAAAATTTGGATTTGTGGCCTATCTGTGGTACAGTAAACACCTGCAATGTGGTTCAATGGGTTATCATTCTTGGGTAGGTCTCTGACAAAAGTGGATTATATCCCAGTACTGGGGATGTCCCATTTAAATTTTTAGTCAAATGTTGGGCTATTTCAACCAAAGGTTGTAAGCATACTTTTTTTTTTTTGGAAAAAAAAAATGCCAGGAGTTTAGCATATATTTCTTCTCATGTTTTGCTTTGATATGGGGATTCCTATAAAGCTTCAGAATGATATTATCATAAGTGTTATTTATTTATAGAGTACATATCCCTGTGACACCATAATCCCCTACTTAGACAAACATGCTGGTATTGTAATCAAGTTTGGCTACATCTCTTTGTTTTGATGTCTCTGTGTACTAACACATGTAATCCAAATACTCTCACCATAACCAAACCCTAACCCTTATCCTAACACTGACCTTCATGTAGACTTATAAGAATAAAGAGAGGTCGGAACAAAGAAACGTCGGAACAGAGAGCAGTCCCCATTCAGTTCATAGCTTGACCACAAGCTGCTTAAGTGATAAGGCTGGTCCATACTCCAGTATAGCGCAATAAAGCTATGAAACCTAAACCATGTTCAACTTTGAGCTATGTCCATTGGCCTGAATGAGCAAGGGATGACTAAATATGGATGTTATAGCTTTATACTTGTAGTGCATGAAACTTTGGAAGTATGAACTAGCCTATACACAGTTCGGCTTGACAAATGGTTTCCCAAGTATGGAGCATCTGTCCTTCTGGTAGTAGCATGAATAAAGGTAAACTCTAACATCACATTACTGCACAGTGCAGTGCTCATTAAAATAAAGGCTCTTGTGACTACCAAGACATCATGTTCCATGCATCTGCAAAAAACACTTCAAGGTTATCATTAGTAGTGCTAGTTGATAAGGTTCTGGTCAGCAAGTGGCTAATATATTCCAGTCCTCGGAAAAATTAGGCTGGAAACTCAACTGGGTTTGTTTTTCTCAAAATTTCTACCATCTTCGGCATTTAACTTGTTCTTAAAAATCTGAAACTTCCATTTAAAGAAAGTAGTTGCATCAGATTATTGCATGAAATAATGGTTGTGATCAATCAACCAATCGATTTTCTGCTCATTTTAGAGTAAAACTATTTAACAGTTGCTTCTCGTTACTGTATACCGTATGCCCACAATGCGCAAATTATACAGAACTTTGATACTGTACAGTACATAGCCAAACGAGTTGCAATAGCCTACACCAGACCAAGGCAGCATTTCCAACCAAAACATTAAGTATGCCAAAATGAGACACCTCCACTGAGCTGGATAAATTTTTCATGACAGTGGGGATCATGTGTCATGTGTGATCTTCCAGGATAAAACTTTTGATACTGTAAATGTTTGTGAAAAGTTACAGACAATACATTTTTTAAACCTGTAAGCACTAAGATGGCACCATGTATTAAAGTTGTTGAGATTAACATACTAAAAGTTATCCAGATATCTACAACAAGGTTATGGCCTGCTGTGCTGGAAACAGTCTCTTCCACAAAAGGCAATATTTAGTTGATTTCATCAGTATGAATGGATGACATAGGAGTTTGGGTTGTAGACTTATGACATATGATTATGTGTACACTACATGCTTGTTTACCGCCTTAACTGTGTTTGTACACCGTTGGGCAGCTTTGCTAGGGAAGTCCTGCAAGGCCCATGTAACATATTCATGAAATGTGTAGCTTGTAGCCATCACATTAGAAATGACAGCCACCTGTGCAGAACCTAGAGTTTGTTAACATTATTACATAATATACTAACATACCAGAGTACACCCTGTGTTCTGGATTGTGATTGATCAAAGTTAGAGTGCTCCGAATTCCTCAGCAGCTTCGACTTATGCTGTCTCTCATTGTCAGAAAATGTCCCTCAGATCAATTGAGAAAGTTACAGATAGGATATTATGAGCTATTCAGTTTGGTTCATTGATAATTTTGGTGACCTTGATATTCCTCTTGAAATGACCACTCCCACACCATTTACAGGATTATGTACCCAACTCTTGCTGTGCATATTAGTAGCCAGCTAAGTATTACATGAATACATGGTTCTTGATATTTGTGCCTGGTGTAAGCCCTACTAGACACCCTCAGAAAAATGTGAAGGGAAAGCTGACAAAACTGCTTGCATTATAAATTTGTTTTTTTTTTCTTCCTGTATTAAGTGACAGAAGGTGAGATTACTTCATTTACTTTGTTCGTTGTTGTCTTTCAGGAGGAAAATGTTAAAGTGAAGCAGTATCCAAATACAATGGGTGGAACATTTATCACAGGTGTTGATGTGCTGTCAAAGGTGAGAACTGTTATTAAAAAGTACACTGACCTTTTTGTTTGTATTTTGCTACATTTGTTTTGTTTCATTCATAAAGTTACATTGTGCACACCATGGTTTTTAGTGGTATTTATAACAAAGGCCACAGGTTAATTGTAACATGTGTGTATAAACATAAGAAAAGAAACAAAAAACCCTAAAAACACCTGAGGTAGTTTAGGGTTGATAAGAGCTTACTCCCTGAAATAACAGTAACTTTATCCCTTTCCCAGTTCTGCCCTGCCCCCCCCCCCCCCTCCAGGTCTATATACACATCCATCATATGTGTAGTACTTGGTAGTACTTGCGAACAGGCGCTTTATGTATTTGTCAATGGCTTCACAACAAAACACAAAACAAAATGTTTTCTGCATATTTTATGATGTTAACTGTGTGTTAGCTGAAACCGTGGTGTCAATCTTTCCTGAAAATCAGCTGAGCAAAGCAAGGTGTCACAAGCCTGCATACCTGTTTGTACTTTCTATCCATTAGTAGTGAGAGACAATGTAAAGCCAAGGAAGGTGTGACCAGTCTCACCTGTGCTCAGCAGTGTAAGGTCTTACCTGCCTGCTACTTGAATTGTGGGCACTTCTTGCTCCTTTGAATTGTGGTATGGGTTATGATTGCCTATGCATGCTGATAGCTGATACTTGTAACACTCATGAGCTAACAGATTGCCTCTCAAAATAAAGTTGGAGTAAGTAAAATAAAACAAAATAAAAGGGTAAATAATTACATCTTGACAAGAGGACAGTCTAAAAATGTGCTCTTTCTGAAAGGGAAATATTGTGGTTACACTGCATCAACATGGGCTTCTGAGAATAGCTTCTGTCATCATTATTTAACCATTTAGTCTCACCAATAAACTCTGGTAACAGCTCAGCTTCCATATAATATAATGCAGAATGAAAGAGAATCAAGAGCAATTGGTGTTGCATCATTTAAAAATTTGAAAATTTGGTGAACAAATTATCCAGATTATTGAGCTATGAAGCTGTGGTTTCATTTCTGTGAGAAACTTTTTTCTTGAAAATAAGTTGTCCAGCTTGGCAGCTACCTGATTTGGAATTTCCTATCATTCTGTATCTGTACATCATGGTTTTAAAGGGCAGGGTTTACTAGATCGAAGGTTTTGGGGATTGAAGGTACACTAGACTGAAGGTCCTAACTCTAAGGTTGAACTTAAACCAAACTATATTCCCAAGCCAAACCCAAATCCTACTCGATGCTAATCCTTATCCTAGTCCTAAACCTAATTCTGTTAACAACCTGAATCCCAACCCTGCCTCTAACCCAAAGTAGATTTTTGGTGAAGGGGATTTTTGATCTAGTGAACCTTTGGTCTAGCAGGTATCCCTTGTTTCAAGGGTATGTACATTTTCTGTCCCACAAACACAGTATTTCCTTTTAAGCTTTGTGTATCATGTTGAAATGGTTCTAGGTGACCTGATGGTAAGAGTGGACAATATCTCAAGGTTTAATGGTATCCATAGTTGCCAAAGGTCCATTGCAAGTGATTGCATACTCTAATGTATCAGGACCCAAAAAGGAATAACCCAAAAAATGTAGTCTTCTAGGCTTTAAAACTGGTGTATGTTCCCTGTTGTGCTATCTATAGGCTTTTTTAACAGTGTGATAACATTTTTGTCACTCACTGAATTGTTAAGTTGTGACTGAATAACCTTTGATACATGATCTAGAACTATGCCTACTCTAGTCAAGTAGCTATTATAAAACCTGCTAGATAGAGCTGTCTGTGCTTGATAAACAGTGCATTAAATGGGTATGGGCCATATTATCCGTGATTTCTTAACTACTACATGTATGGTAGCCTTCTTTCTCACCCTGCAATGCCTTCGATTTAGTCTGGGTTTAGATAGTGTTCTTAGTGGAAGTGCTACAAGATATATCTAGTGACACTTGAAGGCAGTTGGCAGCTTCACTGGTATGCCTACCCAGAGCTTCTTGGGGCTCCTTTCTAGACTCCACCTAGAGTGTGGGCATAAGATGATTAAGATCCCAAGCAAAGGTTACACTGTTAACCCCTCAACCCCACTTAAGCTCTTCAGACATTTCACAGTACATGTGCTTCCCCCTAAATATGCTTGTGGGTTTCTCAGTAAAATTTAGTATTCTGTAACACTGTGTGCCCCACTGCCATGAAAAGTCAGTCAGTGTCACTCCTGTACAGTGAGGATGGTACATTTGTACATGGAAATAATCAAGTAATACTTGCTTCTCCACTTGCATTAGTTGTCACAAAGCAGTATGTAACATCTGCAAGTATTAGGCCTATTTATAATATTGTCGAAACTTTGCATTAGTGGAGATTTAAGACAAGTTTTGTGAAGATATTAATGTGTGAATGCAGTCTTCTGCAGGCGGGTAACTTTAGGAGTGGCATTTAAATGTTACTATTTACTGATATTAGTGTTTTAAATAAAGCTGACATTTCTTTGTTTGTAACCAATGACAGGATGCTAAACAGAAGAGGGAAAAAAGAGCAGAGAGGTTTGGTATAACCAAGGAGGAACAGAAAAGTGGTACAGGTGGTGATATCCAAGATATAGCTTCAGTGATGCTGCCTCCAGGCTCAAAAATTGGTGAGAATGTAATTAAAGGGTCTGGATTCCTTTCGAGTTTCAAAAGGAATTATCTAAACACCGTCAGTGATTGAGTTGAGTTGGTATGTGTATGTGACACTGTAGCATGCGAAAAAGCAAACACATAAAAGAAAAGGCCTGGGACTTGTTTCCTAAAGAGTTAAGATTGAGCATAATTCTTTATGAAACAGAGCACTGGTGGGAGATGTGACATACATGGTAGGCAAGCTTTACATTAAGTGGGCTTGGACCAGGTACCAGTCCAATCCATATGTTGCAATGCACTGCCAAGACTCCACAAATACCCTGGCATGACTAGTTACTACTTGTGCAAAAACATGTGAAATGAGCTCATAAACCTGTGTCAGTGTGTACAAATCAACGAAAATGCTCACTTACCAAGTGAAACACCTAGCTCAGTTTTGATTTGATAAGTTGGGGGGGGGGGGGGGGCTTGACCAGGCTGTCTGTGCAAAAGTTGAATGTTGTTTCATCAAATACTTTTGAAGCCAAAAAGTGCTTCATCTTAGGGGTTAAAGTTGCCTTGCACCTGCTTAATGTAAGGTTTGATTGTAGGGATGTTGGTCATAGTCTTAAGGTGGTTCCTGATGGTTTTGTTGCTACTATCTTGTATCATAAGAAGGGGGGAGGACTTTATGTGGAACTCTAAAAGTGACAATACCTCCCAAACTGTGGATCTATTGTCTTGTAGTATCTGTATTCTTCTCACACAGTGATGAAAAGGAGGAAGAAGCAAATATTTTTTTTTTTTGAGTTTGTAGAATGTGTGTAACATACTGTAGATCTTCACTCAGCAGAAATGAAGAAGACCTTTGAGAGAAATCAGTTTTGCACCTGTGCTTTAATTTTTTGGTTATTACTAGTAGACATGGCCCTTAGTTCCATGAGTTGCCACATGTGCTCTGACCTGCTTTTGAGGAAAGCAGAACCCTTGTTAGTAATTTGAATGTAAAGTCTGTGCATTCCATAGTAAGATACACTGTATTTATTTAAAAACAGTGAAGTATGAATTCACTCAGAAGGTTCAGCATGTTGAGTAGATGCATATTGTAGAGTGGGTAGATTCAAATTGAAGTACTAAGAGTCGATAGATTCAAATTGTAGTACTAAGAGTTGATAGATTCAAATTGTAGTTTTAAGAGTGAGTAGATTCAGAGTAGATTCAGATTCAGATTGTAGTATTAAGAATGAGTAGATTCAAATTGTAGTATTAAAAGTGAGTAGATTTAAATATTCAAATTGCAGATTGTTGTAGTAAGAGTGAGTAGATTCAGAGATTCAGATTGTAGTATTAAGAGTGAGTAGATTCAGATTGAAGTATTAAGAGTGAGTAGATTCAGATTGAAGTATTAAGAGTGAGAAGGTTCAGGTTGTAGTATTAAGAGTGAGTAGATTCAGATTGTTGTATTAAGACTGCAGGGCTCGAAAAATAGGGTGCCGGAGGGCACCTTGTCTGATGACTTGGGCAACAAAAATCGATAAATTGTACCACAGAACATGCCCGACTGGGCACCGTAAGTCACGGTCTAAACCATGGCCAAAAGACAGAATAAGCGACCCACCACTAAACTTACAGATCATCATTGTGTTGCTCTGAGTGTGAAAAGGTTATTGCAGTAATACTGTAAAAATTACAGGTTATTTCGTAGATTCCCTATGTTAATTTCACCTCACATATATTACGATCACGCCATAGCTCTGACACACGTAGATCAACCTTGCATCAAGCCATAAATAGACCTCAACTTGAACTGCCTGTCACTCAGTTTACTTTGAAACACGAGACTAAGCTAGGCATAATATAACTTGATACATAAACTTGTTAGGATAGCTTAGCAGCCAAAGCAAGTAACTGTGAAGAAAAAAGTATTGTACAGGAAAATTATGCGAGAAAAGTTTGGAAAAATGTTATACAGGGCTTAGTTAGAGTATTTTACACATACATTGAAACTATTTTATGAAATGAGTTTCATGTAGATACAGTAATTTTTTATGGCATCAGTTTTACGTTTGAGTTGGCTACCCTGAGACTGAAACACCTACACAGTCATGTGTACTAGTAAAGTATCTTGAATTGAAATTTTGAATGACTCAGAGAGATTGTAGGCCCAGATTTAGGACAACATTCTAAGGGTTCAAAAAGCTTAAAAAGTGCTTATTATCATTAATTTTAAAAGTTACTAAATGAATGTAGCTATCCTCAATCTGTTTTGGTAGTTTATCAGGTTTTTGGGGTAAGTGATTTGGAACATTTTGGTGAGGATTTTGATCAGTCCTAAACTGCAGGCACATAATGAGCTTGATTCTGCAGGTGGGCAGTTACTCAAATTGATTGTAGCTATACAGTAGCAGACAGGGTTTTGATTCATAATTGGTGACTGCAAGTCAAAATGTACAGTAGTTTTAAGTGGATGGGGTAATTTTGGCTGAGGAAAATAGACCATGTGCAATTCACCAGGAAGTGGTGAGTTGAGGATGGGGTATAGGCCACATATATGTATTCATCAATTCCAGTTAGTAAATTTGTATCCTAGAGACAGATAAACTGTTTCTCATTTTTGCTAACATTCAAAATGGTCAGAATCCCAGAAGTACGTAGGTACTTCCATACGTAAGGGTACACAAAATGTATAGAGCAACAAGGAAACATAAATAATAATGAACAAGCATGTTTCTTCAAGATTTTTTATTTCCTTTCCATGGGCAACAATCAAACTCTAACGGGCAACCAAAAATTACTTATTTCAGAAGATGGGTTGCCTGACAGGGCAACAAGGCTGCAGAAAATTTTTCAAGCCCTGCTAAGAATGAGTAGATTCAGACTGAAGTATTAAGAGTGAGTAGATTTACATTGATTTATCCAGGTTGAGTAGATTCAATATTTTATAACATTTCATTCTCTTATCAGATGGCAGTACTGTCAGACTGGAAGCTTTACATATAAGTGGAGTAGATGATATGAGCACCAAAGATATATTCAGCTATTTTCGGGATTACATGCCTGCTGCAGTAGAGTGGATTAACGACACTTCATGTAAGGAATGGTCTTTTTACCTTCAAATTTTTGTCTTTCAAAATATTGTTCAAGGGAAGTCATTAAGGGCTACAGTGTTTCCTCTAAGCCACTCTGACATAATTTTGATAAATGGCTTGCCAGTTTGGTACATTAATAGTGTTTAGAGGAAATGCATTTTAAAAGGGGATTTTATTATCCTGAAATTGCTATTCAGACAGCCAAATAAATGGAGATGGACAACTTTATGCACGCCGACATCAGAGGCTACCAGAATTATTTCTAGGCATAGCTTCCAAGTTGAGCAGGCCTGTAAATCTAACTTTGTTCATCTTAAATATGAATTCAAAAGTCACTTCTATATTGCAAATCAAACTTATCCCAATAAAACAGATGATACATGAATATTTTGCCTTGGAGGAATCAAGTGCGACACATCTTTTGAAACATCTTGACCCCACTGCTGGTGGCAGTGTGAAAGGAGGCATTCATATGCAAGAAGTGTGACTCCCAATTTTTGAATCCTGGCTAAGACCCTGCTGCTCAGGATAGCATAGTTATTGCTGATTGTATATATCCTAGAAATAAGATGTTCATGGTACAACATTTACATAAAAAGCTAGTATATACAGTAAGATTTAGGGTTCAAAGAATTCAGTTGCAGAATGAAAGTATGTAGTATCTTCTAATTCTCTAATTTCGTGCCTTTTGTACCTCATTAAATCTATTAAAATACATGATGTTAGGAAAAGGATGGCAGATTGTTTTTGATCAAGGTCAAAGGTTATATGAGGTCACTGGAAGTGAAACAGCAAGAATCTTGGAAATTGCTCGTGAATGCAACAGCTCAAGATGCGAAAGATGGATACCTTTCATTTCCTATAGGCAAGGAATTACTAAGCCTGTGGGCTCTCGGGTTTAATTCTCTAGTTTCTGACCTTATGTACCTCAGTAAACCTAGTAAATTACATAATGTTAGAAAACGGATGGCAGATCCATGGAAGGATGTTTGAGATGAGGAAATGTGTGAATGGAGATTTAGAGAGGTGAAGGTCAAAGGTCAACTTATTATGGATTTTAACATGACATAAAGGACATTATAGTTGAGGATCCTTTTTGAAATAAATTAGATAAAATGCTGTTAAGCATCTTAACAGCATCTTAGAATCTTGGAGATGAAATCATAGTCTACTTGGGGGGCATTACTTTTGTGATTGGATAGGACATATTTCCAATCTCCTGTCCATTTGGCTGCTGACAGATGGAGTCATACAGGAAATATAATCTGTACCCTGGAGCCAAAGTGTCCCATCTCTGTTTCCTGTCTATCAGAGGATGCAATTATTGTTGACAGTTTGATGTGTCTAACTGATTATAAGATGAGTCTTGTGTGACAGGGTAAGGACCTTACATCCAATAACCTCTGAAGTCTTACCTAGGGCAGGATATTTGTCAAAGAGGAAAGTATATCAGAAGTGACCATCTAAGAAAGGGGGGAGAAAAGTGGACTATTGATTCAAATATGTAGGTCAATGAATTGAATATTAAGTTTTTAAGAATTTGGGTCGTCTTAATTCAGAAAACTGCTATTTGTAATGACCCACCGTCATCAGCAGTTTTTGTAATGAGCTCTGAAACACATCAGTCACACAAAGAATTCCCAACATTTGAGAATGAAATTTGCGCAAGACCTTAAAACTATATAAGATGGTAATTTGAAGTAAGGGGTTTGCTATTTTGAATTTAAAGCTGAGAAAAATTCTATTAAGTAGGTAAATAAGGCTTACTGTAGAGTATGTAATGATTTTGTTAAGGAATTTTAACATTTTCATCTAATTCTTAAATTTCTTCAAATAATCAGTTGAATTTGTTTGCAAAAAGAAGAAAGATCAAAATTTGTCTCTGAAAATATACTGCAGGGAAAATGAAAAGTATCAAAAACACATTAATGTGCTATTCAAGTAACTGAACATTTTTTTTCGAATTTCTATTTTTATTGAAGAATATACGTTATCAATATTATGTAAGCATGTACTGCTTCTCCTCTCTGTGTGTCTCCTCTTGGTAAAGTATTTTTTTTTTTTTTGGATTACAACATTTTGTCACAAATAGCTTCAGCAAACCTAATTTTAAGGTTTGACAGTTTGATGATTTATAGAAATTGGCTCAAGTCGTAATTACACTTTACAGATGCTCCGAACAGTCAGCTGGGAAATTCATCCAGACATTTACCTGAGGCTATTTAGATTTATTTTAAACTTGTCATAAGTTTACAATCTTCTTTTGATTAACCTTGTTGGAGAGCCAGGAACTTAAAATCTGTCGTAAGGGAAGTCTTCATTTGGAATGTGGGGTACAAGTCCCATCTTTATACCTGCTTGAACATGATCAAGTGCCCTGGCATTCTTTAAGAAGTATTTTTAATTGAGAGTTGGAAGCACTAGTTTGAAAATGATTGAGTTAGGTCCATATCAAGGCCTAGTTTTCTTCTGGAATTCTGCAAGTGGCTTTTTTGGTTTCAACAAACCCACCTGGATTAGTCATTGTAATTTTTTCAAAAGAAGTAAGTTTTTGAAAAAGAAAAGTTTTATTCTGACAGTATCTAGTATTTCTGATCTCAGTGATCATTTTCCTTCCATAGTATTGGCCATATCTTGGATCAGGAAGTGTACTATTGTTTTCAATTTCTTCTCAAAGCTTGGTTTTATGTTTACGTTTGAAAGGGCAAGAGGATGTACTTGATTGCAATGTACATGAAGGGATTTGAAAGTTAGTTTTAGGGGTTTCATGTAGTTCAATTTAGGGATTTGTAAGTTATATTGAGGGATTTAGTAAGTTTAATTGATTGCTAAGCTTACTGGGTTTGAAGGTTACATTTGAGATGTTTTAGTTATTTACATTGAGGGATTTTCAGGGATTTGAGTATTAAAGTTGCAGTTGAAAACTTTTGATAAAATTACCAATTACATTTTATCAATGCCACAAGTTTAAGTCATATTTTGTACATCTTTTCTCTTTGTCATAGGCAATGTGGTGTGGATGGATCCACCGTCTGCTGCCAGGGCCCTAGCAGGTATGAGCAGGGCCCGACAACAGGACCCACCTAGTGTAGAGGAGGAATCAGCCAGCAAATCGTCACATGCAACTGCAGATTCAGATACAGAGCCCATGGAAGAAGGTAAACATTTCTCCTCATGTTTGGAATATTTTAAATTTCAAATCAAGTTTAGATAATATTCAGGAGATAAGGTGGTAAGTGTGATAGGGGAGTATGATACCTTGAAATGTTGAGGGAGGGTCAATAATTAGTTCGGAAATAAGAAGAGAATAGATTCAGCTAGATACCAATGATCACTGCAACTTCATTTCAGGATCATCATTGTTCCTGGTTTTGTATCATAATTGCAGTGCAGCTCATTACTAGCATTGCATTATTGTAGTATTATTATGGACACAGTACTTACTTTTATTGCGACATCATCTGGATACCTGATGAAATAGCTTTAGTTTCTGGACCAGACTAACTAGTTTCTAAACCAGACTGAATTCTTTCATACAGAGGACAATAGCAATAGTGTTGCATCATGCTTACTTTACAATACCTTTCATACAAATTGTATAGGTTTATTATTGTCTAATCTAGAGATCTGATAAAAGTCATGCTAATATTCATCAAACACTAAAAATTTGCCTAATTTCAAATTACTTTTGCAAAAAACCTTCACGATCACCAGAAGTGAGCAATACAATCACTACAAAATAAATTTTTATGAAAATGCTAATATTTGGCTTCATTTTTACCAATGATGAAATTTGAGACATGAAGACAAACTAAATTTGTTCTGTCTGGGCTGCAGAAGTGGCTATGTCGCGCAGGTGATGAAACGATTGTTGAAATCACAAAGTAACTGATCCATTAATTATTAGTTATTGCTTCACTGACTAAACTGTAATCACAATCAGGTTAATGATCACAGATTATTACATGTAGGAAGGAGGTCATGTTTTCTCAAGAAACTATTTGTGATGAAGTGGATGATATCATAAGCAGGGATTTAAAATCTGTAAAAAAAAGTTTTCTCCTTTTCTTTAATATTTTGGGGTGTAATTTGAGTAGTGCCCTAAATTTAGGTGTCTGTTACAAAAAGAAATTAAACTTTCAGCAGTTGCTTTTGTTTCTCCTTTTCCTCAAAATTTTTAGAGGGATTGAATTTAGTATAATGTGCTTGTATTACAGTATCCCTTGTAAGGCAGTTAGATGTGCCCCTGTGTTTATCATAGGTAGCACAAATGTAATGAAAGGAATGCCTACTTGCCTTCTGATACCTCTGAACTGTGCTACATCAGAAATTAAGAAAACAATAACCAATGGCTACTGTCATTTGGAGAGGTTTAAATTTTGCAAGTTTTTTTGAGTATCAGTGCTGATTTTTTTTTTTTTTCGGAGGGAACTTAAAGAAATGTGTGTTGTGGGAAGTGAAAATGTTTTGCAGAAAATTTGAAGTGTAAATTAGCCCCGTTTCCAGTTTTCAAATAAATGGTGGTGGTAATCAGTTGAGGTAATCGGTTGAACAGCAAAATTTTACCGATGCTGACTATCTTCCAGGTGATTGTAAATAATTTGATCTTTGTAAGTGGAATGCATTTTTTATTGGCTTTATCACTGTTTGTACACTCTCCCTATATTTTAAAATCAATTTGAACAGCTTGCATGTTAGCTGCATTATCCAAACATACCTGTATATTTCAACTCTTTTGTAATGGAAATCACAAAGTTGTAATATTTGCAAACAGAAATAAATTGAATTTGGGTACTTATTGATATTTCAGATTTAAGTATATATTGTGTACAAGAATAACATTTTCAACAGGTGGTAAAAGATTCATCATAAGTAAATACTCCTCATTTTGTGTGTTTGTATGTGTGTTTGTGTGTTACACCCACCCTTAGCATGACTGCAGATGATGTAAGAGGAGAATTAACGGACTGGCACTGTAGCTATATCTCTTTAAAAGATCATTTATGAAAGATATAAAAGATTAGAATAAGAGTGTCTTAATTGTGATGACAGGTGTTTCTAACAACCGTGAAAAAATGCTTTGTTAGTGATGATGCCGTGTTGTTAAGTTTTTGATTCCTTGCCCAAGGCAGGCAAGGAATCTATGCGATGGTGATGTCGTGTGTGTGTGTGTGTGTGTGTGTATGTGACGGCTTTGCTTGTTTACACGATATCTCAAGAAAGGAAAGTTGGACAGTTCTCAAACTTGGTACATAGATGGCCCATATTGAGAGGAAGAACCCTATTGTTTTTGGTGGAGGTCAAAGGTCATCTGGGGTCACTGGGGGTCAAAATCTGAAAACCTTGTTTACACGATATTTCAAGTTAGAAAGCTTGGATAGATTTCATGCTTGGTATGTAGATGCGTTGTGGTAAGAAGAAGAACCCTATTGTTTTTGGTGGAGGTCAAAGGTCATCTGGGGTCACCGGGGGTCAAAATCTGAAACTCTTGTTTACACGATATCTCAAGGTAGAAAGGTTGGATAGATTCCATGCTTAGTATGTAGATGCGTTGTGATGAGAGGAAGAACCCTATTGCTTTTGGTGGAGGTCAAAGGTCATCTGGGGTCACAGGGGGTCAAAATCTGAAAACCTTGTTTACACGATATCTCAAGTTAGAAAGCTTGGATAGATTTCATGCTTGGTATGTAGATGCGTTGTGGTGAGAGGAAGAACCCTATTGTTTTTGGTGGAGGTCAAAGGTCATCTGTGGTCACCGGGGGTCAAAATCTGAAAACCTTGTTTACACGATATCTCAAGTTAGAAAGGTTGGATAGATTGTATGCTTGGTATGTAGATGCGTTGTGGTGAGAGGAAGAACCCTATTGTTTTTGGTGGAGGTCAAAGGTCATCTGGGGTCACCGGGGGTCAAAATCTGAAAACCTTGTTTACACGATATCTCAAGTTAGAAAGCTTGGATAGATTTCATGCTTGGTATGTAAATGTGTTGTGGTGAGAGGAAGAACCCTATTGTTTTTGGTGGAGGTCAAAGGTCATCTGGGGTCATAGGGGGTCAAAATCTGAAAACCTTGTTTACACGATATCTCAAGTTAAAAAGCTTGGATAGATTTCATGCTTGGTATGTAGATGCGTTGTGGTGAGAGGAAGAACCCTATTGTTTTTGGTGGAGGTTAAAGGTCATCTGGGGTCACAGTGGGTCAAAATCTGAAAACCTTGTTTACACGATATCTCAAGTTAGAACTTAGCTTGGATAGATTTCATGCTTGGTATGTAGATTTGTCATGTCGAGAGAAAGTACCCTATTGTTTTTGACAGAGGTAAAAGGTCATTCGAGGTCACCTGAGGTCAAAGTCCAAAAACCTTGTAATCGTGATATCTCGAGATAGGAATGGCCGACACTTCATAATTGGTATGTAGATTTGGCATGTGGAGAGGAAGAACCCTATTGTTTTTGGCAGAGGTCAAAGGTCATTCGAGGTCACTAGAGGTCAAAGTCCCAAAACCTTGTAATCGTGATATCTCGAGGTAGGAATGACCGACACTTTTCATAGTTGGTATGTAGATTTGTCATGTCAGGGGGAGAACCCTATTGTTTTTGGCAGAGGTCAAAGGTCATTCAAGGTCACCAGAGGTCAAAGTCCAAAAACCTTTTTTTTTTTTTCATTTTTTGGGTTATTTAAGTTTTGGTTCAAAGGTCATGTGGCATGAGCTGATGTGAGCAGGGGTGAAATTGTGACCAAATCATGAAAAATGATGAAGTAGAGAAGTATAAATTTGATGGATGAACCTCAGTGTAACAAAGCACCCCCCTTTCGGCAAGGAATCACAAAGCCTTTTGGCTTTCTGGTTCTTTAATACTGAATTAAACTTCTTTAATATGGAATTAAACTGTTAAGTACTACAGAAGTACATTGTATTCCAATGTTTGTATATTTTTCTGTTGTAATATTTCTTCTTTTATCAGACAATGAAGAAGACATTTTGGATCTTATTAGCAACAAGGAAACTGGGGAAACAGAACGTGTTCCTAAGAGTCCTCAAGCATCCTCCCTCCCTGCTGACACGCTCAATACAGATTCCATGCAATCTAGGCCAGGTAAAAGCTTGTCAAACTTGTTAAAATTACAGTAAGACTGTCATAATTATTGTTTGCTTTAGTCTTATGGAGGAATTTAAGCATGATGATGAGATTTCCTAAGTGAAAGTGTTAAATGTAAATTTATGGTAAGTGCCCTTAAGCTCTGTCAAGTCTTTTGATGTGTGTATTGCCACTGCACCAGAATATAACTGACCATCATTTTGAACAATTACCAAGCTTAGTACCAGTATAAGATGTAACACCAGCTCTTAAGTACTTTTCTAAGGATTTTACACCCTACTCTAGATGTGTTGGGTAGGATGCTCTAACAATCTAAAAATGAAATAGCGCCATCAAATTTGCATGTCATTATTTGTGAAACTGATATACAAGGCTCAAAGCTGGTGCTGAGCGATGGCTGTGTTGTGCTTATAGTGATGTATGGGTTGACTGATGTAGATTGTGAGGATGGAGATTTGGATTTGGGAGAAGAGTATTTAAATCAATATATAAAGAAGATTATCATATGTCTGTAATGAAATATTAATCGTGATGACTTTTGTGTTGTAAAATTAGACATAAGCCTACAGTAGTATGATATGAAATTATAGCTTAGTTAGGCTTGTGTTGTATTATGTATCTGTGTATAGTCCCTGTACAGTGGTATAAGCATTGAACTTTTTTCACTCTGGTATATTGCAAATGACTGAATAAAATTTGCTTGAAGTGAAAGTTACCTTTTCTCAGTCTCTGGAAGGTGACAAATTCCCCAAACTAAAGAAATAATATTTGCAGAATGGAGAGTATCATTATTAACAACACCAGAGTCTAATATTGGATTTTAATGACAATATTGCCTGATTGTATTGTGTACTGTTAAAACAATGATGAATGTCAATTTTTAATTATTGACTGTCTGATCCACCTGTTTATATACGTGTACACTTATTTGCTTGGGACTCTCTGACTTTTCTTGATTAAATTGAAACTTTGGTTAATTATGTGTGAATGTTTGATGTTTAAACATGAGGTGTAACTGTTTGACACCTTGGAGTAGCTACTTCTATTGATCCAACATTTGTAAACTGGCTCACATAAGTAAATATAGAACTTGTTGAGATGTATTCTGATTGGAATGTTTGAAATTAACTCCTGAAAATTGTTTTGCAACAAATACACTCTCATTTAAATGGTTCTGGCTTCATTATTAAACCATTAATCAAAGAACACAACTATTTGTAACTTTTCATTGGTCAATTAACTCCCTTTTAAAGCATAAGAGATGAAGTTATTATGCAGCACAGAAAACAGAAAATGTTTATTTTGCAAGAAGTAGCTATGAGGTAAAATGCTTAATGTTATACAAACTGTTGGTATTGTTAAGTGGCTTATGCTACTATTCATTGTGAGATAACAAGATTTTGGGATTCATTTTTTCAGGAATTATGATGTCATAATGGTAAAGTCTTAAACAAAAAAGCAAAAAGCCCAAAAAATATTTTTGAAACATGAAGGAGGATCATTTCTGATGTGTGGTTCTTGAGATATCAGCAAGTGAAGTTACTAGAAGTGACTTTAGTTGAACTTAGAGTAAGCAGGGGTTACATCATCTCCTCACATGGATGAGCAATGCCTTGTTTTCTTTGTTTTTCAATCTGTTGTTTGGACCTTAAAGTTGCCAGGGATATGAGCTTCCCATGGGGAATTTTAGGTTTGTAAAATTCCCATGCCTCTCATGCATACACATTCTGACTCAGATGATATAAAAATTCAGTTGGTTGTTAAGTTTAAAGAAAAACAAAAGACAGTTTATTAATGTAAGGTCATGATGTCACATGTGCTTGCTTCAAGATCACTTGGAGTTGACAATGTAAGAATGCCATCTGCTAAAATCTTAAAAACCACACATCAGACTTCAATGCAAATTTCACCAGAATGCTTAGATTGAGAGCCCCTGTAACATATCTCTACTTGATTCAAGCCTGAAGCCTTCTTTTAAGTAAATCCAACAGGTGAATAGTAGGCATGGTACAGTATATACTTGTTATATGAATAAAATTAAATTGTAAATGCTTTATAGAGAACTGACAAGATTGTCCTTTACTGTTCAGATGAAGTGATTCTTGGAGGCTATGTTCCTGCTTTACAACAAACACAAGAGTAAAAGAGAGTAGCCTTCATCTTCAGTGGTTGATTGTTTCTTGTTTACATCTATCTGCCACAGACTCTGATATGTCAGAACAGGCTATGGAGTGTCTGGAGATGGTAGAGGCAGACATGAGACCAGTGGAGGTGAAATCTAAAGACATTTGCAGGATAGGAAAGTCACACCCTAAGGCAGATGAATTGTTGCTGCGGTTTGCATGTAAAGGTGAGAGGATAATTGAGTGATGACACGAAGAAGAGTATGAGTGGTAGCAATGTTTTTGGTGACTTCTCTTAGCAAGTTTACATATTAAGCTGGTAGAGTATATTGCTGAATCCTGTGGTACCTGTCCTCCCTTCACCAGTTTGTTTGTCTGGTAAAGTATACAAACATGAAACATGTCTGTCCATCTGTCCGTCCGTCCTTCCATTTGTCCATCTGTCCATCAGTCCAACTGTCCACCCATACCTTTGTACTTTCATCTGTCTTTCATTCTTGTGAAAATGCTTCTTTCCTGATGTCAGTTGACTGTGTTGAAACTTAGTGGGTTCTGGGTGGTAGACAAGAAGAACAGTGTCCCAGTACTGAGGAATCGAAGGATATGCTTGGGTATTTAAGTATTTAGTAAATTCAATATTCTTGACAGCATTTGACTGAGTTTCCAAGGGATTTACATTGATTAGTAATGTGACCTATTGGGAGGAGGGTAGTGAGTCTGTAACCAGTCCTTTTTGATTCCTTGCTCTGAGGTCAAGGAATCTATGCATCCATGCAGGCACGAGTATGTTTCTATGTGTGTGTCTGCGTGTTTATTTGTGACGCTTAGATCATTAAGACGGTATCTCAAGAAAGGAAACTCACATAAGTGTCATACTTGGTATGTGGATGCATCATGTTAAGGAGAACCCTAGACTTTTTGTTGGAGACAAAAGGTCATATGAGGTCACCAGAGGTCAGATACTGAATACCTTATAGTTGCAATATCTCATCTCAGTAAATCAAGCCAAACAGGTCTCATATTTTGTATGTGGATGCAAAGTTGGCAAAGGCCAAAGGTCATGTGAGGTCATCAGAGGTCAAACACTCAAAACCTTTTTAACATGATATCTTAAGAAGGGAAACTTAGATTGCTGTCATACTTAGTGTATGGGTGTGCCATATTTAGGTGAGAAACCCTTTTGTTTTGAGAGAGGTAAAAGGCCCTTTGGGGGCACCAGAGGTCAGATTGTTAAAATCTTGAAAACATATCTTATGAAGGGTAACCTCGATGAAGTTCATGCTTGGCATGTAGAAGTTCATACTTGGCATAGTTGTCCCCCATTAAGTTTTATGTCCCTGTAGTATTTTGTGAAGGTCAAAGGTCATTTGGGTTCAACAGAGGTCAACAGTGAATAGTGCTTGTAAACATGATGTCTCTAGAAAAGTAACAGTGAGGATCTTATACTTAGCATGTGGAAGACCCATATTAAGCAGATGATTTGTATTGTTCTTAATGGAGGTCAAAGGTCATTTTGGGGCATCATAGGTCGGAAGGTTGAAATCTAGAAAAGTACTCATAAACTCTTTATCTTTAAAAGGGTAACCATGAAGGATCTCATACTTGGTATGAGCACAGTATGGCCCATGTGAGTACATAGCCCCTTTGAATGTTGTTGTGGAGGTTAAAGATCATTTGGGGTCACCAGTGGTCAAAATCAAGACAAAGATGACTCGTCTTGATGGGTCAGATGTATTGAATAATAGGTTGCTTTTGTTTTTTGTGGTGGTCAAAGGTCATTTGGGGTCAAAGGAAGTGAAATATGAGAAAAGCTTGAAATTGGCTAAAACACAATATCTCAAGATGGCTAACAGTGAACGATCTCATACCTAACATGTGGATGAACCATGTTGCATGGATGAACCCTAATGTTTATTTTGGAGGTCAAAAGTCATTTGAGTCACCAGAGGTCGGAAGGTCAATACATATACATTGTAAACATATCCCAGTTGAGAACTTGGTAAGCATGGTGAATCTGAGACATGCTATCATGATATCCATATGTTTGATCTCTGTCCATGGATCTTTCACTCTGCTCATAATGTCAACACAGTAATTTTATAACTCCATAATGAAACTGTTCCAATTTGCGAAACCATTGTACTGTTTTTATACTGCATTCCAGAGGCAAGGAGTCACTAAGCCTTTTGGCTTTCTGGTTACATGCTGTCATCAGTATGTCTGTAATTTCAGCTTATACAGATGTTTTATGTCATCAGTTTTGTTTTGTCACAGAAATGTACATAGTAAAATAAACAGAAGTGCATTGCCACGGTGATATGGAGTAATTTGTGCCAGGCTTCTATTGCCAGGGGTGTACAAACTTAGGGACATTGACTATACGTGACGTAGAAGTAGTGGACACTTTATATTGACGGTTAGAACCTATATAGCAACAATTCCACAAGAACAACTGCTGAGGACTAAGATCAGTGAAGATTTTGGACTTTTTTGTGGCAGTCGCAGAGGCTCATTCTTCACTGTTGGCTCCCTCTTTGGCATGCCTTCCTCTTCAAGCTGTGCTCCTCCAATCCTTGCCAAGCCAACCCCTTCTTTGTGAAGCCCCTTTTCACCAACCTCTTTTGATGGAAGGAGGAGGTGGTGTTGGAGGCTGGTTGGGATTCTCATCTTTACCGGAGGTAGGCCGAAATACCAAAATGCATATCTGGACTTTCTTCCACTGGTCCTGATGCACCCTCAGTCCTATCAGCTGTTTTAGGGCTCTCTTTTGTTGAGGACTGATGCTGTAAATGTCCTGGTATATTTGTGAGATGTTGTTTCACTTTTTTAGACTAAATAAAGTGGTGTTGACAAACAGGACTAATTATAGTCTTTTGGAAGGGGGGGGGGGGGTTAGTTGGGGGCTGAAGTCCTCCTTCCCTTCAAAAATGTTGGGGTCTAAAGTATGCTTCTGCTCCTCACTTTTCAGGGATGAAAACCACCTATTTGTCCACTCCATGAAATTTATTAGGCCTTTTCAATAAAATATCAAACTTTGTCAATAAATGTATTTAAAAATATACACAAAATTAAGCATCAAATTGCATCTAAGAACCCTCAAATTTTCAAACAATTTTATAAAGTGGTAGGGGACCCTCCCTGATGATGGCAGTCTTAAACATTAAATTCCCAGTTGAGCAAAACTTCCAACACTAATATGTCATCAGACATGCTACTGACATAGAAACAAGGAGTCTTGGGCAACATAGATGTACCAGAAACGTACTGGAAATGTTCCAGATGTTGCCTGTACCACATCCTGTGTGTAGATAGAACTTATTGGGAACACCACCATTGCAGTAGAAAATCTGTGAATGCAACACGGACTTAGCAAGTGCTTGGCACAAGTGGAGCATAGACTAAGGTGACCAGACGTCCCCAATTTTCGGGGACAGTCCCTGAATCCAGTGTACCGTACCCTGTGAACAAATGTCCCCAAAAATGTCTGCAATTTGAACAAATGTCCTTGAAATTTGAAATTTCCCAAGAAATTAATTATAATGTTGTAAAAAATAATATTTGTCAATAGTTTAGCCTACTGTGTACTTTTAGTATGGAAGCTAAACCACCGGCTAGCTAGTATTAAAAGCCTACATCAACATCGTTGAGTTATACATCATAGCGCACAAGTACAACTTACGTAGGCTAACAAATAACACGTATCTGCAATCACAGAGATCAAAAGTCAAGAGCATGACTGATTTTCTAATACTGCTGTGATCACACACATTTACTGTAGCCAAATGCACACTAATGATGTATATTTTTCTTACACGGTGCCTGGTCTAGTCCTGATTAAAACTCCCAAAATATGGTCAGCTTAGCATAGACAGGGCTCTCTGATGTTTTCTTGGATTTTCTCAGGAAAAAACAAAGTTGGCATGAAGTCCTGTTAATATTTCTGGGACTCCAAGAACGTGGCATGATCTTTGTCCAGTGTGAAGAGGTTAAGTCTAATTGATGAGACATTGCACTGTTCAGTGCAATGTTTGTACAATGTTTCATAAATGTTAAAGTAATTTTTTCTGCTCTTTCTATAGATGACAAGAAACAGAAGGGTGCTTACAAACACAGTCAGTATTACCTGAAATATGGTAATCCTACTTTTGGTGGATATAAGGGACTTGTCAGCCAATCCAAGTAAGTGTAACAATATGTAGGAATCCTGCATATATGTAAAAGAGAAACCTATTCTCCAAATTCTGCAGAAATATCCCATTCAAAACTCAAGATACCACTTCAATGAAGAAAAAGCATAAATTTTGGAGTATACGGCAAAGAAGGGGTTTCAACCTTTTGTAACTGGAGGTCCACTTTTGGTTGTTGAAATTACCCTACAAGCATTTGTCACCATTAGTGGTAAATAGGAATTTACTTTATATTTTTAACTTAATCACATGAAACAAGTTTCAACTCTGAAAATGTGTACTAAATACTAATAAACTAGTTTTACACGAATACTACTAAACCTCTCCCTGTGGAAAACTTTTGAGCATATAAAGCTAATACATATTCCATACAGTTGCATCAGTATTGTAAAGGGATATTCACACCTTGCTCATTTAAATTGCTCCAGATTCATACTCAGTATTTCTGAAAGTATAACATTTCTTTTAAACTAAGTCTCATTCAAACACAGTGCATTACTGAGAGGCAGCTTTCTTTGCTGAACAGAGACTGTTTTTTGCTTTTTGAAACCATCACATTTTGTAACTTAGAGATATATGAGAAGAAAATGCAAAGCATGTCTAAACAGCAGTTAGGGTACTGAGTAGGAGAGGGTGATACTTCGCAATTAATATTAAAACATGAAAAGCAAATTCATAGCATCCTTAAAAAACAAGTAGGGTGCTTAGTAGAAAAGGGTGATACTTTGCAATTAATCGTAAAATATGAGAATCAAATTCATTGCATCCTAAAACAGCAAGTAGGGTGCTGTGTATGAAAGGGTGATACTTTGCAATTAATATTACACCACGAGAAGCAAATTCAAAGCATCCCTAAATAGTGAGTAGGGTGCTGTGTCGGAAAGGGTGGTACTTTGCAATTAATATTACAACATGAGAAGCAAATTCAAAGCATCCCTAAATAGTAAGTAGGGTGCTGTGTTGGAAAGCGTGGTACTTTGCAATTAATATTACAACATGAGAAGCAAATTCAAAGCATCCCTAAATAGTAAGTAGGGTGCTGTGTCGGAAAGCGTGGTACTTTGCAATTAATATTAAAACATGAGAAGCAAATTCACAGCATCCCTAAACAGCAAGTAGGGTGCTGAGTAGGGATGAGTGATGCTTTGCTAGTGATATTGGACTTAAGTACTTGTACTAAAATGTATTGATGATACTGTACTACTTTTTATACAGACACCATGAAACATATGGTAATATATATCTGTGGCCTTATTCATTCATTTTCACACAATTTTTCAGGGGTTGCAGCGTATCTTGAATAATCACATTTTCAATTTATCCTGCTTTATTAAAATTATTTTTTTGTAGTTGAAGAAGAAAATTCCATTTTGTTTGAAAATGCAAGACTTGAATGTGTTTGGGTGGTGAATTGCCAGTGTTTAAAGACGCTGTTTTGTTTCAGTTTTTAATAGCAGATATCAGATGGGCTTTTGTTCATTGTCATTCTTTCTGTAATTTCACACCCACTATGATGATGCTTCTTGCACCAACCAAGAACCAACCCAAAGTTTATGTAACCATTAAAAGATAAAAAAACAAAAACAAGAAAGAAAAAAAAAAAAAGAAAAAAAAAAACTTCCTACACTTCACAAAGAATGAAATCATATTTGGCAACTTTATTTTCTAGGAATTTGAACCAGATGTGCAAATGAAGTGTAATTCTCCATTCTTGCTGTAATCTTAAGTTCACTGCTATTTGCCTAAAGGTGATATGTTTTACCTTTTCTTCTTTCTAGACGGAGACATTTCAGAGATGGGAAGTATCAACCTCCCATTTCAACAAGGAGGAAAAGACGGTATGAGTATGAGGAGGAGGAAGAAAGAGAAGAGTCAGAGGATTTATACCCCAGGAAGAGGGTGGATCAAAAAGAAAGAGAAAATGAAAGTAGTGAGTACAGCTGGGAGTTTTAACACAGTTTGTGGATTTCTTGGAGTTTTGATATAATTTGTGGAATTTTGTTTTTCTCTCAAAACTAGCTGGGGTCATCCAGGTTTGAAACAATTTGGGTAGACAGATAATTTATAATAATGAATTGCCTTAGAAGACATTTTTTTATGGTGCTAAGTGTTCGATGTGGGGGGAACTGTAAGGGCTTTTACATGACAACATTACATCAACTGATTTCCAAATCAATGTTTTCGCTCTGGTATGGGTTTTATTTAGTTAGTCCTATTACTACACATGGTTTTGCTGTCAAACCATGTGTTAGTCTTCATTTATGCATAGTTTTGCCAAGAAGCCACACAACTTTCATGCCTGTAAAAGACTGCATAGAGAGTGAGTCTGCTATGTTGCTTTGGTGACAGTAAGCTGGTTAGTGATTGTTTAACATATAAAGACCCACTGAGAGACCTACACAACATTCTAGTGAAATTTATACTAGTATCAGGTCTGCAGCCTAGCACAGTGTTGCATTTGAAGTTGTTAGTACGTAATATGGAAAACAAAGGTGACAAACCATCATCTTTCTGTTACTTTTCTTAATTCTTTGGGGGACTAGAATTTTGTGAAAGACAAGATTACATGTCATCTTAATGTGGCAGACATTCCTTCAGTATGGTCCAGTAGGGTACAAGGGGGTCATAGCACTGGTCATCATTTTCTGAATTAGTTTAAATATGGAAATATGTTAAAAAACCTCTGACACTGAGCTAGGAAGAATGTGCAAAGGGGAGATGTCCCAATTAATTGTTTCCAGTGCATGAAATTTTTAATTTCTTTTTCACATCTCCTACTCTCCTTGTAAAAAAGTACTCTGGTGGCCTGATATTATTGAATCAATTATTCACAATTTTGTTTGTTCTGTAGGGACAGGCAAAGGTTTCGTTCATTTCATTTTGTTTTGTTTTCCAGAACGTGATTCCCATGTAAACATGATGTGAAGGAAGTAAGCTAAAAACCCTAGGGGCTTGTCGGGAGCTTACTCCCTAAATAATAGGTAACATTTATTGGGTGACAAAGTTAGACTGTCTGTAATAACTTTTTGTGGTTCTCTGATTTACAGGGAGCAGGAAGTTAGACCTCAGGGAGCGTTTGAACAAAGCGTCCTCTCAGAGGACGTCATCTGGGAGTGATGGAGCAGAGGGAGGTGAAGAGGAAGAAGATGAAGATGCAGAAGACCTTGATGCTGAATTGAGACATGCTCTAGGCTCCTCCCCTAAACGTAGTATGCAAATGTATGCAGATGAGGTTGAGGCTGAGCTTAAAAAGTTACGGTCAGTACCAAGAACTAAAGCTGTAGACAATTTATTTTGTAATTTTGAGTAAATTTTGGAGATGAATATTAGGTCATTACAGTTGCAAAATTCATTGTGATAAACTTGTTTAGAGACACTCATTAAGCATTTGTGTTTTGCTTTTTTGCAAACAGAGAGGGAGCTGATAGTCAGGAACCTCTCTACAAGGTGAGGGATGCTAGAGAAAGCTTGAAAGGAAGATTGTCAGTGAGGGATCGTCTAGGACATATACGTGGGGCACCAACACCTGCATCATCCCTTGAAAACTTGAAAATAATAGTCGACACTCAGGATGATATTTCTGAGAAATCTTCTTCAGAAGGAGAGGAAGAGACTGTCCCCAAATCTAAAGGACCACTTCGTCAGGGAGATGACCTCCGGGCATGGCTTCACAATCGTGAAACTAGCAGGAAACTACTGGAAAATTTACCCTCCCTCAAAATTGAGGTGCAGGATGATACATAGGTAGCAAAATACATGGAATGACAACTTTAAATGGTAAGAGTATAAGAACAGTTAATAGACTGCACAAGAAAGCTCAAAATGGAATGAAGTTCAGCAACTTGAGAAAGACACCCTCAGAGAAAGCATTGTATCTTCTGTCAGCATGCTGCTCTCAAAGTGCTGCTTTAATTTGCCAACAAACCCTTGATACCTCTGTAAGTCACAAAGGAAGTATTAAATGTGATAACTTTGTTATAGCTTCAGTCTCTTTTGCAAATAGCATAAGACACTGCCTTCCTAAGTAGGTGTATCAGGTATTTTTGGGATGCTGTGGTGATGAAGTGTTTGGCTTGGGAGAGGGGAAGGGGGGGGAGGGTAGGGTGGGGCTTTATGATTTTATATTTGAGAATGGGGTCTAGTTCCACTGGTATAGAGGCCTGTATCATCAAGCTTTCTTCCCATACAGATAATGTTGCTTTTTTCAGTGTTTCAACAAAAAATCCTGATGTGCTTTTGTCGTGGACAGTTAAATTTTCATGTTTCCTGGTACATTCCATTAGTAATAGTTAAAGAATAATTATGTATACTATGGATAATGTTCCATTAGCCTTTGACATACATATATACATTAATGCCGAGTAGCAAAGTTTTAGCAGCAAACAGTGATAAAATACAAGTCTGATATTCTTCAAACTATTAAATAATTTGCAGAAATTTAGAATGTGTGAATTAAAGATTGGATATTTTGTTTATGTAATGGTAAGGGCTTCCCTCAAGCCTTGCTTTAATTTATTTAAATGCTAAATTGTATGAAATTCCAGGATTTGATCACTTCTATGTGGATGGAGAAGTCAATTATATTCTTTTAAACTGAATAATTATCTTTAAATCAAATAATTGACAAATCAAAGTCATTGATGCAAGATATATGTATCATCTTTCCTCATTGATATATTGTAATGATTTCAAATTGGATTTTGATTTTCCTGTTATTGTTTAAGTGAATGCTGTGTGATATTTGACCCCAACCCCAGTTACACAATTATGACATGCAACATGCTTTATGTGTTAAGGATGCAATGTAAGTTATAAATACCTTAAAAATTATATTAAATTACATTTTGCTAGTCAGTGCAATTTTCATTTTTATTGTAACTGGAAAAATTATACCCTTCCCTATGCAATGGTTGCATTGACATACTGATGAAAGCTTCTCCAAAAGGTTATTCATTTCTTAGAAGGAGAATACAGGGTTTGTATGGATGTTTCTGGCTGACAATGATTTAAAGTGAATGGATGTTGCTAAGTGGAAACTGTTCAGGGGTAATACACATTTACAAAAACCTTTAGGTTATGTTTGAGAACTTAAACTATATAGTAGTAGTAATTTGGTACCACCATTATATTTATATATTTATGGATTTGCAACAGCATTGTTGTCTTCAAAGGTGACTCAGATGTTCTCTTTTAAGCCCCATCTTCACAATCATACATTTGTTCAAAAACATCCTCATACATATGATGCTAATTGACAAACGTGTGATTGTGTGAACTGCTTTGCCAACAAATTTGAACAACCCCCAACATGTATGAAGGTGTTCAAACTTTTAGCTGCATTTTTCATCTTTCCAACTTAAGTTCAAACATTTGTATGGTGATGTTTGTGGACAAATGTATGATCATGGAGGCGGGCCTTTAGATGAGCGGAGGATGCAAGGGATATATTTATATATTAAATGTTTTAGAATTTTATCTTGAAGATTCTTCTCAAAAAAGCTAAAGGTCATAGTTTGTATCAAACATAAGGAAGGGGTGGGGGTAAAATTGTGTAATTTTTTGACTGACATTTAGAGAAGTGGGAAGGGGACTTGTCTAATCACTAAAGAGTGTCCAGGCAACCCAAGGACCCATTCCATGACCTAAAGATGAGAGTATAATTTAGACCCGGTAGGTGGGATGTTGAGGAGGGTGAAATAAGATAAACATCCCACACCCTGGTCATACTCTTTTGAAGTTTTTGAGTCAACAAACACGATACTGTCATTCAAAAATGATAACTTGGGAGAATGAAATTCCAGTGACTGTAAATTGTAAAATAAATTTGAATACATCAAAGATATCTAGCCAAAGGCATGTTTTGATTTCATTCTTTCTAAGATTGTGACATTGATCTCAAAACAAACAATAGCTTTACTTCATTAATAGCAGCAGAGTTAGTACAGCCCAGTGGAGTGATAAAACAAACGTGGTGCTTACCATGGGAAGGGGAGGGGAATGAGTATAATAGAGGTGTAAAGGTATACACATTGAATATATATGATGGTGACAAACTTATTTAATTCTTTAACCAAGGGTCTTCCCCTTTCACTACCAAGACCCCCATCAGTGGCATAACTCCCATGAGCTCTGGGAGGGGGGAAAATCCCCGGGCTAGGGGGAACCCGGTGGGTCTGGCACCCACGATCATACTTTCGTTTCCAATTGACTATGGAAGAGGAAACCTTACCCCACCTGGGCCTGGCATAGGATTACACTGCATCTTGTGCACATGCCATTTGGTCACTGGGGCACCCAACCCATTCTGAACCCTGAAGCCTGCATTAAGCATAAGCTGCCTCTATCCAACTTGGTCAATGTTTGTTGACCCAATTCATCATGCTTCAGTGCCAGTACAACCACTTGGCCTGCACTGAATAAACAGTCTCTGCCTTTATGTAACATCTGAGCATTGTTAGGATTTTCAGGTTGTATGCACAAGAAAGGTTCTACAGTGGACTCTTTGTTTGCATAGTGCTGGACATGGTGGCCACTATTGAAAGAGAACTGATAATCAGAAGTCAGGATGAACTTGCTGTAACATCACTTTTTCAACTAAAAGTGTGGTGTCGGGTTGAAATTGTATAGAGGGGAATTCTTGCGTAATGTGAACCAAAGTTATGCCACTGACCCCCATCCCCCTCCCCTTCTCCCTATGCCCATTGGAAGTGTCCAGTGACATACCGTCTTTTAAGCTAAACGTGATGTTTCACATGCAGACAAGACATAGTACCAAGGTATAGCTAGCAACACATCTCCTGGTCTTTGAGAAAACCATTGTTATGGAGGTGGCCACATTCACCAAAGGCTTCTGAGATGGACACAAAAATTGATAGTCGGAAACCGTCTTCCAAAATCTTCCAAAACTGTCCCATTTTTCACTGTGACTACCATTTCCAAATTGCCACAAATAAAATAATGACAATGAGACACAGGAAGATGTGTTTCAGGTGTCTTTTTTCATCTGCTGATAGGCAATTGTTTCAAATAAATTCCACTGCATTTTTCTTTGTATGGATGAATCCTTAACTACACCATCCTCTAAACACTTCATTGCACAATGTGATAATTATAAATTATCGATGTCACCATGATTAGAAACTCTCTTCAAGTGGACAATAAAATATAACAGCAAACTGAAGGCTAGCATACATAGTTGATGATAAACTCTCTTTACATGCTTTGCTTACTACCCTGCCAATAAACTGCACTGGCTTGAAAGTGTCCCTTGGTGGGTGGGTCAGAGAGGATACCACTCATAATACCACCCACTGATCCCTTACTGGACAGGTCATTGTGGACCACACATTCTACTACATTCTTACTAAGGAGCCCACAGTTTGATTAATTTAACTCATAATAATTTCGAAGTGGAGTGAGGTATAACCTTGGGAAGTCTTTCTTGCATGAGGGTAATGGTACACCCCATGCAAATAACCCTACTCTTCCTTGGCTGTAAAACCTGATACACCATGGGTGCACCACATGAGGCCAAGAAAAAAAAAACATGTTTCATGTCTCTGCCTGTTCTTTTTCAGCAGGCCCATAGCCAGAATAACCAATTGGGGGGCTCCCCATGGCTACATGCTTGCTTTTCAGAGCTGCATTTTGCCACCACAAAATTAGCTTTGAAAAAGGAGAAAGTAAACCAATCCATCAAGAATAAAATGCTTGTGAGTTTGCAATTTCTGCTTACTCTGTGTCAATTCCCTCTCGGCATCACATAGTCAACTGGGATATCAGGTTCAAGCATGTCTTTGTGAGAAGGTCTCACAAAGAATGATGCGTCACCTGCCTTCTGATGTCACAAATTATGTTTATGTGTCTTTTAGGGCAGAACACTACAAATAAGTTGTTGGAAAAGTGTCAAATGGCAGCCATCTTGACAATAGGAAACAAAATATGAAAAGTTCCCCTTCCTCCATTTACTTGAAAGCTCGGACATAAAAACTTTTTTATTTTTAGTTAGTGTTACCAACAGGACTCGTAGGGCAATAGTAACAGACATATTATTCAACTTCTTTAACAGTTATGTAAGTATCTAGGATACATAAATGAAAACCATATTTAAGTACAAATTAGTGCATAACACAAAATTGTACCAGATTTTGTCTTATTTAATATGATGTGCTAAACATTAGTTATTGTGTACTGAGATCAAATCAAACTGCAGTCACATGACTGTGAGGTTGATTGACTATAGCAAAGGGCAGTAATGATGGCTAAAGGTAGGAGTACCCCAATGAAAATATTCCAAGTAACCATTCTTAGCAAAGAACATAATTCATGCCTTTTTACAACATGGAACATGCTTTTATAAAAAGTTCCCAGACTTTACAAAAAATATTGGGAGCATAATTATTCAACACTCACTTGCATCCCAACAGAGTACTAAACATGCAACGTTGTCATTTCCGTTCTCCAGAAATTTACAACTACCCTGCAATACCACTATCATTAATTCCCTCCACTTAAATGCAGGCTGGAATGATATATTCAAATTTGTAACACCATTTTTACAGCAATGTGCAAAATAGATTCAACTCCTCTACAAATCATGCTGGACCGACTGCATGGTCAAGTGGTTAGAGCATCTGACTTGCAGCCGGAAGGTCTGGGGTTCGACTCCTGGCCAGGTCATACCAAAGACTTTAAAAATGGAACCTACTGCCATTGTGCTCGGTGCTCAGCATAAGCAATGGAGTAGGGAAAACAAGCCAGTGAGCCACAACTGGAAAAAGGCCATGGCCGGTCCGACTTAAAGGGAAATATAGGGTTTGAAAAAATACCATGATGCGACTCTAAACCCGTTGTGGTCTTTTACCCTTCCAAACATGGAACACAAAGAACATGCAGCAGATCAACATTAATCTCACGAAATATGGAAAGAAAGAACCAACAATTTTTATATCTAATGGGCTCATTATAGAACGATAAGCCTCTCCCACACTATGCAACATTCGTACTGCTGCATATTCATTTAGGAAGAGTGGTCATGTCAGGACATATATGCACCCTATTACGCAATTCGTGTTGACCTTGCTTACCGTAATTCCAATGACCCTGCTTACAACAAACTACCACCACAGTTTCTGTACCACCCCGTGCTGTATGTTGTAATTCAAAACTCACACATGGAGACCAGCGTCATCTCCCTGGTTCACCGTGAGTGTGCGTTATTAGTCGTTACAGGAGAGTCACTACAAACGTGTTAATTTATCTGCGAAAGACTTGTAGGCCCTGCATATTTCTTTTGTTTTGGACAAGTGGCAACCACTGGCATCACAGGTTCGTAAAATTTTCATTTTGTACCATTGTCGAAGCACCAACAGTCTCTTTTACATCCGGCTGTTTTGAAAGTAAATCAAACCTGCTAAGGCCCAAGGGCTGCAATTCGAATTACGGAATAACTGTAACTTTGTGTATAGTATACCAGGGAGGTGATAAGACCACCTACTGTAATGTAACGGTAGTTCCGTTAGGTTGTCAAATAGAAACTCCCTGGTTCAGTAATACAGACATAATGTAGTAATAATTCCCACTAAAGTACTGTACTGTACTTAGTCCATATTTTCCGAAATTTTTGGACGTGCTGTAGAAGGCATTTGTTATTGTCTGACGTAAGGTGACAGAAATGATTTGATTGGTGGATTTCAAATCAGGGGTGATGGTGTGGATTTGCATGCATAATTGTTTGGGTGAACAGATCTATTAGTAGTTACAGAAAGGTTAACTACTCGTTAATTAGTGCTCAGAGGGTAGAATGTTTTCTTAGTTACCTCTCTTTCATCGAACGGGACCCGATCGCAAGTAAACGAGGATACATTCAATTAAAAGCCAGACAAATGCAATATTTCCCTTTAAACCAGTTGGTTAGAAACTGAGCCGTAAAACCTCAGCTAACTCTAACTCTACAAATCATGCTTTAGTACCAAAAGGTTACTGTAGTCATATATTTATAGGTTTATTATCATTCACATTCCACAACTGACATTTAGAGAAGAATTGAAAATTTCACTTCACTGACTCCATTCTTTAGCAATGGCTGTCTTTAATAATCCAATTCTACAATACTGCATTTTTGGCACTATTTCTTCATCTGTTCCCTCTGAAAGCCTCTTTAAGCAAACAATTTCTAGTCTTCAAGTTTGTATTGTTCAGTAACACTCACATTCTTTGATAGTAAAGCATGTAAGCTTTCTGTGAGAGAACATCAGTCAGGGTAGCAGAGGTCACATGTTCATCTGATATACATAACCATTTGGTACTGACTGGTTCATCTGTTGTGACTGGCACCCTGCGGTAGGTCAGAAAGTGACCACTGGTGGCATCACCCATGTGTACAACAGCTGACATGAGTTGATATTCAGGATAATTTGATCTGCAATTGTAGAGAAAAACAACAAAATGAGCTAACTTACCAGTATTCAAAAGGTTTGAATTGGGGCTGGCAAACTGTGTGTGATGGCTAAAATACTATCCAAGTAAAATGCAAAGCAAAGGAAGAGCCTACTACCAAATAATAACAGATTTTAAAAGGATTTCATTAGAGATGAACATTTTAGTAATTACTATCATTCTTGTCACTTCAAGGAGAAAGTTCTTTGATGCCAGTTGGTCATTTAGTTGCAATGATACTGGTCTGTAAGATCAAAATCAGATACAGCATAACAGGGATGGTCAGCTTAGCTACAACTCTGATTTGTATTGAAAGATATTCATATAAAAACTGGTGTTTGCATCAGGCAGCCTGATCACACAATTCCGACACTCTTCTCAACAACCCAGCAAGTTTTAAAATTGTGTGCAGGAATTTCCTGCACCTGTTGAGAAAATCTACTGGGAAAAAGTTCACTTTTTATGTTGCAACTTATCAGGACCCCCCCCCCCCACTTGAACCAAATGTTTTGGGGGGGGGGGAGATTTCCTCCCCCTCCCAAACTCTGAGACCTAGTGCAAACACTGATATAAACAAACAAAACATTAAGTATAATAATTAACCAGCAAAGGCATTTCTAGCAATTCAAAAAAGTGTGTTCATTGTCCTCAAACAGGTAAAGACATAAAGCAGTAAAAAAAATAATGAAATAAAATAAAATTATTGATGCAGGAGTGGAGTTTGGCATAATCATTTTATGAAAGAAGGTACTATGTACCTATGACTACTACACAGCCTTGTACATAGTCTCTTCTGTAATTACTCACTGTTTTAAATGTTTTGTATGTAGGATATCTCATACTTAAGAGCACAGCTTTGTTCCTTACATTTTAAAATGTGTAGCGTCAATGTAAATTCTGTGTTACATTCATAAGGAAGAAGCTGTTATAATACATGATCTCACAACCTGAGACAAACTACATACGTAATCATTACACCATTTCCTTCTTACTACAAAACTGTTCTTCAAGAATTTCACCAACATTTTTCAACCAATGGAAAAGTTTTGCATGTTTTGACAGTTGCTCATCTCCTCAAGGCTATGCTAAACTTTCTATGTATGTTAATATTAAAGGCTCTCTAATCTCACCTCAGACAGAAACAATCCTCCCTACTAAGTAACTTCTAGCCCCTTCTCCAATTTAAACCAAACCCCTGTCTAGTACACCTCTGAGACAGAGCCACAGTAGCCTGCAATGAGTTTAAATTGCTCAAGGCAGCATTGTCAAACACAGTGTGTGTGAGCTTAAATGGGAACACAACTGACTGTACAAGTCATTGTTGACCAACCAGAGTGAAACTGTATTGTTTGAATCAATGTCAATCAAAGTGCAGTTTTCAACTTTATTTAGAACTCTAGGGATATTCCCAAAAATATGTTGGGGTAGAGAGTTACTAGCAACTTCTGGCTTGGGGGGGATACCATATTTCCTTTAAGTGCACTGAACAGCCAAAGAACTGAAGACAGTAATTACATACTACATGAAGACGTATCAGCAGATTGCTACAGCTGGCATATTCAACTTGATTAATCAATGTTATTTGCATCTGTGGGTGACACATACATAGAATATCTACATCTGACACCTGACCGTGTGTTTGGTCTAGCGGTAGAGCATCCGCCTCTCACGCGGAAGGCCCGGGTTCGATTCCCAGGTCGAGTCATACCAAAGACTCTAAAAATGGAACCTACTGCCGCTGTGCGTGATGCTCCGCATAAGCAATGGAGTAGGGAAAACAAGCCAGTGAGCCACAACTGGAAAAAGGTCGTGGCCGGCTCGACTTGAACCAATTGGTTGGAAACTGGGCCATAAAACTCCATCTAACTAATTAACTAACTGACACCAGGCATAATGCAGATCTCAACACAACAGCACAAATATGGCCATGTTTAGTATTGTCTTACCTCAAATTTGAACTGCAAATATCAAGAGAGTCACTGCCTATACTACTTTGAGAAGGCTTGTCTAATCTTGTCTGTGTCCTCACAGAGCATCCAATGACTGGTAATGAGTTTGGCACTGACAGAAAGCTCTCACCAATAAAATTATTTTTTGCTATAATGATATCTCTGAAGACAAAATAATAGTAATAACAATAACAATAAAAACAATAATACTTTCTTCTTGTATAGCACATTACAATGTACATAGACATTTCAACACGCTCCACAAAGAAACAAGATAGTGTAAAATACATGATAAATTGTCAAAGAAAGTTTAAAATAAAAGAAAAGTAATAAAGAACCACAAAAAGTAAAAACCTACAAGTTACAGTAATGCTCCTTAAATAAAATGTTTTCAGTGCAGATTTGAAAGAATTGCAATTCTGCAATAATCAGATGTCTCTGAGATTATCATTCCATGCCTCAGGGGCAAGTAAGGGCAATACGTGTTAGCTTTTAGAGTGAGAGGTTTTCAATCTGTAACATACAGAGAGACATTTGTATAAAGTAATTAAGCCCCCCTCCTGCATTCTGCACATCCAACTATTTATACAAACATTTCTAATAACGAACAAGCTTTAAATCCTCAAACCTACTAAATAGTGACATAAGTCACAAGTTATGTTACACATTTTAGGTTGAAAACTAGACACAGGCATACAAGGTGGTGGGGAGGGGGGACAGGGTTTTCACTCATCATTTTTTTCAAGAGTTACTGGCCCTTGAGAGTAAATTTACAAGAGTCAAAACTAAAACAGATGGGGTCAAAATAAAGTTGAGTTTAAAGCAGCAAACTTTATTCCTGTTTTCTCTTTATTTTCTATATCATTACATATTGTTGGGGTGAAAAGCTGTGTGTCAGTTTGACCCCAGAGGTTTTGTGCCTGTGCGTCCTAATCAAAAGTTGTGCGTCGTTGACCCAGGTGCCCAAGTCAGTGAAATCACTGGGGGACTGCAGTCCCCCCACTGGGGCAGGACACTTGCAATTTTTTGGCAAACTATTGTTATTGTCCAGGCAAACATACCCAAAATTTGGGCAAAACTGATCAGCCACCCCCACCTTCACACCACTGAAAGAAGTCCCTTACACCGACTGCAGTGGCCAAGTGGTTAGAGCATCCGACTTGCAGCCGGAAGGTCTAGGGTTCAAATCCTGACCGGGTCATACCAAAGACTTTAAAAATGGAACCTACTGCCTTTGTGCTTGGTGCTCAGCATAAGCAATGGAGTAGGGAAAACAAGCCAGTGAGCCACAACTGGAAAAAAGGCCGTGGTCGTCTCAACTTGAACCAATTGGTTGGAAACTGGGACGTTAAACCTCATCTAACTAAATAACTACACTGATGGAACTGATAAACATACATCAGACAAACTTATTTATACTGTTTGGGATTGGATGCTTACCTCAAGGAGTTTTTGCTACCTTTAACACCATTTGGCAAGCTAGAAGGCTGAATCTCTTGCTTTTGACTAACTCCAGCTGCTTGTCTGTAAGTTGCCATATCTAACTTCTCAGGAAACATGACATGTTCCCCCCTCCTCATTGGCTCCCCATTTGGTGTCCACATCACACGCTGGACATGAATACATAGGCACTGTGGCAACTGTTGAAGAATCCAACACAAGCTAATACATGATGTTTTCAGAACATGGTTTCCTTAGGTTCATGGAGAGAAAGCAGTTCAAGATGCATTCCAGGGAAGATAATGTCTGACATATGATTGACTGGAAAGAACTTTAACAGGAATTTATACTAGAATTACTGACTGTGCAAGTAAAAATTATTTTATGAATTAAAGAGTATGGTTTCAATTGCACTAGTCACTACACTTAACACTTTACAAACCTGTAAACAATATGTCAACACTCTACAGCTCCAAAAGTTCCCCAATTCATTTTTTTCTGACACAAGCTTTCTGCAACAAACCCACATGTTGCAGAAACTTTCTTTCCATACTGCAATAAATGTGGGTATGAAATTTGTGAATTGGGCATTAATCACATTTTGGAATCAAATTTATCAAATGTACTGTAGTTTATAGCAAATAACTCCTCTACCCCTTTTCCTCTGTGATTTCGCTCAACAGATTGTTCTTTTCCAATTGGTTCCCTTCATTTACACAAATTCTTGAAGCAAAACATGTAAAATTATAAAAATATTTCTCCACTTAAACAATGTACCTTTGCTATTGTCATCTGTTTCTGAAAGACCCTTTTACAGACCGGCGACGGAGACTGGACTGAAGTTTTTGTTGAAGATGTTTTCGTTGGGCTAGTAGGACTTGAAAGTTCTGCTGTTATTTTCTTAAGACATTCCGTACATTCCACATCATGAACTAACTCTACTTGTGTGAATATTTCCAACATTTGGTCCAATGATGTCATTCCAAAAGAACTAACAGGAATGTAAACACTTAGACAATCGAACTGAGAATATGTCACACGGTTCTAACAGAGGGAAAAAAAATAAAATTTGTTGACCTTTTTCAAATACGATGATCATAAGAGGCCAAGCACGTGCTCAAACATCCCTCTAGCAGAGAGTTTCTTCTTAAATTAACCAAAAGGAACAATAACGTTTTCTAACTTAGACACAATATGTCACTTTTTCCATAAAAGGATAGGCTGGGTCCTGGCACCAGGGGTTGGCCATTCCTTTCTCAAAAATAAGGCTGCCTAAGATCTGCAGCTGGTGGCACACCCAAAAGAAGCCTGAGCAATGCATCTCATGTCCCAGAGTGATGTTGTATCTAGTGCACTGGAAAGAGGCCTCCCATGCCTCACAGCCAATGAGATTTTCTAATAACCGTCAATCTAGCCTGGACAGTTTGAAGGCACAGTAAACTGGGTAAATCTATTATCTTGCAAACCGTGTAGGTGACCTCTTTGAAACAAAAGTGGACAAGAATAGGCAGTATGGCAATTATACTTGAAGAGCAGTATTTTGCAAACTGATAATGAGATAAGCTTGAACATGTGTAGAAAAGGAATAACTTCTGCATTGCTGGCATACTGTGCATAATGAAGGCAGAGTTGTAATCGAGTCACTAGATTCGTGACTCGAGTCACCAATTGTCAAACTTTTAAGTGACTCGAGTCGAGTCATTGACTCGAGTCACTGTACTATTTCAATGGGGAAATTACTCCTGAATTCTCTCGAGTCACCATCATTTTGAGAAGAAGTGACTCGAGTCATGACTCTTTACAACACTGAATGAAGGAGGATAAAAACTCTCATGTCAAGAAAAAGGTTTTACCTCTACTCAAAAATTGGGACAAGAAATGAAATAAACCGGCTCACATTGCAATTTGCAACTCAAGAAACCTCACTTGTGAATCAATTTTATCTAAACCTTAGAAAAGTGCCAAATCAATATATTTCACATGCATTACCAACAGGTGTGTGTTTCGACAGTTGATTTTAACAAGTGCTAATCAAGATGGAGTCATTGGTATTCTAATTCAAACATTAATTAGCAATGATTGCTAAATCAGTTTTCTCACACTGTTTTGTGCCTTGGGGAATGAGGTCATGATTGAGTGGTGCCAGAGAGATGACAAGGGAGCCCTCCAGTAAGTGCTACACATTCTTGTTGGATGCTTATCATTCACTGACAAGCAAGCCAGTACAAAAACTGGGAATCTACTCTTGAAGGATAGGGCTTTGTTTTTCATTGTGGATGACCTTTCATGAATGAATCTCGCTAAAAAGGAAAAGTGGGCTGCCAAAAAAAGCATTTTTTATGTAAAAAAGGCATTACATTGAGATGCACTAAAAAGAAATGGTGAGATGGAACAGAGATACCAGTTAATTTCTAATAAGGGGAGTCATTTAAAGTCTTCTATTCCTTGTGCAAGATTTTCCTTTTGCACTTTGAATATTTTATTCTTCCTTGGGATAATTCCAGTGACTTCTGATATCACTTGTGGAGGTCTGTTGACACTTTTTGCTGGTGTGGTATTGTGTCCATCTTCATCTTGTGGTCATACCTCCCAGCTATATTTAGATTAATTTACATCCATTGTGGTTAAACATCTTGATATACTTATTTTGTGAGTACAATCTATTAACTAACTGTGTGTAAGATCATGGAGGAAAAAGGATGTCAGTATTATACCTGCTCTCTTATGAACCTTTAATACAATCTGTCTAAAATAAGTTACTATTGGGAGGAGGGGGGGGGGGGCGGCAGCAACAGTTAGCCTACATGTATCTTCGCAGACAATGCTGCAGCATTGCTCTTATCCAGGAAACACTATGTTTAGTGATAACCATTTCTATGGTAACCAATGAGGCAGACATACGCGCATGAGGCAGGGGAAGGGCTGGGGCTACAGCCCCTCCGTCTGGACAGAAATTAGAAATTTTCATGCAAACTTGATGCCTTTTCTGGCAAACTTGATGCCTCTTCAGGCAAACATGTATGAAAACTTCTGGCAAGAAAGCTGCAACCCCTTTTCCCTAACTGGAAGTATTCCAGTTCACTTATGAGGGCAGGTACTGTATATTGTACTCTCAAAGCACTACATCAATCAAAATCAAGCAGTGGGAGGGGACTGTGTTGAGACTGGAGACTGCATAGGATATATTACAGACTCAGTGCCACTCTTGTAAATTCATCATAGCTGGTGTTGGCTACAATATCTGCATATTTACCCTGGTGATCTGTTTACAGTCCATGATCTGTTTACAGTCCAAATTTGTGTAACTTAATGCTTTCACCTGTCTTCTTAACTTCCATTGTGACAGTATTGGGTTTGGCAGTAAATTTAATTTTGTTTTCAATTTGGACTGTGGTAAAGAAGGGGCTGTCCATCAAACAAACAAATTTTAGTGCTAGATGAGGCTGCCTTTAGTATATGAAAAAACTTAATATAGTTGATACTTTGGGAGAGGAACTTAACAAAATGTTTCCCCTGGAATTCTAATATTTCACATATTCACTGCACATTTATAGACTTTGTTTCTTACCTTTCATATTTAACAGCCACTAACAATTATTTCCAACCCATTCTGCACACACACCATTCTATGGTTGACTGGTGCTTTGACCCTATTAATGTGCCAAGAGGAAGAGGATACCAGAAATTCCAAATTTCTTTACTATCAGAACCTGCCTATATTGACTTCATTAATTAATTGACTGATATAAGCATGACACTATATTACTGCTCACTCTAACCCACTCGCTCTGCTAGCAATGTCTGAAATGTCAGATCTGCCCTGAAACTAGTTTGTATAGTAAACATATGGCCACCAAACTTTGTTATTATGAAAATTTTTTGCTACCATACATTAGAAGACTCATCAGAAATTTCCAGTGGCACTGCTCAATTTATTAGGGGAATTTAGAGGATGCACAGGTCAAGTTACACAATTTGTGCAGAGATAATTTAGAAGATTGTCATTTCTGGAGTGAGGTTGGTAGAGACAGGTAGGAGCATTTCTTGAATTTAGAAAATCACAGAAGGCCCTTCTCAGCCTTTTATCGGGTTTTGAATAAAAATGGCCAGATACTGAATGATACTTCTCAAATTTTAAGTGACATTCATTCACTTGAAACTTACATTTACTTTTCCTGAAAATGCACTTGAATCCTTTATTTCGACAGTCTACCACGTTCCCCTAGTTTCTACATGTATGTCTCTCCTTACATACGTGTCTTCCTCACAATGGAAGAACACAGGGCTGCTTTATTTTCGATGACCAACTAAAACAACTGGTATTGGTGGGTTCTCCTGCGCTTCAATTCTTATTTTTTGTGACATTTTTGAATCATGCCTTTGATAACAGTAGGTCTTCACATCAGTAATCTTGCAGTTTCATTACATTTATATTGATACAAGTCAAAGATCCACTATCTCTAAAAAAATTACTGTCCAATTTGAACTTCAAATACCGATGATACTGTAAAATTGCAGAAAAGAAACTAGCTGGTCAGAAAAAGTTTATTGAGAACAATATTTCTTCTGGACTTTTTGGAGTATTACAGTGCAATTGATGTTCCAGTAGTCATTCCTTTCTGTGATTTTGATGAAGCATTTGATTATGTAAATTAGAAACTTAAACATAGAACTTTGGAATATTTTAATTTGGTGACAGTAACAGTTTCTTATCCTGGATAAAACATTCTGTAATGGTTGTACTGCTACTGTGTGCAACAACTGTCTTTATCTAGGATTTTTTTCTCTATTAACAGACAGGTCAGGCAAGAATGCCCTTTAAGTACTAAATAATTTATTTTACATGCAGACATTCTTTCCAAACAAGTTTCATCAAATGAAATTTTCAGGGGTATTACTACTACTCTAAACAAGGAAATTAAGATCTTCCAGTCAGCTGATGACACTGCTCTATTTGTAGAGGACACTGCAGTTCATTTTTAAATTCAAATTGTTGCTATTAAGTCTGTATATAGTTTGTCAATTGTAGTGCATTACACTGAAATGAAAACAGGCTGCCCAAATATATATGCAGCAAGAAAATTTCATTAATAGCCAAAAAATTTATATTAACAAAAAGTTGGAGCTTTAACATTGCTATTTAATTTTTAAGAAAATATCGTCTATTGATATCCATAAAGGCCAGTCACTGTCTGTGAAAAGAAAACACACTTTTTCAAGAAAATTTTAAAGTAAGTTCTTCACAGTCTTTTGGTAGCTTACCTTGTGACCACAAGCTGTGCAAGACAGATGATGGGCTATAAGTCCTCTAAAGGGAAGTTCCAATCCTCTAGTAGAAACAGGGGGGAGATACACATTGATATTCGATCTTAATGATGACTGTGGTAGTACACCGTTTTTATGAGCCTTTGAAAGGAAAAAATTTAAACATCACTGACTACAATTTGGTCTTCACTGCATCATTTTCTTCACTGTCACAGTACTGATTAAAGGATATTAAGGTTATTAGTTCAAACCTTTCAACATTTCAAACCTGATGCTAAATTTAAATCAAGGTAACTATTAAAGGTAGAAATTAAATACATTCAATTGTAAGTCATTTTTCTCTTCTTTTTCCTTGCATCTTTGAATCACATCGAATTTATGAACTATGCCAACAGTGGTAGAATTTGCAATCAAAAACAGTATCATTTGTTACTGTAGGACCCATCATTGATACATTTGGTGACTTACTGGATGCTGGAAGCCTATAAAAAGAAATGTCCTTATGTGAGCAGTTTCATTCCAGTTAAGCTAACTACACTCACCTAAATGTAAACACAGAAATGAGCTTTACACACAAATCGCACCCAGATTTGAAAATATCCCCTCTAAAATATAGATTCTTTTCCAAATAGCAACTACAATGGATTGTGGGACAGAGTTTTAGTGTGCGTTGTTTTACCAATGGCATTTTACTGTGGACACAAACGATGCTTACCAAAATTCCATCCCATAATCCTTCCTAATTGCTATCTGGAAGAGGCCTATTTAGAAGGAAGTGGGAGAGGGTATATCTCTCACTGACTTCATTTTCTTGTGCAATTTAGAGTTTCAACTACCACATGGAAAGGAAACTAGAAAGTTGTAACTTACAGCAAGTTGAGAGGCTTCAGACAGAGATAAAACAGGTGGCAACTTCTCTGCATCTTCTTGCAACTCATTCAATAAAAACTGAAATAACTCATGACAATCCTGGAATTAATGAAAACAAAGGTTTGGATAAATAAGACAGGCTTTTAAAATTCACTCTCCTAAATGTGGTTTGTGTTCTTATGTGGTAATGGATTTTTCTAACTAAATTTTCATTGCAAATTTACAATAATATACATTTTTGAAAGCACCTTTAAATACTGTACTGTAGCTAACAGAGTACTTAGATACCTTTATGTACAGTGTTCATGAAAGTCAACTTTTGTACTAACCAATACCTCTTTCTTCAAAACACCTTTTATTCACCTGTGTGCCACCTGACTAAGCAGGTGGCTGATGGGGAAGGGAGTCAAAGACTCATATAATCCCCCATTAGTTGCCCCAAACAGTCTTTGGTGAGGAAGGACTCAAAGGTATTGATGGATAAGCAGCCAACAGCTTCAGGTGGCAAGTGATTCCAGGCGTTGACGACCCTTTGTGTAAACAAGTACCTCCTAGTATTCAGACTACAGTGGTCCTTATATATCATGTGGCTGTGCCCTCTGGTAAATCCAAACCTCATTTCAAAGGGACTTGCAGGCTCTATATCCTCAAAACCTCTAATCATACGATAAGTTTCAATAAGATCCGCCCTAAACCTACCTTTCTGTATTATAACTCACTTAACCATGCCTTATGTAATTACTTAAATATGATAATTTATTCATTAAATTTAAGAAGGTACTACTGTCCCTGGCAAATCAATTAATCCTTCAACATTCAAACTTGATCAGAACTAAGGTTCAACCTACTTTTTAAATAATTACTTCCATGTCATCGCTAACTTGCCATGTAAACCAGACGGGCCAACCATGTTGAGAACTATCTCTTTAATTCTTTGTTCTTTTTTGCTTTAGTTTCTGACTCAGCTACATCAGTTACCTTTTTTTCTGTAGTTATGGGGAGTAAAACTCTCGACAAGCCCCTCAGGGTTTTTAGTTTTACTTCCATCTACTTCACTATGATATTGGTAATTATTATATTATGTGTGTGTACTTTTCAATGATGTAGAAAAACAAAGAAACAAAATGAAACGAAATGAAACTTTAATTTAAGACATCAACAATCTTCATCAAAAGTCTTGGGGGCTAGATCCCACAACAGACAGAAGTACAATACGAAACTTTTTTCCAGGGGTTATCAGCCCTGACTGGACATGTAATTAACAAATTCTTAGCCCTCAAGAGTTTTAGTAGATCATGCATTGCTAACTTCCAGACTTGCAGCAAAGAACAGATACCTGACAAAATCTTAGCCAAAAGGCAGACATGACTAAATACGCGTTTTACCTTCCTACACAATGGGTCCAAATTGCCTATGCTAGTCTTGTTGTCTTTTACTTGCTGCCATGACTGAATATTAAAGCTTGAATGTCTTAATCTTCTAGAATATTACTGTAACAAACTTGTAGACCTGTTTGTGAAGAAAGTTTCAAACTTAACATTACATATCCTGCATCCTCTATGCTTCAGTGCAAACCGTCATTATGGACTGATCTGCCATCATGGTCAGTTGAGTGTGTTATAAAGATACTTAAGAGATTTTGTGACCCTGTAGTACAACCCTAAGCTGTACGAACTGACTACAAACAAGGTTCACTGTGAAGGCTTATCAATCCTTGAAGGTCTGTGGACATGTGAACATCATACTGTACCTGCCTATCTAATGTAAAAAGCATCGAAAACATTCAAATAGTCACAGTTTGCATTAAAATGTATCAAATACTGATCAATTTAATGCAAGACAATTACTGTTTTGCACCTAGATCATGAATAAACATGAGTTACATACAGGGATGTAGCTAGCCAAATTTGAGTGCCGGGTAATTGTCTGATCTGGGGAAAGCACCTCATCCCACCTCATGGCATCTTCCCTTTTTCCAGCCATTAATTTTTCATTTTTCGGTCAATTTGGGGCTAGTTTTAGGTCTTGGTAGGCAGATTTGTGATGGGCGCGGAGACATGTGTTTGCCTGGAGTGCTGGGCGGGAGTATCAAGTGCTGGGTGTGGCCACCCAGTGACGCCTACTGTAGCTACATCCCTGGTTACGTACAAATTTGTCACATGTATAGAAAAAGGGACTCATGAGATATGCCTTCCTTTGTTTATTAAAATTTCATTCCAAGGATAGCTTTAATGATGATATGCCCTAAGGGGTTTGAGAAGAAGCTATTGACTACATAGGGAATGTCCACATTACACACTAAAATAGAAAGTAGCTGGTAAGTAAGTAGCAGATTTTTTACAAACAAACAAAATACAGACACTGTGCAACACTACACATCATAATTGCATATACTGTACGTGTAGCTAATGGGAAATCCCAGAAATGGTCAAACTTGAAGAGGTATAGTGAAAAGGGAAAGATGTTCAAATAATTCCAACACATTTTTCACATATGAATCTTAATCTATGATCACTTCTGAGAAAAACAGCAGTTTTAGTTAAATGGCCACATACCTGATGAACCTTTGTCACAGTAGCATTATCATAAGTATTACTGTATGCAGACTAAAAGAAAAAACGTGATGGAGTACATGACATGTTGTATATGGAAGTGCGTAATCATACTGTAGCAAGGAAGTGCATCTCTGTCTGCCTTATCAAGAATCTCCTTGCTCCTTGCAATTTCTTCTTTGATTATTACAAGTTTAACAGAGTAACTTGTCTAAGATCATCTTCTGTAGCAATGAAAGTCTTTGCCAATATCGTAGTATTCCAGCCAGTACTTACCTGCTGTTCCCTGTCATGTCTCCAGTTACAATTATGAAGAGCGTAGAGGACATCATGAGGGGAGTATGTTTTGGTTCCTGCATGACTGCTAGAGTAGTCATTTACAACTGTAAAAATAGCAAAATAGGAAAATATACTGTTATCTAAGAATATAGGTATGGCAGAACAGGAATTAAAATGATCAATTAATACACTTGATACTTAACAAAAGGAAACAATTTCTTCAGGTGGACTTTATACAAGCAACACTGTCCAAAAGTTTGAAATACTTAGTGATGACTGTGTGTCATGTACTGAAGCTTAGGGTATTTATACATGATGAAATGCATCTTTAATAGTAATGTACTTAAAATGTTACACACTGGAAATACCACTTTGAACACTTAAAGCAAATACAGCTCTGAATAATGAAGAGCAAACTTCTTCAGTTCACACTGTTCAAATTCTTTACAAAATGTTTACTTTTAGCCCATTCCCCAGTCTCATTGACTGCCCTAAAACAGCTGCAATACTCATGCTGAGTAGTAAAAATCTCTACTGGCAAAGTCATTGCACTTAGCTTTACAAATTTCCAAACAATCTGCTTTATACCCTGTGGTAATCTGAATGTCATTACTGTGCATCCTGGTCCAGTGAGCAGTTCTACCATAGTACTGTAATATGCATCTTTATCTAACTGACACACATACTGTTCTGAATTACTGACCAATCATAATGGCTTACACAAACTGTCTGTTAAATTTAAGATACAGTTTGAATTCACCCTCTCATAATGTAATACAGCAGGGTGACCTGTCCCAAATGTTGTGCATGTTACTACCTCTGGGATGATAAAAGTTACTGTAGCTTTAAAACTTTTAAAAGAAGATAAGAACCACCAAGATAAATGATGAAGTGATTTACAGGCTGTATGCCCATGCTCAACTCACAAAATCAAGACCCTTTGTAACACAAATCAGAGATATTGTATGTCCTGTACTGCAGCTGATGTGCAGTTTGATATGGAAGAACAGTCACATATTAAAGGCAGTTAACTGTTGAAAAGTTAAAATGATCATAAAGACACTGGTCATCTTCCTTCACATGTTACCTTCTAAAGTCTTAGACAGTTTGTAAGCCAAGTCTTCCCGTTTGCCTTTGAACTGACTATTTCTAAGAGCTCTCTGAAGCCACCTGATGAACTTTGGGCAAGCAGCTAGACTCTGCAAGATGGTGTTCAAGTAACAAGTATTACCAAGATTTTCAAGTCCTGCAACCTTTCCTGTGATGCAAAAGAATGAAAATTTACTTTGTAAAGTTAATAAAGCCATTTATACCTGTAGGACTTTTGGCATAATCAGTTTTAAATACTGAATTTTACTTAATGACTACTGTACTTAAATTTGTGATGATGCTTAATTTGTGATGACAACTTAATTGTACAGTATGTGCAAAACTTGACATGAGCCTTCAAGGTTTGGGTGGCATGACTAGTATCTATCCACTCTTAATTGTTCAATGGTACATGCCTTTTGTAATAGTTCTATAGAATACTTTATAAAAAGAAATGGGAAGAAACATGGGTGAAAAAAGTTGGGATGAGGGGAGGCTCCTTCCCAGGAAATTTGGGTATCTGAAAGGGAATTTAGCCTTTTTTCATGAAAAGGAGTTATGGAAAATTTGACACCTCTCCTGAAAATAATTCCCCAGTCCTGGGAAGAAACTTGCGAACATTATAGTGAACTCCATGAAAGTGATGAACACCTGTTCCATATACTGTAAACAAAGTACTGTACTGTACACTAATGGCGAGTACTGCACTGTAAAACATGACTCTCACAGACAATAGGGAGGAATGGTGGGTTTAAAACACAAGTACTGTAGAGTATGCAAACTGAAAGATTTTTTCTTTTTTCCTTTCAATAAATGACTCTATTTTTTAATTTGGTTTTCTGGTGTACTGAAGGTTTCAATACAAAATGTTAACAAAAGGGGAAGTAGCATTGGGCGATATATATATCGAAAATTATCATTATTGCGATGATTTCTTTTCATCGCGAGACGATAACAAGAATTCAAAAATGACGATAAATTCTTAAAAAAAATAATGAAAAAGATTTGCCTTGTAATGCTTTATTTCTTCTCACTGCTTTCTCCAAAATGTTGTCGAATTAAAGACAGTCTTTTTTACATTGAACTGATGAAAAATTGACACATGAGCACGGAAGCCAACTTCATGGGAAATTGTCTTTATGAAAATTATCGTGGATATCGAATTATCGTGATAAATTTTGTTCTGTTATCGTGATGGTAAAAAAGTCAATGTCGCCCAACACTAAGGAGGAGTAGAAATGATCTTATTGAGAGGTATTATCAAAATTTTCAAAATTTCTTGTCATGATTGAGGGTGACAAACAACAAACATTAAGAACCTTATTTAAATACAAAATGTTAATAAGAAAAACTTAGTCATTGGAAAGAGATGGACCCATTGCAGTAAAACAATTACCGTAACTTACTGTTTAAACTGTGGCTACACTTTTCCAGACCAACTACAGTATGAGATAGACCCACATGGCACAGTTTGCCATGGTGCGAAAGATCTGGCCTGCACAGCTACCTTGCACCATTTTACTATCTTGCAGCACAAAAAAAAAAACATTTCTTGAGACCATATCTGACACACGGAACTCCCAAAATTTGTCCTTCATCAATATACAAAGTTACTGTTTATTATCATTACTTAGTAAGTCCTGTACCCTAACTTAACTTAATTGGGTACATAGATATGGTACCAATATTTAACCAATGTAAAACATCTACTGTAAATTTCTAAGAAACCCGAGTCAAGACTCATCACCAGGCAAAATGCGAAAAGCACAATCAAGGCACCTGCCCACGCTATGTGAAACTCAGTCCGAAAGAGACATAATGGTTTAGTTTCAATAGTCCTATGGTGAAGAATCACTGAAGATGTGGGTTCCATATCTTGATCAAACAATTTCCCTTTTGCCAGTTGTCAGGTAAATCCTGCAACAAAGAGAGTGCTTTCAAATTGGTCTTTTACTTGCTCCTTGATATCTGGGACAAACACAAAGAAACTCACTCCCTAACCAAAAAAGAAAAAACAAAGTGGAGGGCAAGTCAGGGATAAGAACATTCAACTGATGAATATCTATGAGTTTACGAATTTGAAGCCACTGAAACACGTGAATGGAAAACAAGCTTCTCCAACCAAAACAATGTACGTAACTCTTCCACTGAATCCTTTTCTTAATGTCAAGTAATTGAAACTAAGGTATTCATTTGTTTCATGAATACAACTTACCGAAAGCCTACATCATCAACGTTATTGAAATTTTCCTGATAAGCACGGCTGCAAAACTTGCAAAACTTTGCGGGTGCACATACAGTACTTTGAAAACCATAGTTTCTAGCTCACTTGGTCTACTGTACTTAATTTGGGACTAAGATGAAAATTTCTAGCTGCAGCATGATTTTTGCGGATGCAGTGTGTGTTTGCGTCCAGCTTTTTTCAGGGATGCTAATAAGTATAAGTATACTGTTCACATAACGTAAAATTTACAAAACGTACAGTAACGTAACAGTTAACACAACATAACATAACAAGTTAAAGGAAAGAGGAGGGCAAAAGCCCCATACAGTCGGATGCTCTACAGTCCAGACCCAAAACAAAACTACACTAAAACCAATCCTAAATCTAACAAAGCCCTGCACAATCAGGTTCTACCACAACTGGCCACAATGGAACTTATCAACAGGGCTGTCAACTCTCACGCATTCAGCGTGAGAGTCATGCATTTCGGGGCAATCTCACGCTCTCATGATGAAGCATCAGTTTCTCACAAAATATCTAGGCTAGTAAAAAAAGTCTATATCTTGTAAAAAAAAACCCCAAATACACCCTTTTCATTTTGATGGATTTTCAAACCCTTTTCACGTTGCGTATGTATCATGCCTATTCTTACAAAAATTCCCTATTTACGTGTATTCTTGGTCACACACCCCCCCCCCCGGAAAGTAAACACGTCCCATTGCGTCAGGGTGACCCTATTTTTCTGGATGCAAATAATGCCCTAGGCCTAGTGTAGTGACAGCATAGGGTAGGATATAGGAACTAGAGTGCGCACTCCCCGAAACAGCTTTGATCGCATCGGGACACAGCATAGCTTCTTGCCTCCACCTGTAGTGGCGGACGAGTCCCTACCACTGATCTACATGTAGATCAGTGGTCCCCATGCAATCACAGAGAATCACTGCGGTCAGAGAATCCTATAGGCCTATCCTACTCTATATGAGTGACAGTTAGCCTAGGTCTACCATGTCTTTGGCCTAACAGTAACGCATTACGCTCACACGGAGAAAAGTCCTGAAAATTTACATCATCCAAACGCCAATGGCAGGCTGGCAAGGTTAGGCTAACCGCTAACTTACTGTGTTTCCTAGAGTCTCTATTGCCCGATGCATCGCCGCCCCAAACAATGTATGAGACCGCTGCAGTTGCAACAGCACCGATCCCAATAATAGGTAGCAAATGGTCTCGAGGGATAACGTTTATAATCATTTTAACCTCGAAAAAGTTCTGCAAGGTTCCTAAAGAGGAAACGCGACAATTCACTGTAGAGTAACACTGACACTGTATGCATAAAAAGCCGCTGGTTGCCTGCTAATTTCAATCCGGTGCCGCTGGTGCTGTACGTTCCTCCTCGCTCAGTAACTCTGTACTGTGTACTGTGCAGTGTACATACTGTACGGTACAAGACATTCACCTGTGACGAAAACGACTTTGGCAAGAGAAATGTTTTTGTCTCGTACGCCGTACGCGTGTAGATCAAAACTGAAAGGGTAAGCATAACATTCTTATCCATCCTAGCCGCGATCTCTCTGTAAAATAAAATCACAGAGTGCTAAAAGATTAAGTATGTTCTAAGGTTGGAATTGGTAAGTAAGTCATCAGAATCTTGCTAAATTCTATCCAAATTTCCATCCTATAGAAAATTTATGTATACGTATTACAGTTTACTTGCTATGTTAGCTACTGTATGTCAGCCAATTGTTCAACTGTGGAAGGTAGTTCTGCGAAAAATGAAAAATGACAATGGAAACTTGCAGTGCTTGCACGAAAGTTTGACCGGTAGGTTGAGGGGTAAGCAAGATCCAATCCAGTGCAGCTTATCAACGAGTTTTGTGCTCAAAATAGCATTTCCTAAATGTATGAATACACTAATACTACCAACCAAAGAACATTACCACTGAAATTAACCAATTAAAAACAGTCTTCCTAGCACTTCTGAGACATTAAATCCCGGGAGCTTCTGGGGGCTTCGCCCCCTGGACCCCACCAGAGGCCGTAAGGCGGGCCCCTGGACCCCACCCGTCATGGGCTCGCACTTCGTGCTCGGCTTCGCGTGCACATTTTTCACACACTTGTTTTTTAGGGCAAGGGGGAAGTGCAGTGGGCAGTGCAGTGGGCAGCGGCATTTGCCTACAGGGCAAAATGCTTATTAGTTGCACAACGCATACATTGAAAAGGTTATAGACACCTTTGCACAACACAAACAGAGGCATACCAGAGGCATTTCTTCTGAATGTAGGATGGGGTTAGCAGGGGATTGGTAGCATGGTAGGGGGCAAACCAATTTTTGACACTCACTGATGTAATGATGTATAAACCCAATACAAGTATTTAAACCAAAACTCCTGGAATAATATCTTTCCTTATAGTTTGTGGGGGGAGGGGGGGGGGACTCATCCATACTGAGTGCTATCATGTTAAAAGGGGAAATCAGGGCAATTTGCAAATTTTTCAGGGCAAACACCCCCCCCCCCGGGGAATGTCTTCGCGTACGCCTATGGATGGAACTATGATATTTCACAAAGCAACGCTTAGAAACAGTACTGAAACATAGCGGCAACACATTGCAACATAGGTTTCCCTATCCAGTAGGATATTTAAGGAGAATTATGACATCACAGACAGCTGGCAATGGATCTGCAACACATCGCAACAGCCTGCAACATGCGAGATGCTGATTTGTCAGATCATCCAGTGCGGGGGGGGGGGGGGGGGAGACGGTATTGTGATATTTAACATTGCAACACATAGCAACAGTACTGAAACATAGCGGCAACACATTGCAACATACGTAGGTTTCCCTATCCAGTAGGATTTTTTAGGAGAACTATGATGTCATGCATAGACTGCTTGCAACGGATCTGCTACACGTCGCAGCAGCCTGCAACATGGGAGATGCTGATTTGTCAGACCATTTAGTGGGGGAGACGGAATTGTGATATTTAACATTGCAACACATAGCAACCGTGACAGTACTGAAACATAGCAGCAACACATTGCAGCCTTGGTTTCCCTATCCAGTACGATTTTTTAGGAGAATTATGACATCATAGACAGCTCGCAACGGATCTGCAACACATCGCAACAGCCTGCAATGTGTGAGATGCTGATTTGTCAGACCATCCAGTGGGGGAGATGGAATTGTGATATTTACATTGCAACACATAGCAACAGTACTGAAACATAACGGCAACACGTTGCAACATTGGTTTCCCTATCCACTGTCCTTTTTTAGAACACTTAGGATATCGTTAAGTTGTAAACAGCTCAGCTTGAAATGGATCTGCAACACGTCGCAACAGCCCGAAACATGTGAGACATTGAATTTTCAGTTCATCTCAGAGGTCAATGAAAATATGTTCCGAAAGTGCAACTTCTATTTGGCATTTTAAACATATACAGTTCGTGTCATTGTACAGTGTACTGTATGTGAATATTACACATAGGCCCTATATTGACATAACACTTAATGAGTTTTCGGTTAAAAGAAAAGGGTGAAGACTGCAACATCTTGCAACATAGGTAATAGGCCTATTGAAGAATGGGTTTACACAAGTTTACATTTTTTCTCTCAAAATTTACCTTATTTAAATATTTATAAGCCTTCCAACCAATTGCTGCACACCTTCCGAGAGGTGCACATCGGCCCGTGTATGGGGCTACTGTAGGCCTGTGTTAAGGTTAAGTGGCTGTGTGAATAAGCAGTAACGTATGGAGGCATAATTATTGGCGCAGCTACACAATACACATGGTAAATACTGCACATTGGCCAGTAGGGTTTGTCCTCTGTACAGGTACCTCCTTCAGGCATCAGCCTTCACAGTTTCAATATTTCTTCCATAAATCCAAAACAATGTGCCAGTGTTAAGATAAATAGCACATGAGGTGGAAGAAACTTTGCATCCAGGCATCCTTGAATCCACCCCAAAGGGATACCATAGCCAGGGTCTACCCGATATTCATAACAATTTTTATTCATAAGGGTTAATATTCATAAGGTTCTTTAGTCATAAGATTCAATATTCATAAGGCTCATTATTCATAATCGTGAAAAAGTTCGTTTTTCATAAGGTTCATATTCATATAAGAAAAAATTTTGTTATTCATAATAGGAAAAAAGGTGCAATATTCATAATTGGAAAAAGGTTCGATATAATAGGAAAAAAGGTTTGTTATAAAAGGTTTGATGTTCATAATAGGAAAAAGGGTTCATATTCATAATATGCCGAAAAGGTGTTTTTCCAGGTTTAAAGGCTTCCCGTACAGTATCTCGTGGAAAGGGGCACACCCTTAAAAATCACAGGGATGATATAGGCCAATGTGTTGTCTACAACATGTTGACAGTGTTTTTATGGTCTGTTAAGATTGACTGTAATTGGCCTTTCAAAGAGACTAGTCGTAATTTTTGGGGATAATGAATAGTGAACCTTATTCTCGATTATGAACAATGAACCATCCCTCTGATTATGAATAGTGAACCCTTTTTCCAATTATGAATAGTGAACCCTTTTTTATTATGAATAATGAACCCTTTTTTTGATTATGAACATTGAACCTTTCTTCGATTATGAACAATGAACCTTATTCTTGATTATAAATATCCAACCTTATGAACCTTTTTATAATTTATGAATAAAGAACCTTATGATCAATGAACCTTATTTTTGCCATTTATCATGTTATGAATAATGAGCCTTATAACAATGAACCTTATGAATAAAAATCCTTATGAACATCGGGCTGCCCCCCGTAGCCACATATGGACCTGTATTCTCTAGCTAGTTAGTTACTCCATATTATTATTCTTTAGTAGGGAAATTTCTGTAAAGTGCAAGGTAGTAAACCTAAAGGGCTATCACATTAAGTTATTTTATATGTCCATCTTTTATGCATATGCAGCCCTCTTATCAGTGAAACCCCTGAAATTTAGTAAGTTACCCCAATATTGTCAGATCATGTGCAAACTTTCTGGAAATGCCACATTTGCAACATTTGTTACTTGGTACTTGGCCCTATTAGAATTTGCATTGTTTAATGGTAGAGAGTTAGTACTTATACAGTAGTCACAATGTGGTAAAGATTTTATATGATTTATAAATAATTGTCACATTTTTCCATTGAGGGATGTACATCTTTGCACAAGTACAGTACAGTACATCTGTCATGAATGGAAATCATGTAGATCCATCACAAGAATGTTCATGTAAATATGGCAGGGAAGCAATGAAAACTTCGCATGACATTTAATGATACTGTATGTGTAGATTGGAGCTTCCTTTTAACTATTCATAAAGTACTGTAGTAATAAATGCTTCAAAGTACCACACATCTTCAAATGAATATAAAATGTCAAAAAAAAAAAAAAAAACTTAAAGAAGACTTTTCTTTACAGAGGGCTGTTTTCTATATTCCTATGTCCTATGGTTTGATAGTAGGGTGATCATTTCAAAATTCCCCAAGAGTAGGAACGTCTTCAGCACCTAAGTTCACTGCCACACACTCAGATATTGTGATTCATGTGGGTTTATACCATCTGCCCCGATAAACTGGGATTGTCCTGTTTTTGAAAGGAAAAGTGAGCTTCCCGGCTTGTAGGACAGATCATCCTGATTTTCTCACAAACAAATACAGCTGTTATATTCTGTATAATATTTTTGTTTGCGCAGTAAAAATCATCATGATTGATCACTGTTTTTATCCCCGAAGATTAGGGCATAGCCCAAACTTCTGACCTGCACTGCAGCAGTGTAGCTCTAGCTACGTACTGGTATGTACCAACTGAACCGACTAACTGTGCTATATATATGTTTTGTAACCCGATGGCCTTTATGAGCCACCATAACCTTTTCTCATTGCTCATAAGTCCACTGGTTAGAATGATCGATCATTACAGGATTATCTCCTCACACATGTCTGGGTCTAATTGGATTAGAATAAATTAAAGTCGAACTTTCTGCTCCTGTCTAGGTAGTAGCTCTATGGATGCACCATTAACACAGCTACTGTAGATGAAGTGCAAATAGGCCCCAAAATAGTGTGAAGTTTGTCTCCTACAGGGAATGCACTTTTGAAATGGTAGCTGCATGCCTTGCTGGAGATTCATAGAAAGTTTCTATCATACAGGAGCAAAGATATTTTTATTTGTAAACACTAAGCCAGATTACTACAATAATTTTAAGGCTTTTTGGATTTTGGGATCTACGTAGTATTGTAATTATTTAGTTGTCAGGTTTTAGTTCCTATTGTTTTACAGTATGGTTTCTAAGATATTGTATATTAGTAATGTATCAAAATATTACAATTTTCTTACCTGATGTACAGTATTGCTCCATTGACCACAACCTGACACTCAATTTGCTGGTTGTTAACACCTTTGAGTACACTTTGACAGCTTTGAACAAAAAATGTAATTTCTTGACACAGTAAGTTGGACCCTGTATTATGTGTTACAGGTGGCTAAAGTCACTCCTTTGTAAAATTGTGCAGGTACATACATACAGCATGCCCATGTTACAAAGGTGTAACAGACCTCAAATTAAGTGCAGTAAAGGGCAAGAGAGTGGTGGGGGTGGAGGGGAAAAGGGCATGTTAGGAATTGACCAGAATATTCTTCAAGAGATAATAGCACAAATACCACCAAGGCAGTTTTAAATATTTTTAAAGGGCACCAAAAAATACTACCAAACCGTAAGGAGTTACAAACATGACACCAATTGAAGGCATGAACAAAGAAAAGCAGAGAAAACATGAAATGATACTCGGTTAAACCCAAAACACTATACCAGGGGTTCTCAAGTGTTTCAGGTGGAGGGCCATTTGTTTTCTCAATCTTAAAGTGATATTACTGTACCTGTTCAAGAAAAGGGAAATACATACAGCCTAATGTTTTTCTTTATTTGTCAATACACTACTGTAACTATACTATTCATGGATCGAGTTGTTTAGGTATGTAGTGACGGAAAAGGTAGTGAGCATTTCCATGAAAAGTGAAACCACAGGCTCAAAATTCAAAATGAATAATTTTGTAGCAAGTTTGGTATCATTGGAAAGAGAAATGTTTCAAGTTTACCAATTGATATTCTACATTCCATTTTTTAACCACTCTGGGTTTTAAAGCAGTAATTGTGAAGTAACCATAGTAACGAAAAAAAAGGTTCAATTATGCAATTTTCATAATGAATTTAATGAATTCTTAAGTGGAGGCACATAAAGCCAATGGTAATATTTTAAATCCTTTTTGGATGCATTTTGTGCTATTCTTTCTTACACTTCCCACAACTAGTTTACAATTTTTTTTATTTTTCTGTTTTAGGAGTGTTTCATCATGAACAAGTTTTCACTATACATCCGTCACAGAAAAAGTTTTTTCTTCTTGAAGGAAGGAAAAATATTCTTTTTTTAAGTTATTGAATACTAACAATTAGGAGTCTAGAGGGAACAATTATCCTGTAAAATAATTATAAAACAGCTGATAGTTTGTTTTTTCAAATTCTGTGACAGAAGTACAAAAAGTCTGTATGTCCGTCGTGCACGTCCGTCACAGGCTGAAAATTTGGGGCCCTGTAGTGAACATGAAGTGTCAGCTGTGGTGAGTTTGCATGGAAAGAGAATGGTAGGGGGAAGGAGTGCAGTAGAATTTCAAGTCTTAGGTGTCACTGGAACCATTAGGTTTAAATTAAATGTTTCCTGTGCATGTTAATTAGTTCAGGAATACCTCTGGAGGGTTCACTATGATACAGTTTAACCTAGGCTACTGTACACATGATGTTTTTGAGTGCAAAAGTGCACTTTGTGCATACGATTTCATCTACAGTAATTGCAGATGGGTAGTGCTGGAGGGGGCAGAGGGAAGGCGCTGGGGATAAAAAACATGAGTGCAAAAACTTTTATACCTCAAAGCTCAAACACTCTTTACGTCTTTTTGTCAGGAATTGTGTCCCCCTTGTCAGGCACTGAATACTACTGACCCTTGTCTGGCAAAAAATAGCACCACCCCTGAATACAAATTGCTTGTGTTCTTTTCTCACTAAAACTTATCAAAAACTGTAAACTTGTGTTAGCAGAAACTGCTGGTTGTAACAAAATAAACTGATGGTGTACGTCCGTCACATGTTTTAACAGGACCCCTTTAAACTTTACTTTTAGTTCTTAAATTAAAAGTTTGTTTGTATACAATTACATATTACATGTTCCAACTTCTCAAAAACTGTAAGTGTTACCAGAAAATGCTGGTTTTAATCAAATAATCTGATGGTGTACGTCCGTCACAAAATTTTGTACATCCGTCACATTCTCTAACATGACCCCTTTAAACCTGCGTGTTTGTATTTAAATTGAAACTTGTTAACACTAATTACACATTACATGTCCTTCAATTATTTTGTATTAACCTTTCATAATAAGACCCCACATCAGACGAAATTATCAATAAAGGTACCACGTACCAAAAACTGATTTTCTCTACGTATGTCTGTCACAGGTGGTTTTTGACCAACAAGGATGAAGACAAAGCCTACTTGACTCCATACAGCACAAATAATAACTAATTGTAAGTGTTAATGCATAACATATGTAAAGACATTCATAACTGCAAGCAGTTTTTATTAAGAACTCAAAATGTTGTCCAAAGTGTACGTCCGTCACTGTGGAAATGCCCTAGTGTGAATGGCAAAATATAAAGAAACAGTGCGAAAACAGTCAAAATCTGCAGGCTATTTTTAAAAAAATGTCCTCATTACAAATAGCTCAAACCACGTCTATCACAGCACTGTATGAATATTCAATGGATCACGCAGGTGAAAGCTATATGTACCGAAGTACTGTACATGGGCTTATATTCCCTCTCGGTTATTCATGCATTAGCTGGGAATAGAGTGATTCATGTATACTGCACAGAACACTTGAGGTTTTGAAACAAAAGCACCTGTTTTCATCACAATACCTGTGTTAGTGAATTTCACCCCTAACAGTATTCAACTGAGAAGACACTTGCATACTAACACTTGTAATGGTAACCAGTTAGACCTCTATACACTAACTTACTTCCCCGCATGCGAGTTTTTTTTTCGTAGGATAGCGAGGGGAATTCTATTCATACGGACCAATCAGCTTCTTGGAAAGAGGTCACACCCCTAATTCCAAAATAGCAGCTTTCCGACCCTTGTTTTGTAATTCTGACACCGGATTATGAAAGAACAGGCCAAATAACCCCCATCCATGTAACCCTAACCTTAATTCTAACCCTAACCATGATTTTGAAACAAATTTAAAATTATTTGAAAAATCGATTTTCCCGTCGGTATCCTATGAAAAAAAAACTAGCTCCCCGCATCCCAAGTCTTTGTCCTTGAGTGGTAGTACATGCAGGTAGGTCTACATACAGTATCAAATAATCTATGTAAACTGGACAACAATACACTAATTGACCAAAAATGTGTCGAGTTTGTACAAGGGCACTAACCTGAAGTATGACAAGCCAAACCAAAATAGTCGTAGTCGTAAAATTTTATGGCTCAATTTGATTTCCTCTGTGAGCAATGTGTTATTTTTCTCGGTCAACTTTGATTGTTGCAGATGGTTTCTCCAGTAGTTTCCAACATGTAAAAGAATTTGTGTCAGTTGTATCAGAACTCCCTTGTTGAATCAAGGCAACTGTGTATATTTCAGCTGGGAAATGTAACAGGGAAAGTATGTCTAGGTAGTAGCTCCATGGTATGACCTTGCGATGGAGGGTATACATCTCAGATGTCAGTCTCCAAGCTGACATGATCGTTGACCATCGAGGATTTGAAGACTCAAGAAATGTTCAATTGTTATTCCTCTGAGGTAGTACTTGCATGTTATATCGATGGCCAGTCTGGTGGGTAAATTGAGTTAGATTTACCTGTATTTTCTTGTGTCTGCCTTCAGAATCATGCAAAAAACACTCTTCGATGATCATGAAAGCTCACTAACTGCACAAATTTTACTGTCCTTTCCCTTCTAGGTACAGTAGCAACCCTTGGTGATACTTAGTCCCAAGTTGTGGTGTTATCAAGTAGCTCACGAGGGCTGTAGTTTGTTCTAAAATTGATCAGTTGGGCTTCAACAGAAATTTCTCCTTTCAATTTTAAGTACTATCATGGAGCTGATAAAAACCTTTCAGATATCAGCTCCATGGTACTAAAGGCCTACAGTCAGTTTTCAAGTACTTAGGCTGTAGCGTGAATATCATGTTTTCAGTGTTCGTTCACTGGCATATATATACATGGGCAACTTTCGTTGTGCTGCCTTTTGCATATTCATATATTAGAGCACTCCCATTAGTTTGTTCACCCAGGAGTGGGATGAAATGGAATAAATATTGTGTGCAAACATTTTCGATTTTCATAGTTTTTGTTGTCATTTTTATGATAATTGAAACAATATTTGGAACAACTACTTCCGTGAGGGATCTTTATCTTTATTGTTCAGATAGACTGCTTAAACATTGTTGCAACACTTTGGAAAAGGCAGTGTTATGTATTTCTCTTTCTTAAACAGGTAATATCACTTAAATACAGTAGTAAGGGTCCAGAGCTCAGCTTGTGTCCTTAAAGAAATTTGGGTATATATGAAATTTGGGGCCTCATGGAATCTTCCACAGGCAGTTTTAGTGCAAGCTGCAAATGGCCTGTAGGCAGGATGCCATCAAGAACCTATAGTACAGTATACACTTTACTGTTTACTTATCATCAAACAGCAGTGGCAACATAGGTCATGCATTACAAAATGGTGGTGCAGGATTTTTCTTGAAGAAGTATTCTTTGTAACACCAGTAAGGGTGTCATTCTACATGGTCTGCATCCTGGTTGGGCCTGACCTGCAGCGGTAGATTACTGCCTGTGTCAACCAATTTTGGATTGTAGATGAAGTTAGAGTATCGCGATTCATGATTGAAGTCACAGGTCACACTCCAAGGTCGAAAATCTAATGAAGCCAAGTCTTAAAATAGCCTGAAAAATGCAAAATTGGTCTCACAGGAAAAGATGAAGTTCCCTTGTTGAATCAAGGCAACTCTGTATATTTCAGCTGGGAAATGTAACAGGGAAAGTATGTCTAGGTACTAGCTCCATGGTATGACCTTGCGATGGAGGGTATGCATCTCAGATGTCAGTCTCCAAGCTGATATGATCGTTGACCATCGAGGATTTGAAGACTCAAGAAATGTTCAATTGTTATTCCTCTGAGGTAGTACTTGCATGTTATATCGATGGCCAGTCTGGTGGGTAAATTGAGTTAGATTTACCTGTATTTTCTTGTGTCTGCCTTCAGAATCATGCAAAAAACACTCTTCGATGATCATGAAAGCTCACTAACTGCACAAATTTTACTGTCCTTTCCCTTCTAGGTACAGTAGCAACCCTTGGTGATACTTAGTCCCAAGTTGTGGTGTTATCGAGTAGCTCACGAGGGCTGTAGTTTGTTCTAAAATTGATCAGTTGGGCTTCAACAGAAATTTATCGCGAAATATCGCGATTCATGATTGAAGTCACAGGTCACACTCCAAGGTCGAAAATCTAATGAAGCCAAGTCTTAAAATAGCCTGACAAATGCAAAATTGGTCTCACAGGAAAAGATGAAGTTCCCTTGTTGAATCAAGGCAACTGTGTATATTTCAGCTGGGAAATGTAACAGGGAAAGTATGTCTAGGTACTAGCTCCATGGTATGACCTTGCGATGGAGGGTATGCATCTCAGATCATGTCAGTCTCCAAGCTGATATGATCGTTGACCATCGAGGATTTGAAGACTCAAGAAATGTTCAATTGGTCTCACAGGAAAAGATGAAGTTCCCTTGCAACCAAACTTAATGTACAGTAAGTCTTAGATCTAGCAACATGGGTACCTTCGTAGGTACATAATTACAGTCAAAAGTCATGTACTGAGATTGAACTTCAGATGAAGCCAAGTGTACAAGAACTTGAAAGAAAACGAAGCAAAAATGAAGAAAATGAAAACTTAATTGTCATGGCCAGTGGGCCCTATTGTATAGGATTAAGCTTCCATTAAGTTATAGTATTTTTTTTTTTTGCATTTCAGTGAGATGGATCCAAATATCAAAATTTGTACAGAAGGAAACAGAAGATACATGTTGATCAAGGTGAAGCTGAACTCAGAAAGCCTGCAAACTCTACTCATCAGTTATCCCGGATACTGTGTTCTCCATCCAGCTCACTCACAGAACAATGATTCATGCAACAGCAGCATCACAAGTGATCCATATAATGTTACCCTTAAACCTCACAGGACTATCATCTCATTTTCTGACAAAATAGATCCATTGCTTGCTTCTTGCTTTGTAACAGAACTGAGAAGATCAAATTTTTATGTTATTTCTTGCTTCAGAACATTCAGTACTGTTTTAAAGAGATTGAGAGTTGGAGTTTCTCCTTTGCAATGTTCAGCAAAGCTACACGTTGTCATACAATTGCAGTCCAAATCTAACTTATTTGCAATGGAACCAGATATACGATGGTAAATCAGATTGACACATTCTCATAATTTTCGAAATTTTGTTGTAATTATGTTTTTGACTGTACATACTGTATCAGTTTAAATGTCATTTCCATGGCCAATGCCCCTGTACACTGTGCAGTTAACCAGCCTTTGTAAAATTGAATACATTTATATTTTTACATATTTATATTTTTAAGAATTAGCCATATTTAAATTTCAGTTAAACAAGAAAGAGTACAGTTTTAGGTCCCATACCATGAGCATCTTTGTATCTTGTGTAGTTGTAGAGATCAAAGTTCTATTATACTGTTCATGAGTGTGCTGACACTTTTCACACAAATTGAAGTGTGACACCATAATAGACATTCCAGAAGGCAACTTGTTTGGAAAATCCCCATAAATCATAAAAACTGTAATATTTAAAGCCATTCAAGATTTATAAAAGATACTACAGGTTGCATGGAGATTAGAATTTTTCCCCATATTTTAATCACTAAAATCTTAATGCTTTTTTTAAAACAATTGCACTCAATTATGAAGCATTGGTCCTATTATTTTTAAAAAACATTAAATATTTTATTTGATGCAATTGTCTCCCTGAGCTTAAAACTTTACATTTCAGGTCTCCACCAGATGGCAGTTGTTTTTTGAATATAGGCAATTATGTTACTGGAGTAACTTGTAAGGGCATACAGACTACAGGACAGTGTAATGTTCCTAGGAAATATTGTGTGTGAAGTATGATCCCTTACAAAGTTGGAAAGTCTTTGCTGATGAGAAAAAAACATTGAGCTTCCTTGCATTAAAAAACCAAAGTTAAAGACTTGACTAAGAGTTGATTGAGCCATAGCACCAGCAACATTCAGTGATAAGATAGTTGCTGTCAATTGTAGTAAGTAGAAGCCTCTCAAAGGACCAGACCACTACAAACTTGATGTGTTTTATTAAATTATCTGGAAATCCCACTCTCCACATGAAAAGGGCTATCTTTCCAAATGTTGTCATGTAATGTCCACCAGTGTATGCACCAGGGCGGTCCCTGCCTATATTTCTCCTAGTGTCACAGCTGCTGTTTTAAAACACAACCTTATCACCATATGCTTTTCATTTTTGTGTACTTTAGGAGCAACAGAATTCTACCCCTTTGGACAAATAGACTGATTCTTGAAGATGTATTTTCATGGCTTTCAACATTGGGAGGTGCCTACTCATCTCTTGGTGATTATGAAACACGTTTTGTAAGTTTTTGGCATCTTATGTTTGATTTAATGATTTCTAATGAAGTAACCATGTAACATGTAGATACCTGGCAAAGATTTAAAGCACATGGACAATCTTAGACTATAATTAGTGTTTAAATTTAAGGCATAAAGTGGGATTCTGGCTCATGCACATTATTTACAGTACAGTCCTAAAAGAAAATTTGAAAAACCAGGTGACATGAAAGAAAAACTGGGTGGCATTCTGTCAAAATCTTGCATTATGCAAATAACTCAACAAACCAGCAGTTAATTATGTATGAATTTCAGGAAGGAGATTATTTTTAGATATTTTTATGTTAATGCAAGTATGATAGCTTTTCTTGTATTTTCCTAAGTTTTTAAAATAAACTTGTATCAGTGTTGTGACTGAAATCATGTCATTCAAATCGTGAATTCTCAAGTAATATTGGAAAGTTGGACATTCTGGTTTAATTAACTTTTGTTACATGCTCTCTCACACTGAAGGCAGTACAAGCTGGCAGGCTCTCAGTCAAGCAACTAAAGTTAGCCTGGACATTGGGAGATCCTTTCCTTCAAGCTAGATGTATGGTTTATCTCGCTCAGAGTTTAATGCAGAGAGGGTTTTTTAAACTTTCACGGAAACTAATCAGGTAAGTCTCGAGATGTCTAGTTTGTGTCTCGGTAATTTCATACCTTAGACAATTCATTTTGAACACACCAGTGCAGATGCATGAATTTAAGTCAGCTTGTTAATAGGATGTATTGTATGCATGCAGAATTATGTGCGACAAAGTTGAGTAAGTTTCAAGTATGTTATAAGGCATTGAAATTAAGGATCTGGGTGTGCTTTGCTTTTAAAGTCCTTAAGACATTAGACCTGACCAACAGGTAAGTCTGTTTGATAAGTGGCAGAACCCTTTCATGTACAAGATTTGCTTGAAGAAAGTCTCGAAAAGCATTTTCATTATGTTGACATGTGGAGTGTAAAAGCATGTACCTTAACTTCAACTTCAAATGATCAGCTCAACTTTACAAGACAGGAGCAGTAGCATATCCAGACACTAGAATTTAGTGGGGCTAAAGTGGGCCAGTGTTACATTTGGGGGGGGATCAACAGTCAAAACTGCAAGTTTGAACAGTTCCTGTACACTATATTTTGTAATCTTATTTGAAAGGGGCTGGGGTGGGGGGAGTTCCAGCTAGGGGACATGTGGTGATTGATTTTGGAGAAAGTGTTTGTGCACTGAATTTTTAGACACCCATTTTCTTTGGCTTTGTAAAAATGAGAATAAGCATACCAGACCACTTTCAAGTGGGGGTGGGGTGGGGTAATAAGCACATTTACCAAAACTTAGCATGTATCCTTCCCCAAAAAGGTGGATTATCGGGAATGGGTGACATGCAATCACCTCTCCCCCTTCCCTCCCATTCCACCCACCCCCCTCTCTTTCTTCTTCCATGTATGCCGATGATGGCTTCCTCTAGGTGAAGTACAAAAAAATCGTTAATGATTTGTTTGTTTTATTCCCTAGGAAGCAATACAAGTTTGCGATATCAACAAAGGAGAGGGACCATAGATTAATAGCAATGTGTGAAGGAGTCTGGACAAGGATATATTATTCTCAATGGAAATATCTGACAGACAGAGGGCATCATGTAGAATTCAAAGTAAAACAATTAAGAGCAGATAAGGAAGGAAAATCTATTGAACACAGTAACGGATGTAAGAAAATACCTCCAGCAGTTGAGAGTTCATGTGAGATTATATCTTTATGATTGACAGTATGTGTGCGTGTGTGTCTTTAGAATAACCCTTAAAGTGATATTACCTATTTAAGAAAGGGAAATACATAACACTGCCTTGTCCAAAGGGTTGGAATAATGTTTAAGCAGTCCATCCGAACAATAAACATAAATAAAGATCCCTCACTAAAGTAGTTGTTCCAAATATTGTTTCAGTTATCATAAAAATAACGACAAAAACCATGAAAATTGAAAATGTTTGCACACAATATTTATTCCATTCAATCCCACTCCTGGGTGAACAAACCAATGGGATGAATATGCAAAAGGCAGCACAACAAAAGGTGCCCACTTATATGCCAGCGAACGAACACTGAACACATGATATTCACGCTATAGCCTAAGTACTTGAAGACTGACTGTAGGCCTATAGTACCATGGAGCTGACATCTGAAAGGTTTTATTGGCTACATGATAGGAAACCAAAAGGAGAAATTTCTGTTGAAGCCCTCCCGACCAATTTCGGAATAAACTACAGCCCTCATGAGCTGCTTCATAACACCACAACTTGAGACTAAGTATCAGCAAGGGTTGCTACCTGGAAGGGAAAGGAGAGTAATATTTGTGCAGTTAGTGAGCTTTTGTGATCTTCGAAGTGTTTTTTGCATGATTCTGAAGGTAGACTCAAGAAAATACGAGTAAATCTAACTCAATTTACCCACAAGACTGGTCACTGATATAATATGGGAGTACTATCTCTGACGAATAATATTGAACAATTCTTAAGTCATTCAAATCATCGATGGTCAACGATCATATCAGCTCTTGGAGAAACCATCTACAACAGTCGAAGTTGACCGAGGGAAATAACACATTGCTCACAGAGGAAATCGAATGGAGCCATACAATTTTACGACTACGACTATTGTCATACTTCAGGTTAGTTATCGAAATCTACAAACTTGACACATTTTTCGGCATTTAGTGTATCGTTGTCCAGTTTACGTAGATTATTTGATATGTAGACCTAGCCTACTGCTCAAGGACAAAGACTTGGGATGTGGGGAAGTAAGCAAGTGCATAGAGGTGTAACTGGTTACCGTTACAAGCGTTAGTATGCAAGTGTCTTCTTGAATACTGTTAGGGGTGAAATTCACTAACACAGGTATTATAATGAAAACAGGTGCTTTTGTTTCAAAACCTCAAGTGTTCTGTGCAGTATACATCCTTCAAAATCACTCTATTCCCAGCTAATGCATGCATAACCAAGGGAATATAAGCCCATGTACAGTACTTCGGTACACAGCTGCGTGATCATTGAATATTCATATAGTGTTGTGATAGGCGTTGTTTGAGCTATTTGTAATGAGGACAGTTTTTTTCAAAATAGCCTGCAGATTTTGACTGTTTTCGCATTGTTTCTTTATATTTTGCCATTCACACTACCATTTTCAGTCACTACATAAACAACTCCATCCATGAATAGTATAGTTAGTGTTTTGACAAATAAAGAAAAACATTAGGCCGTATGTATTTCCCTTTTCGTGAACAGGTAATATCACTTTAAAAGTAAACAAGATCATCATTTTGATATCTTCAACATTCTTGAAACACCAGTGACCATTCTTTGCAGAAGTCTTTTATCTCCCAATTTCCCCAAATGATTTCTTGGAAACTGTGTGTCAGGTTTATGGAGAACAATGTTTTGATCAGTGCAAAGTTCTACAATGTTAAATCAACTGCTCTAAGGGGAGGTGACAAGTGGCAAAAAGGGAACAGGATACAAAATAAGACTTCTTGCAATGGTTTTAAGTCTACTGCATTTACCTGGTCTTCTGTGAGAGCGATGGATGTAATTTTGCAGTTTCCACCTGTTTCTTTAGTTTTGTGTTCAGTTCTGCTGATGTCATGAGAGGTCTTGTCCTTTGTTTTCACCTTTTTACTCTTCTTGTAAAATGCACAATGCCACTTTTCTGGGTTTAACTCAAAGAATGCATTAACTGAACTTTATCCTTTTTCAAGAGTGATACCCATTTGTCATTTCGTGTAAATAAGTCTGCTTGCCTGTTGAAGTTGAACATCTCTTCAATAAGTACTGTACCTGTAAGAGCTAGTCTGGAAGGATAAGTCTGTAATTCCCTTGATTACAGACTTATCTGGTCTTAAACTTGAAAGAAAATTCATCCCCAGGATTAAGACTGTTATTATGTGTATAAGGGAATTAAATTTATTTATATTTCTACCAGCACAAGTGACTTTTTCATAAAGATGTGTATTTATGAGACTTAAAGAGTGATCATAGTCTTGGCAAGGCACACTTATATTTGGTGTTTGTCAAAAATTGTGAAAGATATTTGCAATAAAATATTAATAACTACATTAAAAGTGATGTCCTTAGTTTCTCTCTTTATTCTGTTCACTCACTCTCAATAAGACATGTGCAACAGGGAATAATCTCCAAAAACTTCAGATACTTAAATGTGAAACCCAGTTTCAGAGTTTTGTTTTCTTTTTCTAGACACATTTCCCTTCCATCTCATCGACACTCATCAGTCAGCTCAACTCTTCAAAATGAGATTATACAAGTGCAACAAACATAAAGAAAATTTTTCAGGACATTTCCTGATCTAACACTACATCTCTTTTATGACAAGTCTTCAACACTTTTAAGTTTCCAAAAATGTCTGTGAACTTTTCCAGAATTTGCAACAACCACCCTGCATAAGCTTTATTTGACCAGAGTAAGGGTTAAAAGTTCATTTGACCAGCACAAGGGTAAGGGAAAGAATATTCAATTATTGACCTATGTGGCCTGGGCATGTATTCATATCTGCATGATACAGACAAGCAGTGCATAACTTACTATTTGAGCACTCACTTTTAAAAGATGTACCACATAACCACTGGTTGGTCTGACTGACCACCCAAAAACATTTTGTGAAGGATACCATACAAGCATCAAGTTCTACAATGCCACCAACGATTCAAACCACTGACCACACTAACTTATGGGGGCAGGGAGGAGGATGATCTTACAAGACTTGTGTAAGTACAATGTCATGAGTACCAGAAAAAATGCAGCATTTCTAGTTGTCAGTATGAGTACAAACATATATTTAAAGAGAATTTAAAGGGAGAAAGCAGTCGCCCCAAGTTTATTTTCAAAAATCTGCCAAATCTTACAAATCTATTTTGCTGACCAGTATTTTTCATTACATTTTTGTATACAAACATTGAATATTAAACGTAATCAAAGGAGTTATTCTGCAGGAATTTAACAAATAAGTTACAAAAATACTGTCACATGATTGATAGGAGCCATTCCTGAATTAGGATGATGGGGTACACTAATTCAAATTGGGGGACTGCATTTTCCCTTTAACTTTGCATTAGCACCAATATGTGACTCCATATTTGTGAGTATGAGCACAAATCCACAAACCTGCTTGTAGTGAGTGTAAACTTGTTATTACTCCTAAGAGTATTTGTATGTAACATTACTCCACAGAACATAGATTTGTACTGGTACTCCACTCATACATTCTGAAAAGTGAGCATTGGTTCAAAATATTTTACTACTTTTTATGAAACTGATGTGTACTCATATTTTCAACAAGAGAATACACATGTGCTTGTACTCGCAATACCTTATTAAAGTGTTCTTCCAATACAAGTTTGCAACAGGTGAATGTGCCAATACATGACTTGGTATGATGCATACATTTAATGTAATGATTTATGTAATCATACCCAGAGCTAAAATCCATGGATAAAAAATTGCTTTTGAATCACATCAAATTGACTTCTAGTTTCATTTTCAAGATATCATGCAACACTAAATAATAACAGGCCCATAACTTATCATAAATAATACTTGTTTGTACCACTTTAAGGCCATTTTTGTGAAACACTTTTGAGTCTTCATGGGGCTAGTATTTCGTAGATGTCTTCAATATGGATATAACTAGCTAGAATCTGGACCATTAAACCCCTGCCCCACTATCAAGACAAGATGATGTGGATGCAAGCATACATTATAGGAACCAAACAAACCTGAGTGTACAAATGACATGGAAAGTACAGCGTACAAGGCATGATTATCTTTTGACTTGGTATTTGATAGAAAAAAGGTGAAGAATCTGATTTCATAAAATATATGCCTAACTTATTAAACATTAAAATGGTATGCTGGAAATATTTGCACCAATGACTAAATGGTTAAAATGATCCAAGTATTATGAACTGAGCAATTTTAGCTAGTCTGACCACAGAGCTCTTACTCTTTAATACTCACATAGGGGTAAATTACTAAATGGAGTTGTCGGCTAATTTTTCAGGTAATAAAATAATAGTACAATGATTGCACACTTACACACACCATCTTCAGTTCACTGATGCACTTGATTTGCCACGCCAGTCTCTTCATGATCCACAGTTCATTTCTGTTTATATGGAATTGTTTTTCAAAAGCCTTGTGATACCAAAATAAGGTCATTGAAGAAATCCCAAGTCTGTAGACTTACAAACACAATACAAGATTAAGTGCAGAGAAATTTAACAACCTCCACAGGATGCACATAGCTTTAACATCCGACCTCATGTTTCACTTCAGCTGCGTGAGCTGCAGTTTAAAAATAACCTTTGACATGGCACCTACTAGCACCAGCTAATGTGTGTTTAAGATGTACAGATATTTCTCAAAACAGGTTGTAACATTAAGTGGAATACACTCAACATTTATAAACACCAAACGTACATTCTCTGAGACACTAACACTAAATCAAACTACCAGCCCAAATTGCTTCACTGTATAGCACCACCTTATCCCTGCATCCATCCATCAACCTCTCCATACTTCATCTGTCTTCTATCCTCATCACCTTGTTTTCTTCTCTTCTTCCTCTTCCTTCTTACTATCTGCTTTCTTCTGAGCCTTTGTTTTGGTGACCTCATACACATTATTCAAGTCATAGTCTTTAACAATGTTTTCCTGAGTGATAAACAAACAATGTTTTTAAATTTTGAAAAAGGTTACTATTGACTATTATAGAATGCTGAAAATACTTCACACTCAAACAGCAAATGCAGTGACCATAATTTGAATTACTGTACACCACCAGACCAGTTATCCTATTTTTGTATGGCTCTTTTATTCATGCGACATGTGTTTAATTTTTAAATTCATACAAAATAATTCCTGGGTGCACCTTGCCAACTGTATATCACACTAATGCTATGACACATCATGAAAGATACTGATGAAGTAAATCAAATGAAATTTGTAAGATTTAGCTATAAACATTTCAAAATAAAGCTAGGCAACTGCTTACTCCTTTCAATCAAAAGATCAACAAACCAACAAGAAGGAGAAATCAACTATGACTTGTTCTTTTACCCATTCCATGCAATAATTGTTTGAAATTACTCAACTGCAAGCAAATGTGCTTTATCACAATGCTAAGCAGCCTGGTAGTTCTGTACCCACCCCATATTTCAAACCATACCTTTCAAACCATTATACAGATATATACAAAACACAAGCCAAATCTAACAGAGCACATCCCTCTCCCAGCTCACCAATGGAAAGACAAGACCACATGACTATTTTAAACCAGTTTTCAAGAAACTATCCATTCTACAGGTATATGATAATTCACTATAAACATTTTTACTGTGGTGAAAATGATTAAACTGGGTTAAAATCTGCTGCAAAATTACTCGAAATCCACCATAAAATTCACCTTGTTGAAAATTCTGAAAGAGATAATGGTTTAGCTACTTCTATGAAAAGAAAATAACTAAGGCGAAAATTCTAATTATGAACCACTAGTTGCAACTACTCTCATTTTGAGTTGCTAATTGTGGTTTAACCTCACAAGATAACCTGCACTCTTTTTTACATGGAAAACAATCTGACCAGCTAGTCTGATCCCCAGATATTAATAATATTAAAGGTCAGATTTTATGAGGGCACTTGTTTTTACTAGAATTTTCACCTTGGTTAAATTGTAAGTAATCTCAAATGATATTATTTAAAATTCCACTCCAATTAAACGCTTTTAACCGCAATGCTTTTTTTTAATTTTCTGAAGGAAAGGGTGGTTTTTTCTCCACCATAAAAATTCACCTTTTTTTCATTTGAAAAACAGTTTAAATGTTCATAGTGATTCAGAAAGATACCTCATGAAATATTCTATAAACTAACAGTACTTGACTTTACCTCACCTTAGTAAAATTATACTTGACAGTCTGCCCTCTACTATTTTTTCCTGGTTTTCGTGACACCTCCTTGCCATTCTGGAACAGAATCAGTGACGGCATCTGTTTACACAGAGGTGACGTTTCCACACCAAATCTGAGTAAAAGGATGAACATAAGTACAAGTTTGAATCTTGATACACAATGACATTAGTGGATATTTTGAAGCCGATGTTTCACATTTATTATAAGTAATATATTATTAACATTTGAAACAAACCACAATGTAAAAGTGTAATATTGATGGTTTGATATTATTTTAATGTACAGTATCCTATGGCATGGTAAAGTTAGATGGGATTTTACGACACACAAATGTGTTACATAGAGTCACCTAGAAAAGAAAATGGTGCAATGTTGGGGTACAATTAGGTACAAAAAAGGGGGGGAGGGGTCAAATTCCACTAAAATGTCCAGGCAAATGCGGGAGTCATGTCAAAAGTTTCTATACAGTTTACTTTCCTTGAGAAAGCCCAGAATAAGGGAAGGATCTGTCTGCTCAAGTAAAGTTTTCAGGTCTGTAAAGGCACCTATTCTTACATAATGTACAAGTAAAGACAAGACAAAGCTGGCAAAGCTGAACATATTCAAACATTATCTACCCTCCATTTACTGTACAGTAATTTATTTTCAGAAACTTGTGTAATAGTTGTTGTTTTATACCATAGTCTCTGAAGACCACAAAGCAACAACTGGCTTCACAAGGGTTTCACATTTGCTCTGTAAACCTCCAATGACCTGTTTTCTTCTAATCTTCTCTGTTTGTACACAAGGGATATGTATCTACTGTACTTAACAAGCACCTAACACACAATTTAATGATTCATAGAAAATCCCAGCCCTTCTTGAGGTGTCATGTTTACAAACAAAATGTCACAAACACCAACACACACCTCAATTACTTAAAATAGATAAGGCCTTTCATCTATTATGTAGATTTATAAAACAAAAATGGGCAATTAAACCTTAATGAAAGAGTTAAGTCATACATACTTCTTAGCTATTTCTGGGTATCTTCCAGCATCTACTTTACCAAATTTTAATCTTGAGTGGTGGTACCTGGAAAAGAAATGAAAGGCATTGGTTTTTGAAGTGAAATCAACCCATTTCTCAAAAGTTAGTAAGTGATAAACTTTTGTGATTTTTATGAAAAAAAAAAAATCCAAAATAGAGAAGCCTAACAGTACATATCTTCAAACTGAAGAAGAAAGCTAGGATCCACATTTCTTTGAGTTGTCCTTGCCCTAACATGGTTTTAAGAAAAAAACTTAAGCATTCAAAAGATGGAGTTATTGACAAAAGACAGTCTCCTTTTTATGTACTCCCAGTCTCTAAAACTATTTTCTACTGTCATTAACTGTGGATGATCATTCTTTCAGGTATATGAACCAATCATAATAGATTTCCATTGTGAACTGTTTTATCAATTGAATGACACAAAATTCAACCACCTAGCTTCAAGAATCTCATAAAGACTATCAAATTTTGTTTCATATTTTTCATACATGCCATACTTAAAAATGTTATAGCTTACTCAACAGATAACTTGGCAAAGTCTCCTGCAAAAGCTAGACATTCAGGGGCCCAATTGGCATAAAACTGAACCATCCAGGTTGTTCTTGGATCTGTTGTAAGTTCTTCCTGCAAAAAAGTAAAGAAAAAATGACCTTAGTACCAACATACAAAGCCACTTTTCATTATTACACAGTGTTTACCCTGAACGACTTTTTTATTAGCTTGGTAATTTCCTGTGCAAACATTTCCAAAAGTCCCTACCTACTGACCTCAGTCATTTCTTTCACAAAACAGACACTCCTGAGTAAAGATAGTTTTAAGATCTCAACCCTTCAACAGAACTACTGCAAACTTGCCCACCCACCAAAAAAGCTCAAATATTTCCCAATGGAACTTCAAGCACTTCCATCACGAATGCTGCCAGCTTAAGTACCTTTAAAAAAAAAACAGCTGAAATCTCTGTGGTTGAAGAACCATCTGACAAGTCTCTGTTCTTCCCCTTCATCCCCAAGTCTTGTGAAATAGACATTGCATACTTATGTACTTATCCGATCAGACTAGAAAAGTTTTTAACTTCCTTTTGGTCCCTCTACCTTCTCTCCACTAGAGTGCTATCATTACTTACATAGCTATTCTATCTACATTGATTTGCTCAATTGAATTACTATTGCTGTATTCATTCTCTAATTATAGTGTCACCGTTATGCTCATGGCTGAAATTAAGCACTCATCCTATCGTCTGAGATGACTAAAAATTGCATCGGACAGCCACCTTCTCTCTTTGAGCTTGTCCGATGGACAAGAAGATTTTATGTAATTGAATAGTAAACTATGTCAGCAAGAAAGTACTGTACTGTATGTCATAAAAATCTGGTGCTGAGACAATTGTATGGGCTGCCATTCATCATTGAGACATAAAAATAAAATGAAAAAGGTCACTGGAAAGCATACAGAATTTAAAGTAGTTTGTTTACTATGGCAGTGACATGACATTGATTATCCATCTTTTGTTTGTCATTTTCCTTCAGACAACCAAAAATATTTTTGGACAACCAAAACTTGGCTTCAAGGTTATCCTATGGACAACCTGAAAATTTCTCAAACATCAGGCTTGAAGCTGCTCATCTTTTATGCTCCATTGAACAAATATTGCTTTATATATTGTGCAATGAGAAGGAAGGAAATAAACTGAAACTGAATGTTGTTTTAATGAATATGTGTTACAATTCAGAGATGAGCCTGAGGTGCAAAAAAAAAATCACTGAACTTTGTGGGTGGACACCACACTGTCTGAGTGCGAAGCGCAAGCCGTTATGGATGGGGTCCAGGGGCCGCCATTGGGCTCCTGGTGGGGTCCAGGGGCAATGCCCTGGTGGGGGTTCAGGGGGCAGTGCCCCCAGAAGCTCTTGTTACAAATTCTGTTCTTACAGTTTACACATTAACAGAAGGCATTTACCTCTAAAGTGTTGCCTTCAAAATATGTCACATTCTGTGGTCCCAAATATGCTGGCTCTGGGAACAAAACAACCACAACTAAAAAAAAAAAGAGAAAAAAAGAGAGAGATATTGTTAGTTTTAATAAATAACTATGAAAGGACTTGCTGAATACCCCCACCCTTTAGTGAATATGCTCTAACCACAAATAAAATGGACACTTAGGATGGTATTAAATGGCAAAATATCTGACGGGAGAGGTAACAGTGAAAGAAATAACGTGCATACCTGTACAGGTACATTCAATGAGCTGTCTTGTGATAAAAAATTATTAACATAAATATGCAATTTACAGTATCCATACATACTGTACCAACACTTAAAGAAGTAACAGCAACACTACATTTGAAGTCAACTAAACAGTATTGTGGAGTAATTAGTTCAACATCAGGTGATATTCTAATGTTAAGAGAGTCTTCATAGGGATTGGGGACTTTAAGTGGGGACTGACCACTAGACCAAAGGTTCACTAGATCAAAGGTACACTGGACTGAAGATTCTCTTGTACAAATATCTACTTTGGTTTTAGAAGTAGGGTTAGGATTCAGGTAGATTTAGGATCTCCAGTCTAGTGAACCTTCGATCTAGCAAACCCTGCCCCGTTAAATGAGAAGCAGAGAAACACAAGTTACAGAACAGCATGCAAGTTTGATAATTGTAGCATGGTAGCATACCCTTTGTCCTTTATCAATTTTACTGATGCAATTTTTACTATGAATGAAGAATTGATGAATAAATGTAGGCGAAAGAGCAATTTAGTAAGCTGTCAGCATACTTCAGAAAATGGCTACAGTATGATGGCTCAAGACACACCTAAATTGATGAACTCTATTCCGAATTACCCTTAAATCACTAGGAAACTATATTAGATCTGGGAATGCATTCCAAAGGAGATGACCCAAGCAGACAAGCACCCATCTTGCAAATGGCCATAAACTGCAATGAGTTTAATTGTCATCCAATTGGGGAAATTGTACATGGGAAATTTGTTGTGTTTGTGGCTCCCTTCCAGTGTGTGACAAAGTGCAACTTAAATGATGACATTTTACAATAACCTGAACTTAATTAAACATGCTTAATTTCCTGTACATACCTAAACAAGACACTGCAAATAACAGAGAAAGTCTTGGGTCAGCATAGAAGAACAGAGCAAAATTAGCCACTTTGCTAAAATTGAACACTGTAACAATGTATTGCTGGAAAGGTGGTCTTCTCCTATTCTTCAACACTATGACACATGCAAGGAACAGGAGGATGTTGGTCTCTCCCTGGAATGAAATAATTGAAAGAATTAAACACTCATTTTCAAAAAGTCAATGTTAACCAGAATTCAGAAATGTAGTCAAGTTTCAATGATTTCATTACACTAATGTAGACTTTTGTCTGTTCATAAAGGCTTATTACAATATTAAAGTTACTGTATGGTGAAATGTCACCAAAGAGAGCTGTTCTTTTCTGGCAGTTTAAGAATCAAGTCCCCCAAGGACAGATCCAATGGAATTATTCAGTATCTTTCACTGTTCTCAAGATATACCTCCTCAAAGTTTGATGGTTTCTGGAGTAAATCGTTGCCTACACAAAAACAATGTGTGAAGTGTTGCACAGAGTAAGCATTTCTTTTGTTAACTCTATAGGCTATCAACTATCTCTTAACTACTGATCGGATCGTTTACAGTTATGGTGAGTGATGTAATGCTTTCTTCAAGAAAACAATAAAAGCCAAGGTGGTCTTGACAAGTATTGTATGCCATTTTGTAAGGTACCAATGCAATTGCCAAAAATATGACAGCAATGGCCTTTGTGGCCTTGAGTTATTTCCAGCCCTGCACTTGCTTTAAACTAATTCCTCCTTGATATTCTACACTTACCAAACACATTTTGGAAAAATAGGGTTAGGTTTCATAGCTGGAGAAGCTACTTAACCCTTCATTGTGATGGTTACACAAATGGTCACAGGTTAGGATCCGTGACCGGAGGACTCTGGACGATTCTCACCCAAACAATTTTCTCCTATTCATCTCTTCCAGGACAGCAGCAACCAGACAATTTCCTTTCGGAAAATTCCCAGTCATTACATTTACCCCTCAGACAACCCCCTAACAGTGGTGCCGCCAGGGTTTGGTGATTGGGGGGCAGAACAGATGACATTGCAATGCCACCTCAGTTCCCCCCCCCCCCCCAAGTCTGCATAAATTGTACCTTTTTTGTATGCCCCTGTATACAGCAGTGTGGAATCCTTTTTGTCACTATATAAAGGTGCCGTCCTGGGGAGGGGACTAAGGGGAGGGGAGGGGAGGAGAAAATTTTGTTAATTTAAGGTTGCCTAGATGCAAAATGGCGGCATCTTTTTGGTATTTTTTGAACTGATCATGTATGGCTGGAAAATATCCTTATTTTCATTTACTGTAGGTGAAAGAGGATAGCATGCATCCCTGTGATTTGTAGCAGTGTGGCCGGATCCTTCCGTTGTCATGGGTGTCCCCCCTCCCCTTTGAGAAATTTTTGTTAATTTAAGGTTGCTTAGATGCAAAATGGTGCTGATCATACTGTAAATGGCTGGAAAATATCCATAATTTAGTGAATTTTACTTTTGATTAGGTGAAAGAGGAGACTTGAGTTTGCATTATTAGAGAAGGGTAGGTTGCCAACAAACCTCCTAAAGCCCCCTTTTGGCTACTTTAACGTCTTCTATTCCAGGAAAGTTGTTACGTAAACACATGTGCGTGGAGTCCACAGTTCATTCTTGGACTATTACAAAAAATCTTCCTTTGCTTCATTGTGCATTATAAAAGGGTAACTAAGGCCAGCAGACACCAGTATAAGGCGTCCTGGAAGCTCTGGATTAATTATATGAAATGGGGCACTGATACAGTATGATGATTTTTAGCCTACAGTACCTGACATCCAAATGATACTAGTAGTAGATAGAGTATCATGCTGAGCACTTTACAACTATCATATTTTTACTAAGTTTGAACAAAAATCCAGACGAACAGCTCTGCAATGGGGAATGGGAGGGAGAGTATAGGTGCAGGGAGGTGATATTAGTGACAGGTAAAGCAAAAGGGGTTAAGGACTAAAGAGCACTTTTAAGGATGTTTTTTCGTTGTAAGCGTGTTAGCAATCACCATCTATACCGGTAATGGCTGTGCGCGAAGCGCTCGGTTAAAAATTGAAAAATGTATAACGGCAAATGCGTACTTTCATCCTTCCACATCATGCTACAAATTAGATTGAACGATCCCATAGGCCCTACAGAGGTTGGAAATGTTCTTCTGTTTTTTGGAAAAGTGTTGTGATCAGAATAGTTGCATAATTATAACTTTGCATGTATTATAACTCATGAGATAGAGTGAAAACCGTGACGAATGCTGCAAAGCGCGCCGAAATTTTTCATTAAATAAGATAGCCATGATAAAACGTACATTCATGCTCTGCATTGAGACACTTTCAATTTCCTAACAAACCTACAGTATTTGCCAATCACAAAGCTGGTTTTTACCTGAAAATTCGTTAACAGCTTTCAACTTTTGTTGCTGTGCTTCTGCGGGAGTTGATACTGAAAATTTTGATAGTTTGCGAAGGATTTGCTATAATTCTGATAGTTTGACAACCATTTGTGATAGAAAATGGTTACATCACTCAGTGGAAAACACACCTCACCCTACCCCCTACAGAAATCTATAGCTTAAATGCCTTTGGGGATCATTTTAAAATTTTCTAAAATCGACTGGGGGCGCACACCCCCATGCGCCCCTGTGCCTGTGCCACTGCCCCTACCGTACTAGAAAATTTGGAATTGTCTGGGTGGGAATTGTCCCAAGGGAATTCACAGAGCAGGAATTGTTCAAAGGGTACAGGGGAATTGTCCAAAACCCCTAGTGCACATTATGTAAAATGTAATTCTGTGTGAATGAATTCCATGACACTATCAAAGTGTAGACCCACCACCATGACTGAGGTTGAATGAGCATACCCAAAACTTCTTGCTACAAATACTGTGCACTCTAGATTACCAATTAAAGGCTCTCTAAGCTCACCCCAGGCAGTAACAATTCCCCCAACTAACCTAACTTCTAGCCCCGCCTCCAATTTAAACACAAACAACTGTTTAATAGTAGGACATTTCCAAGACAGAGCAACAATAGCCTGAGCTGAGTTTAAATTGCTCGAGGCAATATTGAAAAACAAACTGTGTGTGACTCTGAGCCTAATTAGGAACCCAACTGACTGTCCAAGTCATCATTACGAACCAGAGTGGTGCTATTATTGTTTGAATGAATGGCAATCAAAGTACAGTCACCAACTGGATTTAGAACTATGGGGGTATGTCTCAATGTATTTGGGGGGATGCCATAGCTCCTTTAACCTAGAGCATTTACCAGGCTGTGGAAACTCATAGTGAACACCTACTGTACAGTACAACTCAGGAATCGCACACTGGAGTGGGCATGACCTTTATAATGTTCAAAATTTGAGTAAAAATTTTGTTTCATTTTGGAAACAAACTAGGCCTGCCTTCATGACTTAAAGGGCAAACCTCCTCATCCTAGCCAGTTCCAATTTTTTCAATTAACTTAGGCCTACTTCTACGGAATCTAGCCCTTCCTAAAACTGTCTTAAGCTCCTCCATGTGCAAACACAAACCTAGTTTATTGCTTATGGGCCACATCCTGGTGAGCATAGCAGACCCTAATGAACACTCTCTGTGGATGTTGTGTAATGTGAGCTATAGTACTCCCTACAGTACTGCCCAAAAGTAACTGAGGAAATTAGAGTGCACTCTAATCCTATAATCCGCTCTGAGCGCGGGGACACAATAGCCCCGCAACCCCCGCGGGAGATTATTTATTCAGAGGAAACAAGAACCCATTCAACCTGCCTTCCCATTGTGCTGCCTATTGTACTTGCCAAGTGTAACGGTTACCCACATTACCGTTAGTTCAAGCTTTGTCAACATACGACTGCCTCAGATTGAGCTGAATGCAAAACGAACGGAAGGCTGGATATTTTTTGACACTGAGTTTTTCGCATAACTTTCGCATGGTTTAGCTTCTCGTGGTTGCTGTTGTATCTTGTACCGTACTTGGCAAATCTCCATTCATGAAACGTACAACTCCGTCATAGTTATAGACGACATACTGCGCCCAGGACTGGACTATGGACACTGCGAAACTAGCGGGCGTTTCTTTTTCTTGCGGTCGTATGGTACAGCTCAGAATAAAATGGACGTTAGAAGCGTTAAGCGTTAGAAAATTCCGTTTGCTAACGATGGTTGGCAAGTTCAAAAATATTGCTGAGCGTTTTAAAACTTCATGAATCTTTTAATAAATAACGGAAGAACACAGAACTGCTGTCTGCCTTACCAAATCTCCGTCATTTAAAAGAAAATATCGTACATTTGTTAAAAATGATTTAAAATATTCGAAAATGTATCGGAAATTTCGTGGCAAGTCCCGAAATATTTATGCGCGTTTAAAAACTTTATGCACCTTTGATTAATAACGGAATTACACATATAACTGATGTGTACTTCCGAAAATCTTCCTCACAAAAAAAAAGTCCAATCGGACATTTGTTAAAAGTCATCTAGAATATACGAAAATGTTTCGGAAATTTCTTGGCATGTTCGAAAATATTTTTGCGCGTGTAAAAACTTAATGACTCTTTTGACAAATAACGGATGAACATAAAACCGCAATGTACTTCCGAAAATCTCCGCCATTAATGAAAAAGTACGGTATCGGGCATTTGTTAGAAATCATCTAGAACATTAAAAAAACGTTTCTTACTTCCGGAAATTTTTTGTATGTTGGAAAATATTATTGCGCGTTTGAAAACTTCATGAATCTTTTGATAAATTTTGGAAGAACATAAAACTGCTATTTAATTCTAAAAATCTCCGTTTTTTTCATCGGACAGTTGTTAAAAGTGTTCTAGAATATTAGAAAATGTTTCGGAAATTTCTTGGCATGTTCGAAAATATTTTTGCGCGTCTAAAGACTTTATGAATCTTTTGATAAATAACAGAAGAACATAAAACTGCAATTTACTTCTGAAAATCTCCGCCATTAAAGAGAAAGTACCGAACACTTGTTACAAATCATCGAGAAAACTCAAAAAACGTTTCTTACCTTCGGAAATTTTTTGCTCCTTCGAAAATATTATTGCGCGTTTGAAAACTTCATGAATATTTTGACAAATAATGGAAAAACATAAAACTGCTATTTAATTCCGAAAATCTCCGTCATCAAAAAAAAAAAAAAAATCTTCGTCGGACATTTGTTAAAAATCATCGAGAATATACGAAAATGTTTCGGAAATTTCTTGGCATGTTCGAAAATATTTTTGCGCGTGTAAAAGCTTAATGAATCTTTTGATAAATAACTGAAGAACATAAAACTGCAATTTACTTCCGAAAATCTGTGCCATTAAAGAGAGAGGTATCGGACATTTGTTAGAAATCATCTAGATCACTCAAAAAACGTTTCTTACTTTCGGAAATTTTTTGCATGTTGGAAAATATTATTGCGCGTTTGGAAACTTCATGAATCTTTTGATAAATTGTGGAAGAACATAAAACTGCTATTTAATTCTGAAAATCTAGCCCTAACACTAACATCTCCTGAGTTTTACGGCGAAGCAATTGGAGGGACTTTTTGAATTTCAAATGAGTATCTGTAAATTCAAACATTATACCAGAAAATTGTTAGGCTACATCTCCGTTCGTCAGCTAGGCCTACGATCTAACGATTTTCTTAAAATTTTGGAAATATTGCGCGAGGCTGTCGTGGAATGAAGTATTTTCTTATAACAAAGTGTTTCGCGAGAAGTGGCAACTCGAATTTTACCAATAAAACTGTGTTCGGATATTGGGATGTGTTATCGTTACCTTGTAAGTACTGGAAAGCGCTCACGATTTGTATATCCAATGTAAAAATCCCGATTAGAACTGATACGTATTTTTTCTGCCTGACTTTCACGAAAATGTTGGCTTCCAGCCAGACAAGGGCCTACACAATACTCTACGAAGCCACATTGCGCGCAGGGCACATGACTTGGCCTGTGTTTCAGTTGTCTTGGTAATTTTGATATCAGTGAGAACATTCCAATCGAGGGCCCTAAACTGTCAACAGCGGTATAGCAGAAGGATTGCTGCTTTACGCGCGGCGGTAACACCCCTTTGTTCCTTGCGATAGATATTCCCCAACCCATCTTACTTTTCAACTTGAAAGAACTGGCAACTGTCAGCTTTCTGGGAATTGAATTGCAGTTTGTACGGCCTTTCAACAAATTACGAAAAAACAAAACCTTCCCCGCTGGCGAATTGGATCCGACCGTGTGGCCGGCCAATCATTTCCCAGGCACATGTAGTGTTCCCAACTTATTTGCATGCAACGTTCTGTGTATTGCGAGCATTGCACATTTTCACGACACATAATCGGTAATGAACCAGTGAAAACACCTTTTTTGGGCATTACTTGTGACGTCATTGGACTTCCCCTTTTTTCACAAACTGACGCGTGCAAAATATCCATTGGCTTCTACCAATCCCCGTGATGGTTTGCTGTTAGCGACCAACTGTTAAGTCCCGCCCCTACTAGGCTACACCCACTTCTACAGCACGGTCTGACTTACAGTATTGTACTGTCGATACACGATCGTACTGGCGATTCTGCGTGTAGGCCTGATAGTGCAGGTATAGTAACCTAACGAAGTAAATTTCATACTCTGGGTAACGTACCGCTCTACGTGCGTTACGAACTAGCTGGCATGGGCGAAAATTCAGTATGAAGATTTTCAGCAAAATCAACCATTTCGAGCTAAATTTTGTGCCTTATCTTATTCATGGGTGTAGAATAAGTCTTCTCTTGGGAAAAGTATTTGGTAAGAGTTTGGTATCGGACGAAATATCACTTATGTGTAAAAACCAAGATGGCGCTGGCTGTCGAAGATTGCAAAGAAATTTGAAGCGATGTGTGTGACGTCACGAAACGTACAAGGACTAAATTAGCATACGACTTCCAAAAAAGGTTACGCAAAAATGGGCGCTGTCCGTTTATGATGAATGAGTATTAAATCCACAGCTGCGATTGGCTACTTTTCGTACAGAAACTGCATTTCCCAGGTATTTGCAGTGGCCCTTATAGCATGCAATTGCAAGTTGTGGTATGTGTACATTAACGTTGTACAATATTAGGCCCATGTATGAACGGTGTTTTGCATGACTAGACCTGGAACTTTGCTGGCGCCTATAGCGTATATAGCGTGTGACAGTACTAAGTGACAATGCAGATACGGTTGCAAGGGCCGGGTTAAAATTCGGATCATGTTAGCACATCACGCCGAGGGTGAATTTAAGGGAGATCCCGGCAAAGACAGGGTGGGGGTATATACTGCATTGCATTCCGCTGTAGGGCCCTGAGTCGGAGATTCAGGTGCCGAAAATTGATTGCCGAAATTGTCATCTTAATTCTCTCTCTCCCTAAATGGACTATAATTGGATTAATGTTTTCCTAAGGACTCGGACTTCAAATGTTTTGAAAAATAGGTAAGCTTCAAAATTTAAACACTTGCGTCGTAGAGGGCATAGAAGGAGGTTCGTTAGAATTAAACTGAAGTCCATTGTGGTTCCAAAGGTTACGGGTGGGGTTAAAATGGGATCCATATTCATCGCAACATCTTTGTGAAATGAAAACGAAAATGCAGTAAGGCCATTGTATTGTACCGGAACATGAGGATGTCGGAACTAAGATGTATTGTCATTGCAATGGCGTTCCCTCTGACTAAGTTTTTGGTAGATAGCAGAATGGTTGAATTTTATGGACTTGAGCAGTTTAACATTTATTCCCCCGAATATGCGGATCCATGCAAAGTCAAATTACGGACTCTTACCAAATTTTCCCCTCCCTCCCATGCAAATCCCAAACTCAGCCTGTTGTGTTTTAAATAAATATGAAGCTATGCTCGTTTGGGAGGACATAACTTTCGTTACAGCCCAGGGAGGGGAGCAATTCAGAGATCTACCGGTCCAGGCTAATTCCGATCCCAGTGAAGCACGGAATGGATGCCGTAATTGAGTTCAAGTCCGGCTGTGACGTTAAAGCCTTGTTCAGTGATTTTTTCTTGTTTTGATATGTATCTTTTAATGGGGAGCACTGGAAATATGGTGAAACATTTTCTACTTTTAAGCATACAGGAAACGGAGAGTCTTGATAGGACTGATATTTCTCACAATTCTTAGTCGCGTTTAAGTTTATGCCTTCAGTAGGCCTAGGAAGAAGTGTCTAAACCCAAGGCCACAGTTTTCGGCAGTGGGTCTGATCAGGCGAAGCTCGGTAAAATTTGACCCAAAGCTAATGGGGAGCTTCTATGGAACAAATTCTTTTTTCCGTTTTCCAGAACATACTTTGTCAAAATGCTTAATCGTTATTTGTTTCACACGTAATAGCTTCCGAACTTCATCAGCCTACATGCTTGGAAAAATATTGTAGATGCCAAAATAAGCTTCGGAGCATTCTGAGTAGAATTCAATCTAATTACCATTCAGCCGAGAAAAAACAAACACAGTTTTAAGTGAAGTAATGCCTCTCCCCTAGTATGCAGAAATCGAGAAGAAAAACGTGTGCATGGGACCCACGGAAATTAAAATTATAAAAGCAGTATAGCCTATTTCAAGTTTATTGTGTAAACGAAATCGGGAGGTTATTAAAGTTAATTGTAAAATGCTTAACTTCAATCTTCCTTGACCGATTATTGAAACATCATACTTAATAAACATCGTTCACAAATTGAATGAATGAAATACTTTTAAATCCCCCTCCCCTTTCAAAAAGAAAATGAAAATAATAAAACAAGGAGAGCGAATGCGAGATAAATTTTACATCGTAATATTCATTGCTCCAAGTTGCAAGTGGCGGCGCAGAGTGTTCCAAACGGCGTGGACAGCCTTCGGGATACAGGCGTGTTCGGGTCAATTTTGCTCGGCATGTACTTGCGAAATAATCAGTGCCGATCATTCTCGGGGCCGTTGTAAGGTTCTGTGATTGGGGTTGTGACCTTTAGGGTCTAAATTCTGACATGTTTTAGGTACTTTTGATTTGAGGCATGTACATGTTGGACTGAAGACATTTAGTGAGTCATAACTTCAATTGGAAGATTATCATAAAAATATCATTTGTCGGTAATATTGTCTGCCAAAATTTCCATGAATGTGATTTAAAATAGCAGCAGCACTTTACGCCGCTACGTGGAGACACATCCTGACTACCTCAATATTATGCAGTTGTCGTTCTCATCCTTCCAGTGGGTTAGCAAAAGAGAGAAAAATGATGCAACTCAGTCAACAAATATTCTTAAAGAATCTTTACAAATAAGTTGTAATTATTTTTGGTCAACGGTTGCACGGCAATCAAAATGTGACGTTTGCAGTACGACAATTTTCATTTCCAATAATTCGGGAGAACATGGCTGCTGGAAACCTTTTCGGTAACGAATGTACCAGAGGTTACAAAGCACATATAGTCCCCTGTACAAAGTGACTGTGCTGAGTGTTGTCTTGCAGTACTTTACTTATCAAGGTACTATACCTAGGAAGCATCGATGTCCTACCATCTAAGGTTATAATCCCCTCGATATCGATCGGGAAACCTCCCCATTAATATTTTTCGGTGCTTTGTGCTCTTCTGTTGCGCATGAAAAGGGAGCCACGTTGACTAACAAAGAACGCAACTTCAAAGGAAAGCAGTTGACCAGGGGATCGTATTTTCGTCTCCACAGCAACTTTACAAGTTCACTAGCGGGGATCTTAAGACTTTCGACAAAACGACTCTCCTCATTGTTAAGTTTGAATTTTACACAACCATAAAAGTGAGAAGGTTATTCGATGATTATCCTGCTGCTTTAGCCGGCCGTTATATTCCCGTTACATTCATTACTCATTTGAAGAGCTTATAAGTGTACAACAATAGGCAGCTAGGCCTGCTGAAGCCACAGAACGCAACGGTACATCCCCGCGACTTTTGCGGGGAGCGCGCTCTGCGGAATAAAAGATTGCCCGCACTCATCCTGCTATGGATTGCGGGAAACGGGAGCGCATTTCATCAGTTACTTTTGGGCAGTACTGTACATCTTTTGAATTTGATGTCAATCAATTTGAATCAAAGAGCTGTCACTAACCAGTGTGTCACCAACTGGGAATTTTGGTTTCCCCCAACCAAAAATGTACTTGGGATAATGAGTAACTGTCTAGTAAAATAAAGAGATTGGCCATTTTGATGACTAGCCTAGGCCCAGTCTGGAAAGTTCGTATTTCCTACACCGAATTTTTACGCCAGTCACCTGTTTTCTCAACTTTTATGCCACGCCAAATTGTTGTACTGTGTTTTAAGTACAGTGTGTATGTAAAAGACAAGAAAATCACGCCATGAAATTGGCGTATAAGGTCTTTACTGCACGCCGAAGATCTTCGGCGTAACATACATGTTTTCCAGGCCTAGGCCTAACATGCACCCCAAAATCTATTAAAGTTGGCTCAAAAATCCATTTAATGTCAGATGTAACAACTGTAGGCTAAAAAAGAAAAAAAATGATCTGCTTCCAGTACTTCCTAGATGGATACATGGTACAACTGCAGAATACAACGTCTCTCAAAGACATACCACTGAGGCTCTGGAGGCGCAGTCGCAGTCACCGCGACTGCGCCTCCAAAACTCAGTGGACGTAAACAATGAACGCAAGATTCACATTGAGTCGTTCTCAAAATAACACAACCTTCATGTCCCACCACTGTGACTACGACTGCGCCTCCAGTCATGTTCTTCCACTGCGACTACGACTGCGCCTCCAGTCTAGGTTGGAAGATAGATTCATGTTCTTCCACTGTGACTACGACTGCGCCTCCACTTCAGGCTATCTTCCCCCAACAATATGAGCCATGCATTACTAAAGTTACGGCACATGTACATAGGCATGCTGTTGTGGGGTTACAGACTTGAATAGTAGGAGGAACAGAGAGACTGTGTACATGTATGTGCAACTCTATGATTTTTTAAAGGTTGCTTTTTGGAGGGACGTTGTATTCTGCAGTTGCTCCGGCTACATTACTGCAGAAAGGGTACCCTGAGTGGACTGGTGCCTTGACTCAAGTAGTGCACTCTACGGTATACCTAAACATAAACAATACCTATACACACCAGCTTCTTCCACTGACCTAGAGGCTAGACTAGTCTACTCTTTCTAACGTTAGTCATAATAGCCTAACGTTACTCTTACCCATGATAAAACGCAAACAGGTAACTCTGGGTTCTTTAAGGGAAACAAAGTTGTGCAGAATGGACGAAAAGTTCTCAGGAAAACAAAAGAAACGCATAGTACGGTGTTTGCGACGTGGTAAGCACTTAAGTAGTGCCTGATATTAGGAATAGTTAACATTTTTTTCCTCATGGGTTCATCACACGGTCCTGATGTAATGGGACAAGTAATTAACCTGTTCCGCTAAACTTGACTCACGAACGTTGTGGCAGCCGAGTGAAATGACATGCGTTTGCAAGGTGGTATTTACATGGAACGCAAAAGGTCCAAATAATATACGTAAAGTGAGACTAAAGTCGAAATTTCAAAAATAAATGTTACAAACCTTGAAAAATAAATGAATCCAAATGGTCCAACTTGCATCTTCACAGGATTTTTCTGAGCTGAGGTAAAAAATGTTGAAGTTTATTCACTCCATTTAAAATGGTACGGTGGATTGCACAATAATTTGTGGTGTCACTCTCGTCACTCAAAGTACCGTCTCTGTCCTTGTGAAGGTAGCGCGTACATCTTGTGCCAAAATATGATTACTGTCTTACTGTTATGGGGTGACTTGATGAAACAAGCCTTCTTCTTATAACATGCTAAGCAGAAAAACAGGAAACTGGTTCCAAGGTCATATAAATATTTTTGCTTCAGAAGGAAACAAAAGCAAGTAATGTGAGTTGTATATAAGAAGGTCATTACAACTTATTACCGTGCACAATGATCTATTTTAATTAAAGTGAGTAAATTTTAACAATTATATCTCAGCAACGTAATATTCTTTGAGAATAGAATAGGGATAAATACGACTCATCTCAACCTCTAAAATATATATTCTTGTAATTCTAGACTTAAAACATACTTCAATGATTTTGTTACTGAGTTGTACCTCAAACCCACAAGGTATAACGAGACCTACATATCTAGATCTCGTTTTCTTTTCCTTTTTTTACATAATGCCTTCACTTGTTCCTACGTACCGTCCTATAAAATTTATCAGAGTTGCTTATCTCACAGCTACGAACTTTATAACTTTATGGGAAAGCAAGGAGAAGACTAGTAGCAGGGGTTCTGAAGCAAACTAATATTACACCTTAACACATGTATAATTGGTCAAGTTGGGCAGACGGTCCTCGTTACTTTCTCACATGGGCATATTAGCTAGCTAAGGGGAAAGGGGGTAGTGTGCCCCGCAAAAGTATGCATGTATGAGACGTCACATTGTATTTGGACTATCCTACGTGTTTACGACGGATTCGGCTGTCAGTGTACCGTAGGCCGAACGGCTTACCCGGTGCGGTACGGCGTACTGACAAAAGAACGGGTTATATGCTGGTTTTTCCGTGCTTATTTTACGTACAGCGTCCTCTGTAACAAAAAGGTGAGTGTATGAACTTGAACACTATCATATTGTAACTAAAGAGAACAAAATCATTGAAGCCCCCCCCCCCCAAAAAAAATAAGAGGACTGGGATACGTTTTAGTCTCCAATAATTTTAGGATAAGTGTCTCATGGTATGAACAAAAAGCTTAAAAGATAATGAAAATTAATAGTCGCCATCATAGTTTAATATTTTATTTATATAAGCTGATAAGTGGCAAATTTAAACCACTTTCAACAGTGATAAGGTGTAAAAAGTCAAACATTTTGGGGAGACTTTGGGCGCGAATGTACCATTATTACCAGAATTACCATTAATACCAGAATTAACTAACTATACCGTAAACAGCAGTGACACTAGGGGGCATGGGGTGGGGATGGTTTACATTAGATTTCCTTTCCCCAAATGATTTCCCCTGATAAATAGCAACGACCAAAATATGTAAAAAGCTATACAGGCTTCTTGTTCAGGTAGAAAGAGCATATAGCCTACGATATGAGTGCATTAAACTTTGGATAATTGGATAATAATTGTATTGAATTTAAAATTTATTTTTAAAGTCCTTCGTCCACACCCAAAGCAACTTTTAGTATGGACTGTATGTGTCTCATTATTACTTTGGACAGCTTATATGATATATTTTCCAAAGGCTCCTGCAACCCGGCCCTACAGTCACTGACGTAGTCCCCCTCAATTCAAAGTCCGCCTTGCATCATCAAACTGACCGGCCTAAGTCTGGGTCAGGCTATGATAGCAAATTATCAAATTGAGATACTCTTGCTCTAATCAATGCACAATGATCAAACGCATCTGAAGATGTTGAAATCGCCACTGGACACACACCAAAGGCCTGAGCCGGATCCTATCTGGGTCATTCCATTTCTGTCCCCCAATGAATTGCTGTGTCTACACGTACAGTAACGTCCTAAGGGAAGAAGTTTGCTAAGAGAATTAATTGAAGTGATTGAAGATAAATTAATTTGAAAAACAGCGCACGTGCGCAAAGGAAAAATCATTTTCTGTCCTTTTCTGTAAAGTTTCCGAACAAATTCACTTTTATGTTATAGGATGTCTAAAAACCGTTATATGTTGCTTAATTTACGATTTTGTGTGAAAACTTAGACTTATTATGCGAGAAGATGAACCGAGATTCCATGCATTATCTATACTACAGTTCTGTAAAACTATAGAAAAAACCCTAGGCTTTGCTTATAAAAAGAGTTAATAAGTGCTTTAGGATACAATTGAACTTTCAAGGGCAAATTTCCTCATCCCAGACAGTTCCAATTCTGCCAACTAAGTTACTTCTAGCCCCCCTCAAAACTGCCTTGAGCTCCTCGAGTAATTGTGTGGACACAAACCTAATTAATTGCATATGACGTCCTGGTTAGCACACGTAGACTGCAGGGGCTTATTGTGTAATCAGAATACTCCCTCTGCATTGGGTGAAATGTGAGATACATCTTTAAATTTTTCCACTCTGATGTCAATACAGTAGTCATCAATTGAGAATTTTGATAGCCCCAAACAAAAATGCACTTGGGGTGATGAGCGTCTTTCTTTAAGTAACCAGCATCCCTGAACCTTCAGTTGTTTTTCATGATATACTAAAATTATTCTTAAAATATCCAGTCGTTCTTTTGCTGTGAACTGTCAAGTCTGCCCCCCCCCCCGTCCTGACCAAAAACAACACTATTGGCAACGTGGGCAATTTCGGGCCACTTTGGAGTATATACAGACTTCTCTTTTAATTTGTGACCAGATGCAATGGGATAGCCTGGAAAAGTTTTAGGAAGAGAACTCCTGGGGCTACACCATTCATTCGGAGTTTCAAATACCGTCCAGGACTATAAATTTTCGCTCTTGAATTTTTCTGTGGGGGATATTGGACCGAGGGACTTCTTGAGGTGGGGGGGGGGGGGGAGATTGTGCCTCACAAGCGACAGACCTCCCCTAGCTACGCTACTGATTACATATTTTTCATTTTTGTTTAGGTTTACTGACCACATTGCCTCATCTTGTAATCGGCAGCCATGTAGCTCGGTAATACGGTACAAAGCAAAAAATGAACTAGTTCCACGTGTAAACCTCCACGAAATGAGTGAAACTGGAATATGGTAATTTTACAATTTTTTTCTTCGCTGAAATTTGGACGTCTAGGGCCGTCTTTGAAAACAAGCATTGCCTTGATGAAAACACTAGTCGTTAATGCATTTCCACCGTTGAAAGAAAAACACACCATTTAATTTAAGAGCCTGTTAAAATGTCTTTCCTGGCTGAAGCCCCTACACTGTGGCCCATTGAGCCCAGATGCAGACTCCCCCAGTGTTTGTTCCGACTCAAACGCCTTTGCATAAAATTGAAACTTAAAATATTGTCAAGTGAAATTGTATTCAATACTGGAACGGTGCAGAATTAAAAAGGGCACAGTATTGGCCCCCTTTTCTTTTCACTTTATATAATGTAAATTTTCTGAGAAGGAGTGTAATCTCGTCAACAGGGCGGGATTTGATGTCTAAAGCTGGGGACAAAGCCAGGTGGACTGTCGAACGGCGCCGAAGGCGTCGCGGGAGTGCGAAGAGCTCCCCTTAACGGCGTGGGGTCCCGGGGCCCGCCTCAGGGCCCCTGGCGGTGTCCAGGGGGCGAAGCCCCCGGAAGCTCTAGGGTATTAACGAAATTGTAGGCATTAAAATGACGCATTCTAGCTTCAACTTCAAATGATTTAAGGTGGGCAATTAACATACCACAAAAGTCTCAATTTCACTTTTTTTTCAATTATATTCTTACTCCATGAAACAGATGTCATATGGGATCGATAATGCTGAGGGCTTGGAGAAGTAGGGGAGAATGGGTAATTCTGAGGATTCCCCGGGGCTTTGGAGCAATTATTTTTAGAGTGGGAGATGTTGTATTCAGAATGGGTGCGAGCGAAGAGCGCTGAAAAAAAATCGTATTTTTCATACTTTTTAGTGATATGAGTAAAAGAAATGCTAAGAAAGACTGCGTATTCTCAAGGAGAGGGGTCTCCCCTCCCTCTTCGCTAAGCACCTTTCCTTCATTACGGTACCGCAAATGACACTTTTCGTGTCTGAAAACTTGCATCTAAACAATCTTTAAAGAGTCGGTAAATTTACACACAGATCGATGGTGATAAAAATTTTGCTTTGAAAATTTCGGGGGGGGGGGGACTTTGCTTAGACTGCCTATACGGTCATGGGGGCATTGGTGGTTTTAATGATAACAGAAAAGTTTGTACGAAGCTATGACAAGCAGGATGTTCTACATGAAGTAGCCCCGAGACCCCCGAAGCAATATTAAAAACGGGCCGGTGCGCACGAAGCGCGCAGAAGAAAACAGCGTTGAGAAAGCGTTTGAGGCATTTAATTGTAACCTATTGTTTTTCTTCAGTTTTAAATGCAGTATTTTTATTGCATAAAAAATTTTCCTACTTTCCCCAGGTGCGTGTTCTTTCCATAGAGCAGGATGTGAGAATCAATATCCTGCTTCATGGAGGCTTTCTTTCATGTTGAATTTTGGCGATGGTCTGGGACAAGTGCCCTTCACCAATTTCACTATGAAAAATAAGGTAGTGTCGATTTTGAAGGTTATAGACTATGTGATACTAAAGAAGTCAATGAAATCTTTTGTGGGTAGTTTTACATGGGCATTGTCAAGGGCATCGGCAGTTGAAGTGCCAGGGAAGTAATTTTTATTGGAGGCTGCATCTTGGGAAGTTTTGGCCGGCGAAGCCTTCAACCGCGATCGGTGAAGGCTGGGAGCTGAGGGTCCTCCCAAAAATCTCTCTTAAATTTGACGACTTTTATGGCCATTCTGGACCATATATCTTGAGAAAATCCTCCTTCCACCACTGAGGTGTAATTTGAAATGCTATTGAAATATATTTCACATGATGATCGCAAATTTAAGGGAGTAACCGTCAGTTAATTTGCTGAGGATGGTGGTTGGTGAGGAAAGTGAACAAAAAGAGGTGTACGGAGCGTAGGTATGGCAATTTAGTCAAGGTGTCCTACAGCCTACAGGAAGTAATACCCGAGGCAATTCCACCAAAGTTTTCCTACACACAGCTAACAGTACAGCTGACTAATCAGACATCGATTTATATAAGGGTCATGCGAAGCACGCCGATTTTTTTCTTTTTCTGTTCGAGAATCGCGGTTCCGTATGTATGGGTAGGGCTTGGGACTGTTTACAAGGACCATGGGGAATTTTATGACATACATTAGTACTTCCAGTGACCCTTATTTCAGAGCTTCAAGTCACAATAGTGTGGCGCGTATGAAGGTGCGAGACAAAATTTTCAATTGTATTAGTCAATTTCTTCTTGAGGTGCGCGCGAAGAGCGCCTAGAAAATTTTTCCTAGTTATTTTATGGTTTTTGATATTAATATTTCCTTCATTAAACATTGCAAAATTTAATCATAATAGGTTATTGAAAATTCTCTTATAATTTCTCTGGTCTCGCTTACTTTCGCTCATTTTTGTATTATTTTTATTTTTGAAGCTCTGGAAAAAGGGGGGCAAGTGACCTCGCTTGCCCCCCTAATCCGGCCTATGCTAGTCAAATTCGCCGATGATACTGCTATGACAGGTCTCATTGTCGGCGATGATGACAGCACACATCACCACCAGTTTGACAGCTTTGTAAACTATTATGATTCTAACTTCCTCGATTTAAATGTTGCAAAGACGAAAGAAATGATCATTGATTTCCGTAAGAATTCTGTTCCGCCACCACCAGTAATTATCAAAGGTACTGAAGTCGAACGTACGTATTTCTTCTTATAAATATCTTGGGGTGGTTATGAATAATAAACTGACTAAACTGACTGGGATGATCATGTTGATGTAACGATTAAAAAATTACATTCCAGGTTGTATTGTGTAAGGAACTTATCTACTTTTAATGTGTGTTCTGAGATTTTAAAGATCTTTTATGATGCTTCTATTTGTAGTGTTTGGAGGTATTGTTTAATCTGCTGGGGTGAGAACGTTTGTAAGAAGGAGAAGGATTGTATTATTGAGAAAGCTGCAGCAGTGGTAGGGGAGCCCCTGAGTGAAGTTGATCCCCTCTACCAGTGCCTCTTAATGAATAAACTTAACTTCATTTTGGAGGATGGTAGCCACCCACTCCATAATCAACTTATGGAGAAACGTACACACAGAGGCACTGGTAGACTGTGTCTCCCATTAATGATCACTAATCGCTAAAGGAATTCTTTTATCTCTAGTGCAATAATGGTTTTCAATCAGAATGTTCATCGCTAATGATTTTATGGGAGTTTTTCCGCTTCTAGGTTTACGCTTTCGTATCCATTTTATTGTGGTTTATGCTTTTATGCATTATTTTACTGGTTTTTCAGTTTTCTTTGTTTTCCAAGACCGGTGATTGGGAGTTGGTTGGGCTCTTTTGCCGAGTGGTAGTGCGGTTTGTTGTTTAGTCTTGTATTTTTGTTGTTTATCTGCTTGCCTTTTACTGTAGCATTTTACTTTCTTATGTTCCTTTTTTGTACTTTTGAATCCACTGTGCGAGTGTTTGAATTTCCTTCACGGAGAAATAAAGTGAAATCTAATCTAATCTACAAAAGCTCCCGCTACTTGAACAGTTCTAGTAAGACCAACGACAGCAGTTGCATCATGATTTCGGGAGAGGTCGGTGGAAAGTTTTGGATGGGATGTTATAAACCGCCAGAGGATTTCCTATGCCGGACTCTTCAAAACAGTTTTGGGAACAATAGCTAGGCCTATCTCCTGTATTGATACCATACACCGAAGTCGGCAGTCACCTAATTGAAACACCTGTTTTGAGTAACTGCTCTGTTACTGCACCAATTTCAATTTCAATTTCAATTTATTAATCAGTCAATGTACAGTAAAAGACATCGAAAATCAGATCGTTCCTCAAGCTCCGGTTCTAAAACATCCACATAAAAAGCAACAGAAAATAAAAACTAATAAAACAACACAAATAAATAGATCTGATTTCTATAATTGGCAGGTATATTGGTACTCATAAGTGGGACTCGGTCATTTGGGGAGGGGATTTCAATTTGGTTTTTAATCTTGAACTTGATAAAACTGGTGGAGTACAGCATACAAACTTTAGGGCAAGGGAGAAGTTACTCATGGTGATGGGGGAACATGGGTTAATTGACATTTGGCGTGAGCGCAATCCAAAGTGTAAGATGTATACCTGGCATTCTAATATTGATCGTGCTATTCATTGTAGACTGGATTTTTTTGTTGTATCCAGACACCTTAGAACATCTGTACTGAATAGTTGTATTATCTCTCTCATCGGCTCTGATCATTCAGGTGTATCCCTGGAATTACAAATAGGTGTTGCCCGGGGTAAGGGTACGTGGAAGTTAAATACTGCTCTCCTGGATGACCCCATTTATATTGAAACTATTAAAAGTGCAATCCATAGTACTGTAAATTCTTGCAGGGATAAAGATCCGAGTTTCGTGTGGGAGGCTTGCAAGCTTAGCATTCGGTCTGCCTCGATCGCCTATTCAAAGTATCTTGCTATCCAGCGGGATTGTTATGAGCGCTTTTTAATTGACCGTATTTCCCATTTGGAGCAAATACAGGCAAACTCTCCTTCTGAGCAGTGTAAGGATCAGCTTTCGGATGCGAGGTCTGCACTTAATATCATTTACGATTTTAAACTTAAGGGTATAATTATTCGCTCTCGTGCACGTTGGACTGAAGATGGAGAAAAAAGTACTCAGTATTTTCTTAATTTGGAAAAAAGAAATAAGACTTTAAATACTATTAATGAATTGGTTTTAGAAAATAATGAGGTTATTAAGAATCCAACAGACATTTTGCAAGAATTAGAGCAGTTTTATAAAAAGTTGTATACTAAGCGTAGCGACGTCATGTCAGAAAATTTTTTCATAAATACTACTCTGAATCATTTTAAGCTTTCTTCTGAGCAACAACGTAGCTGTGAGGGTAAAATCAGTTTGGAGGAATGTTATATTTCTTTACATTCTATGCCTACTCAAAAGTCACCTGGTTCAGATGGTTTGCCAGTTGAATTTTATAAGGTTTTCTGGGAGGAAATTGGGATCCTGATGGTAAATTCCCTTAATTACGCATTCCAGCGAGGTTTTATCTCGGATGAGCAAGGCAGAGCATGCATCACTCTTATTCCAAAGCACTCTAAAGATCCCCGTTATCTTAAAAACTGGCGTCCTATTTCTTTACTTAATACAGATTACAAAATCCTGACCAAGTGTTTAGCTCGTCGTCTGAAGGGTGTTTTACCAGATTTAATAAGTCGTGAACAAACAGGTTATTTAAAGGGGCGTTACATTGGGGAAAACATTCGACTAATACTAGATCTTATTAACTTTTGTGAAAAAAATGCAGTTCCTGGAGCCTTACTCTTCTTAGATTTTGAGAAGGCTTTTGATTGCTTGGATTGGGAGTTTTTGAATAATACCCTTACTTTTTTCAACTTTGGGAATGATTTTCTCACCTGGATTCGTTCTCTTTATAGTAATATGTCTACATGTGTTTTAAATAATGGGTATGCCACGAATTATTTTAGAGTTACAAGAGGAGTGCGACAAGGATGCCCACTCAGCCCTTACCTTTTTATTATTTGTACAGAGCTGTTAAATTTGCTTATTAACTCAAATAGTAACATTAGGGGTATTTCCATTTCTGGTGAAAGTATTAAGATTTCCAATTATGCTGATGATACAGTTATAATAACTAATGGTGCTGAAAACTCAATTAAAGAGGTAATTACAGTGTTGAAAACATTTTCGTCGATTTCGGGTTTGAATATTAATCTAAGTAAAAGTCATTTATTTCCTTTAGGACCACTTCATAAGAATACACCTGGTTATCTCAGCACATTTCTTTTTGACACTAGTGACAAACCTATAACTTACCTAGGAATCTCTTTTACACATCATCATGATGATTTTTTTGCCCTTAATTATTTGCCTAAACTTTCTAGAATTAAAAATTTATTGAATATTTGGTCCTCCAGAGATTTAACGCCGATTGGTAAAATTGTGATTATCAAAACGTTTGCCTTATCTCAGCTCGTTTATCTTTTCACGGTCCTTCCTCTCCCATCCAATAAATTTTTTCGAGACTTAGAAACGATGTTTTATAGTTTTATTTGGTCTAAGAAACCTGATAAAATACGAAGGCCAGTTCTAATCAACAAGAGATGTAATGGGGGACTTAACATGACTGACATTGAATGTATGGCAAAAAGTTTACAGTGTAAATGGGTGAAGTTATATTTTGATGAGAATCGTAGTCCATGGAAATTGTTATTTGACTTTAATCTTAAGAATTATGGGGGGAAACTGTTGTTTCAGAGTAATTTTCATAAGAATGATATTATGGTCTACAACAGTTTCATTCAGGGAGTTTGTAACGTATGGTCTGATTATAATTTTAGAGGTTTTGACAAAGGCAATTACAGTAATGAGAGTGTTCTGAATAATTCTTTTATTAAGATTAATAACACGACAATTTATTCTCGTATTTTACATTTGAAAAAAGCCCATTTTTTATATAACTTTTTTGATGATGAAGGTACCGCTTTAGAGTATACCGCATTCATTAACAAGTTTGGCATTGAAAACAATTTCCCATTCACTGTTTACTATGGTATTCTTTCGGCCATTCCTAGAAATTGGAAGCAAAATATTGAACCAGTTCACTGCCTTAGCGAAAGTAATTCTCGATTAACATCTTACATTTCCTGCACCAGCCCCACCAAGAAAGCTTATAATTACTTTATTACGAATAAGTGTCAGACTCCTAAGGCTATATACAAATGGGAGCAATCTTCAAATAATGATTATGATTGGATCAGTGTTTTCAATATGCCTTTTCTAGCAGTTCGTGAGGCTAAAATTCAGTTTTTTCCAGTTCCGTTTTATTCACAGACTTGTTGCTACTAATGTTTTTTTACATAAAATTAAGTACATAGACTCTTCCTTGTGCACCTTTTGTAATACTGAGCCAGAAACCCTAGAACATCTTTTTTGCTCTTGTATTGTTACCCAGCAGTTTTGGCAGAGCGCTGTGAACTTGTGTCTTAAAAATGTCTTCCTTGTTGACTGGGAGTTTATAAAGTTTGGGTTATTAGATGACTTGAAAGATCCCATTAATTTCTTTTTACTACACGCTAAGTACTACATTTTCAGTTCTAAATTAGATAATAAAAAACCTGCTGCAGAGATTTTTCACAAAAAATTTAAATTTCTTACAAATGTGGAGCTTTATATATTGAGTAAGAACCAGAACGACATGAAAATTTTAAGATACAAGGAAACCTTCCTATAGGAAATTTTAAGTGTATTATGTTTATGATAAGTCAGCAATGAATGCTGTTATGTTATGACTAAGCTTTTGTTCCAGATGTTATTGATATTTTGGTAAATTTCATGCTGTACTGTAACTCGGTTGTGTTAAAAGTAGTAAATCCTCATTGAAATGATTGTGTTTAATTTTATCAGTGACTCCACTCTTCAGCTACAACAAAATGTACACAAGACGGTTTTGTATACAAACAATTAACACAAAAGTGCTTCTGGGAAAATATTGGTTATTGAAGTGTAAATATGTATTTATCTTACTATTCTGTAAATACTTGTATATTATATCGTCAATCTAAAATTGAAAGGATTAATTATTGAGACAAAATGTGAAAAGCAAATCATGTATATGTTTATAGTTCATCATGAACAAATTTGTATATATCAAATGACAATTTCTTATGAGAACAAAAGATAATTGAATAAAAGAGATGGCAAAAAAAAAAAAAAAAAAAAAAAAAAAAAAAAAAAAAAAAACCCTTAAAAGCACGAAGACGGCGATTTGAAGGTAAGAAATTAAAATAACCATAAGCAGGGTGAGTCGGATCTTTCATGATTTTTTCCATTTTCTTTTTAGTTCTCTCTAAGTATATCATATCTAATGATGGAAGTGTGGTACCAATGATCTTTTCCGCAGATCGAATTACAGAGGAAAATTTGTTGACATCAGATTTGCTGACACGGCCATACCAGACAGTAATTGAAGTAGTTAGCACGCTCTCTATAATTGCACGATAAAAGTTAAGTAGAATACGTTGATTAACCCCATAAGCTTTTAATTTACGTAAAAAGTAGAGGCGCTGATTAGCTTTTTTTCAGAATTTCAGCCGAGTTCACAGACCACGAAAGATCGTTAGAGATGTGCGTACCCAAAAATTTGAAAGAAGGAACTTGCTCAACAACAGTACCATTAATTGAAAGTGGGGGCATGGGAGACTTGATCCTGCTAAAGTCAATCACGATTTCCTTTGTTTTCGATACATTTAGAATTAAGTTATTCTCTTCACACCAGTTTACAACGGACTCAATCTGAGTTCGATAATTAGACTCGTCATTATGCGATATAAAACCGGTAATCGTGGTATCATCAGCAAATTTCACAACCATAGTATTAGGATGATCTGCTAAACAATCAGACGTAAACAAAGAATATAATTTGGGGGACAATAGACAGCCTTGTGGTGTCCCTGTGTTCAGAACTAAAACAGAAGAAAAATTATCACCAACTTTAACAACTTGAGTACGGTTTAAAAGAAAGTCTAAAATCCAGTTACAGATAGAGATAGGGAGCTCGAGGTCATTAATTAACTTAAAATGCAATTTTGAAGGTATAATAGTATTAAAAGCTGAACTAAAATCAATAAATAAAACCCTGGCATAAGACTTCTTTATCTCAAGATGCTGTAAAATTTTATGCAAATTAATAGAGATAGCATCATCAACACTCCTGTTACGATTGTAGGCAAATTGGAAGGGATCAAATTTCTTTGGCAACTTAGAGTTCAAGAAGCTTAAAACCTGTTTTTCAAAGCATTTCATGATAACCGAAGTAAGTGCAACTAGTCTGTTGTCATTTAGGCAGGAAATAGAATTTGTCTTTGGAACGGGAATAATAGTAGCTTTCTTAAAACATGATGGGACAATGCAGAGGCGAAGTGAACAGTTAAAAATTTCCGTGAACACCGTTGCCAACGGGGAGCAACATAATTTAAGTAAACGTGGAGTAATGCCATCGGGTCCTGACGCTTTATGTTCATCCAGCTTATAAAAGGAACGTCTAACATCATGGTCAGAGACCACGAATGGAGGCTGATCATCATCGCACGGTGCTGGTGACGGTTCACTATTGTTGTCAAGATCAAAGCGAGCGTAAAATTCGTTAAGACGGTCGGGCAGTGTAACATCATCAGACTGAACTGAATTGAGAGTACCCTTGTATTGAGTTATGAGATTTATACTCGACCAGAGAGCTCTAGAATCCCCAGATTGAAATTTCTTCTCCATTCTGTGACGATACGTCCTCTTTGCATCCGGCCTTTCTCAAACATGACCTAGCTTTACGATAGGAATTCGGGTCCGTGTCCCGACAACGATAGGTAGCGTCCTTAGCGACAATTTTTGAGCGAAGTGATCGATTAAACCATGGTTTGCTATTAGGATAATGAGTCACATAATGAGTCACACCAGGGTCGTCTTAAAGTCCCAATACGACTTCGTATACGAATTTGGATAAGAGAAATGAGTGGTGCTTATGGTTACTTAAACCCAAACATAACCAGAGAAATGATTTGTTGGAGAAAAAAGACATTTACGAAAGTGAAAGGTTGTCAGAAGCAGTCGCCCCAAACTTACTTTGAAACAATAGCTAAATGTCACAAATTTCTTCGTACTTCGCTTCCAAGTATCTTTCATGATATTTTAGAACATAAATATTGCATATTCAAGGTAAATCAAGCAGTTTCTCCTTGTAAATTTTACAATTGAGTGAGAAAAATACTGTCACATGATTCTCAAGAGCCATTCAGGAAATAGGATAGTCTACTATACAATTCTTTTTTGGGGTGACTGCATTCTCCCTTTAAACAAATCGTGACTGTAAATGTAACGGCTGTTTCAATATGCACAAGGTTCATCACGGTGGGAAGTTCTAGATCATTATGAATATTCATTGCTCAGCTGCTTCGAGATCACATCATGTCGACGACTGTCCAGCACGATGCAGCCAGTGTACATATCTACTGCATACGCACTCGATTGCCGTATTTTCATATCGTGCACTTATCACCGACGAATGATAGGCAACGATGTGCTTGATGCACAAATGCAGCTACAGGGCCGTAACACACAATCAGTCAACTTGCGTGACATTGGCGGCCGCGCGCGCAATTTTTTTTCCCACGAGGTTATGGGCAAATCGTGCCAATGGACCAATCAGCTTCTTGGAAATAGGCCACACGTCTAATTCCAAAATGACAGCTTTGTGACCCTTTTCTTGTAATTCTGACACCGGATTATGAAAGAACAGGCCAAATATCCCCAGTCCACGAAACCCTTACCCTAAAAATAACCCCAACCCATGATTTTGAAACAAATTTGAAAAATTTTGAAAATCAAATTTGCCCATAACCTCGTGGGAAAAAAATCAGGCCGGCCGCACTACGGCTGTGCACGTTCGTATGGCCTGCCTGTATTTTGCCTCGCTGTGTCAGGCAACGTTACCTTGCTTAGGATTTCAGGTTAGGTTTTCCTCCTTTTCCATGTTGGTTGTGCAGCAATTTTGTTGGCGTGGGTAATTATCTCTAACTACAATTCAATTCTAAGCCTACACTAACCTGAGTATAGTCCTACGCTGTTTGTGTAGTCCATCCGTCGAACAAACAAGCAAATGCTCTGCACTGTTTACGTGCGTATATTTCACTACATTTGAGCATGTAGGCAAGGCACCTACCCAGCAAACAAGCCCAGTTGGGGCCCAACTGGGTTTTACCTGGGCTGCTTGGGCTTAAGTGGGCTTGGGTTAACGGTGGGCTTTTATTAGGGCCCTGATCGGGGCCCAATTGGGCTCAAATAAATAATAGGATTTAAACTCAGTTGTGAAACATTGTATTGAAATGAAAATTGTTTCTTTTTTATTTTATGAAGTTAGTTAGCTTTTAAACAAAAGGAATAAATACATTTTTTTTCTTGGGCTTAGTTGGACTTGAGTTTAGGGCCCTCAACGGGGCCCAATTGGGCTCAAATAAAAAAAAAGGTGTTTAAATTCAGTCGTGAAACATTGTATTGAAATAAAAATTGTTTCTTTTTTATTTTATGAAGTTTATTAGCTTTTAAACAAAAGGAATAAATACATTTTTTTCTTGGGCTTAGGTGGGCTTGAGTTTAGGGCCCTCATCGGGGCCCAATTGGGCTCAAATAAAAAAAAGTGTTTAAACTCATATTGATGGGTTTCCCAAACCAGAGGAGCCCAAACAGGAACCGGTTGGGGCCCAGCTGGGGAAACACATTCATGTATGAATGGTATTTCACTCTTCTAAAGTTCCTATTGTTAACTTTTTGTAGCATTGGTGCTTTTAGGTTAAAGGTAGGCATGCGTATTTAAAATTAAGTTCATCTTCGAAGTTTATTTTGTTTTAATGGGCTCTAGCCTGGCTAAAGCTGGGCTAGCCCAATATGTTTGGCCCAGCTGGGGCCCAATTAGGAAAATTTTCAAAATATAATTTCATTAAGGTGATTAAGTCTTCTTGCTTCAGAAAATGAATGCCCTAGGAATTTTATCATAAATCTTTTTTTTTTCTTTGCTAAACATGTGGGAATTTTTGGCAAAGACAATTTGAGAAAAGTATCTGTTTAAAATAATGTGATATTATTGGAACACCAGGTTTATATACCTTTCATCTTAATGGAGCATTCCAAATGTTTCAAAGAAAATTTGTGTTTATCACTTAATGCAGGTCTAATTGAAATAAAGTGAAGCTGGCAATGGTGAATTCTTGCAGAAAATCATGTTTCTCAATTTTACAATACAACATAAAGAAGGAGAAATTGAAATGTCATGAAGAAAATTGCATTCTTAATCTTTAATAATAACAAACAAGTGTCACTGAATATATATAATAGCCAAACCAACCTATTTAATTAAATATGAACATTCCAGTAATATCCTACTATCTTTGAAAGTGGCTGGCATTAGCAATGCCGGTAGCTTTTAAGGCTTGTACTGTAAAAGGAAAGTTACCTCACATTTTCCATTGCTAACCCAGCTGGACCCCCAAGTGGGACCGACCTCAGCTGGGGGAGCCCAGTTGGGGCCCGACAAGCCCAGCTGGGCTAGCCCAGTTGAGTCCCACCTGGAAACACCTGACAAACACGGATTTGCCCCAGCATAAGCCCAGCAGGGGCCCACTTGGGCCCGAATACAGCCCAGATGGGCTAGCCCAGTTGGGGGCCCAACTGGTTTTGATCGGTTAGCCCAATTGGGGCCTAATTAGGGCCCACACTGGCCAAATTTGGAAAGCCTTATCTGGGGCCGATCATGGCCCACTCTGGCCCTAGTTGGTCAGCCCAATTGGGTCCACATTGGGGCTGGCTGACAAAACTTGTTGGGGCCCAATTGGGCAGCCTAATTTGGGCCCGATCGGTAGCCCTATTAGGACCCAATTGGGGCCCAATCTGGTGTGTTGTCTGGGTATAGCCTATAGTTGTTTATTCATGAATAATCATAAACAAACAGACTTTCATTGGTTCATACTCCTGACTGATAGGCTCATTACGAGGAGAGAACTCGAATTTCAGTTGGCAATCCGAATTCAACATCTGCATATCGGACAAAGATTACTCCCGAAAGAAGCTAAGACTGTTCTTCTAGGTATGTTAGAACCTCTTAAACTGTTAGCAACTTCATATATCTGGCTCTCGTTCTATGACGATTTTTGCAGGTTTAAGTATTTCTTTATACAAAGTCGTATTGGGACTTTAAGTTATCTGAGAACTCTGCAAAACAATGGGCAGGCGCCCTTACTAATAGGCCATTACCGAGCCTGCGGTCATGGTATTGAAGGAAAAAGTATTTTTCGAAGGATCCAATGTGATTTTGAGTCGCGATACAACGTAATAACACTAATCTGTCACACTAAATAATCCCGTTTACACTAGGGGGTCTTAATTATTTATGGTGGGTGGTGAAAATAGATATTTAAAAATATCACTGCCCTTAATAGGCGCTTATTCATTATTTTGTTTTTGGAGGTGTCATGTTGGGTCCTCGGACAATCCCCCTTCCCCTGACAATTTTGACCCTAGGAAATTCCAAATTTTCTGGTTGAGGAAGTTGCCTGATGTGTAATAGCCAAGTTTGAGAACTGTCCGGGAACACTTTCAGACATATCCGTTTCGAGTTTGAGCCAGGAGAGCTTGTATAGTAGGGTGGTGGTTTCTGCCATTTCACTGCATTCAGAATGTCATTTTGCATAGCAGAAGGATATAATTCAAAACGGAAAAGGGCCTAAAAACCGTTCAATTTCATTGTTTTTTGCATAATTAGTACTTCACTGTATTTGCTACCACATTTAGGCCTACATCACCACTTCAGCACATCACTCCAACAACATGGAGTAAACCAGAGTTTCCTCAACTTAACCTTATGTATCTCAAGGCCCACTTTTGATTGTTGAAATTACCAGAGGGTATAGGCGGCTCTATAAGAAATTTTTTTTGGGGTGGCAAAATCAGGTCCGTATTCAGAGAGGTTCGGAAGAGCCCCGGCAATATCAATGGTCCGCTTCGGGAAGTATTTTAAGAGTAAGGTTATCATTTTGTATTTTAGTGAAGTCGCATATAGCTTTAAAAAGCTCTTCAGAGACTATTTCGTACAGTCATTCACGGGCTTTTCTGTCTTTAAAAATAAATAAAATCATAACAGGCAATCGTTATTTCTGTCATAGGTACAAGAAGCAGGGGATACAGGCAAAACGTCTTGATCCGTTTGGATAACTCGAGAGAGCCTAAATTATACAAATTACCAAGGTTAATGGTCAACATTTCATGGTCAGGACACTTGAGCTCGGAGGGGACACTGCACCAATTCATTCGTCGCTGAACCCCAGAAAAATCGACAAAAGCTTAGACGGAAAGAGGAAAGAGTGTACCAGTCTCTCTCAGTCCTGATCCTGCAACCTGCATTCAGCGTCCCTGTGCAATGGACGGAATGTATACCCAACCAGCGGCGCCGCCAGGATTTGGTGATGGGGGGGGGGGGGCACTACAGATGACGTCAAAATGCCACCTCAGTTTTACCTCAAGTCGGCGTAAATTGTACCTATTTATGCGTACCTGCGATTTGATACAGTAGTGTGGAACCCTTCCTTTGTCACTACATAAAGGTGCCGTCTTGGGGGAGGGGGTGTCCCCTCCCCTTTGAGAAATTTTTGTCAATTTAAGGTTGCTTAGATGCAAAATGGTGATATCTTTGGGATATTTTTGGAACTGATAATATATGGCTGGAAATATCCATACTTTAGTGAATTCCAATTTTTGGTAAGGTGAAAGAGGAGAATATATTGTCTAAGAGAAGGGTATGTTGTCAACAAACCTCCTGAAGCCCCCTTTTGGCTACTTTAATTAATGCCGTCTATTCGGGGAAAGTTTTTACGTAAAAATACGTGCTTGAAGTCCACAGAAACATTCTTGGACTATTATGAAAATTTTCCTTGCTTCATTGTGCATTAAAGTATGAAAGGGTATCTAAGGCTGGCAGACAGCGTTATAGGGCCTCCTGGAAGCTCTGGATTAATTATGTAAAATAGACACGATGCTTATTGCCTGACATCCAAATGATACTATAGAGTATGATGCCTAGCACTTTACAACTATCGTATGTTTACTAAGTTTGAACGAAAATCCAGACGAACAGCTTCCAATGGGGAATAGGAGGGAGAGTATAGGTGCAAGGAGGTGATATTAGACCTCCTTGACAGGTATAGCAAAAGGGGTTTAGGACTGCGCATTTTAAAATCCTTTTTCGTCGTAAGTGTATTAACAATCACCATCTATACCGGTAATGGCTGCATTTGAAAAATGTATAACGGCAAATACATACTTTCAACCTTCCACATCATGCTACAAATTAGACTGAAAGATCCCATAGGGCTGCGGAGGTTGGAGATGTACTTATGTTTCTCGGAAAAGTGTTTTGATTAGAATAGTTGCATGTATTATAAACTTAATAATGGTCATAAGATGGGGTGCAAACCCTGACGAACGTGCGCGAAGCGTGACGAAATTTTTCATTTTAAATAAGATTACCATGGCCAAACCTGCTTTCATGATCCTCTGCATCGAGACACTTTTAATTCCTCACAAACCTATATGCCAATCACAAAGCCAATCTTTTACCTGAGAATTCGTAAACAGCCATCAACTTTCGTTACTGTGCTTCTGCGGGAGTTGCTACCAGAAATTATTGACAATAAGGATATTACTGTGGTAAGGTTTGGAGCGCGCGAAAATTTTGATGGTTTGCGAGAGATTTGGGATAATTCTGATAGTTTGAGGACCATTTGTGATAGAAAATGATTACCACAGATCCATCACTCGGTTGAAAACACACCTCACCCTACCCCCTACAGAAACCTATAGCTTAAACGCCTTCTGAGATCATTTTAAAATTTTCAAAAAAATTCTGAAATCGATTGGGGGGCACGTGTCCCCCACGCCCCCCCGTGCCGACGCCACTGATTTTTGCAAGATTAAAGACCATGCTTTGCAAACTTTGGGGGTACTTGCCCCCCGTTCCCTTTTGGCGAGCCGCTAATGCCCGAGGGCCACCGTTCACCACTATCTAAAAATGAGGTTCCATTAATATTTAGAATTTGACCATGTGAGACAATTAAGTGTCGACAATAAGCAACGTATGCGACTTAAATTCCGTGGGGGTGAGGGTTGTGATAGAATGCCTACTGTTGATTGCGTACAATTGAAATCACTGTCCAATGTATCTATAGAAAATCGCTTAAAAGAACTTAATCCTCAGAAGGTACCAGGCCATGACATATAAACTCCGAAGATCTTAACAGAATAAACTGAAACTGTTGCCCCCCTTTTTACAGCAAATCTTGCAGCAAACTGTTGACACCGGGATCTACCTGAAGCCAATTACAAAGTGCATTTCACTCCATAACACAAATTTGTTACGACAACTCTTGAAGCAAGTCGTGCTCCCCCTCGCCTATCGCGTATACTTGATCATTATGTTCACATCCATGCATCTGTATATTGGCATCATTGCCCAGTCATTCAGATTTTTTTGCATAATTATTGTAATCCTTCCTTTTGTAGTCACCCACTTAAATAGATTTTAATGGGAATGAAGGATAACTAGATTTTGCTCTCAAGGAAGGCAGATTCTTAAACAAAACCTGAAATTTCAAAATTCCCTCAACAGTTCAATGCAAATTCAAAATTGTCAAATTTTCTTAAATAAAATGCCCAAAGTTTTTTCTTCCATAAAAGCCAAATATTTTTTTAATTTTTCTTCAGTAGAAACCCCAAATTTTCAATTTGTTCACAATAAAAGCACAAAACTTTCGGGACGAAATTTTGTGCTTGCCATTTTTGCCTTCCGTTGCCTTTGTAGGGGAGCTTGGCCCACCTGTCGGAAAATCCTGCACCAATTACTGCTGGATGCATGTAATTAATCCGCTATAAGTTTAAAGTTAACAAACCCTCTGGTTTTACGTAAGGGCCATCAGGTGGAAATTGGGAGAGGTTTTTGAGTTGAAGCAAGGATTTAAAAGTAATCTGTACTATGTATCAAGAGATAATGAGTGACGGTTACTGAGGCTATGCAGTAGAGTGCTGAAAAGATATAATACAGTGAAAGCTTGCCTGATACAACTTTCCGTGCTTAAAAGTAGATCAGTAGCTAGGTTGTCTAACAAGGAAGGTCGCTTCTCCATTTGAACGGAACACGGGGTAGAATTTGAAAGATTAGAAGAAATAAACTTTAAGGATATGAACACTGTCCTGGGGTGGAATGGCTTCTAAGGGAAGTTTGCCCCAAGAATTGTTTGAAGAATCAAGGTTACTTAGATGTCTGGCTAATTGGTGCAGCATTTTACAATATTTGGGGTACATTAATTGTCAAGAGGGCCTGTGTGGCACTCTTTATTAAGGGGGGTCTTCCGACCCCTTGACATCCCCAGGGATGCCGCCAGGTGGGGAGGGGGCGTGGTCGTCCAAGGCTCCCCCATCGGGGATTTTTTTATTTCGTCGGGGAGTCCTAGTCGGTACGATGAAATACGAAGTCCCCAACGGCGACCAATGCTATAGCCCCGACGGTTTACTGGTTTTTATTCTCAACAGGGCAGTTCTTTCAATAGGAACCCAAACTTTTCGGTAAGTTTCGCGTCGCGCAGTACTGTAGTTTGGGCTACTTCAGTTTCTTCCAATATTCCGTTCCACATAGCTAAATAATACAAACCCTTTCCCCCTTGCCAGGTATATTTATATATAGGAAGACTTCACAGTTCATGTAAAGGTTGGGATTTTCATCCCATATCGCAGAGCTATAGGCCTACTTGTTTTCTTAACTTTTTCGCACGGTACGGTAAGGGACTTGCGAAGGGAGGTTTGACTGTTTCATCGGGTAGAAGAGGTGGATATATAATAGATAGACTTACAACACAATGTATTTTATCCTCGATAGGAGAGTTGTTCTATTTTTGTTTAAATGAGTATAGCGCCTTTTATGTGTACCCAAAACTTTTTGCCCGCTTGGCGCGCAATGCAGTCCCAAAACTTAGATTTCCCGAAAAAAAAAAAAAAAACACGAAATCAGTACGCAACTCGGCGCTTCAAAAATATACCGATATTATGCAAAAATGTCCTGCAATGGAATGGTTTAAATGGTTTATTACAAAGGTTTTCTTCCAATCCCCCCACCCCGTCGACATGGTGCTCGCAATCCGTCGCCCCTGTCGGTGGTTCTGGTTGTTGCCCTATCGGGGAACTTGCCCCATTACCTGTCGGGCAAATTCTGGGGTCACCCTTCTCCTATCTCGATCACTTCAGGCCTACTCTAAAGCACTGGATTTGCGTTTCAGTAGTCGAAAGTTAACATTTGCAAGTAGTAGGCCTATTTAATTTGCAACGGTGCAGTAGGCGACAACACTGGAACCCTTCCCTAGCATATACACTCTATGTATTTCAAGCCAAACCTATACACACTTCCATATTTCTGTTGGCTCATAGGCCCTATGTAATAGATGATCACGAGAACAAAACTTCTTTTGTATGAATGTATTTACAGGTGACCGACAGTTTCAAAGTATTTGACGAAGGTCAACATGTTAAGCAAGGTACATAGTTTCATAAAGAATCCTCAAATGGTTTAAAAGACAATAAAGTGATTTTGCTTTTTTGCAACGAAAGACGATGATTGGGTAAACACATTGCATTATACTTTCGAAACTTTCCTTCAATAATTTGACAATGAAAGCTGTTTTAACAACTTAACACACACGACCAAAGGCTTTGACTGACTGCTTTAAACACAACTAAACCTGTGAGGCTCTTCACCCGTGGTTTAGAGCAGACTATAGTATATAGCAAAAATCAAAATCATTCACGTACTGAATTCGTATAGCTAGCATGCCACGTAGCCAGGGTGTTCATGGTTCGGGACGCCCCCGTACTCTCGGCGACCTTCCCACTCCACTTTTCTACATCCGTTTTAAAAACTGATAACAGAATCACTGGCGGCGATCAAAGGGAGGGGGGGGGGACGGACAGAGGGACATGTCCCCCCAATATCTGAGAAATCGCCCATTGACTTTGACATTTTACACAGTAAATTATTTGAAAATGCTGCATTCATGCCCCCTCCCCCCCCCCCCAATATTGAGAACAAATCGCTGCTCTTGAACAGAATCATAATTAAATTAATATTTTCTTCTATTTCAAAACAAGGTATTAAAAGATATAAAATAATGGCATTCACTGGACTCTCGAAATATACAAACTGACGCCCCATTTCGGGGGCTTTGCCCGGTCACATCCAGGTTTTGTCCAGTGATGGATAACAAACACTCAGGCTCCACTGCCGAGTTAAGTCAAGGCCCCTTACCATTACCGATTATCCCTATTTGCAGTTTTCTTTTTCATTTGACCTGCCCCTCCCGAGCCCACAAAAGTTTAAGCTACTTAGCCTTATTGGCTGATTCGCCATCGGCTTTGTCCCGGAGCCCTACATACTGGGACGCTAAAAACCCTTGGACCTCACCATGATCCTCACCAAATAAAAAAGAACCATTGGGCCACACCTCCAAATCACCCCTTTTCGAAACCCTGGCTACGGGCTGATCTCATTATTCATGTGTAATATCAAAGACACACATCTTTCATGAGGTATGCAAAAACACACACTAGAATACTCGGAACGCTACGTGTAACCAACAGTTACGGAGTGTTTGCAGTTATCCATACTGTACACTACGTTACTTCGAAACTAGGCTAATGTAAATTTAATACACAATAATACCAAAAATACTTTAATATATTTAGAGCTTTGAACTCAACTTACTGACAGTGCTTTTCACGTGGCATTATAATTACTGACCAATATTACTGGATTAAATCACGACTAACTGACCTCCTTAAAACTACATCCGAACTTACATTTCAAACAAAAACAGTGATAAAATGCAGTTTGTGTTGTATAAAATATTACTAGCAAAGTCAGGATTTGGTCTCAGAACAGATGTTAGGGTGGGTAGTACAAAGAGCTAATGATTACACAAAACTTACAATCATAGTTTTAGTTAAGCGCCCCCCCCCCCCACCATCCGTACCTAACCACACACAAGTGGGCGAGGGGGCACTTCCCAAGAATTTTCAGTGGAGAGTTTTGTTACTCTAGACAGGGAGAGTTATTTTTGTGGTGTCATGCCCACATTTCTTCAAAATACTTACTTTTTCAATTTCCCCTCCTTGGGTCACCCCTTCCACACCCACCCCAGTCATGGCTCTATACTCGCCCTCTACCCAGTCCTCGACATGAGAGCTTAACTCCATACTTTGCTCCTAGAAATAAGGTAAGGATCCGCCACCACACTCCACCCATCCAGTATAAAAGATACGTGCACCTTACAAGTTGTGACCTTTTTGTAGGTTCATATTGCCGCACGACGTATTACTTGTATATCTTTCTCTAGTAATTATTTTAACACATTTGGTTATCTGTATTGAAATTAACACATGCCGGATTTCCGATCAAGGCTAAATTTGTGCATAGTAAAAAGGAAGTTTCCTCTTTCTAGCAAAAAAAGTTGATTGTCACTTGTGTAAAAATAAAACCGAATAATTACCCAACATAGTGTACATCAGTGGACGGAGGAAGATACGAGAGTCAGAGAAGCAATATAATGCTGCTTGATAGTGGAATTATGACTTTCACTGCCAACAGCAATACATTAACTATGGCAAACTCTAAATAGAATATAGGCCTAGTGAACTGATATCTAAGTAATGCACAAGTATGTCGCAAAAAAGTCATTCGAGCATTATAGTCATATGCAACGCGTTGGTACAATAAGTGGGAAAGGTTCTATACAAGCGTAAAAGATAAATGTGACGTAGGACATCAATACAGCTGTATTGTACTTTTGTGTATCTTCAGTCCCACATCTCTTAGTAGTATGAGAGCAACTGTCCCCAATGGTTGTCCTTCCCCTCGTAATACTGACCACCACAGCCATTACTGGTAACAGGGCGTGGTTTGTTCCCCAGCTAAGTACTTGCTCTTTCAAAAAAAAAAAGTGTTCGAGGCCCTAATAAACGTTATATTTAGGCTAGAAACATCTTCCTGGCGTAACTGGCCATCGTGTAGCTCCGATTTCAAGCAAATGATCAGGGCTTAAGTCAAACTAACTATTCAAAGCTCAGCATTGTAATTGAAAATAAACTTTTGGGGTCTGTACTGTACGTATCCTTCCTGTTATTTTGAGATTATACCCAGTTTGTACTAGTATCTTTTGGCATATTTGATCATCTCAGGCAATGCTTAGTCTTGGGGAAAGGTAGGTTGAAACCGTTTATAAACATTGCATCCAACTGCTCCTGTATTGTTTACACAAAGTCATGGGCGGCGATCAAGGGGGGACACAGGGGGACATGTCCCCCAATATTTGAGAAATCGCCCATCGACTTTGATTTTTCACACAGTAAATTATTTGAAAATGCTGTCATGCCCCCCCCCCCCCGCTCCAATATTGAGAACAAATCGCCGCTCTTGCACAAAGTTACAACATGCATTCTTCAAATTATTCAGATAATCTTTATCTGACTAATGCTACGTATCGTTTTGCCAGTGTCCGGAGTTTCCAGCATACCGGCCTTGGAGACTGTATCCGGCAACCCTTCAATTACCTTCCTCTGCATCGACTTGGCGGGTGTATTTTCATGCTGTTGCTAGAATGCCACATAGGCTATAACAATGCTTACGAGGAAATGAAAAAATCTTTGTTCAAGAAATAACAAATAAAATCGATCTTTTAGAATAAAAGCACTGTACCATTAACCAGGAAGCTTCCGGCTCCCTGCAGTGACACAGTTAAGCACTAACAAAACTACAAATATGCATGTTTTTAAATACTGAATACTGTTCAACTGGTTGCCTGTTGTAAATATATCACGCATAAAAGTTACTTTTAAAGTCTTAACATTCATTTAACAAACAACTTTCTTGAATACATGAAACATTTTCTTCATCTCAGCTTTCGTTAAATCTGGTTCTTTCTTCCCAAACATAGTTATTTCATTACAGACATAAAACAGCACCAAAATCTATATTTGATGGAAATCTTTGAAGTATCAGTAAGATCCTGAATGGGCCAGCGAAGATACTGACAATTAAAGGGTTAGTACCTGAGTAAGCGGAATGAACTAATAAAGTAATTTTCTCTAAATTAATTAGAAGAAACTCAAATGGAATAAAGTAAATGTTTTAGAAAGACAAAATATTAAATGCAGTATTATCGCTAAAAGGATAGATTAATGAAGGCATCTCTCACAATTTTGCTCTTAACATCGATTTACTTCTTAAAAGCGTAGTCCCAATTCAGAGCGATTTCTGAAGGCTTAATGGGGAACTTATTATCTTAATATTCTGGTGAAATTTTCATTCAATTTCTAGCCTCGTTTCTCGAGGTGTTAGAAACAATTACTACATTTCTTCGCAAAGGTGAACTTAACAAAAGCAGGTAGGCTGTTGTAAGAATAGAAACATGCAAGAACACGATCAACAGGGAGTACTTCTCAACGCCCGAACGTTATGTCGTTGTAGGGGAATGAAGGAGAAAGCCTGTTAAATTCAAAAACTAAAAGAAAAGAGGTTCGTGTAATCTGTTTAAAGATGACTTGAGACGTTAACTGCCGATACTTTCGACCATTTTAAAAATACACTGTTGCTATATGACAACATCGCGTCAACAGACCCACTTCAGCGAAGTTTCGAGATCAAAAGTAACAAAGGTTTCGTTTCAGTATTCGCCAATTCATTTGTCTGTATAATCAATGCCTGATGGTGAAGACTACCTTAGGGTGTCAATGGCTACGTTCTAATTAAACTGCCTGTGTTAGCTATCTCCTATCAAATACAGCATCCCTACTTTATTTCTATAGCGTAATTTCAATCAGGTCAATTGGCTTCAGACTAAGTTATTCGTCGTAGTGAAGGTCCAACCTGATTTTCTGATACAAGTGATTTCTTTCAAATGAGAGGCAAAAGGAATAAAAGGGGGTAAGGGAATGCACATCTATAGGTCGATGGATTATGAGGTAATGGCGATTTGTTGTTTTCTTCCTCTTTCTTTCTCTTTTGGGTTTTTTTTTTTGGGGGGGGGGAGGGGGGGCGACAAGGGAAGAAAAGAAAGATAGTCAATATGGAATAAAGTAGTAACCAATAAATATGAATAATCGAAAAGCTCTAGTAGAAGTGCGTTAAATATTGCAGCTTCCCAGTTGATAAATCATCTCGACTGTGAAAGAATATAGCGGTGAAATAAATTTATATATATGAAGTAAAGACATAATGAGTCATGCATAATATACATACAATCAAAAGCACCAAAGTGAACATAAATCGTTGCCAAAAATCGATATTATGAAGCTTATCTTACGAATCTGATGTGAAAAGACTATATCAATTTAATGTGTAAGCGAAGGGATATATGAAATAAAATGAATAATTACTGTGACGTGTGAAAAATGCAATTGCCAACTCACTTTAGTCTTCTCGTTAATAAATTTGAAAATACGAGCTACTAATTCATCGATCGAAGCCTAAAGTGATATACACAGCAGCAATAGATGCTTCAAATGCTCTTTACTATCAATGTGATTATATCTTGAGGTAAAAAAAATGATATTAACCGATTTTGTGAAAAAAGATTCTTATAACAATGAATACAGTTTCTCATAGCTTTCAATACAAGGGCTTCCACGCCTAGAATGAAGTCGAGGCTATAAGGTAACGAACGCTTCGTGAGAAAGAGAAAGATGGTGGAGGAGTGAGTGAGTATTTAAGATTCATGAAAAAGACGTAATCATGACAAGGAGACTTTTTGAAAGAAAATGTGACAAAAAACAGATAACGAAGATAAATGTAATACCGTCTTGGATGGAATGACTGCTGCTATAACAAAAACCTTAGCTGTGGATTGTAGGTGTCTGGCAGTTTGGTTTGGTTTGTTATATATAGCGCCATAGAAACGCCTTTAATATACAATGTGACAAATTCTTTCATTTCGTCCGTGAATGGATCAAAACCAAGCTGCTGTTTGGCAGCGGGTCGCTTGTACTTCCCGTCAGGGCTGCTTATTGTACAGAGGAGCCTTTCCTTATCAATGGGGACCTCGAGAAATTTGACAATATTTATCAAGTTTGGTAGTAGGTTAGAACGTAGATCTTCGTAGTGAACGACAAGGACTTTTTTGCTGTACTGAAGGAAATTGATGGCAGTGTTCGCCCATGTACGAGACTTCCCAGTCACAAAATCGATCCATTCTGTGCAAAAAATAAAATAATAAAATAATAAATAAATAGAAGAAAACGAATGAAAATGTTAAAAAAAGCGAAAGACAATAAAAAAAAAAATCGATCCTTTCTGTTACAGAAACATGAATAAAAGTATCCCAACTTGATAAGTAATGTAAGGTGTGTCCTAGTTAAGCTCTATCATAAGCAGTAACATAAGGTCGTTAGCTACCAAAGAACGTTGACAAAGCTATGCGGAGAGTAACTGATTCTTTGAGTACTTGACTGACTTCTAACTAAAAGGTAGTGCCTTGCGCTGAAAAAAAACATACAAAATACATGTAACGACAATAGACTCTTTTCCAAATAGCAATTGCAATGGATTGTGGGATAGAGTTCTGGTAGGCGATTTTGTTTTTAATGGCATCTTGCTGTGGCAAAAAAATGATGCACACCAAAATTCTATCCCACAATCCTTTGTAATTCCTATTGGGAAAAGAGTCTATGAATCCGTCTCAAACTTGCATTGTACGGATGGCTTTCCCATGGGTTAATAATGTCCATTGAAGCAACTTTGACAGCCTCTGTTCTAAATGTATACAGCATTGTCTCATCCGTCATATCTAGCCTACATTCTTACATTTCAAGTCAAAGTATAAGTTTTCTTTAGAACAAACTTCTGTTTCCCGATTTAGAAAAGTGTAGTTGAATGAACTTCAAGTTGACTACTTGCATATGAAATTGCGTATAAACTACTTTAAAAATTAATTAATATTTTGCTTTCATTTACTTTTGTATGTGAAATTAAGGGTAACTGTTACAATGAGGAATCTAAAACCCTTATTTTATATAGAAGCAATAGATTTTTAAGATGCGGTGTTGAAATCATTAAATGCATTGTTTGTTCTTTTAATAAAAACGTCGTAAATTATCTCAAAAGCGCCTAAATTTCTTGGCAATTTGTTGTAAAATGTAAGATCGAGGCCGTCAGGGTGCTAAAAAATTATGACGACAAAAGTCATTTACTTTATTTGGGACACGAATGCGGAGAAATGTTAGAAATGCAGAGTCGACAGTAGTAATGGAATTTTCAAAACACCAGTGCATTCCATACTTTTCACAGTCATACAATACAGATCTTCACATCTAATAAAAGAGGTAAAGGCAGGGGTTCTTGGGTGAAATTCAGAATATTTGTCCTAATATTTCATTTCCCGTCCAGTAGACATGTAAACTCAACGATTTGTCTCTCAATTGCTTCATCGAATTGCTGCAATATAATATTCTCTTCTAAGAGGTCAAGTGTTTTTTTTTTCATTTCTTCGTCTTGTGAATCTTTTAAGGGACTTAAACATAGACAAGGAATGGTGGCCATACTGTCTTTCGTCAAACTCGTCTATTTTTTTTCATTTTGTCGCCTTTGCTCTCCTTTCTGTAACTAGGACACCATTTTATTTTCAGTCTTTTCATTTAGGGTTTATTCTACAGAAATTTTAGATCTGTAGAGGAGGTCAAGATATAGCCCAAAGTTGTTGGTGCAGGGGTCTAAGGCCTTTTATATCCACAGAAGCTGGAGCTTTATAGACTGTACGAGATAAAATCTGAGCAATCCAGAGGGTTAACCTTTAACTTAGATTCCTTTTCGGTCATGGTAGAAGAGGTAAAATTATAATAAACGGTAATTATTAATTTAACATATAGTACTGCATGTAATCTAATTAGGAACTCCCCATTTTGTGAAACTGCACACGTCGAGGACTGCTGCACTTATAAACTCTGGTATGATTCAAAAAGAAAACCGTGGAAACCAAGAAAAGACAGGGATTTCGATGTAGGACCTTTTCTGTTGTCATGCACTTTCTTCATGGGGAAGGGGATCTCGCAAACGAATCCAACAACACAGCTGCTGCACTGGAGGCAAAGAGCGAAGTTGTTAGTAAGAACGTGTGAAAAAGGAGTTCATATGCACGTATTGAGAGGTCCCCACCGTAATTATGTTTCACGTTAGCAATATCAACCTTTCCTGTTCCTGTCACAAAAGTGTTTCCGGTTTACGTTACCTGATCCCTGCGTATAATGCCTTTCATTGGCAAAACCTGTGTGCCCACCAAATTTTCGGTTGTGTTCCGATAAGATAGCCTTGTAAGGATCCCGTATAATGAGAATAGCTCCGTCGAAGGCGGATATGTGTTCCTCATCGAATCGGTGGGTCTTAACAGCAATGGTGTTTCTCTTCGTCCACGGTTCTCTTTCACCCCTGTATCCTGTTGGGTATAATTACATGACGTCACTGCAGGTTACATGATTAGAAATTGTGTGTGGGAAATATAATGGGGGGAACGATCAGGAAATAGACTAAAGGTCTAAAATAAATATATCACTGCAGTCAAATAAATGCGGAAGATTTTGGGGTTTCCCAACGGTTTGTGATTGATAAACATTAAAGAAAATGTTCTTTAGTTCTTTTTTTTCTCTATGGAATATACCACACCACACCGTATTCCTTAAATGATTCAGTGGCTTTTAACATTCAAAGTTTGGTTGAAGGTCAAATGGGAGAAGGGGGCACGCGTCTCTCATTTCCATTTCTCGGAAGTTCTTGTCCTATCTGCCTTTTCTACAGTTGTGTCATTTTCCTTACACAGGGCCGTAGCCTGCGGGGGGCAACTGAGATTTCCAAACCGTAAATGAAAGTAAACCTACTTGAGAAAAAATACTGAAATACTGAAAATTCCAGTCTCCAAATTATATTTCAAGGTCCCAAAATCTGGGAAATCGCATTTAAGGGTTCTTTTTTCCCCTAATTTGCCCGGGTGGGTCCCCGAACCCCAGCCATGGACTCGTTCTTATGTGAATTTCTCTGCCTGACGAATAAACCATCTTTCTCCTAAACGATACACCTTTTGAATACACCAGCCTGGCATATGCACTGGCTAAAGATCAAATAACTATGATTACCTCTAACTTTTAGCTAAACTCAATGAGCTTATAGAGTAACTCTCAATTTAAAGGGCATAAGCAGTCGCCGCAATCTTATTATGAAACTGCAGCTAAATCTCACAAATATCCCCTTATTTCACTTCAAGTATCTTTCATGATATGGATATGTTAGAAAATAAATATTGCATATTCAAGGTAAACCAAGGAGATATAGTCTAAACGTGAATTTCTCAACTCAGCGAGAAACATACTGTAACATGATTTTCAAGAGTCATTAATGAAATGGGATGCTCGGGTACACTAATTGAAACTGGGTTAATTGCATTTTCTCCCCTTTAAATCAAATCTAAGTTTTCTTCTTGAAATCTAAATTTGTTTCTTAAGGATGAAATTTAAAAGTAAAGAATGCTTAGATGCAACTTTAAAGGTGTAAAATGGCCTACGCTACAGCTACGCACCAACCGTTGGTGGCTCCCCCAGTGTCGGGAAGCCTGCACCGGGTACCAGGCTTGTAGGGGTATCATGCATGCCACAGACGAAGAATTCAGTTAGTAAAATTTAAGATCATTTATCAGTCCAAAGCTTTACCAAAGTAGAGGTCCCCCCTTTGGCAATATCCCCTTCAATTGCACCATACCAGGATAGAAAAAATCACTAAATGATGATGATTCCCAAACCAATCAATTCAATGCTCTAAGGAGCTTTAGGAAGATAGCACCATTCTGCATCCAAGTCACCTCAAAAAAAAAAAAACAATTTCTGAAAGAGTAAACTTTGTCATTCCTTTCCCTTATACAGCACCCATTGCCTTCCGTGCAGCCACAAAATAGGAAGAATATCACCAAATTATCACAATTTTTAGAAATATAATCAGTTCAAAGCTTTGCCAACGATAGTACAATTTTGAGCCATGCCTTACATGTCCTCTCCTCAGCACACCCCGGAGGTGGTACCCAGAACATGTGAGAAAGATGGGTTCGCTTGGGTGTTAATTATCTGTACAGGCACGCCACTTGGTGCTCCGCGTAGGGAGTGTCCTGAACTGCCCCCCAAAGATTTCGTCCAGGCTACGGCCCTGCTGCAGGCCGCGAAACAATAAGAATTATTGTTCTCAATGCATGGTATGGTAACAGTTTGTACTACTTTCCCAACCTGTGACGAAACTATGAGTAAAATTCATTCGCCTTTCTTATGTACCGAGAAACAAGTTGTAGTGGAATGTGTTGGAAACATCGTCAAGCAGTGCAGTTGTGATGACGTGCGTAATGACAGCTAATTCTGATTCGAGACGTCTTAATTAAGCTTCAGTGCGGCATGAGCAGTCTCCCGAACCTTCCACTGAACATCACTAGAACTTGTCAAATCTTATTTCTATTTCAAATAGGTTTCACGTTCCCAACACAATACACAAATATCAGATGTTAATAAGATCTATAAATAATTAAAAACCAAGGTTATTGTTACGTAATAGAAAACGTAATAGAAAAAATGTCCCATGCAGTAGTGGAACTACCCGAAGGCTGAGGAGGCTTAAGTCTTGGGGTGTGGGCGCTATTGCAGCCTGAAAGGAGGGGGGGGGGGTCTGCAAATAGGGATGGAAGTTATAGGTTCATTTCCCTAGTGACAAAACTCAGCCTTGGGTCCCGGTTGGTGTTTAATCGGTCACTGACATACACAGCTTATCTTAATTGTAATTGGGATGAATATTCCCTTAAAACTCACAACATACGCGTTCAATCACCTCTTGCTCGTCGCCGTTTGCAAACATGGTTTGCCTGTTCTCGGCTGACCTGTATTAAGCGAAGTTTCATGTCAAGATCATGACTTGGTTATTAACGAAAATTTGTCAAGCATGCAAGGCGTAACGCTTGAACTATTCTATGGCAGGTCTGCTGTTCCTTCTTGTATTTTAAAATGTTTATACGCAAAATGTCTTGTGCATATTTTAATTTGGAGCCAAACTCGAACTTGAATATTTTCCACAGTTTCCGACTGACTTTTGAAGTCCTTCGTTTTGTGTTGATGAAAAAATCTCGTGCCTCCGAAGAGAATTTACAATGATATCAATAATAGCCCACTTCGGTTCTCATGCACATATCGTTAACATGTATCCCTACGGACTGATTCGTTAAAACTGTCACATTTAGAGTTTCCAGTCGTCTACAGCTGTTCAGGTGGGGTATTAATTATTCAATCGTAGTACTGGTATGTAAATATACGAGGAGTGAGTAACTATGAAACTCCTTGATAACGGTTTTACGATAGGAGATAGTGTTGTCACATAAGTGACTCAAATTAATTTTATTGATTGCAGACCTTTTCATGAAATGTTCCCCACCCATGACGATAGAAACTTAGTGCTTGACAAACTAAGGCTTCGTGTATTTATGAGTTGGCAATTTCTTCCACTGAGTCTTTAGCTATGCTTTCTTGTGAAACATTAGAATTCTCTCATATGAAATACGAAAATTGCAAAACAACAGCAAAATTTACAAACTTTCTTAAATAATCGATTAGGCTAAACAAGAAACATGCGAATATGTCACGAACATAGTTAGCCGAAGTATTGAGCAAGTTAAGTGAGGTGATACGGCGATAGCTGCTACTGTTAATTCATTCAGAAATAAATTTCGTTAACGACGAGATATCGCGATAAAAAATGCACTAAGTTTTGTGACTGTGTACTCTTTTTGCCAACAAACCATTTTGACCTTGTGGTGATTAGGGTAGCTAGCTTCCCCCAAAGATTACAAAAATTAAATGTCCAGGGCGCATTACTGGTGTGAATGCATCAGTTCTTGTATCATAAAATTCCGGGATGTAAAATTCAAAGGACACATGAATAAGAGAAGTCAGGGCCCATGACTTCTGTTTTGTGGTTACTTGCCAAAAAAAAAAAAAAAATCATTTTAAGGACAGCGGTTTCAATTGATGTGGGTTCGTGGCACCATGAAGTCACTATGCTCACACTAAAGGTGCAGAATGTTGAAGATCCATGGACATTGGTTACGACTTAAGTAAACCATGAATCACTTCATGAGCCATGCAAGTTTTGTCTCTGTTATCATGCTGCAGTTTTACACGTACTTAGCTTCATTAAAGGGAAAATGCAGTCACCCAAGTCAGAGTTAGTATGCCCCGTCACTCTAGTTCATAATTGGCCTATTTTGATCATGTGACAATGTTTTTGGTAGTGAATTGTGAATTCAAGGAGAACGTCTCCTTCGTTTCGTTTCGTTTAGTTTCATTTATTTGTTTTTCTACATCATTGAAAAAGTACCGATACATAATATAATAATTACCAATATCATAATGAAGTAGATGGAAGTAAAACTAAAAACCCTGAGGGGCTTGTCGAGATTTTTACTCGCTTTCCTTGTTTACCATTGTTTGTAATAGTTATGTTCAAAACGTCAGTAGAGGTGCCTGTAATGCAATAAGAGGAGATTGGCAAGACTTTGCTGATTTTTCAAAGCAAATTTTGGGCGACTGTCTATTGCCTTTAAATGACCTGTAACTTCCACCAAAACTCAAGTGATTTTATCAATGGGGCATTTTCTTACTACATACGTACGAAATCTATCACACTTTCTCATCTACATGGTCATGTTTGCGAGGTTTTCACAATTTAACCTCCGATCTCAGATGATCTTTGTTCTCAAAACATAAAGTTCTTCTACTCAATGCAATAAACCTATTTGTTACGAATGATACTCATCGTTTCCCTGAAATGTCATGTTTACACGTTTTACGCAGTTTTAATTATGGCGACCTAAAATTAACTCTGGTCTCCACCAAAACGGTAGGGTCCTTGTTCTCAATATAGGGCACTCATCTGCCTATATGAGATTTATCAGCATTTCCCTCCTTGAGGTATTGCGTTCCATGGCCACAATTTGCCCTCTGGTGACCTCAAATAATCTTTGACCTCCGTTTAAAACAATGAGCTCCTCTTACTCAACATAGGACTTCCATTTGCTTTGTATGATATTGCTGAATGTTACCATCACTGATATATATCGAGCTGTGGACGCTATAACCCCTGGGGACCCCAAATGAACTTCCTAAGATAACAGTTCCAAAGTTTGACCTTCGGTGCCTCAAATGACCGTGGACCGCTACCATGAACAACAGTCTTCTTTTATACAACATGGACATCCACATTATAAATATGAGGTCCTTTTAACGTAGCTCATTTGAGATAGTGTTTAACATACTTAACATATCCGCGATGAAGCCTGATCTAGACTATGTACTTAAACTTTTCTCTGAATACATTGTAAAACGATGTATGCTAAGAAAGTTTTACTTGTAAAAATGAGTTGTGTTCCTCTTTGTGAAAGAATGACCTTTTCAAGTGTATTTGCACGTGTTTTTCCACACTAAGGGTAAGTAGCCGAGGGCAACTTCTACTTCAATATTTTCCTTTCAGCAGTCAGAACTTTATTGAGTTGTTTGGTTGGTTCCTTATTTAAATTTCGGGCTCCCAGCTCGAGTCTTTCCCGGGTCATTTTAGTGCACTTCGAGGGATGTCACTTGAAAACGTAGGTTTGAAAGCATTGCAAACTATTTAAGCTATGCTTGGCACATTCCTGAAAATATGTAATCGACCGAAGTAATTTAAGAACTTAAAATATACGCAAACATTTTCTCAAAGCACAAAGGAGGCATTTTGCGAAGAATGAAATACACAGCTTTTTAAATCACTTCTGTTTATTATTAACATATTATTATTCGTAAAAACGGGAACTGAAGAATGCACGCTTCAGTTTTAACTTGATCGTTACTTCTTATACAAATTAGCATGCAAGCAACGGTGTGTTAATGGAGATTGTGGAACGTCCCCAGTAGTCTTCAGAACTCTAGAGATAAATAGCGAAGACACTACGTGAATGGGCAATGATCACTCCATGTCCTGTAATGTTACAAACTTGCGTTCTTCTTTGACAACAAGCACAAAAAGCATAAGGGGTACACAAAATGTATCTAAGCGACACATGTACATACCTTTATTGTAAAGATCCCCATCGTCGTAATAGCTACCAGTGTACACCCCGGTGGCTCTCTCTATCAGGTAACGTACCCACGTGTTACCAGATCCTGGAAAGCTTGCTAGAGCTATCAGAGGCATTGTTCCTGAGGGTTTCAAGGTGGCACTCATACATCTATCATCTGCAGAAAACAGTTAAACGTGAGAAGGTAGAACATAAATTGTCCCTAAACACCTTGGTTGTGAGTTTTCAGTAATACTTCTCTACTTTTCTCATGCTTTTTTCTCGCACAGACCCATCTCTGCAGCAAGCTAGTCAGGTTCCTTATGTAATTTCACCGGAATTTTTTGGAGAGTAGCAAACCTATCGATTTTTAAGAAGCTTAGGATCCACTAAGATAAAAAATGGATGTTTCAGATTTTTCAATGACACGGTTGCCTTGGTAACCATGAATTTTGAGTAAAACGCCATTTATATGAATAAAATGAATAAAAAATTATTTAAAAATACAGAATAAACAATAGATGACTTATAACCACTTCAATATGAAACAATCAAGTTTATAATGTATTTTAAAACTTTGGTGTTATTTCTTGTTGCCATGGTAACGGAATTTATGCCGAAATAATGGAGTTTTTTGCTTTAAAAAAAGGAAAAAATGAAAAGCCTTACAACAACTAAATAATTACCAAAAATGTTATAAAGCTGATATAAATGTAGTGTTTTGTAGAAAATTATGCATTTTAAGCATTGGTTGCCATGGAGACAATAAGTAACGTTGACCCTTCTTATGCTTTTCATGGAAAGTGTTGTTTAAATTCAGGTTCCTTTTGCATATAACTTGACATTTGCGTGATGTTTTTGGAGAATAGCAAACCCCTACTTTTTTGAATGTATGATAGATTTCCAAAACAGCCTTATTTTGGTCTAAACTTTTGTCCAATCGGCGCTCAGTATTTGAGGTATTCTCTTTCAGGTCCACAAAGGCACGTATAACTGAAAGTCACACGAGGAGTGGCGTACTTTCGTTCCGACCATAGCATGGAACCTATGGATATTATGGATTTAATACCGGATATACCTGCCTCGCCTAAAGACACCACAGGCTCTGAAGAAAAGAAAATAACTTGTGGTCAGAGAACACCTCCTCCAAAAAAGGACAGGATCGAAGAAAACTACAGGAAGGTCAGACAGCACGCTGATACACTCAGCAATATCCAGGCCACTACCATCGCCCTGACAGAAGAGATTAAATCTCTTGATAAACACCTGGAGAAGAGGACGGTACCCCAACCCATGAGGGTGCACAGAAACTCACCCAGACTCCCGAAGTCTCTCAACTGCTAGGAGGAATTTTCTGGGTCTTGGAACTCTGCGATTGCTCGAGCGGGGAGGGGGCTTTGTAGGTTCCGGCTTTGTAGGGTCTGGTGCCAGGAACTATCCAGCCAGGCTAAAAGGCAAAGGCAACGCTTCCTTGAAAAGGAAGGCAGGGCAAAGTTGGACTTTTAGTCAACTTCAGAAGGTGAGGAGGCCAAGAAGCTGCTGGAGAAACTCTTCAGGTCATCGGCCAAGAAGGAGGAAGATAGACTGCGGCACCGGAAAGCCCCGAGAAAACTCCCTTACAGGCGGTGAAGGAATCCGGATTAAACTAACGGTACTTTTTAGGGTTACCAAATGCTTTCAAAAGAGTGGCACCTTTCCTCTGCGAACATGCTTAAAATGTATTCTAAGTTTTCCTCCAAGTCAGATCCTAGGCCTAGACCTATTTCTGAAACCATCCAACCTAAGCCTACGCTGGTTAAAAAGCGTAAATTTAACCGTTCGATCAAAGCTGCTAAAAGCAAACTTAGATCTCACAATCGACAAAGGGAATGTTCGGCTATACGTAGCCAGGTAGAAACCCAAAGCCTATTAAACGAGGCGAAAGCACTCCAAAATTATGTCAAAACCTTTCTGACAGACCTCTGTCAGACCTCTGCCTTGGGAAAAGGTTTAAAGTTCATAACAACTCCTGAAAAGCCAAAACGTAGCGACTTACTGAAGTCAATTAAAGACTTAAAACGTAGAATTAGACTACACTACGTATTTCAAAAAAAAACAAACAAACAAACAAACAAACAAACAAAAAAAAAAAAAAAAAAAAAAACAAGAGCTATTCTCAAAGTTTCGTTTACTCTCGCCGTGGATACCACAACCTACATATAGTAACCGTCTTGAAGACTATCTTGAAGCTACCTTAACTGAAATAGCTGGTCTACCCTTCCGCAATGCGAAAAGCAATATAAGCAAAGTGAAATTTAATGCATGCACTCAAAGCAATTCGGAGCGATAGTTCCCTAGTAATTAAGCCATTTGACAAAGGCAGAGGTATTGCTATTTTGAATCGTTCAGACTATGAGCCGAAATCGGAAGGCAATTGCAAAGTGACCATTATGAACGACTTCTGGGTGATATAACTCCTGAAACTGTAAAAATGGTCCAAACCACACTTCAAGATATGTTTCACGCGGGTGAACTTGACGAGCAAACGTTCGAATATCTTAGTCCACCGAACCACAAAATCTGTACCCCGGTCCTATGTGTGCCACCTAAAATTCATAAAGCACCACCAGTTAATTCAAAATTCGCTGGTAGACCTATCATTAGCGGGAACGGATTCCCTACTGAAAAAATTTCCGAATTCGTGGACTATTTTCTGCTTCCTATTGTCTTGCAACAAAGCACTTATGTAAAAGACACTAGCCATATTTTAAAAATATTGGAAGCCACGCCCCTTCCCAGAGAAACATTACTTGCAACCGTTGACGTGGTATCCATGTATACAAACACTCCACATGGAGAGGCATTAAATGCCATCCCAAGAAGCCTTTGAAAAAGCACCTATAAACCTGTACGGGATTAAACCTATATCCCCTACTTCCCTTCGCGCCCTCATGAACTCGTCCTTGAAAGGAATTGTTTTGAGTTTAATGGCCAATTTTTCCTACAAAAACTGGATGCGCTATGGGCAGTCAATCTTTACCTGAAATCTGCGATGTTGTCATGCATAGACTTGAAAATAAAATCATACCGACAGATTCCAACATAATAAAATGGCTTCGTTATATGGATGACATTCTACTGCTTTATAAGGGAACGACATTTGAACTTTCTAATTTGGTGGCAAAAATGAATGAAATTCATTCTTCTCTGAAATTCACCATGGAAGTCTCTGACAACGAGGTTACCTACCTATGTCTAAAAATCTTTAAAGGTACTAATTTCAGTCAAGTGGCGTTCTTGACACAAAAGTCTACACCGAGCCCACTGAAACCTTTCAATACCTCGATCGAAATGCTGCACACTACTAGCCACTTTTAAAGGCTTCTTAAAGGGTGAAGTACTCAGATACGCTAGAAATTGCAGTAACGAGGATGATTTTCTGGAGAAAAGAAACTCCTTTACAGAGAAACTTCTCACAAGAAACTATTCACCCGAAGAGATAGCCTCAGCCACTAACGGCATTGATTATAATCAAAGAATAAATTTCTCAATGGCTAAAAATACGCCAACAGCGCCAGCACTCGTTTTCAAAAAAACCTATACTCCACACATTAAAACAAGGCACCTAAAGCAGGGAGTTAACAACTCCCTGCCTAAAGCAAGCTTTGATAAAGCACTGGAATATAATTGCAGGTGACCAGCAACTGTCCCGTCTGTTCCCCGACCGTCCTATTATAGCCTATAAAAGGGCACCAAATCTTAAAGATTTACTTGTAAAATCAAGGTTTCCCCCAGACCAGGAGTCGAACGAAACAGAAGAAAGTTATGACGATATCTTACTTGATGCGCTCATAGCTGCATTATAAATATTGACAAACCCTGCCTATGTATACAAAGGCTACTACTGATGACGTTCTGCCTACAGCGCGAAGAACAGAAACCGGTCTAGTTGGTTTTGAAAAAAAACCTCTTAATTGTCAACTTCAGAACAACTCACATTCCTCCAAAAGAGTGGAATTTTTCTAAAGCTTTTGCTCCTATCATTTATAACATGATCGGGTAATTTTCCCTAAAAAATATTACAGTTCACCGACTTGGTTACGTCAGATAGTGAACCGCCTACCCCCCTCTCAATTTCATAAAATTGCCATGGTAATTATAACTACATAAAATTAAATCTAGAATTCTTAACTTTACAGTCAGGGCTTCTAAACTTGCACCAGTACCAAACAGCGTAGCTCTCGCACCTGCCACTGTCTGCTGATGTATAACGTCGCTCGTCTCGATATATATATATATATATATATATATATATATATATATATATATATATATATATATATATAATATATATATATATATAATGTATATATATATATATATATATCATGGTAGGTTGCGTGTGTTGGAAAGTAAAGTACACAAAAGTCAAAAGAAGACAAAAAATGGATACATTCATTTCCAACTATAAATATATACAAATCACATCACATCTGGATTCTTTCTTGAAATCTATGGAGCAAAAGCCTCAAACAGAAACTGACAATTTGAGCAGGTCGGAGCGCAACGCCCTGGCAAGCTTTAAGGTCAATTCTAATATTATCATAAAACCCGCCGATAAAGGAGGCGCAGTGGTCGTTATGGACAGGTCGGGTTACATTTCTGAAGCCGAAAGTCAACTGTCCGACACCAGGTTCTATACAAAGCTTCCTGATGATCCAACCCCAATTTATTATAAGGAGTTGATAAACCTGATTCAAACTTTTGATAGTAATGTTAAACATGAGGTCATGCCCCTAATACCCATGGCGCCAAAACCAGCCATTTTCTACACCTTGCCCAAGGTCCACAAACTGAAGGATATGGTCAACAGGCAACAGGGGGATGGTAAACAACTTTCAGACAAAGAAGTGATCGATTTCGTCCGCCAAACCAGTATACCAGTGCCTGGCAGACCCATAGTTTCCGGCATCGGGACATTGACTGAATATATCTCGGCCTATGTTGACCGACATCTACAACCTCTATTACCTACTATTCCGAGCTATATTCAAGACAGTACTCATTTTATTAATAAGCTAAACGAAATTCCGAATTTACCCAAAGATTCCATCCTCGTGACCATGGACGTGACTTCTTTATACACGAACATTCCCCATGATGAGGGGGCAAATGCATGTTATAATTTAATGAGAAGAAACTCCGTTACTGGGTACTCAGAAATAACTAATCTCATTAAATTCATTTTGAGCCACAACAATTTTCAGTTTAATAACAACAATTACTTACAGATAAAGGGGACTGCCATGGGCACGAGGATGGCACCGTCATATGCCAATATATTTATGTACTATGTAGAAGAAGAAATTCTAAGGCTATCTCCACATAAACCTATGTTCTATGTTCGATTCATAGATGACATCTTTATGATTTGGGACAAAGGGCTTGACAATCTGCAAACCTTCTTTAACCTTGCCAATAGTTTTCATCCGTCTATCAAATTTACTTTTGATTATTCCTTAAAGGAAGTGCCGTTTTTAGATGTGTTGGTGACCATTGAGGGCGAAAAAAGGATAATAAAATACATAAGGAATAATAGCCCTGGATTCCCCGTTGCCGAGCATTTTAATCTGCCTGAGCATAGTTTGTCCGATTTAAAATGTGTTTTGTTGTACGGAAATTTTAAAAGCGCGCAGGAGAGATGCAACCGAGAACTAAATACTATCATCTCTCTAAATACTCACAGGACGGGTTTAAATAGGGATTTGGCTTTCATGAGCGGTCAAGCAGTTGGTCTCTAAACTAGGGGCTTGTATCTATATATATGTGAGGCCAGTTTTCATTTGCACTAGTTCCTACATACAACTGAGGAAGGGCTGAGACAGCCCGAAATATTTTGTATTCACTGATTTGTATATATTTATAGTTGGAAATGAATGTGTCCATTTTTTGTCTTCTTTTGACGTTTGTATATATATATATATATATATATATATATATATAATATATATATATATATATATATATATATATATATATAGTCCAACAGAAAGAAAATAAATCAATGCCTCTGACCATATATATATATATATATATATATATATATATATATATATATATATATAGATATATAAATATATATATATAAATATATATATATATATACAGACAGACAGACAGACAGACACACAGACAGACAGACAGGCAGGCAGGCAGACAGACAGATAGATAGATACCTCCCAATCCGGCCAAATGTTAACCATTCATGTTTTTCTACTGATCAATCTAAATGTTAACACTTTTTGTATCAGTATTTTAATCAGCAGTGATAATAAAATTTAAAAAATAAAGTAACGAAATAGTAAGATTGATGATAGAAGAATATCCACACCAAATTTCGTACATTAATACGGCATATCTGAAAAGTTATAAGCGTTCAAAGGATGGAGATATACTTCAGAAGACTTATACACACGCCAAAACTTCCCAATATTTGCTTCAAAATATCTCCATGGTGACTAAAAATTTCGGATCAAGTTTTGGCATAATAAAAGGGAACAGATGGTAACTAATAAATTGAAGCCAAATATTTACCACAAGTATTCGTAGATCTCATGTAAGGTACACACAAACTAATGTTAACCTTTGAAAGGCCAACTTATTGCAAGGGTTAACATGTTGCTGAAAAATATCTACGCCAGATTAACGGATGGACCTATTTGAAGATATATATATATATATATATATATATATATATATATATATATATATATATATATATATATATATATATATATATATATATATATATATATATATATATATATATATATATATATATATATGGCCTTTGTGGAATATAACTGGGCTAGCTTTACTAAACTTACGTACGTATATAATAGACGTAGGTACGTGCATTCTAAGATGAAAATCCCCCCTCCCCAACAAAAAAGAAAAAACAAAAACAAATGGTCACTTTTCCATCATGGTCACTGATACTTCCAAAGAAACTTCCCACTGCATGGCCAATTGAAAAACACGGCTTCTAAAATACTCTCTCTGCATCCAGTTACTGTTTCCATGGCAGCCAATGGCCAGATTGCATTATTTCTTATCATATTGATCATATTATTTTTAATTATAGATATATTTAGCTTTAAACAATATTTGGAAATTATTTGGATGTTTTCAGTTCTTTGTCAATTTCTTGTACATATTTATGTCAAAAAGGTACTTTTTATGCCCAAACTACCGTTACCATGGCAACCAACAGTGAAAGCCCAATATTACATTATGTAATAAATTCCATAGTTTTATATTTTTGAGTTTATTAATCGTGAATTGTTTCTTTTGTATTTATTAAGGAATTTCTATTCGCAATATTGAATAAACGTCATTTTCACCCAAAACCCATGGTTGCCATGGCAACCAGGCCAATGAAAAAATCTGAAACATCCATTTTTTGTATAAATGGATCCTAAACTTCTTAAAAATGTATAGTTTTGCTACTCTCCAAAAAATTCCAGCGAACATCAAATTATGGACATAGGAAATCTGACTAACTTGATAGCAGTGAGCGCCTTGTTCATCTCTTCTTTGAACCCACTTTCCTTCTACTAAACGAAGACTCTAAGGCCTAACAGTTCCTGATATTGTAGTCTAGGATGAAAGGTGAGGAAGACAGTGTTCATAATGTCTGATTTATAGGTGTACATTTAAAACGGGAACAATTAGTGGAGTGAAAATAGTTGGGGAGAGAGGGAGTTAAGGGTTGGGTAGGGAGGTTAGCAAATTAGCAAAAATACGTCTTTGCATGAAACAGTCGATATGGTTTACTCAGTTTTAACTACAATGAAAGAAATTAGGGCATTCATAAAATAAGTCAAATCATTGTATACAAGAGTTTATATCCAAAAGCGGAACACTCTTTGTAAATTCATAAGTCCATAAAACTGATTTCGATTGTTTTACAATCGATGATTCCTATTGCAAAACGCATCAACACCGAAATGTGAACTGTACCTCATTGAGGTTTGAATGTCTGCTAAAAATGATTCAAAATATTTGACACGAGTTGGCACATGTTCCGACATGCATTGCAAAAACGGAAATCAAGAGCAGAGCTGCATCCTGTCTTACCTCGTTGGGAAGTTTGATAAATAGAGACGTAGTTTTCAGCCCCACAGTAGAACTTCTCGTCTCCGGGGCAAGGTGCGTTGCACCGATCTTCTTCTACGGCGTCCTGTAGGTCAAAGTCTTTTGTTAAATGACCACAGTGACACTCCGTGTTTCTTGTCAACCCAGCAAGTGGGTGCGCCTGCACATATAACAAACAGAGTGATAAACAATTATTACAACTCTTCAACTTGTCACTACCATTTTGCAAACTAGTAGTTAATACTGTAATTTTATTCGTTTCTACTACGTCAAGATGTTGGTTGCAACAAAATAAATATTGAATCACTGGCAATTTGTTACTAGAGAATAAAGTTCATTCAGAAGTGGTCGCCGTTGGTTTTTCTTTTCCAAAGACGTTGGGCGAATAGCAGTTTCTCCTCATGTTGAAATGATAGAGCTAATATATTCAGGTAATCTATTAAAACTTTATATGATCAATATGGAGATTTCAAAACAAATGAAGGGAAAAGGGGAGGAATGCAAAATGTGGAATTCAGAAAACTTGATCCTCATAGTAGTCTTAATATAACATCAAACATACCGCATCACCACAAGCGCCAGTGCACGTTTCAATGGTCATGGAAGACTGCTGAAGAGTGATACCTCCAGTAAAGACTAGACCTTGTTTATCAGTTGGTAGGGGCACACATGCCCGAAAGTCGTACCTTCTTCCGGTTGACGGACCTGATTTCTTGTTGCCTGTTATAGAAGGAAATGACGAGGGAATTCTTTAAACTGTAATGTTTTTCGACTTGTGTAAAAACTCACAAGGAACCTAAAGTGTTAGTGTGTGCAGAGCAGTGGCGTAGCCAGGATTTTTTGAGCAGGGGGCAATGGGGGGTCACGAACCTTTCCTAAGGGGCTCTCCCTCTCTATAGGGCTTATATACAGAACTGTGCATTCCAAAATTTTTCAAGGGGGCACCTGGGGTGGCAAGGCTTTGTCGTGGAGGCACGTTCCCCGTCATGCCCCTCGTAGCTACGCCACTGGTGCAGAGAAGAGAGTCAGTGTTGTTTATTGGTAGTGTACCAGGTAAAAGGGTACTGATGCAATGAAACCCTAAAAAATATTTCTTAGACCATAAAGAAATGGTGATGCATCACGTAGAGGTAGCGAAAGTTTGTGTCACGACTTTGCCCTTCTCTCCACATGAAAAAAAAAAAACACACACACACACATACATACAGACTGACCGACATATACTTTTAACAAAAAGTAAAAACAGTATAGGTAAGCAATGGTTTCATGGAAAATAAAACTGTCTTGTTTCTTGCATCTTCCTACTATCCCGACTGCAGTAGACCAGATGTGCCGCCCCACAACAGGTGGCCTGCATGTGTATATGCTCTGTGGCTGTCGCCCCTCCGATTCGTAGTGATGAACTCAAGGAAAAAAGTTCGTGAGCTTAACGGGCTACAGAACGTGCGGGGCGGGGCGGCGAACCTTCCCCCTCATCAGCAGTAAGGTATTCTACGACACTCGTCACCATGTGAGAATTGCTAAGAGGAATTTTTAGAACTCAGGGCACGTAAAATCTTGTGAAAGTTTTCCACTTTAAACTTTAAACAATGCCGAAAGATTATCTCCGTATAACCACGTGTAAGAAAAAAATGGCGTATTTTTTCAGAAGAAACCTTTTGATAGATATCTTTTTTTTAACTAAACCTGTCCTACCTCGGCGTAAATCTGTGGCGGTGAAGATCAACTTGTGAAGCACACTTACCTGGTAAAGGCTTGAAATTTTCGATAGACTGGCCGGGGTTCAATATCTTGTAGACGGAAATGTAAGGAGCTCCTCCACATATTTGCATCTTGTTTCCGGAACAAGTCATATTGCAGTATCCCTCTGTGTCTGCCTTCGAATTGCTGACGGAATGGCCACAGTAACATTCGGAACTAAATTCAACACCGGCATACGCATACCCTCTGAGGAGAGACAGAGAAAATCCATTTAAGTAACGACATTTATTCACTCTTTTTAAATCAAGTGCTCCGGTTCCACTTCCAAATGAAATGAAAATTCTTCAAGTGCTTGAAAAAAAGAAGAGGATGATAAGGACGAAATTCAGCCGGAATCATTTTCTGTAGCCCAGAAACCATGATACGTATTCAAGAGTGGAATATTCTGCCATGATTTTCATGTTTTTGTTGGAGCAGTTTCAGGTGCTTCAAAAAATGTCGTATATCCTTGACATTTACTAGGTGATAAGGTCTTTCTGAAAAGAAATTATCAGTGCCTGGACATCATAAGGCGTCGTATGTGTAAAATATGGCTTCCCACTCGATATTACCTTAGATTAAGGAAGAAATAAAGTGTCAGTTACCACAAAGTAGTAAACAACTCAATATTTTTTCTCTGCTCATTGCGTTACAATAACTTTATCCTTTTCATTCGCTTCCACAATTAAGGTATATAAACACTACTTAGTCGACAGCTCAGTTCGTGTTCATTATCAAGAACAATTTTTGGATGTAAGACAGGCACAAACTGAGGTATGGTCGACATTCGCAGACTTATTCTGACCTCAAATATGCAGCAGGTTTCGTGGGTAGCGATGCCACTTTTAGACAGGAGTCAGTGACAGGGCTTTGAACAGACTGACACGCCTTAAACAGGATGGAGTCTGTCTACTGTCACTACTGTGGCATCGCAAGTAGAAACTGGAATGAAAACAAAACTGTCGCTTTTGCCTGCGCTGACTGCTGACCACAGCACATTGCATGTACTTTTACTGCGTTACGAGATACCGTATCAATCATTGATAGCACTGCATGCTGATGTCACCGGTTTGTTTTCATTCCTGTTTCGAAATTTGACATCATAGGTAACAACGTTAATTTAGCTAAACAGATGTGCAACCGCATGGTCAATATTTTTATAGGGACCTAAAGTCACTCTAAGTTGCAATATAAAGTTAACAGATGTTCTCAAAATGAAACTCATCAGTCCAATTCTCATCTGCACAAAACATTTCGGGGGCGGAAATGAATCATGTTCATAATTTTTACACGGTAATGTAGTGTAACTTGATGATGTAATAATTCAATAAGTCACTCTTTAACACTCAGATTCCGCACGTTTGTTTTTCTCTCTTTTCCTTCCAAAGTCACTGTTCTGTGTTATGATGTGATCATTAACTTATTGTTACATAAGAACTTGAAAATAAAGGCTCACTTGTCATGAAATATTTTGAAATAATGGGTCATTTTCCAAGTTCATCCAAATAATTAAGAAGGAAGGTAGATGCAACGACTTTTATCAGCAATGAACGGAAAAACCAGAAAACCCAAAGGCTAGTCTTTCGAAAGGAAATACTTTGTCGTATGGAGGTTTCAAATTGGCACAATTTCATCTGTGTATACACTGTGTAAAAACTTATGTGTAAAGTGTTTCAGATCAATCGGCAATAACTAACTCTTTTGTGGACCATGAATCACAGAAAGAGTTATCAAAGTTTACCTCTAAGATTCATATTAAAAGTATGACACTAGGGGTGGCGCCAGGATTTGCTCGACGGAGGCCAGCAACACGATGCCCTAACAAAGGCGATGAGCTGCCACAAGGACGATAAAACTCGACGAAGTTGGAAATTTCCCCGACGGGGGACAGCCTTCCCCGATGGGGGTGATGGCCCCTGACCCCTACTGGCGTCACTCCTGTTGACCCTCGTGATCTCTGATGACCTTCAACCTCCGCCAAAATAACGTGTTCTTTTACACAATTATACAAGCTTTTGCACCTACCTACCAAGTAGGAGATTCGTCAAAGCTTCCCCTCTTGAATTATAAACTGAGATAACATGTTTAAAACAAGTACAGTTTTCGAACACTAGTGATCTCAATTGATCGTCGACCTCTACCAAAAGCATTAAGGATTTTATCTTGTTATGAAAAATAGAAAATATACATACCAAGTCTGAAAATTATTCATCTCTCCTAACTTGAGATACCGTGTTTACAAGCAACGAGCAAGGCTTTCGTAGCTTCACCGCCAGTGATCTCAGATAACCTTCAACCTCCACCACAAGCAATAGACTTCATTTACTAACGATAAAGCACTTACATGCTAAGTATGAAAGTATGAGTGGATGGTTCCTAAAGCTTAAGGAATCTTGTTTACGTGATTTTCAGCTATTTACTTCTGATGACCTCAAATGACATCTGATCTCCACCAAAAACACTGCGCCCTTTCTTTCATTATTGAACATCTATACACCAAGTACGGAAAGTATCCGTCATTCCTACCTTGAGATTCGTGTTAACAAGCAAACAAAAAAAAAAAATAAAATAAAATAAAATAAAATAAAATACACATACAAACACAGACAGTATACATAAACTCGCAATTGTGACTGCATAGATTCTTTTTGCATTTGGCAAGGAATACGAAAGCTGTTGGGATAGGATGGCCTTTACAGTTTTATTTTTCAACTCAATTTTTAAATATAATTTCCTAATTTCAAACATTATTTGCCCTTTTCAAGTTCCTTAGTTTGTATCCAAAAATATTTATGTATGAAATTAAAGCGAAGGAGATTCTGGAAAGTTATGGTAATTTATGCCGAAGTAACAACATCAAGGGAAGATTAGTCAGTCTTGGTTACAGAAAAGACTTGGTATCAATCAGAGAACGTTTTCATGATATATGTTGACTCCTTGAAGCTCAGCAAGCACGTAAAATGTATCAAGTTCCTTCCAATTGTTCTACAGAGGAGCCCAGTCGGCCATATCTAGTGGCGTTAGAGATATATTGTAACCTCTAGCGGTGAACACCAAATATCCATTAGCACCTATAATGAGAAAAACATCTACAGATCTATCTGCTTCTCGCTACCATTGGAGAGATTGAGTATTAGCAGACAACATGAAAAATGGGAGTCTATCTTGGTACATTAGACTTATTGCTCTTAAGTGAGATTTTTGATGTTTTGAAACCAAGTGATGAGCTACCGCCGGCTTTTTTTCTCTGCTGTGAATGCCTACTCATTATGAATTTAGAGCAAGTGTGTGTCGCTTGCATACGTTAATTTAAGATTTGAAAACTTCGCCGGGTATCAATTTCGGATTGAATGCCCATCACTGATACGGGAGACGGTACTTCAGTATGCAATAGGTATAACAATGTGTTCTACTGAGTGAGGGGAAGCGAACATGCCTCACTGGCCTGATTAGCTAAGGCTTATAAGGCTTCACGTCAGCTTTCATTATGTACAGATTTAAAACATCAAAGAATCTTTATTTATTTGAGATCAACAATAGATCCACTATCGAGACTGTTGAGTAGGGCACTATCGGGGATAACATGCACTGAACGGGGTCCCGACGGTTGGCCTGCATGACAAACATCCCGAAACGTTTCCTTTTAGGCAGGAGAAATTCGATTGCCATTTTGGTAACAAAGGATTTTTAAACAGGAAAGTGGACAACTTTTAAACAAATCCCGAAGTTTTTCTTTAGAGGCAATTTCAGAAATTCGCATTTTTAGCACAGCCAAGGTAATGAGGTTAAAGAAATGACTTAATGTACGTCAGAATTTTGTAATTTTGGCGAACGGGAGTTTAAAGGGGAAATCTTCTCATCCCAAACAGTTCCAATTCTCCCAACTAAGCTAGTTCTAGCCCAGCCCATAACTGTCTTTAGCTTCTCCTTGTGAAGACAAAAACGTAGTTTATTGCTTAGGGCCACATCCTGGTGAGAATACAAAGCCCTAATATGTAATCAAAACACTCTCTGTGCATGCTGTGTAATGTGAGCTGCTCTGCATCTTTTGAATTTTGTAACTCTGATGTCAATGAAAGAATAGTCATCAACTGAGACTTTTGCTTACCCCTATGTAAAAGTCATACTTCGTGTGATGCAAATCTGCCTCTTTAAAAACAAGAGGAAATAGAGTTCTGTGAGCAACCGAGTATTATAATGCCGGACAAAAGTGTTGTCTGTATCAATCTACACTTGAGAGAATCTTGTACTTGTTAAAGTATTATCAAACGTGCACGATTTTGCTAAGCGATCGAAATCAACTAAAAAGCATCAACTTCAGGGGTGGCGCCAGGATTTGCCCGGCATTGGGCGTAGTTCCCGACGGGGGGGGGGGCTAGCAATCCGATGCCCCGACATAGACGACGGGTTGCCAAAAGGATAGTGAACGTAAACGTTTTTTCTTCTATTTACAAAATTTTGAAAATCTGGGGCTTTTAGTAAAGACATGTGGATTTTTGTTGAAGAAAATTAGAAAAACTGATTTTTCAAACAAAAGTTGGGTTTTTATTGAAGTGTCTGCCCTTCCTAGGAGCATGAACGCCCCCGGACGAAGCTGGAAAATTTGGGTGTATAGTGAAGACATATTGATATTTGTTGAAGAAATTTAGAGAAACTCATGTTTTTGAACAAAATTTGGGTTTTTATAAAAAAAAAATCTGCCTTTCCTAGGTGAAACATTAGGCAGATCGACGGGGCGACTGACTCTCGTTGGGGTTTCATATTTAATCGTACATATGAAGGCTCCCCGAGAAAACTGGAAAATTTCCCTGACGGGGTGGGGGAATCGTTCCCGACGGGCGCATGGCCCCCTGCCTCCCCCGGATGGCTACACCACTAGTCGAATCGAGGACATAGTCCTTGAAAACGTAATCAGGTGCTTACAGTTGTTATATATATTTTCGTGTTTAATGCGGATTTTAAACTATAATATTAACTTTCCGTCGCAACACTCCAAAAGAAACACCGCTACCCTTACCATGAGGTATTCATTTCATAAACTCGAGACGCATTGCACTTAATTAAAGGTTAATCTGTACTCTTACCAGACACTTTGCATGAAACAGTACACTTTATTTGACTTTTACAGATTAAACATAGCCTTAATCGAAACTTGACTTTAAGGACACTTATTTTGCGTTGCGTTTCATCTTGCACCACTTATAATATAAATACCGGTGGTGTTTTTGCCAAATTTTGGTTTTGTTTTGTAACAGCCTTCTTGACATGTCTTCAGCTTAACTGTTTTCTTGTTGCTGAAATATACTTTTGTTATCAAACAAACTGGCGTTCTTTTGAATGAATACGGTGGTAGAAGATAAATTATAATTGTGCGTGATGATGATCAGTTCTTCACAGGTTAACTGGTTCTTTTCTTTCTTTGCCGAAGGCAAAGGAATCTTTACATGCAATCACGCAGGCAAGTGTATGTGTGTGGGCATAGCCTAGGTGTGTGTGCATGTATATGTGTGACGCTTAGCTAAGATAGCCATGATGAGTACTTCTCATACCTTGCACATAAATTTTTCATATTAAGAGGAAGCAGCTTTGCTTTGTTTTTGGTGGTCAAAGGTAACCAGAGGTCACCAGAGGTCAACAGCCGAAAACCTTGTATCACGATATTTCAAGGTAGGCAAAGGGGGAGGCCAAAGTTCATCTAAGGTCATAAACACGGTATTTCAGGAAGGGTGATAGCCTACGTGAAATTAAAGACACTTTTGATTGTGGTGGAGGAAAAAGGTCATTTGAGGTCATCGAAAGTCAAATTGTGTAAACCCCGTCAACATTATAACCCCAGAAGGATATAACTTTGAGGAATCACATACAATTCGCATGTTGATGTTCCATACTGAGTGAAAGAATCTTACTGTGTTCGGTGGAGGGTCAAAGATCATTTGAGTTTACCAGAGGCCAAACTTTAAAATCTTGTATCCATAATACATCTCAAGTACTGTAAACAGCATGTCAGGGTATTTCATTTTGTCGAAGCCCGCCACCGCCCGGCACCGGCAAGGGATCATAGAGCGGACTTTCTGGTATAACATCTTATTTTATGAAGTGAATTTATGTGGGCAGAGGTTCCTTCAGAGAATCCAGAATGCACATATTTCAGAGTTAATGTATAAAGACCAGCGGCCCCCGTAGGCTGGGAGTTGTAGAATATGCCCACGGTATTTCCTGCCTGTCGTAAGAGGCGACTAAAGGGAAGGACTTGCACCGTCTTTGAACTGTGTTTGAAACCGAATTTGAACTTGAACGGTATTTGAAATCGTATTTAACCTTTACTTTTTCATCTAGATGACACAATATAACACTTTCGTGTTGGTGTGTCGTTAAATCTTATCTAACTAACAAACTAACTGTATAAAGACCAGCGATAAATACGGAGGGCTTGTGTTTCATTGATAAACGTCAAGGTATTAAGTTGGTTAGTGCAAGAATATTACGCAATGCCTCAAACAACAGCAATAATTAGATCTCAAAAAAAAAAACATGCGACAACCGAGAGCCAAATATTCTGAAACCAAACTCAAAAGGTATTCCTATAAAGACAAAACAGTCATCAGTGGTGAGCTGAAGCTTTCTTAACAACTTCAGGGAAATGAATTTGATAATGTAAGGTTAGTGTGGATTTCCTTTTGTCGTATTTTCCTAAACTGACATTAACTGTTGTGTTTGGACATAACAGCCGGAGTTTTGAGTAAAAATGTACGTATAGTTTCATTGTTACACCCACAAACATGCATAAGCAATGGAGTAGGGAAAACAAGCCAGTGAGCCACAACTGGAAAAAAGGCCGTAGTCGTCTCGACTTGAACCAATTGGTTGGAAACGGGGACGTTAAACCTCATCTAACTAACCCACAAACATGCAAGCGTGACCTTTGACACAGACGATCTTTGTAGACTACCGAGTTTAGTCACAAGGTCAGGTTTGAGAAATTTATCCTGACATTTAAGGATAAATCAATTGGTTCCATAAGGGTTCTCTTCTTTACAAATATCACAGCATTATCAACTTTATTGCAAGTTAAAGTTACAATTTCCTCATCGTAGACACTTAAAATTCTCCTAAGTTAACTTCCAGTCCTCCATCTATTTAAAAAATAACTGTCTTCAGCACTTTTCAAAGGTCTGTAACATAATTCCTGCAAGCCACATTTTGCCAAGCACACTACCAGCCTTCTGTGTGTTATATTCACAAATCATTGTTAATTCACGGTGGTTTTTATTTCAAGGGCATTATTTTTATCTGCCACTTCGTATGTCAACTAAAGCTAGTGTAGCCAATACTGTGAATTCTGGTTGTGCGTCAGAAACCCTAAAACGTATCTAAAGGCGAGTGTCAGCCTTTCCGGTAATATCCACATTATTTTACGTAAACTGTATAGCAACTGAGGAAAATGCTGTAGACATTACACTGTTCAGAAATCTAGGCTTGCATTCCCTATTGATTCATATTAGCCGCAAATTATAATGAAGATGATGGTGTACAGTCATAATATGATATCAGTCCTTATTTAAGTTGACATAACATGAGAGAATGTCTTCCCTTGAAGACTGGCACATCGAACTGGGAAACCACCACATGAAGTGTGGGCGATTTTTTGACGCCATGAAACCAAAGCCATTTGAAGAGCCTTGCTTTTTCATCTTTCATTGCTGCCTAGCAGTTTTACCGTAAAGGTATCATCGATATTTTCATCAAACTTGAATTAATTTTATTGTATAAAGTTCCTTTTTATACTAATTTATCTACAAATTTGAATTCCAGCAAGTATAGGTGTATACATCTGAGAATTAATCATTAAAACTTATGGGATAGATGTCTATTATCAGTGTGTTAACTGCAAAAATGTAGCGCTTAGGTAGGCATCAAATCTTGAAACGAAGGACCCGCAGAATTGTCCTGTATTTCAGTAAGCAAATGCTTAATAGTTACTTTTTTCTTAGTAGCAATGTTTAAGTATTCTAACACCACCTGACAGTAAAATTAAATTTATATGACGATTTTAATTATGTTGCTTTAGACAAATCTCCTTGTGCTGTATATAGTTGGAGTGTCAAACTTGCAATTCGAACGTAGTATTAAAGTAATACGACCTGCATATTTATCATTCTTTTTCTGCGTCCTTAATTAATCGTGACATTTAAGTCGAACAGCTAATTTTATGACAAAACTCATTGTACTGCGCTATAACGTGCAGCTATATACCTGTATATATTCGAATATGTATGTATTACATTTCGATAATGTATGAAGAGTCTTAAGTTTCCTCATCGTTGTGCATCCGACACACAATTCAAAGTGGTTCATGCATGAAGAACATCTATTGAGCTTGTTTTAAAAACAAATTGACATCTACGTCAAACTATTCATGGTATTATGGAAACATAGTATCTCAAGATACAATGTTTGGTCTACGCTACGTCTTAATTTAGCAAAGAGAGACGAAGACAGAATTATTTCTATGGCAACACAATTTGCTTGAGGTTGCCTGTGACATGACTTTTCATGATTATGAAATTCTCTTTCTGAAATTATTTTAAGATCTGCCACATGCATGGGACTCCTTACGGCCAAGATGAGCGCGGGAAACGGGTCTCACGTACTTAATTTATTACAAGGTCACTCATAACCATAGCTTAGCAAAACAGTGGTGTTTACATGCGGAAACTTGTAATGATGTTCAATGGTCATTTACAAAGAGGAGAAAACGTTCACGAGAGCTTCATGAGCCTTGGCGTGGGATGTATTTGCCAGAGAATTTCTCCATCTGATTACGTATAAAACTAGTGGCAGGGGTGGAAAAAATGGTATTCGATTAACCGTGGCATTGTTAGTGCGATTACTGCGATTAAAAGATTCTGGTACGCATATTTGACAGGTGACAGCATGTCTCAAACGAGACGCAGCAGAAAGCATTATACTTTCAAGTTTGCTAATGCAACTCACAGATATCAGCTGCTAATTTTATATGAAAACTGACACATAATTAATAATGTGTATACAATGTACATCAATGTACATTATCACTTCAAAGCTTGGGGTATTGTAAAAATCACTAAGAGTTACTCCATTACGTTGGTTAGTTAGTTAGATGAGGTTTAACGTCCCAGTTTCCAACCAATTGGTTCAAGTCGAGACGACCACGGCCTTTTTTCCAGTTGTGGCTCACTGGCTTGTTTTTCCTACTCCATTGCTTATGCTGAGCACCATTACGTTGGTAAATTATGCTAAATGAGGGAGATTAAAAAGAACTTGCACTTGTAATCACGATTTCTAATCGATAACTGGATAACTATTCCTAACACTACTGTAAACTTCTTTCCGGTGTTAGAGTATAAGGATAGGGGTAAAGACGGGTGTATACGGTCACAGAAGTCCTACAAGAAAATGTCGGCTGCCGTTCTTAGTCATAAAATCCCTTACATCGAAATATCGAATTTATTATCTTGGAGTACTCCTGGCTTAAATCAGAAAATAGGTCTATGCTTAAATAACCAACACTCATATAATCCCACAAAGCAACTCTCTTTCACACACACAAAAAAAAAAAATGAAGAAGGGACTAATGAAAAACAAAAGTGCCGTTTACCCTTTTTCTTATCGAAAGTCATTGAAATGCTATTATAGTTAGAGAATGGGGATGATGATATCAAACTAGCATTAAATCAGTCTTCCTTCTTTGGGCAAACTTCAAGCTATTTTTATAAGAAGGCTGCATTTTTTGATGTACCGGCTACACTTTACTCACTATAACGACGTCATAGTGACATTAACTTATTAAATTAATGTTCCAAAGGAAGAAACGTATCCTTGACTGTACATTAAACCATTGGTACATGCATTCAGTTCACCTCAAATATTGTAGGATCGATATATCTTTCCTTGTGCGGGAAGGGATGTAAAAACTTGAATATAATCGATTTAAATGTCAAATCTTCATTCTCGAAATGTGGATGCTGTTTTATATATATATATATATATATATATATATATATATATATATATAACACTAAATTAAACATTTGGGAGACATTGGGATAAATCCTTCCTTAGGGAGACAATCGATTATATTCATAAAATTTAATATATTTCCATATCTAAGCATACAAATATTCATACAAAAATACCAATAATTCTTCATGAATGCCTTTAACTCATGGTACGTTTGTTTTAACTGTATCTTTTACACACAACGTTTAATTAAATAAACAAAATATTACAAAGTATTTCGCAATACTTACTTGTCTCCCTATAATACATATAAATTACATGTAACACATGACACACCTGTATTTCTATGGTAAATAACAGCACCTATGATGTATTTATGCAGCTTAAACAGTGGCATAAGAAAGAGGGCGCTAATACGCTACCATAGAAATAAAATTCTGTTAGAAAGAATGTAGAGAAGGGGTTTAAATAATGGTGCAAAGAATTAGGGAGACATAAATTTGTCTCCTTAGTGAAAATGTCTCCTTAATATACCAATTATAACTGCAATATGTCTCCCTAATAGGGTATTAACAGAAATATATATATATATATATATATATATATATATATATATATATATATATATATATATACACATCATTATGATCGCCTTAACCATCATGTGCATCATTTGAACGAACATCAACGTAAAAGTAAAACTTATGCAGAAAGAAGGCTGTGAAAGTCAACTTGAGGAATACACTGGTATGAGTGTTCGTCACTGAAGTAAAGCTGTTCTCCCATCAAGTAAGAGTAATAATATTGTTAGTATCAAAGAGGAAACCAGTTTGTTGGTATTTAGTGAGGTCATCTTAGTAAGATGGCTCGTGTCCTGGTGATCTCATCAAAGGGCTCAGTTTCATGTTCGAAAAGAGAAATGAAGAAAAAAAAGCAAGCACCTAGCAAAATTTAACCCCTGCGCCAGGTCTTCTCTTCAATGAGAAAAACATTGTCACATTATTCTCAAGAGTCAATCATGAAATAGGTTATCCGGGTAGGCCTACACTACACCAAATTGAGGTGACTGCATTTTCCTTTTAATGAATGAGTTCCATAACTTTTTAAAAACAAGGGATAATATTGTTGCCATTACTTAGCCGGTAAATCCTTCAATTTGAGAAAGGTAAAGTAGCCTATTTGCTTTCCCGTCACATCGGAAGTAGAGATATGTCCCGTTTAATTTCCAAGTAAACACTGTGGGGGCACCGAAATCATTCCTTCAATGTATTAGGTCCGGTAGCCGGAAAAGATGTTAATTTATCAGGGACAAAATCTCTCAAAGAGGAAGTAATTTTAATACAAAGCTAGTACTTTTCTAAGAAGATGCCACCCCTCCCCCTGGCTAGGGGCCTGCAAGCATCAATCTGGACCCAATTATCTATAAAGGGCCCTCAAACGGTTTCTTGCCCTCATGCTCATTGTTAAAACACTAATTGATTGTGCATAAACTCTACTTGACTGGTTTTAGTGAAACAGAGTATGGCCTTCAAGTCGCTTCCCACAATGAGCTCCTGAAATTCGAAGATTTTCGTCTTCATATCACCTGTCTTTGTGAATCATATTCTGTGTTCTGTCTGCCACATATTTTGATTACAACGGTTTGTAGCTGGAAGCAAGGATGTCTCTGCTGGTTTTTTCGCTCAGACACAAATTTAAACAGCACACAATTTAACGGAAAGCAGCAAACTATTGAGTCCTTTTACATTTTATATTTATGTGTGTACATAGATGCAAAAATTATTTGTCTAATGAACACTACATTTTATAAATTTTAATCACACGACTGCATACTTTCTCTTTCAACTCGATTGGGGATAGCTCATGTTAAGTTGTGTGATATGCTGAGTCGATTTTCGTGATAAATACCATGCATAGTCTTCATCAAAACCATCACCCGGACAATAAGATTTGACTTATTTGAGCAGTGTCAAGTTATTCATTTGATTAACGAATACGCTGCGTAGATTTCACTGTTTGTTCTGTAAATCTACAATCACTCGGTTTGGGGCTTTCTTTTGAGTTTCGAGGAGTCGTCTCCAAGAACAAACTCGAACATTTGCTTAACCCAGGAGCTCTAACGGTGAGTAAACCAATTTATGCATGTCGTGAAGTCTCTATTTTGCCATGAGCAAGTGGGGGTAAACATTCTACAAACCCTCACAACCTTAAGTGTTTGAAGTGAAAAGGGGCAACACAGTTAATTGATTCATATTTTTGCCATGCCATTTAGTCCTGACTGATTTTCACCGAACATTGACGTAAGGTATTCAAATAGGCTATGCCAAAATGTCTCGCGAATATCTAAAGCTAAAATGGGACAATAAAATTGAATTCTGAGACTCGAATTTTACCATTACTAAATAACAAAATGAAATGCGATTTTTTTACAAAACGTATAATATGTATTTGGAAGGAAGGCCGGGTCCAAGACTAAGGTACGCATCAAGGGACCGTGGTTATTGTTGGCTTCATTCTGAAACTATGAAAGTCGACATAGGCTGTAAAATCAAGTCCGGTCATAATCTAAAGACTTCAACATTGGTTATCGTAACTGAACCACTCATAGCGTGTACGCAGCTATGGGCAAATGTGCTTTAAACATATAGGTCATTGGAAACTGACAGCGGCGATATATTCGGGAGGGTGAACCGACCTCATTTAAGTGTCATGTATGATAAGTGACATAGTACCGTATGTATTCAGAGTAGAGTTTCATCGTTATAATGAGTAGTAATACCGACTTATAAAATTCAGGAACTGGATATTGAATGTCTTGTACTTCTTGGTAATTTACCTTTCACCAGCTATCTAAACTAATCAAAAGAAAATGATAAAAGAGGATAAAATGTTACACTTAACTAAGCCCTTTCATATCTGCAGTTTTCTTAACATTGCTTCGACAATCAGCCAATGCTACACAGTCACGGGTCTTGAAATGGCAACTCAACCCACATCGTTGACATGAAAAGTTCTATGCCACGAAAAAAATTCTCTAACTGAATATACGATAACAAGGGTACCCGTATGCTTTAATAAATTAAAATCCAACATTATTGCATATGGTTTCCAACAAGACAGTTTGTATTGGTTGAGAATTTTGTGCGAGTCTTTAAATCCGATTATTGCGTCATAAATGCTTCGTGTTGCACTCTACTGCTTTGCGACAGCAATACAAGAATAGAATAGGCATTTATGAGAAAGGTTTTTTTGAAAAGTGCATTCACAAAGTAAATCTGGTTTTCATCTCTTCCAATGAAGCTGTGTAATCTGGTAACGGTGATTTCTAGTCCAACGTGATTATTAGAATAACCTCATTGCTAACACCGGCATACGAAATGAACGCCGCGTCAGGTGACATAGGCGTATGGCAAGTAAGACATTGCACAAAGGGGGGAGGTGTTAACCCCGAAGTGTGGCTTATATGCTGTCGAGAAATGGGTATCTACCACAGATGTCCAATACATGAGCAGAGGATCATGTGACAAATGGTGTCGCCACCGTCAGAACAAATTTAGGCTTACCAAGATGGCCGTCGCGCTACTGTAGTTTGCGTAATTTGATGACGAATCTGCAACATTTCAGGCAAAATAAAAACTGAATGAAAGGACAATATCACAGTGCTTCATTCTGTTCACTGAATGTGACCAAAATTTGTGTTTTTTTTTTGTCTAAATTTCCCAACTTACTCTCATGACCTATGGATACCGAACCACTTGAGCAACTGCAAACTTTACAAAGAAGACTTATGAGGCCTAACCGGTTACGAACGTTGGCGACACTCTACGCATAGACTTAAGTGCAGGGTGCTCTGTCCATATTATAAAAAGTCCGTGATATCTACCTAACACAAAGGGCCCATAAACACAACTGTCACCCCTTAGTGACCAAAGCCCGAGCACCGTCACTATTTACAACCATTTGCCTTTAAATGAATATAATATAAAACATTATGTACAAGAATATTAGTTAGGCATGCACGGATTTGGGAACGATCTTGATTCATGAATAGCTTACCGTGAAAGGTGTGTAAATTTAAACAAGCTCCCGATTGTTAATGTGTAGACACTGTCTGGCATTGCTTTCACTCTTTTAATTCAATCAATAAAACGAAATATTTACGATGAGCTAAGCCATTCATTATAGTCAAACACCGTTCATTGTGCTATTATACTCAAATGATTTAAGTAATCAAGTCTGGTACCTCATTAAACTCATTTCCTATTCACCTGCAACCAGCAAGACTAGTTTTAATGAAAACGTATGCTACATCTGGAGTAATAAAGTGTCGTTATATAGATGTAGAATAAACATGGTCTCATTCGAAATTACGAGTAGACAACTTACTTGGTACTGCAATATTGTAGACAACGCTCGAGGGACATTCGATTCAAATCAGAGTAAAAGGCACCTTGCAAGGCACGTCTAGACTTAATTGTGACGTCACTGTAACATCCCATGGACAACACTGGCAAAAGAGAAGCAAAATAGTGCATGATAGTTCATAAACATTTAATACCATGCTCTCAGACTCAACTGCATCCGTGCAAAATTGCACGTCATTTTTTGTGGTTTTGTAAAACGTTAGGAACAGCTCTAAACTGTATCGATCGCTTCTCAGCACCGATAAATATTTTGAAGGCTTATACCTCTACACATTTCAAAATAAAAGTAAACAAATAAGTAACGCTGGGTTCAGGCAATAAATACCCTTCAGATGGACCTTAGTGAATAAAGTTACACTGTCTTCCCCGGTTAAATGGAAAGAGGCAAGATTAAATAGGCTAGACAAACATGATTATTTGATGGTTATACTGCCACACACTACAGGCATGATATTGAGAGCATACTTAAATATAACAATTGAAATGGGAGTGTTGTGCAGAAAAGGTCGTAATGATTTAAGAAAAAGTGACTTCACGGGTCCATTTTCTCTTGTGTACCATATAAATGTTGCAGGGACATTATAGTATCAAAGTGTAATAAGAGATGGGTAATAAGTAAACTTCTGTAAAATACTTTTTAAGTTCTATGCCAAATTCATTACTATGCCACAGTAAAGGCAAATATCCCAGTCCGTTTCAGCAAATGCTGCTTTAATGTTCATATAATCAATAAGATCAACACGGTTCTGTTTTCGCCTGTATTTCTCTTGCGCTATTATGGCTACATAGTTGTGAAGAGAAACATTTTGTCGATAGTATGGTATTGTGTCATTTATTTTTGCATGGTATTTGGAGGAAACTTTTGATAATTGGAGGGAAGTAAACCTTTTTGCACATGAAAAGTTGCGAGTCATAGCGGAAAATTCGACGTCCTCCCTGGGAAGTATTTAAACATTTTTTCTCGTATGTGACTTTGGTGTGCACCCTCTAGTCACGACAGAAATACTGTCCTTTTTGTGTGTACGTTAAGAGATAGTCTACATCAGTCGTAGCATGAAGTGGTTTGTAAAGCATATGCATGAAACGGCAGTTTGTAATGCATATAATGGTAATTTGGAATGGTAATTTGTAATGCATATGCGTACTAGCGCATCAATGACGCCGTAGCTCAGGTGGAACGCCGCGCCCCCCCCCCCAACACATACACACATATTTTGCCCTTCTAGAAATTTTTTAAAACATAAAAATTGTTCAATACATCTACCCCGCCCCTACCCAGCTCCAGACAATGATCAATTACGGTCATTCTCCGTCCACAACACAATGAGAGCTTGCTATCAGTATCATACACTCACATACAAGCTCTCCATCGTAATCTGACACTAAAATCAAAACAACCCTTTGTCTGCATGCACAGTGCATTCGTGGTGACGATGATTCCCTAGGGAATTATCAGCACTGACTATGATGTACAGATTGTGTGTGTAACAGTGCACAGTACACTGTCTACAGTGTTAGGTAAAGTGACTATAACACCTCTTGCACTGTTCAGGGGTTTATTTCCCTAGTTAGTACAGGAGACGGTCAATTGTACTCGTTGCTAGGGGAGTAAATAATACCATACATACGGTACATAAAGCGAAAAGAAAAGAAAACGGAAACAAAATATAAAACAGAATCTTTATGATTTCCACACATGCCATAGAAAAATTAAAACAGTGTAAAAGTTACTTTTCAAACGTCTGTAAATCTTTCTAAGGGTTGATTTTTTTTTATTTGAGCTTTCCCAGAATTGACCACATTAATTGCACCTACTCAATAATGTTAAGGCCTACGACTAAATTGTGAACTACCACAGACAAATTATCATAGAGCAGAAATTTGGACTGCCTGCAACAATGGAAACACAATCTCTATGGCATTTCACACACGAAAACATAACGAATGCAAATATGACGAGAACGGTAGACCAGTAAAGCTAATCACATACTACACAGGAGACACGGACTGCAAAACATCCTGGTTTGTTCAAAGTTTCAGCTGACCACCAATTATCTCCCTAAATTGATGGGAACATAAAACAGAACACAATTTTCAATTTAAGCCAAACCCCATATTAGTAACAGATACCAACAAACGTTAGTTCAATTAGATGAAATTTAAACGACACACCAACACAAATGTGTTATATAGTGTCAAGCAAAGTTTAAATACGGTGCAAGTCCTTCCCTTTAGTCGCCTCTTACGACAGGCGGGAAATACCGTGGGCATATTCTACAACCAACAGCCCCCGGGGGAACTAACAAACGGGAACGAACTTTGTATGCAAAGTTCATTTTATCATAGAATAAGCCCTTTAAAGAGGTCCCATTTTAACCCCTTAAATGACGACAAAAATTTTTGCCAGCAACAACTTTTTTTTACCACCCTCAAAACTGCATAAATCTAAGATTTTATCCCATTTCGCCATAATATTTGGAAACAGAGGACTTTTTTCAGGAAATTTAGTCTCGCAAACTCAAATAACCTTAAAATTTGTAACTAATCATTGAGCGTTGAGTTTATGAAGACTTATAGCTTCCCCAACCCACTGACAAAATTTGAGGCAAATCGAATGAGAAACTAGGGCCGAAAGTTTTCCGCTTTGTAAATGCTGAATTCCGCTTTCTTCTGCTTTGTAAGTGACGAAATCAGTTTTCTTCCGTTTTATTAATTTTGGCATCTTCAAAAGTTCATCATGTTGCTCAAAAGCTGTATAAAATCTCAAACTTCCATTTTTTAAAGGATATGCTCAACTACAATGCTGTACTGTACAATACTTACGGTGGTAGTACAAAAAATGCTCGATCGACCGCGGTTATAGGGTGTTGTGGAGGGACTGTTTCGTCATGATTTTATTGCGCGATTTAGGCTGTGAATTACCTTTACAGAGTAGGCCAGAGATGGTATTTACGCTTTTTAAGGATGTTTTTTCAAATATTTTATTCCTGTACTTATTAAAACTACTCAGATAATTTATAATAATTATTTTGATAGTTTTTTCCTGATTTGTTTTTGCAAAACTTCGTTTTCCGTTTTCTAATGACCATTCCGCGATTTCCGCGTAAATTCCGCTTGGTGGAAAAAATTTGGCCCTATCAAAAACGACGAAGTGACAACCATTTAAACACAGTTGCAAAAAGTGACAGAATTCTGGCCGTCCCGCACGATCGCTTTAGCTCAGCTGAAGGCTTTCGGCTAAGCTAATAACCAGTCCCCTACACCGGGAAGTGGAACGTTTTTCCTCTAACGATAGTCATAACCCACTCGCGGGCCGCAGACAGCGAGGGCGCAACAAGCTTTCCACATAAGGCCCAGGCCAAGAGCCCCTTACAGGCCTGGTGGGGTCTGGGTAAAAGCCCAGGCAAGGAACTGAGGTGAAGCCCCGGAGGCTCTGCATTTCATAGAGATTCGTAGGCAATAGAATATTCATCCACTGTGCTTAAATGACATTAAATGTGCAAGGCTGCACAGACTAAAAGGTTTCACATTACGATCACTTGTCTTTTTATTATAAGTAATAATGAATGAGCATATATGAAAATTGCGTGCGAAGCGCGCTGAAAAAACCGCGTATTTTCAAACCAACTTTTATTTTTTCTTCAGTGTGCATTGTAAAATTATCCAATTTTTAACGTTTTATTCACTCTTCGGAGCGATAGCCCTACCCTCCTTCCCGAATCTAGCTCCGGGAATAAGTGCGCACTGAGTTTTGCACTGTAAGAGATCAACCGGCCTGTACATGTGATAGTGCACTTCTGTTCAGTGCTATGTAGCCTCCCACGCAAAGCTTCTGTCGTTACCAGGTCACCACTAGACGTACAAGGACTCCGCACCCGATTTATGTCTCACGAAATGGTGGGCACGTTACATTGTGCATACTAGGGTTTTACTAATATAAAATCTCCCTAATATCAGGGAGTTGCCATTAGAACGGCAATTCCCTGGTAATAAGTCTATACTGGTAGTGTTTCGCAGCAGTTTTCGTGAAATTTCCGGAAAGTGACATTAGCAGGATAAACGGTGGGCACGGTAGATGAAAAGATTATCATCATTTACTTCTCAAGTGATTTTGTATTTCCATGTATGAATTTCCTCGCGGGACTGGATAAAATGGTCTCGCAGGCCGAAGGTTCGGTACCCTGCCCTACACTGTTTTCATTGTATAACATCTGTGTAAGTATAGAGTATGCATGGTCTACGACTAGTAACTACATATGCTACGGGTAATGATAGTGATGTATCAATTCGTGAAATAGGCCTATACTTGCATGTTGCATGTGTTCTTTTACATACTGTGTGAACGTAACTAAATTGATCGTCCTATCTGGGAGTTGTTATTCAATGGTCCTGCAATAATGGGACCTAGACATTATAAGTTTCAACCCATACCCCCATCTTCCTAAAGAAAATAATTCATTGTCTTTTATACTAAGCGACTCATTGGGGAGGTCATAATGCATTAAATATTTAGACAGATCCCTCCCCCCTTGTTTTGCCCTAGTATGGAAGATATAAATCTCTGACTTTGGCCTTTTGCTAACCTAGTAAGAAGATGGTGAAAAAGTACTGTATTGCTCCCCCAAATTGTTGAGGTATCATCGTCTCGAAATGGACGGGTTGACCCTCAGATTCCCATTTCTTCTCCAATTGCTACGGTTCACAGATATGCCTCATGACATTTCAAAAACTACACCTAGTGAAAATAAGTTTGAGATGATGATAACAGTTCAATTTAGTCACAAGCTAATCATGTCGACAGTAAAACGCCCTCGTGCTATACAGCTGTATGTATGCCGGTTCGTCTGTCTGATTGCATTCAGCCTTTACTCACGATATGAGACAGACAGACCTAGGGACTATATTTTTGTCCCTAGGCAATTTTAGGCATGGAATACTATTTTCATTGACTCCGTGGCGAAGTTGGACACATGTTTCCTCGCCCATTAATAAGTAAATACTTTAAACAAAGGCCAAATTAACTGTTCTCGAGATCAAATGTACATTGTAAATATGTCTCTTACAAATTGCGAATGGAAAACAAATTCAGTAAATACACGACGACACCAAAGCAAAATATCCAACTTATTGACACAGTTTTGCTGTATGGAAAGAAGGTACGTAAAGATAATGACAGAAGTGCTCCTGTCCACCAGGTGGCAAAGTGATATTTTGACAAAATACGTTACGTTACATACAAATGAAAGTGATGACTACAAAATGTTTTAAATATAAGAATCTTCACAATTCCAAACCGTTTTCAGCGTCCTTCCCTAAGCGGAAGACAAAACAGGAGTTTACAGAATGTCCTATAGATGCTCAGGCTTCTTCTGAAGAAAATCCCTAGATCAAGCACACACACACAAACTTACAGATATTTTAGAAAATTGTAGCGAACGAAGCAGTGACGGATTTGGTCTGTTCCAGTAAATAAAAATCTTCTGTTCCAGTAGAGAGAACTCTTTGACAGATGCGTGGTCCTGGGCTTGAGTCTAACCGATTTAGGCCTATGAAATCCTCGAGAGAAACTCATATTGTAACCTACTTCCCAAAACAAATTTTCGCCTCAGTGAGAAAACATCTGTCTCCTCCAAAATAAAAACGAGAGGGCGGTCCAAGGAGTTGCATATCCCATTGCTAGCACCATGCCATTCAACGTGACAACGGTAACAAATATCGATCGATTCACATCACCAATGAACCGAATACGTAACGGAAAAAATGTCTACACCTTTGATCTCTAACCTTTTATCTTTTATTTGAGGGTCTATAGAGACACAACATCCCTCCTTACCAAGTGTGAAACGAAAAACCGGTCCAGTCGACTAAGTACTGTAGTTTTTGACACAAAATTGTACAACACAAATATGTACCACTGACCTTCTGTCACGTGACCTTTCGACCTCGGTTGCCATCGCAGCCACATATTTTGGTAGAACTAGGCATTCCCATTATAAGTGTGGCTAGTTTTGTATATGCAAGCGTAATATTTTCTCTTGGAAATATGGCCAAAAATAATTTTTCACATTTTACCTTTCCAAGAGGGCTGCAAGCCATAATTTCTCACTCTGGGGTACCTTCCCACCAAGTTTGAAGAAAATCGGTCCACCCAACAAGGAGGAACCCTGGACACAGTTTAGAGATTTAAAATATACATTTTACCTTCCATCACGTGACCTTTGACTTCGGCTATGGCAACCACATCCCCGTCCCCATCATACGTCTGAAGTTTCATGTGAGTGCAATGTTTCCCCTCCGAATTATAGCCAAAATACGACTTTTTCACAATTTGACCTTTACTTCCGGGAGTCTGCGATAGGCACTAATTTCTCATTACCATGGCAACGGTTGCTATTTCAGCTGGCATTACCGTACATGGTTCAAACTGACAAAGTGACTTCAATATTCATCCTCTTCACGGAGCGAAGAGATAAAGTAGAAAAAAAAAGGATGAAGGTCTAATGCATGAAGGGAAGTAACAAACGTTTTTTTGAGCATTAATTCTCGAAACTTCAAAACAACATAAGGCGTGAAAAGCAGAGGATAGCACGAGAAATGATGAAATAAATTGTCAAGAAGCACCCCAAAGGTCATTTTACAATGCTGAATGTTCTAGATATAAGCCCTCTCAACTTGCACTAAACAGCTGAACCTCATGCTTCCCATGGAGTTACCGTTTGTTTTAACTGTCTGTCTGCTCTAGCCAAATTGAGGCCGATAATGTCATCCCGTCTGTCAATATTTATTCCCCTGTTCAAACATCATTTTCAGTCTCAGTTTTATGTATACAAGCGTTATAAAGGTTGATTCGCTAAACGAAGTATGTTTACTGCAACTAGGAACATTTACAAATTCACATTAATTTCTTTGAACAAATATACAGCCATTTTGATATATCAATTGGATTTGAAAAAAAAAAAAATTGGCTCTCATTACAAAAGGCTAGATGGAAAAATAAGCATAACTACCTAGGAGACTACTTCTGTTAATTTCTTTCATCAGATGCAATATTAGAAATAAAACTGACTGTCATACGAAGCTGGTGTATTTCGAGGTCATTCAAGTTATCGACCCGAAATAAGGAGCAGAGCAAATGAAAATTTGTTTTGTTTCATTATCATACTGTTGGAAAATCAATTTGATCGTAGCCAAGGCAGAGGCTACTACAAATTGATGAAATATTACTGTTAACTTACTATTAATATCCGATGGGTGTTTTTATCAAGTTTGTTAAACTTTGTTTATGTTGTACACTGTATATTTATTCACAAACAGGCCTGTTACACTGAAGGAGAGGGGACGGTGCATCCCACCGATCACTGATATTTACATTAGTCAGTCAAGTCTCTAAGATTCGTTTCGCTCGTTTTGTCCTCGCACGGGCAGGTAGAACAGTATTTTTGAATGAACTGGAGAAAAATGTTACGAATTTTTACTAGACCTGTCTTCTCTTTGAAAATAAACCCACTTAACCCCTGTCCCAGTTCATACAGCATATCCCCGGAGTTGTTGGAACAAACTTTCTAGTGACGCCACTACATACCGATGTACTGAATAACATAAAACCACCTTGTGTCTATTGTGTTCTAATTTCAGATGTAGTATTACCGGTATGTCAGCTGAATATACTCTGAAATGGAGTTCCTTTGTTGGCAGAATGGTCTACATAGCCCAATGTGTTTCTCAAGAGGCTGAGTTCGAATCCTTGCCAAAGTACATTTTCTCCGCATAATCCGGCTTTTCTCAATCCGGCTTTTCTCTCACTTGTCACAGCAGGGTGTTCATGGGTTCTCAAATGTAGTAACTCCCTGGTCACAGCTTGCCATCTAAATCAATTGCGCAGCCGACGAAGTCGGTTGTGCCCTGACTGAAGCCAACTCCGGAGGACCATGTAATGAACCGACTATGCTGTTTCTGGCTTTGTAACACGTCCCCTTGCGGACGTATCGCTCCATAACCCAAACTTGTGGAAGTAATTACGGGCATTAACAAACAGGGAGAAAAGTATTTGAGGAGGAAATTTTACAAAGCCTTATATTACAAATACAACTGAAATGAAACGTTTCACAATTTGAAAGTTTTAAGAGGCCATTCTTTGATGGAAACAAATCTGGGTTCTGGTTTTCGTAAGCCATGGGGAGAAGAGCAAAACTATATACAATAATATGCCACTGTATGTTCATGATCTTTATGTGCTTGTCAAGGTTCTGGTATTACCATTCTAATATCTCACAAATAAGCTGATATTTTTCAGATGTAGACCCATTGACTTGCTACAAGTCGGTCTCCTTATTTATGTCATTTTTCATAATCTTTTTCATACTTCGATATAGCACAGCTCACCATCTAAACACAAATTCAGAAATACAAACGTTGATGACAAATTCCTGAAATATGATACGGTACTTACAAGTACAAGATATCTTTGTGTGTGGAGAATAAAATGGAACAAAACAAAACAAAAAAAAAGGTCAAAAAAAAAAAAAAAAAGGTTCTGACATCATGTGAAAGCTATGAAATGTCATAACATTGAGCTGGTACGGTAGTAGTTCCATTGTAAGAATGTTACTTTGAAATGCTGCAAGTTTTCTGTCTTGAATCAGAATTTAAATACATACATCTAAAACACTAAGATGAAGATTTAAGAGTTCTTTCTTACTATAGTGATACTTCCTGGGTTGTCTTTTCCTTTAATCAAACTTTGGTGACTGATCAGTACAACCATACATTATAACTAGCACTCAGTGCCATCTACACTAGGTATGAAATCAACCAGAGCATAAATGGTTTTGCGGTGACGGAGGAACTTTGTACATTTTCCCCTGAAAATCGATTTGCAGGTGGCAAAGTTATCGCGAAGACGAATGTGTATTAAGGTGACATTTGAAATAAATCACGGTTATTGAGGAAAGATTTAAAAAGAAATAAATGCGCTCGACTGTTTCCTCGGCATATATATTTGTACATTGGAGAGTCTAATGGGAGTTGCACAGGATCGAGTATACACACTATCAAACTACGATGTTAACTTTGTTGCTACTACGATAACTATCTATGGAGTTCGTTTAGACGTTTTAATATTCGTGTTAAATCCGGATAATTCAACAGGAAAAATGAAAGAGAGATAAAGTATCTATTTGATCTACTGCACGAAATCAGTTTTAACATTTGCTTGTCTGGAAATACGTTATCGTAGTTAAAGGTTATCAAGTTCTTACCGTATAATCACAGCTGGTGTGATAATGTATTTTCATATGTAATTTGGGTGAATGTCAAGTAGCCTACTTCACTTCCTGTATTGACTCTGTACAGTCTTAGTCGGGGACGTTTTGGTTTGTTGCATTTTTTCTTGCTATATTTGAAAAAAACTTTGATAAGCTGTAGAGTAGACATCAGACAAGTATGTGCTCCATTTTTTTTTTCATGTGCAAGGGGCTAACCAGCCAATTTAAATGGTCGCCATTTTGACCATTTTGACTGATTTGGCTCAAAGAAGGCTCTGCTGCGCCAAGATTTCAGGTCTGAAACTTTTTTAGCAGTAAAGGTGGCAAAATATACACAGTCTCTCAAAATATACTGAAAGTTTTCCCCGAAATATTGATCCGTTTTGTTGTAGTGACCTGTCTAATATGGCTCTTTTCGCCAAAAATCGGCAATTTTGGCAAGTTTGGCGCCGGGGGACAAATTTGAGTACCAGATTCTCTTAAAGTGTGTATACCAACGACCTTAACTTTTTTAATGGGTAGTCCTATAACCAGGCAGTACGTGGGGAAAATTTGCACTTCCAGATTCAAACCTTCATGAAATGAGTGGTACTGAAAATTCGCAATTTTTTTGTATTTCGTCGGTCGCGGGAAAATTTTGGCCTCTGGGATCATTTTTTTATGCCCAATATTTCCTTCAATTGAATAACTAAGTCTACTAATCTCTCTGCTATTGAAAGAAAAATGGATTGTTAAGACACACATCAATTTTGAAAATTTTGAAAGCAGACAAATTTTCTATTGGTATAGACCCTAAACAGCTTAAACATCAATATTTTCATTTTTCATTAATAAAAAATACAAGATTTGGCACTAAAAGACAAGTTTGAACAATGATGATCTCTTTTAGAGCCACACAGGATCTTCCATCTTCACAAAATTGGTACTCAAGTACCTCAGTAGTACACAGAAAAAAATACACTGGTAGGTGAAAACGGAATATTGAATAAAGGAAACCCAAATATTACAATTCTTATAATACTATTCATTCTTAGTAAAAAATATGGGTGAGAAGGCACTTTGAGCAGTAATATCTCTGATACTGGGCCATAAGATGCTCCCATCTTCATGAAATGGGCAGTCTAGTGCCTTGTTACTTCACAGAAAGAACTTCGACTCTCAAATAAGAATGGGCATAAAATAACGGAAACCCAAATTCTGCAATTTCTTCACTTTTCCTTGCAAAATATGGGTTTATGAGCACTTTTGGGCCGTAATATCTCTAAAAGTATCATACAAGTTGCTCTCATCTTCCTGATATGGGCTTTCTAGTGCCTTGTTAGTACACAGAAAGAATTTCGACTCTCAAATGAGAATGAGGATAAAATTATGGGCACTCAAAATCTGCGATTTCTTCAGTTTTCCTTGCAAAACAAGGGCTTAGGCTCATTTTTGGGCCGTAATATCTCTATACGTATCATACAAGTTACTCTCATCTTCTTGATATGGACAGCCTTGTACCTTGGTAGTACACAGAAAGAATTTTGACTCTCAAATGAGAATGGACATAAAGTTATGGAAACCCAAATTCTGCGATTTCTTCATTTTTTCTTGAAAATAAGGGTTTAGGGGCATTTTTGGGTAGCAATATCTCTGTCAGTCTGTGGATACCATATAATATGTTATTATCTCCATGGAAAGGATCCTACAGGGCCTTGTAAATAAACATAAAACTTTTGACCCGCAAGGCGGAACAGACATGAAATAGAGGGAAAATATGTGATACTGTATGTCAGTATGACCAGATGACCGTACACCGTCTGACCGTACTAACTGTACAGTATAAATTGAAGAACTCTAAACTTTTAAAAACACTCATTAAGAATCCATTCAATATGTGCTAATCCAAAGTTAGGTTCTATGTATTGCAAAGGCACTACACAACCCATTCTATGGAGATGACAGGGTGATAACATTATGAAAATATTACTGCTCAAAAGTGCCCCTAACTGCCTAAACCCATATCTTGGAAGGAAAACTGAAGAAATCGCAGAATTTGGGTTTCCACAATTTCATGCCCGTTCTCATTTGAGACTCAAAATTCGTTTAGTGTACTAACAAGGCACTAGACTGCCCACTCCATGTAGATACGAGCATCTTGTGTGATAATTATCGAGAAATTATGGCTTAAAAATGCCCCTAAACCCATATTTTCAAGGAAAACTGAAAAAATCGCAGAATGTGGGTTTCCGTAATTTTATGTCCATTCTCATTTGAGCTGTTGAGAGTCAAAATTCTTTCTGTGTACTAACAAGGCACTAGACTGCCCATATCAGGAATATGAGAGCATCTTCTATGACACCTTTAGAGACATTACGGCCCAAAAGTGCCCATAAACCCATATTTTGCAAGGAAAAGTGAAGAAATTGCAGAATTTGGGTTTCCGTTATTTTATGCCCATTCTTATTTGAGAGTCGAAATTCTTTCTGTGAACTAACAAGGCACTAGACTGCCCATTTCATGAAGATGGGAGCATCTTATGGCCCAGTATCAGAGATATTACTGCTCAAAAGTGCCCTCTCACCCATATTTTTTACTAAGAATGAATAAATTGTAATATTTGGGTTTCCTTTATTCAATATTCCGTTTTCACCTACCAGTGTATTTTTTTCTGTGTACTACTGAGGCACTTGAGTACCAATTTTGTGAAGATGGAAGATCTTGTGTGGCTCTAAAAGAGATCATCATTGTTCAAACTTGTCTTGTAGTGCCAAATCTTGTATTTTTTATTAATGAAAAATGAAAATATTGATGTTTTAGCTGTTTAGGGTCTATACCAATGGAAAATTTGCCTGCTTTCAAAATTTTCAAAATTGATGTGTGTCTTAACAATCCACTTTTCTTTTAATAGCAGGGAGATTAGTAGACTTAGTTATTCAATTGAAGGAAATATTGGGCATAAAAAAATGATCCCAGAGGCCAAAATTTCCCGACGAAATACAAAAAAATTGCAAATTTTCAGTACCACTCATTTCATGAAGGTTTGAATCTGGGAGTCCAAATTTTCCCCACGTACTGCCTGGTTATAGGACTACCCATTAAAAAAGTTAAGGTCGTTGGTATACACACTTTAAGAGAATCTGGTACTCAAATTTGTCCCCCGGCGCCAAACTTGTCAAAATTGCCGATTTTTGGCGAAAAGAGCCATATTCGACAGGTCACTACAACAAAACGGATCAATATTTCGGGGAAAACTTTCAGTATATTTTGAGAGACTGTGTATATTTTACCACCTTTACTCCTAAAAAAGTTTCAGACCTGAAATCTTGGCGCAGCAGAGCCTTTCTTGAGCCAAATCAGCCAAAATGGTCAAAATGGCGGCCATTTTGAATTGGCTGGCTACCCCCCTTGAACATGAAAAAAAAATGGAGCACATACTTTTTTGATTGGCTGATGTCTACTCTACATCTTATCAAAGTTTTTTGAAATATAGCAAGAAAAAATGCAAACCCCCCAAAAAGCTACCAAACGGCCTGGACTATCTAGTGCACACAAAAGTTCAAAAGTTTTGGTGAAGAATGTCCATACAGCTGTTATTTTGCAGTGTGGAATATACGTCATTTTATTTCCCTAAGATGAAAAAGCTATATGGATCATTAGATACTCTCCGTCAGTTTTTTTTTTCAAAATTAATACCACCTGACCGCAGAGAAGTTATTAATGAAACCGATCTCGTTGTACATCAAAAGATGTGCTACGAATTTGAACTTAAAAAACGTGACACACCAAACAATCGGAAAATAAAGATCGTTTAGACGTTTAATATTCGTGTAAAATCCGGATAATTCAACAGGAAAAATGAAGGAGAGATGAAGTTATACATCAAAAAATGTTGTACAAATTTGAACTTAAAACGTGACACACCAAATAATCGGAAAATAAAGACCATGCTCGGTACATGGCTATTCAGCTTATCTGTGCATTCAGTTATTGATCTCGTACGGAATTTAACTGTTTAATGGAGACCGAACGTATCATTTTTGTTCAAATTGGCTGTAGCATTTATTGCTGTCTGGGTATCAAGTACAGCAATATGGGCTGTTGTACTTCTTAGATGTACCGTTACAAGTGCACTGCTTGACACAGTGTGTGTTTTCCTACCGAAACAAATGTATTTCTCTTAATAAACTGAATGGTATACCATATGGCAAGGCTGTCATTTTGTGACCTTGGAAGGTCTTGGTACGTAGTTACAATAAGTAACGAAGAACAAAGTCCTTCTGTCCGTCGGAGTTTACAGGAAGAGGCTCATTTTCATTTGTTAATAGTGTAAGTATCATTGTCCCATACAAAGGCAGCGTAAAACGGAAATAAGTTGCTCCCCCTACCCCACACTAAAAGTCTAAATGTACTATGCAAGGATTATTTCAACCCTCTGTAGGTCAAGAAGTGGAACCTGACATTAGTAAACAGATATTCATTCTTATATTTATTCATTTTGTCCACAAGATACAAATACAATTAACACGTTCAGTATAAGTAAAGACAGGATACTATACTCTCGGAACAGCTAAGTAAAATAAGAACTCTAAAAGTTTTAGGTAAAATATTATACAAACTTCAAGTAGAAATTTCCTGTTTTTTTTTTTTTTTTTTTGTAATCGCTCAAGAAAAGGATAATTTTTACACATCATTGATGTGTAATTTTTCCTTAGGCCTAAATGTATAGACATTTGTACAGTAAATTCAGATGTTACGTGTAAGCTTTTACCATTGAAATAAAAGTAAGGGAGAATGACGTCTGCAGATCTGGACTGAAGCCATTGACTTGGCTAGGCTGTACGGCTACAGAACACCTGCGCGTAATACAAATATTACGTCATTGCTTTTGCTCCAAGTATTGGTAAAGAAACTACAAGTTTTCAAGGTAAGAGTATAAAAAAATACTTAAAGACAGATTTTCATCACCCCAAGTATGACTTTTTGTTGGGGGTAAGCAAAAGTCTCAATTGGTGACTACTCTTTGATTGACATCAGACTTACAAAATTTAAAAGATGCAGAGCAGCTCATATTACACAGCGTGAACAGAGAATGTTTTGATTACACATGGGGTCTTTTATGCTCACCAGGATGTGGCCTTGAGCAGTGAACTATGTTTGTGTCTACACAAAGAGAAACAGTAAATATAATTATGGGTGGGGCTTACCACCTAGTAAAAGTCATACCTGGGGTGATGCAAATCCCTCTTTAAGGCACCTTGACTTATATTTGTTGTGAAAATTACTACTTATCTTTCGAAAAACGGTTAAAATGAGGTATAACTTCTGCAGCAGAATGCACACTGTACGTACGGAGACAACCAAGCAACCGGTCTTTTGCCGTACAACGAAAGCGCCCTCACAATTTTCGTGGCTTCACCGGTTAACCATGCATGGATCTATTGTGCCAGCGTTCTCCCTTACTTTTATTTCTATGGCTTTTACTTAAAGGTTCTGGAGTTTATTTCACCTCAGTTTTGAAGCGTATTATATGCATGTAGAACGAACAAAATGTTTAACGAGCTAGTAACCTTACGGAATACCAATTATAAACACAGAAAACGCAGAAGCAAAAGATAACGAAGAAAGGAAAATACTGTTATTTAGTATCCTAGACCGACTTGACTACAAAGTAGTGAACTTATGTTTTCCCACCAGATAATCGTTAATTTGTATTCTGAAGGTTGAATACCAAGTTTACTTATGCCATTTGAAAGTTCATTCCATAATTTACAATAGCACAGTAGTTGTTTAAAAGAAATTTACCTTACACAGAAAAAGACGTAGTGACGGAAAAGAGATTATTCCTGGTACATATGAACACAGTGAAGTTATACCGAAGGTGAAATATTTTACGAAAAAAATGGTAGAATATTATTTACGTACTTGCTAATAAAACTATGCATTTTTAATATGAGAAAATCGCTTATTTTAAGTCTTTGAGACTATAAATAATGTAACACATTAATTGAGAAGCATTTTTGTTTAAACGTTATCGTTTTTAAAATTCTATTTTGCAGAACTTGCAACGGTCTGGGGACGGATGTATCGATCATACCGATAAGTTCTATACCATCTTTGCATGCACAAGCGAAAAGTAAATCTGACTGAAAACAGAGTGAGAAACAGTAGATCGAAGACGGTAAACATTACCGGCGTTTTGATGATTACATAGGTCATCTACGTGACGCCTATAAATAACGGCTTGTCATCAACGAAAAGTCCCAAGTATTTTGTACTGTCAGTTTTTTATACCAGATTGTCACTAAACAAGAGAGCATTAAGAAGATAGTGGTTATTTCGCACTCTGGTATGAAAAACAGTATAAGTAGTATTACCTACAGGTAACTTGAAGCGTGGATTTCTTGACATCAAACCATGTATTGAGCTTACCAGGGAGTTTTTGGCTTTTGAGATGCAATTGCTGCAATCTTTGTCATGGGCAAACACATTAGTATCGTAAGCAAAATGTCTCAGTTCTTCATATCAAATAACATTCATCTTGTCGTAAACATAACTGAACATAGTAATGGACCAAGAACAGAGTCATGTACAACTCCAGTGTCAACATGGCATTAGTTACAAAACATACGTTGGCGAAAACATTGTTTCCTAATAGACCGATAGCTGCACTTAACACGGAAGGCTTTCCCATGAATACCGTAAGCATGAAGTGTTAGGAGCAGAATTCTATGGTCTACGGTATTAAATGCATGTTTAAGGTCCAGATAGAGACTAAGAGAGTCATGGTTTTTGTCTAGTAAATGTTACGAGGTACTAGCTAGGACAACCAGAAGGTCACGACGATAACAGAGGTTTGAACTCTGCTTCTGCAACCCAGTTTAACAATTCGCACTTATTGGAATGTTCCTGTAACTTCCACGTCTGGCTTGACTATATAAAAGGGACATTACGTCATGACTATAAAGCAACATTAAGGCATGGAAAAGTGTGTTGGCTGCTTAGACGTATTCTCGAAACTTCTACGTCATTCTTCGATTGGAATATTCTCGTCACACAGTGTTCAGCATATAAGAACTCTTCCGAAACTGCAAAACTAGAGACAGCCTACCATCTAGAGACAGAATATACCAACCAGATATATTGCTGAGACAGAACTAAATCCGATTGATCCACAGACCATCTTAAACGCTGTATTTTGCCTGTAATAGCCCTCTCTTTCGCCCGTTGCTGTAGCCGACTACTGAACTCTGCGAACCAGCTAACCTAGCCTAAAGTCGTTATCGCGTTGGGGGTACCACGACCACTGGCCCAGCCTTCACCATCATTGAATAGCCGATATCACCGTCGTCTTCGCAGAAGCCAAGACCATCCTGGTACGAGTGCCTCCGTCGAGCAAAGAATAGAGGTAAGTATACGGATTTAATATTGTAAATGTAGGGCTAAGTGAAAATTTTAGTGTATTTTGTGGAAATTAAGAAAAAGGAGGTTAAATAGTAATCATCTTTTTGCTGTTTCGGTTTTGTGTATTGTGCCTAGCCGTAACAAAAGGAACAAAGAGAATAAACGGTTTCAGAAGGGCATGGCTGCTATCAAGTCCCTTTCTGAAGTGAAACTGAAAGTCAAAAAAGATTTTATTGTCTTTTCAGAACTTATGAAGATGTTTTTCAATAACGCTTTCGAGAACTTTGAACAAGGAAGCCGACTGATGAGACGATAATTTTTTGGGAGATTTCTGCCGCCTTTTCTGTTGATCGGAATAACTTTAGCAACTTCAACTGAATTTTGATAGGTACCTGACGAAAACATCTAATTTAAGATATGGTCGAAGACAGGGGGTCAAAATGGCACCTTAACAAACCCCTGACTATGAAATATGTGTATATCGTTACAGTGATAGTTCCTGCAATAAAGTGTAAACGTAAGGCGTGATTTGACCATAAAATATTTTACAGGGTACCTAAAAATGCTACAAGACTGCTTTACTACTGCTAAGTATAGTGAATGGTGTACGCAATGATTACGGTATTCTTTGCCTGGCACCGTTATTCCACAGCCTCCAAATTAAACCATATAGGACTAATTATCTAATATTACTTTATGACGGCCTTTCTTCTAACTCAGTATTTGAGCAGGCTGGCGTAATTGCCTCCTAATTATATTGATTCACCAATTATGGAGAGTTACATGAATTAGAGGTACACTATGAACCTTTTAAAGATAAATGCGGTCATTAGTATATGCTGCATAGCTTCTGCTTGTCGGAAAAATAAGAACAGAAAGGAATACACCAGCATGAGATTCAAAGTCAATTTGATCAGATGTTGCTTAGCAAAATTCGATCATTTGTGTCAACAACATTTGCCAACTCGTTTAATGTGAGGTCGTTATAGAAGGATGAGGTGAGAGGTGCCAGTCACGTAAGTGAACGTTTGGAAGTTGTTAAGAGAAATTGTAAACAAACAGTGTAGACATGCGTGGGCATTAAAATTTTAACTGTTTTAATTAAGTTTCTTGTTATAGGATTTGTAATCATAATGCCCGCAATTTCTGCTGCATTAAAATTTTTGATATCATTGTGGATCTATAAGGGTTCACACACCAAGGGTGTAGGTATTCATTCATATTTGCCACACTTGGATGCTGATACAGGTAACTATGTCTTCGCTCATGTGTTTCTGTCGAGGAGGGGGTAGGGTATCGATGTTGAGCACTAAAGGACTATTTACCTTTACGAGTGCACCCACATGACCGACTTGAAACATTCGTTCTTAATGCACATTAAAATTTTCGAATAAATGACACGTCCTTGTTCTTATCGTTCCCCATCTTTCCTAGTCATCCTCTCACCGCATGTATTATTTTCATCATTTCTATTTATATGCCTACATATAATGATACTGTATGATGAAATGCACACTCCATAAATATTAAGTTCTTCGGGATGGCATCCTTCTATAAAGCAGTATACCAATAGTCAGAATTTGTTTAAAAATATTCCTTTTTGACATACATGCATTGTATATGTGGAGAAAAGTCAACTTACTGTACGTGTTTACAACTAGTAGATTGCTCAAGATAGGACAACCAAACAGACTTCAGGTCCTCTCAGAAGAAATTAAACTTTACAATGGTTGAATGTTATTTGGGGCCTTTCATAATAAGAGAAGCTTTTTGGAAAAACTTCCTTATAACATTAAAATAATCAATTCCCTGTTTTCATCATCACCTTCAAAATCAAAAGTTACCACCCTTTTGCACATATTTTGTAAAAATATTGACTGATTTAATTTACATAAATACAATGGTTTAGTATTCCTAAGTGAACATGTAAACACTCTTAGATTGTTTGATATTTCTTCAGTAACGATTGGGTGAACTTCACTCTAATCAGTTTAGGGACATGTTTGGTACCGTACTCATTTTGGACTTCTGTGTGTAACTGGGAAATAAAAAAAATGTGCCATAGTTTCTGACATAAATTTGTTTGATTTCATTTTGTTTCAAGGTGGTAAAGCATGCAGAGGATGAGCCTGCCATGGGTTTAGTTTGTTCACCTGAGAGCTGACTTAATGTTCATTTTGTCACTGATAAGAATCTTTCATGGAAATTTCTCACGCCTCTTTCTTTACACACACTGACACTGTTTTAGCAACAAATACTGCAATGGTATTTCTGAGATTTTTTTGTATAAAATGCTGCAGCTTTATTCTTGCAGCAGTGTTGGAAAAATCCGCAAGGCGGGTCCCAATCCCAACGTCATCACTAATACACTCATACCATACTGCTTCTCATGCGCAACGGACATTCACTATGAGAACCTTGCTAAAATGGGCCTGCTTCGCTCACTAGAAATGAGTCCTTTAATCTGCCACTGAAGACCTGTATAAGAGACTTGGCCGAAACAACATTCAGAGTTCAGCTGAAATTCTCAAATACGGATAAGGGCTTCGGTTTTAAAAGTAAATTCCTCTTTCACCTTGTCATATTTGGGTTCACAATGTGTGACTTCAAATGCCAATATTGATTCTCGTTTGATATATTTTTCTCACTCTCATGATGAATACACTGAATATCGATTTTATCCTTTCAGATCGATGTATTCTGTAACAGGATCCACGTTTTCATTGATTTTTGTCCGTATCACTGCACAAGTTTTTGTATTCCAATTTTCTCTTACGGAAACTTTGTCATTCTTAATTAAGTTTGGGATTGATGTGTTGTTTGCTTTCCATGTCTCAGTTAAAATTTCATGAAGTCTCAAACATTATGAAAAGAGTGAAAATAAGAATTAAAAGAAAAAAGGCATACACATGATGACGAGAGACTTTTACAGAGCAACCATCATGGAAATACTAATTACAGGACCGAAGAAATGACGAGAAAAGAATGGTTCTCATTAAAAAGGGAAAAAAGTGGGAGAGAAAAATGTACCCACAAACAATCGTTCTCCACAACTGTACAAATATAAGGGCGTCAGACCCTACATTAATGCTCAAGGATATGAAAATCCTTAGCGAAATACATCCTGTACTTTTTAAAGGTGATTTCAAAGACAATGGCAGAAGCGCAAGTGTGCACGCTGTCTGATGGTTAAGGTCAACTAGCAAAGCTACTTTACAGACAAAATTACATTTTTCCTCTTCATCTTCTCCACTTCGGTATAGAGGGATTTCATGTGACGTCACGCGCAATGGATTCCCAGGCACTGAAGGGCAAAACACACGCAGTAAGCGAATTTACAGCTCACGCGCACGGCATAACCATAGCTACTGCTGTGACACAATGGACGCATGCCCGTCAAAACCGAAGAGACGCGCTATCTTGCCCTTCAAAATTGCGTCTAGTTGGTCAAAGTCACATGACTGAATCCCTCTATAGAGAGATTTCATGTGACGTCACGCACAGTGGATTTCCAGGCACTGAAGGGCAAAGAACACACGCAGCAAGCGTATTTACAGCACACGCGCACCGCATAACCATAGATACTACTGTGACACAATGAACGCGTGCCCGTCAGAACAAAAAAGACGCGCGATCCTGCCCTTCAAAACTGCGTCTGTTTGGTTAAAGTCACGTGACTGAAATCCCTCTATAGAAGAAGGTGTTGAAGAATTCTCATCCACGGACTTCCAAGAGATGTAATTGCTCCTTTAAGGACAACGGAGTATGTAATTGCCATAACTTCCTTTCACAGCATAACATATGTAGTCAAGGTTAGCTGCCCTTGTCTCTTCCATTTCTGTACAAATTGCTTGCATATCATGATTCGAGCAATAAATCTACAAAATTGTAAGCGGCGCATTATTTATTCAGTGCCGGTTAATATACAACGCGTTCCTTAAGTGAAACGCTTGCTTTATTAAAGATCCAGCTCATTAATACTGTATAACTGTGCGGTACGTGACTAATGGTGCCATTCTGTTTACATTACAAACGAAATTAATCCATTTATAACGATTTCTCAACTCGATCGCGTTTACGAATGACTGGAAGTCAAATCAGAAATTTAAATATCGACGTGAATAGGCTGTATACTGCTTTCGGCGCTGGAGTTCTTGTTTTGTCACGGTAGTATTATGCATCTATGCCTACCCAGCTAAGTCCTCCAGCAATTTAATGCAAATCTTTTCCCCATTTATGACTTTTAAGAACCTACGAGGACTTAAGAAGACTTTATGTTATTTCCTGTTTTCAGAGCTTTAGATAATTTATATCTCAAGTGTTTTCCATTGTTTCAGTGAAGTACGTTTTCCCTTTCTCTCATTTACTTATGTTTAAACCACCAAAGATTACATACTGGCAAAATGAATCGGCTAGCAATTAAAAAATTCCACCTTTTTTAAAGTTTTCGGGGACTAACACAAACGACTGGTTCTTCCCAAGCACAGAATAATGATAAAGAAAGTAGCTTATGGGTAGAGTTAAGTTCGAGTCGATATAGAAGGCCTTTATTGGGCAAATTTAGGTGGAAAATAATTAGGTTGGAAGAGGAATTCATTTCAGAATTTTAGTTCACGCATGATACGAAATTTTTCTACTTTGCAGTGCATTTTTGTGGCAATCGAATCAAAATGTAGGCAGAAAATAGTTCAGACAGGTTCGATGAATGGTTTAGGAATGTGTACCCATGCCTTAATTCTTGTGATTTTGAGTTTCATTAAACAACAGTTAACGCATTGCATCATTATCATAATTTATCGAGGCCTAAGCCTCGATGTTTGGAATTGCTTATTTTGTCACGCAGTCGCGCGGATTTGTGCTCTCTTTTTTGGCTTGTCGTATGATTTTTCAGTGTGATAAGTATGGATTTGAATACGATGACTACGAACATACCACCATACTTCCTCTGCCACTCAGTTATTTTGACTATTTCATGAAGAGGAATTTTTTACCACATCCCCGACTACACCAACTTAACCGGTTCCAAGATGAAGTAACAGCCAATTTTAGGTAATGAGACAGTCTTTATCTCGAAGGATGTAGACCGTTACACATTTTTGTTGACTCTCTATTTATTTTGTCAATACTAAGTGTGATCCTGCTACGTAAGATAGTTCGACTTGAACGCTGCTACGCAGGCTAGCTCTCGCATTGGAGACGCGACAAACTCTTTGAAAATTACCGCATGTTTAATACGCGGATCTCTCTCACAAATTCGTTTGAACGCCTTAACTTTATCTGCACATGCTTAAATGCCCGAAACTGCTGTTGAAACGTAATACGTTTTCTGCTTGGAAGATTCGTTTCTTGCATAGTGTGTACGGTTGGTTTGAAAATTTGGCAGCAGAACATTTTTGCTCTCAGAAGTAAGCACGCAGGCCGTTTGCCCCTTTTGCACCTCACATATTATTTATTTGATCAAGGAATCAGGTGGCATCAATGTTTGGGTTCTTTGTCTTCGTTTTATACTATCTTCAGGGGCTTCGATTTGTACTTGCCTGCAAAGTAGCAACCTGTCTAGCATATAATATGCGTCAGAAAACTTTCGTTTGAAAAACAGGAGGCGATGGTATGTGACATGGGAGCATTGCTTCTTTCACCGAAAGAAAAAAAAAAGTGAGTCAGCAGAAGCCTAGACACAAGACTACGTACTGACGGAAAGCATTCTGCCGACTTGTGTTGTTACACTTGTTTTGAGGATTCTAACACTAAGCAATGAATCCCTCTCACCAAGGTCCGCGCGAATCTATACATTTGCGTGCACTTGTTTAATTATGACGCAAGCTGTTATAGAGGGATTTCATGTGACGTCACGCGCAATCGATTCCCAGGCACTGAAGGGCAAAACACACACGCAGTGAGCGAATTTACAGCTCACGCGCACGGCATAACCATAGATACTACTGTGACACAATGGGCGCGTGCCCGTCAAAACCAAAGAGACGCGCGATCTTGCCCTTCAAAACAAAAAAGACGCGCTATCTTGCCCTTCAAAATTGCGTCTAGTTGGTTAAAGTCACGTGACTGAAATCCCTCTATAGCTAAAGTTTGCTTACTTAACGCACACCGAAGTATCTTTCAGCTAAACATGTAGCCACGCTTGTTACGAGGGTTTAGTCTTACAGTAAACTGCGTATAAAATTTCGTTAACGCAGAGCTCTAGCCTAGTGCTAGAGATCTGCCTATAATGAACGATAAAAGATTTCTAGAAGCCATCTACCAAGTACACTAGTTGCACATGCATAAGCTCTACGAAAACTTACCATACCATAGATAATCAGATACCGTATGGTAAGCTTTCTACCTATATACTGTACATCGCTTTCAGCTACAAAATTCAGCTGTAAGCTACGTACGACCGTCACGGTGTATTCAGCAAAAGACGAAGATACTACAGTATATGACCACTGTTTTGTAAGGGGCACACCACCTTTAGAGAAAAGCCCTCTCGATAAAAGTAGTACCAAAGTTCACCGTCAAGTTTAGGTACTTTTATTTGTGAATTAGTCATGGTAAGATGACCAGTTGTTGCTTATTCTTCCTGGATATGAAAGAGGACATATTGGTGTGTGAGTGGTGCAAAATTTAGATGGATTGAAAGTGATTTAGACCGTTGAAAAATTTTGGAAGAAAGTGGTGATTTCCGTCACCTTGCGGATTAATATGGTTGGGTGCACACTAAACTTCATCCCCCTTGTAGCTCAAAATCTAAACGGTCATGGTAGAGTAAACTTGAAATGTCATGATGATTGGCCAACTTCTTAGCCTTAATTTGAGGGATACCTCATCTGGGCTGTGAACTTTTACAAGGCTGTGGGGCATGTAACAGAGACCACATTGTGTGTAAGTCAATGGAGAAGCTAATTGTGGCGTCCCTCATTTAGCTTTCCAGTAGTAGCATGGATTAACATTTGAAAATTTCGTAAGGCATGAACGTAGTCACAACATACATTGTTATGCCCGTTCAATTATTGTATGTTAAATCCATCTCAGTAACCTTAGCTGGTAACCTTAGCAACCTTAGCAGAGGTTACCAGCAAATACTTAGCTGGTAATCTCGGCAGTGACACAAGCATATCAAATGTATGTATTATGTGATAAGCTGTTATTGTTACTATCAAAATGTGAACCCGTCTATCGAGTCAGAAAGAGCGATAAAATCTCCCATTCATAAATCATGTACCCCCGTTAGTGACTCGAGAATCTTCATGTTTTATTACATTTTACTTTTTACGCTATTCCTGAATCGACATGTTTCAACACTGTGATGGCATGTTCAGTGTTGCACACAGAATTTCGTCTCATCCGCTTGAAAAAATAATAAACACAGCTAGTAACCAACCGCTCTGGAGGCTACGTATTTGCTGGTGACATTACTCCCTTGTCATTGCAGGTGTTCGCATATACAGGTACAAGCGTTTCAACGACCTAAGCATCGGAAACAGTTAAAAGGGTCATCCAGGAACTGGCAAGCTGGTGTAGCATTATAAAACTATACTTTTAGAAATAGTGCAAAATAATTTAACGTTAAAGAAACACTCACCTTTAATTCCTCCTACTGAACTTGTTGGTTCAACGGTGACATTCCGCTTGGTTGATGGTGCGTGTGTAGTAAGTTTTAGATCATGGTCAGCTACAATGTTTCGAGTATCACGTACCTCTTTCCCCTTCATTAACACCCTCCCCAAACGGTCCGTATCTCCAGGTCCATCGGCCTCTTCAGCTACGTATTGTTCTCGAGGTATGTTTTGCTCAATAAGATTATTTCTTTGTGATAAAACGACATCTGGATGATTGATACCCTGCGAATTTTCAAATCCATTATTCGGTGTGTATATGAAGAGGATCATATAGAACGGTAAGGCTAAGAATAATGCTATGCAGAGAAGTCGAACGGGATTTTTACCTCGACCGACAAATATCCTTTGGAAATTCCGTGCCAAGCAACCCAAGAGACTGTGGTGATCTTGACCGACCGCCATGTTGGTCTTGGACATGGAATTGCCCAAGTTCCTTTCAACATTAGAGCTGATTCAGTCTTTTCCTTTCCAGCAAGGAAACCGAGTATGAACATTCACCTAAATAGTTAGCCATCTCTTCCTAACGGTAAAAGAATAAGAAACATTTAAATATGGTATATGTTTACCTTACTTGTGAATCGTCAGATATCTTTCTCAATAGTTATCTAAACAAAAGAACCATACATTCATTGCTGATGTATTGTTGATATATTAATTGATGTCACCCTCTTCTGTGTATGGGAGACTTTAATTCGGTTCAATAAATTGCAGTTGCTGTGTGTATGCCGTTCGTTAAACATGTAGGTTAATTATGCGGTGTAATAAGGAACACGAAATCACTTTATTTGCCTTTCAGCAAAATCTCAGAATACTGTACTTAATTCGAAATTCAGAGCGGTGTACTCTCTCTGTCAATGTAAAGGATAATAATTTACAAACTGACAAAAGGCTACGGCAGGCGTGGCAGTTTATTGAATGAAATTCGAATTTGCATTTCCCATCCGTTGGTCACATATTATTAAAACATATAACATAAAAAGTTTAGGTTCTTTCTCAGTGCAGAACAAAGTGTGAAACAGAGACAGACATGCATGCCGATAATACCATGTTCAGGGAAGCAACTGGGAGAGTATCACGGTTAGTTATAACGATAAATGCGATGCATACATGAAACAAGGAATCATCCATTTTTGCATCACACTAAAGAGCGTACAAAATATACATGAGGTGCGGGCACCCGATGTGCGTTTTCAAAGTCTATTAAATGACGACTTCTTTGGCCAAAATGTTATTTTCTCTCTTTTAAAATGGACGCTCTGAGAGGGGAAGGGGTCCGAAGAGAAGTACAGTTAGCACTCTTGTGAAATTGATGAAAGTAATGGACGACCTCTACAGCAAGCCATTTAACGAGAGTTTGTACGGCTCATCCACTGAGTAAATAATACTTATTAATGCGGGTCCACTATATTGCTAATTAAGTAACACTCATGGCAGATGAACAACCTCTCACGATATCTGCTGAAAGGTGATTGAAAATCACACCTAGTTGTTGTGTAAAGAGTTACCTTCGATCTTAAGTTTGATTTATCACACAATAACTATATGTCAAACAAACAAATGGCTCTGGATACACAGACGTGCTGATCAATCAATTTGTATCAAACGTAATCCAATGTAGGTGTGGAATGATTATTTATTCCAATATTTACCTTTACTAACCATTACTGCCCACCAAATAAACGTAAATATTGACTTCGACGAGTGTTCACATTGTACAGTATAATACTTTATTATTATCAACAATTAAACAAAGGTAACGCATACACAGTTATGGTCCTCGTAATTTCGCTCAACCGCGGTAGACTTGCTACAGGTAATGGCGAAAGCCACTAGTTACCTGGATGCCTATGGGCTAAATTACGAAGACAGAACAGACTTTAAAAAGATCGTTAACTACATTCATACTTTTCATGAATATATTTGGCATGTACTATGTTTCAAAAAACGAAAACACTGATATGTATGTTCGAATTTGTGCTTTCTCTCTTGTTTTTCGTGTTCCCAGTTCATGTAACTCTAGATGAATTCTAACGTGCACAATTCGCGACCTGAGCTGCGCTGAGTGAAGAATGCAGGTGCGGATCGGGGAGATGGGGCTGGCATCTGTTGGAGGTGGGCCCGGGTTGAAAAATAGAAAAGAAAATCGCTATGTTGTACCATAGGTCACTATACTCGGCATTTGTCGAAACTGAAGTCACCCATTTAGGGTGGAAAAATCCTGCATGTGCGGATGGAATCACATTTTAATTGTTGTGGGTGTGGACATACAGTAATAGTTCAGTACATATATAATGCAGGTCGTGTCGTGTTGTGCACGTACAATGGAAACGTAGGAGCTTTAAAGCTGATTAATTTGAAGCACTGACAGTTACATACTGAACACAGTACAGTAGGCCTACCTGTAACTAAATCTGCCGAGGCAGAGGATCTGTTTAAAAACTACCACGTCATTTGAGAAGATCAAATTGTTGTCGGCTGTTGGTATAAAAATCGTACACAAAGATTACTTTCAATTTGTCAACGACTAAGGACGTGCAGATGGCGTTAAGGACAAAGGCGTACGAGATAATTTGTCCTGGGGCGAGGGGGCTGAACCGTTTTGGAGAGAGAAAAAACCGGTGTTTTCTGAGAAAATGGCCCGATTGTTTAAAAAAAAACGCCCGAGAAACATATTTTCCCAAGGTGGCTCAGGTGTGTAGAAACCGGTGGGAGGGGGGATGTGTCCTATCTTTTCCGAAAATGGTAAAATGTGTCCCTCTTGAAAATGAAAAATGGCCTCGTTGCTCCTCTGGAATGTGAATGTACTAATCAGAATTCAGGAATCTCCAGATTGCACTCTAAACTTACGCAGATGTGCTTTAACTACACTTATCACATACAGTTTTCTTATTAATTTTTTGCAACTAAAGCACATACCCCAAGGAGATAGGCATATAAAAAGGGGGACAGGAGGAACTTTTCCCCCTCCTCCAATTTTGGAAAAGCCCAAAATTCGGGCAGAATCTGTCGAAATTCGGCTAAATTTTCTTAAAAGGCTCAAGAATTAAGGCACAAAGTCTTCTCCCCCTCCGAAATCGAAAGTCCCATATGCAAGGGATTGGGCGCATATATATATATATATATATATATATATATATATATATATATATATATATATATATATATATATATATATATATATAGGTCGAAAAGTATATATATATATATATATATAAATATATACACACACAAAGGTCAAAGCTTTTCCATCTACTGGGAGGCACTCAAACACATGCGTTCATCCGGCCTCTGCAACCTCTGCATGGATGAGAAGCTTGAAATCCTGCTTTCTGCTAACAAACTTAATAAAAAAACCGAATTTATCTCCACTTGCCGTCACGGTTCAAAGCCTCCGGATGGATCCAAAAAGAAATTTTAAGAACAGTAGCAGTACACTTTGCCTGAGGATCGCCGTGCCATTCGCACGTGCGTGAGTGAAATACTGTGTAGCAATTCGTGTAGTACAATCTGTATGTATGTATGTATGTATATATATATATATATATATATATATATATATATATATATATATATATATATATATATATATATATATAAGTAGAGCATACTGCACGTTGAGCAGTAGGTCGTTGGTTCAAACCCAGCTCAGACCTCAGTTTTTCATCATTTTTGGTGGTATCGTCTTTCTTACTAAGGCAAAGGTTGCCAATGTTAGACGCATATTCCACAGGTTTAAAAAAATTATGCGACTGTATATATATATATATATATATATATATATATATATATATATATATGTATATATATATATATATATAAATATATATATATGTATATATATATATATATATATACCTATATCAGTAACATCGAAGAGTGCCATTTTTTGACGTGTTCCTACATCCCTGGTAGGGGTGGGGTGGGCTGCAGCTCCAGCTATCTGGTTTGTACACCTTTGGTCATAGATATGTGAGACTCTATGTTGAAGTAAGAACACACGGCACACGACGATCCACTGTCACGCACGAATAAAAGAAGCCTATTATTTTAGTCACATTAATTCAAATACGTACTGTGTGCAAAGCAGAAATGTATCATCCAACGTGGTGATTCCATCAATGAAAATTTTGTGACTACACCTCCTCTGTATAGGGACAATAAACATGTGTGAAAAGATCCTTCACTTAGAAACTGTACCATCTTTAGTTGGGCTTTATGAGACGTTTCAGAATAAATACAAATGTTTTAAAATTATGTTAACTAAACATGTCCTTCAATTTTAACAATGTAATTGTGCCATACTTTAACAACGTCTGATCTTCAAAGTTGCAACTGTCTTCAGTGGACAAAGAAAGGAATCAATGGATTCTGTTTGCGCCTAATATTTACAAAATACCTTCGTCAACTCTTTGTACACTGTGGGACTGATGAAATACCCAAACGCTCCCAACAAAGTGAAGCCTAAAAACACTATTTGCACCCAGCCCATTTTGAGAACGAAAAAAAGGCATCGCTATACAGCAGGCTGTTAGGCCATAATTGGCAGCAGTGCATATGGTAATGTACATCATGGAATGGCTTGCCAAAGTTCTGTATCTCTACAAATGAAGTTTAACGTCTGTTACGTAGTACCGGTATATTTGAGCTAATGATCTTGACGGTGTAAAATACATACCAGGATAAACTAAGTACTGGGCAAGGCAATAAGGCTACATTACAAAGACAAATATATTTTATTTATTTAAACATTCAAAGGGTTACCCTTTGAACGTTTAAATAAAAAATATAAAAAATTCATGCTAGGATAAACTAAGTACTGGGCAAAGCAATAAGGCTATATTACAAAGACAAATATGTCATCACATTGAACCATGAGACGATTGAATGACATATTAATAATTTGTCTCATTATGTGTAACTTTACCGGTATATCATGACCACATCTTAATCGCCAAACATTTAGATCTGCTAGGGTGAAAACGCGTGCAAAGGTCGCCTTGTAGTTCTTTTAGGTTATGCCTTCAATTGTTACCGATGTTGCGTTTTGTCATAAGGATGCCTGCAACATATATACAAAATTCTTAACTACGTTACCGTATTACACTTTGCCGGTACATTGATAAAGTTTATCTAAATTTAATTTTTTCTACTACAAATTGTTTCCCAATGAGGAACACGAGCTATACAACAACGATGGGTGATAACGACCTATAATCTCACGTTAGCTGTAATCAGCATTTTGCATCTATACTTTGGATCTATGTGAATTATTTAAACTCATTTTTGCACATATAATCTGGTAATTTTTTTTATTATTCCTATCCAAATGTTGGTTTCCTGTATTCTAAGATGTAATTGACTGCCCCAAGTGCGTGTGTACTGTACAGTGGTGCAAGGTTTGGACATAGTTTATTTTAGTTTAATGGACATTGCAGATGTTGAGGCAATAAGGGCCTTTCAGAAATGATGTAGTCCTACGCAGAAAAATATGATGACCCCTGTAAAATCTTTTTCAAGTAAAACTGCAAGTCATCAGCCTTTCCAAGTTACATAGGCTTGCAGAAAGGAGAAGGGACCCTACGGGCAAGTTTTCCCGTTTACCCTAATAATAAAATAGTCGCGGAACAATATCACAGAGTTAAAGGGTGTATACCTATTTGATCTTAAATTCGTAGGAATAAATACCGGGAGATTTTCTGGCAAGTCATTTGGTTCCACTAGAGGTACAGTAGGGCTTGTACTTCAATTTATTAACTGATTGATTGGTTTATTCGGTACTATGACATTAAAACAACAAATCAACAGGAAAAATAAAAGAAACATAAAAGTTATAAAAAAACCAATAAAGGAGACAAAGAACGAAAACAGGAGTACAAAACAGAGTACCAGGGATAGCCCAAAAAGCCTTGAAAAAGCTCAAATCAATTTAGGTCCCTTTGGAGAGGACGGAACAACCGAGTAAGAGATAACTGCACATGCAAAAGAAGCTAAGAAATATTGCACAAAAATTGAGATGAGAGACACGGGTTAGAAAGGGCTAAAAAATAGAATGATTTTGGTTTTTTTTTTTAATTTTCGTTTTTTTTTCATACGGGTGTACTAAATGGAAGGTATCTATCCAGGAGAAGGTTCCTAAAATCATAAAACAGTAATTAGTGTTGCATCTTTAGACCAGTCTGTGGGTGGGGGGGGGGGGCGTTGCACGTAGACATTGATAGAAAAGATGATACAGTATGTGTACTCTGTTGATGTGGGAATCAGCTTTTTTTCTCATACAAAAGTACAGGTAATGTAAAAGGAGGCTTTACTGCTACTACTTGAGAAAAACTAAGGACGCTAAGCATCTTTCATTCACCGCACAAAATGTATTCATAGCCTATCTCAGGTGTTTTCAATGTTTTAACGTCGAATCGTTCAACATGATTTCAATCGGGATTTACCCATATGATGAACCTCATTTTGAGTGGAAGGTAAGAATCTAAAACGGATTAACTTCTTCCTTTGCCCCAAATTTCTTTTTATTTTATTCACCGTCTTCAGAAGTGCTTTCAACACTTTCTGTGAAAAAGGTATGAATGCATGCATTCTGAAACATGAGTTCATTAACATGTGTAAAGTGTCGTCTTTGCACTTTATATTACTTTGTAAAAAAGTCCTGCGAGTTATCTAATGCTGCAGGCAAAAACCTGAAACTACGCCCAAACGGAATAACGACCCCGGAGGGACACGAAACTTAAAGAGAAGCCAGCAATTACGTACCCCTCGGGGCGGACTCGGTTAGTTCAGCACCCCTTTAAGGCTTCACATACCACCTGTTGGGATATGACTGGGCAAGGAAGATGCCGTACGTAGGCAAGCAATTACGTTGCTCGGCTGGCTATAGCAACCTTTCTCGTTTGAACGGTCTCGTCTCGGTTCGGTAAACGTGCTTAAGCAGCTCAACACAGGCTGTCAGAGGGTTAAGTTTATATGGTAACCGTAGCTTACTGATAAGAAGCTGCTTCACCTCGAATCATGTACTCATCGTATTAGGTGCTGAAACGCATCTACATGCCTGAACAATGAATGGTCGTGAAGCTATTAAAGCCAACCTTATTCGACATTGATATGAGGCCTATTGTACATTAAAGGAGCGAATGCGGGTAAGCCCCTCGGCCTACCCGCCTATGATTCTTTGCAACGTACGGTACAATATATTTGTTTCCGTCTGAATTGCTCATTTGAGATAACTTACTTGGTGTAGCTGAAGCATGCATGCAATCTTAAAGGTTGCAATGGAAATAAAATAAAAGAAGGAGCTATGTGTTGAAATAACCGAATTAACGATGAGACGAATTTACATATTCCAGTTTTATGTTTGGTGGTCAGAAAGCCAATTGGCTCATCGAGAACCGTATACCAGAGCGAGCGTGGATGAACACCGGCGAGATTCGCTTTCTCTTTAATTTCGACAGTGCTCAGACGTTAACGAGGCAGGCATGTCGATCGCTCCCAATCCTGCTCCCGGGAACGCCATTTAACGGCCCCATCCGACGGACGTGAGTGTATCCCCAGTCTTTAGGCACTTTTCCAAAAGCTGGGAGGGGTGAAGGTTCCTTGCTCTGCACAACTGCTCGACAGTTCAACTTAGCAAAGCGGACAATTCCTGGATTAGACAACATCCTAAGTCGGACAACTTCCTGAAACGGACAATCAGATAGCCTACCCAATCAAAATTCACCAATTAAAACCCCCTCAGCATCACTGTGAACAGCTACCGTATACAGGCTTACCAGTCAAAACGTCCCCTGACCAAAACGTCCCCGTACCAAAACGTCCCCGCTATTGGTCAAAACGTCCCCGTGCAAAAACGTCCCCGGATTTGGTAGCCTTTATCTTCCCTTACAGTATGCCTACTCTGAAGTTCAAATAATTTTTTAAAGTACAGTTATTGGAATGAAATGGAAATTTTCTGGAAAAATTTAACTTTTATGTTATATTCCAAAAGGTGTTTTGTGGTAATCATTTACGTTGTCGTTGCAGGACACTTACCAGTCAAACGTCCCCTGTACACATATAACGTCCGTAATAGCCAACTACGTCCACCGCTATGGTACAAAAACCGATCCCCGTAAGTACCCCCCAAAAAGTTCACCAGATGGTGGGAGCCTTTAGTTCACCTACAGGATGCCTACATATGAAGTTCAATATTTTTGTAAAGTACAGTTATTGGAAGAATGAAATTTTACTGGAAAATTACCTATATGTATATTACCAAATATTGTGTATCATTTACGACTTGTCATGTAGCACAGTTAGGCGCTAGGCCTAACGTTAGTCGGATAGCTATCTCAGGTGAGAGTCAGTTCTAACGTTTTAGTAAGTATCTAACAGTTGTATAGTAGGCCTAGCTGCCTAACTTCATCGTAATCAATCCTCATAACACTCAATGTTTTTAACATGTCTCAAGTTACAACTTCAAAGTTTCAACAATGTGAAGATAGTTTTAATTTGGATTCCTAAAATCATGTTCAAAGTCTCTTTGGCGGGGACGTTTTGACTTCCCATATATAATAGTACGGGGACGTTTTGGGAAAAAGCGGGGACGTTTTGGTAGCGAAAATGCGGGGACGTTTTGGTCTGGGGACGTTTTGACTGGATACCGTATACAGTACCGTACTGAAAAAAGGGTTAATTTAGTCCCCGGAAAATCTTCAAGTGGTTCCACACGGATTTGATCAGGGAACCTCTAATAGGCTATGAAAGGCCACTCAAGCCACCAAGCCAACTCCATGCACCCTCAGCGATAGGCCTCTGACCTTCAGCGACCAGAGCCGTAGCAGGGAGGGCAGGGGGCTTCTGCCCCCTGAGATTTCCAAATTGTAAATGAAAGTTGGCCTACTTGAGAAAAAATATTGCAATGCTAAAAATTTCACTGTCCAAATTATGATTTTAAGTCTCCCCAAACCTAGGAAATCTCATGTAAGTATTCCTTTTCATCCCAAATCTCCCCGGGGAGGGCCCCTGACCCCGCCGTATGTGCATTCTTATGCGAGTTTCTCCTGAAGAATGAACCACCTTCCTACTACATGACACATCGCTTGAATACACCAGCATATACGCTGGCTAAAACGAAATAGGCTAGTCTATACCTTTAATTATTAGCTAAACTCAATGAGCTGGTAAAGAAACGTTTAATTTAAAGGGCATTAGCAGTCGCCGCAAAGTTTTTCTAATACAACAGCTCAATCTCGCACATGTCCTCTAATTTTACATCAAGTACCTTTCTTGACATGTCAAAACATAAATGTTGCATATACAAGATAATTTAAGGAGTAACTCTATACGTGAATTTCACAACTCAGTGAGAAACATATTGTAACATGATCCTCAAAAGCCATTCATGAAACAGGATACCCGGGTACACTCATTCAAATCGGGGTGACTGCATTTTCTCTTTAAATCAAATGTAGTAACATCTCTTCTTGAAACCTAAATTTGTTTCTAAGCATGAAATCTTAAAAGAATGTTTAGATGCACCTTGTAAGTTCTAAAATGTTTGATTATCCACAATCTGGGAGATAGTTCTACAGAATATTTTCTTGCAGGTCTACCCTACGGCTACGCCCCAACCTATGTTGATTCCCCCAGTGGCGTTCTAAGAGCGCCAATTAGAAGCCCGCACCTGGTACTAGCCTTGTAGGTGATGCCATGCCACAGCCGAAAGATTCAGTAAATAACGAAAATTTCAGATGATGTTATCAGTCTAAAGGTTTACTAAAGATAACACCATTTTAGATCTAGGAAAACTTTGAACAATAAAAATTTCTCAAAGAGTAGAGGTGTCTCCCCTGAGGCAACACCCCCTTCAATTACATCCTACCAAAATAGAAAAAAATCACTAAACAATGAGGATTCCTAAACATATAATTAATTTAACCTTTATGAAGCTTTACCAAAGATAGCACAATTTTGTATTTAAGCCACCCACAAAGAAAAATTTCTCAAAAAGTATAGAGTGTCATAGAGTGTCATTCCCTTTTCTTAGAGAGCACCTCTTGACTTACGCCCAGATAAAAAAGGGGAAGATAATCACTAAACAATGACAATTTGTAAAGATATAATAAGTTCAAGGCTTTACTATAGCACAATTTTGCACCTAAGCCAGGCTTTACATGTACCCCTCCCCTCAGCAACCCCCCCCCATTGCACTCATGCACAGGTGAAAGAGGATGGATCCTCCCGGGTGTCAACTATCTGTGGGTACGCCACTTGGTGCTCCGCTTAGCTAGTGTCATGAACTGCCCCCTAGAGATTTCGCCCAGGCTACGACCCTGACAGTTTATTCTACCACGCAAGCATATCTTCAAAATCCCCATCCTTGAACATGTACCAATGTAATGAGTTAAAAGTTCAAATCACTGCACGGCATGTGGATATATAGCAATCATGAATGCCCTACCGTACTTGCTTGCTTTGTTTAATGCAGATCCATCATTCACAGTGAACATACACGGTTAACGACTCACTGGAGACATTTTTTCCTAAGCCAAGAAAACGTACAATTTTTTCCCCTAAATCTTTAATATGTGAAGGAATACTTACCAGTTGCGACGTAACGATCTCTTTCTACTTCCTCACATCAATATGTAGCCTTCCATACTAAGCACAGATTACCATCGACACTCTTCACTGTCCTTTACTACATGTATTTATATTGAGATAAATACCATCAAGAATTATGCATTGCTTCACACCGTCTTGTCAGTGACAACAACTAACCTTTGGACTAACGCGCTCTTCATCAACGTTTTATAATCACATTTGTAAACTAGGAAGAAATAGCAACACAAGCAGAGTGGCTTACATCGAGTAAACAGGTTGCAATGGTCTTGAATGCAGAGCTTACGTGAACACAATTACGATACACACGTGTAATATTAGCTTGCTTCAAGTAGCTGGCTGTTTTCACGTAGTAACTACAGGTAGTCACGGTCAAACGAACTCAAAAAGGGGTATTGCAGAATTTTCAGCAGAGCCTTCAATGGCCCAGTCATCCGGAACGAAATGCGTAGCACAGAAAAGAAGTTACAGAATAAGGAATAGGTCGCAAAGCTTGTGAAAATAAAACAAATTTGCACTGCCTGATCAGTCCCTTTACCTACAGATTTCATCCACAGTGCTTGCAAAACTGCTTCTTTAATGAAAGAAACGCAGAGCTGCGAGACGATGCATCGTGTGTGTGAGAAAACGCAAGACTGCTGGCACGCTCTATAGTATCGGCAGCTGCCTCCTGCTTTAATTATTCCGCGCGATCTCTCCGGAATCGATTTTTGTAAAGTACTCTTGGCTTAGCCTACCGCAACAAACACCCCCCCCAAAATTTCCCACGGAAAAAAAAAAAAAAAAAAAAAAATTGGTTTGTCTGTCTGCTGGAGATGACCTTTTTCGTAAAAGATGGAATCTGCGCCTACAACGTCGAGAACAGAAACGGCAGGGAACCGAATGATAGAAGTAAATGTTACTTAGAAAGGATCCGTGGCACTATGGAATGGAACGATAATTGCATAATTATGCTATCATTCAATTAGTGCATTTAGTTTCCTAATCAATTTAGTGGATAGCTTAAAATGTCTTTGCTAGATATCTTTGTTTATAATGTATCCACAATTAATAAAGGAATTTTACCTATTCAGAAAATTGAGTTATAGGCCAAATTTAATGGATTTCGTTTCCCTTTACAAAAAGTGTGAATTGTTGATACATTCTGGAAAGATTTTTATCAGGCCGTATCTTCATGCAATGTTGCATTGAAAAATATAAACTGATTGCAAAATAGGTCCTATCTTTTTTCAGAGCTTGTTACATGGTTTAACACTGGGGATGAGTGTGGATGTTATTTATAGATTAAGAAGACTTGAGCTTTGGATTTCCATGATATGAATTTCTTTGTTTGGATGAAGAGGTGCAGAAAACTTAATCATCTTTATGTTTAAGATCGTCAGAGTGGATCAGAAGATCATGAAGCAAATGAATCGGTATCGTAAAAGTCTAAGCACTCGTATTGAGATATTTTCGGGTTTTGTAATACCTCTGAGTGTCAAGCAGTGTTACAGTTGCTGTGACAAACGTGTGGCAGTATTTACAAATTACAGTATGTTGATGTTACGTAAAGAGGGAAATCACAGTGAGCTTCAAGCAGTCAGTGAAATAGCCTAGGTCTATACTATGGACAGTAGTAAAAAAAAAAAAAAAACAATAAAAAAAGAAAAATCCAATTAACATCAAAAAACAAATTAAAAATAAAATATAAACCTTAGAGTATATTAAGGGCGTCGCCTTTTTGTTGAACATATTTGTAAAGAGTGCTTTAGATGGTCAGATTAAGGGTAAAAGCGAGGTTCGAAAAGGGTGTGGAGTTAAGCGAGGGGTTTGCATGGTTAAGTCAGGTTCAACTGGTTTCAGTGGCGGTTTCAATAAGCAGTTGCCGGAGCACTGCGGTGCCGAGCGAATCAAATCGTAGGCTGCTGGCCCAGGATATAGTTTTGTAACTAGCAAAACGTTAGACGATAGACCTTGTAACAGTTGAAGTAGGACTTCGAGGAAAAGTAGGAGGAAGGCTCGAAAAAGTACTAGCAGAAAGCAGGATAAGTAGGAGTCAGCTAAAAGCCTGCGTGTGGGCTATACACGTCACCAAGCTACTTAGCAGAGGTGGCACCGCATGCATGACGGAGGGAGCGGACGAATCTCTCCTTACTGAAAGAGAGTGCCAAATGCATTGGCAACACACAACATTATGAGCCTGTAGCATTATCATCCTCTCAAACTTGTTTTTAATAATATAGTAACATTAAGAAGAAGTAAACTTAGGCAGGGTTGATCCAAGAACTTTTCAAGGTCTCTAGCAAGGTTGAGGTCAGAAACTTTGGCACCTCAAAAAGCTAGGTTGCTGGATACGGCACTCTCAAAAAAAAAAAAAACTGTCAACAAAGCCTACCCTATGTGGATTCATAACTGGGACGGTTTGTTAGAACTGAACTTTGTTTCAAAACCTTCCAGACTTGAGAATATTCTCCGTCCCTGGTCTCAAAGAGAATTGACCCCTGTTGAACGTACTGATATAGTGAAAACATCAAATGTACTTGGGTCAAACATTTTGTGCGGCTGCAAGGGAACTCTGTAAAACGTTTTCGATTTATACTTATCACCTTTTGGTAAAAAGTTGATACTTAAATGTAATGGTTTAATGATGGAATTGTTCAAAATGTACGCGTAAGACATATTTTAAGTGTTTGGCGTGAAATATCTTACAAAAAACGCACTTATCGTTATGGAAACTAAATTGTGAGAAGCAACTCTCACATTCATGATAACAAAACTACAATTTTTTACAAATTTTATCCTACGAAGTTTGTTATATTTGTCAGTTTTTTTTTTTTTTTTTTTTGACCAGGGCAAGCACCACTTACTACTGATTAGTTTAAATTGAAATTACAACTAAACAATTTCCATTTCACTCCAGTCCTTGCAATGATATACTTTCTCTTCAAAACGAATTTTCTTTGACCCATGATTGATGTCATGAACCACGATTTTTAACTTGGACATTGGGTGAGCCAAGTGTACTAGGTACTACAGTCTTGTGCAGACATCATCTATAACTGGTTCAAACCCTCCTCAGTACGCACTGTAATTCTGTATTTCCAGTTCAGTTCAGTTCTCCTCAGAGGTGTGAGAGTCAATACAGAACATCATTTTTACAAATGATACTTAATGGAAAAACACGAAATAGTCCAAAAATATAGCTACCTGCGAGAAAATCAACAATACGATCTACTAATACATATGTATATAGTACAGTAGTATAGTACAATAGTACAGTTTTAATACGGTAGGAATCATCCTTAGCAAGTCACCAGACTCCCAAAATTCAAAAGAAACACACAAACAGAAATTATATATATATATATATATATATATATATAGAGAGAGAGAGAGAGAGAGAGAGAGAGAGAGAGAGAGAGAGAGAGAGAGAGAGAGAGAGAGAGAGAGAGAGAGAGAGAGAGAGTGTTGAGTCGGTAAAGCTGGACAAATCCTGGCGAGGAAAAAAGTAATGTTGACTCCACCGGGATTCGTACTCGGGTCCTCCCGCTTGCTTGTGCGGAGGCTCTAACCACTGAGCCATTAAGCCAAGATGGTTTGGCCTTTGTTCACACCCCATATGAAGCACTCGCAATTCACCTCCTTAGCAGGCACCTATTTTTGGGAACAGCAGCTATTTCTCCTTTGATTCAAGCCCTACCTACCATAGAGATCAGGATTGATGCAATTCATCCGAACACAATTGTCAACCCGCCAGCGGATCTCCGAAGAGATGCAGAAACGTGTGGACAGCACAAAGTTGATGGTGAAAAACACTGACGGCAACTGCGATGTATGTAGAGTTTGAGTCTGTAAGAGCTGAAAAATCTGGGCGAGGTTAAAACGCAATGTTGACTCCACCGGGATTCGAACTCGTGACCTCCCGCTTGCTAGTGCTGAACGCTCTAACCACTGAGCCATGAAGCCAAGATGGTTTGGCCTTTTTTCAAACCCTCATATGAAGCACTCGCAATTCACCTCCTGAGCAGGCACCTATTTTTGGAACAACACTAGTTTTATAATATATATATACATATATATATATATATATATATATATATATATATATATATATATATATATATATATATATATATATACAATATATATATATATGTTTCTTCTCTATTTCTACTTCTTTGTTGTTCAGTTGCATTTCTTTGCCACCTGATGAAGAGTCTATACTCGAACGTCGTGAAATTTTCCGCAAACTTTTAGCACTTTTTACAACCTTTATCGACCTACATACTACTATAGTGCTCCGTAGTATTTCGACCTTATAATTTAAAGCTTTTCGCTCAATTTCGCTGCGATTTTCAGATCTATTTTGACTGATTAACTTGGTAGAATTTTGTACGCTCTTCGTAGCGAACTGCGTATGGTTTGACCGTGTTCTTTTACGGAGTGTGTTTTTTCACAAGCTGTCTTGGTACATTAGCAAACCTTTCCAGTACACATTTTTGGCACGTTCAATTTTTTCGTTTATGATTTTTCTCTTTGATTTCATTTCACACCGTGTTCGTTCTGTGCGACCGGTTTGTTCGTGCCTTTCTTCAATGTGTTTCTTCTCTATTTCTACTTCTTTGTTGTTCAGTTGCATTTCTTTGCCACCTGATGAAGAGTCTGTACTGGAAACGTCGTGGAATTTTCCGCAAACTTTTATCACTTTTTACAACCTTTATCGACCTACATACTACTAAAGTGCTCCGCAGTATTTCGAACCTTATATATATATATATATATATATATATATATATATCGATCTATATATATAGTATATATATATATATATATATATATTATATATATATATATATATATATATATATATATATATATATATATATATGACATACCGTTTACAAGAGTAAAGTTCATTTAAATCAACTTAAACACCACAAAATGCTGCTACCTTTGTCTTTTCCTTCCTGTTACAAGAAGTTATAAAGTTGGCCCACTGTAAGGTATTGGGCCAACCCTACAATACCACACTAAATAAAATCTTTCAATTTTGAAGGCCAGACATTGGAAAAATATGAAATTCATCACAAATCGAACCACAACTACAGAATTCATAGCGCTTCTCATTCAGATCAATAATAAGGGAATCGCCTAATAATTGTAGGAATCATTGTATTACCACAACGAAACCTACAGATCATGTTTACTCAAAGCCAAGAGATATTTTGCCAAAACGAGGCTGCATTTAAAAAAATGTTTTTTTACGCCAGGACATTCTTATCAACTGAAGGTAACCAGCTGTGCCTTATTTTGGAGTATTATCTCCTTTTATGTATGTTTTCTATTCATTTTGAGCTTTTGCATCGCCTCTGTTCAACGGTTGTATATTTTTTTCTTAGCGTAACTTTTGTGTATCTTTCTTCTGAGTTGTTAAGTGTAAAGCCGTGATTGATTTTTTTCTCATTGAAGGTTGTAATTTGACAAAGGCACTGTTGTGTCGAACATACGTATATCACTTTCCTGAATCAGAAATATAATTTTACGTTCTATTTCACTAAAGACTTATATTCATTACATTTCAGTATGTTCCTATTTGGACTAATTGCTGTCTATGCATACATATATTTTAATATATATTTAGTGTAAAGCCGTTTTTGATTAATTTTATTTTAAAGACGTGCTCGATTAATTAATTATATATATATATATATATATATATATATCTTATACATATAGTATATATATATATATATATATATTATATATATAGAATTATGATATACGGTGCACACCAAAGACATAGTAAGAGTGCTCAATACGACCGTTAGTTGTAGAGCGATGTAGAAATGACTACAAGTGAGTCCGGTTAACAGGTATTCATATTTATTTCCCGCTACTTCAAGTTTCACGGGTAAGACCCGATCGTCAGCGGGTTAACATTACGAATGATACAACGAACAATTTGAATAAGCAAAGTAAACGATCAGCCAGTTACAAACGTACAGTAGACATATAATACATACTTCAGTGCAATTGATGGAGTGATAGGTTGGCACAAGACAAAGCCAAACAAAGAAGAATTTAACAAAGTGGGAATGGCAGTGCCTAGACCCTACGGGTTAAGTAGAAACCTTCTTGAGTGTCTGCAAGTATAAATAAATTCCGAACGTTTTATTAAGAGTGCCGTAGTTTGGTATTCACATAATAAATTAGTTTTTTTTCCCAAAGACAAAGGTCCCACAGCGTTGGGTTAAGTTACTGGTCCGGCTTAGCCCTCTTCAGAAATTTCCATGTAATGGTAAATGGAATACTTTTATCTTTAAGGGACCAAATAAATTTACGTAGGTGCGTGGCATTTTTATATTTCTTATCGTTGAAGTAAGTATTATGGTTCCTCCACCGATTTTTACAATGGTGTTTCAGTTAGGAGGCCGACATAAGTTTCTACATCCTTCGAGTAGTAAACGGTGGGGGGTGGGGGGGTCATATACCAAGCCACCGTTACTACACCGAAGGCTGTAGAAACTTAGGTCGGCCTAACTGAAACACCATTTAAAAATCGTTGGAGGAACCATAATACTTCCTTCAACGATAAGACATATAAAAATGCTGTGTAGACGGGGGGGAACTAAGTAAATTTATTTGGTCCCTTAAAGATAAAAGTATTCCATTTACCATTACATGGAAATTTCTGAAGAGGGCTAAGCCTTACAGTAGCTTAACCAAGCGCTGTGACCTTTGTCTTTGGGAAAAACTAATTTATTATGTGCTATACCAAACTACGGCACTCGTTAATAAACGTTCGGAATTTTTTTCTACTTTCAGACACTCAAGAGGTTTTCTACTTAACCCGTATGGTCTAGCACTGGCCTTCCCCTCCTGTTAAATTCCTTCTTTGTTTTTGCTTTGTCTTGTGCCACCTATCACTCCATCAATTGCACTGAAGTATGTATTATATGTCGACTGTACTTTTTGTAACGGGGCTGATCGTTTTACTTTGCTTACTTCAAATTGTTCGTTGTATCATTCGTAATGTTAACCGCCTGACGAGTCGGGTCTTACCCGTGAAAACTTGAAGTAGGCGGAAATAAATATGAATACCTTTTAAACCGGAACTCACTTGTAGTCACTTGCTATATTATATATATTAATATATATATTATATATATATATAATATATATATACTATATATATATAGGATAATATATATATCTATATATATATATATAATATACATATATATATGAATGAATACATGTATATATATACACACACACACACACACACACACACACAAATACATGGTATATATAGCTACTTACAGTATGTTGTTACTCCGAATGTCACACCTTTGCGGCGAGCATCAAAGGCATGAAATAGTAACAACATGGTGTAAGTAGTTATACATACCATGTATTTTCGTTTCTGCTCTACCTTTACGGATCGAGGACTTTTTCAGCTGGTAAAAAAGTGACCCTCCGAATCTCTCTCTGATATATATATATATATATATATATATATATATATATATATATATAATTTTGGTATGGGTTTGATGGGTAACAAAGAAAGAAAGGAGGGTAGATCAGTTAAGGATTAGGCGTGGAGACCGAGTAGGGCAGTTATATTGAGTTATATTGTGCAGTGTTGGGAAGTAAAATTAAATTGAACTGCATGTCGAGTCCTTCTTTTGCACATTTTTACCCGCGTCTTTTCTTCTTTACACAAGGATTAACCTAAATACATGACATGCCGGTACTATCCAAGATATCTTAAAATTTCAGTAACCAAATAAAATTATACAGCACTTTATTATGCATAGATCGCAACAGTTTGTAAATTTTATAGAAGACAAGAAAAATTTCTTATTTTTACTGTCATAGCTATTTTATAAAGACCCAGCTACCCATATATCATAAAATCTGGTGTGGGCTTTTCATCTTAAGAGCCTGCTCACAAAATGTGCTTCTGTTGTGAAAACGTGTGCTGAAGTGGGACCCAGGAGGATACTATTATGACAAAATGGAATGTGCAATGAGCATATTGCAAGCTTCGATATCCATTGTTAACTAGGGCCCATTTTTGCCATAGCAAGTCGGTATGAAACTACCTGAAAAGGCTACTTTGGAAAACCCCTAGGTTATAACCTGTGGCTGTGTACCTTAAGCAGCATGAACATTGTCTTCTTGGTCTTACAATTGTCTCACAATCTGTTTCAAATAATGTGTATTTCACATTCCATGTGTGACAAGCACAGTTTATCTTCCTTGCATCCCACAATTCCTTGTGCAATCATAATTGCAAAAAGGCTTATTATGACTGGCTGGTTAAAATGGGTGGATCCAATTTGTCAACAGGGATTTTTTTGTCTGAATTTGTTCTTAGGCAATACAAACAAAGATTCACGTCACAGAAAGAACTCAGTCACCAGTTTTGTGACGTTGAAAAAGTAGGGCTGTCGGGCATTTCCACCACAAAGAACAAAAGGCTGTTACCGGCATGCAGAAAACTTTTGCTCTGGACAAATCTGTACCCTCGATTGTTATTTTCCCCTGTATAAGTACAACTGTCACACGTACAGTATCCATATGCAACTGCACCCAATGCTGGTGTCATAGAATATTAAATTGGTGAACTTCTGTTGGCTCTTGACACTGGACTGGAGCTAACACTACACAGAAAGACAGTCATCTGATAAATCAGGCGTCTGTTCTAGTAGGGATTATTACATTGGATATATAGACCGTATGCACTCGAAAGCACATACAAGGTAAACATAATGGTAAATTCCATTTTGTTAAGCAAGAAGCAGTAAATTAACCGAAAAATTTTACTCTCTTCAGAGGGATTTTCAAAAACATTGTCAATCCTGTACTGCACAAACTTTGCTTGGGTAAATAAAGGCCATTCAAGAATTTTCAAGTGGGCTTTCCAACTGCTTGTTTTAGAAAGTCGCACATAGTCAACCAAAATCATACTCCATTTTTGTAGCTGCAGACAACTTTTCTGTCAAAATGGCTTCAAAAATTCTAATCTTTGACTACTAGAGTTTATATTACATTATCAACATCCTTTAGCAAAATTTCTTTTAGTCATGTGCAGGGTTCTCCACTGGTCTGTTTTCTGCCTGGGAGCTTTTGTAATCGCCGTCCTGGGGGAGCGGTGTCCCCCTCCCCTTTGGGAAAATTTTGACAATTTAGGAGGGCTTAGATCGCAAATGGCATTTTCTAAATAGCTTTGACTTTGCTTGCAGATCTGAAGCTCCAATTTCCACTTGGACGTATTCAATAATGAAGTAGTTCACTTTAATGGAAATTTCGGGAGAAAAATCAGGAAACCTAAGGGACAGTTCAATTGAATGGTTTCGTTTAGTGTATGAGTTTGATGGTAACTGATTCCTACTGTGGAAACATGAAAGAAATGCAGTAAGTGCATACTGAATGTTATAAGAACTCAGGTACAAGTGAGCTGGGTTTGCATCTCCGATGTTTTATTATACATTGCTTGTCATGAGTATTTGAAATCAAATATAAAAGGCAGTCAAATGACTAAGTTGTGGTGTTTGTGACAGACAACTTCTTGACCGGGCGTGTCAATTTTCTGTGCGGGCGGCAAACTTTTGTCCGGGCGCTAAAGTAGTGTGGCAGATTTTGTACGGGTTGGAGCCCCCGGACAAAACAGCTAGTGGAGAACACTGATGCGCACGATTTTTGCACATTGAATTGTATGAAAATTCACTAAAATCTCAGTCTCAAACTTTGTGTGAAGTTGTGTGAAATTGTGCAGAGTTGTTTGAAGTTCTACGATTGCACAAATAAATCTACGGATGTTAAATGTTCATGACACTGTACCTTTCAGAAAAAAATAAGAAAATCCTTTCTGGCTTTTGAATATGGTAAAAATTATTTCTAAGAGTGTACTATTGCATCTGATAAATACTTACTTTACAGGGTTAGGCTGATTGTCAGGTGGAAGCAGCACATTGCCAGAATTCCCAAGCACTGTATCAACATATCCAGGACATACGGCTGCAACTCTCATACCACCTTTGGTAAAAGCAGTATCACCTTCCTGTGTAGGCAAGAAAATGACATGGTAAATTATTAAAAAAACAGAATTTATTCAATGTTCCCTCTCCTGCCATTTATATCAGCCTTCTCAACGAGTGATCATAATCATCTAATAGCTTCAATCTGCTCTGTTCAATAAAGTCATGGTTAAAACATCTGATGTCCTCACTTTATTTTCCATCTTAAGTATCTTGACTTTGGCAGTTTGAGAAATTTCCATAGGAATAGCATGCCATGTATACCAGATTATGACAGTAATAATTATTTCCTGAAAGGGAAGAGAGAGTGCATAAACACAAATACCCCTCCCCCTTTTGAATGCTGGCTCATTCTCCCCATAAAATGGGTCCTGGAAAAGTACTCTGGCAGCACATACACACAATGACACATACAATCACACACGCACTATAATTTCATGCTATAGCAGCATATAATGTAGTTGCCTGCAAACCCTGAGTAATAACCAGAATGCAAAAATGCATTGAGGTTTCGATGATACATTTTCTATTCCAAATAATGCCATGATGTCCCATATCTTTCAGTCAATGGTCAAATGCTATCTGAACATGTTGGAAAAATACAGTTTTGTGTTCCTATTGAATTTTGGGAATTCTTGGGAAATTTGCAGTTCGACCTCTGGTGACCCCAGATGACGATCTTGGGAAATCTTGGAAAATTTTGCTCTTTGACCTCTGCTGAACCCATATAAAACTCTTGGGAATTCTTGGGAAGTTTTGCTTTTTTACCTCTGGTAACCCCAGATGACCTTTGACCTCCACCAAAAACAATAGGGTCCATCTTTTCACCATAACACATCCACATAGTACTGTAAGTATGACATCTATCCAAGCTTCCTACCTGGAGATACGTGTTAACAAGCTTTTCAGTGTTTGGCCCACGTTGACCCAAGATGACCTTTGACCTCCACCAAAACTGATTGAGTTCATATTCTCACCACAATGCATCCAAATACTATGTATAAAATCTATCCAAGCTTTCTCCCGTGAGATATTGTGTTAACAAGATGTTCGGTGTTTGACCCTAGGCCACCCTAGATGACCTCTGAACTACACCAAAAACAGTGGGGTACATCTTCTGACTATAACACATCAATTTACCATGTATGAAATCTATCCAAGCTTCGTACGTGGAGATATCGTGTTAACAAGATTTTCAGAGCTTAACCCCAGTGACCCCAAATGACCTTTGACCTCCACTAAAAATGATAGGATTCTTCCTCTTACTATAAGGCATCTACATACAAAGTATGAAATTTATCCAAGCTTTCTACATCGAGACATCGTGTTAACAAGGTTTTCAGGGTTTGACCCCCGGTGACCCCAGATGATGTTTGAACCCCACCAAAAATGATAGGGTTCTTCCTCTTACCATAAGGCATCTACATACAAAGTATGACATTCATCCAATCTTCCTACCTCAAGATATTGTGATAACAAGGTTTTCAAGGTTTGACCCCCAGTGACCCCAGGTGACCTTTGACCCCCACCAAAAACAAATAGGGTTCCTTCTCTTAATATGGGGCATCTATGTACTAAGTTTGAGAACTGTCAGAGCTTCCCTTCTTGGGATTTCGTGTTAACGAAGTTTTCAGGGTTTGACCCCCGGTGACCCCAGATGACCTTTGAACCCCACCAAAAATGATAGAATTCTTCCTCTTACTATAAGGCATCTACATACAAAGTATGAAATTTATCCAAGCTTTCTACATCAAGACATCGTGTTAACAAGGTTTTCAGGGTTTGACCCCCAGTGACCCCAGATGATGTTTGAACCCCACCAAAAATGATAGGGTTCTTCCTCTTACCATAAGGCATCTACATACAAAGTATGACATTCATCCAATCTTCCTACCTCAAGATATTGTGATAACAAGGTTTTCAAGGTTTGACCCCCGGTGACCCCAGGTGACCTTTGACCCCCACCAAAAACAATAGGGTTCCTTCTCTTAATATGGGGCATCTATGTACTAAGTTTGAGAACTGTCAGAGCTTCCCTTCTTGGGATATCGTGTTAACGAAGTTTTCAGGGTTTGACCCCCGGTGACCCCAGATGACCTTTGAACCCCACCAAAAATGATAGAATTCTTCCTCTTACTATAAGGCATCTACATACAAAGTATGAAATTTATCCAAGCTTTCTACATCAAGACATCGTGTTAACAAGGTTTTCAGGGTTTGACCCCCAGTGACCCCAGATGATGTTTGAACCCCACCAAAAATGATAGGGTTCTTCCTCTTACCATAAGGCATCTACATACAAAGTATGAAATTCATCCAATCTTCCTACCTCAAGATATTATGATAACAAGGTTTTCAAGGTTTGACCCCCGGTGACCCCAGGTGACCTTTGACCCCCACCAAAAACAATAGGGTTCTTCCTCTTAATATGGGGCATCTATGTACCAAGTTTGAGAACTGTCAGAGCTTCCCTTCTTGGGATATCGTGTTAACGAAGTTTTCAGGGTTTGACCCCCGGTGACCCCAGATGAGCTTTCACCTCCACCAAAAATGATAGGGTTCTTTCTCTTACCATAACACATCTACATACAAAGTATGAAATTCATCCAAGCTTCCTACCTCGAGATATTGTGTTAACAAGGTTTTCAGAGTTTGACCCCCAGTGACCCCTGACCCCACCAAAAACAATAGGGTTCTTCCTCTCAATATGGAGCATCTATGTACCAAGTTTGAGAACCATCAGAGCTTCCTTTCTTGAGATATCGTGTTAACGAAGTTTTCAGGGTTTGACCCCCGGTGACCCCAGATGACCTTTCACCTCCACCAAAAATGATAGGGTTCTTCCTCTCACCATAACGCATCTACATACAAAGTATGAAATTCATCCAAGCTTCCTACCTCGAGATATTGTGTTAACAATGTTTTCAGAGTTTGACCCCCGGTGGCCCCAGGTGACCTTTGACCCCTACCAAAAACAATAGGGTTCTTCCTCTCAATATGGGGCATCTATGTACCAAGTTTGAGAACCATCAGAGCTTCCCTTCTTGAGATATCGTGTTAACGAAGTTTTCAGGGTTTGACCCCCGGTGACCCTTTCACCTCCACCAAAAATGATAGGGTTCTTCCTCTTACCATAACGCATCTACATACAAAGTATGAAATTCATCCAAGCTTCCTACCTCGAGATATTGTGTTAACAAGGTTTTCAGAGTTTGACCCCTGGTGACCCCAGGTGACCTTTGACCCCTACCAAAAACAATAGGGTTCTTCCTCTCAATATGGGGCATCTATATACCAAGTTTGAAAACTGTCAGAGTTTCCCTTCTTGAGATATCGTGTTAACGAGCAAAGTGTCACAAACACACACACACACACACGCACATACACACATACATACACACGCCATCATGACTGCATAGGTTTCTCTTATCATCGAAACCAATAATAACAGAAACAGACTGCTTAAATGAAAATCCTGTTAACAAAATGTACATTAGCATGTATATAAGTTTAATGAGGAGTCAAAGTTTTACCATCAGTGCATATTAAAAATTATTATCAGACTCGAGAATAAATTAACTATCAGTAACATTTTTGAGTTCTTCAACTTGAAACTGTACAACAGAAAAACTGGGCGCCCTAAGTTTGATTTTCATTTGCCATATCCTGCCTGTTTTCTAGACCCTTCGATGAAAACTTTAACAAATCATCACCCAAAAATTGTTCAAGTGCAAAACAAAAAGCTTTGCAAGTTCCCATAACTTTGTCAAATTGAATTTAGGAGCATTTTCTGGCATTATGGGAAAGCTCATCTCAAAGAGTTGTGATCTTAGAAGTCCCTCAGGCTTTAACCAATGAGAGGCTGCCATGTAAGGTATTCTCTTTCAAGTAATTTTCCGTCACTTAAAAATATTAATTAGGTTGTTGACTTACTATAGTCCAATGATTCCCACCGACCTATTTTTTTAAGCGACCCATATTTCATGATTTGGCATTATTCATCGACCCAACTTAAGGGGGCATGTGCAAAATTTTCTGCAGGGATGGGTATGAAATGTAAACCCATTCCAAGGCTATGCAACCTCCGCGACCCCAGATGGGCTCGGGACCCATCAGTTTTTATCTCATGATCTAATTTTGCGTCGCAACCCACTATCTGGGAATCTAGGTACTAGTCAGGGTAACCCTGTATGGAGGGATAAGTGAAAAGTCCAAATATAAACATGTTCCCTCTTACTGAAAGGGTTACCCTGAGTAATGCACATGCTTTTCTGTGCTACTATTAAATAACATTGTGTTCAGGAAGTTGTATCTTTCAATGAAGACAACTATCGTAAGCTGCATTGATTATGCCATGCCCATGCACAAGCCCGCACACCTGCTCAGACCTGTTTCATTTTGTGAAAGTAAAATTTAGTCGTTCCTAAGCTTTGACGAATGGCATTTTTCCAAGCTTGCTACTTCTAAAAGAGTCTCAGTTTTTTGTTACTTGTAACAAACAAATTTAAGTAGCGATAGTTTGATTGTTCAATTTGTCACATAGAAAAGAACTGATATGCATTGTAAAGGCAAATTTTATCCACAATCGAGGTGTCCAATCTTGGTATATTTGATGGCCTAGTAATGTTAGACTTGGCAGTGAAACCTAGTCAAAGCCGACCCTTGTTAGGCTATGTGCAAACTGTTTTTGGAAACGGTAGCCGTAAACACCGAGGTACTCAAGTTGCAGGAGATGTCTTACCATTGTAAGCATAGGAGTATGATTACTTACGATCATAAATGCAATAGACTGGTGCCAAAGTTGTCTCGTGTTTTTCCATTTTTAGTTTAAGATTTTTGGGGTGAAGTGGCCAAAATTAACAAATTTATACAAATTGTTGGATTCGTACTTACAGATTTGTAGGTGAGTTGTGTAAGTTCGGTTTTGGTTTTATATTTTTCCACTGACCAAACCAAACCAAAACTGGTTTTAAGCGGTCTTTCCTGTAAAACAGGTTTTCGGCACAGTCTTACATTAAATAACTAAAGTGTGTTTGAGACAGTACCGAACAAAAGGTTTGAACCATAGAATTGTAGAACTGAAGGTGAAAGTGCATGCCGTGGAAAGAACAGAAATTTAGTAATCACAGTCTGTATCCATCATTTATCAAAAAGACACTCAACCATACCCCTACAGAAATACATAGATTAGATCCCTTTGGCCATTTCCAGTTTTGGTCAAATCAATCAGGGAACATGCCTCACTGCTCTTCCAAGCCAGGGCCAATGAATTCATGTACAAACTTGTTTTTTTTTTTGTTAAGATACTATTATTTACTATTTTCACACAATTAACAATACATGATGGCCATGTAAATATTTATCATACAAGCATTTTAACCTATTTTCTCTTAAAATAGAGTAAATAAAATATGTCCCACATAACAAAATAAAGTCTACCCGTTCAGTTCAAATTCTATTCTTGTACTGACTGTTATCACTTTGACAGGAATGTGGTTGTGCATGAAAATCAAATATAAAACTTGACTCTCACAAAGTAACAGCAGTCAAAAATAGCATCGTTGTCACCAATATCCAGTATCCAACAATGAAGAACTTACTGGTAGACATCTGCTGAGAGTGATAACAGCTGCCTTTGTTGATGCATAAACAGGAACCCAGGCACGACGTAATCCTGTAGATGAAAAAAAAGAGTAAACCTAACAGAGAATACCATGGCATTTAAACTTTTGCATAGCAGTTTTGAAATTTTTTGAGTACTTTCTACAATCACTGAAAACCATAGTATTACACATACCAACAAAGACTTACTACTGAATTCTGCATTTATATGGCAGTTTGACCAGCTTGTGTACTGTATGTAAAATGAGATGTCATACACAGAATTGATTCTATGTCCACTTCTAAAGCATGGCCTTAACCTGACAAGACTTCTGTATAAGGGCACAAAAATGACGGGATTGGGGGGTCAGTCAGGGGGAGGGGGTCAAGCAACCCAAACTATTTGCTAACAATGTTTTGACTGCATCCTGATGTTGGTTTTTGCATGCCTTATTTGTATGACTATCCCAAAACTTGTAAAAAACAACTATTTCTGCATACTATATACATGTGCCATTACAACAAACTGATTGCAGTTATAAAATGTCTACCTACTAGTGTTCGACCGATTATGGTATAATCGGTAATCACCGATTACCGATTATTCAATTACACAATCGGGCCGATGCCGATTACCGATCACCGATTATTTACATGTATGGGAAGGTCATGTTTTCTCGCCGTCAGTCGCATATTTCTAACTTTGTTTACACACCATAACATAACCTTCACACTGGAGGTGAACGATTAAGAACAGTACCCCACGTTCCACGAATGGAATATTGTTTTTTGAAGAATTTCCTCTCAAAATACTGAGATAAAAATCAACCATAAATACATGCCTTCGTATGATGTCACAGGTTTAACGTTAACCAAAGAGTCTGTCGGCTTACATACGGCTTTTCCTACAGTGGTTCAATACACCGATCATGTCGAAAGATTCCGTGTAAAGGTCTGTACTGGACTGTCGTAGTGCTATATAGTAGCCTATCCACCCCAGTTTTAAGCAAAACTATCTACCTTGGCACTTAAGGGCCACTAAACATTCCACTCAATTTACTTGATTTACTCATCTCATGGTTCCATAACGATATGGATACATATTTTTTAAACCCTTTTTAAAGCGTCTTGCCCAACACTTACGTCTTATGTAAAAGAATCTCCAAATGAAATGTAAAACTAATTCCCGATAAATTCCCGTAATCGAAAAACTGTTGCCGTTCCAGCGTGAATTTAACACGGGCCCGTTTCCCTTCGTTCATCAGTTAGGAGCACGGAGTAGTACATGACCAACGTGCTACGTAAAAGCGCGGGCAATGCACTTAGCTTGCATTATGTATTACACACTTGTACTGGTGTGCTTCGTAGGTGAACTTCAACTTCGCAAGAACTGTACGGCAATTACGTGTGCGCATGTGCGGGTCATAGGTAATTAAAAACTTAACGAAAGGAATGTGGGAAGTGGCATAATTTATGCAGGATAATAAGCCTCGAGTTTCCAAAGTTGCTATATTACGTATGTGCACCAAATGTGTACAGATGATATGGTTAGCACTGAAACTTGAAAAAACGTAGCGCGAAGTCATTTCTTCCTGTAGTACAATTTGTATGCAGATTGTGGCATGCACACCTTGTAGGTAATACTGTGTGCCCTTTCACGCACCTGAACTGTGCTGCACTAGAGTTATGGCACCAATTACGATGATCGCTATCATTTGGAGAGCTTAAAATGTTGCAAGTTATGTGAGTATCAGTGCTGATATTTTGGGCGGGAACTTAAAGAAATGCGTGTTTTGGTGAATTATAAAGATTTTTGCAGAAACTTTGAAGTGTATTTTAGCCCTGTTTCCAGTTTTCAAATAATCGGTGGTGGTAATCGGTTGAATGACAAAATTTTACCGATGCCGATTATTTACCGATTGTGCGATAATCGGCCAGATGCCGATTATCTAACAGATGATCGGTCGAACACTACTACCTACCCAACCTTCCTAATACTTTTCTGGCATCTGGATCCCACCAAATACCTGTAACCTTGCTTCGATAATTAAAAGTACAACTGTAAAATTGATGCAACCTTTTTGTTGTGATTTTTACACTTTTTATGACATGGCATGAAATTCCTTCAATTTTCATGATTATGGCAGCACTTCTTTCTTCCAAGGTAAATGTAAATTGAAATTTAATCCAATAGTCCAACTTTGAAATAAGTGAGTACCTGTATGTCATTTGAATAAGTTCTCACCATTACACGAAGCAGTGTTGATTACAACTCCTCCTTGCCCCCCATTTTCAGTGCTCATGAACTTCTTGGCCAATCGTACTCCTCTAACAACTGCAAGCTAAGCAAGAAAAAAATAAAAAGTTTATTTTATTTTTGAAGAAAATGAATTGCTATGCTTAGTAATAATCAAGTTCCACAACAGTCAACTCACACAATACTCAAGAGTGAAGTGCTCAGAAGAAGCAATGCTTAATAAATGCTCAATGCAATATGGAAAAATTGATTAAAACCTTGTGAAAATGCAGGTTTCCCACATTACACTGAGCCGCTCAGAAGCTGTGTGTCTTGCATCAGCATACCCTACCTGTTTACATACTCTTTGAACGACGGCTTATGTGGAAATACCAAATATACTTGGGATATAGGCTAATCAGAATGGTTAGCCACAATCAACAGAGAAACCCATCATAACTAATTCATTCATGAAGCAAATTTAAAAAGAATTTATCACATTGCCCAACTGACTGTATTTAAAAATATCTGATCTGAGCATGCAAATCCTATTCTGCAATTTCTCTGAAACTTGAATGCTAAATATTTTTCATGAAATCACAAAATATAAAATCAGGTTTAACATTTCTTACATAGTTGACCATCACTGTAGCATCCCACCGACTTTCATCCTGTATAGCAGCATTGTTGACAACTATGTCCAGTCTTTTGTGCTTTTTATATGTTTCATCAAATGCATCTGGCAAAAAATCATAATATTATTGTTAATGACTACGTGGCATATTCCATGTGTGGAAAGAATCCTTGACAAATGACAGAGCGAATGCAGTAGTCTTTTAATGAAAGAGAGAAAGAGAGCAAAGTATAAGATCATAAAATACGACAAGATTTGTTGAAATATGCTTCTTGTGAATATTCCCATACAATCAGCGTACAAACCCATTTTATTTCCCAGGTAATTACTGATCAGAGGGCACTCTGTCATATTATAAAAGTAAAGTAACTTGACAATTGTTTTAAGTATACATATTTAAAGTAAACTAATTCAGTTTGAGTAATACCTGCAAATGACCACTGTTTAGCCGGTCACACTTACAGAGCAGTGCAAATTTACAGTAAATATACATTGTATGTATGGTAGACTACACTAAAGGTCAGCAACTTGTTATAACTCCACTAAGAAAGCTTAACTGGGACCATTAGGGTACTACCTTTTCCTAACTTACATGTTTTAGGACAATTGGAAGAGAGATTCTTTTGTTTTTCTCTATACTGACATTTTCAAGTGACAGCTAGGCATATTCCTGTTGACATGGTTCAACCCTATTGTGTAAGTTTGTATTAGGCTGTGCAACATTCCATACTAGTAGAAAATAGATAAACTCAGCTCGATTTATTAGTGAGTGTAGACATGAAGCAACTGAATGTTAACATCATGACCATACAGGTGACATTTTGCATGCAGACCTTTATGGCAGATAGGTTACACAAGATGCCAGTGATACCTACAGTAAGGACTCTTCATTTTATACAAGCAAGGTTAACTGTCTTTCTCAGTAATTCTGAAGTAAGGCATTGGCCAGTGGCAGACACTGAACATCAACTAATAAATAAGCAAAGACAGGATGCTTTTGTAATATGCAATACTACTGTGGCTATCACACTTGTCTGCCATTTTCATCCAAAGAGACAAAAGTTCCAGGAATGATCCACAGCTCTGATTCTTCTGCTCACAATTTTTTTACAATTTATTCCAAATACCATCACCTCACATAGCCTGTGAAGCTGATTTTATCAATTGGCATAATTTCCAAGTAAACAGATTGGCATACCCACTGCAGCATACAAATTACAGGGAGTGACAGGCGATTCACCCCCACAACAGCCCTAATGGCCCCAGAAAGATGTGAAGAAGGGCAAAAAAAAAAATATCTGAGGTTATAAAGTCCCCCTCCTGCCTTACTAAGGCAAGATGTAAAAATTGCCAAGCTGCAGTGCCCTAAGCTATGTACTCCATCAGCCAAGCTGGTGCAGCTATATGACACTAACACAATACTTAAATAATGCGGTAATTGTAATGTGTGTCATAACAAAGCATGGCTGAGGCAGCTGCAGCTTTGCTGAGGCAGGTATAGCTTGATGTTTTGACATGTTATCTAAATGGCTGCCCATAAAAACAATGAAAATAGCCTGTGTGGACTCCAATATAGCCCCACTATAAAAAGTGAAACTTCTACCCTGAATTGCTGCAATAGTCAAAATCGAAATGTAAGGCACCATATTGTTTAATTTTTCAACCAACCTGTCAAGCTTTCTAAGTATGCGATATCACACCAAATGAAACCAACCCGATCTGGGCCATATTTTTGGGTTAACTCTTCTTCAGCTGTTTTACCAAGCCTCTTGTCAACATCTAAAATTGAGACCCACTGAAAGAGAAAGAAAGTGAAAAAGACAACAACAAATTAAAAATCTGTACATCATTGATTCATTAAGAATGTGATTTGAGTAACTCCCTCTCAATCATCTCAAAATGAATGAAATTAAGCAGAAGAATATTACTTATCACAAATAAAACTGATATTGAGGCATAATACTTTACCAAAAACAAGACATCATTTTTTGCCCAAACTCAAGGTCTTGGGTAATAATTGTACAGTAGATGCTGCAAAGTAATGTTTTAAAATATGAAAAGAATACCAACCCTAGCTCCATGCTTCAGAAGTCTATCTGTGATTGCTTTACCAATGCCTTGTGCTGCTCCCGTCACTATTGCAACAGTGCCTTCGATCTTCATGGCAAGTACAGGAAATGCTGCAAAAAAAAAAAAAAAAAAAATCAATGTCATATTTTGATGATAAGTGACAAATCACTTCCTGTTGACAGGAAAGAAAGCATGGCATAGTTATAACGCACCACATATAAATGCTACATCTAGATCTTTACTGATTTTTCCAGGAATTGGTAGGTATCACACATCTGGCTATGAAAGTCTTTAACTAAAAGGAAATACTGTTCTGCACAGTACTGCTGCACTTTGAAAGTTACTATAATTATATAACATTGTAACTGAGCAGCTTCAAATAAAAAGTTGGGTAGTAAAAAGAGAGATCTTTCATCACATATGTCTTGAGAGGCAAAGGGTATTCTGCATTTATATGACTAGAATGTTGAAGATACTGTTTTTCTCTCACTACCATGCATCTTTTCCTTAGTTTGGTTTTGGTGGTGTTTTTCCAGTAAGTACAAAGATCATGAAAAAGCAGAGTATGGCAATGCAGGGTGAAGAGGGCAAAAGCACTACAGTCTTTGCTCATGGGATTCCTGAAGACTTGGATGGAATGGGGTGGGGTCCCTTTTCAGTTTCTGTTAGTCTACAAAAACTATTCAAACTCATTATTCTGATATTTCTGATTGTCTAATGAGTCAGTGACTCAGTGTTCTCATTAAGGACTGCACATGGCATTATCAAGTAGCAGCAACTACCTCACACATTGTATCAGCTTCCTGACTTTTACCAATGTCAGACTATAGTAATGCATATGTGCCTTACTCTAAGAAATGTGTGGGTACGAAGTGTGATAGGCTTGGAGTGGAACGCTAATCCTGTTTTAGTTGAAACTTTACATCTTGCTATCTAAAGAGAAAAAATACTGTACTCCCTTGACTGTGATACATTTCAGCATGACTAATTTGCTGCTGGGATTGGTGGAAACAGAACTGCTGCACAAGTAACTATGAATCTGCAAGGCACAAGGAATTATTTAACTGATAGTACATCTCATTCTGCTGTCAAGCAATCCGGTTAAAGTGCTGCACAGATGCAATAATACTTACAGCAGTGTTCATACTGAGGTGTGGGACTGCAGAAAGCCCCATACATGGGTCAGATCATCCCACAATGAAAATAATTGTCAACCTATTCCCACACATTTTTAATAGCTGTCTAGATCAGTGAGTTATACAACAGTAACATCTAAAATGTAAACCATATCCGATCAAGACACATGTGTGTTAATGGGAGACTATCCAGCACTAGGTGCATTTGTTACATACAACAGGGTTCCACATACCCTGCAGAGTAGACTCTGTTTGCTCAGCCCCTTTCAGACTTCCCAAACAGTCCACCCAAGCAAAGAGGACTGTGTCCAAGTTTGGATGCAAACCTCAATTACCATAACATGACTTATTCATGTACTCTCAATATATTCATGGATCCTTTTCATTGAGTGAGTGTGTATACTCCAGTAGTCATAAAACTGAAAGCCTAGACTAACTTGAAAGCTCTGATCATTAATGTGTTGCATAATGATCACCCTTGCAGTGGGTACAGGGATCAACCAGTCTTACCCTGTATGGCCACATTTTTCTATGAATATCCAAAGAATCTGTTAGGCGTAAACTTGGGCAAGGTGTTAGGGATACTATGACTGAACAACCGATATGCCATACAGCTTGCTACGTACACAAGGTTCTACAGGGATATTTCCTTGGCCATGTGCTTTTCTCACTGTACATGTGTGACCCCTGAAAGACAATGGTATGGCTTTTGCTACCACCTGTGCCCATGATGGCATGATATACAGCCATTATGATCTTCTAAACCCATAAGGAATTTCACCCGAGACCCCTGTTTTTGGCCAAAAACAGGGGAGATTAAATATCTACCCGAGTTTGTAACATTAGCCTCATTGAACGCTCTACTGCACAAATTGGTTCTTAGATAACCACCAGTTGACTTGCAAAGAAGGTGGACTACAGATGTTCACAATAGCATATCATGCACTATAAATAGCTTGCACAGTTGGTCAGTATGTCTACAATGACACATGGCTGGGTGCAATTAATTGTGTGCACTCAACGGTAATTCCTACTACTGGCAGCACTTTTGTTAGTTACTTTACTATCAAGTGTCAAATTATTACACCCTCAATGGATCTCAGGACCAATCTTTAATGGGCTGCATTGGCCATCATGCGGCTTTATTTGTTATGAGCCAACCAATCTGATAAGCTGTAAAAGGACAGTAAACTGCAAAATTGCATCATGCATATCACTCACTTGACATCAAGGTCAATTAATTAAACAGTTGTGTAAAGAATTATACACCTGAACTTTAAAATTTGCCTACGCACTATTATGGCAGATCAAACAGTATTACTGATGAACATGTTATCAAATGGTCAAAGTGCATAAAGGTACTTCAGAATAGATTTTAACAAATCTCTTTCAACTTGTCTAAAGGTTCAAATATCAGATTGTGTTTTCAGAACTTGCCTTTCCCATATTCATTACAATGGATATACTCCATATCTGCTGTAGAGTCTTGTAGGGTCCAAAAAGGATTACTTATGTGCTGTAATTTGCTGGCCAGCGCTCCCAAGTACCAAATTTATGTGAATTTATAGTGTCAAGTTTTGGTTGCACTACATCTTGACATGTGGATGACAGATTCTTCCAGCTAAAGGATCATATGCAGCAATTAGCAAGAGTTTTTCTGAAGCTAGCCTATAGGCTAGGCCTAGCCTTGGGCCCTAGTTCCATGGTTCTTACCATACACTCTCTTCCCTAAACTAGGCCTAGGCTCTATATATATGACCCCTCAGCACCTTGGCAGTGTTGTATCAGCAAGCCATGTGAAGAGCATTACTGCCATTACGTGATATCGCCCTTACTCAAATCGCCTACCCCTGAACAGTGCAAAACCCGATCTCTGGCCAAAAAGTCGGGAATTTAATTGATTTTTGCACCAGCAGATTATAGCCTAAAATTTTGAAAAATCAATAAAAATATGATAAAACCTGATAAGCATCCCAATGACTATAATCTGTAGGTGCGAACATCAAGTAAAATCCCGACTTTTCGGCCAGAGGTCGGCTTTTGCACTGTTCAGTGGTAGGTGATTTGAGTAAGGGCGATATCACGAAATGGCAGTGGATATTGCCATACAGCATATCCATATGCTTGAACCATACCATGACACTTGACTATGGTATGTCATAACTGAACAACACTGCATTCTATGTAGCATACAATGGTGTAAATATCCTAGCGACAAGATTTAGCAGCTTGGTAAAATGTTGAATAACCAAAGCAAGATTGCTTGTAGAATTTGTAGGACTACTTTGGATATGATTAGGCCACTAAAAGAGAGTATTCTTCATCAATCAGTGGTTCCCAACAAGGGCGTAATATTGCTCCCTGGATGGCATTTTCGCATGTCGGGGGGGGGGGGGAGATGAGCCCTACGGGAGTGGCAGGGGCCATTTTGAAACTAGAGTACCAATGTGCAGAAGCTCATACCTTCTACCAAGGGTCCCTGGGTTCTAGTATTTACTAATATAAGCATCATATGACTTAAAATGACCTCAAATGACCCCAAATCTCGAACACCCTGAAGGCAGCTTCCAGAATGTCACGAAAAATGTTTTGCTGTTATCTTCATTTTGTAAGTTGTTTTCGTGAAAACATTTTAAGAAAGTTCAAGTTATGTACTTCATAAGTACAGTATATTGACTTACAAAAAAACTCAAGCAAATGTTAGTGAACCCCACCCCAGATCACTAACCAAGCAACTCTGACAGGTTGAAAACTCTTTTTAACACTGCTGGAAGAAAGGGGAAGCATTTTGGAATATTTCACAAGATTTACAGTCCATCTTGGGCCTTGGATACTGAACACCCTGAAGGTACCACTAACAGTGTATCATTATGAAAAATCATCAACATTGTACAAGAGAATCTGCAGGAGTATGCAATTTGCAGAATTTCATAAAAAGGGCCATAGGGCCCACATGGGACCTTGGACCAAAACTTCTAGGAAACCATTGGCAGATCACTAGCCAAGCATCATTATGACAGGCAGTGAACTCTGTTTAACATTAACTCGAGGAAGGGCATTTAAACCATTTTGCAGTATTCACAAAATGGGCCTTGGACCCAAAATTTCTGTACACCCTGAAAGTACCACTAACCAAGTATCATTATGACAAACCATCAACATTGTACAAGAGAATCTGTAGTTGAAGCATATTGCAGATTTTCATAAATGGGCCACAGGGCCCACATGGGACCTTTGGATCAAAACTCCAGAATACCATCAACAGATGGCTAATCAGGCACCATATTGATAGACCATCAACTCTGTATAACATTAACTGGAGGAAAAGAATCACTTTGCAATATTTCACAAAATGGACCCTACAGCCCATCTTGTGCCTTGGATCCAAATTCCTCAACACTCTGAACATACCACTAACCGAATATCATTATGACAAACCATCAACATTGTACAAGAAAATCTGTAGGAGACACAATTTGCAGAATTTCATAACAAGAGCTGAAGAGCCCATGCAATGGGCACTATGGTTCCTTGCTGAATGTAATGACACTGAGCCATGAGCATACAAACAAAATGTTAGCTAATGTGAAGTTTGCCTGTCACTCTGGTGACTGCTACATGACCTTTAAAGTTGTTGGCAGTGAATGAAAGACCAACTTAGACTCAAAATGACCTCTGATAACCTTCAAATGGCTCCCAGTGACCCCAGATGACCTTTCACCTCCACCAAAAATGACAGGATCAATCTTCTCACCACAACACATCCATATATACTAAGTATGAAATATATCCAAGCCTCCTACCTTGAGATATTGTGTAAAAAAGGTTTTCAGTGTATGACCCCTGGTGACCCCAAATGACCTTTGACCTCCACCAAAAACAATAGCATTCACCTTCCCACCATAACCCATCCACATACTAAGTATGAAATCTGTCCAAGCTTCCTACCATGAGATATTGTACTAACAACAAGTTTTCAGTGGTTGACTGTCAGTGACCCCAGATGACCTTTCACCTCCACCAAAAGCAATAGCATCCACCTTCTCACCATAACACATCCATGTACCACGTATGAAATCTATCCAAGCTTCCTACCTTGAGATATTGTGTTAACAAGGTTGTCAGTGTTTGACCCCTGGTGACCCCAGATTACCTTTGACCTCTACCAAAAACACTAGGGCACACCTTCTTACTATGATGGATCTATATACTAAGTATGAAAGCTATCCAAGCTTCCTACCTTGAGATATCGTGTTAACAAGGTTTTCAGTGTTTGACTGTTGGTGACCCCAGATGACCTTTTTACCTTCACCAAAAAGAATAGCATTCATATTCCCACCATAACCCATCTACATACTAAGTATGAAATCTACCCAAGCTTCCTACCTTGAGATATTGTGCTGACAACCAGTTTTCAGTGTTTGACTGCCGGTGACCCCAGATGACCTTTGACCTCCATCAAAAGCAACAGCATTCATCTTCTCACCATAATGCATCCACATACCACGTATGAAATTTATCCAAGCTTCCTACCTTAAGTTATCGTGCAAACAAGGTTTTCGGTCTTTGACCCCTGGTGACCCCACATGACCTTTGACCTCCACCAAAAACAATAGGGCACACCTTCTCACTATAACAGATTCATATACCAAGTTTCAGTTTAGTCAAACTTTCCCTTGTTGAGTTACAGCGCACCGAAGCAAGTGCCACAGACACAGACACACACACACATGCCAAGTTGACTACATAGGTTCCTTTTGCTAACGCAAGGAACCAAAAAGGGCCATGGGGCCCACATGTTACCTGAGACCACAATTTCCAGAAATTTATGAACAGATCATTATAACCAAGCATATAATTATGACAGGCAGTCAACTCTGTTTAACATTAACTGGAAGAGGGGTTGAGGGGTTGAACATTTTGCAATATTCACAAAATAGATTCTAGGGTCCATGTTTGGCCTTGGACCCAAAATTTCTGCACATCCTGAAGGTACCATTAACAGAGCATCATTATGACAGACCATCAACATTGTACAAGAGAATTTGCAGGAGGAAAAGCATTTTGCCCAATTTCATAAAATGGGCCATAGGGCCTACATGGGACCTTGGACCAAAATTCAAAAAACCATATAAAACAGATCACAAAACCAAGCAGCATTATGACAGGCTGTAAACTCTGTTAAACATTAACTGGAGGAGGTTTACCATTTTGCAATATTTCACAAAATGGACTCTATGGCCCATCTTGGGCCTTGGACCCAAAATTCCTGAACACCCTGAAAGGACCACTAGCAAAATTGCATTAGAACAAACCATCAACATTGTACAAAAGAATCTGTAGGAGGAGAAGCATTTGCAGAATTTCATAAAATGTGCCACAGGGCCCACATGGGACCTTGGACCAAAAATTTCTGAACACCCCAAATGGTTCACCACCCAAGAAACATTGTGTCCAAGTTTCAAATAAATCCATGGAACATACAAGAGGAAAGACAGACAGACAGACAGACAGACAGACAGACAGACCAAGTGACACGGAATGATCACAATAGCTCACATCAGCATGCAGGTATGAGCTAAAAATTAGATATAAATACTGCATACTGTACACTCAATTTAAACCGGGGCCTTACAGTACAAGATTCCAATAGGTTTCCTCTAGCAGAGTTCTCAAAGTGGTTCACACAACAAGAACGCCAAGAGGCGTAGTGATTCCTTGCCAAGTTGAGAGATGGAGTAGGTATGAGAGCATTTCTTTCTTGCAATCAATGAGGACATCATGGTAGGCTGTGTTATCAATAGAAGTAAATGTATGACAAAGTTTCTTTATGTAACGCTTATTGAGATAATGTGGTTACAAAAGATGTTATATTTTAACAGCTGGTGACCTCAATTGACCTTTGACCTCTGTTAAAAGCAATCCCAACTGAGATCTTTACACACTGAACTTACACATCAACTCTGAAGTGTGCCACTCTTATCCTTCACAAAAACCAGAATGCCAAAATATATTGAGGTTCCATAATGCTTTCAGGCAGTCAAAAAGCCCCACTGTCAAGGCTATGAATTTAGGAGGTTAGGAGTTTGGGAAATGGAAGGTGTACTGTATTCCCTAAAGAACAATTACCATCGTTAGCAATTACAGTAAGTACACAGCTCACCCTAAAAAGATGGGTCCACATGACTGGTGCTGGCATATGACAGCAGGGATTCACACACAGCAAGGTATTGCCTGATTTATATATCCTCCTTCCACAAACTAGGTCATTATACTGACATTAATCAAACACTTAAAGGATGTCAACACTGCACTGGACAAACTGTTAAAAATTTTTTTCTTGTCCATAGGCAATCATACGTCAATCTAGTGTGACTCTAACAGATACACCACCAACAAGTTAGGGTCAGAGGCCAGCTGTATCAGTCTACAATGGTGATTTGTCTTCCTGAGCTGTGACAGTGTTATCCTCAGTGGAAAAGTAGAGGGGGGGGGGGAATTGTTATTACCTCTGGTTCTTAAAGTGGTATACTTGTACCAAGAGCAATGTCTCCAGTTCTCAACAAAGTGGGAGGCATAAATAAAGAAGAGCTTAGAACCTGTAAAATCATAATATAAGCCAAGTAACTGCAAATTTGATCTGTTCAAAATGGTTACATTAAAAGCAATAAAATCATAAGGATAAGTGAAAGGCAGAAAATATAGTGTTTGAATTAAACACAACACCTGTAACCTACTATGTGACCCACACAAAAAAAACAACCCCAGCTGCAGAGTATCTCATATATTCCATGTAAAAAATTAGTGTTACCAAGCTTTTCACTCTCTGACCACACATGACCCCGTGTGACCTCTAGGGAAAATAAAAATATCACTAAACATTAAAACAGTAACTATCAACTAATTTTTTATGAGTTAACCAAACTTTTCTCTCTATGACTGCTCCTGAGCCCATGTGACCTCCAAGAAATAATGAAAATGCTTGTAAACTTTAATGCAGCAACTTTCAAACAAGTCTGAATTTCATGCAGCATGTAGTGCCTGAGGTATATGCAGCTCTGTGCTTTTCTGTTTCTGCTTCACAGTGACCTCAAATGACCTTTGACCCACACCAACAACAATCCCAAAGGAGATCTTTGCATAATACAACAATGTGCCAAGCTTGAAGTATCCTGCATGTTTCCTTCAAAAATTAGAGTGCTAACAAACTTTTTACTCCATTGCCTGTCATGACCTTGTATGACCTTTGACCTCCAATAAATCTCTGGAAATTTTCATAACTCAAGAGGTACTACTCTACCCACCATGTCTGAAGTTCAGGCAACATATAGCTGATGAGATACTGCAAACATGGTTTGTCCATATTTCACCTGCTGCTGACCTCATATGACCTTTGAACCACACCAAAACCAATCCCAGCTCAGATCTTTATATGCTTTACCCACAAACCAACTTTGAAGTGTCTCCCCTTTTTCCTTCAAAAACTAGAGTGCTAACGAGATTCTTTTTACACACATACACACACACATACATACACCGATATCACCATCGCATAGATTCCTTGCCTGCCTTTGGCAAGGAATCAAAAAGGAGATAAATGAAGTCAACAGGTCTGATGTTCCCTCCTTGTAGGTATGGCACAACAAAAGATTCACAATATATGATGATCATGGAAAAAGATATGTCCATCATGCAGAAATGCACTCATGGAGTTGAAAAACTGTTAAAGGGCTTGAATAAAAACAAAGCCGTTGGACCTGATAACATTCATCCTTGGGTCCTTAGTGAAATTGCCTCTGACTTTGCTCCTATGTTAAGTCACTTGTATCAGCAATCCCTTACAAGCGGAAGGATACCGGCTGATTGGAAGATGGCAAACGTCTGCCCTGTTTACAAAAAAAATGACAGTTCTCTCCCTAGTAATTACCGGCCTGTTTCGCTCACTTGTATTTGCTGTAAATTGTTAGAGCATATTATAAGTTCCAACTTGATGAACTTCTTTGAGGCAAACAATACACTTTCAACAAAGCAGCATGCTTTTAGAAAGTCGCATAGTTGTGATACCCAACTAGTATCAGTCGTCGAAGACTGGGCTTCGGCCCTGGACTCACAAAAGCAGGTTGATGTCTTCATCTTGGACTTTGAAAAGGCCTTTGACACCGTGCCTCATGAACTGCTAAAAACCAAACTGTTTAGCCCTGGTGTTTCCAAACAGGTTCTTCGGTGGGTCGACGACTTTCTCTCTGATCGTAAGCAAGCTGTTGTAGTTAATGGTACTCGGTCCCCTTTTGATGATGTTGTCTCTGGTGTTCCTCAAGGATCTGTCCTAGGACCCATTCTTTTCCTTGTTCATATTAATGACATTGTAAATGCTGCCTCCTCTAATATTAGACTTTTTGCTGATGACTGTGTCTGTTATCGGGTCATAGAGAATGTTAATGATTGTTGTTTGCTCCAGAAAGGCATACATAATCTAGGTCTTTGGGCCAAGACTTGGGGCATGAGATTCCAGCCCTCTAAGTGCAACATCATTACTTTCGCTAGAAAAAAAAATCCGGTCAACTTCGATTATGTCTTGAACGATGTGAAGTTAGTTAAGGTTGACTCGATAAAGTACCTAGGTGTCACGATTTCCAACGACTTAAACTGGGATAAGCACATTCAATCTATCTGCAATAAGGGTAATAAGATTTTGGGCATACTTTATAGAAATTTATCATTTTGCTCTCGCGATGTGAAGTTAGCTGCATACAAGGGTCTCCTTCGGCCTGTTTTGGAGTATGCTTGTTGCGTATGGGACCCACATCAGTCTTATTTACAAGATAAGCTAGAGAGCATCCAGAGGAGATCGGCTCGTTTTGTTAGCTCCGAATTTTCTCGCGAGCCAGGGTCGATGACATCTATTTTGAAGGACCTTGATCTCCCCACGCTAGCAGATCGTCGCAAGCAAAACAGACTTATTCTCTTCTCGAAAGGTTTTTTCGGTAAGGCTAATATTCCCATGGACAAACTCAGTCATCCAACTCGGAAAACTCGTGGGATGCACAACCTCCATTTTTGTCAACTCTACTCTCGGTCAAATTGTTATAAATTTAGTTTTCTTCCTAGTACTCTGAAAGATTGGAATAACCTTCCTGCTGCTTTGATTGATGGTTTAGATAGTCATAGAGATCCTGTTCAATATATTACTAATTTTATTAGGGCAGATTAGCCTGACGCATGTGCGGTGTAGTAATGTCCTTTGGAGTTTGGATGTGTCACCGTGATCCGAAAGAAAAAGAAGAAGATACATGATGTACTAACTCAATACAATCATGATGGATATACTTACACGATCATGTACTAAAAGTACATGTTCATCATGTTAAAATACACAATGATCATGAAAATATTTACGATGTACATTTAAAAGTGCACATTGTACATCTAAAAACTTACGATCATCATGTTATCAATTCCTTTTGGCATGCCATACTCCGTGAGCCTTTTGGCAAGAGCTACCTGCACCTAAAAAGCTCAAGTCAAGTGATGTATGAAAAATACACAATCATGTACTAACTGCATACGATGCTGTACTAAATACATAATCATGTACATAGTAAAAGTATACAACAATTGTTACAACATGCTGCTAAAATTCAACAGATTTTATCCAAAATCACCCTAAAAAATGCCTTTTCCAGGGTAAACCTTATCTCCTCACTTGCAACAGTTAACCTCTGAAACAAGCTAGCTTTGTTGATCGAACACTCTTTAAAGGGTTCCAGCTCTGCCTTTGTTAAGAGCTGTTATTCAGTGGATGAAATGTTACCACTAACATCTAGATACTTGTGTCTCATTTACTGCAATACAACAACCCCTTTAATGTCATTGATCTCAAGCTACAATCTTGGACAAAAATGATGGGACACTTTGGCACAAATGTAGCAAAATACTTCGACAGGTTCACGGTCTTCAAAAATCCCTTCCCCCCTTGATCAATGTTGTCCCAACCCAAAGATATTCCAAATTTAAAGAAATTCAACATTGAACGGGGGAGTGGGGGTGCTGTCCCATGTTTTTTTGTCCAGGATTGTCTGAACTACTGTACAAGTGTATGGGATCATACGAATACACGTTGCAGCAGAGAAACGTTCATAAATTGTAGGACAAATTTGAGAGCTGTGATCGAAAATGAAGATGAAGATAATGAGTAATTAAAGATTGCAGTAAATTGTTAATTTGGAAATCAAGGAAACTTGGATTTAAGTTAAGAAGGTGGAATTTGACAGTAATGGAGGTATAAATTTGCCTAGTATTTAAGAAGTTGCGTTAGGACGTTTATTAAGGAGGACCATGTAAAAAAGGTATATCCATTCAATTGTATTCATGCTATTGTTCGGAAGAGGGAGGGGTGGAGGGACCGACAATTCAGTTGTTTTGTAAACTTGCTTATTCAATACAGCCTAATATAACCAAATGTCTGCCTTTAGTTGAAGATTTTACACAGCATACAATATTTCATAGTCATGGCCAAGTACAACTTTTTCTCACCGGAACCGAAAGCTCACATGAAATTGCAAAGGGACGCTTTCGAAAATAATATCAAAGTGCAGAAGTTCTTAGCTTTTCGTCGAGTTATTAGAACTATTATGATAATACCCCGTTAAATCTTTGATGACATTATTGCATAAATGCCAGAGCGATTGGATTCTATCATTCCGTCGAAAGGAGGGGGCACAAAGTAATAATTCCAGGAATTTAAGACTAAGGAAGAGGGCGTCCTCGTGCAATGGCTATTTCAGAACTACGGTAAACCACATGATCTACCTTATCTTACAGCATATTTTATCTCTAAGGATGACGTCATAAACATGCAAAGATGGAGTATGTATAGATGATATCACCGTGTTTTTTTATGGGTATAAAGTAATTCTTAAAATGTAGTTTACTCGTTATTTGCAACGGTCAACCGTAAAATTGCTGTAAATATTTGTTTTGCATTAAGCCCCTTCCCCAAAAGAGTGCGGTCGACCGTCCGTCCCATTAAAAAAGTGTGTAGGTCAACGGTAGACCGTCGTCAGGTCAATGGTAGACTGTCCGAAATGATGTCGCTATATCAAATTATCAGCCGCGGCAAGGGGTGTACAAGTGACAGTCCTTTGAAAATGAAAACGGGCTTTTGTGTACGTGCGTAGTATATTCTCTTTCAGTGTTTGTAATATGATATCAGGGCTGGGTTTAACTTTGTGGGGGCCCTGGGCGCAAAATATTGTGGGGGCCCCTTCGACTATAATTCACCACAAGACTACAAGGGCGCAAGTCATGAAAGGAAGGCAAAGGTTGTGGTCCTACCCCAAAAATACAATAACATAATTTTGTGGAGCCCCCTTTTTGTGGGACCCCTGGGCACATGCCCCGCTGGCCCATACTTAAATCCGGCTCGGTATGATATTATGTTATTCTCAATTAAAGAAGTCACATTCCGTTTCCAACTATCATCTTAAATTCGGGGATGTGCACACCGCTACGAAAAAATCGAATCTCACCTGTGTTCATGTACCCTATATATAACTGACCAATGCTCCTATGGACGTGTATGGTAGCTCAGACAATCTTGGACAAAAATGATGGGACACTTTGGCACAAATGTAGCAAAATACTTCGACAGGTTCGCGGTCTTCAAAAATCCCTTCCCCCCTTGATCAATGTTGTCCCAACCCAAAGATATTCCGAATTTAAAGAAATTCAACATTGAACGGGGGGGGGGGGGGGTGGGGGTGCTGTCCCATGTATTTTTGTCCAGGATTGTAGCTGCACAGGAAGTTCACTGATACATAGGGTCAACTAGGGATTGCTAAAAGTTGGTATTCTTTTCTAGCATAATGATGCATGGTGATGATGTGTTGTAAACTCATACATGTGATGTGTAAAAACTTACGATGAATATGTTGAAGTATACAATGAATAGGCTATGTGATAAATTTTGTTTTCAGACCTTTTCACTGGCAAAGAGTAGGAGCCTGAAAATTGTGACTGTGAGTGACTGTTACCTATATTTTTAGAATCTGTAATCAGAAACACATCTCTTTCTATTTGGAAGATGCATGTGCCTGAAATCTCCAATTTATTAAGGGCGGATATCACTTTTTCCATTTCGGAGAGGGTGGGGGGGGGGGCAGCCCAGACCATGGCCCCAGGGGGATTCAAATTGTAGGCATGAACAATCTGAGTACAGGTCTACATCACAGAGCAAGTGCAAACTAATGGATTGTTTATAAACCATTTTTCTTGGGTTCAAAGTGGGTCCCAGGGTTTCAACCTTTTACTGTATTATACAAGGCCAACTTTCAGATTTTTAAATTTACCCAAGGACCACCTTTCACATAAAGTTCCACATTTATAACTTTACCAAACAGGACAGGTTTCAACTTTATAAAGCAGCAATGTGTCCTACTAAAATTACATCTGAAATACAGGCTATAATGATTATTTAAACTACATTAAAAACTAATGATCATATGCAGTAGTTATGGTATGCCAAGGTGTCAGCTTTCACATGCCAACAAACACAGCTAGGTGATTAACAGCAAAATATAAAATTACACTGCCTGCTGAGTACTGATCATCGTACTGAAAGCAAAAAATTTACACACATTCTATCCTATGTGGCAAGAAATTATACATGTGTATGAGACTTAATGTGAATTAAGTGGAAACACGTTATAACAGAAAGTTTTGTAGCTGCAGTTTTAACTTATACATGTAGGCCTAGTTTGCAGTACAAAATATATTAAAATTAGGTACGTCAACTGGAATGACTCCTCACACTGCTGTGCCTAGAGATTCCTGTCTGCAACGAAGATCTTTAGAATTTTGTGCAATTTCCAATTTATCCAGTTTTTACTTTTCCAACTGCCATTGTGGCCTATCACAAAGTGTCCAGGGGCCCACTACTGGGCTGGACTGAAAAACACATATGTTACACCAAATGTCTTCAGAGTATAATTGGAATTCCCTAACACACAGATCTTATGGGGCAATTTTCCTGCCCTTTGCATGTATACAGATGCACTTAATAATGCAGACCTCCAATTTAGCAAGGCATACAAATCAAGGAAAAGTAACTGGCACAAAACTTCAGTAGATCAGATACAAACTGTCAACCGGTAGAGAAATGCTGGCCTAGGCTATTGTGCAGTGCCATGTCAATCAAACTGTTTTGGAATTGTCCAGTAGGGTAGGCTATATACTATTGATCTACAATCCTGGACAAAATTATCTGGGACAAATCCCCGCGCCCCAACTCAATGTTGGTTTTGAAGGTGAATTAAAGTTGAGCGCTGAAGAAAAGAGCGCGCTTTTCGTTTTTTCTCAACATTGAACGAGGGGTGGAGGGGAAGGTCCGGAAGTGTCCCAATAATTTTGTCCAGGATTGTCTGAACGCCTAACCTTTAAGTTATAGTGGCTATGATCCAATGGGTAACTGTGGGCTTAGCAGGCTAAGAATGATAATAGACCCTTGCCGAACTTATGCTAATAGGTAAAAGACAGATACTCATCATCCCAGACAGTTCCAGTTCTCCCAACTAAGTTACTTTTAGCCCCGCCCACAACTGTTTTTAGCTTCTCCCTATGCAGACACAAGCCTAGTTTATTGCTTAAGGTGATACCCTGGTGCGCACACAAGGCCCTAATGCGTAATCAGAACACTCTCTGTGTATGTTGTGTAATATGAGCTACTCTGTACATCTTTTGAATTTTGTAACTCTCCAGTCAATCAAAGAGCAGTCACCAATAGAAGACTTTAATCATTGCTAATGCACCCAAGGAATCATGGGAACTTGGAGTATAAACAATGGGCTAGCTTAGCACTGGCACTACTACTGTATTGTTATACTCCCAGTTCCCATGATCCTTTGGGTGCATTTAGTACATTTAGTAATGATTAAAATCTGCTACTGAGACAGCTGCTTACCCCCAAGTAAAAGTCATACTTCGGGTGACAAGCGTCTGTCGTTAATGTAGGTACTAGGCTACCCAATACTCATTTGTTACACTATATGCAGTGGGCCTGTAGCACAAGTCTCTGGAGAGAACATCGTGTGCAAACCCCAAAATATGGTTAAATAGGCTAGTACTTACTCGTACGACATCCTTGTCATTAGTGCTTCAGAGATCACCTATTACAAAGGCCACTTATCCCAAGCCTACCCTTAAACTGACTCAACCCTAACCTTACAGTATATCCCTAACTGTGCCTCAGGCATAATCAAACCCCAAGTGGAACCTTGGACTGACCCCTGTTTAAACAAAAGGATGACAGACTTGCCAACTCTCCACAACTTTCTCAACAAAACAGGGAATGCAAATATATATATATATATATATATATATATATAATATATATATATATATATATATATATATATATATATATATATATATATATATATATATATAACGCTAAAACCCACGGTTGGGGGAAAAAATTTAGAGGGCGCTAGACGACCTTTCGAAAAGGCGAAAAAAAAACAATAAAATACATAAGATTATATTTCACCATTTGGTTGAATTTGAAAAACAGATATACATCAACGTTATTTCAATGGCCCACCAATTGTACGTGTTAACAGATACGTGTACGTAATTTGGTCAACATTGAAGTAATGGCATATATATTATGTAGTGAAAAGGCCATTACCATCCGTTTACGTATTCCTATAGAAAAAGCGTGTAGTTTCGTTAAGTCGACCTGATTTTTTCCCCTTATAGACGATTTCCCCTTATAGGCGGGTTTTTTCATACGATATTTCCCCTTAATCCCAAATTAGCAAAATATATATATATATATATATATATATACACATACATACACATACATACACACACATACACACACATACACACACATACACACACACACCCAGACACACCCACACATACCCGTTTACGGCGCCGATTGGGGACATACACAAATAATGTGCAAAGTGGGGACATCCTCTTCCTCCTAGTGAATCGGGGACAATTACAGGTTTACACACCAGGAAACTGTTGATGCCGAAAAAGTTACACACTCATTTACACATGAATGAGGACTTAAAACATGAAATTGGGGTACTACCTCAGATCAATTTGTAAAGTTGTAGGCACATATCTGACACCCCACTTTGCATTATTTTAGACATTCTAGAAACGGGGATATCCCCATTTCGCGGCGTATCCCCATTTCACTAGTATTTTTCCCTGTGTGTATCCCCAATTCACGCCCTAAACAGACCCACACACACACATACACACCCATACACGCACATACACGCCCACGCACGCCCACGCACGCACACGCACGCACACGCACGCACACGCACGCACACACGCACATACACATATATACACATATATATACATATATACATATATATACATAAAAATATATATATATATATATATATATATTTTGCTAACTTGGGATTAAGGGGAAATATTGTATGAAAAAACGCCCCTAAAAAGGGAAATCGTCTAAAAGGTGAAAAAATCAAGTCGACTTTGCGAAATCACACGCTTTTTATATAGGTATACGTAAACGGATGGTAACGTCCGTTTCACCACATGATCTATATGCCATTACTTCAATGTTGACCAAGTTGCATACCCGTATCTGTTAACACGTACGGATGGTGTGCCATTGAAAAAGTGTTGTTTTATATCTGGTTTCCAAAATAGGAAATATTTTTTAATGTATTTTATTGTTTCTTTTTTCACCTTAACGAAACCGCGATATACCGATTTCCCCGTACAGTAGGAATTAGCGTTATATATATATAAATATATATATATATATATATAAATATATATATATATATATATAGATGAAAATAAGAAGCCACCAGACACTCGACATATTAAAAACGATCTATAAAAGTTTATTAAAACACGTTAGGAAACAGATCATTAAAATCTTCCATGCAATAAGATAGAAAAACTGGTTAAAAGTTAAAAAGGCAAGTGAGCTCACTCAAGTGAGCATATATATATATATATATATATATATATATATATATATATATATATATATATATATATGTATATATATATATATATATATATTTCTCTAATTCGGCACTTAGGGGGAAAGTTGTTGTTGAAAAGTCGACCTTAAGGGGAAAAAAAATTTCGGGTGAAATATAAGTTTCGCCTTAACGTTTCCACACACTTTTTCTATAGGAATATGTAAACTAACAAGGGCGCCCTCTTAGATTTACATACTAGATGCCATTACTTCAAAGTTGTCAAATTTATGGACACCTAGCTGTTAACACGAACGGATGGCTGGCCATTGAAATAACGTTAATTATATTTTTAGACGTTAGGGCGAAGTTAGTTCTGATGGATTGTATTATCTTTTGTTCGCCCTATGTACAAGCAGAGATAACACTTTCCCGTGAAGGTGGGTATGAGCGGTATATATCTATCTGTATATAGATATAGATATAGATATAGATATAGATATAGATATATATATAGATATATATATATATATATATATATATATATATATATAGATATATTTATATATAAATATATATATATATATAGAGTTGAGTCGGTAAAGCTGAAAAATCTGGGCGAGGTGAAAAAGCAATGTTGACTCCACCGGGATTCGAACTCGGGACCTCCCGCTTGCTAGTGCGGACGCTCTAACCACTGAGCCATGAAGCCAAGATGGTTTGACCTTTGTTCAAACCCCATATGAAGCACTCGCAGTTCACCTCCTGAGCAGGCACCTATTTTGGGAACAGCACTAGTTCTCCTTTGATGCAAGCCCTACCAGAGATCAGAATTGATGCAATTCAGCCGAACACAATTGTCAACCCGCCAGCGGATCTCCGAAGAGATGCAGAAACGTGTGACAGCACAAAGTTGACGGTGAATAAACACTAGCGGCAACTGCGATGTACGTAGAGTTGAGTCAGTAAAGCTGAAAAATCTGGGCGAGGTGAAAAAGCAATGTTGACTCCACCGGGATTCGAACTCGGGACCTCCCGCTTGCTAGTGCGGACGCTCTAACCACTGAGCCATGAAGCCAAGATGGTTTGGCCTTTGTTCAAACCCCATATGAAGCACTCGCAGTTCACCTCCTGAGCAGGCACCTATTTTGGGAACAGCACTAGTTCTCCTTTGATGCAAGCCCTACCAGAGATCAGAATTGATGCAATTCAGCCGAACACAATTGTCAACCCGCCAGCGGATCTCCGAAGAGATGCAGAAACGTGTGACAGCACAAAGTTGACGGTGAATAAACACTGGCGGCAACTGCGATGTATGTAGAGTTGAGTGGGTAAAGCTGAAAAATCTGGGCGAGGTGAAAAAAAAAAAAATATATATATATATATATATATATATATATATATCAGGGCTGGTCATATGACCCGGGCGATCGCCCGGGCCTGCCTTATTGCCCGGCTTGGAAGCAAAAATACTTCCCAAGGCGGGCATCGAAATGCCCGCCTTAAATTGTGTGGCGGGCAACAAATAGCCCACCTTGAGAAATAGATCACCCGTGTGAAAGAGCATTGCCAAAAACATCCGAATATATTTTACATATTAGTACATTTAAAAGACCTCCAAAAATTAAGAATTTTTTCCCCGATAATATGCGGCAACTTAGCGCGTGCTGCACTAACAGCCTCATGAACGCGAATCGTCGAGTTCGAAGCAACGTTGTTTCTTACGATCCTTGTACTGTACAGAGTAACTTACGTAGTAGCAGGCTACAGTAGCTTGCATACAAGACACGCCGCCCCGACCCATTGCAAGTTGCGATAATGTTCGGCATGCTACAGAGCCCTGCATGTACAGTTAAGGAATAAATCGCATTTGGTGAACTATTATTGGTGAATAAACCGTCGAGACTCCAAATTTGGCAAAATAACGGACGAGGCGAAGCGGAGTCCGTTATTTTGCAAATTTGGAGTCCAGACGGTTTATGAGACAATAATAGTCCGACAAATGTGGTTTATTCCTATTCTACCACCAAAAATGTGTGAAAAACTTCATTTTTACCAGTGTTTACGTTTACTGACCGTATGTTGTGGAATAACAGGTCAGTGATTAACCAATCAGAATGCAGGATTCTCAATAACGGATGGCTAGAGGTGGTAGAATACATATTATACTACGCAATACTGTTCCTTCAGTTCAATACGGCATGCCTCCTTGAGTATGCCAAAAAGAAAAGAAAAACCTCACCCAACGTTCAAACGTGTCACTATTGTGCAAATCAACATCTTCCCGCCATGTGTAAACTACCTAGGTACGACTATAATAACGCTGTAAATATTAAAGAAAAGTTTCAAAATTAACTGTGCTATTGTATCTAACGTTAGTTTGCACCAAAATGACATTCGTAAAAATTGCAGAACTCCATGTGCAAGCTAATGTGAGTAGCCCGGATGTCAACACAAGGATAGCTACGTAAGAACGCACGAAGCTGTCAGTGATAATGTGTACACCCTGTAAGTAGCAAATTTCACTAGCGTGACGTCATTTGTTTACATTCTGTAATTTCGGACGTGCAAGAGAATACTTACTTCTGAAGGCTCTGATTGGTTGACATGTTTAAATTGGTATAACCTAGACAGCTTCGAGTTAAGCTTGTTTTTTGAGTCGGAAAACGCCCCAAAATTCAATGCAGTAGATAGATAGAGGCCTTACGAAGTACTGCATTTATTAATTGGCTGTTTTTATCAGGTTTCTCATACTGTTAATGTTCTATTTGAAACGACACGATTTCGTTGTGAGAATTTTAGTCTTCTTGAACATGTGGAAACTACCACTCCGAGAGAGGTGAAAAATCAGGCAAGTGTCATTACGTGCCTTACAAAATTGCTGCTTTACTTTATTATATCGGTCATGGGCATCTAATGGATATGGTGATCGGGTACACGGTTACTACGTTTTTGTACCCTTGCAAACACAAGTTTTATATTAGGCAAACAAACTGCAATTCACCAATTCAAAATTATCCTGGGTCCTTCAAAATAAGGCTCACCAGCAAAATCCTGTGGGCCTGGAGTGGCATTTTTTTTTTTTTTTTTATTTTACCCCTGATCCCCAATATATAAATTCAGACCTTGAGGCATAACAGAAGGACAAAAAAAGCTTGGAGATTTAACTTGTCACTGCCATTTTCCCGACTGTAGGCTTCGGCCCAACTATGTGCCATGGAAGAAGGAATATTGGTACATGGATGTCAGTTAATGGTTCCTTGGACCCCTATTGGCATGCATCCATGGAGTGGCTCCGCCATATGTTACCCTGGACTTGGCCTGCTTTGTGTTCACAGTGGTGCATATGGTAGAAGGGAATAGTGCGCCAACTCTACCCTGAAGGGCCTCATGATGTTGCTGATGGGGGTTTTGTGGCAAGTTGAGATGCAGTTTTCATTTCTTCACTGATTTATATGATGTCAGAAAACATATGGCCCCACTGTTTGTTGGCAGTGTGTCGCATATATGCCCTGTTGGGAACTGGGTAGAACACAGGGAGGGACACGGGAGGGGGAGGGACACAGAGCGTAAACCGAAAACAATGATAAATTTAAATGAAACTTGTATATTTACACAACTGCCCGCCTGAAATCTTAGGTGGGCAACTAATTGCCCGCCTAGAAGCACAACATCTCAAGTAAGGCGGACAGTTGCTTGCCCTCCTGAAAAATTTTCATGACCAGCCCTGATATATTATATATATTTATATATATATATATATATATATATATATATTATATATATATATATATATATATATATATATATATTTCTCCAATTCGGCACTTAGGGGGAAAGTTGTTGTTGAAAAGTCGACCTTAAGGGGAAAAAAGTTTTCGGGTGAAATATAAGTTTCGCCTTAACGTTTCCACACACTTTTTCCATAGGAATACGTAAACTTACAAGGGCGCCCTCTTAGATTTACAAACTAGATGCCATTACTTCAAAGTTGTCAAATTTACGGACACCTAGCTGTTAACACGAACGGATGCTTGGCCATTGAAATAACGTTAATTATATTTTTAGACGTTAAGGCGAATTTATTTCTTATGTATTTTATTATCTTTTTTTCGCCCTATGTATAAGCAGATATAACAATTTCCCCTTAAGGTGGGAATTAGCGTTATATATATATATATATATATATATATATATATATATATATATATAGATATATATATAAATATATAATATATATATATATATATATATATATATATACATATATATATATATATATATATATATATATATATTTTGCTAATTTGGGATTAAGGGGAAATATCGTATGAAAAAACCCGCCTATAAGGGGAAATCGTCTATAAGGGGAAAAAATCAGGTCGACTTAACGAAACTACACGCTTTTTCTATAGGAATACGTAACCGGATGGTAATGGCCTTTTCACTACATAATCTATATGCCATTACTTCAATGTTGACCAATTTACGTACACGTATCTGTTAACACGTACAATTGGTGGGCCATTGAAATAACGTTGATGTATATTTTTTTTTCAAATTCTACCAAATGGCGAAATATAATCTTATGTATTTTATTGTTTTTTTTTCGCCTTTTCGAAAGGGCGTCTAGCGCCCTCTAAAATTTTTCCCCCTACCGTGGGTTTTAGCGTTATATATATATATATATATATATATATATATACAGTAGACGTTAAGAAGGCCAACAGGCCGGTTGACATTTTGAAGCACGTATTCGATCTATTGCAAATATATAGCAAATATGTACAATATATGGTGATACGAAATTTTCGAACACACCTGTGTTCTTCATCAGCGTATAACGACAGATGACTGAGAAAAGGCTAGCAATAAGAAAGATTCACTAGCAAAGATTCACAAGCAAAAGCTAGGCAGTCAGATTAATTGGGGGTTGTGGAAGGTGTAATCACTGATTATCCCTAAATCCCTATTCAGACCCACGATGTGTGTATTGAGAGTTAGGACCCATTTGGTTTCAGAATTACGGCGGATCTGTTGGGAAGTAAAAGAAGAGCCCAACAGTATACATTTTAGATCGTTGAGGTCGTGACCGGGTAAGTTGTAATGCTGTCCAACAGTAAAACCCTGGGTATTGTCCCGGATAGTCTGCTTATGATTATTAAACCTTAGACGGAATTTAGAGCCAGTTTCACCGACATAATTACCTCTATCACATCGTGTGCAAACCAATAGGTATACGACATTAGAACTGTCACATGTCAGGGGAGGGGGTCTTATTTTAGTTGTGGTACCCGGGGGAATGAAAGGAACATCAGTGATGATGTGTTTGCATACCTGACAGCGTCGTTTGTTACATGTACGGTTGCCATGGGAGGCTGGGGGTTGGGGAAGCCTAGAAGAGGTGAGCAAAGATCGTAGGTTTGGGGGTTGTCGCCTCGCACTAAGGGGAGGATCACTAAATAAATCCCGTATGCTGGGATCAAGCCGTAGGTACTTGAAGTCTTTGACAAGGGGGCGTGAGAGTTTGGTTAATTTGTAATTAAATTCAAACACCATGGGGATTCGTTGGTGTGGTGTTTTAGAGCTGTATGTTAAAAGCTTATTTCTGTCGACTTTGGAGGCTTTGATAGTGGCTTTCTTGATGACTTTGAGCGGATAATCACTACGAAGGAAATGGTTTATAAGTTTACCTATTTGTCTGTCATAATCAAGGGGATCAGAGCAAATTCTTTTGATACGTAAGCATTGACTGTATATGATAGATTCCTTGAGGCTGGTGGGGTGACAGCTGTTGAAATTCAAGTAACTGTGACTGTCAGTGGGTTTAGTATATAAAGAAGTGGATATGGAATTATTTGTAATACGTACTAATACATCCAAAAATGGGACTGAAGTGTCAGAATACTCCAACGTAAATTTGATACTATGGTGGAAATTGTTAACATACCTATTGAAATCGTGAAGGGAGTCCACGCCGTGGGTCCAGATGAAAAATATGTCATCAATATATCTGCAGTAGTGATCCGGTTTAAGATGATAACCAGACAACAATTTCTGTTCTAGGGCATCCATAAAAACATTGGCATAGCTAGGGGCCATTTTAGTCCCCATAGCTGTGCCCTGAATTTGGAGGAAGTGCCGGGAATTGAATTCAAAGTGGTTATGTGATAAGATAAAGCGTATAATACTGCAGATATCGCGGAGAAAATTTTCTTCGAAACCGCATTTACGTAAGAAATCTTCACATGCCTGGACTCCCTCAACATGGGGGATATTTGAATACAAAGATGATACGTCCATGGTGACAAGGAGGGTATTTTCAGTTAAATTTTCAATGTCCTGCAAAGTTTGTAAAAAATGAGTAGTGTCCTTGATAAAACTAGGAATCCTGGGTAGTAGAGGTTGCAGTAAGTTATCAACATAGCCAGAAATAAACTCTGTCATGGTGCCAATCCCAGAGACAATTGGTCTGCCGGGAGGTGAGACCTTAAGTGCTTTGGCAGCTTTACACAATTCCACAGGGTATGCAAACACATCATCACTGATGTTCCTTTCATTCCCCCGGGTACCACAACTAAAATAAGACCCCCTCCCCTGACATGTGACAGTTCTAATGTCGTATACCTATTGGTTTGCACACGATGTGATAGAGGTAATTATGTCGGTGAAACTGGCTCTAAATTCCGTCTAAGGTTTAATAATCATAAGCAGACTATCCGGGACAATACCCAGGGTTTTACTGTTGGACAGCATTACAACTTACCCGGTCACGACCTCAACGATCTAAAATGTATACTGTTGGGCTCTTCTTTTACTTCCCAACAGATACGCCGTAATTCTGAAACCAAATGGGTCCTAACTCTCAATACACACATCGTGGGTCTGAATAGGGATTTAGGGATAATCAGTGATTACACCTTCCACAACCCCCAATTAATCTGACTGCCTAGCTTTTGCTTGTGAATCTTTGCTAGTGAATCTTTCTTATTGCTAGCCTTTTCTCAGTCATCTGTCGTTATACGCTGATGAAGAACACAGGTGTGTTCGAAAATTTCGTATCACCATATATTGTACATATTTGCTATATATTTGCAATAGATCGAATACGTGCTTCAAAATGTCAACCGGCCTGTTGGCCTTCTTAACGTCTACTGTATTTTTTGTATGGAGCACACGTGGATTCCATCACCCCAATATATATATATATATATATATATATATATATATATATATATATATATATATATATATAGAATACATAGTTGTGAAACAACACTGGATATAGTGCTCAACCGATGGGAGCGAGTATAAATCCAAATAATAAGTAAACTCTATGACATTTTCAAGATACAAATTTGTTTCGTATGGGCTTGTAGCCCACACTCTTCAGTCTTAAAATGTGATATCCTAACCATTACACAATAATAATAACAATATGAAAATCTGAAAGCGCGCCTGGATGCGTCATCAACAAGAGCAAAGCGTCTTTTATGTTTTAACAGATTATTATCGGCGTCGCATGCAAACAGTGTACGCGCAAGATAGCGGTAGTATAATAAAAGCAAAGCTTCTTATATGAAAATATATGTAGGTTACAGAGCAACGGCGTCGCGTGCGAACAGTGTACGCACAAGATAGCAGCTGTATAGTAAACAGTTTTTTGTGACGTCAGTGCGTTAAAATTTGGCAAACTTGCCGTCACTACTCATGCGCAAAGGACGAAAGGACCTTAGTTACCACTGTTGTAGAATGGACGCCTCACCATTAAAATAAAGAGGCGCGCAGTGCAGTGACGTCGATGCATCTATAGAGAAACAGTTTCACATATGAAGAAGCTACAACGGCGTCACAAGCAAACGATATACGCGCAAGATATTGGCAGTATAAACATAATAGAAATGTAGAAGCGTCTTTTTACGTCATTGCAAATCACGAAAGTTATTAAAAGACAATAGATTCTTTTTACGGTGTCTACAGCTGCTTGCCAGTTCATTCCTATTATTCAAGGAAGACGTGGTCTGTAGATGATAAAATATTTCTCGGTTATACAAAGGTTGCACCTTTTACTAGATGTTGAATATGGTTTACCATATGCAAGGATTCTCCATTTGATCGAGTACAGTACGTTATTGTCTTTTAATGTCCAGATATATTGGCTCAGAGTAGTAACCTCCCTCTGGTTTTCATTTCTGAAACTGCTGCTGTGACCGTTGAATCTTGTTTTGAAGGAATTTTCAGTTAATCCGACGTATGTTTCCACCTTAAGGTTATCATGTCTTGTTACTAAGGCTTGATATATTACACCAGATGCTAGGCAGTTACCTTCTAGAGGGCATGGGTTGTCTTTCCGGCAGTTACAGCTTGGAGTATTTCGTGTACGATCTGCAGTTTTCTCAGCTCTTAAGATCGATTTATTGTGTGAAGTGATGATTTGATGCACATTTGGCATACAACTGTAACTTATTTTGACGGTATTTGGGTTCAGTATTTTACGTAGCTGATGTCCTGGGGGAAAACATTTCTCGAGCAAATTCAAGAACTTCTTACCGACGTTGGTAGCAACGTTTGCACTGTATGGCGGGTTAAACCATGTTATGTTGCGTTTCCTTTTACGTTTTTCGTTGTTCTTGTTTCGGGATGGTGGCTCGTATCTCAGTTGGTGCTGATACCCGCTCTTTGTGAGTGCTTCCTGATATGGCGGTGCCGCTGCGTCAAATACTGCATCATTAGATGATATGGTGGAGAGGCGTCTGTTGACGGCTTTTGGGATATTCTTAATGATAGATGGTGGGTGATTGCTTTCCCTATGTACATATAAAGGTGTATTGTTCTGTTTCATGTAAGGCTTGTAGGTGCCGATTCTCAGGTCTAGCGTCACATCAAGAAAATCAACAGTTTTCTTATTAGCCTTGATCGTGATCTTCAGATTGTTGCTCGTGAAGACCTTGCATATATCTTTCTTGATAATTTCCGTTTGTCTTGGAGATTTGCTGCAGAGTGCTAGACCATCGTCTCTATATAGTCCTACATTGATGTCTAAATGCTGAAGTTGAGAAGAGATATATAGTCCTATTAGCTCACAAGTTTCAGCTCCATCATAGCTTCCCATAGTGACATCGAAATTGGAGTTTTCGCATTTGCACCATGGTAATTCATTATCGTATAATAGGGACCTTTTGGCGTGGAGTATGATGGTCCTATCTTGTTCGGAGATATTAACATACTCGGAGGCAAAATCGAGAGCTTTTAGAAGAAGGTTTTCCGTGATAGATGGGTAAAACTCACAAATATCAAAACAGATGAAAGAATTTCCGGTCACATCGTCAATTTGATTGTACCATTCGATCACCTCGTTAGTATTCCTCCATTGGTTGAGGTAATAGTTGAACTTACAATTTTGGAGTTGATTCTGTCGATGATTTGCGTACTTATGATTCCAATTTCAGATTTCCTGGGATTGATTAATCTACACGAGGGTTTGTTTACGAAGTTTGGTTTATGGTCTTTCAGTGTCACAAAAGCTTGGGCTTTGGCGGTGGTATCAATGCGGTCATGTAGTTCTAGGTCAGTCGCTATTTTCTTGTCTTTCATGTTGATGTGATTCTCAGTAGCTTTCGGTGCTTTTTTGTAGGATTTAGTGATATTGTCTGCAAGGAGTTTGTTGTACTGATCAGGTTCTAGTTTGTAGAAGTTCGTTGTTTTATCGGCGGCTATTAATAGTCTGTTGTCTTCTTTAATCTTATTCACATCGTTGGAGAGCTTTCTCTGGAAGTGGTTTGTACTGTTTTTGAACTCAACATTTTGAATTAGTTCTAGCATCTTCAAAGTCTTTAAGTTCGGGGACGAATGGTGGAGAATTAGGGGATCCGAATCCATACGTTTCTTTTTGACTTTTGGTGATTTCGGGGTGCAAAAAGAAGAAACTTCTCCATCTTACTGATCTGATGAATTTTTCTGCTCTTGATATCAGACATCGTACGTAGTCCTTCCGGGTTGGTATTGGTATATTTTTGGTAGAATATCCAAGGTTTACTTGTTCCATGTTAGATTCAAAATTGCTCAACATAAAATGGAGCAAAGTTAGAATACATAGTTGTGAAACAACACTGGAAATAGTGCTCAACCGATGGGAGCGAGTATATATATATATATATATATATAACGCTAATTCGACCTGTTAGGCGAAATCGGCATACCGCCAATACAACCGGCGAAGAAAAAAACAATAAAATACATAAGATTATATTTCCCCTTTTGGTTCTGAGATATATATGCACGTTATTTCAATGGCCCATAAGTCCTTAGTGTTAACGGATACATGCACGTAAGTTGGTGTGCAGCTAAGTAATTGCGTAAACTTTATGTGGTAAACCGGACTTGCGTGTAGAGTTGCGCATTCCTATATAAAACAGTGTGTAAAACATTAAGGCGAAACGATTTTTTCGCCTAAGAGTCGAGTTCTCCCAACAATCGCGTTTTTTCATACGGTTTTTCGCCTAAATCCCAAATTAGCAAAATATATATATATATATATAGGTCAATGAAAGTAGTAAAAAGTGCTTAAGGTTTATAGGAGAAAACTCTGCAACGTTTCGGGTACATACCCTTCATCGGGCGGCAAAATATCAACTGATCAGTAAAACCCGATTCAAATGAAACAAACAAACGCGTGCCTACACAACTCGACCGAGGCACGTGCGTTGGCCGTGCTCACAGAGTGTGTATGTATAAAGTGAAACAACGCAGTAAAACAATGCAACTGCGTTAGCTACAGTAAAGCTACGCAACTGCGTGAAATACAAAAAACTGCGCAACTGCGTTAAATAACTAAAAGCTGTAATGACGCAACCTAAAACTATTGACGCGCTTACAGAGTGTGTATGTACACAATAAAGCAACGCAGTAAAACAATGCAACTGCGTTAAATACAGTGCAGCTACGCAACTGCGTGAAATACAAAAAACTGCGCAACTGCGTTAAATAACCAAAAGCTGTAATGACGCAACCTAAAACGATTGACGCGCTCACAGATTGTGTATGTACACAATAAAGCAACGCAGTGAAACAATGCAACTGCGTTAAATACAGAAAAGCTATGCAACTGTGTGAAATACAAAAAACTGCGCAACTGCGTGAAATAACTAAAAGCTGTCATGGCGCGATCTAAAACGATTGACAAAAGACGGTCATGTAAAAAAAAAAAAAAAAATAATATATATATATATAGGAACAAGTTTTGCAGCTTAAACAAGCAAATGTACAACTAGCCTAGGCTGGCCTTGAGTACAGAATTACAAAGAATCTTTCCTTAGCGATAACCTAGACATCTAAAAGAACAATTGGGACAAGTCAAAACTGTTTATTATTTTGTTGAATAATGGATAAGGTAAAGCCCAGTCCCTTACTCTGCAAAATAATGGGCAAAGTGAAGCCAAATCCATTATGTTGTAGAATAATGGATTCAACAATTTAAAGCTGAGTCCAATATTTACTTAAAATCAGTACAGTATAGCCAAGGCTACTTAACATTAGATACTTCAAGCCTCTCCTAAACAACACCATTTTATCCTTTTGCAGACTGGCTTCTAGAGCACAAAATTGACCCGTCAATGGAAAAACCTACCACTTGATCAGCTTGATGAAGAAAGTTTTATGGTGCAGTAAGATCAAGATCTGGTAAAGTGTACAGCAAACAGGCAATGGCTGGCATAAGGTCTGCTCTCAATCCACACTTCACCAGTGCACCTCATAATCGAAAACTTAATATCATATTAATAGATAAGGAGTTCAAAAAGTCCAATAATTTGTTTGTAGGTCTAATCAAGATTATTATTAAAAAGGAGGGCAGAGATACAACAAATCAGTACAGTCCCATTTCTGAAAGGGACCAAAACATCTTTATCAGTCAAAGAATCTGACAAATTGCTCCCTAGAGAGCCTCCTTAGGAAAATTTGATTTAATGTCACACTGTATTTTGCAAGAAGAGAGCAGGAAGATCAGCAAAGGCTTAAACGTGGTTTAGAACTGGCACAGGTGATGTGGGCCTTGAATTTATTGAAATGAGTGTGAATGAAAAGGAAAAGAATCACCATGGCTGATGGTCAGCACAAACAATCCTGAATGTACAGTACCCCTAATGATCCAGAAAATTGCCCGGTTCTTCCTTTTAAGCTTTACATACAGAAGCTCAATTCCCAAAACAATGCATTTTACCAGCGACCTCTTTCGACCAAACCAGATGACGACTTAGTCCACAGTCTGCTGACCTAGTATTTGGGCTGCTTTGGGGCTTCCCATACTAGGTCAGTAATATCACAATTTGCAAAACTGGGCTACAGCACCTTCAAAAATTTTGAATGGTCTTGATCTTTCTCAAATTCACATATACTCCGATGTTATTGACCTCTACAGGTCTTTATAATTTGCACTTTGTGTTGAAAAAGCGACCAAAACTTCTGATTTGGGTCATTCCATGAAGTTGGGGTTCAAAGTGTGACATGAAAGCTGAAATTTCAAGTTTAATGAAATAAGGCAAAACTAGTATTATGATATAGCTTATGTATCCTGCTTCCATAATTGGTATAAGAAAAGAACAGGTAGTCCTCACTTAAATTTTGGTGACACGCTAAAGTGTAGCAAGTCAACACACGTTTACCTGATGTAACATAGGACACCATAGTCACTTCTTTTAAGAGCAGTTATGAAAACCATGTTTACAGATAGCAAATAAATCCACAATTCAACTTTCAGAAATGAAACAAAATGAATGACAGAAGAAAGTTTCCATTATTTCAACAAAATTATCAAAATTTGGACATATATTGCCAAAATAGATTCAGAATTCAATTTCAAATTATTAACAGAATTGATATATTTAAGAGATGCTGTTGAAATATAAATGATATTGTTTATTTACAAATTGACTCCATGGTTTTTAAGGTTTATAATGCTTTCAGTGTCATAAACTATTGCAGGAGTGTTCCTTCTCTGTATTCAGTCCACACTGGTCATCATGGTGGAAAGTGTACCTGATGTAACATTGGACACCATACTATTGTCAGTACATAGGGAAATATTCGAAAAACCTGTCATGCGCAATGGAAATAGTGTGATACGAATACAAGCTATTAACTGTGTTTTTCACTACTTTTGGTTGTTGCCCTATCTTTACACCACCTTTTATAGGGATATATCATAGTCAAATGAAATAAGAACAAACTGAAAAAATTTAGAAAATTAATTAGCAATGTCAGCACAACAGTGCATGATGAAAATTTTACACACCAATTGGTATTCTAAAGATTTACCTGTACCCATACGGTACAATGCTTTCATACTTATAGTGGGGCATTTGTCAAGATGCTTACCATTTGTCACAAAGGATCATTCTTGCTCTCTAACTACTAGAAACCATCAATGCTGTACAAGTACAGTATGCATTTAAGTATACCTGATGTAACATTGGACACCATAGTCTCTTAAGCAAGAACTAACATCTAGATAATCTGTTGTGCATTTAGTAGTCATTATAAATGACATCATCCTCTGCATGTACTACTGTACTCATCAAGGGCAGCTTCTATTATACTTTTTGTTGAGAACACATACAAGAAGTGTCCAGTCTAGTCATCTTGATTTTTAAGAACTTGCAACGCATGTGTCATTATAAATGGCAAACATGTTTTTTCAACAACCTCCTGCATGAAGTACTGTAAATCACCTAGGGTCAGCTTTGTTAGATGTAGTCTATGAACATGATGCATCAAGCCCAGCAATCTTAGTTCATACCAGGATTCACAAGTAGCATGATTTACTGTAAGCTTTACCATCACACAGTATCATGAATTAAGGACCATACTTTCAACACACTCTTGGGACAGAGATGTAGCACATAAGCACATCATTCTTTTTTCTTAATTTTAATATCTCCAATTTAATCAGTAAGAAGGATTCTTAAGGAAATAATTCTTTTATCTTTACTCAAGAGTTGCCTCCACTACATATTCACATACTAGTGGGTTGTATACAGTCTTTGAGATAAACCTACAGTACAAAGTAAACTTTGAAAAAATGTGGTCCACCACTTATGATATCAGAATAGAAAGTTCCCTCAAAGTTAGAGATCTAAAGCAGGAAGGGGAACCTTTTTCCTTTGATGGGCTGTTTTGATAGTCATTATCCACTTGCGGGCCCCTAGATAGCAAGGGCACAAAAAGCTTTCCCCAAACGGTCTCTGGTGGGATCTAGGGGAAACCCCATAAAGAAGTAGGGCAAAGCCCCTAAAGCTCTGGAGTTGTAACAAATTTGTAGGCTACTATTTAGATGACATTGAATATGTATCAAATTCAATTGGCTATGGATGTATTTATACGGTATGACCAGATGTACGGAGTAATACTGAATGACCAATTTGAGCACAAACAAAAAGTGTGTGCAGCACAGAAAAAATGAATCAACCTAATCTTTTCTTCACTTAACATTGCAAAAGTATCAACATTTGAAAGCCAAATTCTCTCTTTGTAGAAACAGTTCTAAATTCCTCCCCAAATCTGAAAGGTTTTAAAATACTGTAAACAATGAGTTTCTTACAGTAATAGCTATATACTTACACATGTGATAGTGCAATTCTGACAATGCTATGTAGCCTCTGATGCAAAGCTTCACTAATATTACCAGTAGTACGAGGATTCTGCAACTCGTTTAAATTTAGTGGCACGTTGGGCATGTTGCATTGCGCATACAAGGTTTTAAGTGTACCGAAAGTCTAGATTTACAAGTGTTATTTAGAGGTTCAAAAATACATCCTATTCATTCAACTCCCATCTTCATAGCTTATTCCATTGCTGAGGTATAAAATGTTGAAAGATATTCAGTTAGTTTGAAATAGTCTTATTGTGCAAAAATGTGTGATCTCCTTCATGTACAACTCACATCAATGGCTTTTGTTTCCTTTTGAAATTAAAATGTATATAGCCTTGAAAAGTATACATGTAACTGTATTCTTGCATAGTATGTGTTGTGGAGAGGACCTGTAAAGTCAAGTCACCCCATAACAATCACATTTCAAGACAAGGTGCAATAGCTTTCTAGACTTGTGTCACCTCTGTTAGTATTCACTCATCTTGACCAAAGCATTGGCTCCTCATTTTTACCGATGTAAGTTTGTACCTGACGTAACCGCATGACTCCATGACAAATTAGTGCATATGTGTGTGTAGTGAAATGCATGTTAGGGTTACCCATTGGCAGTGTTGGCTAATGCTTAGTGCTGCATTACACAGATGATTCCATTTGAATATTGTGGTTCCCGAATTTCCTGTATCATCCAAAATGTGTACCTGATGTAACATTTTGGGCATGACACCATGTTTTATAATGACTTTGATCCACCAACGAAAGATGTTTAATTTGTTAATGTTAGTTCACATATGGCATACAGAAGTTTATGATTTAAGTGTACTGTGTTAGTACTATTTAAGGAAGCTTTTACCGATGTAACTGCCCTAATATTACCAGTAGTACGAGGATTCTGCAACTCGTTTAAATTTAGTGGCATGTTGGGCATGTTGCATTGCGCATACAAGGGTTTAAAGTGTACCGAAAGTCTAGATTTACAAGTGTTTTTTAGAGGTTCAAAAATACATCCTATTCATTCAACTCCCATCTTCATAGCTTATTCCATTGCTGAGGTATAAAATGTTGAAAGATATTCAGTTAGTTTGAAATAGTCTTATTGTGCAAAAATGTGTGATCTCCTTCATGTACAACTCACATCAATGGCTTTTGTTTCCTTTTGAAATTAAAATGTATATAGCCTTGAAAAGTATACATGTAACTGTATTCTTGCATAGTATGTGTTGTGGAGAGGACCTGTAAAGTCAAGTCACCCCATAACAATCACATTTCAAGACAAGGTGCAATAGCTTTCTAGACTTGTGTCACCTCTGTTAGTATTCACTCATCTTGACCAAAGCATTGGCTCCTCATTTTTACCGATGTAAGTTTGTACCTGACGTAACCGCATGACTCCATGACAAATTAGTGCATATGTGTGTGTAGTGAAATGCATGTTAGGGTTACCCATTGGCAGTGTTGGCTAATGCTTAGTGCTGCATTACACAGATGATTCCATTTGAATATTGTGGTTCCCGAATTTCCTGTATCATCCAAAATGTGTACCTGATGTAACATTTTGGGCATGACACCATGTTTTATAATGACTTTGATCCACCAACGAAAGATGTTTAATTTGTTAATGTTAGTTTCACATATGGCATACAGAAGTTTATGATTTAAGTGTACTGTGTTAGTACTATTTAAGGAAGCTTTTACCGATGTAACTGCCCTAATATTACCAGTAGTACGAGGATTCTGCAACTCGTTTAAATTTAGTGGCATGTTGGGCATGTTGCATTGCGCATACAAGGGTTTAAAGTGTACCGAAAGTCTAGATTTACAAGTGTTTTTTAGAGGTTCAAAAATACATCCTATTCATTCAACTCCCATCTTCATAGCTTATTCCATTGCTGAGGTATAAAATGTTGAAAGATATTCAGTTAGTTTGAAATAGTCTTATTGTGCAAAAATGTGTGATCTCCTTCATGTACAACTCACATCAATGGCTTTTGTTTCCTTTTGAAATTAAAATGTATATAGCCTTGAAAAGTATACATGTAACTGTATTCTTGCATAGTATGTGTTGTGGAGAGGACCTGTAAAGTCAAGTCACCCCATAACAATCACATTTCAAGACAAGGTGCAATAGCTTTCTAGACTTGTGTCACCTCTGTTAGTATTCACTCATCTTGACCAAAGCATTGGCTCCTCATTTTTACCGATGTAAGTTTGTACCTGACGTAACCGCATGACTCCATGACAAATTAGTGCATATGTGTGTGTAGTGAAATGCATGTTAGGGTTACCCATTGGCAGTGTTGGCTAATGCTTAGTGCTGCATTACACAGATGATTCCATTTGAATATTGTGGTTCCCGAATTTCCTGTATCATCCAAAATGTGTACCTGATGTAACATTTTGGGCATGACACCATGTTTTATAATGACTTTGATCCACCAACGAAAGATGTTTAATTTGTTAATGTTAGTTCACATATGGCATACAGAAGTTTATGATTTAAGTGTACTGTGTTAGTACTATTTAAGGAAGCTTTTACCGATGTAACTGCCCAGTGTTTGCATGACACCGTGTGTTACATAGGTAGCTCCAAGTTGAAAATGCTATTGAGTGGAAAGTGTGGGATCTTTGGCAAAATTGTGTGGTTGGAGTGACTCATTACTTGTTCTACTGAGAAACTTGGGTCACCTCTGGTAGTATTCACTCACCTTGACCAAAACATTGTCACCTCAGTTGTTCCGATGTAAGAGATTGTACCTGATGTAACCGCATGACTCCATGACAAATTAGTGCATATGTGTGTGTAATGAAGTGCATGTTACCTGTTGGTTCATCGATGTTGACTATTGCCTCATGCTGCATAACACAGATGATTCCATTTGAATACTGTGGTTCCTGAATTTCCTGTATCATCAAAAGTGTGTACCTGACGTAACATTTTGGGCATGACGCCATGGTCATTTTCCATTCAAACACCCTTGTTTTATAATGACTGCCATCCACCAACGAAAGTTTTTTGGATTGTTTATGTTGGTCCTCATAGGGCATATTGTACATGCAGAAGTAAATGATTGTAGTGTACTGTGTTAGTACTATTGAAGGAAGCTTTTACCGATGTAACTGCCCAGTATTTGTATGACACCGTGTGTTACATAGGTAGCTCCAAGTTAAAAATGCTATTTACTGGAAAGTGTGGGAGCTTTGGCAAAATTGTTGTGTGATTGGAGTGACTCATTACTTGTTCTATTGAAAAACTTGTATCACCTGTAGTAACATCTCTTGCAAGGAGAAATATTACAGGTAAAGTGCAGTCAGTTTTCATGTCACAAAAAAATGCTGAAAAGGGTTTGGACACCATCACAAAAATACTGATAATAAGTGAATTCTGTAACAGATTGATTTCATATTCACCATACTGAAAGAACAATATAATACAAATATTACTTCATAATAGAAATTACATTGCATGCCTACTTTTTCACTGGGCAGCTAGTGAATGTGGTTAAATAGCCAAAAAGCCCATGAACCCCAACTTCATGGAATGACCCATTTACACAAACGATCCTGTTTTGTTTTTGAAACATTCTATGAAACTGCTAAATCTTGCTAGGATGCTCACACTATTTTATGCTAAATGGCGTGCATTACTTTTCAATTGTGACATAGACCATAGCTATATGGTTACACAATTTTGGAGGCTGCTGCACTCAACACACTAGATCATGGTTGTAACTAGTGTGAGATCTTATATGAATAGACTAGGCCTAGACTAAGTTGTAATAAAAACGGGAACTTTCTGAATCCATTTCACGACAACTTTACAACAAGCCTAAGACTACATCTATTGCAAATCAACCGCTGGCGTAGCCGGGAGGGGGACCATGGGCACCCCCAATCGAATTTTGAAAAAATTTTTTTTAGAATTAGAAAGTGTGGTCGGCTCTTCAGAACTCAGTGACATGACTTAAGTGATGATATGTTGGGATACAAGATACGTACCGATAATGTATCCTACAACTGTCAAATTACAGTACCATGTTATGGTAAATAAAATAGGAAATCAGGAAACCAGAAAGGGGTCTGGCTTTGAATGGTATAGAGTGACCTTACTTGGTAGTAAGCCATAGCTGGTATGCTACTGTTAGACCTGTTTCAACCGTGGAAGGTACAGTAAGTACCACGTCTCATCAGTAGTGGTAGGGTTAGGTTGGCAATAGAATGCCAACAAGCTGTCATGTAGAAATTTGGTGAACCATTCATGAAATTTGTATTCTCGTAGTTTTCAGTAAGCTGGTGCATAGCTGGCAGTAGAGAACAACAAATCTGATGCATGATAGCAACAAGACCCCTTCCCCAAAGCAGTACTTCAAATGGAATGATTTACGAGTGTTGCTATGCAATGCTTCTTTTAGGGTATTGTAGGTCAAGTGCCAGTGACAGTTAGAAATATCACAGGTAAGTGAATATTTACTTGGCACAAAACTGCATCTATGAATGGTTTTCAAAGGATAAACTTGCGGTGAAAGAAGCAAGGATGTAACTGGATGGAAAATTATTTTTCCAAAATAAAGTAAAGCTAATTGGTAAGTAGGTGTGGAAACTTCTCCTGAATTTACAGAAGGATATGTTTTTGTTTTAGGAAGTTTCTCGAATGCAGATAATCCTTGACAGGTTACTTCCCTGTTAAAGTGAGACACATTCTTTTTGGGGTTTTATATATGCTTTGATAATTCAAATGTCTGATTGGTATGACCAGAGAGGCAAAAAATACTCACGATGTGAGTTTCTTCAGACAAACAAAGCACACCTCCAATATGACTGATGTTCTTATGAAAATAGAAAACGCCATTATTCAGTGTGTTTGTAGTCGGAAGAAATTTGGTAAAGTTGCTCTGACGACCAGTGTTCCGACGGCTGGAAGCATCGCACGTGTAAGGACTTAGAATTTTCTGTTGTAAAAATGTAAAAACTTGAGCAATAGCAAAATTGGTATAGCTTACTATTACAGTACATATAGTCAACCAACTATATAAAACCAGACCCTACCCTGGTTTCCTATACACCATGAGATATAGGTAACTATTTCTATATCAAATTATTTTATCCCGATATATCACTACTTTGGTCAACGTCACTAAATTCTGGAGAGCCAACCATTTTCTCTAATTACTGTATGCAAGTGCTCAACCCATATGACTTTATCAATATTCTGCAGCTGAAACTATTGGCCACGTTCAGTTATAACCAATGCTAATTACTTTTGGTAATTTGTTTAACATCTTCTTATAACTGAGTAACACCACCACCCCCCCTCCCCCCAAAAAATCTGGGTAGGCTAGTGCCTACCCCTCGGAAAACACCTGATTACTCCACTACACCAATGTACTGATAACCTTTGATTTGCTTGTAAACAAAATTTTTCTTATGACAGTTCAGGGCCAGATTCATGGTGCATACACCCGCCTTTTATTTGCCGAGCAATTTATTTTTTGGTAAATGGAACAAAAAAACTACAGGGCCACTGGAGGGTTGCAGATCTTCACGTACGGATGCACAGATGCTGTGCCAAAATTTGTTGGGAAATTGATAATCTATGTAACATGCTGTTGGTGATATATGAGGAACTTTTCAAAGATACTCCAGATCAACAATGCGTTGTTCTCAAAAAGGCATACTTGTGAGACACCCTCATTTATCTCGGTAAAAATTTTGACTCCCCATCCGAGCATCCACCAATAAAATACTTGCAGCGGACTTAGAAAAAAAGATACAGAAAATCCCACATGTAGAAAGATATTCCAGATTAACTACATGTCGTTCTCAACAAGCATTCATACTGTACTTGTACTGTAAGACGCCCTCTTTCATCACAGTAAAAATTTTGACTTTGCCTCCTTTTCTGAGCATCTGTGCATCTACCCAGAGATAGAGAGTGATTACTGCGATGGATCACCAACAGAACGTTAACATAGACTTATCGATTTTCCAAAAATATCCGTGCATCCGGATGCAAAGATACAATCCTCCATTGGCCCTGTATTCTATAGTTAAGTACTCCAATCCAAAATGTACAACTCCCAAATTAAGGTCAACCTGCAACCACTCTAAGATAAAGTTCTAAAGAGAATATCACAGCAGGTCACGATCCAAAGTAAAGAAAGACTATGACTGCCAATGGCAACCAAGATCAGAGGGTTCCAGAAACATATCTGTGCATGTTCATGTGCATATCAAAATAAAACCACATATTTTTGTATCTGTCAAAATTTGTAAAATTTAATAAACTGAAGTTGGTGAAAAACAGAAACTCAAACAGAATCCAACCTGGTCACAAACACAACACCAAAACTATCTATATGATGCAACAGCAACGAAAGGGTCTTTTCCATTACAAAATTACACAACCAAGAAAAGTATTACAACCGGCGTCAGTTTCCATATGCTATGAGAGAGTCACTGCAAAGTCAAAGTTTACAAATACTAAGAGAGATTCATTGCGAAGCAGTAGTTTATGCAAATGGGAAAGAAAGACACACATTGTTCACTGGGTGAAAACCAAGCTAGGCAGTCACAGTTACGTACATCAGACTTAAAATTACTTGCAAAGCAGTAGTTTATGCAAATGAGAAAGAAAGATGCACATTGTTCATTGGGTGATGGCCAGGCTGGCAGTTGCAGAACTTTACATACATCAGACTTAAAATTACTACTGCAGGTACTGTAACTCATATTTGTCGTAACCAGTTTTAGAAGTTCCCATGCAAGCAAGGCAGATCGGAGGTTGATAAATTTGAAAGATGAAGATGGTTCCCACATAAGTAAGGCAGATTCGAAGGTAGAATTGAATAAAGAAGAGATAAACCTTACAAGTTTATCAAGAGATAAAGAGGTGCTGACAATAAATTTGGGGTCATTGTAATCCCATCTGTGTGTATCACGAAATTGGAAGTGGGAAGTCTTTTATGTGAACCATGATTTACAAAAGGTGAGTCGATCCCATTGACATCGCATCCGGATGCGAGGTACAGTTGAAGAGTGAACCTGTATTCTAGTTGTACCAAAACACAGACTCCAAATGATGCTAAATGTTGCACCAGATTGCATCTGAGGTAGCCCTCAATCTGTGCCTTAGTTTACTATGCTCCGTAAGACTACACTCCAAATACAAGGCCCTTATTCTCTGCATAGGCATTTCCAGTAAATAGGATAATAATGATATATCACAAATTTCCCGTACCTTGCAATCACATACGTATGACACTAAAGAGCACTAAATACAATCAGTTACTTTTATACCTTCCTTTTTTGGCAACTTATAGAGCGTCATTCGGTTATTCTGCATGAAGTTTTCAAGAAAATTCGTTTTAGTTTCACCTGCAATGCGAGGCCTAACTCTTCTGCAGACAAAATGACTTCTTAATCCCATAATCCTACCCTGCATTCCGCTCCACAACCATACCCAAATGCGAATGCGAATGATCTTTATATCATACATTGAAAAGTGCCATATTGTAAGAACCACCTCCGCCCATTGAAGCAGATAATATCCCATGATCCTACTCGGCTTTCCGCCATATAATTCTACTCGACTGCGTAACTATGCAAAGAATCTTTATAAAGCATGCTGCAAAAGTTTCATACAAAAAAATCACTTTGACCCATTGACACAGACGGTTGAGCTAACCGTGGTCAGAGTTCACTGCAGATAGCTCTAAGCAGACGACTACTTGAAGGCAGCCTGGTAGTGAAATAATAAGTCATTTTTTGTAAAATTTGTCAACATTTTCACTCACTGAAGGTGTAATAGTGTTTTTATCGTTGTCAACTTACATCGGTGACAGTTTGGCGAGTAACCAAGCCGATTTGTAGTCGTGAGAGCTTAAAATGTTTGCAAATCCTGATTTTGTCAATGTATCGCCTAAGGACCTACTACACGGAGCAAAGTGCCAATGGAGCGTAGTGTGTAGGGCCTGATTGAGGACTACATCTGAGGGTACTTAAAGATTCAGAAATTTCTCAAAGGGAGGCCCCTTAGCCCCTCCCCCAGGCCGGGGATTGGGCCCTCCCAGCAAGCAAACCCCATTGGGTCCCAGTAGCTTTTACTTGGGAAGCTTGGGCTTAACTGGGCTTGGGCTGAGGTTGGTGTTTACCTCGGGTCCCAACTGGGGACCAATTGGGCTCACAAGAGAGATGAGCGAGATGCTGCTAACTGGGGCCAAGATGGGACCCAGTTGGGATTAATTGGGCTAGCCCAACTGGGGCCTGATGAAATCTGTGCGACAAAACACTGTGTTGTTGGGGCTGCAGTTAGCCCCCCAAACAAAAATCCTGGTACTAATTTAGAACCCGGGCCCGGAAGTGACGTAAATTACAACTTAAAACTTACAAAATATCAGTGACAAGTTAAGGTTCTGAAAGAACCAACAGTAACGTGACACAACAAGCTGTAGAAAGAAAGGCGTCAGTGGGATTTGAACGCGGGTCATTGCAAGAGTATGAACGTGGTATAGATCTCAGTATAGCGATTCCATGCCCTAACCGATAGCGCTGCGAGCCGAGCTGCCGGCAAACGGTTTTAAATATTATAAGTACTTACACATGTATACGTAGGCTACAATTATACATGTACATACGTATTCTATACGTATACATTATCCCTACGGATATAACCCTAACCTTGTCTCTATGCGTACCATGTGTAAAACCCTATCCCTATCCGTATGCATACCCTATCCGTATGCCTACTACGTATATAACCCTAACCCTATCCCTATGCGTATGCGTACCCTATCAGTACTAACGTATATAACCCTAACCCTATACTAGGGCTGCGACGGTTAACCGGTTAACCGACCGATCGATCGATCGGTTAAACGACGGCCAAATGTTGTTTCGTTTAACCGTTTTTGCATCCAAATAAATCTGTCGCCGCAGTTCACCATTATGCCTAAACTTGTTTATGCAGTAAACCGCAGAAGTTGCTTGCCCAAAAACCACGTAACAATGGGTAAACTTTGGATGAAAAATTACAAAAGGTTTAAAAAAAGACCTTTATAATGTCAGTTGCACAGTCTGTGTTGCATTGCTTTGACTGGTATATCGATCCTTTCGCCCCATGATCTGGGAGAGGTTTGCCGAAATAATGTGACAATAAACTCTTACATGCAACTTTTGAAAAGGATTTAAATTATCAAAGGTGCAGGGATTAAACTACGCAATACACGCTACAACTAGTGTTCGACCGATCATCTATTAGATAATCGGCATCGGGCCGATTATAGCACAATCGGTAAATAATCGGCATCAGTAAAATTTTGTCATGCAACCAATTACCACCACCGATTATTTGAAAACTGGAAACGGCTAAAATACACTTCAAAGTTTCTGCAAAAATCTGCAAAAATACGCACCTACAAGGTGTGTATGCCACGGACCATGCCACAATCTGCATACAAATTGTACCACAGGAAGAAATGACTTCGCGCTACGTTTTTCAGTGCTAACCACATCATCTGTACACATTTGGTGCACATACATACTGTAGCAACTTTGGAAACTCGAGGCTCATTATCCTGCATAAATTATGCCACTTCCCACATTCCTTTCGTTAAGTTTTTAATTACCTATGACCCGCACATGCGCACACGTAATTGCCGTACAGTTCTTGCGAAGTTGAAGTTCACCTACGAAGCACACCAGTACAGTGTGTAATACATAATACAAGCTAAGTGCATTGCCCACGCTTTCTACGTAGCACGTTGGTCATGTACTACTCCATGCTCCTAACTGATGAACGAAGGGAAACGGGCCCGTGTTAAATTCACGCTGGAACGGCAACACTTTTTCGATTACGGGAATTATCGGGAATTAGTTTTACATTTCATTTGGAGAATCTTTTACATAAGACGTAAGTGTTGGGCAAGACGCTTTAAAAAGGGTTTAAAAAATATGTATGCACATCGTTATGGAACCATGAGATGAGTAAATCAAGTAAATTGAGTGGAATGTTTAGTGGCCCTTAAGTGCCAAGGTAGATAGTTTTGCTTAAAACTGGGGTGGATAGGCTACTATATAGTACTAGTACAGTCCAGTACAGGCCTTTACACGGAATCTTTCGACACGATCGGTGTATTGAACCACTGTAGGCAGAGCCGTACATAAGCCGACAGACTCTTTGGTTAACGTTAAACCTGTGACATCGTACGAAAGCATGTATTTATGGTTGATTTTAAGATTTTTATCTCAGTATTTCGAGAGGAAATTCTTCAAAAAACAATATTCCATTCGTGGAACATGGGGTACTGTTCTTAATCGTTCATCTCCAGTGTGAAGGTTATGTTATGGTGTGTGAACAAAGTTAGAAATATGTGACTGACGGCGAGAAAACATGACCTTCCTATACATGTGAATAATCGGTGATCGGTAATCGGCATCGTCCCGATTGTGTAATTGAATAATCGGTAATCGGTAATTACCGATTATGGCATAATCGGTCGAACACTAGCTACAACAATCCACCATGCCTTTTAAAGTGTGGATCACCATAAACTTGGATGACAAGACTTAAAAGTTACCTCCAGACGGAAGAAAAATATATGCTTAATATCGTTCAAGATAAATGCACTTCGGGAATTTTCCGGGGCATAACTTCCAAGGTTACGTGTTTACAGTTCATTAGTCTCAAAACACATGCAATCTGCACAAAATAGTGACCAAGCTATGTAGTTCTGGGCTTAATTATGCAACCCTGGCCTGCAAGCCTTGTGGAAGCAACTAAAATATTTGTAACTACGTTAGCCTCCCCATTTAAGCTGACTTAATAATTTTAACAAAAGACAATTAAACATTTTTTATAAGTTTTTCAACGTTAGTATAATTCCTGGAAAAGTTTAAGCCCCCAAAATTCTCAAAGATGAGTGAAATTCTTTCGACCATTTCATTTATTAACCCCAAATTATAAAATATGGAGCATTCCAATGGTGAACTTCATGAATAATCATATTATTTTCAAACATAATTACAGTAGCACAGTTCGTTGGAATTGCCCAACGAACCGGCGCACTGTACGTACGTGCTTTGTACAGTACAATATTTGTATTTAGCAGAGCTGAGCTTGCTGAACGAACGGGGCTGGCCGGCCAGCCATGTGCTGCGCTGCTTCGCACGTTGCATGAACGATGGTTCATGACATACCGTACGTACATTGTATAGTACAGTATTGCGTACGAGACAACTATGCCCGAGTCCCGTTATAACATGAACTATAAGGGTACCTGCAGTTATCGAAAACTGTTGCCGTTCATAATTAGGAAGAAACTGGTATTTTCAGTAGGTATTAGGTAAAAAGATGTGCGATGTAAGACAAGTTAAAATTCAACGTTACAATTTTTTTACGGAGCATGCAGTAATACATATGGGTAAAAATTTTCACACCATTACCACATAACGAAGCTGGAATTCTTTGCAGACACACGTATATTATGTACGAAGGTCACAGCAAGGTCACAAGGCACATTTAGTGCACTGGTACGTTTGTACTCGACACTGCTCTAGGCGTGTGTGATACTGTATCGCTATAGCCAGGGAAGTGTGTCTTGAACTGCGATAATGCCAGTGATATCCATACGGGCTTCTCATCTTACGGTAGCTATGTTAGACCGCAAAAATCTCGAAAACGGTAATCAGTGGCATAACAAAAAGTATGCATATTTGAGAAAAGTTTAAATTAATACGTGATTTGCCCATGCGTACGGACTGCTTGCCAAAATATAGCAACTAATGCAAACGTTTTAACTTGCACGCTACTTCGCAATCATAACTACCGGCGCCATTTTAGGTGTAGAAACTTTGGTATTTAATGTTTTGGCGCTCTTCCGAAATGTGTATTTTGTTTATATACCTTGACTTGTTTTAATTTTCGGTTAACCGTTAACCGTTCAGTTAATAAAAACGGTTAAACGGATAGTGAATCAACCGGAAATGCACAGCCCTACCCTATACCTGTGCGTACTACGTACGCCAGACTGTTAAGTTTTTTTTGTGCGCAGGGAATGAAAACTAGGAGTGAAAAAATGTGCGGGGAAAACCCATATACCAACCTGTCAGTGCGCGGACTGCACAAGCCTACCAATGCATATCATACTTATAGATAAGAATGGCCGCACTTACATATGCCACACGTTGCCGCACAGGCCTTCTCATATACATGCACATACACTATGCATATAGTGTACATGTACATATGTATGTAATGCTGTGAACGCCTGTGCAGCATACGTGTGGCCGTTCTCAGCATACACTGTACATGATGGATGTTGTACTGTATGTGTATGTACATGAATAGTGAATACAGTATAATGCTGAGAACTCCTGTGGTATGCTGCCAGATTGGAAAGCCTGCAATGGTGCGCGGGGGATATTAATAATGGCCAAGAAAATTGCGCGGCCGATACTATCTTAGTGGAGTGCCACCAACAGTTGGCACGGAACATGTCAAGAAAATTTAAGCCAAAACTACTTCCTAAATTGCAGGAAATTGCCTTTTCCAGGCAACTTGCTTGGTTGCTGCCAACAAGTTTGCACGGTTGCAGTTGTCAGTTGTTAAATTGCACGGCTGGCAACTTCGAAATTCACATTTTTGCACTTGCGCGGGCGATAAATCCCCCACACAGGGCAAACTTTCCAATCTGGGTATGCTGTACCAGTACCGTACGTAGGCTACATCATCCAGCTGTCGTTTGCACGAAAGTGACGACACGATTGCGCAGGGAACAACTTAAAATCGGTAAAAAATTGTGCAGATTTTACTAAAAAACTGCTAAAGTGTGCGGATGGAAAAACAACAGAGTTTGGCTTGCCAGTCTGGCATGTACGTCACTTCCGGGCACGGGTTCTAAATTAGAGCTAAAATCCTGCCCATGCCAATGTATATGTAACTAGGCCTAGGCCCTAATTCTTTCCCTAGTCTTACACCTCGTTCTCCCATCACAGAGCCTAAGTTAGGCATAGCCTAGGCCTATGCCTACGTATCATTACAGGCCTGATTTTTAAGGAAATTTTCAGGTTGCCCATCGGACAACCCGAAGCTAAATTTAGGTTGTCCGAAGTAGTTTTTGGTTGTCCGAATGAAAGTGACGAACAAGAGATGAACAATTCTATTTCCTGTCTCTGCCATAGAAAACAAACATTTGATTTAAGTTCTGCATTTTTCCATATTTATTGGCATGGTACAGTGATGAATGGGAGTCAATACCATTGTCTCAATGCCACTTCTTAAGGGGATTTTTACGACATACTTTCCTGCTGATGTAGGGAACTATTCAGTCACAAATAAAATCTACTTGTCCATCGGACAAGTTTAAAGAGAGAAAGTGGTTGTCCGATGCAAGTTCTACCCGTCACGGACAATCGGACGAGTGCTAAATTTCAGCCCTGCATTAGTACTAGGCTAGGCCTAGCCTAGGCCTATTCTGTAACGCTAACTTCAGTTGCAATGAAAGTACCAACCTTAGGCCTATGGGCAGTGTTCGAAATAACGCATGCACACGTGCACCAGTGCATGCAACTTTTTGGCGGTGCATGTAACTTTGAATTGCTTACCTGCACGCGTGCATGTAGGTCTAGGGCACAAAGATTGGCTTTTTCTTGCCTAAAATTGTCCTTCATTCGAGTGAGATAGATTTCTCCAACAACCTAAAAACTGGTTGGAGATTAATAAAAAGATTTAATAGACATAAATCTACTTTTTAATTCGTGTTATGTGACTGCAGGAGCTTGCGTACGACAGTATTTATGTTTGGATCGCTTGTAGACAGTATGTCATTCATGTGCCCTTCATTTGCGTAAATTAAGAAACATGTGTGTAGCATAGGCCATAAAGAACATACACAACATACGATAGGATACTTAGCGCAACTGTGCAATGTCCGTTTTCATTTACTAGACAACAGTTTGATGATTTTGACTGACGTATGTAAAATCGCCAGTTTGCAAAACGTTCCTACATGCACTGTACTAAACAGTGTGCGTAATAGGCCTACTATGTCGTATCGTGAACGCACACATGTACGGGATAAGCTCCGCTAGAGCAAGTAAGATGAGTAGGCTTAGGTTCGTAATTTTTTCAGTCATAGACACAAAGAAACATTCTGTGTGTATTACAGGTATTTTTCAGAAGAGTTAAAAGAAAGTAAATAATGGGAGATTCAGCACATCACTGCAGTATTTTTGTGCAAGGCTGTGGACTTGTGGTAATGATCGGCGGGAAAAATCTCACGGCCTAGAATGAGTTACGTAGACTGGTTGCAAGTAATGAATAGCCCATAGTCCATAGTCCAGTAGGCCTGCCTTTGAGATTGTATTGGCCTACATTACCGCACCATGCTTCACAGAACTGGAGCCATAATAAAATTAGTAAGTCTGACTTATTCACTACCAATTTTAACGATTGTTTATTTGTAACTTTGTTATTGTTAATATGAAGTTATGAACAACAAAGTACAACATCAGGCTATGCCAAAACTGTGTCTACGTAAACTGTAAATTAATTTCAGCCAATCGTTACACAGAATGATTCTGCAATTCTGAGGAATCAGCATACTGGAATAGAAGTGTGATTAAACGATGTTTAATTGCAGAAATATCTATGTGATTAAATGATTAACTCATTATTAATAAATCGCAAATCCACATCCCTAACTTCTTCTTCTTTCGGAATACGGTGACACATCCAAAGGGACATTACTTCACCACGCATGCGTCGAGGGGTACCTAAGCCCTAATGCTATTTGTAATAAACTGAACGGGGTCTTTATGATGCACAGAATTTTCGACTAGAGAGGCAGGGAGACTATTCCAATCCTTGACTGTGTTAGGCAGAAAACTATACTTGTAGCAGTTAGTCCTAGTATAAAGATGGCAAAAGTGTAGGTTATGCATACCGCGAATTTTGCGAGTGGGATGCCGAAGTCTATCAACAGGGATCTGAGCCTTACCAAAAACACCCTTAGTAAAAAGAATTAGTCTATTTTGCCTACGACGTTCCGATAACGAAGGGAGATCGAGGTCTTTCAGTACAGAAGTCATAGACCCAGGCTCACGTGAAAAGGTCGAACTGATAAAACGAGCCGATCTCCTTTGAATACTCTCCAGCTTATCCTGTAAGTAAATCTGGTGTGGATCCCACACGCTGCTGGCATATTCCAAAACAGGCCAGAGAAGGCCCTTATAGGCAGTTAGCTTCACATCGCTAGGGCAAAAAGACAGATTTCTTTGAAGTACCCCTAAGATTCTATTACCTTTATTACAAATAAATTGGACATGTTTATCCCAACTAAGGTCACTAGTAATAAAAACCCCTAAGTACTTAATTGAATCAACCTTAAGTAACTTTTCACCGTTTAAGACATAATCGAAACAGACAGGCTTCTTTTTTCTGGCAAAGGTGATGATATTGCACTTTGAAGGCTGGAATCTCATACCCCATGTCTTAGCCCAGAGACCTAGATTATCCAAGGGCGTAGGCTGCATTTGGCATGGGGAGGTGCACATTTCAGGTAGGTGGAACCAGGAAGAATATCTAAGCGGAGCGCCAGCATTGCTTGGCGAGGAGCATACAAGAAAATTTTCGGTTTTTAAATCCCCAAGATGGCCGGAAACAGCATTTCAGGAGACTTAAGCCACATGTACCCAGCCTTAAAAAAGTGATCCCCTGTCTGCCGTTTCTCAATTTACTTGAAATAGTACACGAATTGTTAATGCATGTCTTTTTTATTCAAATTAAAATGTCGCAATATTCATATTCTAGATTGATAGGTATTCCCAAGGCTTTCAGACTTTGACCTCCGCTGACCTCAAATGACCTTGACACAGATTAAGAGCTCAGTTATACTCTCATGTGCATCTTACATGTCAAATAGTAACTCATTGACCTATTTTCCTCTTCAGATATCATTCCTACCAGGGGCGTCGTGGAAAAATAATTTTTTATGGGAGGGGGGGCTATGAGCGGTGACTGTCCGAAAGACTATCTAAGCGGAGCGCCACCATTAGTTGGCGCGGAGCGTACAGAAAATTTTGAAAAATAGTGACCCCTCAGACAGCCGGAAATGGCATTTTCCAGGTTTGTTAGTAGAATCAAAGCAGCCGTTATTTTGAATTTTCGTTTTGCAATAAAATTTTCACTTGATCAATAAAAAAATTAGCAAATTGCAAAACGATCAGAAAATTGCCAGATAAAATATACTACCATTGCATGAAATGCAAGCTAATAATTGGGAAATGAGCTTCTATGCGAGGACGTATCATAAATCAACACTAAGAACGTAGTTCACCTTTCTTCCTCGTAAAACTGTCGAAAATTGTTAGCTGCGTTTTACGTTCTTCGCCATAATTGTTTCTAATCACTGTTCCTCAGTGCGTGCGCAGGTGTAAGGTGAGGGCAGACTGTGAATCACCCGACTGACAATGAGAAAAGTTAACTGGTTAGAAACAAAATGATGCCTCCTTCTGGAACAAGGGCGTAGCCAGGTATTTGTCAAGGAGGACCAAGTCCATAGACAGACTGTCAGTGCTCCGCGCCACCATGGGTTGGCGCGGAGCAAGAAAATTTTGGCCCGAAATGCCTCCCAGATTGCTGGAAATGACACTTCCCAAGCCCATTTACCAGATATAAATGGGGAAATACCAGCATTATTGTAAGAATTAAACTTCATAAAATACCAAAATATGCCCGGGGGGGGGGGGTAGGTGACTGCCCTCTTCCTCTCATTGGCTACGCGCTTGCACAATGACCAATATGAAGTTAAATACCTTTATAAATATATGATTTACCGTTTTTCTCAGAAACTACTGTTATTTGTTTAGTGGTTAACCTTCAAAAGAAAAACAAGTTTTAATTGAGGGCCGCAAGGTCTGATTTTTTGCTTTCCTGGGGGAGGGCCTAAGGGGAAGGAGTGTCCCAATCCCCCTTGGAAAAGATTTGCTTTTGGAAAGCAGGCTGAGATGCAAAATGGTGCTACTATTTTTAAAACATCTTGAAGCATATTAAAACACCCATGACGGCCAATCGGAAGGAGGGAAACGGTGCGCCTTTTGCTCGGCCAGACTTTCCCCTACTAGCTGAGTGTCCACCGACTACTTACACTAGTTCGGTATTAACGCTCATAACATAAGTAGCTATTCACATGATTAAATTGGAACTGATTCTGCTTTTTTAGTCGGAAATGGCTAATTATCACCAACTATCTCACCTTTTTGTCCATGTACGACCTCCCCTTCATCCAAAGATAATTTGCATGAAATGAAAGAACAGCCTTCCCCAGCAAACTGACCTAACCATGCAACGGGGTAACACAACTCCATTGAGTTATATTTTCCGAAAACAGTTAATTTCTCATATTAACTGGACATGTAAAGGATTTTAAATGCATTTTTACACAAAATTTTAGGACACCTTTGACAAAATTTGGGCCCCAATGGGCACGACGCCACTGACTGCTACGAGGCTTCAGAGACTTTTTTGTTCTTCAGATATTCCTTCTACAAGGTTTTTCAAGACTCTGACCTCTGCTGGTCACCTAAAATAACCTTGAGCTTCAAACAGAAAACAATAGGGTTTTTCCTCAAGTTTACATGGACAACACATGATCCGTCAATTTTATTATTTACAAAATACTTAAATGTCTTAATCTCAGTCTGAGAGATAATCATTGGACTAAAAATAAGTCTGGGATTGAGTAAAACCCGAGCTTCCACACGCACACTAACGCAATTTGGATAAACGAGAGACTGTCTTTGGGTTCTCAGCACATATAGAGATACCGTGGCTCTAGACCTTCATATATATCAAGGCGCATCCTTTAATTCAGTTACCAAACTTACCGTTGTAGGTTGGTGTGCGGACAAAAGTCATGTTCGTCCTTGTTTTCACAGCCGTTGGAAACAGAAGGAGTGCATTTTTCTGCTTCCCAGGCCAGGGCGGAACTCCTCTGCATCAACGGGTGGGTGCACGTGCACCCAGTGCACCCCCCTAGCCTACGCCCTTGTTATCAATGTCAACCTGAAGATTACGACAGTCACTAGCATCATCAATAACTCGGTAGCAAACACAATCATCAGCAAAAAGCCTGACATTAGAACTGGCACTACTAACGATATCGTTGATGTGCGCTAAAAAGAGAATTGGTCCTAAAACGGACCCCTGAGGGACTCCAGACACAACATCGTCAAAAGAAGACCTAGTACCATTTACTACGACAGCCTGTTTACGATCAGAGAGGAAATCATCAACCCACTGGAGGATCTGTCTTGAAACACCAAGACTAAAAAGCTTGGTTTTTAAGAGCTCATGAGGCACCGTGTCGAAAGCCTTTTCAAAGTCCAGAATGAAAACATCAATTTGCTTGTTTGAATCCAGGGATGAAGCCCAGTCTTCAATGACTGACACCAACTGAGTATCGCAGCTGTGCGATTTTCTAAAGGCATGCTGCTTTGATGAAAGGACATTCTTGGATTCAAAGAAGTCCATTAAGTGTGCGCTAATAATGTGTTCTAACAATTTACAACAAATACAGGTGACCGAGACAGGCCGATAATTACTAGGGAGGGAACTGTCATTCTTTTTGTAAATAGGGCAAACATTTGCCCTCTTCCAATCAATGGGTATTCGCCCACTTGAGAGGGATTGTTGATAAAGGTGACTCAACATAGGGGCAATATCCGATGCGATTTCCCTTAGGACCCAAGGGTGGATGTTGTCCGATCCAACAGCTTTATGTTTGTTAAGACCTTTTAACAGTTTTTCAACCCCTTGTGTGGAGATAGTAATATCAGCCATTCTGCTATGAGTCGGTCTACGAAATGGAATTACACTATACAAAGTTTTAGTGAAGACACTAGTAAACTGAGAATTGAAGGCTAGGGCCTTGTCCACATCAGTAATGGCTAATTTGCCATTTGTCTGGAGAGGGGGGATACTGTGCTTATCCTGTTTTTGTCCATTTATGTACTTCCAAAAAGGCTTTGTGTCACATTGTCGTGAGTTGGTGATAGAACAAATGCAATTCATTATCATATTTTAATGGTGCATGTAAAAATTTATTTGTGCATGTAAAATTTTGTAGCTACATGCACAGGTACATGTAACTTTTTTTTTTTCTAATTCGAACACTGCCTATGGGGTAGGCCCCTACAGCCACAGGCAGTTCTAACGTTATATAGGCCTAGTCATTTATATAAATAGGCCTAGGCGGCCTAGACTTTATGTAAATGTAGGCCTATGCACTATATAACGTTAGAACTGCCAGTGCCTACAGCCTTAGTTATAGCAACCTCACGTGTCAGTTGCAAAATCTCAGAACTCCTCCCTTGCACAAGTTGCAGCTATTTTTCAACGCTGCCATTCATCTTAATGTTTTGAAACAGTAAATTCTGTAAACTTCCTTTTCGATTCGTGGGCCTAATTTTAATTTCATTATACATTTACCCCAATTTCAAGCCTTGCCAGAGAACGTCGTATGCTGTAAAGTCGTCTGCAAAACTCTTTACCGGATTGAATCTAGCAGGCAAAACGAGCAGGCAAAACAGAGCGCGTAGACACTCTATAAAGGAGATGGCATGACCGCACGTAGTGCGGGAGGGCGTCACAATGCAAGTTTCGGTATCCTGAAAGACAGACTGTTCTTCGTTATCTTGACCGATACTAAACGCTGTTGTTATATGAGAATTTCAAAAGCAATCTCTGACGGAAGAAGAATAAATAGCAAAGAAAATCAACGAAAAATAACGAATGGATTTTATAACAGAGCAATCCCAAGTTTAATTCAAGGATTACATTGAAGCGTACGTACCGTCCTGCATATACCAGCAGTTCACTGTTCCTGGGTAGCCTACAATAAGAAACATTAGACTGTCAGAAACTCATTGATATCAAAAATCAATTCAAACCATCAAATTAAATACCCAGCAGGCAAAGTTTCTTAAAGCGCCCCCGCAGGGAAATGGGAAAAAGTGTACATATATACTACCGTATATACCAGACCTTTACTAGCCTACATCCTACTTTCTCCGTCGAATTTAACTAAGGGAAAATTTTGTGCCAACTATTCCTGGGTACCATGCAAAAGATAAGACAGTCAGAAACACATTGATATCAAAAATTAATTCAAACCATCAAATTAAATACCCAGCAGGCAAAGATTTCCAAAGCGCCCTCTCACGAAATGAAAAAATACCGATAAATGTCCGTACTTCCGTACATTACATCCCACTTTCCCCATCATATCAAATCAAGGGAAAATTTTGTGCCAACTATTCCTGGGTACCATGAGAAAGACAAGACTGTCAGAAACTCATTGATATCAAATATTAATCCAAACCATCAAATTAAATACCCAGCAGGCAAAGAAGTTCTTCGAGCGCCCCCGCCGGAAAATGGAAAAATAGAGTTAAGTGTATAGGTACTACCGTATATACCAGCACTTTACCACATGCTACTTTCTCCGTCGAATTAAACCAAGGGAAAATTTGGACGTGCAAGAGAATACAGCAATATACGCAATCTGATTGGCTGACACGGATGGTAGACAAATCAACATTTTGAGAGATGGGATAGATGCAGTCATTTTGTGCTAGTTTGAGTTAAAAAATTCCGCCTGACAGGCAAATAACAGCACTTATGACGGAGACAGGTGAATAGGATACTAGAATATTTAATGATATATTCTCAATTGTAAGTTGAAATGCAGGGATGATCGTTCTCAAGTGATAATTCACGAAAATGTTGCAAAAATATCTTTAGCACCTTGGATTTTAACCGTATGTGGTACACTGATGTGTCTGAATCACGAATACAAGAGTAAACAGTGTTAAAGTTCCACCGAAATAGGTGGGGAGCATATTTGGAAGCAAATTGCTTTTCCGGTTAATGGAACAGCTTACACAACCTGAGGATCGTCTAGGATTCAAAATGTACCAGCCAAGGCCGTCTCACATCAAAGATGGAGAAGAAAACAACAATTAAAGAAAATGGCCGACTCTCCAAGCATTACATACATATATACAACAAGCAAGAAAAGATATATATATATATATATATATATATATATATATATATATATATATATATATATATATAATATATATATATATATATATATATATATGTGCACACACAACAGTCCAAGAGAGGGTGAGTCCAGCTAGAATATTACGACAGTGCTCAATAGGTATGTATTCCACATCTAAATATTGTGCGAAAATATATTCAATTTCTTTGACTGTTATATTTGTGCTTAAAAAATTTGTTTCGTGTAAAAAAAAAGAAAAACTGTTTGTACTTTCAGAGCATACATAGCAAGTGAATAATACGATATTAAAGCAAGAACTCTTAACAGAGTAGCATAAGAGGATGGAAAATGCTCACCCTAGGCCGAGTTGGACCCTGGATAGGGATTAGCCTAGTGTAAACTTTGCAATTGGGAAATACACTTTTAATGTGTAAACCCTCTTCTACATTCATCGAGAGAAACGAACTTTCAACATGTTGACACTCTAGGAAATTTATATTACCATCTCTTAAAACGCCTTCACTTACAATAGGCTCACCCTTATCCAATAGATAGCCCAGCCCAAGGTGACTGTACTTTAAATCTTCTAAAGTCCAATGCTTTGCTTATCTTCCGATTTACGTGCTATATGTATGCTGCGAGTAGTACAGATGGTTTTGTTTGTATGAAGCAAATTTGAAAGCAAAATATGACAGGTCAGTATAATTTAATTTATTTCGATATTATGTATGTATGTATGTATGTATGTATGTATGTATGTATGTATGTATGTATGTATGTATGTATGTATGTATGTATGTATGTATGTATGTATGTATGTATGTATGTATGTATGTATGTATGTAGTATGTATGTATGTATGTAGTATGTATGTATGTATGTAGGTATTATATACTTATATATATATATATATCCCCACCCCCCCCCCCCCCCACCCCCCCCCCCCCCCACCCCCCCCCCCCCCCACCCCCCCCCCCCCCCACCCCCCCCCCCCCCCACCCCCCCCCCCCCCCACCCCCCCCCCCCCCCACCCCCCCCCCCCCCCACCCCCCCCCCCCCCCACCCCCCCCCCCCCCCACCCCCCCCCCCCCCCACCCCCCCCCCCCCCCACCCCCCCCCCCCCCCACCCCCCCCCCCCCCCACCCCCCCCCCCCCCCACCCCCCCCCCCCCATAAATGAATAAATTTTAGAGGACAATCGTGCCAATCAAACCTTAAATTAGGCGAGCGCCAAGCGATTATTACCCCATGGTACTGAGATATAGGGCCTCGCTTACTTTACCAATTTATGGCTAGGAGACTCCTCATTGTTGCACAAAGTGTCTAATCATATCCACCATCTTACCAAATTCAAATCTAAGGTTAACGTTTCAACTAATAAGCGAGCATTTTCCTCAAGTTGATTTGCTCATATAATATTTCTTTGATTTGTGACAACTGACATAAGCTCATGAGTTCATTTCACCTTTTTATGTACATGACGTAACAACTTGAAAAACAAGGGTATTCTGGAGTCTTGGAAGTGCATTGCAAACCATGGACTGGGTCCTAGCCAGCTAAATGTAAGTTTTGTTGCCAATCTCACAATGAAAAACTCACTTTCACCCAGAATTTGCAAAAAACAAACAAACAAACAAACAAACAAACAAAAACAAAATCTGAAAAGACAGCAATCACGCTCAGGATACTTTAAGAGCACTGATGTTTTACCACCTTCAATTTGGCCGACGTTGGTAAGAGCGCCATCCCAATAAACATATTGCAGGAAAATGGTGTGGTATCAGATAGGGTGTAGCTTTAGACCTAGCAAAAGTTACACTTGAATGATTCAGGATGTGGACGAACTCACTGAAGCGCGACTTTATCGTCATCGAATTTTAAGTTTTCATAAAAAGCATATTTTAAGTTGGAGCATCTCAGTAGACTTTATTCTTGCACTCCATACGCGAACAATTTGTACAACATGCAATTTAGTCCGTCAGTAACCTAAAGAAAGTCTCCTGGTGAGATTTCGAATCTTAGTTACATGACAGGTAAATTGTACTTAATGAACGGCCTCCCAAACTACACTGAATTTTCGAATAAAAGAATACCATACTACCGCTACAATTAAAATATAGCCGTAACCGGAACGTATACCCTTACGTCTACCCAACAGCCACAACCACTGATGGTCCTTTGGTGCCACGTACGTCACTGTGTTGGAACATGAAGCCCCCTAACACGATTGTCATTTAGCAATACTGACAGACAGAATACGTGGAGGTGATACTGATTTTAGCAAACGACCAAGAAAAATTCTTTCTTAAAGTAAAAACTACCGTAGGAGAATGTAAGGTGCCGATGGGAGCCTGATTGGCTAAACAGCCATGCATTTGTTGGTCTGCCCACAATACTAGTTTAAAGTGATGCCGTGAGTTTTCAAAAAGGAAAAACATAAGATAAGGCATCCGCTCATCAGACCTTAAAACATTTATGTTCGATGAATTGTGCAGATAAGTGAAATGTAAGATGCAAAGTGTAGCTCATATCATCGCGCAAAAGAAAATAGTTTCCCTCTTTTACAAGATGTGTAAAAAAGGGGAAACAGTCAAGTGATCAGCTGAAAAGAGCGCAATTGAAAAAAAGTAGTTAAGAAGGTTCTAAATGCAGAAATTTTTTACTAGTAGAAAAATAGGTGTTTGAGACACGAAACCGTGGGGACGCGCCCCCCCCTTTTTTACAAATAGGGGTTTCCCAAACAGAAGGGTTTACATTGTTTTGCTCTTTATCAGCTACCGCCTCAATCTCAGTGGCTTTTTGAATTTTTTACCTACCGCTACAATTACTGAAATTGCACAAAAAATTATTACTGAAATGGCTTTGCACTTAGCACCTGCAGTAAGTTTTTCAGGATTGAATTGCCCGAACAAGTTCAGTAAACCCAAAAAAAACTTCGGGATTTGGTCTCAACTTTATTCCAACGGAGAAAGGGGAAGTCGGGATTAACCCAAAATTTCTGGAAAATAAGTCAGTGTTAACTTACAGTTACGCAGCTTTTGTGAACCCGGGGGTTTAAAGAAATTTTAGTGAAAGCCTAAACCCAAAAATTATAAAAAATAGTACTACTTCATCGAAGTGTTGTCTGAAACTTACATTGAAGCAACAAAAACCAGTAAAACCTTACCATATAGAAAAAATCAATAATCAAGGTATTGGGTCCCCAAAGGCCTAGCAAAGGTAGGCCAAATTTTTTTCTCATCGACATTCCATAAATATTAATTAAGTATGGAATGACATATGAGAGTAGAGAATGTGAATCAATTTTTCCCCCGCAAATAGGCCAACAAGCCTTTTAAATCATTTTAGTTCAGTTTTCTATCCCCCCCCCCACCCCTCCATTTTTTATTTATTGCAAGGGGATGTGGGCGAAAGGGAACCCCTTACATAGTGATCTAATAAGGCCTAAAATCCCCTTTGCAAACTAGACGGTTTTACTTGCAGACAAGTAAAGATCGAAGCATCTGAAGATGGGGGGAAACAAACTAGCAGAAAGCCCAAATATTAGCATTTTTTTCTTTGTTTCTTGACGAAAAATTTTGAGTGAAGTACAAAAGGGGAAAAGGGCCTCCAGCCCCCCCCCTTTTGTTTTTGCAAAAAATGTTTGTGCCAAAATTTTTACGACATTTTTAATCAGAGGAAAGAAGCGTTTCTTCCTAGTAGGCCACAGAGGGTTGAAACATTTTTTCCCCCAGTTTTCGGGAATTGGTACGTGCACTGAAACTGAGACGTTCGAAAAATTTATCCCGAGACATCTGCGTGTTAAAAAGGGGAATTTCTTAAAGTTTTTGAGTTGTTTCAAATACAACTACCCTGCGTAGCGGGTTAAAGTCGGGCCCTTTTTTTGAAAAAAAGTCACGCAAAATATTTCAATAAAGAGAGATCAATAGAACTGCGTAACGGCTTATCTTTCTTCGAGTTATCCCCTATTCTTTGCCTAATATGTGTTTAAAATTTTAATTTTAACGTTGGGGGTCGGGAAGAAAATTTGGCATCGAGGCCCTTATACCAGAGTGAGCGGGATAAAACCCCAACGAGTTTCCCCTTGCTTTTCGACTAGTCCCAAAAGGGTTCACGAGGTATGCTGTGCTAATCGCCCCCAATCCTGCCCCCCGGGGACCGCCTTTTAAAATTCCCCCATCGTAAGTGTACTCCAGTCTTTAAAACAAAGGCTGGGAGGGGGGGGCGATTCTTTACTATGTACCATGGTCGACATCTAAACCGACAAAGCTCACAATTTCCCAAAATTTTGGAAAATCAGTGCCCAAAAAAAATCAAAATTTAAAGCCCTCAACTATTGTGAACACCCAAAAAAAATTTTCCCAAGTTGGTTCCACAGGTTTGGGGATCCCCCCATGGGGCTTTAGTAGCCACGCAAGGCACCAAGAAACCCCTAACACTGGAACGCCTTTAAAGTTGGGGGAATGGGAAAATGGAAAAATTTCCATTTCATCAAATGAAAATAAAAAACAATGCTGGCAGATAGACAGTGGCCAACCAGCGGGGGGCGGGGGGGGGCAACTTGCCCCCCCCCCCCCGACAAAAAAAAAAAGCGGGAAGGGGAGCAAAAAACGGGGGGGAAAAAAAAGGGAAGAAAAAAAAAGGAAAAAGAGGGAAAAAGGGGGAAAAAAAAGAAAAGGGGAAAAGAGAAAAAAAAGGGAAAAAGGAAAGAAAGGAAAAAGAAAAACAGGAGAAAGGGAAAAAGAAAGGGAAAAAGGGGAAAGAAAAAAAGGAAAAGAAAAGAAAGGAGGAAAAAAAGAAAAGGGAAAAATGAAGTTAAGAAAGGGAAAGCAATAAAAGGAGCTAAAAAGAAAAACAAAAAACTACGACACAAACCTCGTTGGTACTGTCGGTACGAAGCGCTTAAAGCCTTTTTTGCAAGGAACTGTCCCCTCCCACTCTTATTAGCTTGGGAAAACTTTGTAAAGACGAAAGATTGCTATAGAATGCGGATGCAAAAGGGTTATTTAAATTTTTTTAAAAAAATTTGGGTGCCTAGTTATGATGAATTGTGGAAATTTTTTGAGCGAAGTAAAAAGTTTCGTTTTCCCCATTTTTGGTCTTGAGAGGACAACTTTCTAAAAAAAACCCTAAATTTTGGGGCGGCCCGCGCGCGGGAGAGACTTTCCCGGTTTTTCAAAGTTTCATTCTACATCACTAGATAGCGCAAGCCCCTTTCCCCCTTACCATAACCGTGGGGGGGAAAAGTACACATTTTTGTAGAGGTGGGAAATTTCATCCCATTTTCCCAAACCCAAAAGACTGTTCTCTTTTGGTGCAAGCGGTACGGCCGTTGGTGAAGGATCACCGGCAAATTTGGCATTTCATCGGATAGTCGAGGTATTTTCGATAAAATGCATATTACTTATAGGGTCTAGAACCCCTAACTAAGCTTTTTTTTCTTATTTTTTTTTAATAATTACATGGGGCCTATTTTTTTTTTTTTGTGAAAATGACCGAAAAATTTCGCGCGCTTCGCGCGCTTTGCATTTTTACAGTTTAGATCCAAAAAAACATTTAATAAACTGGGAAACTTAGCTTTTCTAGTATATAAAAATTTTAAGAATAATGACCAGAATGAAAGGAGGAGTACACGGCTTTTTTAAAATCCACCTCACCAAACTCCATTTGGGCTTGGGAGTTTCGGGTCTTTGGCCTTTGGCGGGCAAATGTGGGGCTAACCTCTACTCAATTTAACAATAATTTAAACAGATTCGGCGTAGAAACTCTCAGTTCCAACAATCAAAAATCCATGGGGGATAATCAACGTGAAAAATTTTTGAATGAAGTGGGGGTTTTTTAAAAAAAAAAAATTTAAAAAAAAAAAGGTGTTAAATTCAAATAAAAATAAAAAAATTTTCCCAAAAAAAGGAACATCTTATCAAAATCCTGGAAAGCGCACTTCCGGGTTTTGGGAGTTTAAAAATTCAGATTTTCTCAGTACGCAGGTCCCCCAAAAACCCTATGGGGGCGCTTTGCTTAGATAGTAAATGGGGAAAATTCAGTCTTGGGGGACCCCAAAGTCCAGGCCGCTCAACTAACTTTTCTCAAAAAAGTTTTTTATAAAAAAAAATCAAATCAAGGTTTAATTTTTTTCACGAGGGCTGCTATCAAGCCTACAAGTGCCTTTTCCCGGGCTATCGGGAGTTTTCAAATTAAAATTTTTTTGGTACGCCCACGCCAACCAATATCCCCACATATAGTCCCTTTTAAGAATTTCCAATGTCCTGCGGGGGGTATCCGTGTAAGAACTTTAAGTGTGTAACTTAAGTTTAGAAAAATATTTTTTTGATATGTTTGTCTGGAATTTGCTTTGTTAAATTTGATTTGTCCCAAATTTTCATTTTGCCTGACAAAGAACCCCCTACGTAAGGTTCACCATATTGATTTATTTTTGCAGGCATTTAGGAGAAAAAATTTCAAAATTTTTTTAGGTGGTGGTGGGGGGTCCAGAACATTTCCCCTAAGCCCTAAGACACCCACAGACGGGCAGTCGAGACTGCCACAGTTTACTTCAGCTCAACAAGTACCGGAAAGAATGGGAAATTTTTGGGAAAAAACCTCTGAGCTTGCCCCCCCCCCCGGGACGCGGTTGGTTACCCCCCTGCAGATAGAGAACGCGGGCAGTTCGTACAGTGGCGAAAACTAGGTTTTTTATTTGGGGGGGGGGGAGGCTCTGGGGGCGGGAGATTTTTGTGGGGGGAGCCCCCGAAACTATTAAGCGGAGTGCCACCATAGTTTGGCGCGGACGTCCCAAGAAAATTTTTAATTTTAATCATCCCAGATCACCGGAAAGGGCACTTCCCCAGGTTGATAGGGCCATCAAGAAGTGCAATTCTTGGTGCACAAAAGTAAAGTTTGTTTTGATTTTATTCTATTTAAAAACACATTTCCGTGAAAAACAGATTAGCTCAGTAGTCGGATTTGGGCCCAAAGGGATTGCAATTTTGAATCCTTTTTCTCGGTGGGTCCCCAGGTTTTCTCTCACGGGGGCCAGCAGTAAGTTCTGGGATCCCCGGGCCTGGGGGAAGGGGTTTTGAAAAAATTTGGGGTTTTTAATGCAAGGGGTGCCAAATGACCTTTTGAAGTAAAATTGTGAAAAAAATTTAAGTTTAATTAGAAAAAAAAAAACGCATCAGTGAGGTGGGGCATTCCCCCAATGCGCCCCCCCCCCCGTTTTTCCCCCCCCCCACTGCTTTTACTACGCGGAGCCCCACCATAGGTTATCGCAAAAAATTTTGAATTTTGCATACACCCCAAGATCGCCGGGAAAAGGCACTTGCAAGGCTTATAGCAGCCATCAAGATGTGCAATTTTAGTGAAAAATGTAAACTTTTTTTTATTTATTTCAACAACTGGTTGTCACAATAAATTCGAAAAAATTTAAAAATTATTCAAAGGGGTAAATTTTTTTTTCTCCCCGGTCCCCAGTGGGGGCGGTAATTTTGTGGGGCTCGCGCCCAATCCCTCCCCCCCCCCCCGTAGCTAGCCCGTTTCGTAGCAAGGTGTTCAGATGAAGAAGAATCGGCCGAAAAAAATTTCATACGCGGCACAAAAAAAGGCAAAAAATTTTCCCAAAAAACTGAACAAATCCAATGATCGAAGCTGGGGCTCGATTTTAAAAATTCGGTTTCCCGGAGAATTTGCAATTGTAAAGTCGAAGGTAGGGGCCGGGAAATATTTCACTGTGTCTGCCATATACCCAGTTATTTTTGGACAAGTACCTTTAAACCCAAATTTTAGGACAATTTGTTTCACAGGGGGTTTGTTCCTTTCCCCCGGGCGGTAAAAATAAAATGAAATAATGTAATTTTGAACTACGTTTAATAAATATTTAAAAATTTTTTTTGCTATTTACAAAACCCAATTAAAAAACCCTTTGGCGTGATTTCAAGACAAATAGCTATGGCAGGTAGTCAAGATGTAAACTTAAAAAATAAATAAAAAAGCTGAAGGAACTACAATCAAGGGCCTCTTTGTTTATGAGAAAAAACAATAATTTTTTACCTGTAGTTTGGGTGAGGCCTACAGAACACAGTTCATGTTTACTAGCAAAAAAATGATGAGCTATTTTGGGTTTGCCGTTATATTATGTAGTACAGTGACGGATAAATTAATTTTGATAGTTGGACTTCCACAAATTATTTTGGGAGCAAAATACACCTTTTGAAAATAAATTAATGTTATTATATTCACTACTACTCTGAAAAAATCACAAATATTTGTACGTAACTTTAAAAAAGGGACCCAAGACATAAGGGTTGTAATACAATTAACTCTTCACTAACTGTTGATTTGAAATTAAATTGACGAGGTACATTGGCGCAGCCAGAGGGGGCATGGGGTCATGCCTCCCTTCACATTCTGACAAAAAATAGAATTAAAAAGAGTGGTCGACTCTGCAGAACTCAGTGACGTGACTAAAGTGATGATATGTTGGGATATAGAAGATACCTGTAAAAGTATCCCTAGAACCCCTCAATCAGTTACCCTGTTATGGAATAAAATAGGAAATCAGGAACCAGGTAGGGGGCTGGTTTAAATGGTATAGAGTGACCTTACATGGTAGTAAGCCAAGTGGTAGCTATTTCTAGAGTGTTTCGACCCCTGGAAGATAAGTGCCCCTTCGTTCGAAAAAAAAATTTAAATTGAATTTTAAAAAAAGGGGCGACTTGCGAATAGGGGTGACTGAAGGATGATATGTCGGGGTAACAAGTACCTTAATGATCCTAGAACCGTAACTTAGTTACCATTTGGGGCTGGTTTAAAAAGGTATAGAGTGACCTTATGGTAGAAGCTATAGCTGGCGCTATGCTATTGCTAGACGTGTTTTGACGTGGAAAATAAGTGCCCCAAATCTCATCGTAGGGTGGATAAAGTCCGTCGGCGATAGGATGCCAACAGTTGTCACGTGAAAATTTGGTGAAGAAATCTGAAATCGAATTCGTATTTTTCGATAAGCTGTGCCCCTAGCTAGCAATAGAGAACAACAAACGGTTGCATGATAACAAAAACCCCCCTCCCCCAAAGAGTAGTTCACTGTGGAAGATTTAAGAGGTTACAATAAAAAATGTTTCTTTGGGTATGTATTCGGTTTGTGCCCGTACGGTTAGAAATATCAGGTTGAATGGAATTTTTCGTAGCACAAAAATGCGTCTATGAATGGTTGAAAGAATACGATTTCGGCAAAAAAAGCAAGGAGAAAATGGATGGGAAAATTTTTTTTCCAAAAAAAAGTAGAGCTAATTCTCTGTAGGGTTTTTTAAAGTTTTTAATTACGAAGGGGTGTTTCGTTTTATGAAGTTCTCGGTGCAGAAAACCTGAAGGGTTTTCTCCCCCGGTAAAATGAAAAGCATTTTTTGGGTTTCATTTAGCTTTGACAGTAAAATGTCTTTTAGGTAGACCAGAGGGCGAAAAATAATCATGATGTGGTTTCTTCGAAAAAAAAAGCACACTTGATAGACTGATGTAAAAATGGAAATTTGAAAAAACCTGTCATTCAGGTATTTTATTGGGAGAAATTTTATACTTACAATTTTGGTTGAAAAAGGTAAAACTTTAGCAATAGCACAACGCAAGCTTTCTACTTGTACAGTCGACCAAATAATAAAAAACCCGACCCTACACGGTTTTTTGAAAATTTACTTATAACCATGGGATTGTGACATTCTAACAAATTTTTACCCGAAGTATACTTTTTCCTCATATTTGAGGCGACCTTCCCTTCATTATCCAGGTTCAAATGGTTTTTTAACTTCAAAAGAAAAAAATATTGGGCCCTTTCGGTATAATAAACACTTGACTTTGTAAATTTTTTTGACATTTTAGATTTTCACCAACACCCGGGAAAAACTCAAGGATGCCCCCCCTCGAGAAACCCTTTTAAAAAACAAAACCACCTTTTTTTAGAAATTCATGACTTTTCCCAGATTTAGGGGGGTACGCCCCCCTTTTTTGAAAAATTTTTTATAAACCAAAAAAATGCTTAAAGATGTACATTTGCACCATTAAGGAGGGTATAAATATTCAAAAAATTTCCCAGGGGGACACTCCTCGGGGGCCCGAAAAAAAACCTGTTATGGGGAAACTCTTAAAATTTTTCGTAAAAATAATGATTGGAAGGGAATCTTGGTTTATCAAGCACAAAAATTTTGTTGGCCCACTTCTTATTATGACAGGGTTTTTCCGAAAATTAGCCAAATTAGGCGAACTTAAAACAAATTTAACGGATTCTTTTACTTGGAATCATTCCCCCACAAAACTTACTTATATCCAAAAACAGGGAAAATAGACAACAAAAAGGTAATTGTAAACCAAAAACCCCCCAAAGACAAAACCCAAAAAATCAATGCAAACAGGTTCTTTTTAACCCACAAAAAATTATTATGTAAAGGATATGGGCAGAGCGAATCCCCCTTAAAATGCCCCATTTAAATTTTTTCAACGAATTTTGGGGGGTTTTTTTACTGGAAACACCCAATCATTTTAAAAACGAAGTTTTCCCCGACCCAAATTTTATTTTCCCCTTAGTTACCAAACAAAGGAAATCCAAAAAAGGAGAAAACAACTTTAAAAACCAAAAACATTTCTATTATCGTCACCCCCAACCCCGGAATTTTTAAACCCCCCGCCCCAACCGCCAGGGCCCTTTAACCCCAACGGGAAATTTTGTTTTTAAAAAGACCCCACATTAACCTTAAAACGTAGCATCAAAAGAGGTCCAAAAAAAAAAAATTTTTGCCTGCAAAAATTTGGGGCCCACCCCTAAAATTTGGACTGAAAACTAAGCCCTTTTATCGCCCCAAAACAAAATGCCCCTTAATGGTGATTGTTAAAAGCGGCTTTTTTGGGGGGGAGGAAAACTAGCTTTTTCCGGGGGTTGTTCCCAAAGTATAAAAGAAACAATTAAACCCCCAAAATTTTTTAGTGAAATATAATGAAAGGGAAAGGGTTTTCGTTTTAGGAAAGTTAAAAAACCTTTTTAACATGGGAAAAATAAAATATTGGCTTAAAGAATTTGTTTGGGCAAAGCCAAAAATAGGGTAAAAATGGGAAACAAAAAAACCTTAAAAAAGGTTTTAAAAAAAAAATTTCGGAAACCCCCGTTTTTAGGGTTCTTTTTTGTATTGGTGCCCTCGTACCCAAGGGAGGAAATTATTTTTCGGTGTTTTCCCAAATTTCCTTTTTAAAACATTTTAAAAAAAACAAAAAAACAAGGGGAAAAGGAACTTTCCCCAAAATTTAATTTCCCCCTGGTTAAGGGTTTGGGATTTAAAAAAAAAACTCAGATAATTTTTTTCTTAACCCCAAACATTTGTCTGCAAATTTTTCCCCAAAGTTTTTTTTTCACTTTTCAAAATAACCCTTAAGGTTTATTGCATGAGAAATTCATAAAACCCCAAAAACTCTTTTAAAGGTTTAAAATAGGAAATTTTCCCCCTAAGGGGGGGGGATTACTTATTTTTTTTGGAAAAATTTTTTTTTCCAAATTTTTTAACTTTTTTTTAAAAAATTTTTTCAAAATTAAAAATTTGGGAAAAAGTAGGTATTTAACCCCATCCAAAATTAACCAAAAAAAATTGAATTAAAATTTCCCTGGTAAATATGCGGGGGGGTTTTTCTCCAAACCCATTTGTTTTCTTTTCCAAGTTTTGAATGAATAAAAAAATACAAAACCCTTAATTTGGTTTTTTAAAATTTCCTCGTGGCCCCAAACCGGCACCCATCCCAACGGTTTTAAAATCTAAAACTTGGCACTTTCCCTCCATTAAAACACGCTTTGGAATACCAACACTAAAATTCTCAAAAAAGTCCCCCCCAATTAAAAGCCCATGGTTTTTTTTTTTTTAGAAATCCCCGGTTCCTTTGATCCAAAAACTAATTTGGGGGGGGAAATGATTTTCCAAAAACGACCCCCTCTTTTTAATTCCCCAATTTTTTTTTTCAAGAATTCAAGGGGCCTTACCCCGGCAAAAACAAGCAAGGATCCCAAACCCCTCAAAAATTTTTTAAAATTTTAAGGGGCCCCCAAATTTTAAACCCAGGACCCTACCCGGCCTGGGGAAAATTTAAAATTTGTACCTAAATTAACTTTTAAATTAATAAAAAAAATTAATATTTTTTTTAACAATTCCCAAAGAACTACCCCCCTGATTCTCCCCCGGCGACAAAAATTTTTTAAAAAAAATTTTTTCAAATTGGGAAAGGGAGGTGGCCCCCGGGGAAAAGAAATTTTAATTTTAACTAAATTAAAGAAAGAAAACAATTTCCAAAAATTACAAAATAAATTTTAAAAGTTTTAATTTAAAAAAAAATTTTCATCCAAAAAGTTGGTTAGCAGAATAGGGGCCAAATTCCAATTTTAAATTTATCAGAAAGACATACTTGGGGATAAGGAAAATCCCCAAAAATGTACTTTTTTTAGTTGCCGTGTGAAATGAAATTTGTTGTAACTTTACCCTTTTAAACCAAAAAAATATTTTTTCCCCCTAAAAAAGAAATGGGCAAATGTACTCATTCATCGCCAAAAGAGAGAGTAGTTTGCTCATTTTTAAAGATGTGTAAAAAAGGAACTCAAGTGATCACTAAAAATGGCCAATTAAAAAAATTTAGTTTAAAAAGGTTCTAAAATGCATAATTTTTACTTATAAAAAATATATGTTTAGATCAAAAACCGTTGCGGCGGGGCCCCCTCCTTCAAATAGGCTGTTTCCCAAAAACGGGGAAGGTTCTACATTGTCTTGCTCTTCTTATCAGCCCCCGTCCTCATTCGGGCATTTTGAGATAATTTACTCCGTATACCAATTCTGTATATTGCACAAAACATATTTACTAAAATGGGGTTTGCACTTAGCCCTGCAGTAAGTTTTTCACGAATTGAATTGCCTGAACAAGTTCTATACACCCCAAAAAAAACATTCGGGGATTTGGTTCAACGTTATTCAACTGGAAAAAAAGGGGAAGTCTGGGTTTAAGCCTAAATTTCGGGAAAATAAGTCGGGTTTAACTTGACATCTACGCAGCTTTTGTGAACGTGGGTTTAAGTCATTTAGTGAAAGCCTAAACAAACCAAAATTATAGAAATATACTACTGTCTCAAAAGTTTTGTGCTGTAAACTTACATTGAAGAACCACTACACAGTACAAACCTTCCATAATGAAAAAAATACATTATACTAAAGGTATTGGTACCCAAAGGCCCCTAGCGAAGGTAGGCCCTATTTTTATTATCTCATCGACTTCCAAAAAATTTTAAATTAGTAGGGTAACTGACATATGGGGAGTAGAGAATTGAATCAATTTTTTGCCCCCAATAGGCCCAAACATATGCCGTTAAATCATTTGTTCAGTTTTCTATCCACCCCCCCCCCCTTCCTTTTTTTATTTTGGGGGTTTTAAAAAGGGAAACCTTACATATGCATCTAAAAAGGCCAAAAACCTTTGGGCAAACAAAACGTTTTACTTGCAGACAAGTAAGATGGGAACATCTAAGAGGTTGAAAAAAACTAGACAAAAGCCCAAAATATTACTTTTTTATCTTTGTTTTTTTGATCGAATAAATATTATGAAGCAAAAGGGATAAACCCTGCCAGCTCCCTTTTGATTGGGAAAAAATGTTTTGCTGCCAAAATTTTTACGCACATTTTTAATCAAAGGGAAGAAGCGTTTCTTTTCCCATAGGCCACAGACGGTTGCAACATTTTTTAAAAACCCCCCGATTCGGGGGTTGCACGTGCACTTTAAAGCTGAGACGTTCGAACAATTTATGCGAGACATCTGGGTGTTAAAAACGGAGATTTTGGGTTTTTGTAGTTGCTTCAAATACGACTTACCTGCGGGTTGGGGTTCAAGTCTGGGCCTTTTTTTAGAAAAGTCACCTAAAAATTTGACAAATAAAGAGAGATCAATAGAACTGCGTAACGGCTTATCATTCTTCGAGTTTTAGCCTTCTCTTTGCCCCAAATATGATGATTAAATTTAAGTTTAACGTTTGAGGTCAGAAACCAAAATTTGGGTCATCAGGCCCCTTATACCGATGACGTGGGTGAACACCAACGAGATTCCCCTTCCTTTTGACTAGTGCCAAAACTGGTTTACGGGGGATGCGTGTCAATCGCTCCCAATCCTGTCCCGGGACCGCCATTTAAATTCCCATCGTAAGTGTACTCCCAGTCTTTAAACAAAGGCTGGGAGGGGTGGCTTCTTTTGACCAAAATGGGACATTGAAACCCGGGAAAGCTCACAAATTCCAGAAAATTTGGGCAAAAGATGCCCAATTAAAAAAAAAAAAATAAAGGAAAAAAAAAAAAAAAAAGGAAAAAGAATTAAGAGGGAAAATAAAAAAAAAAGGACAAAAAATTTTAAAAAAAAAACTACGGCCAAACCCTTTTGGGAAACCTGTTTGGGTTGGGCGTTTAAACTTAAGGAACTTACCCCCCTTTAGTCAAAAAAACATTTAAAGACGAAATTTTTATTTTGGCGATGAAAAGGGCTTGAAATTTTTTGGGGGCCAGTTTGATTAATTTACAAATTAGGAATTTTAAATTTAAATTTGTTTTCCCATTTTTTTTTGAAAAAAAAAATTTTTTCTTATAAAAAAAACCCTAAATTTTTCCCCAAAGGGGGGAGAGAAAATTGGGTTTCCAAATTTTTTTCTACATCACTAGATAGGGCCCAATTTTCCCCTTCCCTAAAGTGAAAAAAAAACGTTTTGTGGGGCAAAATTTAATATTGCCCTAGCTATGTCCTTCTTGTGTGCTCTACGTTTTTTTAAGGGGTTTCAAGCATTTTTGGGCTGATTTTGGAATCCCCAAAGGTTTTTTTGGTAAATGCAATATTTTATTTATAACGTAGGCAAAAAATTACTTTTTTCAGTTATTTACAGGCCAAAAGGGGGGTTTGGGGAAAAATGACCCGAAAATTTGGGAGCTTGGGCCCTATTTAACGAAATTTTCCGAAAAAAATTTTTAAACAACTCAACTAGTTTTTGTTGAAACCTAACAAATTTTTAAAGGGCCCCAAATTGAAAAATTGTTTGGTTAGTGTAGGTTTTTTTCCCTGGGGACAAAATTTTTCCGTATCCTTTCTTCGAAAGTTTCGGGGGCGTCGTTGGGGGGGGGGGAAAAGTGGGGCAGCCCCACAAATTAACTTCCCATTCTGGCAGAAATCCCCATTTAATAATATTTAAATCAGGGGGATTTCCAAACCAATTTTTGAAATAATATAAATTTAACATTTTTAAAAATTGAAATTGCGGAATGAACTTGAAGGAAATTTCGGCAAACAGGGAAATAAATTAAAAACCCTTGCAAACCCTTGGGTGTCGGAGTTTAAACCGGGGCCCGGGGGGGGGCCGCGCAAACCCTATGGGGCGTTTGGGTTTAAATTTTAAAAAATTTTCAAATTCCAAGTTTGCCCCAAGTCAAGTGGCAGTCAAACTAATTTTCTCCCCCAAAAGGATCAAAAAAAATCATCCCCTAAAAGGGGGTTTCCCAAAAGGGCCGGACAATGGCTCCTTGCCCCAATGGGGAGTGATTAACTTCTAAAATTTTTTGAGACTAATAAAAAACAAACCTTACATTTTTCACAAATTCCACTTTTACCAAATGCAATCCCTTTTCGGGGGACTATATTAAAAAAATTTTGTGGGGTAATTTCACGCTTTGGGGAAAATTTTTTGATATTTGGGAAGTCTTTCAAAATTAGGGCAATTTTCCCAACTAAAATGACCATGACGAAAGGTTCCATATGCATATTTTTGGGGGGGGGCAAGGATTAAAGATTCCCAAAAAAATTTCCGTTTGTGGGGGTTTTGTAGGATGAATGCTTGGCGCCTAAGACCGCAGCGTGGTGTCTGGGCCTGGGAAGTGTTTACTACCACAAACCGAAAAAATTTGGAAATTTTTCGAGAAATCTAGTTTGCACCCCCCCCGGGCATGGGTCTTGTTGCAAAAAAAAAATTTGGAAACTCCATTTCAACAAATGAACAGCATAATAATTTTTTTGTGAGCTTCCTGAGTTTTAGGGGAGGGCCCCGAACTTTAAATCAGTGGCCAATATGAGTTGGCGGGAGCGTACCAAAAAAATTTTGAGATTTGAATACTCCAGATCCCGGGAAAAGGGCACTTGCCCAGGCTTGATAGAGCCATCTAAAAAAAAAATGTAAAGTTTTATTTGATTTTTTTTTTAAAACACATTTCTGTGAGAACAGTATTAGTCTAGCTAGTCGGAAACTTGGGGATCCAGATTGCAAGTTGAATCCCGTTGTTCTCGGTGGCGTTAGGTCCGGGCACTGAATTTATCTCACGGGGGCCATGCTAGTAGAGTCTGGATCTGCCGGCCTGGGGGAAGGTTTTTTTTGAAAAATTAGGGTTGTTTCATGCAATTCTGGTGCCACATATGCTACGCTTTGTGTAAGTAAAATTTGTGTTAAAAATTCAATTCATTAGAATAAAAAAGGGGGTCGAACAGTAGTGGGGGGGGCATATGCGCGCGATGGCCCGCCCCCCGACCGTGTTCGGCCATCTAGCGTTTGACTACGCGGTAGGCTCCACCATGTTATCGGAAAGTTTGAGCATTTGCATACATCCCAAAAAATAATAAATAATGCCGGGACATGGCACTTGGCAAGGCTTACAGTAGCAAGCCATCAAGATTTGCATCTTTTAGTGAAAAATGTAAACTTTTGATTTATTTTATTCTGCAGACACACTGAGTTTGTCCGATCAATTCGAATATATTCAAAATTATCAATGTGGTGAAATGTTTGTCATTGCGAAGTGGCTGTGCCAGTGGGGGACGGTAATTTTGTGGGGCTCGCGGCCCCAATCCCCTCCCCCCCCCCCCGTTGCTACGCCACTTGTGTTCGTAGCAACGTGTTCAGATGAAAAGAATCAGGCCGAAAAAATTTCATACGCTGAGGTCACGGAAAAAAAAGGCAACAATTACCTAAAAAACTGGGAAAAAATCCAATGATCGAAGCTGTGGGCTTCGATTAAAATTCGGTTCCAGGAGAATTTGGGAATCTGAAAGGTTTTAAGGTAGGGTCCGGTAAATTTTCCCCTGTGTCTGCCATATACCCAGTTATTTTAGGACAAGTACCCTTAAACCAATTCTTGATGGCACAATTTGTTGCACAGGGGGATTTCGTTCCTTGCCCCTGGGCGGTAAAAGTAACTGTAAATAATGTAATTTTTGACACTACGTTAATAAATCATTTAAAAATTTGTATTTGCTATTTACAACCAATTAAAAAACCTTTGGCGTGATTCTCAAGACAAATAGCTATGGCAGGTATGTCAAGTATGTAAACTTAAAATATAAATAAAACAGCTGAAGAGAACTACAATCAAGGGGTCTTTTTGATGAGAAAAAAGCAATAATTTTTAGCCCGTATTTAGGGTGCCACATAACGGGTTTATGTCACTTTCAGTAAAAAGAGAGTTTTGGATTTGCGTTTATAGATACAGTGAGTATAATTAAATTGTTGGATCCCAAAATTATTGGGGCGGAACTAACTTGAAAAAGATTAATATGTTTTTATTCAGCTAATTTACTACTTCGTTTGAAATTAATATTTGAATGCAAGTGTAATAAATAGGCTCTTGACTGTTTACCAATTAGTATTATGTTTAGGCAAAAGCGGTACGTGAATTACAGCACAAATGAGACATAGATATTCTTAATTTTGGTTGTTTGGATTTAATAAATATAAACGATTTAAAAGTGTAGAGTAAGGTTTAAAATGATATTATCCAATTAGTATCCACTCTTTTTTATTAATACTGAGACCAACCCGTTGTTTTGTTATTAACTGGTTTTAGTTTTACGTAATTAGAGGCTAAGTGAGGCATCTAGATTTTTGGCAATAGTCTTTTCGAATTCTGAAATATCAAAGCACTAATGTGGCGCTTGGATAGAGGCTGAATGAGACTCTGTTGGTTAACAGTACCTGTAAGGAGGCGCGTGAACGGTTCGTACTTATACCATGTGTTTGTTAAAGTATTATGATTTACGATTATAAACTAATTTTTTGGCTATTCAGAGTTTTGCTTGTAAAGTCGCATACAATCATTATTGTGGCGATAATCAAAGTTTCGTAATTTGTCAAATCTAAATGAAAGTTTTAGTTTATTAGATAATGCTAGTCATAGTTTTCATTTTGAAAACCACGGTTCATAAACATATGTGCCAAAAAGTAGTCTTAGAATATTTAATGACCTAAATTTTCTTTTCGGGTATTTTTGTAGATTTTCTGGCGTTAGCTAAATCCAGTTTGTATGATATTTATATGCTAAATACTCGTTATGTGGGGTTCATTTCAAGTGGTTACGCAAAAGGGAAGTAGGATTGGCATTTGGTAAAGAAGGTAGTCGTTCGCAGGTTTTGAATTGTGATTTATGAATTCTGTTTTCGTAAATGGTTTCGATGAGTCAATTAGGGTATCTGTAAGGAAAATTCTTGGGATTTTTAGTTAGGCTTTAGTGTACAAATTTTTGGTATGGGGTGCAAAATATTCTCATGGTTGGGTTTTTAAAAAACTTTCTATCGTGATTAATAGGAAAAACGTGTCTTCAGTTATTGATTAGGAAATTTGTAGGTTAAATCTTTGAAAAGAACTTTGCAATGTTAAATGGATGGTCTACTACAAGTCGCCAATTAAGGGTAGTAAACTCAGTGTTTCATGAATTTACCGTTCCCTTATAGATTATTTTGTGTATTTTTTTTTGCAATTTGGGTGAGTGATTTTATTGAGATTGAAAACTTAATTGGTCTAGGCCAGTCAGTTTCAATACTTCAAATCCGAATACCTTTAAGCCATGGTTTTATTAACACTTAAAACGAAAATTCCTATTCAGTTATAATCAATAATACTTTTGGTAAATGTAACTTTTAATGCTGTTTAAGCAACTCCGGAATTTTTATGTATATTCACCTCAAAAGGTCTACTAGCATAATTGGTAAAACAGGTTTTTTAGTACATGTCTATAAGTTCAGGGGCCGCCAATTTAAGTTGATTCCATTTTCTAATTAACATTTGAATAAATAATTCAAAAAATATTCAAATGATGTAATTTGACAGGTTACCTTGTAATTCTTGAAAATTCAAATTTTAGCGGAAGGGTGCGTTTGCACCTCTTAATTTTGTGGTTGTTTGGGGGCGGATTGTCGGGTACATGACTTACATATTTTCCTACAATATTTATTCAATACTCTGGAAACTTTGGGTCTTACATTCCCGAGGAAATATTTTCGTAAAGGTAATTCATGACTGGGTATCAGTAAATTAAGGCCAAAATTAGGCGAACTTAAAAAATTAACAGAATTTTTGACTTGGATTATCTTGCCACAAAATACTGTTTCCAAAAATGGTTTCTTTAAATAAGACCCCCACCCCCCCACCCCCCCCCCCCCGCCCCCACCCCCACCCCACCCCCCCCCCCCCCCAGCCCCCCCCCCCCCACCACCTCCCCCCCCCCCCACACCCCCCCCCCCCCCCCCCTCCCAAACCACCCCCGCCCCCCCCCCCCCCGACCCCCCCCCCCCTCCCCCCACCCCCCCCACCCGCCACCCCCCCCCCCCCCCCCGCTCCAGTCGCCCCCCCCCCCCGCCACCCCCCCCCACCCCAACCGCCCCCCCCCCCCCCCCCCCCCGCCCCCCACGCCCCTCCCCCCCCCCCCGCCCCCCCCCCCACACCCCCCCCCCCCCCCCCGCCCCCCCCCCACCCCCCCCCCCCCCCCCCCACCCGCCAGCCAGCCCCCCCCCACACCCCCACCCCTCCCCCCCCCGACTCCCCCTCCCCCCCCCCCCCCGCCACCCCCCCTCTCCCCCCCCCCCACCCCACCCCCCCCACCACCCCCCCCCCATACCCCCACCCCCCCCCCCCCCCACCCCCCCCCCCCCCCACCCCCCAAAAAAAATTAGGCGGCCGGGCCATGCCAGCGACCCCAAGATCCGACAGCATCTCGAGGGGGGTAAGAAAGGGATATGAAGGGCCTAACCATCTCGTGTCATTGCAGAGTACCGTATATTTTGCATTATATCACTTAATATGCCAAGAGCCGAGTGACGCACTGATACTGTTCTTTTGAGTTTGAATCGTGAAATTGCAAAGGGAGCGAAAATTTTTGGTAGGCTGACACAAGAAACATGTTATCATTAAGTACAAAAAGAAAAACATAAAAACTGTAAGGGTTGTAGACTGTATCGGGGACAACATACATTGTGTCGAAACCACCTGAACTACCCTAGTAGCTTAACTTTGCTCCGTGAGTCGCTAACCAACTGAAACCGCATGACACACACTAGCATGACTAGAGCGAGAACAGCAACTAGGCTTTGCGATATGGGATGAAATTCACGACCTCTTCATAACCTGTGTACCCTGCCTACATGTTACTTGGTAAGGTTGACAGGACTTATGCTATCTAACTATGTGGAATGGAACTGCTGAAGTAACTGGAGTGACATTACAGCGCGCGTAGTGCGTAGCCGAAAATTTTGGGTTCTGATTACAGAAATTGTCCTCTTTCTTTCACTTCTTTTCCACTTTCTTTTCCTCATGTTTCCTTGACCTTCATTTTGCCGACTGGTGCAGAATTTACCTACTCAATGCCAAAAACCACATGAACGATGAACTCCCTTAGTATACAATGATACTGGAAAGCTCTATGTAGCTTTTTTGCCGACAGAATATGTTTTAAGTTTCAAAAAGTGTTGCTTACGGTCTTTGAAAATATTGTGATGAGCGTTGCCTATAAATTCATTCCAATCTCCTGTCTTCCGTCTGCACCATCCCCTTTCTCTTGCCCTGCTTTGTCCCTACCTCCCTGTTCTTTTCTCTCTTCGTTCGGTCTTTTTCTCTTCCTCTTCTGTCTCCTCTTTTTCCTCTTTCTTATTCCCTCTAACTTTCCTTCGTTTGCACTTCCCTCTTTCCTTCATTTTGCGACTTGTGCAGGATTTTGCCGACTGCGTGGATGATTGTGGGTGTCACACCCCCACACCCCCCTCTAGCGTCAGCCCTGAGTCTAATTCTCGAAGTTGATCATTCCCGCCTTCGATTTACCTTTTGTTGCTCTCAAGGACTTTAAATCCTTTAATATGAACACATTTATTTTTATTGTTGGTTTGAATGTTCATCATCAATCGCATAGTTGTACTCTTGTATGCGGCACAGCACAATGCAAAATAAGTGATTCTCTAACGAACCGGGTTCTATTTTACACCGCCATCAATAAAGATTTTTAAAAATTTATTTCAAATCTTTAACGCCCTCCCCAATCTACAGACCAAATTTATAAAAACAATGAATCAAAACTAGGCCCACACTAGGCTGTCAGTGGGTAATTGACAGAGTTGACCATCTCATGATGTAATAGTGTTCATGTTAAATTATTTCAAATGTTTTGCTGTTTCACAAAACATTGCTGACTCTAAAAATGATTTTTGTGCATGAACACACGTGACCAGATAGGCCTAGGCTAATAGGCACTGTCAACTGACCAAGTCTAACAGTTAGACCGGGGTCAAAGTAGGAGCCTCGCCTTAGGCTTAAGCTACGTTAGACCTTACGTTAAGCTTAGGCTGAGGCTAACGTTAGGCTTAACGTTAGTTCTCAATCAGTCCCTACACACTAAGTAGCCTAGGCCTAACACTCCATTAACACTTTGCTCCGTGACAGCCTCAGTGTCCAGAGCGTAGACTATAGAAATTGTATACTAACGTTAGGCACTGACTGAGGGCTAGTTAGGCTTAACTTAAGACTAACGTTAGGACTGGGTTTTCGTTAAGCTTAGTCATAGGCCTACACAGTCCTTTGCTGTTTTATTATAAGCTAGGCCTAGGTCTGTAGGTCGAATAAGCCAAGCCTAGGCTAGGCCTAGTCCGCAGTCTGCTGACCTAGTAGGCCTATGGGGATTCCCATACTAGTTCAGGGAGCAAAGTGTTCGTGAGAACTAGCCTAGGCCTAGGTACCCTAGGTTAGGCTAGGCCTAGCCTAGGGTACCTAGGCCTAGTTCTCACGTACACTTTGCTCCCTGAACTAGTATGGGAATCCCCATAGGCCTACTACTGGTCAGCAGACTGCGGACTAGGCTAGGCCTAGCTAACGTCGTTAGGACTAACGTAATGGCCTAGCCTAACAGTAAAGACTTAATCTAACGTTAGCCTGTTACTCAGATTAATTTGATAAATGGAATACTACTGTCAGAAGCTGAATATAAGTCGTCTATTGCGAGCCTGAGACATGAATCTAGGATAATGGATAGGATGTCATCATGGCACTCCATCCCGAAACTCGGAATAGGCCCACGCACCTTTCTGTTAAATATCACTTCGGTGATTGTCGAGGTCACGGTTGCTATTAGCCCGCGCCTGCAGGGCAGACGAAGTTTCTCGTTCAGCTTATCGCGCTCTATTCAGGGTAACCCTTCTGCGAGGTAACGTTGCGTTTGGTCTTTTCACTTATACAGGGCCTGGACGTCAGGGAGCATTTTGTCATTAGAGAATTTGTTTCCTTGAAGGAAGGACAAAATTGCCTGCACCTGCTTCAAGGATGATATTCTAAAGATGATACATTTTTACGGTTAACTCACTTGCAGTGGACATCAAGCCGCTTGAAGCATTATGAAGTAATTTGCGCAGTTACACAAAATTATTCGCTATAACTGAACATCATGGATAAATTGACTTTAAAACAAATTTTAAAACAGAAAAATCGGTCCAGGTTTGGTAGAATTTTTAGCATGAAAACTGCTACAGAACGATGGCCAGTTCCTGGCTCTCATGCTGGGTAAATGTTTGCTCCGACTAATTAAGCAAACGATCGCTTGTGGTTAAATGACGTGAAAAAATCGGCCATTTCGTGCCGTGGTCGGCTAGTTCGGTGCGCCGGGAAGAGATTTTTTCATGTACTGATTTTCACTTCCAGTGATGGTGGAACTTCGAGTCTAAATAAACATTTTTTTGAGGAGCACTCTCACTATTGGTCAGTTGAAGTGTTCAACCAGTAACACTACCATCATGATACAAGCAGCAACACCCTGGCACAAGGGTTGAGTCGCAGAGAACACCACCTCAAGTTTCGCCGTAACAAACTAATCCGGAACATATTCAAAGTTTATCCACGATGATGTAGGCGTGAGGCTTTCAGAAGGGTATAGAGCAAATGCTATCATCCTTTCATGTCCTTGACTTCTCGGTAAGGATTGGATTCAACGAAAAAATACGTTGTAGAGGAGAAGCTTATTTTCCATCCACGTTTTCCACTGGCTTCAAATTCGCAACACATGGATATTCATGTCAGGTGGGCGTTCCTTATCCCTAAATGGCCCTTTACGTTTTCTTTTGGTTGGAAAGTGACTTTCTTCAAGTTCACTTTTTGCTCCCTGACGTCAGGGAAAAGTGAGAGGACGAAACGTTTCCTCGTGTCAGGGTTACCCTGACTAATCGCGCTGTGGCTGAAACCATCGATGAAGACACAAAACGTCAGCAGTCGTGTAGAGCAGGTGGTGGGGTTAAGATTCGAGATGGGGGCGCTCCCAACGGGGTGGGGGAGCAGTAACCCAATAAACCCCGACAAAGACAGTGGGTTGTGGGAAGGACTGTGAAACAAAATATTTAGCGCTCTAAATTTCCCGTTTTTGGTTAGAAAATTTATGTTTCTGTTAAGGAAAATCTGAACATTGGGGGTCTTTTTAAATAACATTAGCAAATAATTGTTTTTTTTTTCTTTTTTTTCGAAGAAAAGTTGACAGATGTGGGATTTATATTGATTGAAGAATCTGCCTTCCTAGGGATCGAAATCATATAAACCGTTGGGCTACTGGTCGCCTTTGGACATTACATGCTTTATCTTCCCACTAAGGCTCTCCGACGAAACTGAAATATTCCCCGACGAGGGGATGGGGGCGTTCGCATTAGGAGCCGTGCGCTTCCTATTGCGCCACCACTGCTTTAGAGCCAAAACCCTGTCATTTACCTTCCATTTACGCATTAACACCCTTTAGGTGATTAGTTCGATTGAGGCATTTACATGTAGCCATTCATTTACAGAGAAACAGCATTGCATGGTGCATTCGGTGCACTGAGGGAGTTTTTATTCAGGTGACAATTTCCTGGGCGGTGCACGTCAGCACCTCCGTGGTACTCCCTTGTACAGCACACCCACTTTTATGCCCACACACACATAAACACACACACACACACACACAAGTCAATTTTACATACAATCCGAGGACCTCATTGTTATTTCCTTTGTGTTTACTTCCTTAACCCTAACCTTCACAATAGACTCTCTATTGTTCAAACTTTTGAGGACTTGACAAATCTATTGAAATTCCTTCAGAGGACCTCAAATCTATTGTTCAGGTCCTCAGTCTGATAGGAAGACAAGTTCACACACACACACACACACACAACACCGTAAACTAGGCTTAGACCGATGGGTCATAGCTGAAAAAGTTTATCAATATTAAGCCCAGCATGTTTTTGACCCAGCAGAAGTTAGCCCAATTGTTAGCCAGCGCCATATTTTCCTGACGTTAGCTGCATATTTTAGCACGAGAAAATTCCAGCACATCATCTCCAGTGCTTGACAGCGAACTGATTCCGGGGAGGGGATAGGCGTGATCTTGACACTCTGAAACGGCATACGGTACATACATTAAAATGAGTTGTTAAGTAAATGACTATGATCTAATCTTTAATTTCATCCAACTTGTTGTCTGGCATAAAACCGATGTATTGGCCGAAATTATTTATTTTCCCTTCTTTCTATGTGTGGAACATAGCACAAAACAATAAACAGCGCCCTAATAAATAGACGCCATTTTGACCCCATGCATCGGGAAAGACATTAAAATGAGGTATTTATTTCATGATTATGATCTCGTCTTTAATTTTATCAAACTCTTGTCTGGCACAGCGCTGAAGTGTATTGGTAGAAATAATTTTCTTTCCATCTTGTATGCGGAAATACAGTGCGAAAAAGGATAAATAAGTCCATCATGTACTAACGCCATTTTGACCCTCTGCATCGGCAAAGATACGCTTAAACGAGGTGTAAATAAAATGAACATGATTTTATCTAACTTGTTGTTTTGCACAAAGCCGAATCATCTGCCAAAATTTATAAAATCACCAATCCCTTTTTTCTTATGAAAAATTCGTACCTCTAAGGCTCTGCCACAGTTTGTCACAGATATGTAGCTTCGGGACCCCTTACTATGCATTTCGCTCTCGCGAAAGAGCGCGCGCGCTCTCTCTCTCTAAGCCTCAGATCCTCGCCTGCGAGCTTCGACCTCAGCCCATGCCCACTCTATGCATTTGTCCCTCACCCTCAGAAATTTGAGAATCACTGGCTTAAGTACAGGATAAAACAGAATAAATATCACAGATATTTATTGACGCCATTTTGACATCTGCAACGCTATAGTAACATTAAAGTGAGTTGTAAATTAAATAATTTTGATGTGATCTTTAATTTTATGAAGAAATTACCATCCCTTTTTCTTCAACACATTCTACAGAACAAATGTCATGCTCTTAACTTTATCTTCATTTAACTCAATTTCTGGCACAAGCGGTGATCCATAGATTGAACTCGTTACCTTTTGGAAATGTGGTTGTGGCAAAATATGGTGGTGGCATATATTGAAATCTGGTGCTAATTTCAGACAAATATGGTACTGACTGATATAACTTCAGCTGATTAAATCTTTTGGGCTCTCTGCATGAAAGGAATTTGTGACTATCACCGCGCGGCAGGTTCGGAGGGGCGGTAGCCATGCGTGGCTGAAAGAAATCAGCCACAAGCCACCTCAACGTACCAGACACCCACTTTGTACTTTTTACAACTCTTAATTACTAAATTTAAAGAATAATGAACACCGTATAACCGAAGGGTGATCCAGAACTCATGGGGAGGGGACAAAGCGTGGGAACAGAACAGCTTCCATATTGGATGGTATATAGCTCCAGGCGTGTAAAATTTTAATATAGTCCCCATTTCTAAATAAGCACTTTTGGAGCACTTAACTCTGACATACGTTAACGACATACGTTTGCTGCAGAGACCAGAAGCTAATTAAATGTACAGCTCTGCTTGGCTCTAAAAACTCGGGGGCGAACGCATACTTCAACCTCCTGCCCCACCCGCATCCGCTACTGAAGACAAGAACAAAATAACGGTTCAATAAAACCAGGATTGGATGACGTAAAGGGTCCAAAATCTGGCCCAAGACAGTAAAAGTTCTTTGTTCTGAGATAGTTTCTAGCCCCTCCTACAAAATAAAAAAAATAAAGCCTGTCTAGTGACCTCTCAGACAAAGTTAGCAACCTATGCTGTTTTACTTTTTATCCAAACCATAATCAATTTTGGGTGCGCTGTCTGATTACGGAGCTACAAGGACGTATAGATAGCTCCATATTCTGATACTAAAGCAATGTACCCTGCTGGTTGTCCAAATCATCATTACCAAATCAGAGACAAGCTTCTGTTCGTAAGCTAAAGCAATTAAAGTGAGGTTACAAATTGTTAATATAGACATGGGGATACTTGGAGTGATCCAACGTCACCTTTAAATGGGGCAGCAGAGTTCACAAAGTGGTAAATTCCTAAGATCATGGGAAAAGTCCCAGGGAGCTGGGTTGTAGGGGTTACCAGCAGGGTTTTTGAAATTCGCATGATCAAGCATTGAAAATTCCTCAGCATTCTCAAGGTCAACATTATCAAACTTTTAAAACATACCTTACAGAGAATATATCCAATGCTGTGTTAAAATAAATCAACATCAACGTCAACCCTCGCAGCCCTCAAATCAACTATTCCATCTACACACAACTATAGTGACCAACATTTTTATTGTCTTGAGTCACTTAGTACTCGTCCAATTGAAGTGTTAATCTATTTTCTTCCAGGTATATGTTGCTGTAGATCAGTGTACTAGCTGGTCACCGTCATTGTACACAACCTGACTAATGTACAGTAACTACAAAGAGTGCCGCGCAGATAATCCAGAGAAATAGGTTGGTCTCTTTCAGTGTCCTTCATCAGAGTCGGCACCAGGAGTGGGGTGCCTTGGGCACTACTTTTCAGAGAACAGTTTGAGTGTGCATTTGAAGTGTTTTTATCATTGAAACGAAACTATTCCATTATGTTATGTCCAAATTCCTTCAAACCGATTTGTAATGGAACGGTACATATTTTCTGCACTATTAAGTTTACCAGGGAGCCCGTCTTTCCGTAAGTGCCGAGCACTATCCGGTTTTTACCCAATTTTGTAGGGGATAACCCATCTTGGGAGGAGTTTAAAAGCAGGGGGCCACCTTCACCTTTTGGAACTTTTGCATTCAAAACGGTACTACCCTTTGGCAAGCTTTGAAACCTCTAAAAAATTGTACGTAGACCGTCCAACCCCATTTTAGAAAGTTTCAGGGGAGCAACCTTTGGGTAGCTATCCCGGTTGGCCTATGCAAAAACAAGAGGGCAATCCACGGAGATGCATATCTCATAGCTAGCACCCATATCATTCAATGTAATAGCAGTAACAAATATCGACTAACATAAAGAACCTAAAAAAAAAAAAAAAATTCTACACCTTTGACCTTTACTCTGGAGGTATACGAGACATAATTTTCCACCTCGGGAATGACTCAGGACAATACAAATGCTGGTCACTGTGTGGTATATAGATAGACCAGGTGATTTCAGGCTGCGAGAATGCGAAAAAGCCGTCTTTGAATGTGAAAAGCACCGTAGTCTAGTTTGCTCAACAGTCATAGTACTTGGACGGACATACAGCAAGTTAATCAGTTACTACTCTGACCATGGTGGGGATGATAGCTCCATGCTGTGATTATGCCCTCTAAAAATCTAGACTTTCTGGTTCGTGTGGTCACTAAACCTTAACCTGATGAAGAAATTTAAAGCTATAGATTTAGGTTAAGGTCGGTGCAGTGAGCCATTATCCGTATACTCGTCACATCCCCAATGTGTTGGAGTGAAAGCAATGTTTACAGGTCAGTGATCGCTTTCATTTCAAGGAGCTAGCTGTCGTGCATTGCTCAATTGCCATGGTTGGTAACCTACAGAAACATTTTCTGGCAAGGTTGTTTTCATATATGCAGATTCAAGTTGCGACTGCTTGGAGCGCTCCTATAGGGGACGTAGAGTTCAGGCACTCGCCTTTGGGCCCTGTCAGAGTCCAGGGGCAACACACCAATAAAAGACCAGGGGAGAAGCTCCTGCAGTAGCTCGGGTATTTTTTAAAAGAATGTGGGCATTAGATAAAGTATTTACCTTTCTTCGAAATTACATTGGGCTGAGTTTAATAAGCCACAAAAAAGAAAGAAAAAAGGTTTGCCAGAGAGATTATAGTGTGTGGAGGGTGAATGATGAGGAGTTGGATAGTGCCGTGGAATATCCTCAATTTATTCTAGTGTCCCACATAGAAAGAAATAATGGGTCAATCAAATTTCGACGAAAACGTATTTCAAGATTTTGTAGTAATATGGTCTTACATTGCAAAATGTCGATAATGATGACGACAATGTCTATGGTGATGGCGGTGGCAGTAGCGGTGGCGGCCTGCTGTCGTTCTCAGTCGTTCTTAGAGGTCAGTCAGCAGGCCGAAATGTACACATGTGTACATATCAGTTGCAGAAATCGCCAGTACCAGTGATGTACACTCTAGTGCAGTATAGGGATGCCGTCAAATGTTGTAATGTAGGCAAAACTGATGACGTAACTACGCGTGCTCAGTGCATTTGGGTATAGACTATCAGAGGTTCTCTTCTTCTAGGTCGTGGCCTTATCATTGTTAGGCCGTTGTACGGAAAGCATGTCCTTCTGGTCTGTAACGTCTGCATTAGTGAATGAAGCAATATTCTTTTAAATTGAAAGATGTTTTAACCTTTACCTGGCAGTGTAACCTTTTGCAGCATCTTAACACCAATTGGTATTGGGAAGAGTGCAAAATTCGAAAATTCGAATAAAATCTACGAATGGAAGAAATGTCAACTTTACCATAGAGCACAGGTACGGAAAGACATTTCACAAGGGAGCGGAAAGTGCTGCTTTCAAGCTTTTTCCCTACACAATCAAGTTTTCCTTTAACAATCTCAACAAGAAATATCAGTCCACTGAAAAGGGAGTGTTCTGCTTTGAAATCGACAGCTTCATGGTGGGAGGAGGGTTACTGACGCCCTCAGACCCTACCTATTACGTCTATGTCATTTACACATTTGTATGATAAAGTGTTTATATTCTCAGTCAATATGACCATAGTATTGTCGGATTGTATTTAGTACTTAGGCCTACTATAAATTTCTAAAGCAGGTCATCAATTCATTGAGCAGGTTATTCAACTGCCAGTACGCCACGCAGTCTTGTTTATCTCAAATTCATTCTCATGCGTCTTGCACCTGGTTTCCGCTTTCCTATCCCGTGTATGGTGTACGACAGAATTTCCATGTCACAATTTCCACGTCCCATCCCATCCCATCTTTATTTTGTGGGCGCGGTCAATTCCACCCCACAAGCACCTCCTGATTGGTCAACTGATATCACTGTATTAATTAATATTCATTTTAAGGGTGGCTGACACCTATGGACCAATCGGAGGGATGCATTCCCTTCTTTAGACTTTACCGAAGAGCCATGATCCTTGAAAGACCCACGCTGCAAGCTTCGTCACTTGTGCTGTAGACTTCTATAGCAAGAAACATGTATTTGTTGTCGGTAGTCACTACTCCGTCTGCTAATTCATCCTTTTGGCCGGTCTTCCTCGAATTAAACATACACAAGTGATCGGCGGAGATTAATTATCACAATCATGCTGGGATCGTACTTCCCGGCCTTAAACAAAAAATGATTTGGAAGCTACATGCTCCAGAATTTACACAAGTGACTTCATGCCTCTTCTGAGAGGTCTGCACATAGGCGTATGGGCTCCCCTCCGCTTGGGGGGGGGGCAAGACCGAATCTGCCCGAAAAATATAGCACTTGCCCGAATTTTGGAGAATATACAAGTTCGAGCAAAACGAGTGAAATGAGACGCACTGCCACGCGCTTACAGTATGTTTGGATGGATGTAATTTAACAGCATATAAATTGAGTTTAATAGTCGGATACTATCATCAATCAATGCACATCTTTTCCTGAAGTTCCCATGTTCAGCTTCAAAATTCCCCATGTTCAGCTCCAAAATTCCACCGCTGCCCGAAAAAAAATCGACTGGGGGGCATTTGCCCCCCCCCTGCCCCCCAGCTCATACGCCTATGGGTCTGCAGCACGAGTGGCGAAGCTTGCAGCTTGGGCTTTCCTAGCCGCGTGGCTCTACGGTAAATTCTAAAGAAGACCCCTGATTGGACTGCGTGGCGTACTGGCAGTTGAAAGACCTGCTCAATGAAGTGATGAGCTGCTTTAGAAATACATAGTCCTACCTACTAAGTACTATCCGCCAACATTTTTATTACATTGATAACATTGATGAGGGACGAAAGTCTCTTTTGCAAGAAATGAAATGATATAAAGTGTAACTTATCAAAGGCACCGAACGAGCAAAAGTCTATCTAATGATGGGTTGAGGCTATGTAATGTTTGCTTTCACCTGCACAATGCTTTGCAGGGTCTGAAAATGCTGCTGTCAAACCACGATGGAGAACGTTTCAAATAAAGCCAGGCGCATATCTTGGGAGTCTTGTTGGGGCCCTCAGCCGGGTTGAAATAGGGGAAAGGAAAGTTGTTATACTCTTTAATAAGTTCCTTTACTCTGGGTTTGTCTAGGGAGTTGTTACGTGACAACTCCCTGGTTTGTCAAAACGGAAGCCCTCCTGCCGCCACCCCCACCCCTCCCCCCGAAATAAAAAAATTCTGCGTACGCAGGTGACAGCAAACATCTGTTCATCAAAATTTCTAAAAAGATTTCTGTATTTAAGGAAACCTGGCATTACGGTCCCTCTTATAAGAATTCTTCGTGCTCTATCTGGTATGTCTACCAACGCCAGTTTTAGATCCTGATTTAGGCTTCAATCAAAAATATTGCAGGAAAGTACAGAAAAGCAGTCGCTGAGATATCAAAGCATAGCATATTCTAAACAAGACAGATGGAAGGCAGATGTTAAAGTTTGATGAGCAATGTAATTGAGCATTTTATTTTGAACACATATCTGTACTTATAAGGAAAGAGGCTGTCCGAAGTACCTATGGAATACACATCACTGATGCAATAGACACGTCCGGAGGGGGATATGAACACTCGTCCAAATTCTGAAGGTTAAAAATTTTAGAAGTGTTTCTAGAAGCATCGCCATGTGTTTTTGTGTATCAACATCCTATCTTTCTCCTCAAGTTTAAACTTGAAAAGTACTATACATATTAAATGATTATCGAAAAAACAGTTTCCGCTTGGACAGATGAAATCAATATTACATATAAGCTATAGACTCATACACACATTTGTCTTTATGCACTTCTTGAACATCGCTAGTGTATATCTGGGCAAAACTGAAAACATTATGCATTGAGAAAATGTCAATATTCTGGGTTATTACAGTCGTGCCCAAAATATTCACCGTTACAGTTTTCATTCTGTGAATCAGTGAAAGTTGTTTCAGAGCCAACGAAATGTATGAATTCAGTTGAGTCAATTCGCAAAAGTCTGTTGGCTATGAAACGGCTTTCCTTGATTCACATGTAGGCAAACTATCATTGAGTTTGTCTTTAATGGGGAGCTTCAATTTCTCCAGTAGTCTGGTACAATATAACTTCGTCTGAGAACGGACTGACACCACATCTCAAGTCAGAATTTATTGTTCATGTTGCTACGTTACACGTTAAGTTTTCCCGATAATGTTCTAGTTATTTGTTACTGGTATGTAAATTTACCGGCACATTAAGACGTAGTATCTAAAGCAGTTTGCACAACGCTTTCAATTCGTATATGGCATTGCTTGAATTATTGCTGATAACTAGCTATTCATCTGAGCCATAAGTGTCTTTATGTTCCATATTATGTGTAATCGATTTACACATTAGATTATCTTAGTATAGAGGGATTTTAGTCACGTGACTTTAACCAACTAGACGCAATTTTGAAGGGCAAGATCGCTCGTCTTTTTTGTTTTGAAGGGCAAGATCGCGCGTCTCTTTGGTTTTGACGGGCACGCGACCATTGTGTCACAGTAGTATCTATGGTTATGCCGTGCGCGTTAGCTGTAAATTCCCTTACTGCGTGTGTGTTTTGCCCTTCAGTGTCTGGGAATCCATTGCGCGTGACGTCACATGAAATCCCTCTATAGGTGCCAAATCATATGAAGAAAGCATCCGCAATATTAGCATGGTTTACGAATTCTTTGTATATTTTATGGCCAATCAATGCCCCCATCAATAATAATATTTGCTATATGTCTACTAAAAAGTTAGTGTCCTTTCACTTCAAGTACTTCATTTCATATCAGTCTTATATTAATAAAACGTTAGTCTTCGAGTAACGTACATACTCGACTGCAGTGTAGCTTCGTTCTATTGCTTTTTGTGGGATATAAGCTATACAAGACTAGTATATATAACTACAAAGAACAAAGGTAAATTCATATCGTTGATATCACTTACCTTCAGGGCATAATTCAGATAACAGTTGGTTAATCAATATCCCAGAACCGCAACGCAAAAACATTACTGCAGTACACAAAATACAAATATTACTCAATCCAGCTGACGTCTGTTAGCAGTTAATAGCAAGTCAAGTTTGCTAATCATTTTTTTAATTCGTCTTAATCATCTGCATATCCGTTGACAACTTATCGCTGGTAACAACAGACAATTTAATATGTAATGATGTTGAGTATGGCATGTACACCACAGTATGCATGTAATCGATACATTATCAACCTGCAGAAAATCTTGACCTTGATTCCCATTCGCATGATGGGGGAGTTATATCTTGAGTGCACTTGTACTTTCCTGATTGTATCTTTACAGGTTACCTTATGTGTAAAATATCTAACTTTCAAGGGCGCCATCATTTATATTTCCACAACTCTTTTCTGAAACAATTTTGCCTTCCAGTTACGGACTTGAGCCGAGAGCGAGGTTTGAAATTTTCGCGTTTAATTAAATAAGTCCAAATAAATCCCACCCGTAAATTTATGTTCACAGATCTAAATTTCAAGATGCCATCTTCCCATCTAAAATCGAAATACAGGGCGAGGCCATGCGAAGAATAAAAGTGAAGGAAGTGAGAGTAACAACGTCAGATGCTAAAGTAATTTTTTACGTTAAGCAGAGGTTGTCTACAATGGACGGACAATACTTTGACACACTGCAGTAATGAGAAATGTATCGATAAGGATAAATTTGAACAGAAAATGAAGAATAGAGAAGGAACCAGGAATTGAAGAATAAACATTAAAATTATATAAAAACAGAAAAGACTGTAGGTTAGAATTTCACCCATTCACAAAACAAATAGATGATTTATCCATTACGTATAATCCACAAGTGAAAAAATTACCTTATTTATAGCAAGCGAAACTAATGCCAAAAAAATATCACAACGAATTTAATAAAAGGCACATATTTTGAGTTAAAAGAGGTAATATGGGAAAACTGAAACTGTCAGAAATTCTCTAGATAAAGATGAAGAAAAGGTTTTTTCTTCCATTTTTTAAGTACAAACACATTGATCGTTACGAAAACGTGGTATAAATAAGAAAATGAATCAGTTCATTTTGTTTAAAAAAATATCAGTACTGACATGGCATTTGGGGAGGCAAGGGCAACGATTTTCCGCGAAACCTGTCAGGCAAATGAGTATAAATAGTCTCGATAATCATTTATTGTCAATATGCCATTCCTTTACAATTTAAAAGTTTTTTGCCTGTAATGTTTATTTCGTTTTAAAATGTTAGTGTCGTCAGGGCCGTTACCTGCAGGCGGGGGCAGTTGCCCTGTCTGAGATTTCCAAACCCACAATGAAAAATGGTCTGCTTAAAAAAAACTGAAAACGCTTAAAAATCCACTGGACTGATTATGTTTTTAAAGACCTTAGGACCTGGGAAATCGCATATATGAAGTTCATTTTTCTAAAAATGCCTCTGGGAGGTCCCTGGACCCCCGTCCCAGACGGGCTCTTATGCGGTTAACTCACGCTGACAATCAAATCTTCTTCCTCATGCATAATGCACACAACACAACTGAAGCCTAAACTTTAAAGATCTTTAGAAATGTTTCTTACGCATGGTCTCAGAATGCTCATAGATAGCCTATAAATACCTTAAAATACATGCTAAAATCCGGGCACATGGGAAGTACTCTTTAATGATGTTTTTCTCCTACAAAGCGATTTTACTGAACAAGTTTTTCAAGTTTAAATTTTGGTTTTGAAGTCTTTGTTTCTAAAGCATGAAGTATCAAAAAATGTTTGGATGCTACTTTGTAGGTCTAGAAAGTATCGTTTCCCTCAAACTGGGAGGCAGTTTGAACAAACAGTCTACAGGCTACGCTACGCTATGGCACTGTGCCGGCCAAACACAAAATAATAAATAATGGCAAAATCTAAAAAAATAATCAATACAAAGTTTCGTCAATGTGAGCAACAGTGTGAATCCAAGCTAGGTTAAAGTGACAAAATTTCTCAAAGGGGAAAGACCTTATGCATCCTCTCCCTTACATCCAGCTGAAAAGATCATAGTAAAAAGCACAAATATGAGCGTTTCCAAATATGGACCAATTTCAAAGCTTTCCCAAATATATCCCTATTTTACACTTAAGTCATTTTAGCGGTGTGTACACAAAAACTTCTTAAAGAGTAGGTGTGCCACCAAGCACCTTAGACGTGCACCTCAAATAGAAAAAAGACACTAAATACACACAAAATATGATCAGTTAGAAGCTTTGCAACGGACAGCACTAATTTGCACCGAAGCTACCTCACACAGACATCACATCCCCCCGTGTGACCCCTCCTTTTAGCCCTCAGGACGGCAGTGGGTGACAAAGGAAGGATCTTGACAAAGAAAAAGGATCATCTTGACAAAAAAAAAAGATCTGATTAGGGCCCACCATCCTAGGCACACCGCTGGACGCTATCATGAACTGCCCCCTAGAAATTTCGCGCAGGCTACGGCCCTTGTCGTAGCTTGAAGGTTCCAGACAGGTAAGGAATGTTGGTTTGAACGAGGAAAAAATTGGGATTAGCGTACCTGGGTATCCTGTTTCATGAATGGCTCTTGAAAATCATGTGACAACATTTTTCTCACTGAATTCTGAAATCATGTAGAGCATCTCCTTGGTTCATATGCAATATTTATGTTCTCAAGCATCATGAAACGTACATGAATGGAAATAAAAGGATATTTTTTGAGGTATAGTTGCTGTACTGTTTCAAACTACGTTTTGGGCGACTGCTCATGTCCCTTCAGTTTCATTAATTTTATCGATAGGAACCAGTATATAACTCCTTAACCCTCTCCTCCTCTAATTTACGCTCATATTTCTGGATACAAAACGTTGAATTGGCAATCTTGGCAAGATGAATGGAACAAAAATGCTGTGCGAATTGATTCGAATCACGACCTCTACTTTGCTTGAAGGTTGGATTAATAGAAAGTGTAAGTTTATAATACAGTCGAGTGTTTACAAGGACACGAAATATTGTTCTTTTTTTTGAAAAGCACAAAATAATGCTGAGTTATATGATTGGTAAGATAAACAATAAAGATTAACGACCATAAAATTTTGTAGCAACATTTTAGTAACAAAAGCTGACTAACCCCCTTGTCATGCATGCATGGGAAGTCACCACCTACGTGTTGTGTGGATAACTATCTAGCAACCAGAGGAGCCTATAGAAAAAAATGGGAAGACAGGCGATTCGCCCAGCAGCAGCCAATTGTCCCATAGAGACGTTGAGAAGATAGTGAAAATACTTAATTTTAAGGAAGTCTCCCCAACTTCTTTCAGTAAATAACTGCCAACAGAAACAAAAAAATTAGTCCCTCGGTGTAGCCTAAAGTCAGCCCCAAATTCGTTGTAAGAGGACTTTTCCCACAACATTTGGTAACAGCTTTTCTGGAAAAAGAAAAGAATTAAAACTTGTACCCTGCTTACAACCCAATTATCTGTTGACGTAAATTTGAAAATGTCCGTTCTCCCTGTTTTAAGAGGCTGAATTGCACACGGGTGTCAGACCCATATCTTCCACATAGGCTATTTAAAGCCCAGAGAGCATTTCAACAGGAGGAGAATTGACACGTAATATTACTGCTGTTTCTTGTCGTATTATTTTTAACATCGAATTACAAGAGTTTAGTAAAAAAAAGGCTATTCATAGGTGTAGGAAGTAGCCGGGGGAGGGGAGGTGCCCTTAAAATGAGGAGATATGTTTTCGTCCCATTTTTCAAATTTATCAATTTCTTTCAATAGAATATCAAACTTTTTCGATTAAAGTACTTCAAAATTTGCACAAAATGTAGCAACTCTAACGATTTTCAAATATTCAACCTTTTTCATAAGGAGGGGAACCCCTCTCCCTAGATCCTCCCCCAGGACAAAGGTTTAAAACGAGTCCCATCCTACGTCTACGGCGCTTTTTTGACTGCTGCAGCTCAGCCCTTGCAGATGCAAGGCTGAGTGGCTTCTTCCGTCGTTCGGATGACTGCCAAAGAATTTTCTGCAAATCGTGCAAAGAAACACTTCACAGTTTTAATACCCTCAGCTTTTATTAGCAGATTGCATGACTGGGTGTCAAGCTGAGGAAAGGAGTCACGGAACTTACTTTGAAAATTTACAATGGGCAAGATCTAACGGAAAGAAAACAGTCGCTGAAAAGCATTCCGGACTAAGCAAATATTTCACGTTTTAATTGATTACTAATGAAGTAGGCTTCACCTTCAGACTCGAATTTCACTCAGACGATACAATTTGTCGATAACCAGTACCCGTGTAATGCATTCCTACCATCATAATATAAGAACAGCATGACTCATTTATTGTATATTTGACAGCAGCTACTGTAAGAATATCTGGGTTGCTTCCATTCTAGTCTTAATTCCGAAGCTGACAAAAGCCAGGCTCTAATTTAATCCAAGTATGCTTTGAAAATTTCTTTTAATATCGTACATTAACTGCACACTGACCTACTAACCATTTCGTATCTACGAATCAGCGTACGTCTTAGCCACATAATGTTGTTTACTAGCTGAAGCTTCGTACCAAGATAAAGCATTTAGATACGTATATAGCTTTCTACTGATGTAAGGCTGTAAATGGGCTCGTAGATGTATCTAACTTATCTGATAAAGGAAGGAGTCGAATTTTACTGTAAAAACAAGTCCTTTGTGGAGGTGGTTTGCTACAGTAAGCTCTCGTCTATATCACTGTCATGATCAAATAATTTTCTCAACTGATGAGGGAGCTAAAATACTGAGGGCAGTACATGTCATCTGAAACACCTCAGGTGTCGTTTGTGAAGATTTATTCCAGTAAATTTGCAATAAAATTACACCCCTGCTGACTCCTTACAGTAACACATGAAAGGGAAAAGTTTGGCTCCACTTTATCGGTTATAGTGCGACAATCATAGATAGTTCGATGATATGCGTCAAACTGATTCAGAAAAAACAGGTACATTGAATTTCAACTTCCGTGAAAAGTTAACACCTTGTACCCACAGAAATACAATAACATAATATGTGAGAATACACTGTGAAAACGTCCGGATCAGAGAGGTCCCTACCCGGAATCCGAATTATTAATCTTATCCAATATGGAACAAAAATAATACAGATTGGGTCATTTTTTGCATGTGATCCGGATTCGGGTCGGTGCCGTCTGGATTGGGTTCAGATTTTATCCGGACGTGTTTAAGGGGAACTATGAGTTCAATTTTTCTTATTCTGTCAGTGATGTTAGGCTTTAGAAAAAAATGTCTTTCGAGATCTGCATATCAGGGCATGGTTCCACATAACGCAAATGTCAGTGTTTAAACTATAAGAGCATCAAAGAGGTCCAGGAATAATTTCTAGAACACAACAAAATCTGTCGCAAATAATAACGACCGGATTAAGCTTAATTATTCTATTGAATAAACGTAAAATGTACTTATCTTTATTATAACAACTCACCTTTCGTACTACAAAATGTCTGTGAAACAAAATTTGCAATTGAGAATGAGACCGCAATTGCAACCCATAGAGCCTAATTGCTTAATATCAGTTTAATGAAGGAGACTCAATTATCAAACTATGATACATACAAATTTCAAGCAAGTATCAATTGGAAGCACACCTGAAAGTAAAAATCTCATATTGTCTAGGATGCTGGTGAGAAAAAACATTGCAACTTCATAATCGCAAATTTACTTTTATAATTTCTGTTCAATATTTGTCTTACATTTCTTTATGTGTGATTCATTTTATTGTATTTTTAAAGACTGGAATCACTGCATCAACACGTAATGTATGCAGGAATATGAGGAATATATCAGCATATTTTACCAAGTACAATGTTTACTGAAAATTGAACTTACAAGGACAGGACTGCAGAACTTGAAAGATACATTATCATTTTTACGAAGAACGTTAAGCAGCTGCCTAACATTGGGGGGGGGGGGGGGGGGTTAGGTAATTAAATGAGTTAAAGTCTACGTACCAACCGCTCACTGTCAATCACTGAAATATATCTCTTTGGCAAAGAACCTTCGGTATGGCTGATAAGACGATTATGAGTTTGACATCTCCAGTAGAGAAGGATAAGGATATGGTGACCACAAATCACAGCTCTGAATGTTCTAGTACTTGTACGTGTATATGCCAGGCATTAAGGGTAAGCTGAAACTATAGCACCAAACAAACAAGTCAAACAGCAGGCACGAGAAGGAAGTAAGGTGGTCGAGTTACCCTTAATTTGGTACAAAGTCCCGGGGAAGGATGTAATAAGTTCCTAAAGGATGTATTCGCGATATGAGATTACATTTTGGTTCGAAGTACGCCTACACTCTACAAGTTAGTTTTGTTGCGACGCTCCTGTCTAAACATTGGGAAATTATATAGTAAAAGAAGAATTTTAAGCATTCATCCTGCTAGTGAAAACAAACACCGTTTTTCCACGAGCTAACCGGAAAGTGTATAGGCCTATCTTACGGCCGCTAACACGCATACAAATAACTTGGGTATCTACCTCATTAAGAGAAATATAGACGAAGATTTTTGTATTTTGTTCCGTATGTAGCCTATATTTCAGAGATAAAAATAATGTATTGCTTCAATCATTTACCCACATTCACTCACTATCCCGTTATCTTAAGGGGGTGCTCCACCATTACATAAAATTGCACTTTGGCTGGAGGGTGAACCCTCTACATGTAGTCCCTAAAATTTTGTTTGGGTTGATTTTTGACCCTGTTATGAGAGGGCAGTGAATCCTTTGTTAGATGTATTTGGTAGTGATTTAGTTGGAGATTATGTTGTCAAGAAATGGTTGAAATTGATACCACCTGAGCCGATTGGGAAGTTTTGGCAAAACAGTGGACCCATCTCATATATTGATGAGTGACAAGGGAGGGGGCGATCACAAGTTTTTCATTCATGCGCCTGTAGCTCAAAAGTTAATGGTCATGCTACAAAAACTTTTATGTGCCTGCTCAAAATATCAATGATCATGGTACGCAAATCTGAAATCATTGTGACAGGCCTACTCGTGAGCTTTCATATGAGGGGTAGCTTGTGCCCGTTGAAAACTTCTACACGGGTCCAGAGGCCACGAAACGCCAAAAGTAAGTGTGTAAGTCAATGGAGGAATAATCAGTAGTGTGCCAGCATAATAGTCGGATAACATTTATTCAAGAAATTTCCTCTGCGCCAAAATATTGCCTTTAGTCCCTAACATTTTTGGAGGGTAAAGTTTACACGATGTCGTTGAAGGGATGAGCACAACCTGTGACGTAGATGTTTTAGTAGCAAATGGATTCAAGCACTCATTGCGTAAAAATGTTGGAGACTGAAGACACTTTATATCAACGTTTTGCCTATCCTTCCGCATTGGAAAAAGGCTGCTGATAAGTGAAGTGTCTAATTGTTAAGCCTTATTATAGATGCTCAAAATTTCAATGATCATGATGTTACTGACATTTGAAAACACTATGGACAGCCGACTCGGAAGCTTTGGTACGAGGGCGGGTTAGCTCGTGCTCATTGAAACCTGCAAGGGTCCCGAGGCCACGAAACGGACCAAATTTTAAATGCTGAGGTTAATAATAAAGGAATGATTTCGGGTTCGTTAAATACAGCCTTGTACATCCCCGTATGCAGGATCATATAATTGAAGGGGAGGGGGGGGCGGTTACTTCAAGTTTGACAAATGCCGAATATGGCGGCCTATGGAAGAGTGTAGTAAAGTGTACTCAACCCGGGCCCCAAACGCACTCCACCTCCTTCCCTTGATACGCACTTGAATGCAAAAAGTTTCTTCAGGATAAAGATACCAACCACAGAACAGCCGACAAGCTGGCCGTCAGTGGATATTTAAATTACCATATCATTACGGTAAGGATTTTGGAAAGAAGTCTTGGTATTTATTTAAACTTCAGAAAGCGCGTACATGTACTATCAATCATTCTTCCATTGATTCGCGTATACTTGATTCTGGTCCGTTCGGAGGTCTTTGAAAAGTTGTAGTATGTTAAAGTCACAAGTAAGTAAAGCTAAAAGTCTACAGCGCCCCGTGAAGAGCGCGAAAATGTTGTGTCCGAGTTGGAGGATTAGTGCTCTTGAGACCAAGGAAAGTCAGAGACTCAGGGAGAGTGATCGTCGTCGGGACAGTGGTGACACCAGAAGAGGGTAGGTGCCATGTCCCTCATGGAGGACGGATCTCCCACGGTCGTTTAAATTTCCCAGTGTAGTCGGGAAACGTTTAAATATGAAGTAGTCCACAATAGCCAGTCGCTCCTTGTGATTTACTTGATATTTTGATTCAAATGAGGGCAGATTCTGTAATAAATTCCCAAATTTTCCAATTGTACGGGCCGAAAATTTTTAATTTTGCTCTCGATGACCTTACTGTAATTCGTAGCTCTTGTCGGGGCTTCAGGCTGCAGTCCTACGTTGGGAAGTTTGGACCACCTGCATGTAGGGCAAATTCTGGCGCTACCCGAAGCTAGCGTCAGGATTTTCTTTTCTTAATTAGGCTTCGTTTTGTTAATCATATCTTACTGTAAATTTCCAAATCAGGTCACTACAGACTATTTCATGTAGCCTACATTATCAAGTCGTGCAACCCCCACCCTTTCCACATAACATTTTTTTTAGATTGCAATTGCTAATAGTTTTATGAATATTTTCCCATTCTTAGATGAAACCGATTTCATATTTCATGTAACTAGCATTTGATACGACAGGTATCAATACAAACAGGTCTCCCGGCTACGTATGTAGCCGGGAGACCTGTCTTTGTTGATACCGCATTTGCCTACCTTGCCAAAGCAACTCTTGTGTCTAGTGGAAAGCCATTCTGTAATGAATATTCATAATTACCGACTTTAAAGTGCTTCTCTTGTATTGCAACTATGGATTAAGTTTCTAGGGCTAAGCATCTGCGAACAATAGGTGACCAGTGTCCACGTTTCATGGTGCGATGATCTGTAAAAGAAGACAGCGGTTCCTTTAAACTTGACCAAGTTCCCCCCCCCCCGTTTTCCCTGCTGTCTGAAGGGGGTGCTCCACCATCACAAAATATTGCACTTTGGCTGGAGGGTGAACCCTCTACATGTAGTCCCTAAAAATTTTGTTTTGGTTGATTTTTAAACCTGTTATGGGAGGACAGTGAATCCTTTGTTAGACGTATTTGGTAGTGATTGAGTTGGAGGTTATGCTGTCAAAAATGGTTGAAATTGATACCACTTGAGCCGATTGTAAAGTTTTGGAAAGACAGTGGACCTTTGTCATATACTGGTGAGTGAAAAGGGAGGGGGGCGATTACAAGTTTTTTATTCATGCGCCTGTAGCTCAAAATTCAATGGTCATGCTACAAAAAAAATTATGTGCCAGTAACAACCAACTCGTGAGCTTTTCATTGGTGGGTCACATGCTGGCGTTGAAAACTTTGACAGGGAATGAGAGGCAGCGTAACAAGGCCCGTTTTAGTGTGTAAGTCAATGGCAACAATTAATGGTGGAGCGCCACCTTCTCCTTCCAATAGAAACAATAGCTATGACATTGCATGGTAATGCAAAGACCACTCTTTACCTTTTTACCTAGGTCGTCTTGAGCAACAAAGTTTATTCACCCCAATGGTGCCGAGAAAAGTTGCTTCCAACGATTTCCGGGAGTTGAGTAAAAGAGTATTCATAAAAGTTGGATATTTTCCCAAAACATGTGGAAGTTACCAAGTAAGTTGTTTTTGACATTAAACATTGAGAAGTACAAATGCTCCCTCGAAGTCTCCGTCGATAAATTTTATCGTTCACAAAGCACGACAAGATTGAATGAGGGCGAGGGCGCTAAATCAGTTTTAATACTGAGAGTATCAAAGATACTCGGTAAGATGTAACGATACTAAGAGTATTTATTGCCCATAAATTCGTTTTTTTTTTTGATACCAGACTGCTGTGCCCAATTTATGATCCCGTTTAGTTGTTATTAATGTTGAAGTCAGCAACGGAAACGACACTTAGGAAAACACTGCGCCTAAAGGTATTACCAGGATTTTGTAGTGGCGATAAGCTTAATCAACGCTTGCTGCGTAATTATAAAATGTAAAACGTTAAAAGGTGATTTCAAAAGGAATACCCATAACGCCTATAAACGCTACAAAGATGTATTCGAGTAACAGTTATATCATACGAAATTAAGACCAAAAACCGATACAAGGTATACATATCGTATATGCTTTATGTAATGTCTAATGTGATGTAATTTTCAAAATGTTTGAAAACTGACAAAAAGTAGCACCGAAGACCCCAACAATTTTATATTTCTTTAAAATGAGTCATTATTCTTGACCTTTGAAAAGCAGCTTAATTGCTGAAACAACTCCAGTCACGGTTAGAACGAAGAACTTTTAAGAAGTTCTACGATGGTATCGTAGTAGTACTCCAAATATCGTAATTTCCTGTGCTCCATACTATAATGTTTGGCTACTGTATAGACTTTCCAATAGTTTCAAAGAAGTAATTGCGAGTATAACGTACTGTAAGAGAGACGGTATAGACACTTGTTTAATAAGACTCAGAAAACTTTCATTTCAAGTCATCAACTTATTAGTTTAGCTAATGTATATAACAAAATATACATTGGAAATTATCTTGTCGACCTCAGACAAAGCTTCCAACAATGGAAATTTAAAAATATTAAAGTGTACTTCAAAAAAAAAAAACATAAATAAAATGAAAAACAGTAATAGGACCAACCGAGGTAAGAAAAAAAGTAAAACCAACTGCAGCAAGAAATGAAAATTCATATACTCTCTTAATGTAAAAGAGTGAAATTCACTCTGTGACGATTGCCTAGAGTGACCACTTTTTTGGAGTGGAAATAGACTGAATTCCACTCTGCTCGGAGTGGTAATTAACTCTAAATTAGTGGAAATTTCACTCGAAGGAGAGTGGAATTCCACTCGAAACAGAAAGTGGTCATTGTCAATCTTTTGGCTGGATTTTCACTCTTTTACATTTAGAGAGTAGATCTTATGCATTGACGTCACGCAACGTCAGTTTGGAGGAATGCAATGAAGCACCCTGCACGAACGGCGTAGATTTCGCACGGAAGTGTAGTAGACTTACTAGCGTATACGATTGGTTGACAAATCAGCTGTCTGCATTTGTTGGTGTAACTTGCAATGATACGCGCTTTTCATCCAAACGTGTTAGCACTTTCTGCTCTGTGACATCATATGCATAAGGTCTATACTCGACCCATTAATATCAAGAATATAAGTAAAGCAGGGAAAAGTATGTAGAGCTGTAAGACAAGAGGCAAGAAAAAAGGAGTTAAGAATAGTTGTAAATTTTACCTGCAGCTAGGTGAAATCTTCCTGTAAATCGTTTGTTTCCATCAAATATCCTAAGGCGTCTTTCTGAAGATAAACATTTAAACAAACAAGATTAAATCATGTTATTTGAAAAAGTAACTACTAACGCATGGGGAAACTGTTGTAAATGCACGACAAAGTCACCTGCAGTCCTAAGTCAGTCGGGCGGTTGACCACTGACTGTTTGGAAGCTTCTTCTCTGCTTTGAAATGATACTACCTCTTTTATATCTGATGCAGTAAAAGTCTTTTGAATATTGATCTTTACGGGAACTCGTGACCAGCTATTTCCACACGGCCGTAAAACATGCTGACTAATGTACTTAATTACATCAAATGAGAGGAATAATTTGTTAAGGTGATGGTGTCTTACAAAGTTTATATACCCGTTGGAACTCGCCCCACCCCCAAAAGGAGAAAGAATAAATGAAAATGATCCTTACTTTTAAAACTGATTGTGCTATTAGAAAAAGTATAGCAAATTATTTTAATATACAATATTTAAAAACATATTTTACATCAGTCATTGGGCAGATAATGTCAAACGCATCTACGATCAATTGTAATTTGGAGCACTTTATATACTATCTATTATCAACTGTATCACCGCTGTGGACGGATTTCAGTTTGTTTTAACTCATAACTTTACGCTCTTTCATGCAAATACCTGTTTTGTTACAGTTTTCAGACTACCGTTGGAAGGTCTGTTAATAAAATTAGTATACTATCTGCAAAAAGTTACATTAACTATAATGATAGCTCATAGATTCACAATGCGAAAACATTACTTCGACCAGGGAGTTGACAACTCCCGGCTTCGACTTACTGTACCAACATGAGCTATGAAAATTCCCTTGATTCGTCAGAGGGTGTTTAATGCCAAAGCTGTATAAAAAGGACTGGATGCGCAAGCAGAAGTACATTATACAAACAGTAGAGGTATAACCCATAGTAATGTAAACACAATTTTGTCACCACGACGGTGATCACAGGTCATGACTTCCACACTGGCAATTTACAATGACGCCACGAGTTCCTTGAAAAAGTTTATCATTTGTATTGTAACTTTTTAGAGATAGCGTTCATTTTCTTCATTAAATCTACTGTATCATCTAGAGAAACAGTATACTCGGCAGTATCTTCATCACATAATTCCTCTAGCTCTTTTTCTAACAACTCCAGGTTCGTATCTTCTTTGGCTGCTTTCCGTGCAATACCTGCAGCTGCAACTCCTCCGATTATATTTCTGACGTTTTGTTCAATTATTTGTTAAAAATAAATTTCCGGGTTCTCGGGGTCTTAAAATGGTACGGTTCAACAATTTGATGAGGATGTGAAACTTGTCACGACGCCAACCTTACCTGTAAAATTCCGTAGGAGCGAAGGGCTCTGAAAAAGTGTTGTTTCAAAACATTCTTGTTATCGAAAATCAAATACATTTCATCGGAAGCGGCTTCTAATGGGAACGAGTTTTCTTGATTGATTTTAAGTACCATATTTAGTTGGGGTGAGGGGGAAGGGGAAAATATGGGGCCGGGTAAACTCTCCATCATACCTTCAGACAGACACCACTGGTTTTACTCCTCCCAAAGAGTATAATTTCTTTTTGTGAATTACCTTGCTGAAAGTAGGCAAATTAGACGCACTAATAGGACATGAAATAGCATGGAGTATTCGTGCTTCAGAGACTAACAACTACTCATGAACTCACCCGTTTCACTTAACTCACCCACAGTGACTTATCCAGAATTTACTTCTAACATCTAAGAACAAAGAATTTGGGGGTGCATCTTTTAAGCCGCTGTCACACTACAACGAATTCAGATCGGATTCCGATCCGATTTTTGTGAGTTTTTATTAAAATCTTTTCCATTTCGGGTCAGAAAGAGCCCAAAATTTGCCAACCAGTGTAAATATATCATTTGCATCAGAGGTCTATGAAAATGAAATGTTAACTGATTTTTTTTCGTGACGTCACATCGACGGACAGCTTTTATCGGACACAGGTAGTCCAATAAAAGCTGTCTTTCGATGTGACGTCACGAAATAATTCGTATAAATTTAATTTTCGTAGTCTTGCGATAAAGATCATATAATTACACAGGTTGGCAAATTTTGGGTTCTTTCCTACCCGAAATGGAGAAGATTTTAATAAAAACTCACAAAAATCGGATCGGAATCCGATCCGAATTCGCTGTAGTGTAACAGCGGCTTTACACTAAGGACGGGTAGTTCCTGAAGCATTTAGGAGGAACAACCCTCCCACTGAATTCTGCAAAACTGAGCAGTTCTGAAGCAATTTGGGAATAAAATATAAAAATAATAAAGGATACTCTTCTGTCTGAGTCCTCAACCAGTGAAATGCACAATTTTAACTTTGCTCTGAAAATTCTCAAGGGGTAACTGTCTTCTGGTCCCCCATCCTCCACTTCTAAAGTGTTATGAGGCTTGAGTGATCTCGGGAAAAGTATTTTTACACTGTGTTCTTTCAGCAGGCTGCGTTTGGTCAGCCCCTCTTTAAGCCTATGAATGAACAAGGAATATACCGAACATTCTGCCACGCAGTCAATTCTTAAAGGTGCATCACTATATTTTCCTACTCCTTGTTCATGATGATATTTGGTCTGGTTCTCCTAAGCTGTTCAATTAGTAACAGTCTCCCCTTCAGTTACCATAGTGACCAAAGTAACACTGAAAATAACGTACCCCAGAAGAAGAAGTGGATATATCAGTCTTGTCATCTGCCACGAAGACCATTTCGATAAAGTCAACGAAAAACGTTCCTTGTCCGAAAGTATCGATATTGTGAAGGCACTTAGAAACGTTATGACAAAGACTTCTGAACGGGAATTTTCTGGCGCCCTCTATCTTCGTACCCAAATCAAGGTCAGTGAAGTCCTGTGAGTTGCTGAGAGTGACTAACAGCTTTTTCGTAACTTCTCTCACGTATGCAAGCTTTCCAACAATTGTAGCCGGTCTGGAGCGTTGTTTTGTCTCATTTATTTCACTCTGCAACTTATTTTGCGCATCATCTTTCAATAGTTCACATGCATGCCATTTGTTGCTTTGAACAAACTCTATAACCTCACATACTATGCTAGTTAGAGCCATGATATATGCTATGTCCTTTTGTAGTGTTATAAACTTTTCCAGCATTGGTTTGACAATTTTCCATTTTTGCTCGTTCGTAACAAGTTCATCACTGGAAAGTCCGATGACAAGATTAGCAAAACCAGTAACTGCATATAATAAACTGTAACGAAGAGGCTTCGTATATTTTTCTTCGTTTAGTGGCAATGCTGTAGCTATACTTACTTGAAAGTTGTTTGTCTTAATTATCATTCAGTGACGTGATGCTTTACACTCCGTCAGGCGTGACATTCACTTAAAGTAAGAGAACTTGCCTTTGTCTAGGCAGGAAGTTGGCCTGAGACATCGGTGTTACGTAACAGGTAGTGATTCACCGGGGAGAGCACGGGTTCCCTCCAGACGGTGGGTGGTATAGGCGCTGTCAGTCAAACGTATTTGTACTTGTAATTGGTCAGTACTGGGAAGCGCTGGATGGGAACCAGTTCTGATTGGTCGTTAATTTAGCACACTAAGGTATAGACATACAGTTAAGCTATAGTGATATCAAACCGTATATAATGTTATGTATTTTGAGGAATTAGGGGCTGGGAAATGAGCTTCCGCTCTGACTAAGTGGTCCCTAGCCCAACTGTCGCAGCTAAGAAGTTTGCAGCTTAGAAGTAAGAAGCAGAATCTAAAAGTACAAGTCCTGAAGGTCGAGTAGTTCGAGTTTGTTCGGCGCAACCCCGACGCCGGTGCAACCCTGACGCCGGCGCTACCCCGACGCCGGCGCTACCCCGACGCCGGTGCTACCCCGACGCCGGCGCTACCCCGACGCCGGTGTAGCGGGAAGATGTGTCTCCCGTGTAAAAAGAGTCCTCTTAGCAGTACCTCCACAAAACAAAATCCATGTACTGAAGACCATCAAGTATGGTACATAGTATTGTCACAGTCTTCACAGGGAATAACTAACTAACTAACAGGATTAAACATTTTGAGGGTATATACCTGCCCATTTTTTAACTAGTGACAACGGGGGGATCATGTCAGTCTACTCGTTTAACGTGAGAGAAAGTCAACATACTCAAGTTGGTATCACACTGTTACTGTCTCTACCCAAGACAACCTTGTTAAAATCATCATTACAGCGGTGAAAGACAAATAATTTTCTTTAATAACCATTACTTCACGAAAACTTGTATGAAATATAATATAGGATTTAATTATAGGCCTACACATGTACAGTAATTTCATTTTTTATCAGAGACAATGATAAAAAGTGGAAAGACTGAATTTATGCCATAAGCTCTGAAAATCAACCCTGAAAAATTAGTCTGTGTCCCACCGGACGATATTTCCAGGTTAAGTCCTGGAAACAGTGTCTGGAGAGACAGTTTTTCCCACCACATTAAGAAATTGTGTCCCGTCAGACACATTTTACTGTTACCATCTTTTCCGGACAGTAATTACAAACAAATCCCACTATTAAATACTGTCCTTTTTTGCCACTGTCCGCTAGAAACACACAGTGTTTTGATTATCCGCAAATGATTTTGGCAACGATAAACTGAGGCATCAGTATATGGTTGACCGCGGTGGACATAAGACGGACTGAACTCAACGCGTAGAAAACAGACCATGAACCAATCAAATCCACGGATCGTTGGTTATACCATTACACAATGGGATAGACTAGAATGCATTGAAAACAGAGGGAACTTATGAAATGATTTTGGTTTGATTTGGTTGATTATTAATACTCTTCCACATGGCGTAGTGTGTAGTGGTACTACATTAAAGTATTTTACAGTGTTTTAAACCGGTAGTTTCTCAATACATTAAAGTAGTACTTACAAACACGCCCACACCATTAGCTGAAAAGGCAGACAGTGTGTTTGGGACGCCTGCAGACCAAAATACACACGAACAGCGAACATTCAATAGAAAACAATATCCGTTTCAACAGAAGGGGGCTACAAACAGAGGAAAGAGTAAATGTACATGGAATTTCAGAATTTCAGGTCGAATTTTCGGATACACGCATGTTGCAAAGAGAAATGTGAGAGAAATGTGTCATTTTGGACCCGCGTGGGTTAAATTGAAAACCGGTAAAACTGCTTCACCTTGACAGACCGGGGCTTACAAAATAATGCACTTAGTTTTGACTTTACAGAGTTTCATGCAAACAAAACAGTCAGCTGTGGTACTATAGACAGTGGTGTACTTAGGTTAGGCCATTGGGACATGCCCCCTCACTTATGCCGATCTTTTTAAGTTCCTAAAAATACGTTAACTTTTTTAACACAAGTTTTACTTCAAAAGGTAGCATATGTGGCACCAGATTGCATGTATTAAGGGCACCTAATTTTTCAAAAATGTTCAAAGGGGGAGGGGACACCCCATTAGCCATGGTCCTCCCTCACTAATGCCGATTGTTTCTTGTTTTAGTTCCTAAAAATACGTACATTTTTTTAACACAAATTTTACTTCAAAAGGTAGCATATGTTGCACCCGATTGCATGTAAGGACACCTAATTTTTCAAAAATTTTCAAAGGGCAGGGGACCCCACCCCTTAGACCCCTCCCCAGGCAGGCGATCACACAACATACTGCATGGCCCCCGTGAGAGAAATCCTGTCTACGCCACTGACTGTAGGATTGCCTAGTTAACTCAGAATAAAGACTCGGGTGTTAACGCCTCCCTGGTCAGAAATTTAGGTTTGCTTGAGTGGTTAAGTTCACGTTCTGATTACCTGCAGGGATGAAGAAAGATTTGTATTGTATACAGAAAACCTTTCAGTGATGTTTCCGCCCAGATCTTTGACTCTCTGTGCATTCCCTGGTCCATAGGTTGCAGCGCCAGAGGGGGCTGGGGAAAACTGCATCGCCGAAAAAAATTAAGAAGAATCGGGATACCGGGAAAAAGAAAAGAGAAGGAGAATAATTAAAAGAAAAGAAAAGTAAAATAAAGCCGGGAAAATCAAAACGACAGACAAGAAAAGAAATAATATGAATAGGGGTGATAACTGAATTTAGGTAAGGTGGGGAAGAGGAAATTGGCTTGGTAAATTTGGAAGGAAATGTGGATGTTACTAGTTCTGTGGTAGACAGGGCTATAGGGATGGTGGGAAAAACGAACGGGACGAAATAGCCTGAAAGAGTGAATGGCTGGGAAGAATGGAACAAGGACAAGGGCTGCAGAAAGGCCGACTTTGCAAGAGGGAGAAAAATAATGAGCGGAGAGAAAAGAAAGGGAAGGAACAATAAAAGGTCAGTTGCGGGGAAGAAACGCCCAGGAAAGCATGATATATAACTTAGCAGGAGGAATTTCGGGAAACAGAGATAAGGAGTAATGGCAGCGCCGAATCCAAGGGGGCGAAAGGGGCGTACGCCCCTATTTTCAGCAAAACAATGATTTTTGTGACAGAATTTTAAACCTCCAAGCCCATCTGATTGCACCATGCACTTTCTACAGACGTTTACGCCCCCTCTCTCATTTCTGGATTCCCGACCCTGAATAGGGGAAGGAACAATGCAGAGAGGCAGGAGATGTGGAAGAAGGAGACGGACGGAGCTATAAGCTAAAGTTTTTATTACTGATTTTTCTGGATACTTAAAGACATACACTCGTCACCCCAAAGTATATTTTTAGTGTGGGGGCATCAAAAATCTTAGTTGGTGACGGCTCTTTGATTAAGAGCAAAGTTTGAAAATGAAGTTAGAGTAGCTTACATTCCACACAATGCAACGGGGCTGTAACGTACTCGATTCTGGACTCGAGTCCATGCTTTGTCGGACTCGGAAATGGCTCAGAATGGGAGGTACTGGAATCTGAATTGGTTCGGAATGGGCTGCAGCTGGACTCGGACTCGGAACCGATTCAAGAAGAGTGCACAAAAATGAAAGTTAAATATTTGTTCCCTAGGGCTACATTGTTATTGATGCACAGTTCAACATATAAATGGTCACATACAGTCGATTAAAATACAGCTTGAACCAGGGCATGAAATTGACTCCTAAAATGCCCGGTTTTAATTAAATGTAATTACAAAACAGTACAAAAAGCATGATGCCACATTCGCCAAATAGCTGGACTCGGAATTGGCCCGGAATTGAAGAACCTGGAATCGGATACGGCTCGGAATTGAAGGGTATACTGGACTCGGGATTGACCATGAATGGTGGTCACTTAAATCTACATTGGCCCGGATTCGGGCCAGGTGGACTAGGATACAGCCCTGTAATACAGAGAGAGAGTTTGGATTTACACTGGGGGGGGCGTGCCCCCCCCAATCGATTTCAGAATTTTTTTAAATTTTAAAATGATCCCAAAAGGCGTTTAAGCACTTGCGCGCGAGGGGGTGTGGGAGGGGGAGTTGCCCCTCCCACGGTGATATGAAAATATGTGATTTGGTGCATACTTTATACGATATTTTGTATGCAAAAGGAGACATATTATTATGTATCTTGTGAAATATTTTGTAGGAATAACCATAGTTAATACATATTAACTATGGAATAACTATATAGAAATCAAATACACAACATACATATTGCTGGCAAATAATTTATCATTCTACAAGTATGCAGAATCACATAACAGCTTCAAACAAGTGTAAGGTGTTGCTTTTGTACATAGGCCTACCACTAGATACTATGTGTTCCTGATATTTTAGGCGTACAATCTGTCCCCTTCCGGTATCGGTATGGAGTTGGCAAGTACGCTGTCAGTGCTCCGCGTCAACCGGTTGGCGAGGAGCGCGAGAAAATCTTGGTCCAAAATGCCTCCCAGATCGCTGGAAATGGCACTTCCCAGGCCTATTTGTCGCACATAAATAGGGGAAACACTAGTAATATTGTAAAAAAAAACATAAAAAATACCAACATTTTGCTCAAGGGCGGCTGCCCCTCCTCCCCCCCCCCTTGGCTACGCACCTGTTCCAACAAGATATGATCAGTTCCAAAAATATCCCTAAGATAGCACCATTTTGCATCTAGGCAACCTTAAATTAACAAAAAAATTTCAAAGAGGAGGGAGACCCCTCCCCTATTTCGGCATCTTTATGAAGTGACAAAAAGGATTCCACACTGCTGTATACAATCGCAGGGGCACCCAAAAAGTTACAATTTACGGAGACTGGGGGGGGGACTGAGGTGGCATTACGACTGTTCTCCCCCCCCCCCCCCATCACCAAATCCTGGCAGCGCCCCTGTAGCAAAGTGTAACTGAAGATGAAAGCGCGTGTAGCGCGGGAGACATTTTGTAATTTTAGAAATAAAAAAGTTACAGAAAACAAAATACGTTCTTTATTAAACGCTCTTTGGGGTTATTTTTGGTCAAATCCTGGAGTCATATCAGGGCCAACGTTTACAGGTAGTAAAATTTTATTTTCGATCGATTTTTCTTGTAGGGCACAGTGATGCGTACGGGGGGACACGGGCCACGTACCCCAACCTAGCTGGGGGCCTGGAAACCCTTAACATGATCCGTCGTCTCCACTCAACCCTTTCCCCATCATTATGTCTTTTGTGCTATTAGACTACCAAAAAGGCCAGATTTTGATTCCATTTTTGTAAACATCCAATGCCACTTTGGAGATAGTCAAATGCTTTAATCGAATGATAACAATTTATTAATACCTTAGAGTCTCGGGGTCTCCGTTCCTTGGACCCCCAATTTAGCATTGTCCCTGGACCCACTAGGGGTCTTACAGTGGGACCCCGGGCCCAACGCCTACAGGGGAGCACTGCCCGTCACTACGAGGCCTCCAGAGGAGCTCGGTCCTTCATTTTGGGGTGTCCGTTTTGAGGAACGCTTGAACCCTAGTGCCCCCTCTTCGAAAAGTCTGGGGACTCCACTGTGTGCTTGGCCCAACTAGTAAACCTGCTGGGACCTTTGCACACAAGTGAGGCTACCAAGCGAACGAAAAGGTTAAAAGGTTTCAGAAACCTAACAGAGCAGTATACTTCAAAGTATCTGCGGTCTTTAACCCCACTCCACGGCACAAAGATGCTACCTGTCTAATTACAAGACAGAATGTCCGTTAAGAACGCATTACTTCAAAACTTTTGAAAAAAGGGACTGCCTACGTAGTATCAGATAATGCTACCGCCTACGTATTTTAATTTATTTTTCCTCATTTTTCAATGGGGGGCATGGCCTGCTGCACTCCCCGCTGGATACGCCACTGCCTATGACGAGGCCCGGGACCGTATTCTGGGCCTCGACTAGGCCGGTCTAGTCTCTAGAACGGAGAAGCAATTGTATAATACGGCTGACTGAAAACAGATCCAGGATGCAATTTTTAATGAAAAATGCAATCTCCTTTTAAAAATTAGTAGTTCCTTGTAACAGTGTGGTACTGAATCATCTTTGTATGACACCATGGTAGTGACCCAGAGACTTAATAAGAAAGGAAAGATGTTTGATCGTGTCCGTTCGACTGAGGCTTAAATGATGTCAGATCTCAACAACCACCCATCATGACCTTCAAAAATTGCGAAATTTTGCCAAACAAGTGCTCATGGACAAAAGTATTATTTGATCCAAAGGACATGGCCTTGCCTTGAATCTTGGAAAGTAATTTTACGCATTTTTGGTCAAAGTTTGGGACTTATTCTTGAGTTTGTACTAGTATATCTTTTGACACTCCGCCGAGTCCACTTATGTCAAAGTTAACTTACGGTCTCCCTCAGTTCACTTTGACATCCCATAAGTTCACTTTCGGTCTCCCGCAATAAAAAGCAAAATGTTGGAAAGTCGCTTCCCAACACCCCAGGGCCATACATGTTCAAGGCGACTTCCTCCGTAACCGCGTTTCGAAGGACAGATTTTCCTGTTGCTTATATGCAGACATTATTTCCTCGTAAAATTGTGTCCCGCGGACACATTTTCCTGTGGCGGGTGGACACTATTTCCTGAGAAATATTGTCCTTGGGGACATATTTTTTTGGAAAATGTGTCTGGTGGGACACATTTTCCAGGAGAGACACCATTTCCTTTTACACCGGCGCTACCCCGACGCCGGCGCTACCCCGACGCCGGCGCTAACCCGACGCCGGCGCAACCCTAGCGCCGCCTGAGTCCTGCAACGCACTGCTGTAGCGACAGTTTGAGTATCCTGTATATAGAGTTGCTGGTTAGCTATGTTTTAATTATGAGTTATAATGTACAGTGTTCGTGTATCACCTTTTTCATATTATTTGTCTTGATTTAGTAGCCTAGAATTAGATATGACAAACTTAACACCTGTGTATTAGTCTCTCTCTTTCTCCCACGTGTACCTCCCTGTTCCTGTGTGCCGTATACCCAGCCGAAGGTTTTACCAGCCCCCTACAGTTCTTGTGCCAGACATACTCCAGACTCGACAGAGGCTAAAACGTTACAAAACCAATGCCAAGACTATATGGGGCTAACAATAGACCGAACACAAGTGCGCCGATGGCATAACGCCGATCTTCTTCCTTTTTCTTCCTCAATTGCATCTGAACGGGAGTGATTCGTATTATGTCGATAACTTCTTTGGCAAAAAGAATACTTCTTGCAGTATAATCTAACCGGTATGGCTGCAAGGAAACAACGCAAATTACAAATGAAAAACAGTCTATTTTATGTTTACAATACAGTTCGAAATCTATAAATCTTCCTGTTACCTGTATTTCCGGGATGTTCTTTAGAATCAATTAAACTATCCAATGGAAGCTTTCATAATACATGTATGTATTGACTAAATATCAAACTTCAATCGCAAAATCCACTTTCAAACGTTCTTTAACAAAATATCAAAACACATAATCTTAAGGGAAGACATTTAACAAAGGGGGGTATTTGCTTTGAAATTTGTTCCAATAGCAAAAAATTATGACATAAATTTTGACCTGAAAACAATACTTTTGTGCCCTGAAAACTAGTTTTGCTCACTTTGTGCACCTTTATGTCAAATCAAACTATGAGGGTGTTCATATGTTTTTCGTTTAAGCAATTTGGAATGGCATTTACTTTGTAAGGTAAAGTCGTGTACCTTTTGATGCAAAAGTTGTGAAAGTTAGTGACAATTTGTGAGACAGTCGATCTGGTCTACCAACCTCTGTCACTCTCACTAAGAAAGGAGCATCAAGAACGATGTAAGGTGGAAGCATTTCCAATGAAAATGACAATAGCTTCGTCAGTAGTCGGAAATAAAGCTTAATTTGTAAACCGGTTGTACCACATTCTAAAAAATATCTGGTGAAATTTTCACCAGATACCATGTCCATATGCCACCCACACAATCCTGGTTAATTTAACCAGGAGTTCTTATTCGACTTAACGAAAAAGTGGTTAAAAACTAGAATAATAACCAGGTATTGGTTAAATTCACCGGTGTATTGGTTCATATGACCATTATGTCCTGGTGAAATAAATAACCAGGATTGTGTAGGTGGCATATCAACACGGACTGGTGAAATTTCACCAGATGTTTTTTAGAGTGCATTTGATATAATATGATGAATCCAACTGGTATCATAAAAATCTAATTTAAACAGTGAAAGTTACGTTTACATTATTCAGCCTACCACAACGAGACGTTTGAAGTTAAATATTTTATCAACACCCATAATTTTCATTCCTTTCGTCCATTTCTCAAACTATTACAATGAAGAACTAAACTGATAAAGGGCTTTCATGTGATTAATATATCTCTACAATAAATTATTGTTTTAGAGTATGCGGGACACAGAAAACATTTCGTCCCCTTAATTACATGACGTGTTAGAATTTAGTACAACAGTGAAACTTTTACTAACCATGAGTGATTTTATTATTTCTTTCAACTTTTCTTAGGGATCCTCCTTTGTTAGTGAACAGGAAGAAGTTGTTGCGGAGTTTCTTTCGATTACCTGAATGGAAAGTTGAGACAATTATGCTCAAATTACAAGTAATGTATGTGACGATTCATAATTAGTTATTTCTGACCAAAAATAGAATTCAGGTGACTCTTAAGGCTTCTTTCTAAACTCTTACAAATTCATTTGATTTACTTTAGATATTAACCCTTCAATATTCTGGCAAGTTCTAGCTAATAAGAAATACACACAAATCTTGTCATTCTGTACTCTGTGTGATACTTGAATGCATCTGTCATGAGGGTGATTTTTTGCCCTTTAATAATTTGTTATGTGAGATAATAGCTGCAGATCACATCTTGCCAGCCACAAATCCAGCTCATATTCATTAAAAGAGATGGAACCTTTATGTAAACATCTTAAAACATTTTTCAAGATTGAAAGACCTAAATCTGATCATGTAGATATCAGATATGATTTTTGTAACAAGGAAGACATTTTGCTACATGAACAAAAATATATGCACGTTTATATCTCTTATGTTTTGAGAGTATGCTTGTAGAGAGAGAGGGATCAATGGGGAGTAAATGTTGGCTTGTTGTAAGCCTGTAAGGTATACCTCTATTTTGTTCACCCAAATTGTTTTAAAAGGAGGAATATTTTCATGAATTTTTTGGTTGATTTAGAAGAAAATTCTCTGTGAGAACCTATATATCATTGTAAAGAGCAAAGATTGGGAATTTGAATGAACATTTTATTTTTGTGAACTAATCTCATTATGTATGCAAATATGCAAATTAGATGACATCACGGTTTTTCATAGAAAATCGTAAAAAACCCATACAGATCACTATTATTTTGTAATTTATAGTGCAGGAGATTGTTTAGCTTTCTTTTCTCTTTCATTTGATACCAAATTTGAGGAAACTGGACCAAAAATGAGGAAGATATGCCCATTTTCTCTTGCTATACAGCCCACACTGAACTAACACACACTGACCTTATGTGACCTCTACACACAACGCTATGGGAATGTAAACAACTTTGGATCTAAACAGAGCCGAGTCAGCTTTGTAAGGTAGCTCTAAATGGACATTTTAGTGAATAGAAAAGTCGGAGGGGTGTTGTGGGTTATAATTTTTGATATTGGGAGGGGATTTTTGGGTCAGAAATGCAGGTATTGGGTCAAAGTTGACGCATTTTTGAAAACTAAATATGTCTGGTCCTTTGAACCTCTCTAACTCACCCTACCCTTGTAATTTATGCATATCTTTTGGTATTGTTTTGTAAGGAATCTTGTAAACGACATTTTAGTGTTTGAATGAAAAAGATCGGACTTTCCGTTGTTGAGTTATGATTTTTTTTCTGGATTGGGTATTATGCGACTGAAAATGTAGATTTTGACCGAAAATGACGCATTTTTTGAAAATTATACTTGAAATATCTCTAAACTCCCTATACCTGGCATCTAATCACCTCTCATGGTGTTTCTTTAGGTTCTAAGGTATTCAGAAAAAAAAAGTGAGTAGGGTGACCTTTTCCTAAGTGCCTGAACTTGACTTTTGAAAATTATGACGTCATTTTTAGCATTTTTTGAGTTTTGGGATCATTTTTTGAATGTAAACAACTATTTATCGATGTTTTGTGAAAAATTTGCAAATACAACCCCCTCCCCCCCCAAAAAATAGTGGCATTGCACAGAACTTTTTGTAAGCTTTCTTTTGGTGGTTAAATGAAGGCTGAGGAGTGTATATTGACAAAGTTATATTTTTTTTAACAGGCAGCTTTTCGGGGTAATGGGCTTACCCCACTGAACAAAATAGAGATACATTTCACATTACATCATTTATAACCAGTTATTCCACGAAATCCGACGCGTCACTTCCTTCTGTTGAAAGAAAATTCAAGGGCGTCGACTCACTCGTTCCGTCCTGAATTTTGAAAGAAATTAGGAGTCCTTTAGGAGTATAGAAAAGATGAAGCCTTAATTCAAGTTGCAAAAACTGAGAAAAGAGAGCATTCACAGCGGCGTAGGAAGATGTTTGACAATGGGGGGGGGGGGGAGGCAGGCCAGATGTGACTTCTCAACCTTGAATCCCCTTCCCACACTAAAACACATTTGCTCAATGTGATTCCTCTGATTTTAATTTGAGCAAAATAAAAATATTCAAAGCAAAAGGAAACAAAAAACAACACCATGGAGGAGTGATTTTTTGTATAGGAGGCTCTGGAGGACTGGAGTTTTTTTGGGGGGGGGGTGACTCCCGTTTACTATCTAAGCGGAGCGCCACCATAGGTTGGCGCGGAGCGTACCAAGAAAATTATAGATTTGAATACGTCCCAGATCGCCGGAAATGGCACTTGTCAGGCTTGATAGCAGCCATCAAGATGTGCAATTTTTGTGAAAAAATGTAAAGCTTGATTTGATTTGTTTTATAAAACACATTTCTGTGAGGACAGATTAGTTGAGCTGGCCTGGACTTGCCGGGTCCCAGGATTGGAAGTTTGAACCCCATTTACTATCTAAGCAAAGTGCCACCATAGGTTTGCGTGGACGGAGCGTACCGAGAAAATCTGAGATTTTAATACATCCTAAATCACCGGAAGTGGCGCGTGCCAGGATTTTCGAGGCCATCAAGATGTGTCCTTGTTGTGCAAATTTTGTAAAGTTTGATTTGAATTTAACACTTTAAGTCTGTTACAATCTATCCGACTTCATTCAAAATTGTTCAGCGTTGAGTTATCCCCCATGGATTTCAGTGGATTAGTTGGAACTGAGATTTTCTACATCTAGAGTCTGTTAACTTATTATTAAGTTGAGTAGAGGTAGCCCCACGATTTGCCCGGCGAACGGCCAACGACCCGAATCTCCGACAGCCCCAATGTCGTCGAGTATTGGTGAGGTGGGATTTGAAGAAAGCCTGTGTACTAGCCTCCATTTCATTCGGGTCATATATTGCATAAAATTGTATAATACTAGAGAAGCTAAGTTCCGAGTTGATTAAATGTCTTTTCCGGAATCTAAACTGTAAAACTGCAAAGCGCACGAAGCGCGCGAAAATTTTTCGGGTCATTTTTCACAAAAAACATAGGCCTATGTAATTATTAAAGAAAATAAGAAAGAAAAGCTGTAGGGGTTCTAGACCGTATAGGAGATAATAGGCATTGTATCGAAACTACCTTGACTATCCGATGAAATAGCCAAATATTGCTCGGTGAGTCCTTCACCAACTGGCCGTACCGCATGACACACAATGAGGCTGTTTCTTCACTGTTGCTTATGATATAATTTTTATTAAAATTAATAAGCCATTGCATTACTTTTACTAGATGATCGTCGAAATCAGTAGATCCTCTTGTCCCCTTTGAAGGCGCTACCCGAAGAGGATTCAAGATTCTCTTCAATTAAGAGGATAATAGAAATGAATGTTTTGGGGGAAATTTAGCGTAACAAACATTGTCCTGATCAGTGTTTCAATTTCCTACATGCCATGCTTGCTTAATGTATGATTCAGTCTTTTAACAATTATATCAATTATCTTGAAGCTGATGCAAAATTTAAAAATAGTTTTATTCCGCAGAATCAAATATCTTAATGGAACAGACCTTGACAAACCCTAGATGTAATATTCCTTACGACCCAGCACATTATGAAAAGTATAGAATTGTCAGAAGCAATTAAGTGGAGTATTTCGTTCTTTTTTCAGTTCTTACTCCAATAACTTTATTAAACGTGTCAGAGTTTCAGAGTTTTACTCGAGTGTATCTTAATTGTATGAAAACAATTACGGCATTTGTTGCTAGGTGTTTCTCATATACGTCATTTTCGTTTGTCACGATTGAGGACACTACAGAAACACGATCCAAGGAGTCCATCTCGTTTGCATTCTCCTAAAGATAAAAAACCCAGACATGTTCAAGTTTTAATGGTTTTAATGTAGTCTCGCATGTATTCTCCTAATGAGTTTTTAATTTTATAACCATAACATTATTACCTTTGTCTTTAAGTCTCTGACTAATGCTGAAGCTGTAATCAATTGATTTAGAAGTTCGAAATAAAGCTCCTTCAATTAACTGTATGCCACGTTTAAACAGAACCTACGTATACATTTAAAGGGTATTTGCTTGTGGTCGACTCATGCTCAGGAGAGCTTTTTCTGCTAGGTTGCAATAATTTTTAAACCTCTCTTACTTGTTCAACATCTTCTTTCGAATTTTTATGCTTTCGGCAGCAGATCAAAATTAAAAAGATGACAAAACATGTCAAGACTGCTACAATTAATACAGGAATAATAACAGCAACAGTCTTTGAATCAGTTGCTGTAGTTGAACATCTCTGTGTTAGAAGATAAAGAAGAGAATAAATGAAAATGTCAGAAGTAGCCACAATTGCATTTTGGGACACACTCATACAAGATTAGCACCAACATCTAAATCCCAACAAATTGTTGTATATGTAATGTAGAAATTTCATAGAGTCGCTATTGTCATTTTTTCTTTGCATTTAGTATGTGCACATAATTTTAGCTGCAGTTCTACTATATATAAAACAGTGTAACCACTTCCTGGTATGAGGTACTCCTCACTGAGGCAATTTCAATTTTGATCATCAGTAAGGACACAATTTTATTAGAAATAAAGGAGTATTTTAAGGTCAGTAAAATTGTGCAACGGATAGAACTTTAAGAAATTTGCCCTGTCAGATCTTGAAACAAGCAGTACATAACGTCTACATACAGTTATATTCTTCCAAATAAAGCTGCAAGATTTAAGTTTCTTACATAGCATGTACTTTCCACCCTGGCAACGAAGATATATTATCCAACGACCTAAATATCAGAGAATGAATTGATTTTCCAAAAAAGTATAGAATAGCTTGCACTGTTTGGAAAAAAATAATATTGTAGCATTACCATTTTTTAAAAAAAAACTGTAGTCTTAATTATTCAGCTTTTGTTGTAAGGGGCAAGATGAGTTCTTCTCCTCTACAACTCATGTGTAAACCGGTCTATCGCATTCGGATCCTAGGATCTGTAGTAGTGCCCCGTGAGGTCCAGCGACAGCATTTCCAAGTTGCAGATGGGATTTATCAAGTTAAATTTTTATCAAGTATTCACTAGTTTTCAAATTTATCAAAAACGCATTATGCACGCCGCAGACATTAACAGGAGGCAGAAGTGGCACCAGCATTGGTTTTGGGTTGTAGTAAAGAAACAATTGGAAATTTTGGGCGTTAATTGCAGAAAAATTGAAAATTTTGAGTTGTTATTGAAGACACTTGGAAAATAATTGAAGAATCTCGAAAAAATAGTCTTCCCTCCTTGAGGTTAAGAACAAGTAAATTGGCTGGACGACTGGTCGCTGTCGCTGATTACATACTTTAGTGTACCTAGTAAGGCTCTCGGAAGAAATTGGTAAATTTCCTTGAAGGGGGTTGGGGCAGCTTTCCTCGACATGGAGAACACCCTGAGGGAAGGATTACAAATTTTTGGACACAATCAAGTATTTAACTACCTTTAAATGCGTGAAGGACGCACTAAGTACATTAAAGATTTTCAAAGGGAAGCTCTCACTCGTTTGTTATTTGGTACCCGTATATGCACGGCATAAAATTAATTGTTATTTCATTATTTTTAACAACAGACAAACATCTGGTAGATTGAGATAGTGGCTAGAGAGGGAGGTGGATGAGGGACAATGTACGAAGGGCGTTCTTTGTCTTCTTTGCGTGGGAGTTTAAGTGCAACTTTCTGGTTTGACAATTCCGTGATGGGTTCTGAAAGCATGCCGTGTTCCTTGCTACGCTCAAATTGTATTATTAGGCACTATTACACCATGAAAGTCCATTTCACAGATCCTGTTTCCGAGCAAATGCTGATGGTAAATGGCCACAGTCGTAAGTCATAAGTTGTTTACAACAAACCAGCGCCCTCTAAAAACCATCACCCCCTAGATTGAAATAGACAAGTGAAACCTGAAAGATGGAACAAAGAGTTTGTGGCCCATTAGACCAAACTGAAATGGTTGCATGCGCCATTGATCTCCACTATTTTTCATAATCTACCTGAAGCAGTCACTTCTATCATGCTGGAAATATATCTGGTCCCTCCAAGAACGTCCAAGTGTAAAGACTGTCACTTTCACAACTCATATCTGGCAAAATTAAAGATCCGTCACCAGTAGCACCAGCCTCCGACCAATACTCTAACAAAACTCTCTGTTCCGTTCATTGCAAACATAAGAGTGTTTGACTTGTGTCCAGTTACTTCCAAACTATAATTAGTGGATCATTTGCCTCGCTACATGGAATTTTAGAACTTACATTAACAAAATATATTCGTCCCGTTTCACTTTCCTCCATTGATAGCCAAGATTGTTCAGTGTATCAATGATCACCACACTATGTGTAGTGTATAGTTTATAAGGTTGGTTTTGTTTGTTCTCAAAGTTGATGAAAATGTCCACTTTCCGTCTTCTGATAGCAAAGTCTCTCCCTGGATTTTGTCTTCACCTTCATGGGAAATCCTGTATCATTCCAATACGACAGCTTGCCTTGAGAGGTTGTAGCTACAAGTCAGTTCAACCGAATCTAAATCTCCAACGATACACAAACGATCATTGTTGCATGCGCTTATGTGAGGGAACCTCTGTTTAGGAAATACTGCGAATGAAATAACACAGATTTCAGGTAGTCACATTTTAGGACAAGTAATGTTATTGAACAAATTTCAAACCAGTGATTAGTTACTGTTACATGGATGACACGATACAGGCTTAAAATCATATAAGGTAACATCATAACATCTTATAACTTCAAACGAGTGATTAACTGGTGCAAAAGTTTAACTCCCTACTGACACTGGACAACCACGGTGTTACAAGACGACCCGTCAGGAACACCGGATTGAATCCATCGACGAGCGAGTGGAAAGTTCCAGAGACGTTCAACTTCAACGCAGCCTTTCTAGAACTGTCTAGATGTGAGAACTGTTTACGTCATGTCCCTATTACAACTACTGTGTGTTCTAGAAGTTTCTATTAAGGAACGTTCTCGTAATTGCTGGACTGTGTGCACTAGAAGTTTCTGTTAAATTCTGGAGGGTTCTCGAATAAAAGCCTAGCATATAAAAGGCAGTTCAACAACTGTTGTGGCGGAGAGACATCGAGAGATATAGCATAAAACTTCATCAAGCCCAGACACTGCTGAGATATCCTAAGCCAGCCACTGACACTGAACACTTGTGATAAATTGCCTTACGCCGTTTCTACGCTGTGTATTGAGATTGTTATCATCCATCATCGCTAGCCTTGTCGTTATTCGCTCGTGGAACCAGTTCCTACGCTACAGCACGCTGCAGGTCTACTACTGTACCATCGTCAACGTGCATGCACTACCAGCCCTTGGACCAGACCAGGCAAATATTAATTAAAGGATTGTGAGTAAGTCTAATTAATTAATTATTGTAAATTTAAGTGAGATAAGGAGATTGTAAATAATCATTAAGTTGTTGAATTTTAATCTCGTTCTTCTGTGATCTTTCGCTGTTATTGGTTTGACTTGCGACCACAAGCCGTAACAGAATTGGTGGCCTAACATCCGGGAACGAAAAATACTAGAAAATTCGAGAAATTCTGTTGTGACTCGTAAGCAACTGTGTTTGCTCAGACTTCTTATTTGTTTGTTGAAGGCTTGATACAATTTCAAAATGCCATTCAACTTAGATAAATTCGTGGCTAGTCCCTCAGTCGAGGAACTAGATTCATTAAAGAAGTCTGAGATTGTAAAGGTCGCAAAACATTATGGCATTGAATTTCAGCCTTTAATGCGGAAAGACGAGATTAAAAGATATGTTCTAGAATATCTTGTGGATGAAAGTATCCTACCTAGTACAGTATTGGAAACAGCGATCACTGTGCCAACTGACAACACATTTGAACTGAAAAGGCTTGAAATGGAAATGAATAAGGAGATTAGATTAAAAGAAATGGAAAGAGAAAGGGAAAGAGAGGAAAGGGAAAGAGAGGAAAGAGAAAGGGAAAGAGAGGAAAGAGAAAGGGAAAGAAAGGAAAGAGAAATGCAAATGCAAAAGGAAAAAGAGGAAAGAGAAATGCAAATGCAAAAGGAAAAAGAGGAAAGAGAAATGCAAATGCAAATGCAAAGGGAAAAAGAGGCAAGAGAACATGAATTTAGGTTGAAGCAACTAGAGTTAGGGGTCATAAAAGCCTCAGACCCTAAAATAGGCTTGGATACTGGGGGATTCGATGTTTCTAAGCACGTAAAATTTGTCCCCAAATTTCAGGAGGATAATGTGGAGAAATTCTTTAACCATTTCGAAAAGCTGGGTGAGCAACTAAAATGGCCAAGAGATAAATGGTCCATACTCATCCAGAGTAATTTCACAGGCAAGGCTCAAGAAGTGTATTCCGCTCTGTCAATAGAAGACAGCATGGATTATGATAAGGTTAAAAAGGCCATATTACAAGCCTATGAATTGGTGCCTGAAGCTTATCGCCAAAAATTTAGAAAGTATCGTAAGGCGGATACACAAACATGCGTAGAGTTTGCTTATCAAAAAGAAAGGCATTTCGATAGATGGTGTGCTTCCAAAAAGGTCTCCACATTTGACACTTTAAGACAACTGATGCTGGTCGAGGAATTCAAACGGTGTGTGAATGATGACATTAAGACTCACCTTGAGGAAAATAAGGCTGACAAGTTGAGTGAAGTTGCAAATTTGGCTGATCAGTATGCACTTACCCATAAATTTGGTAAAGTGGGTCAGACTCAAAACAAGGGTCAGTTTAGTAGGCCAAATAAGAAATATGGCAATAATAGTGGCACAACAGGTAACAGTGGATCTCAGTCTGGTTCTGTCTCTCCAACAAATTCTGGTAAAAAACAACCAGATTCAAGTCGTCAAAAGAACGACCAGGTCAGCTCAAACAAAGCTGCCTTTAAAGACATAAGTTGTGGTTTCTGTCACAAAAAGGGCCACACAATGGCAAATTGCTTCACATTGGCAAAATTAAAGGAGACTGAAACAGCCTCCAATGCCTTAGCCAATGCAGAGAATTCTTCTGAGGTAGTCGTGACTTTACGGCCTAATTCTAAAGACCAAATTAAGGAAGAATACCTTCCATTCGTGTCTGAGGGGTTTATTTCCCTAGATGGGAATTCAGCTCATCCACCCGTCAAAATTAAAATTTTGCGTGACACAGGCGCAACTCAGTCGTTGCTTCTTGATGGAGTTTTGCCATTTTCGGACTCTACTTCCACAGGGGCAAATGTACTAATTCAGGGGGTTGAGTGTGGATTTATTTCTGTCCCTCTTCACAAAATTAATTTGAAGTCAGATTTAGTTTCAGGGTCGGTCATAGTAGGGGTCAGACCTACTCTACCTGTAAAGGGGGTATCTCTGTTGCTAGGCAATGACCTAGCTGGTGGAAAGGTAGTAGCCAATGCAATTTTGACAGATAAACCATGTGATTATAACAACACAGAGCAATTAGAAAAGGAATTTCCAAATTTATTCCCTGCCTGTGCTGTCACTAGAGCTATGTCACAAAAGCTCGCCGTGGATGATAATCTTAAACATCCACCCTCCAAAAGTGAGGATACAGTTCCCAAAAGTGGAACAAGTAGGGAATCATGTAAGGATGATAATCTTAAACATCCACTCTCTAAAAATGAGGGTATGATTTCTGAAAATAAGGATGATAAACTTAATCATCCGCCCTCTAAAATTGAGGAATTAGTTCCTAAAAATGGAACAACACTCCCAAAGGAGGAGTCAGAGTCTGGAAAAGATTCTAGTGAAAATATTCATGAAAGTGAAGATTCTTGGTATGATCTCAGCCAATCTTTTATGACTAATCTTAATGATAGTCAGGATTGTGAGTCTCCTGGCCCCACACATAGTGAGGGGGTAGAACAGGAAAAATAAAAAATGTCTGACACACTCCACAGAGACCAGTTGTCAGTCCAACAACAACATGATGAAGAGCTTCAGCCATTAATAGCTGTTGCACTCACTGAGGATGAATCGAAAGACGTCCCAGTCTGTTTTTATTTTAAAAACAATATTTTGATGCGTAAATGGCGACCACCTGATGCAACATTAGATGAAGAGTGGAGAATTTACCATCAAATTGTGGTACCTAGGACTTATAGAAGGGAAATACTGAGTATTGCTCATGAAATGCCATTTGCAGGGCACCTAGGAGTCAATAAGACTTACCACAGAATTCTAAATCATTTTTATTGGCCAAAACTTAAAAGTGATGTGGCCAAATTTTGTAAGACCTGTCACTCATGTCAAATGGTTGGGAAGCCGAATCAGAATATTCCGGCTGCACCCTTAAAGCCAATTCCTGCTTTTGAAGAGCCGTTTAGTAGAGTCATCATTGATTGTGTAGGCCCCCTACCTAAGAGTAGGGCAGGGCATCAGTATATATTAACCATTATGTGTGCTTCTACGAGGTTTCCAGAGGCAATACCTCTGAGGAATATTAAGGCTCGGACAGTCTTACAAGCTTTACTTAAATTTTTCACATTGTTTGGGTTGCCGAAAGAGATCCAGTCAGATCAAGGGTCTAATTTCATGTCAACTGTATTCCAACAGATGTTATATGAGTTAGGCATAGACCAAATTAAGTCTTCGGCTTATCATCCTGAAAGCCAAGGGGCTTTAGAAAGGTTTCACCAAACATTGAAGAATATGTTAAAGACATATTGTCATGATAATGAGAGAGATTGGGATGAAGGCATTCCATTTGTAATGTTTGCTGCCAGGGAATCTATACAAGAGTCACTTGGGTTCAGTCCATTTGAACTTGTCTTTGGACACACAGTTCGTGGACCATTGAAATTGTTAAAGGAGAAGTGGTTATCAGATCCAGGTGAAGACATACATCTACTTGATTATGTATCCCGCTTTAAAGATCGTCTTCATGGAGCATGTGAACTTGCTCAGGAAAATCTGAGGCACTCTCAGAAGAAAATGAAAGCTTGGTACGATAAGACCACTGTGAAAAGAGAGTTTAAGCCTGGTGATAAGGTGCTAGTGTTTTTGCCTGTTTCTGGTCAGCCACTTCAAGCTCGCTTTCAAGGACCTTATGTCATTGAGAGAAAAGTTAGTGACACAGATTACGTCATTTTGACACCTGACAAGCGTAAATCTAGAAGAGTATGTCTTATTAATATGATGAAGAGATATTATGAAAGAGAAGATTGTGACATTTCTAAGGATGAAAGTGTACATGATGTAAATAGTAACACTAATGATACACGTGATCAAGTGTGTATTATCAATGCTGATCATGAACTCAGTAATGATGAGATTAAAGCTAATAATGTACCTGACATGTGTATTAAGTTACAAAATTCTGATGTGTTGAAAAATCTTGACCAGAAATTAAGTCACATGGATCACAAAGAAAAGTCAGAAATGAAATCATTAATCTATGAATATGCATGCTTGTTCTCAGATGATCCTACTAGGACAAGTTTGATTGAACATGATGTTGATGTGGGAGATGCTACACCAATCAAGCAGCATCCTTACCGAGTTAACCCTCGAAAACGACAACATCTCAGGGATGAGGTTCGGTACATGTTGGACCATGACATTATAGAACCTAGTAATAGTGAATGGTCTTCCCCTTGTATATTGGTCCCCAAGCCAGACGGTGGGTACAGATTTTGTACTGATTACCGAAAGGTGAATGCGGTCACAAGAACGGATTCCTATCCGATACCCCGTATCGATGATTGTATTGATAGGATTGGGAAAGCTACGTATGTATCAAAGTTTGATTTACTAAAGGGGTACTGGGAGATACCACTCACTGAGAAGGCTCGGAAAATCTCGGCATTCGTGACGCCAGATGGGTTATTTCAGTATAAGGTTATGCCGTTTGGTATGAAAAACTCACCGATGACGTTTCAGCGCTAAGTAAATAATCTTACGTCAAATTTAGAAAATTGTGAAGTATATGTTGATGACCTTATTGTGTACAGCAACTCGTGGGATGAGCATGTATAACATGTTAAGGCATTATTTGACAAGCTTGCCAAAGCTAATTTGACTGTCAATTTGGTCAAAAGTGAGATTGCTTGTGCCCATGTGGTGTACTTAGGGCATGTGGTTGGTCAGGGTAAAGTTAGACCAATTAAGGCTAAAGTTGAAGGCATTGACAAATTCCCTGCCCCAACTGATAAAAGGCAGCTCATGCGCTTCCTAGGTATGGCTGGTTACTACAGACGTTTTTGTCCAAATTTCTCTGACATTGCTGCACCACTGACAAAATTGTTAAAGAAAAATGAAAAGTTTGATTGGTCAGATGATTGCCAAGCAGCATTTGAATTATTGAAAAAGGCACTAATGAGTTCACCAGTGTTGATTGCTCCAGATTTTGAAAAACAATTTAAGTTGGCAGTAGATGCCAGTGACAATGGCATAGGAGCAATTTTGCTTCAAACTGATGAGCATGGTGTTGATCACCCTGTTTGTTATTATTCTAAAAAATTTGACAAACACCAGAAAAATTATTCAACAATTGAAAAAGAGACATTAGCTTTGATACTTGGTCTTCAACACTTTGATGTTTATTTGGGAACTACTAGTTTCCCTATCACTGTATACACTGATCATAACCCTTTGACATTTTTATCTAAGATGAAGAATAAAATCAAAGATTGATGAGGTGGAGTTTATTTCTGCAATCGTATAATGTAGATATTAAGCATATTAAAGGGAAAGACAATGTTGTACCAGACTCTTTGTCAAGAATTTGATTTGATGCAGTATGTTGAAGATATCACTGTAAGTTTTGAAATTTTGTGTTAACTATGGCACAATGTGTATTGATGATGTTACTGTATTCATGTATCATCACCTAGCAAGACAAGTTGTATGTTATGATTATACCTTCCATTGAATATTGGACTACATAATATACATACTGTAGTTATTACTGTAAAGTTATACATTGTAAATATTGTGACTTAAGTTTTGTCCGAGACGTCCAAAACTTTTTCAAGGGGGGGAGTGTTAAAAGACGACCCGTCAGGAACACCGGATTGAATCCATCGACGAGCGAGTGGAAAGTTCCAGAGACGTTCAACTTCAACGCAGCCTTTCTAGAACTGTCTAGAAGTGAGAACTGTTTACGTCATGTCCCAATTACAACTACTGTGTGTTCTAGAAGTTTCTATTAAGGAACGTTCTCGTAATTGCTGGACTGTGTGCACTAGAAGTTTCTGTTAAATTCTGGAGGGTTCTCGAATAAAAGCCTAGCATATAAAAGGCAGTTCAACAACTGTTGTGGCGGAGAGACATCGAGAGATATAGCATAAAACTTCATCAAGCCCAGACACTGCTGAGATATCCTAAGCCAGCCACTGACACTGAACACTTGTGATAAATTGCCTTACGCCGTTTCTACGCTGTGTATTGAGATTGTTATCATCCATCATCGCTAGCCTTGTCGTTATTCGCTCGTGGAACCAGTTCCTACGCTACAGCACGCTGCAGGTCTACTACTGTACCATCGTCAACGTGCATGCACTACCAGCCCTTGGACCAGACCAGGCAAATATTAATTAAAGGATTGTGAGTAAGTCTAATTAATTAATTATTGTAAATTTAAGTGAGATAAGGAGATTGTAAATAATCATTAAGTTGTTGAATTTTAATCTCGTTCTTCTGTGATCTTTCGCTGTTATTGGTTTGACTTGCGACCACAAGCCGTAACAACGGGTAAAAGACTTAAAGTTTGATACTGAAATTTTAACGGGTGTATCATTTTTATACTTATAAATGACTTGAATGACTGCTTTTCTTCTGACCCTTTCTTAACAAACTATACGTAACAAATTTTGGATAGCTCCCTCACCCTTTTGGTAGAATTAATGAAAGCATAATAAATATTATGATAATGATGATGTGGATGATGATGGTGATTGTAAAGGTGATGGTGATGATTTTAGTAGTGGTGGTGTTGGTGATGCTGACGGTGATGGTGGTGATGTTAATGATGATGGTGATTAGTGATGATGATGATGGTGATGGTAATTGTGATGGTGATAGTAGTGATGGTGGTGGTAGAGGTAGTAGAAGTGATGGTGGTGATGAAGAGGGTGATGATGAATCAACTGCACGAAACGGTACAAACAGTAATCTTCACTTACTTGCGGTAAAAAGTTCCACATAACTCTCTTCGATTAAATAATCCTTGTCCACCTGCACAACCTTGAATGTTTGGTCGTCGTATTTAGTTACATTTGTTATCACCAATGTCACTAAGAATGTCAATATCCGTTCCCTAAGACAACCATTGTGACGTCTTCTTGTTGTTCTAAACGAATCACTAGTTGATAAGTTGAAATTACAGGCTCGTACCAATATAAACCAAGAGATTTGGATATGAAAACACACTTTATTATTCCCTTTTTGCCATATTCCGTATACTGCGGGGACTCACATGTCGCACAAATGTCTACAGAAAGTAAGAAAAGATCTAAGGTGTGATGTAGAAAGACGAAGAAGTGTTATGGCAGCATCTTCATTCTTCCCTGTCTTCTGTTCAATGATTAAATAAACTCAAAATGTGTTAGAAAATTCACAGATACTTCCCTTTGGGCACGGTTTGGCATTGAGCACGGGCAAGAACATATGTGTGTGCATTTTAGGTTTTGCGCCCAAATGCCGGCACTATTGCACAAAGAATGTAGGCGTATTGGAATCTATTTTTATTGTGACGACAGTGTAAGTGCTTGTTATCAACTCTTTTGGCATGCAGTCGTGATATCATAAACATGAATGAATGTTTATTACTATTTGAATGTGTGGATCATTACTGTATTATCAATGTGTACATCATTATTGTTATTGCAATATTTGAATCATTATTGTTTTATCAGTTTTTGTAAACATTTATCATAACAGAAAACGTTCCGTGTCATCAGGCACATGCTGAAAATCACCTATATCACATTGTCACAAAAATTGTAAGAGCTGTGGAACCAATTCCGAGTATCAACGTTCTTAAAACTAATAATAAAAATAAAGGGAAGTACAATCTCCATACCAGACAAGAACACATGGGTTCATTTGATAGGCTTGGAATAGGAATCTAACAAATTTTGGAGTAAAAGATAATTTGGTAGCTTTTTGCTGAAAAATGGAATGGGGGTATTGACACGAAATTATAGTTTTTGATAGGTTATGGACAAAAAAAGTTTTGATTTCAAGTAGAAACAGACGGATTTCTGTAATCCTTCTTTTACAGAATGATGCAATTTTACCCAAACAGATCACAGCGTAGTTGGACATAAAGAAGACAGAGAGGAAGAACCAAGGATGTATTAATTTCGACTGTTATAGCATTACAGAGGATGCGCTGTTATATATTGCTATCATCAAAAGTAGGTATCAGAATGCAGACTACCAAATGTGCCAAACATGGGATTTACGCACCTACTGTAGGCTACATAAACGAAAAGGAAACTGTGCTATGTTATTCTGAAAAAGTGTTAGATAAACGAATGAAAGAAACCCCACAATTCTGCTATTTCAACCGCACTTCATGCGCATACCACCATACAAAAGTATAACATAAAATCACTTCTCATTCCAATGTCAACCTTCATATCGAAACCTTTGATTCATAACATGACTTCAACCTTATTAAAATTTTGGCTCACGTTGAGTTCAAACAGACTATAAATGTAAAACTTGAAAAGTACTCTTCTCTCTTTAGCTATGCAATATCAACATGTTTTGCATATTTGTCGAATACTTATGAACAACGTTGATAACAGTTCAAATAAAACTTATTTGGAACCATCGAACATCTTTAAACAAAATAAAAGCTAAAAGTAGAATAGATCAAACTAAAAGTGCCCGAGATAAAGCCTAGTGTACCGCAAGCGGAAGGTGGACTTTTAGCCCACTAGCAAGCTAGACGGAAATGACTTCCTTAAGCTTCAATACCCTCGCACTGAAAACACCATCTACTGTATGACAAATACAGAACATTTATGCAGCAGTAATTTTAGTCACTGTGAATCATTTCATCAAAATTGTACGTAATCAAATTTCACAAATTTAAAAGAGCCATCTTTGTTAACATAGGCTTTAACCCCCAGGAAAAAGTGGTGGGGCTTCCACCCCCTCAATTGAAGGAAAAAACCTCGTATTTGCTAACTCAGTAAAAGATTTTAAAACTTTGCAGTAAATTTCTGTACAATTTGCCCATGATGTTGCACCAAATTACTTCTAAAGATCCATTAATATTCAAAATTTCCAAGAGGTAAGGAGGATACCCCCTCCCTCCCTCCTTGCTACAACGATCAGCTCCCCAATCAAAAACAGCTTCCCACGCCTATGTTTGTAAACGTACTCTTGTTTTACTAGTTTGTATCAGACACATAAGTTCTAGCGATATGTAGCCCCTTCTTGAAACATTTAAAGTGTCTTTGGTAGGGCTGAAGATTTCAACACCTGAACTTGCACAGATATCGTGAATAAACTAACTGCAGTTAGGCAGTGGCGGATACGGGGAGATGGCGCAATAGATGTGTCTCTCATATTGGCACCTTACCAAAAAAAAAAGAAAAAACAAAGAAGAAAAGAAAAAACACGACCGAAAATTTTTCCAAATATTTACGTTTTTAATCTATCGATTTGTAACAGAAAGGTCGCTATACTCATAAATTGTTAGGGGCGTTTGCTACTTTTTGTACTCCCTGACCCTGGCCGACCATTCAATTGTGTTCCCTATTAAAAATTCCTGGATACGTCACTGGGTTAGTGGACTGAGAGTAACCCGTCGAACATGTAATGCGAATCTACATCTATTTTTGATCCTGAAAAAGTGAGTACCTTGCCAACATGATTGTTATAACTATCATTTGCAACTTTAAAAAGCTCGGGTAGTGTTGCGAACAGATAAAAATAACACGTATGTGAAAATACTGAAATTGGGTAGAGTTGCCCAACAACTGTTCATAATTGGCATATCGAGAGGTTAATTTCCCAATGAGGTGTTAACCAGCTTCGAGAGGTTAGTTCCCCAATGAGGTGTTAAGCAGCTTCTAGGTAAAACCATTAGTCAACAGTTGTTGGGCAAATTTTACCCACTTTTAGTATTTTTACATATGTGCCCAGTGTGGGTGATTTTTCTACCCAACTGCTCTTAGAGTATAGTAGGCATTTATGCGTATGTCATTTGTGCTTAAAGTGGGGGAAAAAGACAACTCGTATAAAATTACCAAAGGGACATCAAATTGTTAAGTCTCTTATCAAACCTGGAAACATCATTGGTAAAGAAGGCACATTCCGTCTCCACACAATGTCATGAGTTGCATTTGAACCAGAGACTTTACGATTTAACGGACTCGTCGTCAAGGGGGTCAGGAGGCGCTACCCCTTAGACAATATTTTCGTCCCGAAGACAATTTTTGAGAATGAAATTACTATTGCTTTAGCATCTGAGTTAAAGCATGAATAATATCTCGTCCCTCTGGTAGCTCCTTTTACCGTTTCTGGCTAAGGATCTGAGGATAACGTAAACTTACACTGACCGACTGTTATGTCTCCAAATGGCTAAATAAAACGTGCTATTCAAAATAATCCTGATACTGATGTATTGAAAAGATATAATTCTTATTTTCATGAAATGGTACCGTATATTGTAAATACGTACCTCCCACTTTCAGTACAAGATGTATACATGCAGCAAGGGTAATGCCAGTAGATGAATGGGGTGACTTAGCCATCTTGGAACCAAAGTTAATCTACATCAAGGTGAATAACATTTAAATCAAAACTTTTAATCTCAAGAATGATATCAGCTTATGGCTCGGTAGGTTTTATGATCAGTGATGACTCAAAATTAGTTACTCGTAACTTTGATCATGTAATAGAGTCATATCCCTTTATTGGTAACCCTATTTTCCCAAAGCAATTGGATTTCATATATTTAGCAATGGCCAACAGAGAATTCAGATCGCTGAATGTAAGATTATGCAAAACACTTAAATTTGATTAAATTTGATCCTTGCATCTGTAATAGTCACCTTTATCACCAAGTATTTTAATCACAGTAACTAAAGTAACATTGTACCTCAATGACATACTGAATGTTGAACCCTCATTTTCTTAAACAAAATCGTACGGATAAGCTACGAACTCAATTTATATCGAATACAGACCTACGTAATAAAGCTTCAGTGATAATTATTTAGGCCCGTGTTGGAGGCTTCAAGGCCGGCCTCGAGGGTAACTTATCCAGCACCGGTCATATGAGGTCGTGCCTCCACATTTTTTATCCACCAACCCGTACCGGAAAAATAGGCTTGTAAGCACCATAAAATACAACTTCGCAGTATAGACAACTGGTAGAGGCTATCTCAATCTCGTTGAGTATTTGCCGACATATGTGTACAACACTGCAAGCTTATTGAATAAAATTGTGTGTCAACACCTTTTGAAATTGAGGTTGTTCGCAGCTACATGTATAAAATATTAACGATAAGCAAACATTTTATAGAAAAGCTGATTCGAGGATATGGAAATCAGTTACTTGAAATGAAAGCTGTCGTATGAAGAAGAAACATCTCAGAAACTATTGCGCAACATGTACATTCGTGAAAGATTCCTATAGCTAAAATACAAAACGGTTCACGAAGCAACTCTGTAATACACTGTGTGAACATTCCCTGAACAAGTTGTTAGTCACATACCTCTTAAAGGATAAGACGTAACTAAAGTCAGCCTTCTAAAATGATTCTACAATACTCATCTGCACGGCTCATCTGCATTATAAAAACATCCAAAAAGTTAAAGTTTTTGCAATTCCAGTAATAAGCAAAGTACAGTGCACTGACTCTTTGCTAATTGCCTTTTAACCTGACGGGGTATTTACCCTAGACCAAATTACCATGTGAGTGATGAATTAAGGCACAATTCCAGTGTTACTGGCTAGAATGACTTACGATACTTCCGTCTGTGAGTATTTCAAGGTGTTGTAAGTTAACTTCAAGCGATAAACTTTTAAATTTATTTCATTGACTCAGTTTTCGATTTCATTGTACATAGTCTGCTTTGGGGCGCCTCCCTCTATCTCTCTAGGTTAAGGACCTAAACTAACTGCCCCTCCATCAGGGAATTCTTCCAACTCCGTCGGGGAACAAAGTGAATACGAAAAAGGTTTTAATACCTGACGACATTCAGTCACTTAAGGGTTTAAGTGGTGTTGTTCTCAAGGAGAGTACTTACACCAGTGAGAACCAAAATGTTTGGCGCGTTTCAGCTGCAAAGCCTCCATTCAGATTCTTTGGCAGACCCGCTTCATAGAGTTTAAAAAGCCTCTCACCCGTTTTAAGTAACCTTCAGGAAATCTACACCGTTTTCACAAAGATAGAGTGTCTGTTTTCCTATTTGCCCAGGGAGTTGCTATTTGACAAATAGTAACTCCCTGATTTGCCGTATAGATTTTTTCTTGTATTCATCGTACGGTATTCGGGCAGCGATTATCGCCGGTAGGTTTGACTATTTCATCATACAGACGGAATAGTGACGATGCGATGCATTTTATCCCCGAATCGGGTCAGCGAATCGGGTCAGCCACTCGGACATTTTCAATGAAAATGGTTCTTCTATAGTTACATAGCAGTTTTCAGTTCACAAGCCGGATTTTTCGGAAAACACTAAATTAGCACTAAACTCATTACATTAATAGAATATATGCACCAAATCGGCTCTGTCATGAATGGTATAGTATGAAGGTTTTCTTCTAATCCTCTCCTCATCCTGATACCCATCTCCTTTGCCATTCTTCTTGCGACCTGTTGCCTTCCTTGTCTTGGCACTAGGTTGTTGCCCCGTAGCCGAAGCTTAGTCCCTTGTCTGTCAAATCCTGGTGACCACCCTACTCCAAATGCTGGATCCACGATGACCGGTTTCGAATGTTATTGCCCTAACTATGTGGTTCACGGAACATCTTCATGTGTGTAGATAAAAAGCTGTTTTTCACGCCATGCCAAAACGTGCTTTTATAAAATAGTCTTTGATAACCTTAAATTACATGCTAGAGAAAGGGGCGTATTAAGTAACTTAAGACGTATTTTCCTCTACAAAATGCAAAATGATTTTACCAATAATTTTTTTTTCAAATTTACCTTCGTTCGTAAAGTATCAATTTCTGAAGTATGAAACTTTATGAAAAGAATGTTTAAACACAACGAATTAAGACAGTGCCATTTCAGGCAAGCTCTGAGGCACTTTTGACACAAAAATCATGGAAGGCCCAAATATTCTTAAAGGGGCATATTGAGTTGATATCGATAACTTAACGAGGGTGTTGAAGGGTACTACCACATGGCAATGATTATAATTAGCATAATTAGTCAAGTTTTACATCCAATGGTTACGCATTAAGTTAAAGTTTTGAATTTTTTGGTATCCTGGCCTGTAACGGTTGTGTGCATAATTTGAAAAAGTGTCTGGTCACGAATTTTTGAAAACAGAATTGAATTGTTTATTACTCACTTATGAAACATTTATAGGTATGCAAGACTTGGGGATTGTTCAAGTTTGACCATTTGTCATAAGTTTGTGAAGAAAACTTAACAGGTTTGGCAAAATTTGGTGAATTTCATGAACCAACTCAATGTGCCCCTTTAAGGAAAGGCTATGCTGTACGCCACCTGATGGTGGTGTTCCCAGTGTTCTAAGCGGCTACTAGCCTTAAAGGGACGCCATACCACAATCTAGTCATCAGTAAATATGGATAATGTATACTTATATAATTATTTCAAACGAAAAGTCTTTAGCAGCATTTTTAAAGCAAGAACGAAACCTCACCATAAAACGTACTTTTCGTTCAATAAAAGCGATAGTTGGAACTGTTTTCTATTCATAAAAACAGATTGTCTGCAACTTTAGTGTAATATAAATTATTCCCAAGGGGGCACCCGGACCGAAACAGAATAAAGAGTTCAATCAATCATTATCTCCTACTTCATAATGCCTACAGAAAATCGTTACTAAAGCATTCTGATAGCAATTTAGAGAGATACTCAAAATGTAATGGAAATATGTTTTCAACTTTTCAATCGCACATAAGTTTCAATGTTCGTGTTTAGGCGTTTCATTTTCAATTTAAGAAGTATTAAGTGAGACAAAATAAAATTAAGTGTGACCTACTAGTGCCTGTTTCTCTTTCGCAACACTGGATAGGAAATCGCATGATTTTTCCTTCTAGATTACTGCTGGAAGATGTCGGTAGATACTCACACTATGGCCGTCAAACTTCTGACGTGGTTTCTATATTTCTTGTTTGGAATCTTCATTGAAGCTTTGAAAAATGGTGACAGCTTTTTACATCTTATTTCCTTTGTTAAAATGATTTTATGTATTTATTTATTTGTAATTATAATCTTTGTATATCACTTTGCAGATTCTGTAGATGTCTCGCCGTTTCAAACATTCACACCTAACGTAAGTCTCACGGTAATGATAGGTGAATACACTTATATGGACTGTCCGGTTACTAACGTAAGTCAGAGCATATGGCGGGTGAATAATTCGAAAGTCAAAGGTTTAATTTTCGTTGGATTAAATCCCATTAGAGGGATTGATTGGAAAAGCGTGATGGTGTTCGCAAACAACTACACCCTGAAGTTCGACTCGACTGAGATTGGAGATGAAGGATTGTACACTTGCCAGGAGTATGGACGGAAAGTAGCGGAATACTCGTTGGAAGTAAAAGGCAAGTCTTCAAGTTTTCTCTCTTATCATAAGTATTGTCTTAAAAAAGCACGAAATGATTCAATGTAACTTGCGATTTACAATAAGAAGTTTAGGCCATGTTTACACTGATGTGCTCAAGGCAAAGGTGTCCTCAGTCAGATTTGAAGATTGTCTCTCCTTCCTGGAACATCAGACAGATCGAAGGGCAATCAAAAGTCGAAGTATGAATGCGATGGCGCTCTCAGGTTATCGTTTTTTCGATTCATATTCTTTAGAACCATTACAAGTGTTTAACAGATACTTTTAACCTCATACAAGCACGATCTCAATTCTTTCATTGCTGGAACCAATTCAAACTACGTATCCTCCCTGGAACAAGAATACTGATGATCAACATTGCGTTTCTTCAGTGTGAAGAAAAGCTTAAAATAGAACCTAAAAAGAGTAATTTGGACAGCATTGCAATCATTTTCTTGATCCTGAAAACAATGTGGAACGTATTCATGGTACAAGCTTGGTATTCAGATAAATCAAGCAATAACTTTGTTGGCATACCCCGTCCACCCCGCTCTTTGTAATTTCATCATTCTAAAATCTTACTTATATTAATCTGTCTACAGTTAAACCAGTTCTGTGCATTCAGTACGAGGGAAAAAATGTAACAAACGGTATATCCGTTTACCAAGGAGAAAATGTAATTTTAGGGTGCGTAGCCTTTCGGAACGAAGATTATGCTGTTGTGGAGGTTTTGTGGCATGTCGAGAATGTTACTGTAATAAAGAATAACATCAGACTGCTGTTTTCAGTAAACAAGTATTTTGAAGGAACACATGATGTAGAGAGCCGTCTCGTATATATTGCCCAAGATAACGTAACCCTAACTTGCAGTTGTGTAGGGCAAGAGAATTTCAACGAAACCAAAACGATTAACTTGACGGTCGATGGCAAGTGTTTATTTATCGCTTTCGCACGCATTTATCGTTACTTCAGCTCAGGATTGTGTGAAACTTTGTGGCTAATCTTTGTTACATTTCTCAAGCTTCAAATCTTTTTTTTTTCCTCCATTTATTTTGTGCTTCTTCTAATAGGCATTACAAAATACATACAAGTAGTTTACTTTATACGTATTTACAGATATTGCGTATCTTATATGAGAGCAAATAGAAGAAAGTAATCCTTAGTACATTATTACAAAGTATCAGTTGTGGAATAGCTCGGGGCAATCTGCAAAAGCATTTTGTAAATGGACAAAAGTCACCCTGTTTTTCCTTGGCGTTTGCGTTCTAAAGTAAATGTAACGTTCCACAGCAATTGCAAACTTAAACTTATAAAAGAATTCTTTTAAAATAGGTGGATGGTTGTTTATTTTACAATTATAGATAAAATATTTCATATGTAGAATGAGAAAATTATAGGGGTGAATTAATCCGTGATCGTAACCAAAAAATGTTTTGCTTTGAAAAGAAAAACTGCTTTCTAAGGATGAAATTCTCAACATCTAAGATAAACGTTGCTGTAAAACTAAATTCCCAGAAAAAGCTTCAAATCGATACTAGCCTATAGGAAGATTGTCCTCACATGTTTATTGTGGCAGAAAGGCATTTCCCATGTGTAGTATGTACGTTGTGTAAAGATATCTTACCATGATGGTTTACCTTCAGTTTTTGCTGCATCACCTTGGTGGAGAAGTCCATTGATAATCAGCTCTCTTTGCGTCTGCACAATGCTTGCAGTTGCGATATTGTGCTTTACTAGATGGATGAAGAGTGAGTTAACCTTTCTTTTATTAAATTAAATAAAACATTCAATATATTTTAAGAATGCACCTTTCAACCCTTTTTTCATTGATTTGGAACAGGTTATCTCCAAGCTGTCACTAGCAGGTAGGAAATATAAATGGAGTGTCCATTTGTAAAACAGTTTCTCAAGACATATCTCTTCCTCTACAGCCCCTCTTCAGAATATTTTTAAAGGGAAAATAATAGTCACTATTTGATTATGATGTTTTTGAAATTGACATTTATGTTAATGCTTAACATTTATTTATTTGTGGTAAATGGTTACTTTCAAAATTTGGGATCGTTAAAAAACAAGCAGTGTTCTTCAGATGCCTTTAGCACATAGCATTATGTGAATATGCAAGGATCTGTTCCACATCTTAGAAAAGTGCAATTTCGTTAGCTAATTGTCAATATGGAAAGGTTCTTAAAAGCATCTCATTGCAAGATAACACAAAACATAAATATGTAGACAAGAGTATACTGTCATGCAGTCGTGTAGAAAAAGAAAAGAAAACTTATCGCCTTACAGAACTGCTGTCAATCGAACTCAGCTTGAAAACAACGCATCACCACAAAATGTTGAGGAAAATCAGGTGTATACTTTCGGTAAGTACTGTGGCGTCAGTTTGATTTCCGTCGAGGGAGGGACCAAAAAATCTTGATGTGACACCCACAGAAAACAATGTCCAAACCACTTTTTTTGAAAATGATCCGATTTCTCTCCTCTGTAATATATGGCTGATTTTGAATTGTAAAATAAAGTAAACTTTACCTAAATGTCTTTAAAATTGACATTTTTGGAGAGCTTTGCTCGCACTCATATCATACGGTCGGTTCGTTATTGCCACATCCCTAGAACAAGTCTTAACCATCCACGTGAGCACGTAGTTAATATTGATAAAACATTTAAGTTAACTTTGTAAAGTTTAATATAAAATATGTTTCAAATTCTTGATTCATTTTTTACGATTTATTGTAATTCTTACAGCCGTTGAATTTCAAAGTGTCTCTTCAAGGTAATTTTCGTTTTACATTTCCTTTCTTTCAAGATTAAGTGCTGACGTCACAGACTAAACGTAACATAAGCTAAAACCTAAGGCTGTAAATGAACTAAGAAGTTTTCATTTAATGAAAACCAAAACGGAACAAAATCGCCTAAAATAAGCTTTGTAAGAACTCTTCATGAAAAAGCTGACATTGTGATGGAGGAATCGATGCCTTTAATATGCTATGCTCTCTCAAGAAAAAAATTTGTCAAGTATTGATCTAACGTTTAAGTCACATACATTTTTCAATCACGAATAATTCCAATCCACACATTTTTGAAATGGTAAAGGTAACTTCAAATATTTTACTCCAGCTTAGTTACCTTACTTTAAATAAAAATCGATCATTTATTTATCTGATCAATGCATCTTAATATCTTTTGTTGTCCACTGATAATCGGTGTTTTGATACTTTAATTGTATTCTTTTTTAGAGTCAGCCCAAATACATTGTGCACAGAAGGAGCTGCCAATCAGGATGGTCAAGGTAGATATTTCAATGAAAATCAGAGAGCCATGGAATCCGCAAACTGCCCACCTCCCCGCCCTCTCCAACAAAAAAGTGAAAGGACAACTTTTAATTGTAAATGACTGACAAAATGAAGTTCATTATAATACTTCGACCGGCAAAGTTTATTTTGATAGTACAATATTCCAGTGGTAGCGCTTGTTTGGATGTTAGCATGTAAAGAGCTTATAAGTTTGGTGCTTCTAGAAGCGTATTAGGGCTTCATATGAAAACGAGCATCAGTGGAAACTCGACTTTCATACAAAATGAATTAACTTGATACATTTAATGGGAGGCACAACCAAGAAAGAAAATACGAGTTGTTCTAATTAGCTGAATAAAATATAAATAAAATTATCCCTCATAATAACCACCAGCTTGGAAAATTTATCAAGGTTTCAGATGGGTTTAACTTTCCTCTTTCATGATACAACAATGAACTCTGCAAAGTTTCCATGCCCATTTACAGAAAATGTTCCATCCTTCAAAGTATTTTGTCGGCATGTCAATGTTTGAGGTTATTGATAAAATTGATTGCATATATCGGTTTGCTACTTCAGGACTTTAGTTTTGTATTGCCTTGACAGAAAGGCAGACATTAACAAAGCTTCTTCAAATCACATATTCCTTATTCCATTTAGCGTACGTAGTGTATGAATCTTAACTGCTTAAGTTTTACACTGGAGTCCTAATGTACTATGTACATTTCTTTGTTATCTTTGCACAGCCATTTATTCTTTTCCAATCAAAGATGTGCCAACTTTTGAATCAAGACAAATCTGTCCAAAAACAAAAATGTTGGATGGTATTTGGGTGCGGTGGATCGGCACAGTGAAAGCAGGCGAAGTTAAACGAAAAACTTTCATAATCAGACGAGCAAAAGGTAAATTTATTTCATTCCATACGATTTTGTACTCAAGAGCAAGGCGCTTCTACTGTTGGGCTATGCCACCCCATTCCTTTTGGTAACGCCAATAGAACTATATATACCAAAGTAAATGCTAAACTTGATATGTTTTGTTTTCTTTTACTGGACTTTTACAATAATCTTAAGAATTCAATGTTACAAATCAATTTTCAACCATTCAAGACAATAGTATATCAGTATTAATATTTACAGGCCTACTTATAATAAAGCTGTTTCACATAAATAATATATAGACATACTTTCATAGAAATAAAAATGGGCTGAAAAAAGTAAAATTACGGAAATTGAAGACTGAATGTGTATAGCTAAGTTCTATCCAAAGAATCTCGCAAGAGCCTATGTATAAACCTCTTTAGAACGATACAATAACAACACATAATTGATAATTAAGGCGAAAAAGAATTACAGATTGTTCTCTTGGGGAGGGGTCAGAGGGAAGAGGGAACCGCTCCCGTTTGAAAATTTTTGAGAAAGGTATGGCACATACATGCAATATGGTGCTACAAGCTTCAACTTTCTGGGTTACTATGAACTTTCAAAGAACTTTTCATTATCAATAGTGAAAATCATAGTGTCGGTTTGAAATGTTACGGTATAATTTTTAAATACGATCAAGGTTACGGATCAGGCATTCTTCCTTAAACGCATTTTCTGGTGGAATTTGTAGGGGCCTTACATGGAAAAAATATTTTTCATTACATGTCATCCAAACCTCGTAGCAAAACTACATCCCACACTCAAGATATCCCTTCTTGAAGACTGGTTACTTTTTTCAAGAAATATTCCAGGTTTTCTCAAGCTCACTGAATGTGATTCCAAGCGGGCATATTGTTCCAGATTCTTTTTTATACTTTATAATTGAATACCTTGTTTGTCCTTAAAATATGATACTATTGGAATGATTAGATATTTTCCGCGTAGATATGGTACAGCAATTAAAGTTATTAAATATTCATTCACCCATAATCCTCAACTCTTATTGGTCCATTGCGCTCAGGTAATCGTGCCTTGTCCTAGGATAACCCACGGTAAGTTAAGAGTAAAATCACAGTCGGATGAATACAATAATACCGTACTTATAGTACTAAGATCACCTTAAGATATGGTTAGGCTGGCTCACCACATAGGATATATGTTGCCTGTTCTATGGTTTGACTTCTCACGTCAAGGCCTGCCAAGACGCTCCCTTTTCTAAGAAACGCTTTTGTTCCCAAATCTTGCATGAACTAGTGAAACCCTCAGAGGCTCAGGATCCGTACACGGTTATAATTCAAAGTCCAATAACGTAGGCCTAAGCCTCCGTTACGTTACAACTAACTTAACATAAAAGGCTGCTCGCCGAGCACTGAATCCCCGAACGAAATCAACGTTACTGCTTCTGTTATCGCTGGTATCTCTGTAGCTTCCCTTACTCAAAATCCATTTCTGGCTTTATATCTGGAAATATCTGGTTTATTAAAGACTTTATATGGCCATATAAAGCCATATATAACTTGATTATAACACATCCCAGATATGCATATAAAGTTTGATATGGCCATATAAAGCCAGATATAAATTGATATAATCGTGATCCAGATATGTATATAAAGTTTGATATGGCCATATAAAGCCAGATATAACTTGATAAAACTGTGATCCAGATATGTATATAAAGTTTGATATGGCCATATAAAGCCAGACATAACTTGATAAAATGGTGATCCAGATATGTATATAAAGTTTGATATGGCCATATAAAGCCAGATATAACTTGATAAAAACATAACCCAGATATGCATATTAAGGTTGATATGGCCATATAAAGCCAGATATAACTTGATATAACCGTGATCCAGATATGTATATAAAGTTTGATATGGCCATATAAAGCCAGATATAACTTGATTAAAACATAACCCAGATATGCATATTAAGTTTGATATGGCCATATAAAGCCAGATATAACTTGATATAATCGTGATTCTGATATGTATATAAAGTTTGATATGGCCATATAAAGCCAGATATAACTTGATAAAACATAACCCAGATATGCATATTAAGTTTGATATGGCCATAACAAGCCAGATATAACTTGATATAATCGTGATTCTGATATGTATATAAAGTTTGATATGGCCATAACAAGCCAGATATAACTTGATAAAACTGTGATCTAGATATGTATATTAAGTTTGATATGGCCATATCAAGCCAGATATAACTTGATATAATCATGATCCAGATATGTATGTAAAGTTTGATATGGCCATATAAAGCCAGACATAACTTGATATAATCGTGATCCAGATATGCATATAAAGTTTGATATGGCCATATCAAGCCAGATATAACTTGATTAAAACATAACCCAGATATGCATATTAAGTTTGATATGGCCATATAAAGCCAGATATAACTTGATATAATCGTGATTCTGATATGTATATAAAGTTTGATATGGCCATATAAAGCCAGATATAACTTGATAAAACTGTGATCCAGATATGTATATTAAGTTTGATATGGCCATATCAAGCCAGATATAACTTGATACAATCATGATCCAGATATGTATATAAAGTTTGATATGGCCATAACAAGCCAGATTTAACTTGATACAATGCAATTCCAGATATGCAAATAAAGTTTTATATGGCCATATCAAGCCAGATATAACTCGATATGCTAGATATGCAAATGAGCATTTTGTTAGTTTGTTCTATTATTTATTTGATTTGATTCTTGGATTATGCTTGTTACAAACTAAAACATGTTTTGGATACAGCATCACCTTCCCAGACATTGCAGTTATTTAGTGGCTACACTTCTGTTAATACCGCTGTGTACTAAGTGAACTTAGGTAAATAATTTGCATATTTGGGCGGAGCTTGTATCCAAACCTACATTTTTCATGATTTAGGAAGTTGAAAGTAAAATATGCACCACGCCGTAAACAAAATTTAGAGTCAAATACGTAATTAAGTTTAAAATAAGAAGCCCATATCACTGTGATTACATAAAATAGGAAATTTCAAGGCATTTTTCTGTTCACTGTTATGGAATAAGTTGAATTTATGTACTTAAGTCAATTCAACCTAATACTTACATTAAATTCTAATTCATGGAGCACTTAAACATTGTTTTCTGGTGTTCAAAGTCTCCATGAGGAGTGTGGACTATAAGTCCTAACTATGATTCATAACTAGAGCAGATCTGTGCCATATAAAGGCTTGATCCAGATAGAACTTTATCTGGCCATATATGGTTTCGATCTGGTTCTGGTTTAGATCTGTGTTATATCTGCCTAACTTTTTATCCGATCTGATATAAATTCCATATCTGGTGCAGATATGGTCCAGATATAAATTTCCATATATGGGCCAGATATGGGCCATATAAAGAGTGAGCCATATAAAGTTTTACATGGGTCATATATGGCACAGATATGGGCCAGATATAAATCTCTTTATATGTGGCATATATGGATTTTCCATCTATGGGCCAGAAATGGAGTAGCCATATATGGGGCATATCTGGGCCATATAAAAGTGAAACTTTACCTAGGCCATACATGGCCTTTATATTATATCAAGTTATATCTGCCCAATTCTTGTACAAGCCAGATATGAATTCCATATCTGGCCCAGATATGGGCCAGATATGAAATCCCATATCTGGGCCATATATGGATTTTGAGTAAGGGTTATGTCCAAACCCTTTTTCCAAATGTACGTTCCAAATGCTGAAGCCTCGACAGCCCCGATGCCGTCGAGTGGTTGGTGAGGGGAGATTTGAAGAAAACCTGTGTACTATACCATGTCATTGCGGGGCATATATTGCATAAAATTTTGTATATACTAGAGGAAAATAGTTCCGTCCGATTAAAGGTTTTTCCCGAAATCTAAACAGTGAAATTGCAAAGCGCGCGAAACTTCTGGGTAAGCTTACACTAAAAAGAATCTGTACTTGTTTAAAGCTCATATAGGTCAACCACTGGCGTACCCAGGATTTCTCTCAAGGGGGGCGGAATGCAATATGTTGTGTGATCGCCGGCCTGGGGAGGGGTGTAAGGGAAGGGGGTGTCCCCCTCCCCTCTGAAAATTTTGAAAAATTAGGTGTCCTTACATGAAATCTGGTGCCACACATGCCACCTTTGGAAGTAAAATTTGTGTTAAAACATTAACGTTTTTAGGGGCCTGAAAAATTTGGCATTCGTGAGATGGACATGGACCAATGACCTCCCCCTGTGTACGCCACTGAGGTCAACTGTCCAGGCAGTTGGGCACTATTGGGCACAACTTACATTGTGCTTCTCTCTTCGAGTCACTAGCCGTACCGAAAGACAGACTCAAGAGAACATTAACTTAGTTTAGCGAAATGAGATGAGATTCCCGGCATTTACATAAAACGATAAATTCTACTTAAGTTACTTGAAAAGATGGAAAGGGTTTGTTCTATATTCAGCTATTAGTAACGAAACTGAGGAAGAGTGGGCAAAGCATACCAAAAATTTGGGGTTTTATCGCAGAAATGACCCTTTTGAAAGCTAAAATAAGTAAACCGACCATGGGTGGCGACAGAATTTTCCCGACATGGGGCCGGGCCATGCCAGCGACCCCAAGTTCCGACAGCATGTCGAGGGGTGAGAAAGGGATATTAAAGAGCCTAACTATCCCATTCCATTACAGAGTACCGTATAGTTAGCATTATATCACTTAATATGTCAAGAGCCGAGTGACGCACTGATTCTGTTCTTTTGAGTCTGAATCGTGAAATTGCAAAGGGCGCGAAAATTTTTGACAGGCTGACACAAAAACATGTTATCATTAAGAACAAAGAGAAAAACATAAAAACTGTAAGGGGTGCAGACTGTATCGGGGACAACATACATTGTGTCGAAACCACCTGGACTACCCGATGAAATAGCCAAACTTTGCTCCGTGAGTCGCTCACCAACTGACCGTATACCGCATGACACACATTAGAAAACGGCAACTAGGCTTTGCAATATGGGATGAAATTTACGACCTCACATGTGTACCCTGCCAACATGTTACTTGGTAAGGTTGACAGGACTTATGCTATCTAGCTATGTGGATTGGAACTACTGAAGAAATTGGAGTGACATTACAGCGCGCGTAGTGCGTCGAAAATTTTGGGTTCTGATTACAGAAATTGTCCTCTTTCTTTCACTTCTTTTTCTCTTTCTTTTCCTCATGTTTCCTTCATTTTGCCGACTGGTGCAGAATTTACCTACTCAATGCCAGAAACCACATGAACGATGAATTCCTTTAGTATACAATGATACTGAAAAGCCCTATGTAGCTTTTTGCCGACAGAATATGTTTTAAGTTTCAAAAAGTGTTTCTTATGGGCTATGAAAATATTGTAATAAACGTTGTCTACAAATGCATGAATTCCAATCTCCTGTCTTCCGTCTGCACCAACCCCTTTCTCCTGCCCTGCTTTGTACCTCCCTCCCTGTCCTTTTTCTCTGTTCGCTCGGTCTTTCTCTCTCCCTCTTCTCTCTCCTCTTTTTTCTCTCTTTTCCTCTTTCTTCTTTCCTCTAACTTTCCTTCGTTTGCACTTCCCTTTTTCCTTCATTTTGCCAACTAGTGCAGGATTTTGCCGACTGCGTGGATCTTGGGGGGGGGGGGGGTGTCACACCTAGTTAATCCTAGGCAAATTTCAACATTTGAAGTAACTTTAAAGCTAAAGAATACCTGAACAGGTCCGTTAGGGTTTAAACAATGACGAACAATTTTAAAAGGACAGCGCTGCTTAAGTATACACAACGTGGATGTGTCACTGATATCTGAATATACGTCGTACGTGCAAGTGTGTATGTATCCAGCATGCGCGAACACAATGTACCATGCTTTTGGCCTAGTGAATATGAACGTTGCAGTGCAGTGCAAATGTACATTATTATACAAGCCCGAGATTTCGTTGTTAAGAGATTGCCATGGATCATACACCTCTAGTTACATGAGTCTATGGAGAGAACGTCATCCGCAACCCCAAAACAAGTTAAATAGTACTCACTCGTATGATATCCTTGCCAATAGTGCTTCAGAGATTGATTATTAAGGAGGCCACTTAAACCTAACCTAAGTCCTAAACTGACTTAACCCTAACCTTAACCCTAACCGAACCCAGGCATAATCGAACTTCAAGGTGGAACCCCTGACAAAACCCCGTTTTAACAATAGGGTAACGTTCCCTCTCTACCCGCATGTCCTCTAGTTACGTTACAACTGTTAAGTTTTTTTTTGTCCTTTCGGCTGTTTAAGTCTTTAAAGAAGAACACTTTTTCCCAATTTAGTCATATCGTTGTTACATTTCATGATTTATGAGTATTTTATCGACTTATTGAATTCACTTTATTTAATAGTACTTTTTTTAACTGTGCACGAACATTGTTCTAATGGTTGTTAATCATGTAATCTTTTCTCGGGATTTTGCTTTCGGTGACAATGTGGTTATAAACAACATAAGCTCCTTTCTTTTTCGTCTTTTGGATCAAAATCTTGTTGTGTATGAATGAGCAGGGTTAATCAACTCTGGACCTGTGCATTAAATAGAGGATAATACACTCCGGGGGTTAATGCTATCGCTGGATAACCCCCGATCCGTGCATTATCCCCTACTTAATGCACGGTCCAGCATTGATTAACCCTTATTTCAAGACAGTTATATCAACCTTATAAAGAAACAACAGCTGCATCTAATTAATTTGCCATTATCACATCACAGATTTCCCATCATGCAATGCAGAAGCTGAAAACAGTATTTTTTTGAAATTAGAATCTCCCATATGCAAGGTGCTATTGAGATAGGGTTTTCACTGATAATATAGAAGATATTCTAACATTTTTGAAAACATCAGTTTTGGTCACTAGAACATGTATTTAAAGCATGCTGTCATAATAGGTAGTTCATATATCACCATGACTTTGGGCTTCCTCAGAAAAAAGTGGAAGAGGTCAAACGATTTCCAAGGAAGGTTACATCCTGGTAAGGTGTTGCCGACGAAACCCTTCACTTAGAGTACCAAAGGCATGAAGCCGGAAACGAAATTTCTAGGGTTCTTCTTGGGCTACCCAGGGTCCACCTCACTGTTCGGTGTCCAATGGCAAAACTCGAGGGTAATTACAAATTTGATGGCATAGACTGACGATTTCAAGTATCTACAAATGGCACTGACAATGAGCAGGACATAAAGGATTGTAATTTATCACCCAAATTGATGTCGAACATGTTGATGTAAGGTGGTATCTGGTGAGATAAGTACATGGCCGGAAGGGTTACAACAGTTTTTCAAGCAAAAAATAGTATATTGTCAACCTGTGGCACAGAAAGTAATGATGAGACCATTTCACTCAATGCCTTACAAAAGGCGTTAATGTTGAGTAACGCGCAGAGAAATTCTTTAATGGAGTGTACGGTCAGGTTTTTGAATTGTTCATGTAAAAACCAGGGTGTATTTCATGACCTCTATGTAGTTTTAAATGATCCTCAGGATCGGACTCCAGGTCACAAATGATAAAAGTAATCAAGGGCGCATCTAGGATTTTTCGTTGGGGGGGGGGGGCGCTGACGGCCGATCATCTGCCCAAACGAATATCTAAGCGGAGCGCCACCATCAGTTGGCGCGGAGCGTACAGAAAATTTTGAAAAATCGCGACCCCTCAGATAGCCGGAAATGGCATTTCACAGGCTTGTAAGTAGAACCTAAGCAGTCGTTACTTTGAGCTTTTGTTTGCCAAAAAATGTTCCCTTCAATTAAAAGTGAGAAAATTGCAAAAACTTGCTTCATGAACTAAACCAAAATTTACCTGATCTTGTTTTAAGCTAAGATCACTCTTTAAACACTTTTGATGAAATATCTTTCCAAAAATATGTCGTAATGTTATAGGTCCGGAAAAAGTGGTCTAAAGATAAGGGGGATCCTCATACAAGGTACAGAGAGGAGAATCTTTCCTTTTTAATTTTGAATAAAAATTCCTTACAACCTATAATTCTATGAACGTAAAAAAAAACTGAAAGAATTGAATTTTGGGGTCTCCAACAGCTTCAAAGACGATGGTGAAAATATCTGACCAAGAATACGATGCACTGCTGTAAGATTCATATTTGAGATCGCAGTAGCTTTTAAAGTCTTTTGCTTGATAAAATATACCACTTTATTGTCATGTGCATGAGAGATAAACATTGTTAAACGCTTTGCGTTATCATTGATTTCATTAGTGGCATGTAGATTCAGTCTCCACTCCCTCGGGATAGCAGAATTTTTCCATAATACAATGTAAAAGGAAAAATACTAGTAAAATTACATTTATGGCAGAAATCATTCTAATTAAGCACTCAGTCGACTCTCTTACTTTGTAAGTTTTAGTGACCATGAGAGCTCTGGCATAGATAAGTTTATTGTCAATTTTAATAAGAATTATTCAAAATATATTGATTAGCATACACATCCGGAGGGCGTAAAATAAGATAAAGTGCAACAGAAATCAATCTATTCTACATTTCCCGTAATTGACCAATTTTCCCGAATTCCTCGTAATTACCTTGAAAGGAATGGGATTGCAACTGATAGCATAATTTACATTTACATACAGTTTGAACTTCCATTATCGATGGTGCGTAGCCTATGGACATTTTCACGGTTCTTTTGTTTTTCCATGACGAGTGTATGATAACATTAAGGAGGATTTCCGTTGATTAAAAAACTCCACATCTGATGAACCCAAATAGCAGATGGATTGTAAGAAAAAGTTTAGTGTTCTACATAAAGCGTGGTCCGAAATAGGGTTGAAACCTTCGATATCACTCTATTGACATTTTATCGGAAAACTTGAAACTGTGTGCTCTAAATTGCTATTAGTTTGTAACAATTATAATTACATAGTTTGAAAATTATAAGATAATACAACATTGTGTAGAAACAAGTAGGCTAAATGATCTATTCAGTGAAAGTAAAAAAATAAGCTTTGGAAAATTTTAGGGGGGTTGCGCCGGGTGCGCCCCCTCCTAAATCCGCCACTGGTAATGGGAGAGAAGGAGTCATCCGCACAACAAATTGACAACCATGTGTTGGGGGAAGTTTAAAGAAGGTAGCAGACATTTTTGACAGACACTTTGGAAGCATTTTAGAGGTTTTAGCTTCGCCACCGGTTTCTTGTAAAATGGTGATTAGTTTACCTACGTTTAGGAAACGTTAAGTCATATGATGAAACTGTGGAAAGCTGCCACTAAGGGATAACTATATTTACCAATACCAACATGAGAAAGTTTAATTATATCAGGGATATTCCGGTATTTACCAATGAGTAGTGCCGCGAATATTTCAGTCGTTAGTTTTCAATTGGCTTGTACCTAAATTAGGTCGTCTCACTTTAGTACTTGCTGTGAAGATAAACATATGAAATATCACGGTCTTCTGCAAACGTTTTCTTAAAGATATCATCACTGAATCCTCGTGGGAAAAACTCATGAAGAAATTACTCAATCTTCCAGAATTCCCTCACACTTTCACATCTACTGGAATTTGTGTTAGTGACGGTACGTAAACGTCACTATTATAGAATTTCACCATAAGATTGTTTCTTATCCATTTGAATGCAATATTTTGCCACTAACAGATCTTGAGTGAACATTTCCTGTTCAAATTTAAAGAATCATCCTACAAAAGACAGTATTAACTTTGTTTAAAGCTGCTATATGCATTGTATGGAATAAAATGTCTGAAATATAAAAAACGAAATTTGTCTTTCCCGGCAGCTGACTTGTTGCTTCTTCAAGGATTCATAGAATGTGAGACCTTGTACTCACATTTGCTTTTACAAAATAAGGACACAGGGCTCGGATACAGGGAAAAGACGGATCTTCAGATTGACGACCTCCTTAACTTTACTCTTCAAGTTTGTTTGGGAACAGAGTTTTTAATGTCGCATGGGGTAATTAAAGTAGCCTAACAACGTTATTTCTTGCTAGCTTAACGTTTGAATGTTGCTTGCTAATGCAAAATTTCCAAATTGTTGGATTAAACTATTTTCTCATTTCTGCTTTCTTTTATTTCTAACGACGTTCTTCTTGTCTATTAGTTTTCCGTTCCAGGTCTTTCAACACGGACGGTACTAATCTCAGAAACAAACATCTGTAAAATTCATGAATTTTGTTTAATTGATGATGCGGCAACAATTGTGAAGAAGATTATGACCCAGGTATAACATTCTCAAGTCAATTTCTACTTACCTTTGATTGTGCTTAACTGGATTGTCCGAGGAGTACGTCGAGTTCTTGCATTTCTGGCTGTTCCGCGCGTTGCTGGGGGGTACTGAGCGATGCCGGGCAATGCCAGGCGGTACCGGGTGGTGAAAGAAATAAACACATTGACACATACTATTTATAGTACACGAGATATATAATGATAACAAGATCGAAACATTTTGAGATCTGGTGACCTCGATTGATTTTTGTAGTCCACCAAATACTGCAGGGTTTTATGCCTTAATGTATGGCATCCACATGCTAGGTATGATTTCCCTCAAAGTTTCTACCTCTTGAGATATCATGTTTCTGAAGATTTCTCAGTTTGACCTCCCGAGACCCCAAATGACCGTAGACCAAAAACAATTTCCTTCTTAAGCTCAATGTGGCACATCTACATGCTGAGTGAGAGATACCTCAAAGTTACACTTCCGACATATCATGTTTAACAGGTTTTCACAATTTAAATTCCTGTGACCTCAAATGACCTTGACCTCCATCTAAAACATAAGTTATCTGGAATTTGCCGTAAAGCAACTACATGCCAAGAATGAGATATTTCAAGTGTACGATTCTGGAGTTACCGCCTTTAACGTTTTCCCAATTTGACTGTCAGTGACATGAAGTATCTTGTGACCTCCAACAAAAACAAGAGGATTTGAGTTCAATTAGAGCGTTCACATGCTAACTGTGAGATTCATCTATATAGGTTGCCCTTTATTGGATATCGTATATACAAGTTTTTCACCGATTGATTGCTGGTGACCTCATGTGACCTCTGACCTCTATCCAAACAATAGGGTTTTTACTTCATACGGTGCACCCTCATGAGAAGTATGAGATAACTCACTGCTACTCATCTTGGAATATCATGTTAGCAAGGATTTTACTTTTTTTTGTTAGTTTCACGTTTAGTCACATCAGATGACCTGTGACCTCCACCGTATCATACGATTCTTTCCCTTAATTTTACAAATCTATATGCCAAGTATGAACAGTATGCATCTCTCCTATTTTGAGATGTTGTGTTTTCATGGTTTTAGGTTTTGACCGTGACCTCTAGTGGTCTCAAATAACCATTAACCTCCACCAAAAACAATAGGGTTCTTCCTGATATGAAAATTATTACATATTAAATGTCAAAAAAGAATCAATACTACAAAGCAGACATAGAATTCTAACACTAGTTCCAATGATTATGAAAGAATTATGGCTTAATTGATAACATATATGGAACTATTTTTTGTCAAACACCTTTCTTTATATTATTTTAGTACAGTGTGGACACGATCAGTCATCCTCCAGAATGCGTAGTGCATAATAATTACTCTAGAGAAAGTGATATTTGGTATTGCGCTAGTACCATCTGGGAAATTTTGTCCCAAGGTAATTTCTCTTACAAGTACAAAATTAGTTTAAAATTTTGCTATAGAATGTAACATTAAAAGGTAAAAAAGAATAACTATTAACATTCCTTTTGGGGAGAACTACCGCAACTTGAGAATATTCATCCCCTCAAAATGTAAACGTTTCACAGCAAATGATTCACTAAATTGTACATAGGATTATATAACAGGATAGCCAGCACTGTTATATTCTGACGTTTTTCTAATAAGTTTACTTATTGTGCACAAACATCTAGAAGTCAGCTGGGGAAGAATATTTAATGTTACTTTTTCTTTCATCTGTTTTGTCAAAGGGCTCTCACCTGAGCATCGCAAAAAAAGTTCACACACTAGCTCCAAAAGTGGACATTGTAAACCTGACGTTTTTCTTCTTTCCATGTAATTATTTACATTCACAGCAATTAAAATAAGTATGAAGTAAACCATAACACTCTTTCGTTGTAAATTAAATGCATAACTTTGTTTTTGTGAGTTTCGGTACTTAGATATATATGATAATGCTAAGGATAGAGAGGAAGTCTGTAACAATGGAAACAACAACATCGTGATATGATTTTTGCATATATTGCTTGAAAGCATTTCTTCATTTTAATTTTGCCACAAACCATTTTGGAGCAGCTTCGATTCTATTACCGGATGTTGGTCAGAGGATCCTTTTAAACGTCCCAACATAAAGAGTGTGAAATTTCAGTTGGAGAAAGCGGTCAAAAAGTTTCCGGTAAGGAAGTCACGCAAACACATACCTATTCCTTGATGCATAGCATTTGTAAGTAATTACGGTATGAAATCTGCTATGCAGGAGAAATAAAAAATGGAGGTCAGAATTTCAGACTATACACTTTCGTGACTCCTCTCGTCGTGTAAAAATCCATTATCGGACAACCCCTAAAACTCCATTAAAGAGGTGAATTTTATATGCAAGCAAGCTGCAAAATAAAGTTACTGTCTTTTTTACCTTTCAATATTTTATTCACAGCCTACTCTGCGTGAATCAATATATTACTCCCGACACCTCCCGGACAACAACTGTGAATCAAATGATGAATTTAGTGATCAATTAGATGATTATGTCAGTTACTCTGTCTGAAAAAGAACGAGGACCATACCACTACACAAAATTGAAACTGAGAGAAAGAGTTGAAAAGGTAGAAAGACTGTTTTCCATGCGTATATCTATCTCGCATAGGCCTATACTAATTTAGGACCATATGTTCGCTTACCATGTGTGACAGGGAAAGGGACCTTCGTATAAAAACTTTCAACTTTCATCTTTCATTTTCAGTAGAGGACTCGAGTTGTTTTACTAATCGTCAGTAGTAGCGCCATGTTTAGATCAGGTATAAACTCGTCTTATTGAAATATGAGGTTTTAGAGCATAGTTTATTTGCTATTGAGCATACAAGTCGCCGAATAACAGTCACTTTTACTACTAACCTTACTTGGACTAAAGGCTTGTTGATGTGATCTTGCAGGAAGCTTGTGGGTGGGGAAGAAGAATGCTGAAGGAGTTTCAAGTATTTTCAAAATGTGGGATATGTCTTCCTGTTTCCAGTGATTGTCTCCCATGAAAGTGATGATACATAATTGTCCTTGGTAAAAATGTCGATTGCCATTTCACATTTGCATTTAAAAATTCGTCTGCTGTCACTACGTCATCTCTCACTATCTTAAAAATGTCGGTGAGTCAGTATCTGACTTTTTCTCCAGGACGGCAAAAACTGTGGTATCTTCAATGATAGCTTAGACCAGTGGTTCCCAACTGGGGCGTTATAGGTCTTGAGGGCTTTTTCGCGGAAGGGGCGGCAGGGTGGGGGATTTTAAAAAAGAAAATATTAAATTTAAAGCAAGGTTCACAAGATTACAAAAAGTTTCCCAGTATAGCTGAGCTCCCAAATTGGGTCGCATGAAAAGGAGATCAAATAGAGTCAACAAGTCGAGTAGGTGTAACATTCCCTCCTCAGGTGCAGTACAAAGTTGGTGAATCATCTTCATTGCTTGATGTCAAGACATCGCTTCTAACGATGTTTATTTTTAATGTTTTCTGGCGAGTACACTCATATTTACAACATCGGCAGCAGATGTAGTATTTTCCTTGCTGCCATAGACATGCCATAATAACAAATGTAACAATAGTGTATAAGTGTTACTCAATAGATAACTTTGGCAATGAACTATTGAGTGAAGGATCAAAATGTTTTCATAAATGCAATTCTCGTTGCTCTAGTTTCTGCTTTCTCATTTATACCACCTGTAGTATTGCTTGGCAGACATCTTTCAAAGCCCCACGTAACCCATACATCCTTCTTCCTCCCACCTACAAGATAAGCCCATGCAGCATCTAATTAAAGTTCAATCCGTTTAAAGTATGTATAAAAATTATTAGCGCGTATTTAAGCACATTAAGTATTCGGAAGGAGGTTAAAATTTGACTTTGGGCGCTTCATTCTTAAATGAACAATTTCGTAGGTACACCAGCGCTTCTGGGGCCAGTGAGGTAACTCTCCACACTTTCCTGGGCCCCTTGTATCCATTTCTAAAACAGTTATCTGACCCTGACTCCAATAAAGACTTCACGCTTCCGTTTAGTGCTGGTTAAGGATCCGCCATCACAAAAGTGAGTCAGCTTTTTTAGTCTCACACCACTCTTTTGCTACCCGGGGTCGGCACCATACATAAAAAGGATGTATATGTAGGCCTACCTATTCTTTCATCATGTGCTTTTATTCTTGTAGCTTTATTCATAGCAATACTACATTGGACTAAGTAACTTCCCCCAGTGAGAGGGGCAATGAGCTGAAAAGGTTGGAAAACACTGGCTAGACTAACGATTCCACGTTAAATTTTGACATACATACTCGCTCATTAGCAAACACAAACTGCAAATCTAAAGCAAATATATGCAATGATAAAGATAAACATTTTCCTTCGGTGTAAATAAACAATGCTAAAAGAAGAGATAATGACGTCTTTCTGGACTGACTGTTAGCCACAGTACACAACTATGCATCAGACACGAAGTCTACTGGAAGAAACAGATCCAGATTAATCATAAACTTCTACCTCCCCTCCCCAAGGAAGAGAAGAACTGTTGATTATAACGTACTGAAACGGAACATGAAAGCATTTCCAAAACTGAGACAAACTTTTTCTGCAAGAGTAAAGTAATGATATCAAGTTTGAATTATTTGTTCAATTTAGCAAAAACTGCATTCATCCTTTCCATTAAATTAACCGTATCAGTAAGTGCAACAGTGTGTTCCTCTTTCTGGCCCAATAATTTTTCAAGGTCAGTTCCCAGGAACTTAATGTCTTTTTCCTCTTCAGCTGCTTTTAGAACAATACCTGCTGCTGCAATCCCTGTAGTTATTTTCGTAATATTTTCGTTTGCTCTTGCCGTGTTTTCCTGTGTGAAGAAAAAAAAAACAAACACAGCGAGGTCAACCTTGAAGAACTTTGTTTGCAAGTATAAACTGCTATTAGCATATAATATAATTAAAAATATCTGACGTGTAGTCTTTTCAACATACACATGCATTATTTAAATATTATGGTATTATGGCATCTATACTACAAGTTGGTCCAATAATGCTGTTTTCAGTTGCCATATAACCTATAAGCATGGTATTGATTACTACAAGAAGATTTAAGGTGCTGATGAAAGTAGAAGAACATACCAAGAAACGAGTCGTGTGCAGGTTGCCTTTTTCATCTCCAATTAAAAATATTCTGATGAAATTAACAAAAGAAGATGTTTCCTCTACGTCACCATAGTTATCCAGCCTTGTCAAGGCATCCTCGCCAAAGTTTTTGAAAGGACTTTCCATTGCGTCATTAACCTTTTTACCCAAATGGAATGATTTAAAAGAGTACGATCTTTGAATGATATTTAAAAGCTCCTCTATATCTTCCTTAATCTCACGGAACTGTTTATTCAAGTCTGTCTGCTTCAGATATTGATTTGTTTGATGTTTATTGATTATTTTCTGAATATTGTCATGCGTATCTTTTACAGTACTCTCATCAACAAAAACTCTATCATTTCTTATATTTTCAGTTGTTTCATGAGCAGTACAAGCAATTGCTATTGTTTGTACTATGCTTGTCAGAAGTTCATTGAGGCTTAGGAAAACTGGTTGCACTTTTTGCCACTTTGAGGGGTCCTCGAAGAGCTGTTTACTGGACAAACCAACCCCATAACCAGTTAAACCAACCGCGGCTCCCGCTATTGCAAGTACTGCACCAAATGGAAAAAAGACGAAAGCAAACACCGCTCCGGCGACAGCAGCAGCCCCTCCAGCAACCGTAGCTAATGTTCCCACATCTTTCTTAAGCTGTATGTTCACAGGGTTGTCTCGTACAATTTTGATGGTATCTTTGTCAAACACTTCCTTGCTATTTTTATAATTCATCGGATATGACTGAAAGGAAAAGAATAATTCTTTTGAAGAAATGTAACATAACAATGTCATTAATTCTCTCAAGGAAATAATATGGCTAATACTCAATCAAGCTCATACTCGTCCCCGTAATTTTGTTTGAATTTGGCATACGAGAGACATGTTTTGAAGCGTCTTGTCCTTCAATTAACAATTAAAAGGAATTTGTGCTTAATTGTTTATCTGGTGTAGGAAGTTCCAATGTATTAGGCAGTGTAATCCATACATGGCCGTACGGGCCGGGGGCGGCCGCCCCAAATGTCAGAAACCTGACTAAATCGGTCAGACATTTTGTCTCAACCGGGCGGAAAATTGGACAGTTAATTTAAGTCTGGAGTCGGGCAAAATCACCACCCTCCGTGAGAAAAACAGTCCCGTACGGCCATGAATTCCGACAAGGTAAGTCCCACCCAAAGTGCAAAAACCTTTGCTTGTAATTGTTTACAGATTTATGCTGAAACAACAAACACTTACTACATACAAAGTAACAAAGAAACTTCTAAATCAGAAAAGTTTGACCTACCATGATTAACGTTAATGTCTTGTTCAGCAAGCATAAAAGATCTTGTTTTCTTTCACCAACCTACGTGGATATTAATAGAATTCAAAAAGTCCAAATTAAATATGATCAGTTTAGATCCCTGAAAATTCTTAAGCTTCTCTAGGTCATGATTTTTACCATATGTTACATAAATTCTGATGGGATATAACGCCATAAACGATTGTTCAAACAAAGTTTTCTATCGGAAATTATCATCATCATTACCGTCGCCGTCGTCATCGTCATCGTCATCGTCATCATTATTACCTCATCTCCCTACATGTAATTTATAGGGAGGTGAGATATTCACTTAACATCAGCTAGAACTGTAAAACTGTGTGAGTGTCTGAGATTCTGAGTGTGTCCGAAGATAAGAACTCCTGTTCTTCGTTTCATAAACCTCGTTATTAAGGTACGCACCGGATACGGACGAGAGGAGGAAAGATGATCCTGTTATTACTTATTGATCTCTCTTGTGAAGTTTTAAAAGTTGAACAATCTGCAGAAGCAACACGCAACTGCTCGTCTTCATTTGTAGCATCGTAAGGTGAGGAAAGAAAACATTTTGAAGAGTAACACTAACAATTTTACCGTTACTTTTGAACGTTTTATTCAAAATGGTTAATTGAACATATTGAAATCATAAGGGTAAAAATCGAATCATGCTATCTCAAACACCAAGCCGGATATGCACGTTTATTCACTACAAGGTCTAACCCTGGCAATGGATGGGGCTCGTGAAAATGTACCCCTGATACAAACACTGTGTGTATGTGTATGGGTGTGTGTGTGTTTATGTATGTATGTATGTATTTCTGCATGTATGTATGTATGTATGTATGTATGTATGTATGTATGTATGTATGTATGTATGTATGTATGTATGTATGTATGTATGCACCCGCGGTGTGTGAGCGATCCTGTGGCTATGGGTGCACTCAGCAACATGTCCTTAACAGGACATGGTACAGCCGGCGAGAGCTCCGCTCTCGCACGTCTTTCCTAGCTCACGCGTAGCTCAAAACTGGCGTAGCTGCCCGAAAATTCCCTCGCTGCAATGAGAAGTCTCGCGCGGCTGCACGTGCCTGCCTTGGCAAGCAGCCCGCCCTCGTATGTATGTATATATGTATGTATGTGTGTGTGTGGGTGTGTGTGTATGTATGTATGTATGTGTATGTGTGTGTATGTATGTATGTATGTATGTATGTATGTATGTATGTTTATGTGTTGTATGTGACCCTTGACTTGGAAACACGGTATCTCAAGATAGCAATGATGGGCACTTCTTATACTTAAAATATAGAATTATCATATTAAGAGAAAGAATCGTATTGTAGGTATGAAACATGTATGTTTTCATACGTAGCATTGTGGATGCGTTATATTCAGAAGATGGACCTATTGGTTTTGGTAGAGGTCATAGGTTATCTGAGGTCATCGGAGGTAAAAATAAGAAATTCTTAATAGCTGCTTGTGAACACGATATCTCACGATAGCAATCGTGAAACCTTTTCATACTTAGTTTATTACTTTATCGTATTACGAGAAAGGACCCTATTGTTTTCAGTGGAGGTCAGAGGTCATTTGAAGTCATCAGAGGTCAAAAATCGAAACCTTGAAAAACACTACATTTTAAGAAGGCGATGATGGATACTTTCATACTTGGTAATAGATTTGTTACTGTAAGAGAGAGAATCCTATGGGTTTGTTGAAAGTCGAAGGTCATCAGAGGTGTAAATTACGAAAACCTCGTAAACTGAAAAGACAGTGCATGGGCGGTACCTCCAAATTTGTCTGATGTTTCTTGACCTAAGAAAAGGTAGGGCTAAACTTTTGTCCCATTCCAAGGATAAAATTATGGAAAACAACATTTATTTTTTCACAAGCATAATTGCTACAGTGATAATTCTTATTTGAATTACCTAATTAACAACACGTGTAAATGATACTGTGACTATAGCACCATTAGAAATACAATATATTTAACGGGTTCTTTGATGGAGTGGTGCAATAGTGCTCAGCTTCTCATACAGACGACTCCTGTTTGAGTCCCTCCTAAGACGTTTTTCATTTTGTTATTATTCAACATTTGGTGGAGTTCAGAGGGTCATGTGAGGTCAGTTGAGGTCAAATTATGCAAAAATCGTGAAAAATGATGTAGTCAAAGGTGTAAAATTTGAGGGATGAACCTCACTTGCCTCACAACTTTGAGAGGGCTTTTAAATTACTTAATTTGGTAACATAAAATAAATTGATAAGTATGTCGTATTATTTGTTAGTATTGTTATCACTGGGTAAGAAAAGAATGACCCTGTAAAAATTTTCCCGTCGGACCGACGTCGGATTTTGGTCCAATCGGTCGGATTGAGGTCGGGTAATATTATGGAACTTGGAGGTGTTATTTAATTACTTAAAGGATTTCAGGCGGAAACTTTAACTAATAGCAATCCTATTAGATCCAGTTAAGCGTGAGGATAAAATCCTTTTAGTAAATGATCACTGGATTTTAGGGCATTCAATTCTCTCGGCCAGCCTTACCGTCGTTCATACTCTCTCAACTTCCCTAAGAAAAGGATTACATTGAACAATGCTTTCTATGCCTAACTAGTTACCGACCTTCGACTACGAGACATTCTTTTATAACTCAGGACGACTGCTAAACACAAAGGACCGAAGAGATGCTGGCAAGAAACAAACACTACCGCTGTATTCAAATGAGCAAAAGATGCGCAAAGACTTAACTTGTTCTGCAAAATGTTGACTTATTTTCGTATTTTTTCGTAAGTGGCAGAATGCGTACCCATGTACAAAATGGAAACAAACTGACCGTTTGTAACAAGCGTCAACCCTCCACCCCGAAACGCCCACATTAATTTGGGACTTTACCGACTGGATGTTTCAAGGAAATAGCAAAAAGGCTCAATGTTCTCCTCAAATGTAGCAGACGATGTCAGTCTTTTGTCTTTTATTCCACACATTAGCCTATTGAATCAGCACAAACAACACAATGAAAAATTTATTTTTGGCAACTAGTCTGCTAAAGCAGCTAAAAGAGAACATTTAAGTCGTAACTCCACCTAATAATAGCTCCATGGACTGATGACTCTGTAAGGAAGAACTCATTTGTGACACTCAAACGATGTTAGATGGAGGTCTGAAGATGTAGTCTTTTTGCTAAAGTTGGATTTTTGCTAACGTTAGATGGGCATTGAACAGTCGGGTTGTAGTACAAACAACTTTGGATGGCCCTCTTTGCCAACGTCGATCCGACGTCAAACGATTTGCAAACGAAAACGCAGTGGATCCGACGGCAAAATTTTTGCAGGGAAATGAGATGAAAGGTTTTAGATTTGCTCTGGGTTAGCCGTCCCCATCCCCTGCAAGCTTGATCCACTGTTAGGTACACTGTCGAAGTTTACACTCTTGATTAAAGATAAATTTGACAGGAAAGCAAAACTAGTATATTTAAAATAAGTACCAAACTACAGTTACGGCAAATTTCATGCATATACAGAAATCATGTTCTTCTCATGGATGAGTCTGAAGATATGAGAGGTATCATCTAGTTTTTTCTCACTTCTCTTTCTGCACTTTCTTTAATATGGGGAATTTGAGAAGTAGTCTTCTCTGGCTCTGACCCATTGGACTCATGTTTCCTTTCAGAATTCTAAAAAGGGAAGTGTTCCTTTACTAATTGTTAACAGTTTAATACTATGCCAATGAATGCATCGACCTCCTCAAGAAATAAACGTACGCTAGTGCATCTACAGTGTTTCACCGCATGGACACATAAACAGTAATGGTTGAAAATAAAATTAAGGAAATCTTGGAAACAGACCTTTTTGAGGTTGTCCTATATTTAAAAATGACGTTATTATAAACTTTATGAAACTTGTATTGAGAAAGCGTAATATCAAATCTTGTTTAAAAGGTGACCGATAGTCGTATTTTCGTTAGTCTGCGAAGCAAAATCTGTGGCAGATTCCCAGAAGGCGTCCCTCACTCAGAAATACACCGTAGGTATGCAGTTTATACAGAGTCTACAAACTTTCGTCCAGTTTTCATTGTCACGAATTCCCAAAATGTGGGATAAATTATCATACATAAGTATGTCACGCAGTACTGAATATTCAATATTTCAATGCGTTGAATATTTATATCTTAGCACGACCAGAATGACGAACAAATCGCTTGTGTGTTTTGCACTTGTATGTAACGTCAAAAATGTATTTTAGACTGTGCATACAATGAATACATATTATCAATTCAGCGAGAAAACAAAAAAAAAAGCCAGAACCATAATTGATATCATGTACCATACAGAAAAATTTACAGCAATTGACTTGGAATAGACCATTTCAAGTGTTTGCTTTTCGGAACAATGGAACAGGATGCAGATAATCAAGTGAGCAACGCCTACGAGTAAAACTTATCACAGTTTCATGTTGTCGCCTTAAATGCCACTGGTAGATACCCTGCAGCTGCTGACCTACGTTAAATGTGTTTTCTGAGATTCTGACGTCCGTCGCTAGTATATTTGTTAAGGTGGGCCCTCGTCTAGCTTTAGTAGTAGCCTGTTGGGACTGCTAATTGTTACAGTATCTTAGTCCCATAGCCAAGTACATGTTAAGGCCGTAACAGTTAGGCCTAAACTAAGAATTAGTCCCTAGCCAATTGTTAATCGTATTTGTAAGATTTTTCATTGTGACCTCGTAAACCTTTAAAAGGGAGGGAAAAATCAGCATCCGGCATCAAGAAACATGCCTACATGAAAGACTGACTGCATCAAGGTTAGGGGATACATGCATAGGTCGACCTACATAGATAGGAAGACACAGTACAGTAGCCTAACAGATGTGCTGGCCAAATTTTCAGTGATGAAGCTAGGCTCTAAAGTTATGGAAGTGAGAAAATTTTTGCAAGAAAGTCAACACACGTATTTAATTTACACAACTCACTGGACATTTTGGAAAGAGATCCGTGTAAAGAGTGTGTTCACTCCCTCCTTTGCACCCACTATAGCTAACTACAGTGTGCTAATGACACTCATACTGTTCCATTGAAAACATTCACAACTGTAAAAGAATTTCCTTTATTTTACTGTACAAGTAACTGTGCCTGTATTGCTAGGTGGAGGATGATGTAGCCCTTCAGTTCATTGACAAGATAATGCTTCAATAATGTATAACATTAGCCAATTGGGCTTGTTGGGCACATATGTCTAACATTACAGCACGGGTATAGAATATTTTTAAATAGTCAAAAATGAAACTGGAAAGTTCACATGCAATTTTTATTTCCTTGAAAGTTAAACCTTGTTGGTTGTTGCTGTTCAAATCTAATGCATGATGAGCCTTTCAACTGAAAGCTGCAGGTTTGACCAGCCGTCAATGTACGACACTGATGGTTGGTAAAACATGCTGTCTTTCCATGTTTGTGGAGCTCAAGTGCAATTTAATTAGCACTGACACATCAGTAATGTCTGATACCCGTTCACTATCTCTTGACATGAAGGACATCATGAATAATGCATGTATTGAAAGTGTACTGGAGGTGCGATAGTTGCCAAATTTGCTCAGTGTATCTGACTGTCTTAATTAGTGTAAAAGTGACTGAGCCTCCAGTGCACACTGCACAGTACTATTTTTGACCATCTTGTGCATAGTCTCTTAATAATACCCTTTTTTCAGCTGGTGGATTTGTCTGAAAAAGGCTTTGAAAATTGCTCAGGGCCGTAGCCTGGGCGAAAACTCTAAAGGGGGCAGTGAATGACACTACCTAAGCGGAGCACCAAGTAGCGTGCCTACAAATAGTTGACACCGGGAAGGACCCTTCCTTTTTCACCTGTGCATAAGTGCCAGGCGGGTGGGGGAGGGGGTGCTGAGGGGAAGGGTACATGTAAAGCAGTAAACTGATTATATCTTTACAAATTGCATTATTTAGTGATATTCTTCCCATTTTTGCTGAGAGTAAGTCAAGAGTGCTGTCTTAGAGAAGGGGATGACACTCTATACTCTCTGAGAAATTTTTGTCTTGGTGAGGTGGCTTGAATGCAAAATTATGCTATCTTTGGTAAAGCTTCGTAAATCGTTTAATTCATCATATGTTAAGTAATCCTCACTATTTAGTGATTTTCTCTACTTTGGCAGGGTGTAATTGAAGAGGATGTTCCCTCAAAGAAGGGATAACACCTCTACTGTTTGAAAATTTTTTTGTTCCAAGTTTTCCTAGATCTCAAATGGTATTGTCTTTGGTAAAGCTTTGGACTGATAACATAATCTGAATGATCTGAAATTTTAAATATTTACTGAATTTTGTGGCTGCCATAGCATAGCATCCTTACAAGGGTGATACCCTGTGCAAATCTCTTCCAAGCGCCATTAGTAGGCCACTGGGTAAACCACCATGCCACTGGGGGAACCACCATCTGTAGGCGCGTAGCCGTCGCGTAGGTCTGCAAGAAAATGTTCCATTGACTTGACTCCCAGTTGGGGGTAATGACACATTTTAGACCTTAAAGTTGCATTTAAACATTCTTTACTTTTAGATTTTATGCTTTACAAATTTAGATTTCAAGAAAAAAGTTATACATGATTTAAAGGGAAAGTCCAGTCAACCCATTTCGAATGAGTGTACCCAGGTATGCCATTTCATGAATGGCTTTTGAGGATCATGTAACAATTATATTTCTCACTGATATGAGTTGTGGAATTCTCGTAAAGAGTAGTTGCTTGGTTTACCTCGAATATGCATTATTTAGGTTCCAACACATCAAGAAAGAAATAAGAGGACATTTGTGAAATTTAGCTGTTGTTTCTAAATAAATTTACCTCGATCGACTGCTTTGCCCTTTCAATTTAAAGTTTCTTTACAAGCTCATTCATTTTAGATAATAATTAAAGGTAATCAACGGTTAGGCTCTTTTATCTTTAGCCGGCGTACATGCTGGTTTATTCAAGCGGTGTCTCTGGAAGCAGGAAAATGGTTCACTCGTCAGGCGGATAAACCCGCATAAGAACGAATCCACGGCGAGGGGAAGAAACGGATCCCTTACATGCGATTTTCCAGGCTTTGGGGGCCTTGAAATAAAAATTTGGGCAGTGTAGTGTTAAGCATTTCAGTATGTTTTTGTCTCAAGTAGGCCAACTTTCATTTACAATTTGGAAATCACTGGGGGAAGTTCCCCTGCCCCCCGCAGGCTACGGCCCTGATATTTTTTACTGTCGGAGTATTACTGTCCAATTATGTGGAGTTTGCATCAGTTGATTTCAGTTGCAGTTGCATCAGTGTCAGGAAAATTTAATGCTCTGGCATTATCATGAGTGCCCTATTGTCGACTGATGACTAATCAAACTTTGTCATGTTCATTCTGGCAAAAACATCACACTTCCACAGCCAGCACAAGAACAGTTTTGTTGGTGACAATGGAATCAGAGGTTCATTGGAGAATACAGTACCCAAGTTATTTCAGCTGATCCTTGTTGAGTTCTTTGCATCACCTGCAGTTGCTGCTATGAGGATTGACAATGGGGCCCTGGCACTTTCTTCCAGCAATATATCTGAGTTGTTGACCTTAGTGGCCCCCCACTCATTGGTTCTCCTGGTAACAGACTTTTTGTTAGCAAAGGTCTGTGCATTCTTTGCCAAGAAGATCAAATATTGTGAGTCATGTGTTTCAATGATACTCATGTGCAAGCCCTTATTCCCACCTGTCCCTAAAACACAGTGGTTTGTGACTGTAGACCCTAATGCAGTAAAAAAAAAAACATTTTTGTAGGGAGGACCCGGTCCTACAGGTTAATTCCACTGTAACTATTATTGACATCCCTGCAGCAACCACACTTTCATAAGGGACAGCTTTGCCTTGTAATTCGTTGAATTTAGGCGGCTTTTCTCTTATGGCTTTAGGTTTTCCTGCTGAGGAGGTCTTGGAAGACTGTGGTGGTTTTCATGGTGTATAAATCTGTCACTTGTAGGAAAATGTTGGGGACATGTAAGGCTGTTGTTTGAACGATTCTTTCAATCATGTTTCCATATCTCTAAAGACTCGATTTGTGTGTCTGTGTTTCTTTTCTTCTTAAAAGCTTGCTTTCCTCTATTCTGCTGTTTTGATTCTCTCAACTCCTCCCCAACACATAAAACGCGTGTAGTAGTATTGCTAGTACTGCAATATTAGCCTTCTATATTTTCAACTACACGCAATGGTATCACAGCCCACGAACGTTTACGACCGGGTGCGTTACTACACAGCCAATATGTGAGCGATAACTGAGGTAGCTACGACCCTTTTTTCAGTTGTGCAACCTCGAGATTGCTAGCGTTTAACTCCACCTCTTGATGAAGTTTTCTGAATAATCATATTAGTTATTTTTTGTCATGACGTCATTTTTGAGATGCCGTAAACGGGATTCGGAAGAAAGTGCCACGTAGGTGATGTACACATACTTGCAAATGTTGGATTGTTTGACTGATTAAAGGGAAATATTGCGTTTGTCTGGCTTTTTATTGAATCTATCCTTGTTTACTTGCGATCGGGTCCCGTTCGAAGAAAGAGAGGTAACTAAGAAAAACATTCTACCCTCCGAGCACTAATTAACGAGTAAATGACCTTTCTTCACCCAAACAATTATGCATGCAAAACCACACCTTCATCACCCCTCATTTGAAATCCACCAATCAAATCATTTCTATCACATTGCGTCAGACAACAACAAACGCCTTCTACAGCATGTACAAAAAGTTCGGAAAATACGAACTAAGTACAGTACATTAGTGGGAATTATTACTACGGTACGTTATGTCTGTGTTACTGAACCAGGGAGTTTCTATTTGACAACCTAACTGAACTACCGTTACATTACAGTAGGTGGTCTTATCACCTCCCTGGTATACTACACACAAAGTTACAGTCATTCCGTAATTCGAATTGAGCCCTTGAGCAGGTTTGACTTACTCTCGAAACAGCCGGATGTAAAAGACTGTTGGTGCTTGGACAATGGTACAAAATGAAAATTTTACGAAACTGTGTTGCCAGTGGTTGCCACTTGTCCAAAACAAAAGAAATATGCAGGGCCTACAAGTCTTTCGCAGATAAATTAACACCATTGTAGTGACTCTCCTGTAACGACTAATAACTCACACTCACAGTGAACCAGGGAGATGACACTGCCTCTCCATGTGTGAGTTTTGAATTCCAATATCCTGTATACAGCACGGGGTGGTACAGGTGGTGGTAGTTTGTTGTGAGCAGGGTCGTTGGAATTACGGTAAGCAAGGTCAACACGTATTGCGTAATGGGTGCATATATGACCTGACATGACCACTCTTCCTAAATGAATATGCAGCAGTACGAACGTTGCATAGTGAGGGCGAGGCTTATCGTTCTATAATGAGCCCGTTAGATACAAAAATTGCTGCTTCTTTCTTTTCATATTTCGTGAGATAAGTGTTGATCTGCTGCAAGTTATTTGTGTTCCATGTTTGAAAAGGGTAAAAGACCACAATGGGATTAAATTAGAGTCACGTCGTGGTATTTTTCAAACGCAATATTTCCCTTTAAACCACAAGAGCCTGCTTACAGCAGACTATATTTTCATGAGATACGTACTGAAAACTCAACAGCTACATACGTGTACATGATGTTTTGGATCGGACATTTGAACTTACGCTGTATGAAAACAGTTTGATATTGCGGTTAATAAATTAAAATGCAAGTATTTTAGTAGTAATCCCTGAAGCTGTTATCTGCCAAAACGATAATCAGTTCACTTGAATTAATATGGTTTACATTATTAAATATTCGTCTTTGCATGGAGTCTTTGTGTACTTTGTGTACATTATTAGTGGCAAATGGTTTTAGAAACCCCTTGCAAAATTTGTCGGTCTAATGTAATGTAGTTGAATGTATATTCGGTAGGTGTTTGTCAAAGTTACCAAAACGTCACGTCCTAATCGGTGGTTCACCTCACCGTTTTTGAGAAAAGCGCATGTTTTTGGGTAGCCTTCATTCTTGCTAGGCCGTGTCATTGTTAGGCCAGCAAGCCTATACAATGTGTTGCATAAGTTTCCTCCATTTGGGAGAATTTTGGTTTTCACCAAAACAGAAGAATCTCCCCAACTGTTGAAAAAATAAAGTCAAAGTCATAAATGTTCTTTCTGTTTCTGGTGATGTTATTTCTATAACACGTTTGTTTTTAGGACCTAAGATAGTCATTTGGTATCGCTTACTTTTCATGAAGAGGCAACAGCTAATAGACATGCTTTGAATCAATAGTGTAAAATACTATACTGAAATATTTCGTCCAGTTAACATGGGCACTGTGTCTTTTTTACCTCGATCACTGAGTGCAACAATTACCCTATAAGTCTTGTACGAAGAAGAAAATATCAATGCTTACCAGTTCCGAACGGATGCTTTCAGAAATACCCAACAACGGCACGGCTTCCTTTCCTGTAGCCTAATTCGAATAGTAAAGGTTAAAGTTTACAAACAATATGAATAAATAATGAAGTCTGTTTGATTGTTTCCAACACATTTCTACTAACTTCGTTACAAAAAAATGAAGATAAGAAATATTCAGTGGTGCTTGTCCAAGTGGCATAGTAGGCAAGGCCCATACACTAACATTTAATTTACAACTTCGGGGCTATTGCAGCTCCAGCCTCCCAACCTTCCTTCCATCCCACTCTCTACTCTGTTTCTTGAGACGACACCCGAGCTGCACTCAAAGGTTCATCAATACTCTTCTTGATTGACAGGTGCCAGAAAATTGCATCCTAAAGTCCTTACTTTCAAAATTTGCCTGGAGAACCTCTAGTCTCCTTTTCTGTTGCCTATTTTGAAGGAATGGGCGATCATTAAATGCAGTCCTGCTCTGAATTGCTGAGTGGCCACACTGCATTATAAAGTGCAGCTCGCACATGTTTCCTTGTATAATTCAACACCCCTATACGACCTTTCGCATTGGGGGCAGCAGGGGCAGTTGTCGCCTCCCAGCTTTCAAAGCAACTTTCCAAATGAAACTCCGAGCTGTGTAAATTTCAGAGATATTCAAATAAAGATTGCTAGAAGCAACTTGGGGGAATGGCACGGAAAGTTCGGCAACGCGTGACATGTGCATAGCAAATTAGGAGGGGGTGAAGACTGTGTATACTTTGCTTATAGTTTTGTCTTACTCATATCATTGAAAATGGCTTTCAACATGCATTCTCGGTGGGCTTCGCGAGCACCCATACTATTGGAACATTTTGGAGACATTTTTTGTAATGTCCCAGGAATTCCTCACCATCATCAATCTTCTCCTCCACCCTCAAGCCCTCTGCATCATCACTTCCCGTCTACAGTTAGTAAAACGGATTAAAGCTACAATTCAAAAATTGCCAAACTGTAATTTCTAATGCCCATAGTTTTTAAGTACCCCTACGCTTTCGGAGGCTTAGCCCCTGGATCCCCACTTAGGCGTTTCTTCTGACCCCTCCAAGGGCCCTAAGGTCGGCCTTCTGGGGAGTTTTGGTATTTCAACCCTTATCCTTGATAAAATCCCGTACATCTACCTGATATCTGGAAGCATTTTTGGCAGTCCACTTGAAAAGATACGCCCCAGCTGATGGTGGTGCTCTCCTAAGACTTCCCACCCTCCTCACCGAAAGATTCCTGCGCATGAGCATCCGTGTATGATCAGCGGCACATGTAACTCTTCTTACTCACATTTATTATACTGCTGAAATAAAGCATCTTCAGTGCATCTATTTCTTTATGCTCCTAGTATGACAACATGCTCACTGGGAAGCAATTGGATCATTAAAGTACCACCCCAATTTTATGCAAACAGACGCGGGCAAGGAAAAAGCAACTTCAAGGGTCACGTGCTGGGCTCAGATCATTAGGCACAATTTCCACAAACTAGTACCATCAGAAAACCTAATTGTTAATATCTTCAGATATTCCAATATTTTCTGAGAAGATTAAAGTAGCATTTTAACAGTAACAAGTTTATTTTATCAGATGTGCGGCTCTTCTTCTGACTTTTTAAAACGTGTTTGGAGTTTAGTAACCCCAAATGTTAAACATCCTACACAAAACAAAGAAAGCAAGAGTAAGGAAATTCGAGTGGAAATTGTGGCTTTGATGTTTCTTTCATCAAGTTCAAAATGCAAAATTGTAGCAGACCTTTGTTGACTCTTGATTACTTATAACAGGGAGAAAAACCCCTGACTCCACCTCTACTTGTGCAAAGAGGTTTGGGGCTTGATTTGTGCTGGGACCAAATGATTTGTGACTTGACTTGTGATGAGTTGTGACTTGACTTGACTTGTGACTGAACCAAAAGACTTGCTACATTACTTGGACTTGCAAATAAATGACTTGCGACTTGACTTGGACTTGCAAAAAGTGGCATGTTACCATGTCTGCATATATGTCCCTTTTTACGTATAGGTAATATCGGGAACGCATTTCAAAAATTTACAAGCAAACACCATGACATTTTTTTTAAGTCGAGTGTTTCAATCAAACCAAATGTTAAGACATGTTCTATTAGGGTACAGGGCAAGTTGCAACACCTTTTATTTCTCATAGATATCAACGGATATTGCTAAAGCAACGTAGTGGGAAATTTATTTTTATGTTCAAACACATGTCAAACATTGCACGTAATATTCTCTTTTCAAGAACACTAAATCTGGGGGACTTTGTGCCGGAGCACTTCTTCAAGGTTCAACAGCAAACAGTTGTAAACTATGTACAGTATGGGTATGCAATAAATGCACACAGTGACGGTACCAGTTCGGATCGCACTTTTCATGTACTCAGTCCAAGCATATTATTACCTTTTCCAATATATTTCTCTCTTTCTGTATGTATTTTCACAGGCTAGGTCATTTTAAAGCAGTATTCCAGTAGTAAAATGTGCCTGAAATATATTTCTTTCAAATAGAATAGTTACTTAGGTTCATGTATGTACGTTCTACACAGAAGGAAGAGTTAAGGGACTAAGTAAAACTTTCGGATAAGAAGGTCGAGAAAAGTTAGTGTAAATTACTTCCACTTTCATTTTGATCCTTCATGATGACTTAAAGGATAGTGTTGCAATGTGCCCCTGTTACTTCCCACCGGATCTCGTCTTCCAATTATCTGAAATGCCAGGAAATAAAGTCGGCCGGTGCTTAATTTCAAATCTTTTCTGGGCAATTTTGCCGGATACTAAATTGCAGCACTGGCCACAACACATAATAATGCTAAGTCGTGTGCCATACAAAATGACTTTTTGTGTATTTTTGTTTGGTTTCAAATATCAACCTGTATATGATATTTAGCCTGCTGGTAAGCCTAGTCTGAAATGGCAGTGGTCACACTGCATAGCACCGTCGATGCACGAAAATGGTGTTTGCTTGTGCGTTTATCTTAATCACCAAATGCCAGAAAATCGCATCTAATAGTGTTTGCTTTCAAAAAGTTTTCCCATACCCTATGTCTTGGCCGCCTTACGCCCCGTATATGATCGTTAACCTGTTGGTAACATTTTTCCACAACTGCGTGTTGGTCACTCTTTTCCAAAATTACAGTAATCACACTACATAGCTTTCGTAATGCACGAAAATATTGTTGCTTGTGTAGTTATCGTGATTGCCAAATGTGAGGAAATACCATTTGACATTATATATTTTTGAAATTTTCCTTTTACCCTTCCCCCGTCGATTCTTCTAAGAAAATAGTATTACATATAGCTCACCTCGGATTCATCTTGTTCGGCAACATTGGAAATTGTTCTGTTAGCGTCTTTTCCTACTGCCGGTTGAAGCTCCGTTTCAACGTTCTTAAAGAATAAATATGCAGTTTATGACTGCATTTTCATTTGGTAAGATTGCTGAATTATAGAATCCATATTCCTCCAAACATTCATTTATAGATAAACTCAAGACCTTTATGTAATATCATCCACAGCAAATATTAACAACTCCTATATTGTAGTCAGGATTCTGGTGTAATGTTGCAAGATAGGCCTGCCCAGTTTGATTTTATTACACTTTTTTATGTTTCGGGTGTGATGAATCCAAAAATGGAGGGTTCCATTTTTTCGACATTATCATGGTGGCCACATCGAGGTCAAAATGGCCACCGTTTTTTACAGAAAACTGACCATAGTTTCATTATTCTGGAAGCTATAAGCGTGACTGTGATGGCTAACCCCATGTTTTTAACACCAAGTAATCCATTGATGATATCGCCACCAAGCATTAATGGCGGCCGTGTTAAATTTCATGATGGCTGCCATTTTTCGTTAAATCGCTCTGAAAATTGTTTTAAATGTCTCGCCATAGCAAGTGTGAACATCTGTTTAGTATCAAATTCTTTTAAAACTTCAAAAACTAATTCATAAATGAATAATTTCATGGGCCAGTTGTGGCGGGCAACTAAATTTCAAGATGGCGCTCATTTATTTCTAATAGTATGGGTAACCCTGTCACAATGATTACCAGTGAAGGTGCTTGAGGACTTCAATAGTAAACATTAAAATATTTATTAGTGCTGCTAGGATAATCTACATAGTTAGAGTTTTGCCAAGAGCATTGCCATCATGGTGTGCAGGTATAGTGAGCATAGGCACCAAGGTCGTTATCAATCTTACAAATGTGAACTATTTTCACAGCATTTACCTTCAGTGAAGTAGAATTTAAGTTTTAGTAGACTTTAAATTTTAGTAAGGTTTCACCCTTGGCCCGCTGGGGGGATCGTGAGGAGACCAAGAGAAAGCACGCCTAGCAGGGTTACCCTGACTAAAACAACAGCTTGCACAATGTTCTCATTTGAAAGCGCTTTGTTGTGAAACTGATGACAATTCTCAATCTCAATCCACTGAACAAAGCCCGTCTACATTAAACCGTGGCAAATCCTCGTCGAGACAATGGCGATGATCCTGTTCCACCCTTCAGAGGGCAATGTGGTCGATGAACCTGAAGCAAGCGTACCTTCAACACCACCCAATGAGAGAAAGCAAAGAAGGGCCACTTAATGTAGCATCGAGATTAAATAGAATTTAATGAAATGAGTTCTGTGTATGCTGAACTGTGAATGTTCCGTATATGATGTCTCCTACCAGACATATACATGGGTACAAACAAGACAGGGCTCTTGTCTCTCCTAATTAGGGAAGGGCTGTAGCAAGGAGGTAAGTATATTCGTTCACGAATATCTACACTAGTAGGTCTAATTTGTGGGAATTCACCAATGACGGTTGTAGACTTCAAGCCACTAAACAATTTATATCACAATGTTCAGCATGTAAAACTAAGCCCTCATCCTTCCTAGCCTTTGGAAGGGGATCTGGGTGGCGTTTTTCGACATTAAACATTAGAGACCCTATAGTGGGAGAGATTGGCCAACCATTGTTCTCAGATACGCATCCTGATTGGACGAAATGTATGGGCACCATGTTGGAGCCAAAGTACGAGCTTGCAAGATCATGTGTAGTCTATATATGTACATTCGAGTTGTACAGGCTGTACGTACGTACGGCCGGACGTACGCATCCTGTCATTCCTGTGTAGACATGTTTTGTTTCCAATATTGCAGCCGGGTTGTGCTGCATACTGGATGCACGAACAGACCAGAAAAGGGTTACAAGTTGTATAGATTCCCATTCTGTACAAAAAGAGGGATTCGGTGGGCTGGAAAAGTTAGAATTGGAATGAGTCTATGAAATAGCGATCGCTTTTGCGATGTAACTTTACAGTATACAACTTAGTAATACATGTAGGCCTAACGTTAGAGTAGGCTTAACCTTATTATGACGTTCTGCACAAGGCCTAGATTAGGCCTATACCGTATACGGCGGTTCCATCTCTGTATTCCGACTGCTTGATATTCCAGCACTTAAACCCATATACAGCTCCTATCCCTTTGGCCTAACCCACAGGCGTAGGACGCTTTTCGAGACGGGGGGGGGGGGAGACCTTGTTTCGGATCCCCGTCCTGGAGGAGGGTGCCCCCCTCCCCTTGTCCCCCTCCCCTTTTGAAAATTTTTGGGTATTTGAGGGTCCTCAGATATGCAATTTGGTGCAACATTTTGGCAAACTTTAAGGAAAGACACTTCAAATTTTTGACATTTCTTACAGAAGAGACAAATAAGGGGTTTTGCCCTTGGATATTGAGGGGCGGAAGCATACTTTAGCCCCCCTCACATTTTTGACTGGGGGCTAAAGCGCCCCAGCCCCCCGCTTCCTACGGCTATGATCTAACCGGCTAATCCTAATACTAACCCTATTGGAGAGTTGCCTGAACATCCCCATGGAGACGTTGGAATACCAGAGCTGCTGTCACCAGTCATAGGTGTAGGAGCTGTGGCGTATTTAGTGGGCATTTGGGCCATGCCCCCACCCCTCACTGATGTCGATTTTTTACTTCCTAAAGATACGTAATTTTTTTTAACACAAATTTTACTGCAAATGGTAGCATATGTGGCACCAGATTGCTTGTGAGGACACTTAATTATTCAAACATTTTCAAAGGGGAGGGGGAAACCTATTGGACCATGGTTCCTCTCACTGATGCCGATGTTTTTGTTTTAGTTTAAAAAATACGTCAACTTTTTAACACAAATTTTACTTCAAATGTAGCATATGTGGCCCAAGATTGCATGTAAGGACACCCAATTTTTGAAAAATTTTCATAGGAGAGGGGGACATAATAACAGAGCAAACATTGCTCCTGGATCTAATAGTAACATGAGAAAACTGAAACATTTGCGTACCTTTGACTCTGATGTAGGATTTTACATGGAATATACACCCTGGTCAGTCACAATTTTATAAAACCTAGGCCAGCTAGGCCTTTCCATAAAATAAAGTCTCTAGGAAGTGTTCCCCTATATTTACCCCTTCCCCAAGACCTCTCCTGAAACTTTCGCTAAATAATGAAAAATCTTCAATGATTAGTTCAACTTGCTTACAACTTTCCATAAAAAGCACCATTTTGCATGTATGCCATCCTGCACTAACGTACTAGTAGTTTTCTTAGAAAGAAGGGTAGACCCAGCCCAGAATAGACCCACCCCTCCCCTCTCTTACCAGCTCAAAAATAAGACATTAAATGAGATTTTTTGAAATAAAATCACTTTTAAAACTGTTAAAATAGCATACACCATTCTGCATTTTCGTCACTTTCTATTAGCAAAAGTTACTCAAAATGGAGGGTGTTATCTCCTCCCTCTGGACCCCTCCCAGGACGGCTTTTCTTGCACCGGGTGACAAACTAAAGGATCCTGCAGACAGTGCCAGCCAGAGTCAACCAATACAAATGATTGTCGCAAGAGAACAGAACGCTGTAACTCACTCTGTTTTACATTTTCTACGGAAAACTGTACGCACACAGAGTATATGATATCTGGCCATAGTTAACATTTGGCTCCAAAATGGCGCCCATGAAATAAGTTGGCCTATCTCTCCCACTATAGGGTCTCTATAAAACATGCTTGCCATTATGTGGCTTACCTATAACCACGGCATCTCAGAGCATCGCCTACCATTACTGTGGAGACATACTAGAGTTTATAGCTTTCTCCTTCGAACCCTCCATGTCCCTCCGGTTCAAATCCTCCTGAGATACTGCTTGAGATACCACTTAAGCACCCTAAGAGGTCATCACTTCCTATCCTCTAGGACTGGGGACACCAAGCTTATCTCTACCCGTATCTTCACTTGTAAGGACGGTCAGGGTTTGTGTCTTAGAAAGAAACCTGATCATTCTGATCTCCACTAACAGGTCGCATGACGGATTAATGGAGAAAAGTTGCACCTTGCCTCTGCCATGTAAGACTAGACTGAATAAAGGGCGAGGTATTCCACTCATGGAAACGGTTACCACAGTCAGAGAAATTATCTCTGGACTAGTGGCTCGCAGTCGTAGGCTTACCAACCAGTCTGGTCGACCATTTTTTCCAGTGCCCCAAACACCTTTGTTTACCTGCTGAAGTACCCCCCGCTTCCAGAGACTCTAGGTCCTGTTGTAGATGTGTCCCCCTGTCAGGCCCTATCTGAAATGGTAGCTCAAAGATACATATCTCTAAGGAACCTATTCTGGCTCTGGGCCGGCCTGATAAACGTAACACCACAAAGTTCGGTTGACGGCCAGGTGGGGATGCAATCAAGACCCTAGTAGAGATACGAACAGTAGAGGAAGCAGGAGTTGCACAGCAACGTACTGGAACTGGAGGCAGTCCTTAGGGCCATCTAAGTCTCCCGGGACCATTTATAAGGCAAGAGTCTGGCGGTCTTTTTGTACAACACTCCTGTCACATCGGATCAAAATTTGGGGTGGGACTCTTGCCTCCAGCTTTGCCTGAAGGTGATGACCCTCCTCCTTTAAGGCCACCAGCACTAAACGTCGCTTAGAGTAACATGTATGGTGGTGGTATCGGGGAGGGACATCGTGTTCTCAGATTATTGGCCAGGATTGGTGTTCAACGTTGACTTTTTGCAATGACAGAGAATGTTGGACTTACGGTCTCTTACAACAGGCCCTTCCATCCAGGGACCAGGGCTTCAGACGTTCTATCCTCCACTGAGATGGACGCTTATGAATTCCATTTAGCATATCCCACCGTTTCCTTCTCAACCATTCAGGATCTGAGTGTTGTTGTTCACTGCCTTACGGCTGCACGGGCACGATTTCCAATGCACCACAGCTTGCTGGTGGTTATTCTGACTGTGCTGCCATTACGCGGAGACCCGATTCTCAGAATAAGGACAGAGAATGGGTCCAAAACACGTACTTCACTTACCTGCTTACTCACAGGACTTCCTTGGAGCATATAAAGTTCGTAACGACATTGGCGCCGTGCAGATGCAGTGAGGAGACTTTCCACCCTTCCCTTGTAATTCCAGATTAAGCCAATTTAGAGGGTGGTGTGTAGACTAGGTTTCTCCAAGAAAAGCACACAGGTTCAACATGATTGAAGACTATCACTCTGCTACCCTGCCGTACACCTTGAAAATTTTTGGAAGGACGAGGGCCGGGTCAAGAGAGACCCTTCCCAGCACATCTGAGGACTGCAAAAGTCCCGTGGTATTTCCTCACCTCATTGTGCACCATAAAGGAAATGCAGTAGTCTCTTACAGCTAGAGACTTACGAACTACTCTGACTATACCCCGAAGACGTATTCTTGAACGTTAAGGTCATAACAGGTTGGAAACCAGTGCAAAGCCATATGTTTGTCACTAAGACTTTGCAGCCTGAAGCTCCTGTCAGGCAAAATCTTCACACTAGAAGACCGGAAGCGTTCAGGAACAAGAAGAGGGTTTGAACAGTCAGAAGGAGGCATGAAGGTTCCAATGGAGAGATCTATGAACTGGTATTTGTCTCCGCAGTACTCGTAGGCGAAGCTCTGAGATGAAGTAGCTATGAGTGTGTCACGATGAAGCCACACGTCCTTCAGGTCCTAAGATGCTACCAAGCTCCCCTTCAGAAGGGAAGTATGAGCACAGAGGTTCACATACTTAACTACTGCGATTTCATGTCGGTGGATTGGTTCAGTGACTTTAGGTCTCGAAATCCCATAAGTAAATTTCCACAAGCAGGATCACTAGTGTGGACATTTATGAGTTACTATACTTAGCCCCTTGGTAAAATCCTTAGTCCTTCCATAAGAAGGGGATACCAGGTCACTCTTTTCCTTGTACATGTACTCTGCATATATTTTCGTAGGCTACGTATTATAAGCAGCTACTGAATAGTTCAGCAAACACTGAGCCAATACCATTATGCTCTATTCATTCTAATGGCTTCATCCGGTCGTCCTTCTTTCCTTTCTCTCAAGGGAAGGTGTGAAAGTGCCCATCCGTCAGGTTCAAGGACATGGACCAAATCGCCCTCTAAAGGGTAGGATGGGATCACCCCTAAGGTCTCGACACAAATTCACCACTGTTAAATTGAGACCACTTTTGTTCAGTGGATTGAAATCGAGAATCATCATCAGTTTCATAAAAAGGAGAACCGAAATAAAAGAACGTTGTGGAAGAAAGTTGCTTCTGTCACGGTAACACTGCTAGGGTGTGTTTTCTCTTGGTTTCCTGTAAAGAGGTTCCCTTAGTTTTTTTTTTCAAAGTTGATCGGAGGACCCATATATCACCACTTGGTACACTCTTACATTTTGAAACGATATAATAGTGGGTCATTTGTTAAGAGAAGATCGAATGGTCTGTAATATGTGGGTGTGTGATTTGTGAATGGAGGAGGCGTGTGGATAGGTACTGTGCATCATTTGTGGTTACTATGGTCGATATTCTCTCGTTTTAGCTGTACCGAAAATGGAAACGTACCAATCGGGCAAAATTAAGTGGTGTGATTGAAATTAAAATGAAATATTTACTATTCATTCGAACGACACCAGGCCTTTCAACTAAAGAAAGTAAAGGTCTTTCATTCGAAAATGCCGGAGCCACTGGGAGGGGGATAAGTGATGGCAGGTTCTTCATGGTACTCGGGATTCTACTCCAGCAGGCTGACAGGGAGTAGTAATAAGAACACTCCTTAAAGGTGAGTGCACCAAAAGGGCACTTTAGAAAAGTTCATTTTTGGATGATAATATAGTAACCCTTGAACTCATTTTGTATTGCATAAGTTAATCATTACACTCCAAGTCCGCGCTTAATCCTTATTCTTATTTCATTAAGTTATTAAGAGCTTAAAGGGCCTATTTTGCGTATACTTGTCAGTCACACGTCAAGGGAGCTTTGATATTGTGTTTCCAAGCCTTCAGAAAGTAAGGAAACGTGCCCCGTTCCTCCATCCTTCGGGCTGTTGCAACTTTCCTTGTTAGTTTACAATTTTCTGAGGGCGTCCTTAAGAAGTAAAGTTGTAAGCCGGGACAAGTGTACCGGATATGAGTTGGAGTTAATGTTCAAATCTCAAAATCATCAGAAGGTTTTATCTACATAGTAAAATTTAACAGCTATAATTCTTGTGCACATAGGAGTGATTGCGGAGGAACACATGGTTGCGGGAATAGGAACATTCAAGAAAATTTTTTTTCTCGTTATTCTACTTTTGGGAAGATATACACATTTTATGACACACTGAAATCTATTAACGAATTACCGGGCTTCCTAAATTCAGCAGAAGTTCCATTGTGTCAGACATACTTTGTAAGTATCTTTGAAGTTTTCAGTGCAGAAATATGATACAATTTTTATCATAAAAAATTAATGCAAAAACATCGGTGTGAATTTAAGATAAAACTCCAATCCTCTAACTTGGCAGACCGAATCAGTAAGCACTCAACTATTATAAGTAACATTTGTAGCGTTACGTTCACAATTTGAAGCTTGAATTTTTACTGAAACTTTTTCAAACACCATGTTCTTGACGTCTATGGGGCTCGAAATGTATTTGTGCCCATGTGGTTGTTTCTTAGTACATCTTCATGCTGAACCATACTTATTTGACCTAGACATCTTTGGTTACATCTTTTTTCACTCATGTCCCTTGCAGGCCATGCACCCTAATTTTTTATCAAAATCAGTAAAACTATGAATTGTGCAGTGCTTGATTTGTTCAGAGTGTTACTGGAGGTTGACATAAAGCTTCATGTTAAGGTCTCTATTTTAAAGTGTCCCTAAGATTAAAGGCGTTGGACTCATGGACCTCCACCGTGGTGTAACCACTCGATAATCCCAAGGCCTTATGATAATGGGTTTCTGAAGTCCACAGTTAAAAAGATATCTGCTGAGCCACAGAATCATCGGTATACTTGCTAAAATTTGTAAATACTATGTACTGTGGGAGGAGAGGGGGCATACCAATAGGGATAGGGATAGAAAAATTCCTGCATACTTCCCCACCTTTAACACATTTGAAGCCGATTTTCAAAGGTCTATACTCACACTACTCTTCACGTTTCCATCTTCGCCTTTTTGTCGACAAAAATTATTCCGGTGGAACAAAAACACTACAATCACACAACAGATAGTGAGTGTTATGATGACAATAGGTATAATGACGGCAGCCACTTTAGATTCAGTTTTTTTACACTCTTCTGTCGGAAAATCAAAGAAGATAAAATGATTAAATTAGAATCCCTTTGAAGCAAAAAAGTAGGAAAAAGCAACACCAGCAAAGCACCGTTTTGAAATGTGTGTGTGTCAGTGTAACTGTATCGTATCCTGTGGTACTTTAATGAGAAGCAAGGGGGGATATGGAAGGGTGGTCCAAAATGTTTTAAGTTGTCTGTGCCTGTGAGCCCTGTTTTGAATATAGGATATTAATTTGTCCGATATGTATGACTGTGGCCTGAATTTGAAATAGTAGTTTTCAAGAATGACGACTACTACGCTAAGCTTGCAAAAATGCCTTGAACTGTAGTTATATATTGAATAAAAATGAAAATTGATTACCTGATAGAACTAGTATAAACTTTTGTGGTACTAACTTAAAGGAAACTGGCCTTGATATGTAGCACGTTAAATTAATCAATGTGGAACAGTCAATGGGTGGAAGTTCTTTCGTTATGGTAGCATTATATAGATTTCCTCTTCCAGCAGGATAGGTAGTTTGACTTATACTTCGTAAATCTGATCCAAACGTTTCCATGTTGAGTGTCACGTTCGGATAAATACCATTCAAATAGCATGATATGTTCAATGGAGAAGAAGGGTCTCGCACTAATATTTCACACTTCTGTTTATCCAGGGGACAATCGTTGACGATAATTATTGGCGGTTGTGCTAACACTAAAATTGGAAAGAAAAAATTAAAAACACGTTTAGGGTATACTGACACGTTGTTGACTGCTTGTGGTTTTGGTGAAGTAACAAACGTTCCATTTATTTTGAATAAAATTTGTTGCAAAAAACATAATGTAGTTGTTTGGGGATAAAAATGTAATTTATTTAGGGCTTAAAAACTCCATGATTAGGAAATGAGAATGTCTCAAAAGTTGTTTTGGTTAACATAGGCCTGTTAACGTCCAAACTGTCTGCTCACTAGCTTTACTTTTAAGTTCCAACAAACCTTCAAGATTAAATGTGATATTTCTAGAACTTCTTCTTAGCGGCTTTAAGTCCTATTAAGAAACACTACCTTATTAAAACCAAACAACGCTGAAGTTGTAATGTGCAATAGGCTAAACTGAAAAGACTTAGTTTACGGCCAAGACCTCGGGAGCATTAAATATAGATGTATATGACTCACCAGAAACTTTCACCTGCTCAAGGTTTGAAACGTACTTGTTTCCATCCAACAGTGTGCAACTGTACAAACCTTCGTCTTCAAACTTTGCTTTTAAGAATGTTAGGGATCCGTCATGAGAAATGGTCCTTCTCGTGGTCGTATTACTAACAATACGTATGTTGCCGTTTGCAGCAAATCCGAGAATTTCTGAAGCGTTTCTTTGCAGTTCTTTCCAAACAAAAATACGTGGTATTATAATGTCAATACAAGGAACACCAGCCTCAGAGTTAATTAAAAAATACCTCTCTTCTTTGACGTTTCCTTCTAACGACGGCCATGGTTGCTTTGTAGTATCCATAATCACGATACTTTCCAGAAAGTGTGATTTGATAGCTGGACTAGATGCTCGACATAAAAATGCAATCAGAGGACCGTTTATATGATTACTTATATTCGTTTTTGAAACTGATGAAAAAGTCCACTCCCCATCTTTTGTTATTATTGTTTCTCCGTTTAATGCATCAGTGCCTTCGTGTGAAATTCTGTACCACGCCAATTGGACTGGTGGCTTTGAATGGTTGTAGCTGCAAGTCAACGTGCCAGAATCTATCTCCTCGACGAGGCACAAGTTGGTTTTGTTGCATACACTTATCACAGGGAACTTTGGGTCTGGAAGAACTGTAATGGAAGAATAACTACTAATGATAAGTAATAAGTGTCGCACACGCTATAGTTTATTGAACTATTTACTCTCCTTTAAGTGAACTATAACAGCCTTACTGAGGACTGCAATAACTTGTTATAAAAATACCGCTCTTTCGACGTGATCTCATTTGCTCAAAAGGTAATTAGAAAGTCTGTAACTCCTTAAATTGCAAAATGCTAAGTGGCAAGTGGGCAGTGCCAAGTGCTCTTGAACAACTTGACAGTTCTACATGTTTTCTAAAAAAACAGTGGTGTCCCACTCATTCATTCCTTCGTTCATTTTTTTTTTTTTATTTATTCTCTATTTCTGTCAGGGTCCTCGGTGTCTCCTTTGTTACAGCGTTTCCTTATTTTGTGTACATTATTGTTTATAGAAAATCTCAAAATATTATCTTTACACATGACCACGTTTGCATTTTATCTAAAGGATTCTAGACTTGAATGTATATGGTGCCCAAATTTTACAATGCATTGCATAAAAAATATGAAAGCAAACCAAAATTCACGGCATACTGTGTAAGTTCCCCGTAATATGCAGTCCAATCTACAGCTATCTTCGGTGTTCAATTCTGTGTTTAAATATCCATTAAAACAGTTCAATGATTACTAGTTGTTATTAACAGAAGCAGAGTTTACATCTTATCTTTTTTAACACCTTGGTTTGCCGTATGAGTTGAATATTTTGAATCGCTAACTTTGACTTAATTACAATTAAAAAGCATCAACCTCGGTCGCTTCTAGGGTGGCCTATTTATAGCCCCTCAACGACTCTAAATTCACTTCACCTACTTGTTGTTAACAACTCGACATAAAGCTCTTTGACACGTAAATTCTCGTCTAGGTGAACAACTTTGAAGGTTTGGTTATGGAAACTGGAAATATTGGTTATAATCAAGCTTCCATTAGAGAAGATGTCAAATTTTCCTTCTGTATATCCGTCACCAGAACGAAACACTGAACCGTCCTCCTGTTTTTCCAAACGAATGACAATTTGATATCCAGGTTTTACGTGCAAGTACCAAAACACACCGGTAAATCCTGACATAAAGTTGCATTCTATGATTCCTCGATGTCCATACTCAGCATACTGGGGAGATGCACATGTCGCAGAAACATCTGAAGGAGAAAGAACTCTTCAACCTTGAAAATAACAATGTTTTAGGTATCTTACCAATGAAGAACGCTGCTTATTTTTTTAACTGAAAATTATTTTCAAGTGTCTTCCTGAGGCACATGTGTAAGAACATGGAAAGTACGGGCTTAACAGTTCAAAGATGTGAAAAATCACAACGACGTCCTTACGTATTTGTTTACGTTCAAAATAGTAGGCCTAATGAGAGCATTTCTGAGGCTTAAATTACAAATAACCTATTATTGTTTCTCTTTCGCAACACTTTGTATAAGGACTTACACCCCTAATGTTGTCTTGAATATGAAAGTAACTAGATACTACTGAAGATTCTAAAAATCGTTTTTTGTTCAAATAATTATCGTTACTTTATTCAAAATAATCAAGATATGCTGTCGTTCAACATACATCAATAAAGACTCCTGCTCACTTCTTTCATTATCTCATCCCCTACATGTAATGTATAAGGAGTTGAGATATTGCACGTCACCTTATAGCAGAAATGAGAAACTGTGTGTGAGAATGTGTGTGTGCGCTTGTGTGAGCAAAAAAGTGTCGCTTACTCCTCCTAACTCGTTTGTCTGACCAAGTTCAAACCTAGTGGGTAAGTACCTGAATGAAAACTCCTGTGTGCGTGGTGACTTCATAGGTGAAAGGTCAAATTTCCTAAAACTTGTATATTTTGCCATTATTAGCCTATCAGTATAAAAAGTAATTAAACCGCATGATATATAAGAGTTGATGATATAATTTGTAAAAAAAGTACTTTTGGTATCCAGAGTTGCGGTGAAAGGTCACAATGTAGGCCAAAGGTCAAAAGCGCCTAGAAGCAAGAAAGCGTGCAGCAAACTCCTCCTAAAACAACTCCCTGGTCCGATCAAGTTCAAACTTGTTGGGTAGGTACCTGACCATAGAAAATTGTGCATGCGTCTTTGATGTCGTTCAAGTATCAGCATGTTAGCAAAAAGTAATGAAACCAAATGATGTATTACAACTGATATGATCATTCTTAAAACGTTGCTTTCGGTCATTGAGGACACAACCTCCTAATACACTGAAAATCTGATCTACTTCAAAGTTGGGGGGTAGGTACCTAATCATAAAAATTTTGCATGCGTTTTTTTATGTTAAAGGTCAGAGGTCAGCGGTCGGGGTATTTTTTGCTTAAAATTGCTTTTTGCCGTTGATGCCTATCAGTATTTTAGAAAACGCCTCTTGAGACCGATAAAACAAAATTTTGTACTGTTTGTTTTGGTCAATAAGGTGCGAGGTCAAAGGCCATATTGTGGATAAAGGGTCAACTTTTCCAACATTTTGCATAAAAAGTCTTTCACCAACTCCTTAACCATATCCAACCATTTTCAATGTTGGTTGATAGGTGACTGACCATGAAAAGTTTGCCAGCGTCATAGGTCAAAAATCAAGAGGTCAAAGTTCAAATGAGCTAAAATTGGTGTTTACCCATTATTTGCATACAGCATGTTAGAAAAGACCATAAAACCACATGATATGCAAAGTGAGATGAGACATAGTTTAAAATAGTACATTTCATTTGCTGGAGTTAGAGATCAAAATTTTAATGACCTTAAAGTGGTCTTTTGTCATTATATATGTGCTTATCAGGATGTTGGGAAACTTTATTACCACAAGATACATAGAGAATATAAGGGAGATAAGGTTTGAAACACCATAGATTTCCTTCTTGATTATATTTTTGAGATAATTATTTAGAGAATACGTATTATACTTACTTCTCACCCTCAACCCAATAAGAAGTAATGTAATGAAAGCCGTTGTCATGCACAAATCTGTAGAACTGGCCATAGTTGAATTACTTGACTACCTGTAATGTAATTATGGCAAAGTAAAGATTGATATTTCCATAAAAAATAATTACATTAACCATGCAAACATGAAATATCTATTAAAGGATTGTTCAAAATGCAATTGTTGTACTGAAATACTAGGAAGCCTCTATTTCTTCCCGATGTTTTGCAGCTGCATACTCAGCATTCACTTTGATTCAAATATGGATCTCTCAACGTTTATCAGACTGTTTTGGATTCATCGCATTTGCACAACTGTACAAATTTCATTGTCTTTAGTGTCTTACGGCATAGACCTGATACATTAACGCCATGATTAGTAGTGTAATCTATTATTTTAACGTATATTTATTAGATTTAAGTAATTAGACTTCCTAGCGTTCGCTGTTACATGTTATACCCAAGATAAGTACAGTAGCACGACACCTCTATGAAGAGCTTCGCGTACAAAGAAGTTAGCAAATTGCGTTCAAATGTTATGTTTATACTGGAATTAGTGTCAAGTTCCTTTTTAACGTCGAAGTGTCAACCCTTATTACACACCAAACTGAAAGGACTAGATGCGTTAACAGTAATGACATAAAGGCTACTTTATGCCTGACTCTTTCTGTAAATATTCACCTTGTATACTGTTCAGAGCCAAAAATAATTACAGTGGAGGCAGAGAGGGTAAAATGGAACAAGGATAGCCTACACACGCATTGCTTTTAACCAACGAATTTTAATTTCTCTCCATTTAACAAAACCATAGCCTAAATGTTAATGATAAAACAGCCTAAGTTCCAAAGAGCAGTTGACAGACGCATTATATAAAATTCAACGACCTAACCTATCGCCTAGCATTATCACCTGAAACTGAAGTAAACACATACTTTAAGACAAGTGTGAGTTCACGCGAAACACATTGATAGACAAACCTTCCAAAACTTTGTTACAGTGGAAGCAGAGATACCACCCTTTTCAGAATAATAAATTGTTTGTAGCTCTACGATGTAAACTAGTCAAATCAAGGCGACATGCGTATATCGCATAGTACAGTACACAGCAAAACCATGTGTTTACAAACGCATGTAGGACTAAAGCTAATATCTCAGGTATTCAAATCAATCTACTTACTAAATAACATTGTTGACCTTTGAACATTGTACCGTATGGTTTCATTTTGCCAAAATGTTTATCTAGTCAAAGTAAACCGCCAATAGGTAGTATTTACATTATAATAAACCTTTGGACGGTGGCCCATGAAACTATTTTGAAACCCACCTGTATGGAAAAAACCTTTTTCATGTTTTAAGGAAAGTATTGTTGCAACAGAGAAGCTGTGCTACAAAAGTAATAGCTTAACTCCATTTTGGGAGTTTTCTGATTGTTTTATTGTTTGTTCTCCAGCTATATGAGGTCAAGGACTTGATCTTTGAGCGATGCATTGACTATGTGCTTGTCAAACAACCACATGATCATTACATTAGACTTCTGTGCAGTGTCGACCCTGGCTACTTAAGTTCTTAATAATACACAAGGCCAATGCTCAAACTATTTTGTTGTACGATTGCAATGAGTTTTAGTTATTCCGAACATGAAACCTACATTATGCTGTCATTGCCTTGTCACCCTTTTATATTCTAGAAATATTGAAACTGCAAAGAGTTTTTGTTATTGAAGTCACATAGAGGCTCAAATTTCAACACAAAAATCTAGCAGACAAGAGACGAATCCAGGCGTTTTGAATAGCAGAGGGGGTTTTGTATAACAAAAGGGGCGCCAAACGAAAAAAAGCCGACCCAGCGCTGCTATGGTTGAGGTCAGCCAATTTGACGTTCCAGACGCTGAGTATTGCAGGAATCACACTCTTCTACCTACGTTTGAATGGGCGCATGAAAAGAAAGTTCGTGAAAGGGGCGGGAGGTATTTTCCCTGAGTTTTTTCCTAATTAGCAGCCACACATGACTTAGTTTATCTCTAAAACGACTCTTTGTCCTAAAATCTTCAATTTTGTGCTGGGGGAAGGGGAATTGCCGACCCCAAACCCTCGCCCCATATGCATCTACCCATCAGTCACAAATGAGTCTTGTTCACCATGTCTGACTCGCAATCGGGGGGATGTAATGGTCAACATGGGGCAAGGAACTTCTAGCGTACTTGGGAAGCTGCCATCACTTAAAGCTGCTAAGTCTAGAACTCCAATTTCGTTGCAGGAGTTCCACTTCTCAAATGTAAAAGAGTGAAGTGGACAGACGGAACTATTATTCTCTCCCAATAAAATAATGGATGTCCTCATAAAATGAGTTTTCATACAAACAGGCTTGAAACCTCACGAAGTGAAAACAGTGAACATTTTCTCAATCACACTTAATAATTTAGTACTAAGAAATTTGGGAAGTGTTATGCTCTAGCCAATCAAAGCTTTAATGAATAATCATTACCAGCAGGATTGTTCCTGATTGACTTTATGAATAAACAATTAACTAAAAAACCCACACAATATACTCGTACTCCCAGTCCTTCCCCTAACCTGTGATAGCCGTCTTTACGTAATATACGGGAAAGTGTTTAAAGACTTTGAAGTATAGCATCCATAACTGTGGCAGTTTGCTTGCAAACACTGGGCTTAAGTTTCTAGCCGAATCAGTCACACTTCTGTGCTTTACCGTTTTGTGTTAATTGCTATCCTTTCACATTCACAATCGGAACTCAGCGACGTGATCGTGCATTGCTGTAAAGAAGTCAACAAGTTTCACACTACCAAAACAAAGCTACGATATCACTACAGCACTGAGCAACATGTTTAACAAAATACCTTTTTTGCTGTTATCATTCTTAGATTTTGAAATCTTGGCTGAAAATTTCACTACCAGTAAGTATCAATATTTTGCTTCAGTTTTTTACCTAACGTTTAGTTGGACTAGCCTCATCCATCGAATATGTACTAACGATATTCAGATAAAAATAATTATTTTTCTTTATTTTACAGGTAGTCTGAAAGATGCACTCCTTCCATCGGTCAATCCAAGTGTAAGGATTAGTGTAACATTTGGTCAAGACACCCTTATGGAATGTCAGGTTAAAAACATAACCCAAAGCAGTTGGCTATTCAAAAATTTTAAAGTTAAAAGTTTTATTTTCGTTGGGCTGAATCCGGTTCGAGAAGCAGAGTTTAAAAAGGCTAAAATTTTGGCACAGAACTATACGCTTATACTGGACTCAGCTGGACATGAGAATGAAGGATCGTACGTCTGCCAAGAGGATGGAAAGATTATAGTAGAATACTTCCTGAATGTAATAAGTAAGCATTCTCTTTTCTGATATAATGCTGAATGCTTTTGCAATGTAGTTTGCTATTTAGATTGTATGCATTTAAAGGTTTGCAACCCTCTAGTTGTCGGGTTTTATGTCTACCAATAAGGGTATAAACTCTGAAACTGTAATACTTGTGCGTTTCAAAATGTTTTCTTAGTAATTCAAAGCAGATGGTGACAACACAGGATGTGTTCTGACTAGTGTTTGGCCATACCCTAAGACTTCTTCGCATTTGCAATGTTGTGAAAAAGACCAAATTGGATTATTTTTAATCCCCCTGAAAAGGAGACAGTCTGGGTACTGTTTTGGGGCCTACATTGCTTATAAAATAAGGTTTCCAGAGTTATTCAAAATGGTTGCCATCACACATTTATAAACATTTAAGTTGTTGAAAAGTATTAATGAAGACAATTTAACCTTTCCATAGCTATAATAGAGGGACTGGAACGCATAAATCTTCAAAAGCAGTTGCTTTTTCAAGCTTTTGAGCAGACCAGTAGTGTTTCTATTTCGAAAAAAATTATGTGATAGTCAATTTGGTTAAATATTAAAAACTTGGCTTGAAAAGTTACTTTGGAGTTAAACTTACAAGAGATGTGGCCCTACTGTTTTTGAAAATCATTACTAAGTCTGTGAAATCTAAGAAAGCCTAAAATTCAATCATGTTCCAATGAAATAACAATGTTTTGGCACTTTTTGATGGTTATACAACTTTTGCAACAAATCATTTATGATGAAAAAACCATCCGGAAGAATTTTGCCTGTGCAGTTTTTTTTATTTTTATTTTTTAATCTTGTATTCTCTCCATGCTATCGTAACTGGAACTTCCACAATGGTGAGAGTCACCAATGGTTAATGCTTAGTTTACATAAACCAATGGATACATAATATTTATCATCAACATAATACAATGAATTTTTTTATCGAAACCATTTTCTGTACCACTCAGGCCCTACGGACAATTCACAAGTTCAAATACTTAAACAGAATAAAAGCCTTAAAGTTGTAATCGGGAAAGACGTCTACATGGACTGTCCAGTGACAGACATTAGGTCGAGTGTTTGGTATGCAAGTAATGATAAGGTTCACGGCGTCATTTTTGCTGGATTGAATCCAATCAGGGACGGAGACATGAGAAACGCAGAGGTATTGTCAAACAATTACACCCTGATAATACACTCGACTCGATCTAAAGATGGAGGATTGTATATTTGCAAGGAAAATAGACAAACATTAGCGAAATATTCAGTGAATATAGAAGGTAAGTGTTATACAATATGTATGGTACCTCCTCGTACTTTGAGTTTCCATTATACGTCAATAATGTGATAATCATCTGTAGTAAGTAAAACCTCGCAACATGAGATGTAACACGAGTGTTCCCAACCTTAATATAAAATTTGTCGTGCTAGAAATTAATTCGGCAACATTAAAAATATTAAATTGCAAAAATCCTTCGCAAAGGGATTAAACGTTATTGTCGAATTGTGTAGCCATTTTGCCAAAGCTTTGCTCTTTTTATAGCTGCGTAGCTATAATGAAGTAAACATAATGCTATTACCCTTTCTTCTCCTTAGGGGTTCCTTCCGATGATATTCTGTTTGTGACCACATGTTGACAAATTTAAACTGACCTACCATATGTATCTACACATTTAATTTAGCTCGCTTGAGACTTGTTTATTATCGAAGCTTGTGAAACCAATTCAAGTTATGTTGATTTTAATATTTAAAATAGTTCCATAACAAACAGTTTATACCCTATTTTGCATTAGAACAGAACAGTATCAATCTGCTCTTAATATTTAGTGCAATTACTGATGTTTTCTTCTCTTCAAAATCAATTATGCATATAGTTAAACCAGTCCTTCGCATTCAGTACAACGGTGAAAATATCACAAGCGGTAATTTATTTGTTCGCAAAGGAGAGAATATAGTTTTAGGTTGTGTGGCCTTTCGAAACGATCAGAATTCTGATATTAAACTTGTGTGGCATTTAAACAACATGACGTTTGAAAATGAATCAACAGAGCATCTTTCCAGAAATAAGTATATAGATGGAACATATGACATTGAAAGCCGACTTGTGCACCTAATTTCGGCTAACGTAAGTTTAGCCTGTCAAGCCAAGGGAAATGACAATTTCAATGACATAAAAACTATATACCTATCTATTAACAGTAAGTACAATATTACCACATAATTTTGAAAATGTACGTAGTTAATTTTGTACCTAATTTTTACTAGGCATCCATCATTGTCTTTCGAAATGAACATTCTTACTGATCTCACATCTTTTAGTTTTTGTATACCCTTTCTTCCCACGAAGATATGGGTACTTTATCAGTAACTTTTGTCTGTTCATGTGTAACTGTAATGACTGTTATTTTGGTTTATGCTTATCAGACGAATTTTCAGTACAGTCATTTTTACAAGCACGAATATTATACATCGTCTGTATAGCTGTGCAACGGTTTTCATCGTTTTGTGGAGTTGTGTAAAGTTAATTGCAGGCAAGTAAACGATTTCCTCGAGCTTTAAAACACCAAAACCAACTTATCAAAATTATATCTCAGCTTATAGAACTTTTGAAATTGATTTTATTTTGTAATTTCATTTAGGTTTTAATCAACAAAAAACTAGCAGGTAAGCTTGATATTAACATAAAAAATAGCTTAAGTGAAGGTTAGTAGTAAGGAGAAAAAGAGCATTAGACGGTTACTTTTTCTAGCTCATTCTTGTAGAAAGAAACTAAAATTGATGGAAAAAATTCAAAGAATGTTAGGTTCTATTGTATATTTCTTTGTAGCTTAATAATATTAGGAATTTATTGTATTAAGCAAAAAAATAATAGTTTAAACTTGTCTATAAGTACAGTTCTTAGTATTATGTTAAGCTCTAGTGGGGTTTCTAGTTATTGGAGTAGGCATATGAGGAGGGGTCTAAGATAAGTAGTCTCCCTCCCCACTAGGCAAAAAGAGTTGATTTATGGCAAAAAATGTCATTTCTAGGACCAAACCGCCAGGTCATTGTTATTTCCAAGAGAGGAAACGTTTCAGGACAAAACACCTTTCTTTCCGGTTTGTGAAGTGCGTATGTCATAGGTATCCATATATGACTGTCCATCCACTGTAACTACATCGTGTTGTCACGTGAATGGCCTACATGACTACGAAACCTTTTTCCGTTGTTTGCAAAGTAGGCGGACCCAGTAACTGATGACCTCTTTTACCCATAAATCATTCTTACATGAATATAGCTACACCCTAACAACTGAGCATTTTACAGTGCTTTGAGATCTTCTTATCGAGTAATTGGTGTACGACAGGCAAATATAAGGCACCTACTAATTTCTCTTTACTTCGAAATTTTTTCACCATTATTGAAAACACTTATACCTGATTGTAAATTTCCTAACACAATAACTTAGGTCCATTTTCCTGTCTCTTGGTACCGTCACGTCAGAGCTCACGATATTATAAATTTGTTATCATTCCCATTAAAGTTATGAGCTACGAGAGGTTCTATAATAGTTTGCTGGTTGGTCCCTCCAGGTTGATATTTCACATGAGCTTGTAGGTTGCAAAGAGGAAGGATATAGATATACAAAGTGGATAACTATTTCTGATATCACTGATTGTGGAACACTAAGTCGTTCAACTCTTTTACCTATGGCATCAAGAAATTTCTAAACATCCTCCATGCAATGCATGTGGAATATGGTCTCTGAAAAGTCTCACCTCTCAACCCAAAGCAGAAATAACTAAGTATCTTAGGGATTTTATACTGCTAAAGTCACGTAGTTAATTCATCGTCGTCCTCCGTTGTATGACAGGCGCTGCCTTAGTTCTCTCCTACTGCTTGTTTCCCTACCCATCGTATTTTAGAATGTCACCTTTAAAATACAAACAACTTCCTGCAAGTTCTTAACACTTTCTGTCCCCTTTTAACTTTTTTTCCATCTGCTTATGTCCAAAGTGTTTCATCACAGATGGCAGAGGGGGTTCCACATCCACACACTCCAACGAATCTCCCATACACACACACACACATACACACACACGGTTGCACGGGTGCGATTTTGTCCTAAAACCTATCTGATCGATTTACCCTTCAACAACTTTAAAACCGATTCATGCACACCTTACGCTTTGTCTATTTACCAGTCACTTCCTTTCATGAAAGTTGTAAGTGCATACCTGGTCAAGTAATGAAGGTATGTCACACAAACTCATTGTTCGAAATAACTGCTTGTTTCGAGTGTTTCATATAAAATTTCTGCAAATCGCACCAAATTTTTCAAACGGTTTCTGTCAGGGAAATAGGTTAAATTTTAGTCTTTGATGTGAAAGTGAACTACAGAAACATGACGACTTCCAAAGCATTCATTTCAAAAGTACTTCATTTGCGAAACAACGGTGTAAAACCTGCTGCTCTTAATTAGAACAACCAGGAAGAATGGTGCACTGAAAAGCACTTAAACAGCTTTGTTTTAGCAAACATTTCCCTTTACAGTTGATAAGACTCAAGCTGAAGTGTTTTCCTTAAACTTGTAAGTGAAATCTATAATAACGTTTTCGAAAGGTTCACTCAAACCTACAAATCTGGGTCGCATAATCTAATTCTAAAACATAGTTTTGAATGTACGTGCTACTTCCGTATCCATTTGCTAGTTATTGTAACTTGTCACGTTGAATCTTTAAAGGGCTTTAAAGGGTTAGGAATGAGGTCAGAAAATTTGGCATTCTATTGACCTACATTGCAGAAAATCGCACTCCACTTACAATTCTGTGTCTATCGTGTCTGGTGCAAGTTTAGAGACAATTGGTATTTCAGACCCCTATACAGTTCAGGCTACAGAAGCTCTTTAACACACTCGTTTGAAAACAATTGTGTGTTTACCATGCCTGGACGAAATTATGGTGAGCAAGACAAACTCATCAGGGATAACTAGGGTGGGGAGGCCGGCCTGACTCCCTTTTAATCTGCCACTAGGAAACACTAGGCTTGTTTTAAATACTTATGAATGATTTACCAGATACCATAAGCTATCATACCATTATGATATTAAAATTAGAACAGAATGTAGAGATACATTTAGATAGAAAATGAAACATGATTCATAATTGGTGATAACTTTGTTAGAGAGAGCTGACATTTTTAAAGCTAGTAGTCTATGGTGGCGAAGCACTGGAAACTATCGGTCACACTGACTAGAAACAACTCTGTCAAGTGTATTTATCTTTACTGTGGTATAAAACTTTACTTGAAATGACAGGCATATAATGTTCTAAGAGGGCTTTAAACAAAACTTTTAGGCTGCTATACGATTAATCAGTAGCAAAGAAAACATGATGCAATTTCTTGGGTGTTGATGTACAAATACAAATACAGACATATCCTATGAATACAGTTTCAATAATGGGGGACTTCAATATGCTAACAGCCTGGCTCTTTAAAATCAGAGCCCGTCTTAAATAATGGATGCTCGAGATCACCGACAATTGAGAAAACTGAGAAAAAAGCGCTCATGACACCTTTGGGTTAGTCAGTGACATTTCTTGCATTGTGCAAGCACAAAGAATATGAATGCTTGCACAGGGTAGTGGTGTGTCGTTATGTACCCATAACACGTTTTCGCTGATGCTGATCTCGGCCACCGTTGGCGATTACCAACATCACGGACGGCAGACACCGGTACCCGCGTGAAGGGAAATCAAGGTGCCAGTAGTCTCTGATAGTGTTGCAACTTTTCGCGGGTGGACGAAGGTTGTCTTTAGCAAAAGGAAATCATAAAAGATGATTTTGAAAATTCTTTTACTAACAAACGACCATAGGAAGAAGAATTCTTCAATTCAATTTGGTAGGCAAGGTAACCACATGCAGAAGGTTTCTAAGCATTAAATGCACTCAGACTACTAAATTAGAAGAAGTGCTATGGAAAAGGTACGCTGAAATTCATGTCGACTTACGTCTTTTCATTATGCTTAAAGAAAGTCGCGTTGTGAAGTGCCACGTTCTGTGCAACTCCCTGATACCGAACAAAGATGCATTACTCATGAATCGTCACAGAATTTCATAGAAAATATAGTTTATAGTCTTCCTGGTAAGTAAGTGATTTAATCTCTCAAGCACCAATTTAATGTGGACCTGATGTGTTTTAGTGCTATTTAAAATGAGGCATAACACTACAAACATTTACCAGTCACGTCTCCATTAGCACTTATCTGGTACTGTTTATAATATATTAAACTGCCAAAGGAAAGATCATTTGTCATCATGAGGAAATTTTTATACTGCTTCTCATAAGAAAGGTTTGTTATGCAAGGGAATGGGAGATCAAGAGAATAATAATCCAAAATTTCCTCTCTTTTTCTTTCAAAAATAAGGTCTCAGTGACTGTGAGCTTAAGGAGCTTAAATCAGATTGACGCAAATATTTTAGAAAAAGAAGTTTTCTAATCACTGTTCTCTTTCTCATGATTTTTTTGATCTTCATATAATAAAAATAGTATTGATGTGTTTTTTCGTTTTGGAAGGTGAAGAACTTGACAGTTATGCGTGCACAAGGTATTATTCAACTTCTAAACAATCCTTATTTGGAATAATTTGAGAAAGCAGGGAAAATTAATAATGAAGCAAAGTCGCAATGTTATGTTAAGTTTATGTTAAGAGTAATGAGATATAATGAAATATTTTTTGGAAAGCTTGGCTCATATAGAGGAAAAATTCTGATGTCATCTATCCTCACTGGTTGCTCATTACATTGAATGATCTCGCAACAGTTTCGTGTCATAGATAAATATACAGGTACAGTGGTTCACTGTTCATCTTTCGTTCATACCAAATACAATGTTGTTGCCTATCAGAATACCAGTCCAACATATTGGTCCAAAAACTTCAAAGTTAAAGCAAAATTCCGTTTTGATTGAATATTTCCATATTGCATGAAGGTATTTAATCTGAAGGTGATCTATCTTGGACAAGTGTTTTTCGAGTTTGGACCAGACTGATCCAGTGCCTTGGCACAGATTATTGTCTTATCTCTGTACATTTAATGTATAGGTAGAATAGATATTGTACTTCATCTAACATCAGAAATGTGAAGTGTGTGCGAGTGTCTGAGAATCTGAGTGCGTGCGCCCGCGCGTGTGTGTTTGCGAGCTAAAAATGTGTCAGGAAGTTCTCCTAAACTGTAAATTCGATCACATTGAAACCTTGGTGAGTAGGTAAGTGGCCATATATGCTGAATTATCTAAAAGTTGGCTTTTTGTCATTCTGCTTGTCAGTATGTTACAGGAAGTCATTGAACCACATGATATGTAGAGAATTATAGGAAAAAAATGAAATAGTACTCCCTGTTTGTCAAAGGTGAAATGTAGGTCAAAAGAGTACCCCTCCCCCTTAAGGCTAAATCTGTTAAAATTCAATTCAAGCATGGTGGGTATGTATCCGACCATGAAAACCTGTGCATGCACCAATGATAACATGATAGGTCAGAGGTGAAGATATTGCATTTTGCCGCTAGTTGCTCATCAATATAATAGAAGTAAGTCATTAAACCACATGATATGAAGAGAACGATATGACAAATTTTAAAACACTTCTTCTAGTTTAGTGTTCGGTTCAAAGATCAAATACAGGCCTAGGGTAAAACTGGTTGTTAATACTTGAAAAAAGTGTGTCAGCCAACTCCTTATCCTAAAGTATGATGAACTTCAAACTTGGATTGGTAGGTACATGACTATGACAACAACACGAGTAATTGATGCAGGGCTGTCAGCTCTCACGCATTAAGCGTGAGAGTCACGCATTTCGGCGCAATCTCACACTCTCACGATGAAGCATCAGTTTCTCACGGACGTCTCAGTATGGTGTAAAAAATTCCAACTACCACGCAAACGATGTGTCAGGTGTCGGTAAAACGCCAGCTATCACACTACCTGAGTTCCGTCCAACTGATCATAGTCTGCAGTAAGCTAACAGTAGTGCAATTAATATAAAGTAATACATACCGGTAGGGAATTTCCAATTTTTCGTAGGCCTATTTATAATGTGAACAAAATGTCTCCTTAAAATTTTCCAGGAACATGAAACAGCTGAAAACTGGCAATTCTGGGCATGCAGTAACGAGGCACGGGAAGTGTCATTTCCTGCAATCTAGGGTATTTTTTGCAAGAAGACTCCCTGGCGGGACGCCCCGCGCGAACCGATTGTCGCACTCCGCGTCCGTAGTCTCCCAGCGAATCTCACTCTCACATTCACTAAAAGTTGACAGCCCTGAATTGATGACTCAAGTCAGGGGTCAAAAGTAAACGTTCGAGTAATCTAACATTGTTCCGATCGTATATCTGCTTTTCAGCATGTGATTATTTCATCCACAAAATATGAAGAGAAGTTGAGGGAGATGATATTTATAACGTCATGGATTGCCTCCTAGTTAAAAGTCTTACACATAATTTCTGCAGAATATACATTACTGTTTTTCAGTTCTTAAAATATCGTGATTTTACGGTGGGCCTACACTTATCGCTATGTGGAACACAGAATCATACCCTGCAAGAATCAGTCTCCAACGAAAATTGTGTTAAGCTTCTTTGTAATATGACGAATTGCTAGACTTCAACAAGATCCATTCCTCTTGGATGACGTGTTCTGTCTAACGAATAGTGGGAGTAGATATGAGAAGGAAGTGTTAAGACAGTTGGACTCTTGGTGTTTGAAGTCGTCTTTTGACTGAATAGATTGAGTAAATAACGAAAACACATAAAATGGCTCCAAAAACGCTAATTCAAGTAAGCTTATATGTTAATGTAGTATCCTCCTTAAAACGGAAAGCAAAATTAATTCTTCTAAAAATCCTGTAGTTGCAACTGCTTTCATGCTGCTGCTGGTAACAGTCATAGGTTGTAGGCTTTGGATCTACTCATATCCTGAAACCACTCTCTGGAAAAGAACCTGAGGCCATCTATTTCGATTATCTACATTCTGGTTGTTATTGTTCATAACTTAAACTGAATCTAAATAATGAACTTGAAAAACTGGGTGAATAAACAACGGAGATAGGGCAATAACCTATACAACATGGACAACAACTATGTGACCGTGACATAACAAGCAATGACCTACAACTTTTCAAAACGGAAAGTTAATATCATGGTTAATGAATACATCAATAGCCAGTTAAAGCTTAAAAGGAAAATGATATGACCATAAAGAAAAAAGTGAATCCAGAAGCCTAATCAGGCACAAAAGTACGTTGTAGAAAGTTAAAATGAGTAAATAAAATAAACATTTTTTTCTAGCAGATTTATTATAAAAATTGGTATGCAAAAAGAAATAATCTTATAATTCAATGGATATCAATCTAAAATGTTATACTTTTAGGAATTATCCATAGTTGCTATTTAAACAAAGTTATTAGTGAGTCAGCTTCCACAACTTTGCTGAAAAACTGTTCCAAAATGCAGTATTTCCATTTTTTTACATGTAAATTTCTTTAAAATCTCATTGACAATGTTGTTTCATAAGTCTGAGATCTTTGCCTCTAGATTTATCACTTTTTGAAATAAATGTAATAAATATAAGCTTATTGAAAGTTAGCTGGGGTTCATATTAATAATGCACGAAAATCGTTCAATCGTCCTTGTAATGTTTAAGGAAATGGTACCTTGTACTTCAACTTACATCAGAAATGTGGAGGTGTGTGTAAGTGTAAGTGTGAGTTTGTATCTCTGTGTGTGAGCAAAATGTGTGTAGCGAAGTCCTCTTAAACGGCAAGTTCGACCAAGTAAGGTGCTTGGTCATAAAAATGTTTGCCTACGTCATTGATGACGCCATATAACAAAGATATATCAAAGATCCATTCGACCAAAACTTGTTTACTGTCATTATTTGCCTTTCAGAATGTGATAGAAATTGTTTGAACCAGATGAGATGTAGATAACGACGAGAATGTTTTCGAAATGATCCTTTTTAGTCCTAAATTTTGTGAAGAAGTGTGTCGCACATTCCTCCTGAACATAATTTCAAGTTCAAACTTTGTAGAAAGACTAATGTCAGAGGTACCTGACCACAAAACGTTGGTCATGCTTTATTTATGGCGTCATAAGGGAAAACTCAAATAGCGTAAAATCCGTACATAGACATTTAATAACAGTATACAAGAAATGGTCGTTAAACCACATTATATGTAAAGAATGAAGAGCAAACTTTGCAAATTTTGGTTGCTAAGGGTGAAGGTAAAATGTCCAATTGGAATAAACTTTGCGAAAATGTGTGTCACCAACACCTCCTCATCTGAAATCCGATCAAAATGTGGGAGATAAAATTTGCCACTCCATGGATCACCTCTTTGTGTTCAGACTTGTGGCAAGTGATGACGCTAACAGGCGGGCTTTTCGTGTATCCTTTAACTGTACAGGTAGTAGATACAAAGTAAGTACCTGAAACCTAATGCCCTACGATTCGGTCGTATACAGTTATTACTTCAATTATGTGTGATATAATCTGTTCACAATTTTGTAATCATAAACTGAAATGAGTACAAGCCAGGGGTCGGGATTGTAGCACCCCACACCCTCCGAGTTCGTGAAAAACTTAAGAAAGACTGAAAGAAATAAATCGGGTTATCTAAGAGGTTTTTCCCCCTGGGCGAAAACAGTTCATATCCCATCGGAAAATGTCCTGTATTAGGCACATTCCGTTGAAGTGTCCGTTGGAGTGTTGAGCATTGTTTCAAAGTCAATTGGCACACAATTACATTCATCATTTAGGGCTTTAATGAAACTCAATGTCATCAAGATAAAGTAACACCCCTTTTTCCTTCTTTGCCTTTATAAGTTCTACAAATCATGAAGGTATCAATGGGTCTAGGTAAGTATGCCGTAAGTTTAATACCATGCCTTTTTTAAGTGCACGGTAAAGAAACACCAAAATATTTGTGGCATTATATTATCATTAAAGTGATATTTAACGATAATGGCTAAAATGACAGGAATGGACTTGATTTTATTCCAGTTCTTCCAGATCCAAGGCAAACAATGAGTACGAGATTCAAAGTGATCAAGGTAAAATTGGTACATCCACTATAAGACAAGCCCTCTATTTGATGTGATATGAACCAGAAGGAATGAATTTTAATTGAATGCATGAAAAAGTGTATAAACATGTCAAGAACTAGGCACAGCAATACTCATAAAAGTCTGAAAATACGAGATTTTTATACAATCTTATCGCGGAGAGGTAAAGAGGTTTGAAAAAGGAAGCATTTTTACATGTTACAACCCACCTCCGTTGTCGGTGCAAGGTGCGATTGCTCATCATACCACCATGGAGAACGCTCGAACACGATTGTAGAATGTGAAATATTGTATAATGATCACTAGCTGATAAAACGTGTGGCACTTTTTGATTTTATGTTTTAAAACACAAACTAATTAAAAAGGCTCTTTTACAGTAAATGATTCAAGTATAACCACGGTTTAAAAAGAAATTGCATTCACAGAAAAAACAATGGAGTAGGGAGGGTTAGGGAGGGCATAGGCGGAAATCCCGGGCAGGATGGGGGATATATGCCCCCTCACTTTTTGGAAAAACTCCCATTTACTTAACCTTTTTCACACAGTAACTTTTGCCTCAAGGGCCATTATCACCCTACCATTTTTCACACATCTCCGCTAGTGGGAGAAGAGAGAAACGGGGTGGGGATTTGTCATTGTCATCTGCTTAGTATAAGCAACTTACTTTCAGTTATTTCCTCTCTATTATATTGTTTTCTTTCGGTTGTATTTAGGTATAGACTGTGCTCATATTTAGCCAATAGGGTGTTTAGTGCATTTCACCTTTCATAACACCTTTCACAGCACCGTTAACCTTGTTGCAGTGTACCCAAAGTGTTTTATTGCAATTTAACCCGGTAGCAAAGTTCAGCACATCCAGTACACAAACAGCATGGCATAGTACTGTTGAAGTAACTCAAGTGTTTACACCCTATGGACAATTTGTGCATTAAGTATTAGATATGATCTTATATTTTTATGAAATTCGGCGTGGTCACTGTAATAAAACACACAGGTTACCAACTTCACATTGGCATGTAAAATGGTACATTTTTCTCAACTTGTTATAAATATGTGAGTGTGTATTCCATCATGGTTGGTTTCAAGGTTATACAGAAAATAGTTGGCAGGTCGGTAGCACTCTTTAATTCCTGATATTTATTGGGATTTCTCTATGCTCTTTTGACTCCGCTGGAAAAGCAGTTTTTCAGACCTCGTCTCCTACGTGAGTTTATATATCATGTTCAGAACGAAACGACTTAACATTTGCAATTGCATCAGGAGGGTCATTTTCTACTAAGTTAACAAACAATAACACAAAAGTGATCTTGCTTGCTTATATTCTAGTTGATAGTTACATTAAAATACCGGTTTGGAGTAAACGTTTCTGCTGTATTTTCATATGAAATTGCAAGGTTTAGAGAGCTTCATAAATTTCTTTTGACGTAGTTTGCGTCAGACCAATTTCTCTATACATTTTAGCTGAATTTTATGACAGAGCTATCGTCATAACTACTCAGCCCTATGCACTTGTTGGAATGAGTTGGAAAGTAGAGGGACTTACCATTTTGAAGAGACCAAGTCCTCCTATGTGTTGTAACTAGCTTTTCCCTTCCTAATGTTAAACATAAAAACTACATTTGCACATCGAAATAAAGAAGTAAATGGGTATAGGCAGGGTACTATTAACGAGATAATAGTCATGTGAGTATAAAGACCTGGTTAAGAAGCCTAGCAACAAAATAAAGTTGTCTATTTCATGACGCAGAATGGGTATTAGGGTAAACTCATGCCATGATTGTTTGCCTATTAAGCAAATTTCAGGGACAAACATCTTCCACCCCTTCTGCTAAATGACTTTCCATACGCCCGAGATAACAGCTGGGTATTTCGTTTCATCCTATTGTGACAAAGGAATACCTTTGAACTCCTTAAACTACCAAAATGTATGGCGAGGTAGCACGTGTTTCAATAAACTCTTTAACCATGCATAAGAATCGGTAAAATTGTACACAAGGGGAACTTTTGCGGACTTTCGGTAAAGGCTTGGAAGTTGCAAGTTTCCTTCAGGCTGAAAACCAAGGGAAAAGTTACCGTACGATTAAATTTTGATCTTTCCAATTGAAAGGTCATTTCAGGTGGAGAAGCCTTTTACCTCAGTTCAGATTAACTGACATCTTCCTTTGAGCCTGATCATGTTTGGTAGAAAAATCCAGCGATTCAAAAGATCTTTAGTGTTTTAAATTTTAACATATTCAGTGAAATAAATCTTTTAATTGTTTTTTTTTAAAGATGTTTACTCCCTGCCGATAAGGTGTGAACGTGTGAACCCTGTGAAAACCTTTCATATAAATGAGGTCTGTTCAATGACACCATTCATGGATGGCCATGTCATGGTAAGATGGTTAGGAACATTGCAGACAAGAGAAGCAAGTGAGAGGGCGTTTATTGTCACACGATCAAAAGGTATGTTTTTTGTTTTCATTTTTTGCAGTCTTTCTTTAATACCGCATTAAATCTATAGATGCTAATCAGCAAGAAGCTGTGACATTACACCACACAGCCATCATATAAACGCAAACAAAGCCGAACAATCCTGATGTTGGTTTGCTGTAAGTTCACTTCCTGAGACTAAGGCTGAAGCTATTATAAAAGACATCAGTATACCATACTTGAATACTGCAAGTACAACCACCACGATTAAGTATCTGTTTAAAGGAATATATCACACCACGAGGCATGAGTGTACAAAAATGATCCCAAGATACTACTGATCAGGGCTTCGACTGAGATATGCAATTATAGGAGCTTTGAACATAATCGTGAAGAGGCGGATCCTTTACGAACTGAAGAATGCAAAATAAAGCAACGAAAACAATAAGTTTAACAAAAACTCCCTTCTATCCAGAAGGGAGTTTTAAATCTTATGTGTAAATTGGTACTAAACAAGGTATTTCAAGTATTTATAATTACCATACATGCTATGCAGGCCGGTAACCAGACAAGATACTGAAAGTCCCTTACAAAAAAAGAAAAAAAAAATTGTGTGGCAAAAATTCCACTACCACACGTGAAATAATGTGTCAAAGTGTGGAAAACTATGGTAGGGTGTGAAGAGTCGTGAAGTTTCTGTGAATTTCTGCATGACAATGTGTGTCATTAATAAACGGTTTACACATATTTCCAAAGTGCCATGCACTGACCTGTATTTCCACAGATTGGACATAAAACAACGTGTGGAACCCCCCCCCCCAAAAAAAAACCACCTTTTGACACAAGAACCATATGCCAAACTGGGGTGAAGTGTGTTCCTGTGTCATGACCACATTTTTTCCTTATGCATTTTCTTATACCCTGCATGGGTGTCAATCGTTAAGATTTTTACGCAGTAAATTTTTGACAGAAGTGGCCATGTCCCCTCCCCCTACATTTGAGTAAAGATTGACGTCCATGATGCTCAGCCACATGTGATTATATCCCTTCACATGTGGCATGCCACACGTTTTTTAACATTTTATTTGAGTAGTAACTTATGGAAAGTATCTTTGATTCTGAGGTTGGCTTGTTTTGTGAGTAGGAAGAAGGGGAGAGACAGCTTGGGGGATATTTTTAGGGGATCGAGTGAAATATGCCAAAATTGAAATTTTCATTTTCTATGGGGAGAAAATGTTTCTTGGCTGGAGGCGCCTCCTGGCCCTAGGCTACGAGCTAGCCTGTTATGTGATAGTTTTCTTTACAGTCTTCCCATCGAAGCATCTCGGGCGTTTTTCTTGCACAAAACAGACCCGACAAATTTGTACAAAATCCCTCAAGAAAGGTTTACACTCCTTAAAGAGCCACCGTTAAAAATAATGCTCATTTGCTATCTTCCATGGCTCATAGAAACCAATATTTTCGCTCACAGCGGCTTCTTGTCCTGCAGCATTATTGGTGTAGAATAGACCCGTCTGTTTGTTAGCCATGCAAAGAGCCAGGAAAATTCCAGAGGGATTCTAAGCTATAGCAAACGCTTATGATATCTTTAGTAGAGGCAGCACATTACAGACAAAACTTTTCATCCCTTTAAGCTCAGATAGTTATTTTGTGTTGTCATTTAAAGGCATTACTCAGTCTGCAGAAAGTATACCGAAAGATCGGACATGGTATTTTGCGGTTACGTCTGCCACTTTCTTCCTGTCTTGTAAGGCGGTGTTACATGTGCAAAATGTGTCCATTGTAGCTCAGACATAGGGCACACGTAAACGAAATTTCTCTTATTCATTTATTTTTCCTTGACATAGGCCTACAATCAGTGACGGTGCTTCTCGGAAAGCATCCTCCCCCACTTGCTCCCTCTTAACCTGGTACCTATCGCCAGTCTAATCGTTTTTATTAGAAAAAACAAAACGCAATGTATTAGACTCTGAATTGCTGAAACGTCTTAAAACGTGCTTTACGCCACCCATTACTGGTACTTTTGACATCGTTAGCTTATTCGTTAGCTTATTCCAGCGAATCACCGCCCATCCTTCTGCCAAATTGTTTTAGGTTTCATTCGTACTAAATGTAAACAAAATTTATTTCTTGTCTTTGAACTTTGCCTGTAGATGTAATCACTAAGTCCTCATGGGAAACATTTGTAAAGAAAGCCGTTAATCTTCCGGACTTCCCGCAAATTCTTAAGACCAGAGGAATATGTCATCGTAATGGTAAGTATGAGGAGCTGTTCAACCACACTGTTATGTATATTTTAAACAGTATAAATTTGATGTTTCTCGTTTGAAGGCTATGGCGGTTGTTGTTTAAATGCTCACTAGAAGCAGAGTTCTTTGGAGTGTTCAATTACAAAAATAATGAATTTCACTTAACATTGTATTTGCAACCCTTTAGTGGAATTCATCCAGTGTAAAACTTTTTAAAAACTTTCATCTTGGCAGATGATTTGTTGCTTCTTGAAGAATTCATGACATGTCAGACGTTGTTTGACCATCTGTCTACAACATCAAAACGTGCAGGAATTAAGCCTCCTCAAGAGCCAACTGTACAGCTTTACAAATTGCTGAACTTCACCCTACAAGTTTGTCTGGGAACGGAGTTTTTAATTAAACATGGGGTAACATAGAAATGTATTTAAGTATGACAAATATTTACAAAACGGTTGGTAAAAAATAACGGAACTTGGTTACAATGCTTTTGTTATTGCCTTTTGAAACAAATTGTTTGTTGCTGATGTCAATAATAAGATTTCGTTTATTTTAAACAGCTTTTTTATTTTATCAGTTTTCTATCCCAGCATACTCTACCAAGAAAATTCTACTGACGAAGGAACAAATATGTAAACTGCATGACTTTTGTTCAACTGAAGATGCACCAAAAATTGTAGAGCAAATCCTCACACAGGTATATCCTTGAGATATGAAAATCGATATGAAACTTTTACATTCCTTTAGTGATGTAAATAAAGGCAGTCAGAAGGCTGTTAAGATTGGTGGCGTAGGCACTTTAGCTCCTAGGTACTGACATTGTGCAAGGCATTGTTTGGCAGTTTTTGGTACAGCTAATCATATAACTACTTGAAAGAAAAAACTTTAAACTGAAAATAATTAGACGACTGTAGCCTCCGGTCCTAATCTCTGACACCATGCCTCAGTTTCCTTTTTTATTTATTTTTCAGCCAGGTAAGAACATATTCAGTCATCCTGTCGAATGTGTTGCACGTAACGAATACACAAAAGCTAGTGATGTGTGGTATGCAGCGACTGTTGTCTGGGAGATTTTCTCTGAAGGTAAGATTTGGACATAGAACTTAGACCTGTTTTGTGTGTGTGTGTGTGTGTGTTTGCGTGCGTATGTTACTCTGCAGATAAGATTGTTAATCTTTGTCCAACTGTTGGTTTTATTACACACCGAACTAATAAAGTTATACTCCCTTTTTCTTATGGAAGGTCTCTCGCCTTTTGTCCAAGTCGGCAAGAATGAGTTTAAGCGCTACTCCCTCGAATCATTGCAGAAACCACCTTCCTGTCCTGGTCCGATGTAAGTAATTAGCAAGTAAAAATATTTCATATTTTCCGTTATCGTTATTAATTTTTAAAATTTCAGTGACAGTATCTGACGATCTGGCTTCAAATATGAATAAACTTGGGTGGCAAATATTATCGCTTATTTGTGGTTAAATAAAGATGTACCAATCAAATGCACTTGACTGTTTTAATAACCAGCAAAAGTGACAAAAAGTATTATTACAAGGGTCCAGTCTACTTGTAAAGTTTTCCTGCTTCTTAAAAATTGTTAAGAGAAAACTTTTGTTATAAACATTGCCAATGTCTCTGTTACTTCGTTTTAATTTGCTTCATATTCGTCATCACAATCACACATTTCAACTGCTATTTTAATTACAAAACAAACGACGTTCGAATCCAGTTACAACTGTATCATAAGCTGTTACTCAGATGATCATTACAATCGACCGAACATAAAAGAACTGAGATTTATTTTGGAGAAGACTGTCAAGAATTTTCCCGGAAGTTGCTGACTACTAACTTGAATCTTACATGCAGTAAAAATGTAAGTTACGTAAACGTAACAACTAGAACCGATAAAATGGTCCTTTCCTCTTTGTAATCTTTATGTACAATTAGAAAACAATATTTCATTAAAAGGCTTAAATAAAAAAAAAAACAAAATTATTTTAAAAGTTTTGTAAAGCACAGTTAATATTTTCTGTTTTTCTCTTTTCAATAGTTTTCTTCACAGGTTGGATTCATCCAATAACTTTTGTGGTGCCTATGAAATAACTGAGATATCTGAAAAGAAACATCATATGTGGCTATTCGAGTACTGAATCTTCACTTGGAGACACAAATGACATGTGGTTTGTTCCATACAGAGGCGACAAATGAAAAGCAGCACAGTTCACACTTATGCAAGTGAAAGTATTCATGTGACTTGAGAAAAGACGTTGAAGGCATTACAAAATGAGTTATACTTTAATAGGGTGTGGGTAGAAATATCACAAGGAGAGGGAAGTGTTTGCCATGAAATTTCCCGTATTGATAAGTAGTCATGACAAGAGTCCTGCCCGGAAAGGCGACATTTTCCACCTTGTAATTAGCATTTTTTACTCGATTGGGCTGTTGCTCAGACCCCCTACTCCCTCCTCATGTGCCTTTGTGTACATCGTTCCCTATGAACGTGACATAAGCCTCATAAGCCTCATCAATGTTTTATCCGTACCTCAACTACTGTGCAGAAGTATGGGGGAATACGTATAAATAAAATATCTCTAACTCACAGTGGCAACGCCAGGATTTGGTGATTGGGGGGGGCATAACAGATGATGTCATAAGGGGGGTGTTCCCCTCCCCTTTGAGAAATTTTTGTTAATTTAAGGTTGCTTAGATGCAAAAAGGTGCTGTCTTTAGGATATTTTTGGAACTGATCATACATGGCTGGAAAATGGCATAATTTAGTGAATTCTAGTTTTTGGTTAGGTGAAAGAGGAGTGGTGTGTTGTCTTAGAGAAGGGTATGTTGTCAACAAACCTCCCCAAACCCCCCTTTTGGCAAGACCTTAAATCCTTCTATTCGGGGAGAGTTTTTACGACAAAATACGTGGGTGGAGTCCATAGAAACATTCTTGGACTATTACGAAAATTTTCCTTTGTCTCATTGTGCATTATAAAAGGTATTTAATACTGACAGACACCGGTATAGTGCCTCCTGGAAACTCTAGATTAATTATGTAAAATGGGGCACTGAAATGATGATTATTACCTGACATCCAAGTGATACTATAGAGTATAATGCCAAGCACGTTACAATAATGGTATTTTTACTAAGTTTGAACGAAAATCCAGACGAACATCTTCCATCAATGGGGGAATGAGAGAGAGAGTATAGGTGCAGGGAAGTAATATTAGACCCCCTGATAGGTAAAGCAAAATTTAAGGACTAAAAGGCGCGTTTCAGGATGTTTTTTACGTCGTAAGTGTATTAATAATCACCATCTATACCGGTAGAGGCTGCGCCCGAAGGTCGGTAAGAATTTTTAAAAAATGTATTTTAACGGCAAATATACGCACTTTCAACCTTCCACATCATGCTACAATTAGACTCAAAGATCACATAAGCCCCTACAGATGTTGGAGATGTACTTCTGTTTTGCGGAAAAGTGTTTTGATCAGAATAGTTGCATGTGTTATAACCTTAAAATTGGTCATGAGTTGGAGTGAAAACCGTGACGAATGCGAGCGAAACTCGCCGAAATTTTTCATTAAATAAGGTGACCATGACAAAACCTGCATTCATGCTCTGCATCCAGACACTTTCAATTCCCCAACAAACCTATTTGCGAATCACAAAGCCAGTCCGAGTTTACCTGAGAATTCGTAAACAGCTTTCAGCTTTTGTTGGTGTGCTTCTGCGGGAGTTGCTACCGGAAATTATTGATAATAAGGACAATATTGAGGTAAGGTTTGAAGCGCGCGGAGCGCGCGAAAATTTTGAAAAGGATTTGCGATAATTCTGATAGTTTGAGAACCATTTGTGATGGTAAATGATTACAATAGATCCATCACTCGGTTGAAAACACACCTCACCCTACCCCATACAGACGTCTATAGCTTAAACGCCTTTTGGAATCATTTTCAACAAATTTTTTCTGAAATCGATTGGGGGGCACGCGGCCCCGCATGCCCCCCTCCCGTGCCGGCGCCACTGCTATTTCATTCTTAAAAGAGGAAAAGGTTATACGTTTAATTTGTAATGCTGCACATTTGGATCATACCTCGGTACTTTTTCAGAATTTATAATTTTGAGACTAGATCAAATCATTGATTTCAAAACTACTCTGGTTATGTTTAAAGCTTTCCATAGTCTGTTACCTGAATCTTTACAAAATCGTTTTCATTTAAAATCAAGTGAACACTACTTTACTCGACAAAAAGATACCTTTATGAAAAAATTTGTTAGAACAAGACAGAAACAATTTTGTATATCATTTTCAAGAATGAAACTCGGGAACTCACACGACGGCAGTATAAAAATTCTAAAACCATTAATTCATTTAAGAGAAAGTACAAATGAAAGTTACTGGCAACTTAGGGTTGGATTGCGCTAGTTTTGTTTGCATATTACTATCTGTAAGGACTTCATGGTCTATTGTGTGATTGCTGTTAACTTAGTTATTTCTTTTTGGGAGGAGGGAGGGGTAAATAAGTTTCCTGTTAAATTGTTGCAGATATTTAGTATGTATTTCCATCAACAGCTCATTCAGTTCATAAACTTTACATTACTTTAGGAGAAGACGAGTCATAAGTATTGCACTTCTGCTTGTCTCCTTTTCCATACAACCAATGGTAAATTATCATTATATCATATGTAAATAATTACGATTTTGAAGTTGGTGGAAATAACTGTTAAACTAACTGAACTGAACTAAACTAAACCAAACTAATACTTTCCATAGGCGTAAAGGGGGATTAAGGCGACTACGATTCCCCCATGCCTCGAAACATGTACAATGGGATAGGGAGAGAAGGAAGAGAAAAACAAAACGATGGAGGAAAACACTGATGCAGTTTTTTGACAAACGTATATAATATTCTGTTTGTAACGTTTGCTTCCAGTGAAACCATCTTTTGTATCACATACTGTGATACCCATGAGTGATCCATATTTTTATTAAACCAATTGCTTGATATAAGTTCTAGTGCTTTAAGTATGTTTATAAAAGAGAAGAGAGCAGCTAAAGTACTAGTAATTTGAGACACTGATGAAGACTTTCCTGCCTTTTCCTACACGAACTGGGTGCTCTGGTTTGTTCCCATAGACAAGTTGCGAGGCTAACTGTTATTCATTGCATTGAAAAATATTCAAAGCAGATCAAGGCTGACAATGAGCGAGGAGCACCTGAATGTTTAAGCAATGACCACGGCAGACACCACTTGAAACTGGGGAAGCACGAAGTCATGTCATCTTCGGAAAGACTGCCCTAGGATTTCTGTCTATCTTAGGGGACCATAATGAGTATGACAAGTATGTTATCCCAGCAGCGGCAAGGTTTACCCATTTTCCACACAACTGATTTTCCTTGGATTCCTTTGAACATATTTAAGGACATAAGTTTACTGAGTCTTGGAAATGACTCGAGGTACACTAACACTATCAACTGGAGTACCAAAGCATGAAGCTTGAAAGAAGAAACCTTTTTCGTTAGTTCAGCATAGTGTTACCTAGATTTTTGCAAAGAACCATAGGAATTAAATAACACTAATTTCAATAATAGGAAAACTAAAAAATGTAGAAAAAGTGCAAAATGTTGTTTGCTTACCATAATGTTGTAATAGGGAGTGAGAGTGTCGGCATCGGCGGCATGCAATGTATAAAAACTAGAAAATTCACTACAAGCAGCTCTTTTCGTTCGATATAGGAAGGGAGCTAGTATCGACATTATGCTCCGAAAACATTCAAAAATCCTCAGCCTTTAACAGGAATTCATAGCAAAAAATTCAATTGTAAAATTCGTGAAGGTTATACGTTTAATCAAGTATTATCTGCGCATTTACTCATTAAGATATTAACATTATTACCGTTTTACAATTACCATTAGTACGCAAATATGTATACATTTGATGACAGGTATGGATGTTGTTTCCCTAACCTAGAACTCCTTTTTATAAGTATGCCTGAACACAACACCTTGAAAGATGTTTCCGGAGCGCGTAATGGCAGGGTCGTATACATCCCTGCCAAAAATTACGGATCGCTGAAAAATAACGATATAGTGATCAGAGAACACAGTTTACAATTTTACAAGACTGAATCTTGCTACTTTTAAGTATTCACATACTTAAGGATTATACAAACTTGTTTGGTGAGTCACTTGCATTTGATTTAGAAGAGTCTCGTACTGTTCTCACATTCAACAAAGAGACAGGAGAATCTGTCTAAAGTAAATCCTTGCCTGATGTTGATGGCTAGCTGCTTACATTATTTATTCCGTTAAACCTTCCTAGTTTTTCCATGCAGATCCAATAAATATATATATATATATATATATATATATGTATATATATTTATAAGAAAGTATAACTACTACAAAGTTCAAGTTGTATGCTATGTTCAGAGTAGACTCTTTTCCAAATAGGAATTACAATGGATTGTGGGATAGATTTTTGGTGTGCATCATTTTTTGCCACAGCAAAATGCCATTGACAAAAACATCGCGTACCAGAACGTACCCCAAAAGCCATTACAATTGCTGTTTGGATAGGGTTTATTGAATTGAAAGAAAGCAAAAATGTTATTTGTTGATGCCATATGTTGTGTTAATGTTCAGTTCAATGAAACCAAAGATGTTACTTTCCTTTAATTTTCCAGGTTTTTACTATTACTGTGTAATATAAAATTAACGTTATTTTGTGTACAATTTCGTCACAGGGTTTTTACGTTGGAATAAAATTCCAAAGCTTAAAACTCGGTGTCCTTTTGTGTTTTCGTCTTGTCCGGTGACCCTAGTGGAGGCGATACACGTGACAATGTACAAGGGCTGCGAATTGGCAGTATTGGGGGACATAATTTGGATGCTGGGACGGACCCCTTTCGTACCCTTAAAATATTTAATCACGACCGTAATATTTACTGATATTGTGAGTGTGAGAAAATCCCCTCCAGTGGCTTGGTAGGGGGACGAAATGTCTTTGATATTTTAGTAAAAACTGTAATATTTGTTCACTTGACATTAGTGTGAATATTAGACTCTCTGATAACTCAAATGCCATGAAAAACGTTTTCCAGCAGGCTTTGCTCACACACTCATCACTGTCCGGTGAATAAGAAGCCATTTGTAGACACACATAGATATTCTCTCTATAATTTGGTCCAGAACTTAATACCCTCGTTCAGTGATTCAATCTTCCCTTACAGTTGGTAAACTGCAATGACATTTGCTAAAATCGGTACAGTCACGTAAGACATAGTTCCCTCCAATATTTTGATTAGGTAGGACAGAGTACCTCTAGTATTTTGGCAAGACCAGTAATATTTGCTTATATTTGCGTGTAGGCCCAAAAGGCATGATTCCTAATATTTTGATTGAGGAATCCATTTCATCCCCTCTATATATGTTTTGTCATCGACATTAGTATGTAACTCTATTGACCATGAAAGGCAATTTTTTCGGAGCGCTTCGCGTGCATCTATTGCAACAAACAATGCCTAGTGATTACTGAGACACTGCTAGACGCACACAGGCACATAATAGATTCAACTGCGTATTCAGGGGTCTCATATTAATGCATTTAAGGCCCTTCATTGGAATATCTCCATGCAATCTTGCAAATAGTGCAGCTTTCTAGTGTCATTTTCAGAATCTTCTTGTTATTCCCGGTCTTTTATCCTCCTTCTCAAACATCTAAATCATCTTTTAGAGAGAACTTCCTCAAATTGAGAATATTCACCCTCTCAACATTCTCGTAGCCAGGCGGAGGCACTGTGGGTGCCCCTCCTTATGCCGACTACTGTGCCCCCTAAATGGAAAATCCATCGAAAATGAAATTTTACTACCTGTAAAAGGTGGCCCCAATAGGACTTTAGGCAATTTTTTTACCAAATATGATCCCAACAGCTGTTTAATAATGAAAGGTTATTGTTTTCTGTAAACATATTTCATCCAAAATTACAAAAATTTCGCTCGCTGCGAGGGCTTTCGTCTTCAGTTACATTTGCTTTTACATCCGTTGCGGATATGCTGGCTTTATAAAGTTAAAGGTTACACAATTATGCTGTTGTTCTTCCGTGTAGGCGGGATCTGGAGAAAGAAAAAATTGAATCGATGAGAATTTCTAGACTCTTGCTCTTACCATTTAAAGATTCTTAAATCAGACTCACAATCATGGTAAATATACTTTTCAAGAAACGTAAAGTGTCTCAATGCTGAGTTTAGGGGTGGTGAAAGGGAATCCCCCTTGGCAGTCCACAGAAACCCAAGTTTTTCTAACGTTCCTATATAAGAACCAATAATTATCAATTTTTCTTCAACATTACCTCCAAAGTTTTCGGCGCGCTTTGCGCGACCAAAATTTGCTTTTGACATCCTTTAGGCAACCTGTCGCTTCTAGCTGGGCTTTGGGTTGCATGACGTGTTAAGACATATCCTTTTACCACTCCTTGGTCAGTCTGCAGGCAGGTTTTACCATGGTTACTAATTTTCCTGCAAACTTTTGGCGCTTCGCGTTCGGCTCTGGCAATCGAAGTTGTCACCAATGAACAATGTTAGCCCCCAAATTTCAGTGAACTATTCTAGCTTAAGCTAAGTGAGGGCTCATAGTTAGATACCAGGCATCAAGGGATGTTTATATGGCAATGTAATACCTTGAGTAACATTCATAACGTGATGAGTATATGGTTTGAGGCTAAATTTATTAGCGTCAAAAATTTACTCAAAAATTTACTTTTTCTCTTCATGCAAAATTTCATTCAAAGTAATAATACGATAATGACCATCTGAATTGTGAACTGTGAAGAGCTTGGTGTGCTCTGTCATTCACGTTCCTCCTGAAAGCTCCATGCTACTGTTTCCATTTTGTTTATTCCTTGGACATTCGGGAATTTCACTATATGGATCCTACCAATATCATAAGGGACCACACCAAGCCTGCTATATGGCAGTCCCTAAGTCCCCTCTCTGTTTGCCAAGTACTCAACTCTTCACCTTCAATTGCGGAGCTGAAGAATCATTATCGTGATCAAAGCTTTTTTCCTTTCACTTGTGGCGACATTCCGCGTCTCTGCATTGCAAGAGGAGGGAAAATTTCCACCAGATAAGCAACATTTCTCGCGCTTTGGGCACGTGTGAACACTTTAAGCTATCTGTGGTAGAGTTGCGGTATCATCCCTTGTGTTATCATATGGTGGCACTACTGACTACAAACATAATCTTCTTCGGTGCCCCCTATGCGGTGCCGGTGTCCCCTATATCAGAATTCCTGGCTTCGGGCCTGCCTCTCAAAATGTCGATGAAAAATGTTCAAAGCAAACGATTCACAAAATTGCTTACCAGATTATATGACAGAATAAGCAACTCCAGTTTACTTTCTGGGCACAAACATCTAACGGTTAGCTGATGAAGGAGATTAATTTAACATTTTGCTTTCATCTTTGTTCTCAAGGCCTCTTATCTCAATATGGGAATAGCGTACAAAAGTCTATATTGTAAACCTGATGTTTTCTACTTTCCTTGATATTTTTTACATTCATAGCAATTAAATAAAACACGTATGAAATACCGTAAATCTTAACACTCTTTCTTTGTAAAGCAAATGCATTGGTTTGTTTGTAATAGTTTTGATACTTATATATAACTGATAATGCTATGAATAGATAAAAAGTCTCTAACAATGGAAAACAGAATTGTAATTATTTCTACATTTAAATTTTGCCACAAGCTATTCTGGTGCAGCTTTGATTCTATTACCGTTGTTGGTCCGATGATCTGTTTTAAAGTCCCAACATAAAAGAGTGTAAAATTTCAATCGGGAAAAGCCGTCAAAAAGTTTCCGGTAAGGTTGTCACCCAAACATAAACCTATCCCTTGATGTATAGCATTTGTAAGTAATTACGGTATAAAATGTGATATGCAGGAGAAATAAAAAGGTCTGAATTTTAGATCATATATTTTCGTGACTACTCTCGTCGGGTAAACATTCATTCTCAGACAAAACTCGTAACACTCCAGTTTAGAGGTGAATCTTCAATGCAAGCAAGGTGCAAAATAAAATCACTGTCTTATTATATCTTTCAATATTTGTTCACAGCCTACTCTGCCTGAATCAATATGTTAAGCCAGACACCTTCCAGGCAAGAACTGTGAATCAAATGATAGATCCAGTTATCAATTACAAGATTATATCGATAACTCTGTCTGAAAAACAAAACGATAATCATGCTTTTCGTCAAGGTAACGAGGACCATATCACTACAAGAGACACAAAATTTGAAATGATGAAAGAGTAAGCAAGATCGAAAGACTGTTTTCATGCATTTATCTATCGTGAATAGGCCTATTGATTAATAACCATCAATGTGCTTGTAGTGTAAACTATCTTTATTGCTAGATGACATGAAATCGCATTTAACTGTGTTTAAATTTAAAGATTTCCCGGCGAAGTACACTCTTATTCCCATCAGCGGCAGCGAATGCGGTATACAAGACCATGGCTAAACGTTATCCCACCACTTTTACCTCTGACGTAGTTTTTGCTTGCTGTCCTTAGACATGCCTTAATAAGAAATGTGACAATAGTACATTAGTGTAAAATAACAGATAATTTTTGTAATGGACTATGAAGCGAAACTTCATAATGTTTTCAAAAGTAATTTGTTTGCGTCAAGTTTGGCTTTCTAATTATTGCTAACTGACGTATTGCTTGAATGACATAAATCTTTCAAAGTCCCGTGTAACTCATACCATCTTTCTTCCTCCCACTTACAAAACAGGCCCTTTTGCAATCTTTTTAGAGTGCATCTAAGGTTATTAAGTATTCGGAAGACCGTTAAAATTTGACTTTGGTTGCCTCATTTTTAAGTGAAAAATGTCGTGAACAGTCCACATGCTTTGGTGGCTTCGCCCAACGGTTTCCCACTGAGACGTTGCAATTGGACCAGGTGGAAGGGGGGCGCTTTGAACTTTCCTGGGGCCCCTGGCGTCCATTTTCAAAACGTTTCTCTGACCCTGACTTTAGTTGCCTCATTTTTAAGTGAAAAATTTTGTGAACAGTCCCTGGAGGCTTCGCCCAATGGTTCCCTACTGAGACTTTGCACCTGATCAAGACTACGCTTTCGTTTAGCATGGGTTAAGGATTCGCAATCATAAAGGAGAGTTAGCCTTTTGAGTGCCACACAAGAGTTTTGCGACCCTGGGTCAGAACCACACTAAAATGATGTATATGTAGACGTACTCTTTCTTTCAATATGTGTGTTTATTCTTGTTGCTTAATTCACAAAAATACTACCTATGACCTACCCCAACCGGTGGAAGAGTACAGTGGGCTGAAAAAGGTTGGGAATCACTGGCTTAGACCAACGATTCTACTTTGAAGTTTGACGTATACGCTTATAAGCAAACACACACTACACACACTAGCAAATCTACAGCCAAGAGTCTGTGCCATAATAAAGATAAACATTTTCCTTCAGTGTAAATAAATATTGCTAAAAGAAGAGGTAATGACGTCTTTTAGGACTGAATGTTAGCCACATTACACAACTATGCATCAAACACGAAATCTACTGCGAGAAAAAATGTTTCATATTAATCATTTACTTCTACCATGCCCCCAAGATGAAAAGAATCGATGATTATTACTCACTGAAACGGGACAGGAAAGCTATGATAACTCATGATAACTATGATATCAAGTTTGAATTATTTGTTCAATTTGGCAAAAACTGCATTCATCCTTTCCATTAAATTAGCCGTATCAGTTAGTGCAACAGTGTGATGTCCTTTCTGGCCAAGTAATTTTTCAAGGTCAGTTCCAAGGAAGTTAACGTCTGTTTCCACTTTAGCTGCCTTTAAAACAATTCCTGCAGCGGCAATCCCTGTTACTGTTTTCGTAATATTTTCGTTTGCTCTTGCCGTGTTTTTCTGTGTGAAGGAAAAAAAAACGCAGCGGTGTTAACCTGAATCACTTTAGCATACAGTATAATTAAAAATATCTGAGGTATTGTCTTTTCAACATGCACATGCATCATTTATATATTATGGCGTCTGTGCTACAGGTGGGTACAATAATGCTGTTTGTAGTTGCCATATAATCTAAAGGCAGGGTTAACATTACTACAAGAAGACTAAATGTGCTGATGAAAATAAAAGAACATACCAAGAAACTAGTCGTGTGTAGGTTGCCTTTTTGGTCGCCAATGAAAAACATTCTGATGAAATTAACAAAAGAAGATGTTTCTTGTACGTCACCATAGTTATCCAGCCTTGTTAAGGCATCATCGCCAAAGGTGTTGAAAGGACTTTCCATTGCGATATTAACCTTTTCTTCCAATTTGAATGATGTAAAAGAGAATGATATTTTTATGATATTTAATAGCTGTTTTGTATCTTCCTTCATCTCACGGAATTGTTTAATCATGTCTGTTTGCTTTAAGTATTGAATTCTTTCATGTTTATGGATTATTTTCTGAATGTTGTCATGCGTATCTTTTAGTGTACCCTCATCAACAATAGCGCTATCATTTCTGATATTTTCAAGTGTTTCATGAGCAGTACAAGTAATGGCTATTGCTTGTGCTATGTTTTTTAGAAGTTCTATGAGGTTTAGGAAGGCGGGCTTCACTTCTTGCCACTTTGAGGGTTCCTCGAAGAGCTCTTTACTGGACAAACCGATCCTAACACCAGTTAAACCAATTGCGGCTCCGGCCAAAACAAGTACTGCTGCAAATCCAAACGTCAAGAAAGTTATCGCGACAGCAGCAGTGCCTGCAACAAGTTTTGCCATTGTTCCCATTCTTTCCAGCTGTATGTTTACAGGGTTCTCGCGAACAATTTTGATGGCATGTTGGTCAAACACTTCTTTGCTGTCTTTATAATTCACAGGATATGACTGAAAGAAAAAGGAAAATTTTTATTGAAGAAATAATGTCATTGCTTCTCTCAACGAAATAATATGGCTAATACGTATTTGCGCCTCCGTAATTTTTTAAATTTTTTGTCCCCCTATGGTTTTGCAACCCAATACATAAAATCGTCTAAAAAACGTTTTAAGACACATAATTTTGTAGGGGGTGGGGTGAGGTGTTAGAGTATGTCACCCATCTATCACAATATTAGTTAAAGTGTTCGTTACAAAATAACTGAAACTTGCAATCCCCGCACGCATAACGTTTTCTGTTTTTTCCATTGTTTACGTGAATGCAGGTTTAGTATTACATAAACACTAACGCCATTATACATAACGCGCAAACAAAAAGAGCACAGGAACCGAGAGTAAAGCTAAACCAATACAGTAGTATACCCTAACGCCAAGTTATTGTGAGACCTTACACATATCGTGTCATAGAGCAAAAAGTTCTCCCTCTCTTGGAAAAAAGGTGCGTATCCTTGCAAGTTACACCAAAAAATACAGACAGCTAATTTGTGCATCAGGGGATACGCCTGATCCATGAATCCCTATCTAACCAAAACCCCAACCCTACCCGTGACTCGGAATATATGTTCGTCCTGGGGAATCTTCGGTCTTTAGTGAACCTTCGACCAAGTGAACCTTCCGTCTTCTATGGGTATTCCCCCTGTCCGGATTATGTAATGTTTGGCAATCTCAAACATTTACTGTCTCTCCCTTCCCAGCATGTGACCATTTAAAGTTAAGAACGTGAACATATATATCGGGGGTATCATGAGTCAATCACTTAACGAACATTTTGACAATAAAAATATAAAAAACATTTAATTAAATGAATTAAACTTTAAAGTAATATTATATGTTTCCCTTATTGCATAAGCGTAGGAAGCGGGGGTTGGGGCTAAAGCTCCAAGTCAAAGATCTGGGGGGCTGAAGTATGCTTCTGCCCTCAATATCTAAGGCCAAAAACCCCTTATTTGTCTCTTCAGTAAAAAATGTAAAAAATAGTTGCAGTAATTTTCCTTAAAATTTGCCCCAAATGTGGCACCAGATTGCATCTGAGGACCTTCAAATACCCAAAAATTTTCCAAAGGGGAGGGTGACACCTTACACCCCTCCCCCAGGACGGCGATCCGAAACAAGGTTCAGCCCCTAGTCTCGAAAAGCTATCTATGCCTATGCCTTATTGTGCTTTATTTTGGTGTTGTCTCGACTGAGTAATCCATAGAAAAAGAATTTTAAATAGTAGGTGCATGGCTTTACTCTATGAAGAAATCTTGAGCCAATCAAAAAAAGAGCAAAGAAAATTAGGGGCGGCCTCACAGGGGAGACCGTCTCCTATCATTTGCAAGAACAGGGGGGAAAGAGAAAGAAAAGAACAGGAAAAAGAAAGAAAAGGAAAAAATGAAAGAGAAGAAGGGGAATCGAAGGAGAAAGAAGAAGAGAAGAGGAGGGATGGGGTAGGTATCTATTTGATCCATATAATTAGTCCAGAGCTTCCAGGAGGCCCTAAACCGGTGTCTGCCAGGCTTAAGTTACCCTTTTATTTGTTTATAATGCACATATTAATCATTAACGAAAATATTCGTAAACGTTCTTGCTTCTGTCGACTCTACGTACGTCTTTTTGAGTGAAATCATACCCAAACACAAGGGGGTGGACTTCTGGAGGTTCGTTGACTACACATCCTTCTCTTAGACAACAAAGGCTACTGTCCTCTTTAAATAAACCAAAACTTAAAATTCAATAAATTATTAACACTTTTCAGCCATATGTGATCAGCTCAAAAAAAACACCAAAGACCACCATTTTGCATCTAAGCAATCTGAAATTGATAAAAATTTCTTCAAGAGGAGGGGACACCCCTCCCCTTAGACCCCTCCCCCAGAAAAGCATTTTTCCCCCAAGCAAAAATTAAAATTCAATAAATAATGAACACTTTCTGCCATATATGATCAGTTAAAAAAATATACCAAAGATATCACCATTTTGCATCTAAGCAATCTTAAATTAATGAAAAAATCTCAAAGGGGAGGGGACACGTACCCCTCCCCAGAAAAGCATCCTTCCAGAAACAAAAATTAAAATTACTAAATTATAAACTTTCCAGCCATATATGATCAGTTCAAAATATATACCAAAGACATCATCATTTTGCATCTAAGCAACCTCAAATTAACAAAAAATTTCCCAACGGGGAGGGGAACCCCCTCCCCTTAGACCCCTCCCCAGGACGGCGATCACTCATCTCATGCTTTGCCCCTCTCCCATCGAAATGCCCTGGCGCCGCCCCTGAGTATACATGAGGCATAAGTAGAACTGTATTTCAAAAGCGTTATATCCTTCAAATTAAAATGAGTTTGTGCCTAAAGAAAAAACACTCGTTACTCCAAAGTATATTTTTAGTGTAGGGTCTCAAAATTTCCAGTTGGTGACGGTTCTTTGGTTGACATCAAAGTTTGAAAATTCACAAAATGCAAAGTAGCTCACATTCCACACAATGGAGAGAGAGTGTTTGAATTACACATTATAGTCTCGCATGCTCACCAGGACTTAACCTTTAACAATTAAATAGGTTTGTGTCTGCACAAGGAGGAGATTTACACAATTATGGGACAAGCTACAAGTTGCTTAGTTGGGAGAATTGAAACTGTCTGGGAGGACGAAAATTCCCCTTTAATGCTTCATCTGGGATGGCAAGTTTCAATGTATTACGTGAATTCCACCTGAAGAGCAAAAACCTTTCTTTCTGATACTTCATTAACTTATGCTGAAAAACTGAAAACTTACTACATACAACGTATCAATAGGTTTATAAAGCAGAAAAGCTTGACCTACCATGATTAAAGCTAATGTCTTGTTCAGCAAAGGTAAAAGATCTTGTCTTCTTTCACCAACCTACGTGGATATTAATAAAATTTGGAAAGTCCAAATTAAATGTGATCAGTTTATTTAGATCCCTGGGAATGCTTCAGTTTCCCTTGGTTGTGATTTTTTACCATATGTTATATAAATGCTGATGAGATACAATGTCATACCTGTATGTTCTACTTAGTAAGATAATATGAAAACGTGGATCATAAACACCATTCCCATATTAATTCATCATGAACTGATCAAGTACAAGACAAATTCTATTTTATACCCTCAGTATAAGTGAAATTTTCTTCAGTATGACAACATGGTATGTGAAAGGCGGGACACAAAACATTTCATTGCTGTCGCTTTGTTCAAGCAAAGTTTTCTATCGGAAGCAATTATTATCTCTCTCCCTACATGTAATTTTTAGGGAGATGAGAAACTGTACTTCATTTAACATCAGCTAGATATGTAATACTATATGGGAGTGTCTGAGAGTCAGAGTGTGTCCGAAGGTTTAGAACTCCTGCTCTCCGTTTTATAGAGGTATGCATCAGGTACGGACAAGAGAAGGAAAAAGGGTCCTTTAATACACACTGATCCCTTTTCGGAAATTGGAATGGTTAATCAGTCTGCAAAAGCAACAGTTAGCTGCTTTCCTTCATTTTAATCACCCTAAGGTGACGAAAAAATGGTCGAGTAACACGTACAGTTCTTACCTTGATTTTTGAGCGTTTTATTAAAACATGGTTAATTGAATACCTAGAAATCATAAGGGCAAAAAATATTGCTATCTCACGCACAAGTCGGAAATGCACGTCTATTCACAACAAGTTACATCCCTGACAATGGATGTGGGCTCGTTAAAATGGACCACCCCTGATACTAATACTGACTACACCATGGGCGTAAATCCCGGGGGATCCCCCCAACATTTGACTAGGGGGGATGGCCCATGTAATCGTCCCCCCCCCCCCCAATGTTTCAGTCTACAGATACGTGTATGATGGAAAGTATATTTTATTCTTCATTTTCGTAAGAATTTTTTTCAATCTCGCTTCACTTTCTATCACAAATGTTTCTCAAACTATCAGAATTTTAGCAAATCGTTGGCAATCTATCAAAATTTTCGCGCGTTCCGCGCGCTTCCAACCTTACGTCAGTATCACTCATATTATCAATATCTTCCGATAGCAACTTTCGGAGAAGTACAGCAGCTAAAAGTTGAAAGTTTACGAATTAACAGGTAAAAGACTGGCTTACTGGCGTAGATTTATTTTCAACTATCGCAAATGTGGAAAAGCTCGAGCCTATGACGGGTGGGGTCCAGGGGCAAAGCCCCGGTGGGGTTCCAGGGGGCGAAGCCCCCTGAAGCTCCTGGGATTTAATGTCTCAGAAGTGCCAGGAAGACTGTTTTAAGCGGTTAAGTTTAGCGGTAATGTTGGTAGGCTGTTGGTATATTTGTACGTTAAGGAAATGTTATTTTGAGCACAAAACTCGTTGATAAGCTGCATTGGATTGAAATTGTACAAGAGCAACAATGTCCTGTTATCCTTAAAAAGGCAGGGATCAACATATAGGGTCATCCCAGACAACTGGTTTTTGAATTCGGAGATCATTACAAGACCTGCAAGTTGGCTTGAGATCAGTGGCGTCGCCAGGTTTTATGTGATTGGGGGCACCATAGATGATGTCGTAATAATACCTCAGTTCCCCCAAGTCTGCGTAAATTACACCTTTATTTTTCATGAGTTCCTGCATTTGCATGATCTTTCGTTTGTCACGACATAAAGATGTCGTCCTGGGGAAGGGGTTTCCCCTCCCCTTTAAGATTTTTTAATTAATTGAAGGTCTTTTCGATGCAAAATGGTGCTATCTTTGAGATGTTTTTGGAACTGATCATATATGGCCGGAAAATGTCCATAATTTAGTGAATGCTAATTTTTGATAAGGTAAAAGAGGAGAATTTGTTGTCTATTAAGAGACAGATACGTTGTCAACAAATCTCCTGAAGCCCCTCCCTTCTGACTATTTTACTTCCTTCTATTTCTGGAAAGTTTTTACACAAAAATATGTGCGTGGAGTCTTCAGAAACATTCTTGAGTTATTACGAAATTTGTCCTTTCCTTCATTGTGCATTATGAAAGGGCATCTAAGGCTAGCAGATACCTGAATAGAGCCTCCTGGAAGCTCTGCATTAATCATATTAATTGGTGCGGGGGGCAATGACATAATGCGTATACTACCTGACATCCAAATGATAATATAGAGTACGACGCCAAACACTTTACAACTATCGTATTTTTACTACTTTTGAACTAAAATCCGGACGAACAGCTGCCAGCAATGGAAAATGAGAGGGAGGGAGAGTATAGGTGCAGGGAGATGATATTAGACCTCCCTGATAAGTGTAGCAAAAGGGGTGAAGGACTAATAAGAGCGTTACAGAGTGCTGTTTTCGTCATAAGTGTATTAACAATCACCATCTATACCGATAATGGCTCAGCGCGAACTGGCGAAGCTCTGGTAAAAATTTTTGAAAAATGTATAACGGCAGATACTTACTTTCAACCTTCTACATCATGCTACATATTAGATTGAAAGATCCCATATTGATGCGAGGTCCCCACAGATGTTTGGAGATGTATCTCTGTTATTCGGAAAGTGTCGTGATCAGAACAGTTTCGTGTATTATTACCTTAATAATGGTCATTACATGGAGTGTAAACAGTGACGAATAATATTTCCATTACCTGATTACAAAGCCTGCATTCAGACTCTACATCGAGACACTTTCAATTGCCAAACAAACCTACATGTCACTGCCATAAGCCAGTCTTTTACCTATTAATTCGTAAACTTTCAACTTTTAGCTGCTGTACTTCTCCGAAAGTTGCTATCGGAAGATATTGATAATATGAGTGACACTGACGTAAGGTTGGAAGCGCGCGGAGCGCGCGAAAATTTTGATAGATTGCCAACGATTTGCTAAAATTCTGATAGTTTGAGAAACATTTGTGATAGAAAGTGAAGCGAGATTGAAAAAAATTCTTACGAAAATGAAGAATAAAATATACTTTCCATCATACACGTATCTGTAGACTGAAACATTGGGGGGGATGATTACATGGGCCATCCCCCCTAGTCAAATGTTGGGGGGATATATCCCCCATCCCCCCCCCCCCCCCCCCGGATTTACGCTCATGGATATAGCGCACTACACAAGCAAAGGTTTTCTGAGGCGCTTTACAATAAAACTTAATAAACTAAATACTAAATGCTTGGTTAAACAGGTGAGTTTTCAACTTAGCCTTAAATAATTCAATACTTGAAATATATTTGATGCCGTCTGACAGGGCATATTTCCACAACTTAGGACCATAGACGGAAAAGACCTGTCAGCAAATGTGGAATTGCGTGTGAATGGTACAGTAGGAGATATTGACTCCTGGTCACTGGATCGTAATCTGTACTTTGATTTAGGAGCTTCACGCAGCAAATTCTTTAACTGCTATGGAGGGTCACCGTCGAGGGATTTGAATACTAAGGATAGCGCCTTATGTTTAATACGTTAATTAATTGGAAGCCAGTGCAAGGATTTTAAACAGTCCTTAGCGCTGGCGAATTTTTTACTCTCACGAAGTGCTAATTTGGCGGCAAGATTTGGACACGTTGTAATGTGTTTATATCACATGCCGGTAATCCTATTAATATTGCATTAGCGTAATCTAAGTGTATAGATGTAGTATCGATGAAGACAGATAAGCTAACCTCTAAAATGGCCAATTCTAGCTAAACGAACGACTACACAGGGCCGCAGCCCGGTCGAAATCCCCTTCATTGGGGGAGTTCATGACACTGTCTCAGCGGGCACCAAGTGACGTGCCCATAGATAGTGTTGTGTTTGGTTTCTCGGGTTCGGCCAAAACACCTCGATAATGATTAGCAATTCGATTAGACGATCTCAGGGTAAAAGATGATCAACAGTGCAAATAATTTTATGTCCAATTTATTCTTGATTCGTTTTTCTTCTTTGATACACACAATTATTATAACAGATTAGATTAATTAGACTTGACAGCTCGAGTTCTCAAGTACGACTGTGGGAACACGGTACGTGGAGGAAGCCCTGTCTGGAAGACTTCCTTCCGGGCTTCCGGGCCAAATCACATGATTTCCTGATCATTTATATTCATCAGCGATCAACGAATTACAACTAATTACACATGTCTTTGATCTTGACGATTGAAAATGACCTTCAAGAGGCTCAATCAAAGCGATGTGATATCTCTACACAACAATAGTTGACACCCTGGAGGACCCATCCTTTTTCACCTGGGAATGGGTGTTATCCTGGAGGGGGTGCTAAGGGGGAGGAGTAGGTGTAAGGTCTGGCTTAGATGTAAATGGTGCTATCGTTGATAACGTTTTGAACTGATTATACCTTTACAAATTGTCATTATTTAGTGATATTCTTCTTCTGAGTCATGGCCAGGCGTAAGGAAAGAGGTGCTGTCTAAGAGAAGGGGACGACAACCCTACTCTTTGAGAAATGTTTCTGTCTATATGAGGAAGCTTGGGCAAAATGGTGCTACCTTTGGTAAGGTTTCGTAGATCGTGGGATATGTTAAGGATCCTCATTACCTTGCGATTTTTTCTGTTTTGGTAGGGTGTAATTGAAGTGTATGTTGCCTATGGGGAGGAATGATACTTCAGTCTACTCTTTGAAAAATGTTTCTTGTTTTAAGGTTGCGTTGATCCAAAACGGTGTTGTCTTTAATGAATCTTTGAAATGATTAAATGATTTGAAATTGTACTTATTTCCTGAATTTTCGGCCGTGACATGGTAGCCCTACAAGGCTGGTGGTCAATGCGGGCTGCTCCCTAGAAGTACGTCACCGTGGGAATCACCATCGGTTGGGGCGTAGCCGAAGCATACGCCTTGCAACAAAGTGTTTAGTCGAAATGTGTCCCGGATGGAGGGAAATGACAAATTTTAGACCATGTAAGTTGTATCTAAACATTATGTTTAGATTTCATGCTTTAGAAACAAGTTTAGCTTAGATTTACTTTAGTCAAAAAGCTTATTGAGTTTTGCTTATATTTATAGGTATATCATAACATCAATCTGTATTAGAATCTACACATTTTGACAGCTTGTTCCCAAAATGACCCTTTTGTGCCAAAATAGCCCCTAGTTGACCTTTGACTTTAAAATCCTACATAATCAAGCAACTTTTGCCCTCTTTTAAAATCCTCTTGAATGAAATCTGTTATGTTGAAAACGGGCTTGGGAAGTGCTATTTCCTGCTATCTTGCAAGTATTCTTGTCCAAAATTTTCTGGTACCCAACGCGCCACTGATGGTGGTCCCTCGCTAGATCAGTGCCAAAGGGCCGCTCACGGTAATTTGCCGAAATCGCTTAAGACTCCCAGTCCGTCCCTGACAGAGCGTTACCGGAGAAATAAAAAAAGGGCGTAGCCCGGAAGCTTTGAGGGATTTTTACGAAATAGTGGACATAAACCTGAACATTTAGTTAGGCCATCTGTAAATGAGCGTTACTATCTGTTGGCTCGCATAGCATAACGAATATTTTTGCCAAAATATCCTCGACAGGTTGCCTTGTGAGGCACGTTAACAGACTACAAATTTGTATCTCGAAACCGTATTGTATATTCTGAAATACCATTATTTAGAAATGCACAGCTCAAATAAGAAAAGACAAATAAGAGGAAGGAAAATAATATTCGGCCTATATATGTTTCTATCAAAAGGCATGTGGTCTGCAAAGATTTCGTAAGTTCATTTCAACTGGCCTGCCAGCCCCCCCTCACCACCACTGGAATACAGACATTAAACTATATGGCCCCTCAATTTGACTGCAGTGAACGTGTGAGTGTGTGGGTGGGTGGGGGATTATAGGACTATGGTACGGTCTGCACACAGGGACGTAGCAGAGGGACTAGTGATGGTACGTAGGAGCTAAAATTCAAGCTAGGTTTGAGGTCAGAAAATTCCAACTGTCGTAGTCCATACAGGTCAATTCATAGACTTTAATTTAATCAAGATGTAGCCAGACACTTCACTTCTAGCTCAACCCCTTTTACTTCCAAAACCGATGTGTTGTCAGGTTGTCGGCACAATTGTTTTGTTGGCAATTTTTATCCCAAATGCGCCCTCTTCACAAGCGTTTGGTACTAGTCACCCTTAGGGGCGCGAAACGGTTGGAGAAGTGAGGCACATTCTCGCTCTCACGTAAAGAGAACCAAAGGTACATCTGCGGGCGCCTGTTGGGTTCGGAACATTTACAAAAAGGCGTTGGTGTATTCCGATTCAAATTTAATGAACAGAGCAATGACCTCAAGAAAATTTTGACAGTTTGCAGCATTTTTAACATAAAATGTTAAAAGATCGATCGTTTAAAAATGACGATCACCCTACCACTAGTCACAGCTTTCCCGCCTACATACACCGATTTTCCCAACAGACCTATTCATCAATTCCTGCCTTTCGGCCAATACGAAGTTAGAAATGAGACACAAGCATTACCATATTCGGCATTCATACAGTAACACTACATGACCAATAAAAGAGCAATCGCGCACTGCACCATTCAGACCCAGGGACTATATCCTAACACACAACAACACTGTATAAAAGGCAGCGTAAAAACTTATAATTTGTAAATTCCTGTTCTTAGTGTACACTTTTCCATAGGGGGACTCAGACTCGGACTCGGAGCTTGTGACTCGGACTTGGTCTCGGACTCGAATGTCAGTGACTCGGTCTCGGACTAGGACTCGGAAGGTGGGCACTCGACTACAGTACTGGTATAAATGTGAGTTTGTGACGCTTGGCTTGTAATGGATAATTTTTCATACTTGGGATATAGAATTATCATATTAGGCAGTTAGGAAAAAGATCCCCAATCTCTCTGGTGGAGGTCAAAGGTCATGTGAGGTCACAAGAGGTCAAAGACTGAAAACCTTGTAAACACGATATCTCTAGGTAGGAAGCATGGATGTTTTTCATACTTGGCACGTGGATGCGTTTTAGTCAGAAGATAAACCCTATAGATTTTGGTAAAGGTCAAAATTATCTGAGGTCACCGGAGGTGAAAATACGAAATTCTTAAAAACTGTTTGTAAACACGATATCTCAAGACAGCATCGATGGACACGTTTCATACTTTAAATATAACTCTATCATATTACGAGGAAGAAACCTTTTGTGGTTGTAGTGAGGTCAGAGGTTATTTGAGGTCATCAGAGTTCAGAAACCGAATTTCATGAAAAACTCGAAATTTCAAGACAGGGATGATGGTTCCTTTTCATACTTGGTATATAGATTTTGTACTTTAAGAGAAAGAGAAACAACCTATGGGTTTGTTGAAGGTCGAAGGTCATCTGAGGTCATCAGAGGTGAAAGTATGAAATCCTCGTAAAACTAACTAGACAGTGGATAGCACCTTCAAATTTCGTCTGGCCTTTTGCTACAAACGAAGAGGTAGAGCGGAATTTTTGTACCATTCCAAAGATAAAATTGTGGAAGCAACATTTTTTGAACAGTATAACTGTTACAGTAATAATTTTTATTTGAATTACTTAATTATGAACAAATGTAAATGACACTGTGACTAGAGCATGGTTAGAAATATCATACGTTTGACGGCCAGTCATTTTGATGTCGTAGTAAGATAATACTCGGCTTCTTACGAAGACGGCCCCGATTTGAGACACTCCTAAGACACTGTCTTTTTTTTTTCATTTTTGTTATTCAGTTTTTGGTGAGGTTCATAGGTCATGTGAGGTCAGCAGAGATCAAATTGTGAAAAAATCGTAAAATGATATAGTCAAGAGGTATAAATTTGATGGATGAACCGCGGACCACTTTTGGCAAAGAATCACAAAGCCTTTCGGCTTTCTTGTTTGTTCATGCATTTACTAAAAGGAATACTTGATTCACAATTTTACAAGGGGCTACAAATTACTTTTATTTCGTAACATGAATTAAATTTATACGCATGTCCGATTATTCGTTAGTATTGTTACTTTTGGGAGTGGCAAAGAAACGCATAACCCTGTAAACATTTTGCAGTCGGACAGACGTCAGATGCTGGTCCAACTGATCGGATTGAGATAGGGTAATATTTGGAACAGGAAGGTGTTATTAGGAAGATTTCTGACTGAACGTTACATAATAATTATGCTGTTAAATCCAGTTAAGCTTGAGGATAAAATTCGCATAATGAATGATCACTTGACTTAAGGGCATCCAATTCTCTCTGCAAACCATGCCTTTCCTCATTCACACTCACCCTACTCCCCTAACAAAGGATTACATTGAACAATGTTTCAATGCGCAACTAGTTTTCGACCTTCGAGTACGAGTCACTGTTTACGAATTCAAAACGACTCTTAGATGCTGGGAAGAAATAAACACTACCGCTATATGCAAATGAACAATTGATGTGTAAGACTTAACATTGCTTTAGATTTTGATCAATTTTTGCCCTTTTTCGCAACTGGAAATATCTGTATCCATACAAATAGAAACAAACTGACCATTTTTTAAAAGCTTCACAACGCCTCGAAACATCAAAATTAATGAGCACTAAAGCAACTGGTAGACTTAAGCAGATAACAAAAAGGCTCAATGTTCTCATCAAGGTGTAGCCGACGATGCCAGCCTTTTGTCTATAATTCTATACAACATTTATGCATATTGAATCTACACAAACAACACAAAAAGAAAACATTTTCAGCAACCACTCTGCTTAAAAAATAAACGCTTTAGTCGTACCTCCATCTAATAACATCTCCCTGGACTGACGAATCTGTAAGGAAGGACTCATTTGTGACTTTGATACGACGTTAGATGAACGTCTGAAAATGTAGTTCTTTTTTCCTTGCATTTGGACATTGACCCGTCTAACTGTAGTCTAAACCACTTTGGGTGGCCTTCTTTGCCAACCTCATTCTGACGTCAAATGGATTTGAAAACAAAACCTCAACGGATGTAGGTCCAAATTGTGCCAAAACCTACGTCTATGTGATTGCAAAATTTTTACAGGGAAATGATATGAAAGCTTTTCGATGTGCTCTGGGGCAGCCGTCCCTATTCCCTGCAAATTTGATCCACTGTTGTTTGCACTGTCGACGATTAACCTCTTTTTTTTATTAAAGACATATTTGATAGGGAAGCAAACCTAGCACATTTAACATAAGTACCAAATTACAATAACGGAAATTTTCAGGAATAAACAGGAATCAAATTATTCCCATGGATGAGTCTCAAGCTGTGAGAAGTATCATCTACTTTTTTTCTCACCTCAGTTTCTGCATCTTCCTCCTCCGTCTCTGACCCATTGGAATCATGCTGCCTTTCAGAATTCTGAAAATAGATGTGTTCCTTTACCGATTAGTTTGGTATTTAAAACACTAGAATACTATGTCTAAATGCATCGATTTTTCATTAAGTTCATCGACCTCCTAAAGAAATATGAACAACCCTTCAGTCCCATCTTCCTGTTAAACTGTTATACTTGCGTTAGTGTTTCTTACGTGGTATCACAGTATGGACCCATAAACAGTAGGCTAATGGTTGCGAATGAAATGAAGAAGACCATGAAAAGGCCCTTTCCAGGTTGTCCAATATTTTAATATGACGTTTTTGAAAACTTCATGACACTTGCAGAGAAAGCATAATAACGATTTTTTTTAAAAGGTGACCGATCGTCGTATTTTCGTGAGAGGCGTGAGAGACGTACTGAAAACTCAACAGCTACATACAAGCACATCATGTTTTGAATGTGGCATTTGAACTTATTCTGTATGAAATATAGCTTGATATTGTGGTCAATACTTAACAATGCAGGTATTAAAGCCACAATCCTTGAAGCTGTTATCTGCCAAAACCGAGGATCTGTTCACTTTAAATTAATGGGCTTTATATCGTTAAATGCTCTTCTTTGTATGGATCCGTTGGAGAGGCGAATTTTATTACTTTGTTGCCCAAGTTTTCCATATCAACACAATTATAATCATCTAAAAGAGTACATGAATTTACCAATACTTATCCATTCCTTAAAAAGGCAGTATGTAAGATTTACATTTCGTTTTGTACTTCTTACCGTTAAATATAAAGTCAAAGTAGTAAATGTTTTTTCTGTTTCTGGAAAAGTTTTTTCTATGACACGTTTGTTTTCAGAACCTAAGAAAGTTATGTGGTATCGATTACTTTCTACAAAAAGGCACTAAATAAAAATGCTTGCGATTTAACATTTGAACCAAGATATCATACGAAATATTTCGTCCAAATGACATAGGTAATGGCCCTACTTTGTCCTCGATCACTGAGTGCAACAATATATTGCAGTGAGGCAGAAGTACCCTATAATTCTTGTACGAAGAAGACAATATCTATGCTTACTCGTTCCGAATGAGAGTTCTTCAACAGCGGCTCGGATTCCTTCCTTGTGGCCTATTTTGGATAGTAAAGGTTAAAGTTTATGCACAATGTGAATAATTAATGAAGTCTGTTTGAATGTTCGTCAACTCATTTCTACTGATTTCGTTACGAAATAATGAGTAAAAGAGATATTCGGTGAAACTTGTCCAAGTGGCATAGTACACAAAGGCCATACACTGATTTCCAGCTCCAGCCTCCCAACCCTCCTTCCACTCCACTCACTACTTTCTTTCTTGAGACGACACCAGAGCTGCACTTAGAGGTTCGTCGATACTTTCCTTGAATTGTAAATGCATCTTACAGTCCTCTCTTTCAGAATTTGCTTGCTGAATCATTTACCCTGTTTCTTTGCCCATTTTGAAGGAATGGATGATCAGTAAATGCTAGCGTCCTTTGATTTGCCGAGTGGCCACACTGCATTTAATGTGCAGTTCCGTACAAAAATATCCTTGTATTCTCAAAGGTGACCTGGGCATGCTGACACACTGTTTAGATTTGGTTCCAGAAGTTTTTTAGTAGATTAATAAACAACTATACATGTATGCAGAGTTGTAGACTAGAGCCATGCAACTTGGATTCGAGTCGCTACTTTTGTGACTTGGCTTGCAAATACTAGCAAAGACTTGTGACTTGACTTGGTTCTGCCAAACATACTTGTTATTGACAAAAGTCAAAAGCCCGTCGAGCGACCCTATAGAATTTACACAGTCTATTTTGATGATTTCGTGAATGACCGCAAATAAAAGGATCGTGCTTCAGCCACGCCACGTTGATTCTGGACTTACCTGACTAGGATAAGCTGTAAAGACCGCCAGGCGCGTATCCAAGGAGGGGGCGAAGGGGCGGCCGCCCCCTCCTTGAGTACATTTTTTGTATTTTTTTTTTAAGTTTTTTATGAAATTCCTTGTAAGTCAAAATACTACATGTTGAGATGTAACTTACAAATCTTGGGAAGTACGATTTCCAGCTTTCTGGGAGGCATTTTCCGCCAACATGTTCTTGTGCGCTTCGCGCCAATCTATGGTGGCGGTACGCTTAGATAGTTTTCCTACAGGCTTCTCCCCCTCCTTGGCAAATTCCTGACTACGCGCCTGAATAGCTCCCTGATAAATAACCATCTGGATGATTTGATGAGAGCAACATTCCCTCCATTCTGTCCTTTTACTATGAGGGCCCTGGCTGCCCTTCCTATTAGTTCCCATATTGAATGTGTGTGTTCAGTCATGGAGGAATCATCATGAGACCCCCACAGGGCAAAGTAGGGTTAAAGATGCCATCAAATCTAACATATTTTAAATGCTACAGTTTGTTTATGCAATATAGATCCTGTTTATATCCCAACATTAAGACCACGTTTCAGTCTTGTTACACTCAGCTACGCCGTACAGGCCCCATATGGCTATTCGCCAAGTGGAAAGGAGATGCAGTTGCAGGGCAGGAGGGACAGTTGCCTTTCCCCTCAACTGTCAAAGAAACTTTTCGAAACTTCGAGAAGTATAAATTTCCTTGATATTCAAATAGAGATTGCTAGAAGCAACTTGAATGGCACAGAAAGTGCCATTTTCGGTAATATGGGACATGTTCGTAGCAAAGTGGAAGGGGTGAAGGAACAACCAGCCTTATTGAGTATATTTTGCTTCATCATTGGGCTATATTGGGGAGGTCTTTTTTCTAATTCCCGATGAAGACCTCACCATCATCCATCTTCCTCTGAATCATCAATTCCGCTGGGCTATTAGTAGGATAGAATAAAACTACAATTCCAAAAATATCATACTGTGAGTTGTTTGTGGTCTGTTTTGTGCCCATTCAGTTAATGTCGTTTGAAGATTATTCTAATGCCCACAGTTTTAGTGCCCCTATGCTTTCGGGCTACTCTCTAAATGTTAAAGAGTGAAAATCTACCGAAAAGATTGACTAAAGTGACCGCTCTCTTTTTCGAGTGACATTCCATTCTCCATTGACATTTTCACTCATTTAGAGTTAATTACCACTCGAAACAGAGTGGAATTTCAGTCGATTTCCACTCGAAAAAGGAGTGGTCATTGTAGGCAATCGTCGAAGAATGATGTTTACTTTTTACATTAAGAGAGTACGCCACCTGAACCCCACTAAACCGTTTTCCTCATACCCCACCAAGGGCTCTAACGTAGACCTTTGAACCTAACGAGCCCCATTGGTTTTGGTAGAGGTCAAAGGTTATCTGAAGTCACTGGAAGTAAATAAACGAAATTTTTAAAAACTGCTTGAAAACTGACGATATCTCAAGATAGAAATAAAGGACACTTTTCATACTTCGTAAATAACTTAATCATATTAAGAGAACCCAAATTTTTAGTGTATGTCTGAGGTCATTTAAGGTCATCAGATGTCAAAAACCGAAACTTATACTCTATTTCAACACAGGTATAATGGATACTTTTCATCTTTGGTATATAGATTACTTACTTTAAGAGAGAGAGAACCCTATGAGTTTTTTGAAGGTCAAAGGTCATCTGAGGTCATCAGAGTTGAAAATACGAAAACCTCGTAAACTTAATAAACAGTGGGCGGAACTTTCAAGCTGTATCAGGCGTTTGACCTTCGAAAAGTTAGGGCTGAATTTTTTTACCATTCCGAAGATAAAATTATCGACAACAACCTTTTTTACAAGCATAACTGTTGTAGTAATAATTTATCTTCAAACAACCTACTTAAGAACACGTGCTGTGACTATAGCTCGATTGGAAATACCATACGTTTAACGAGGTCTTTTGATGGCGTAATGCAATAGGGCTCGGCTTCTCACGCAGATGGCTTGGTTCGAGTCCTTCTTAAGACAGCTTCTTTTTTTCTTTTTTTTTGTTATTCAATTTTTGGTTCAGAGATTATATATTAAGTCAGCAGAGGTCATGTTGTGAAAATATTGTAAAAAATGATATACTCAAGAGGTATAAATTTGAGGTATGCACCTCCGTAAAACAATACACTCCTACACTGTACATAATAACAATCCTATTAAATCCAGTTAAGCGTGAGGATAAATCCAGTTAATCAATGATCACTGGATTTAAGGGTATTAAATTCTCGCGGTCAACCTTATCTTCCCTCATTCACACTCATCCTACTCCCCTCACAAAAGGATTACATTGAACAATGTTCCTATGCCCAACTAGTTGCCGACCGTCGAGAACGAGTCATTGTTTTAAAACTCAAAACGACTGTTTAACACCACGGACCGAAGAGATGCTGGAAAGAAATAAGCAATACGGCCCGGTGCAAATGAGCAAAAGATGTGTAACATTTTACTTTGCTGTTAGATGTTGATCAATTTTTGCATTGTTTTGCAAGTGGTAGAATGTGTACCCATGTACAACATACAAATGGAAACAAACTGACCAGTTGCAACAAGCATCAAAACGCGTCGAAACCCTCTCCTTAATTAGCGCCTCCCAGTCTTAAGGCGACAGCAAAGAGACCTTATGTTCTCTTCTAAATGTAACAGACGATGTCAGCCTTTTGTCTTAAATTCCACACACCTTTTAAGCTTACTGAATCTACGCGAACAACACAATGAAAAAATTATTTCTGGCAACTGATCCGCTTAAAAGAAGGCGTTTTAGTCGTAACTCCATTTAATAACAGCTCCATGTACTGCCGACTCTATAAGGAAGAACTCATTTGTGACTTTGGTACGACGTCAGATTGAAGTCTGAAGATGCAGTCCTTTTGCTGAAATCGTAACATCTTTAGATGGACATTGAACAGTCGAGTTGTAACCGAAACAGCTTAATAGCCCTCTTTACCATTGTCGATCGACGGCAAACTGATTTGCGACAAAATCGCACCCTTCGTAGGTCCTAAATTCACGCTGTCTCAAAGCCGACTTTTATCCGACGGCAACATTTTTGCTCGGGAAATGAAATGAAATCTTTTAGATTTGCTCTGGGGCAGCCGTACCCATCCCTTGCGAACTTGATCCACTGCTGTTTACACCGTCGAAGTTTACCCTCTTTCTTTATTAAACTCATATTGGATAGGGAAGCAAAACTAGTACATTTAAAATAGGGACCAAATTAATATTACTGTAGATTTCATGCATAAACAGAAATCATACTGTTTTCGTGGATAAGTCTGACACCATGAGAAGTATTATCAAGGTTTTTCTCACCTCCGTTTCTGCATTTTCCTTAACATGGGAATTTTGACTGGCGTCCTTCTCCGACCCTGCTACACTGGCCTCATGCTCCCTTTTAGAATTCTGAAAAGAGAAGTGTTTCTACACTGTTTGGTTTGTTATTTGGGACAGCTTAATACTTTGTCTAAATGATTTTAATTTTGTGCTTCGATCTCCCCAAGGAATATGGACACCCTTCCCATCCACTTGCTAAACTGTTAAACGTACACAAGTGTATCTTACATGGTATCACAGCATGGACCCATAAACAATAATGTTTAGAATAAAATTAAGGAGCTTTTGAAAGAGACTCTTTAAAGATAAAGTCTTTGTAAACATTATGAAACTTAGAGAAATCTAATATCAAATCTTGTTTAAAATGTGACTTATCGTCGTTTTGTCGTAAGAGGCCTACCAAAACTCAACAGCTACACAGCTTTCCTTAAAAGAAAGTATATGCAAGGTTTACATTTTTCGTTTTGTACTTCTTAACTTGAAAAATTATATCAAAGTCATAAATGTTCTTTCTGTTTCTGGCGAATTTGTTTCTATAATACTTTTGCTTTCAGGACCTTAGAGAGTCATGTGGTATCGATTACTCTTCAAGAAGAGGCAGCAGCTAGTAGGCATGCTTTCAATTGCTTTCAGTGGAATATTTGAGTCGAAAGGGTAAACTATTTCACCAAAATATTTCGTCCATATATGACATGGGTAATGGGCCTACCCTGTCCTCGACCACTGATGTAACAAATCTAATATGGCAGCAGTACCTTACAACTCTTGTAGAAACAGGGAGGTGTTAGAAAGGAGATACAACAGCCAAATCTGTCAGACAATATGTACTTGAAAATGATTTAACCCTTTTCAGGCCTTGCTATTTGATTGACAGGTCTCTTTGTTCCTTTTGTTTAGTCTCTGTTGACTAAAACCTTTTAATGATGATTTCCCCCCCCCCCCTTTCTTTTCCAAGGAATCCCAAGACAAAGGCCATTGTCTATAAATGCTTTGAAGTAAGGTTTGTTTCCGCCAATGAACAAGATTTATTTAGGATTTTCAGTAAAACGACTGGCAACAAACTTTTAAACAATGTACTTCAATTGTGCCCCAACGATTTTTATACGGCACCTGCTGGAAACATTGTTCAAGCCTATACATTTCTCTTAGTTTTTAGCAAATTTTCCCATCATTCGGAAGTATATTCGAAAAGTAAGTTGTAAAGAAATTCTCAGCTGACTTTAAACGGAATGATATTTAGTACGACGAATAACGACGAAAGGATCAAATTTCACATTTTTGCATGACGGCTGGCAACGAAAAGTTAACGAGTTCAGAGTAAGAGGTGTGTCTTCTCCTTGTCATTTTGACAATGCATCACTGATGCTAGTTGATCTAGGTATTGAAACAAGAATTTTGAGAAGAAAGGCAAGATAACTGTCGGAAACGAACATTGCTTCAAAGAGTCTATAGATCGTTGGATCTCTTTCCTAACACCTCCCTGGTAGAAAGAAGACCAAATCAATGCTTACTAGTTCCAAATGAGAGTCTTCAGAAGCATTCAACAACCCCTCGGCTTCCTTTCCTGTGGCCTAATTTGAATAGTAAAAGTAAAAGTTTATAATCAATGTGATAAAATAATGAAGTCTGTTTGAATGTTTGTCAACACATTTCTACACCAAAAATATCAACACCGTGTTTTGCTTCGGGCACCGCACGTTGATTCTGGATTCTGGATAAACTGACTAGAATAAGATTTAAAAAGTACGATGATAATTAATGTCTAGTTGGTTGATAATTGCAACCTTCGCTCGATCCTGTCCTTCAGCTATGGCTCCGCCGCTCGCAGTTCACATATTCAATGTGTGTTCATTCATAGAGGAATCGTCATGGGACCCCACAAAGCAACGTGGGGTTGCAATATGCTATCTAATCATATTTTAAATGCTACAGCTGTTTCATGTTTTATAGACCCTGTAAACTTTACAAACAGACCTAGCATCAAACTTGCTACATACACTCAACCACGTCATACAGAGTTTTGATTTGGCCGTTTGCAGCGGGGCAGCGGGGCAGCAGGGCAACAGGGGCAGTAGGGGCAGTCCCCTCAACTTTCTGAGCTATTTTTCAAAACTTCGAGCTCTTTAAATTTCCCAGATATTCAAATCAAGATTGCTAAAAGCCAGTTGAATGGTGCGTGAAGTGCCATATTCGGCAATATGGGACTTGTGCATAGCAAAGTAGGAGGGGCGAAGAGACAACGAATCCTCAAGAGTATATTTAGCTTACATATTTCTGTTACTCATATCCCTGAAAATGTCTTACAAACGCAATCTCTAAGAGCTTTATGCGCAACCATGCTTGTTTTCCCATTATTGGATTATTTTGGGGAAATCATTTTTTGTATAATGTCCCAAGAATAACTCATCGTCAAGCATCTCCCCTCCACCCTCAAACCCTCTGCATCACCAATTTCCCGTTGGCTTTTGGTAGGACAGAGTAATACTGCAATTTGATTCCAAAAATATCAAGCTCCTTCTTTTGTGGTCTGTTTAGTTCCCATTCAGTTAATGTGATTTGAAGATAATTCTCATTCCCACATTTTTAGTACCCCTGTGCTTTCGGGTGCTTCGCTCCCTGGACACCCCTCCTGCCCAAACATTCATGCGGTCATGGGCATCCATGAATGCACTGCCGTTATGTGCAATTCTTCTTCCTTATATTTATCATACTGCTTAAATAAAACATTCTCAGTGCATCTTTTTCTTTATGCTCCTAAATATGACAACATGCTCGCTGGGAAGCTATGGATCGTGGAAGCAACACCTCTAATTTAATGGCAACAGACGTGGACAAAGGAAAAAGCAAACTTCAAGCGTCACAAGTTGTTATCAGACCATAACAATTTCCACAAACTAGCACCATCAGCACAACTTATTGTTAATTTATATCTTCAAATTTTCCAGCATTTTCTGGGAAGATTAATAGAAGCATTTTTAACAGTAACAAGTTTATTTTACCGACCAGTTGCGCAGATCACCTTTTGATTTTGCAAAACGTGTTTGGTGTTTAGTAACCCCAAATGGTGAGAGGTCCCACATAAAACAAAGCAAAAGTAAGAAAATTCGAGAGGAAGTTGTGACTTTGATATTTCTTCGATCAAGTTCAATATGTCAATTGTTGGCAGACCTAAGGAGGTGCTTGATTACTGATAACAGGTAAACGAATTTGTGACTTCATTGTCTACTTATACAAAGAGGCTTGGGGCTTGATTGTGTTGGGACCAAATGACTTGTGATGAGTTGTGACTTGCCTTGCCTTGTGATGAGTTGTGACGTGTCATGACTTAAAACGATTTGTGAATGAACCAAAAGACTTGCGACTTGACTTAGACTTACCAAAATGACTTTATACTATCTCTGCATATATGTTTCCCTTTTAACTATGGGTAATACTGGAAACACATTTAAAAAGATCACAAGCAAACACCATAAATAGGGTACAGGGCAAGTTTTAACTCCATTTATTACTCAAAGATAACAACGGATATGGCTAAAGAAAAGACTGGGAAATTTCATATTTATGTTCCAAGACATATCAGGCATTGCACCTAATATTCACTTTCAAGAGCACTAAATTTGGTGGAACTTTGAACCCGAGCACTTCTTCAAGATGCAGCAGCAAACAGTTGTAAAATATTTACAGTGTGAGTATGCAGTGAATGCGCCCAGTAAATCTGAGCTGTTCGGACTACACTTTTTACGTACTCAGCCCAAGCGTACTGGTAAAACCTTCAAAATATATTTCTCTTTCTGTATGTAGTATTACAGACTAGATCATTTGAAAGCAGTCTTCCAGTAGTAAAACGTGCCTGATATAATTTCTTTCAAACAGAATGGTCACTCAGTAAGGGTCATGCATCTATGGTCTAGACAGTATAAAAGTTCCCTGTAGTCATTAAGTCAAAATTTAGCTACCAAGGTCAAGAAAGCCACCCAATTCTCATAGCCTGTGAAGTTAAACACTGATAACGCTTCTTAAACCATTATCAGTTTTAACTGTACAAAACTTATGGTTGATGTCATAGATTAAAGCATGTGCAGTTAAAAGTAGATAACGTTTCTTTGAACTTGATAAAGTCTATCTCTGTTTTTACTGTCATAATTTAAGTTAAAACTGATCATGGTTTATTCTATGCTATCAACCATAAGTTTTGAACAGTTAAAACTGATAATGGTTATTAACCATTGTCAGTTTTTACTGTTCAGGCTATGAGAATCGGTTGAAAAGGTAATGTAAATTACTCCCACTTCCTTTTGACCCTTTACGATGACTTAAAGGATAGTGTTACAATGTCCAACTGTTATAGGGCTTCCCCACCGTAACCCACTTTCAAGATGGCGGCCAAAATTATAGATGGCCGCCAGAAAAAACGAAATATCATATATCTGATTGTAAAAATCAGAGATGAACAATGAGGGGTCAATTCAGGTGTTTCTGGGGTCACTGAAACAGATGTGTGTCATGGCACGTTTCTAGGGTAACCTACTTTCAAGATGGCGGTCATAATATGAGATGGCCGCCTGGAAAAAAAGGGAAATTTCACATACACTCATTCCCCAGACGCCCGGTGCCCATTACCGATCGGGACCATCAAACCTTTCGTCCTCAAAAGTGTAAATGAAAACGGACTAGCTCCCTGACTAGGCCCTATATTATGGCTGGTATTCTAATTGTGTTACTTTGGCTCAGAAAGCCACTAATAAGTACTTGCTTGGGGAACTTTGAGGCGTGGTCGATCGTAGATAGACACTGTTGCAAAGCCCGTAATACAAATGGGAGTTACGAGTGCCATGTAAGACTGACTACAGTGAGTTAACTATATAATAGGGTGAACCGACACGTTGTGAGTACTGACCCATTGGGAAATTTTACACGATTGTGCCCCCTTCATAAACGCAACGGTGATTCTGTGAACATCGCACGCTTAGTGGTAGCAAAACAAACAAATCTTGACGATTCTTCGTTGAACCTGTTTATGGAACTTTTTCCATATAAAGGTTTGTATGCCACAAGGCTGTTAGCTGAATATGGTTCTGATGTAACTTTACAAATTTTGAAATTTCGGGGTGCTCAGTGCTGTGTTTCACTTAAGGAAATTTACTGTAAACGACACTGTTTGCAGCTTCATGTCAGTGCTGTTGCCTAATGTAGATACCAGTTTTGCCAAAATATGGTGCTAACAGTAAGGTAGCAGATATTTATCTTGTTGCCTGATCCCGGTAAGCTAAACCTTTTTATCCGGCCGCTGATATCAGCCAATCAGCGCGGCGAGCTCGGCATGGGCACATAGTCCAGCAGTAGGTCCAGCATAATACAGTTAGGGTATAGCCTATAATAAAATGCATGGCTATGTGTGTGCGTGCTAGAATAGTACAGTAAAGAATATGCATTCATATGTGTGTGCGTGCTAGGAGTACGGTACTCAGAATATGCATGGAAAATATGTGAACATGCACTGTGCTAGACCTACTGGCTTTAGCCTACTTTCAACAAGAACACAAGATAGCTGTTATAGTTGAATTTGAGCCATTTGATACCCTTAAAGGAATTTTCCTGTGGCAAAAATCAATGACTTCAAAAAATGCAGAAAATTGTTCTTTAGCTTCCAGAGTCTAGGTGGTGAAAATCGCATCCCAATAGCTTGTAGCGTTTGGAAAATACTGATTTTCAAAGAAAGTAATTTTTCCCCATACAAAGTGCATTACGGGAAATCTGTAAAGTCATCGCGGCACATCAATTGGACATTGCATTGAATTTTTTATTATATTGACACCCCTGTAGGGGATAATATTTATAGCAACTTTGTTTGCTATGCTATAGGCCTTCCATATGGTGTAGATTTATGCTAAATCTACATGGAAAGATATATATTCAACCATTCCAACAGTATCAAATTTCAAGGACAAACAGGACATCAAATTTTAAAGGAAAACAAAATCTGAGGCAATGTGCCCACTTTACATAACATTCTGTGACCTTGATGAGAAATGGAGGTATTTTTTAACAAATAAAAGTAGTCTTTAATGTTAAATATCTCCACTTAGGAATTTTTTCTCTTTCACATGGGACCCTTGTGAAAAGCTAGTGGAATATGCCTTAAATAAGGGCATAGAAAATCACTCGAAAAAGCATGGTGTCGTCTATGTTATTTGTGATTGCAGATTAGTTGAAAAATGTTTGGTACAACTACAAAATACCCCGCCCCAATGATTTCCACTGCTAATCGGAATTCCTAGTGGTAGCCACTTTGACTATAACTATGAATCCAGCTGCAAATGGATTCCTAGTAAACAGCCACTTCGACTAGGAATCCAGGTACAAATGAATTCCTAGTGAGACAGCCACTTCGACTAGGACTAGGGATCCAGCTACAAATGGATTTCCATGTAGTGAGATGGCCACTCCGACTAGGACTAGGAATTCAGGTGCAGATGGATTCCTTGTCAGGCAAACACCACCCAGAGTCGTTCTCAAAAGCAGTTGACATGATGTGACCCACTACCCACTACCGGAGTGGACTCGTCTGTAGGGATATGACTGAACAAGGAATATGTCATACAGTCTCCTACGTAGGCAAGAGATCCACTGGGAATCTGTATCCATGATTTGAAAAAGTGTCTTTCATTGCAGCGGAGTATTCTATAGTAGTATTAATAAAAAGTCTAGCTTGGGATCCGGCAACTGGCTAAATATCTACTACCTTACCGTTTGCACCATAATTTTCGGGAAATTGGTATCTGCAGTAGGCAACAGCACCAAAATGAAGCTACAAACAGTGTTGTTTACAATAAATTTCCTTAAGTGAAACACAGTACTGAGCATGAAATTACAAAATTTATAAAGTTACTTCAGAACCATATTCAGCCTAGTGGCATGTAACCTTTGTATGGAAAAAGCTCCATAAATAGGTTCAACGAAGAATTATCAAGAAACGTTGGTTTTGCTACCACTAAGCGTGTGATGCTCGCAGAATTGCCGTTCTGTTTATGAAGGGTGCACAATCTTGTAAAACTTCTCCCAATGGGTCATTTTTCACAATGTGTCGGTTCACCCTATTATATAGTTGACTCACTGTAGTCAGGGAGCTGGTCCGGTTTCATTTACACTCTTGAGGACGGAAGTTTGATGGTCCCGATCGGTAACGGGCACCGGGCGTCTGGAGAATGAATGTATGTGAAAATTCTTTTATTTTTTCAGGCGGACATCTTAGGTTATGGTCACCATCTTGGAAGTAGGTTACCCTAGCAACGTGCCATGACCAGCATCTGTTTCAATGACCTCAAAACACCTGAATTGACCCCTCATTTGTTCATCTCCGATTTTTACAGGCAGATATACAACATTTCTTGTTTTATGGCGGCCATCTTGGATTTTGGCCGCCATTTTGGAAGTGGGTTACCCAGGCAATGTGCCATGATCAGCTTCTGTTTCAGTGGCCCCAGAAACACCTGAATTGACCCCTTATTGTTCATCTCTGATTTTTACAAGCAGATATATGACATTTCGTTTTTTCTGCCGGCCGTCTTGGATTTTGGCCGCCATCTTGGAAAATCGGAGACGATCAAGTGTGTTCCACTGATAGGTCGAAAAGAAACTCCGAGCAAAATCTGATACTTTTGTCTGGCGAGTAACGTTAAATTTGCTAAGCCACCAGACTAATAATATTACTAAGCAGTGTTCTGTATGGAATGATTTTTTTGATATTTACTCATCTCTTCCCTGATGTAAGGAAATCGCGTCTAATCAGTGCTTGGTTTCGATCTAAACTCACACACCCCCTTTTTGACCTTTTTACGGGTATATTGATCATTAGCCTTCTTGTAAGCTAAGTCTAAAATTGCAGTGGTCACCTCTGCATACCACCGTCGATGCATTAAAATACTGCTTGCCTGTGAACTTATCTTCATTGCCAAATGCCACAGAATCGCATCTAACAGTGTTTGCTCTCAAAAAGTTTTTCCAGAGCCTGTGTCTCGGCCGCGTTACCAGTAAATGATCGTAAATTAACTTGTTGGTAATCTTTTTCCATAACTGAGCGTTGATAACCCTTCTCCGAAGTTGCAGTGGTCACCCTAAATAGCTCCCGTAAATGCACTAAAAGGTTGTTTGCTTTTGTATCATCTTGATTGCCAAATGAGAGAAAATAACATTTAAACGTGTAATTTTTTAAAATTTAACTTTGACCCATCCCCCGTCGAGGCTACTTACAGAATAGTTTTACAAATATCTCACCTCGGATTCATCGTGTTCTGCAACGTTGGATGTTGTATTGTTAGTTTCTTCTGATACTGCTGGTTGCTCCATTTTGACATTCTTAAAAGAGAAATAAGCCGTTTATGACTGTATTTCCATTTGTTTTGATTGATGAGTTATATACTCCGTTTTCCCCTTAACATTCATTTAGAGATTTAACTAAAGACGTTTATCTAATATCATCAATAGCATATGTTAACAACCTCCTTTTATATTCTATACTCCCTCTCAGCTCAGAGTATGATTAAAATTGTATATTTCCCCATCAAATAGATTCAGGTCGGAAAATTCTAAAGATAATCAGTCTGTGCCTGTAAAAATATACCATTTAATTTTTTCGTGTGTGGATGGGAGGAGGTTGTGATTTATGGGTCCTCAGATCAAATTTGAAAAAATACAGTAAACCTCATTATACCAATGCAATGAAGCAGGATTCTAAATTGTTTTGTGAAGATGGCGAGCAGTTTCGGACGTGCATTAACGCAATGAGCTGGGAAAGTGAATTTGCTTATTCAATGGGATCCAAGCACTAAGTTGTGAGGTCTTCAAAAATTAATAAGGGCTTTGTTCGTCAAGGATTTAGGTCAGCCTATCGTGATGCGCCAAAGTGTTCCCAACAATTGGTTTTTCACTTTCCCTGTGTAGGCCTATCCACAAGATGATTTCAAAGTATATGTTTATTTCATTGGGATATGCTTGGCACACACGTTCACATTCACGGGGAATAAGTTAATTGTTTCAATGATTTATTTTAAATTAAATTTTACGATTTTCTAACGGCAACACTGAAAGTGCAACGACCCTAACAATTCTGCTTTATTGTATGAGTGAGATGAGGTTTTCCTGTATTTTTTCAAAGTTGATCTGAGTACTTTTGTATCACTACTTCGTACACACACGCACAGACTGTCAGTTGAAACGACATATTCGTGGGTTATATGTTAATAGATGATCAATTGGTTTATAATATGTGGTTGAACAATTTCTCAATGGGGGCGGGTGTGTGTGGTTTGGTCCTTTGTATCACATGTCTTCATTGTTTTAGATATCTACGGCTCACCTCATATCTAGTAAACTTGTCTAGGCTTACAACTGCACTCCTTAAAAAAGCGCTCAGAAATTTTTATGCTGACATAGACTTCTAACAAGGAAAGCTGAACAAAAAACCCTGAAGGATACAGTGACAGGGGAAGGTTGCCTTACTTTCTGAAGATTTGGAAAACAATGTCGAAGTTCCCTTAAAGTGTGACAAGCAATTGTTCGCAATATAGACCCTTCAGGCTCTCAATGACGTACAAATCTAGTAAATGAGAATAAGGATCAAGAGCGGACTTGGAATGTAATGAACAACTTATGCAATATAAAATGAGTTCAAGGATTATTTAAAATCATCGTCCAAAATTAAATCATCTAAAGCGCACTTCCGTGTGCACTCGCCTTCAGTAGTCTTATTACTTTGACCTGTCAGTTGGAGCAGAATCCCTATTATTAGGAATACGCTACCATCCCTTATCTCCCTACCAGTGTCGCCGGCATTTTCGACTAAATAAGAGATGAGCCCAAAAGACCGTTACTTTCTTCAGTGTCGTTCGAGTGGATGAAGGATGTTCACTTTAATTTCAATCGAGCCGCTAAAGCTTTGCGCGATCAGTACGGTTTCAACTTCGGTTCAGTTGAAACCATGGACATGGATCATGGGGGGACGGGGGACGCGTCCTCTCACTTGTTTTGGAAGAGTTGGAAGAGGGAACACCACCAATAAGTCCCCCAATTTTTCAATAATATAACATAGATTGCGAATTGACACTTCATTTTAAAAGCCAAACTGGGCCCAAATATGGCACCATTGGCCATATAGATACTTTCCAATTTCCGTTTTTTCAAAGGGGAGGGGACACCCCCTTAGACCCTTCCCCAGGACTGCCATTCACAAATGGCCTTTGGAGATGGATCCACGCCCTTGGTTAAAACAGTCAATATCATCCACAGTCATTATCTACATGGTAATTTAATAATTCTTGTTCACATCAGAGTGATTGCGGAGAAACACATGGTTGCATGAATACGAACTTTCAAGGAAATTCTTTCCTCGTTCTTCTACCTTTGGGAAGATACACACATTTCATGACAAACTAAAATGTTTTTTATCGATTTCCCGGGCTTTCTAAACTCAGAATTTTCAATGTGTCAGACATATTTTGTAAGGATTTTTGAAGTTTTTAGTGCAGAGGTATTATATAAGTGATTTCTAATGCAAAACATTGGTGGAAACTTTAAGAAAAACTCCAAGTATCTCCTTAACTTAGATGAGCGAATCGGTAAGCACTCACGTATTATAGGTGACATTTGTAGCGTGTTGCCCACGAATTGAAGTTTGACTTTTTACTGAATCTTTTCAGACACCATATTCTTTACTTCTATGGGGCTTGAAATGTATGTGATCCAACTTGGTTGTTTGTATGTACATCTACATGCTGAACAATTCTCATTAGACATACACACTTAAAAAGGTCTGATCAGAGGGGCATCGAACAGGAATCTGGTCAAAAATTTGACTAGATCCGGTTCAAAATAGGAGCAATTCTGATCATTTCTGAACCAAATCTAGTCAACTAATTGATCAGATTCCTATTCGGTGCCCCTCTGATCAGATTTGGTTCAAATTTGACCAGACATTTTTTAGAGTGTACATATCTTTGGTTTTACCTGCTTTTCACTCTTTTCACGTGCAGACCATATACCCGAATTTTCGATCAAAATCAGTAAACTATGCATTTTTGAAGTGCTTAATGTGTGTAGAGTGTCACTGGCGGTTGGCATGAATTTTTGTACTAATGTCCCTTGGTGTTCCTACGTCTCGATGCGTTTGACACCTGAAACCAGGCCTCGACAAATCCTAATGCCAATTCGCTATTGGCGAGTAACAGTTTCATCATCGGGAGTTCCATGTACACTTACCCCGCCAGTTTGGCGAGTGGTTCTTGAGTCTCTCCCCGTGTACATTGCCTACACGTTCATGCATTACAGCATTTCAGATGCATTACAGTTTTTCTGGATACATTACGGCAGGTTCAATCACATTCCTGAACGTTGTTTACACTTTATGCTCGTTCCACCAAACACTGTTTCGCCGGCGTTGACAAGGTCAATGGAAAAGGACTCTAAAATGGCTCGCGTTTGTGCGTCGTGTTAAGCATCGGTCTTTGTGCTGTTAATCGGTATTCAATTGTTACAGAGCGCTCTCATTAGCATGGCATGTGAAGCACCTTTTAGCAGAGGTCTTTGGGATGGGATTTTTCATGCGGCCTTCACCATCGAATGCCATATACAACAAAAAAAAAATGGGTGAAATTCACATTATTTAACAAGTTGCAAACCGAGCAAAGCACGGTTTGCCCAAGTACTGTAGTGAGCGATGGCGTTACCATGTTAAGAATGAGACCGGTCCCAGCAAAATTATTTCCTGTGTCCGCAATGCATTTGATTTTACCGAACTTCCTAGTCGCTTGGGATGAGGGGGTTCATGTAAAGGTGTTGGAAGCACTAAACTGTGAAAATGGAAGAAAGCCTATGCTATCTTCCTATCTCAAACTAAATCGGCATTTTTTGCGCTGAAATCTCTAAATTCATAAATTTTGCGTATCTGTTTGCTTTTTAACTGACAGTTTCTGTGGAAGGCAATAGGCCATAATCAGGACGAAAAGATCAATGCTTGGTTTGATCATAATTCTGTGAAGTTCGTTAACAATGTTACTCTGACTTACGTGGCGAGTCGATATATCATTTTAGTGAGTGGAATTTTTATGCCACTCGCCAATATGCGAATAGCTTTGGAAGTTTTTGTCGAGGCATGCCTGGAACTCCACCGTGGTCTAACCACCGGATAATATCAAGGACTTATGATAGTGTGTCCCTGGAGTTCTACTCTGAAACACATCTGCCGAGCCACAGAAGCATAGTTATATTTACTTAAATTTGAAAATACTTTGTACGGTATCGTGTGACAGGGGATGGGAGCAAGCCTCTAGGGAGTGAAAATATTTTCCACTCTTCGTCAGCTTTTATACACTGAAGCCGATTTTTTAAGCTGTATACTAACATTGCTCTCCATGTTTCCATCTTCGACTTGTTTTTTTCGACAAAAATTATTCCAGTGATTCCGGTAGAAAAAAGCCACTGCAGTCACAGAACAGATGAGTGTTATGATAACAATAGGTATAACGACGGCAGCCACTTTAGATTCAGTTTTTTTACACTCTTCTGTCGGAAAATCAAAGAAGATAAAATGATTACATTTAAATACCTTCAACGCAATAAGGTTGGAAAAGCAACAACAGCAAAGCACCGTTTCGAAATGAGTGTGTCAGTCTAACTGAGTCGTATCCTGCATCAGTTCCAGGAAAAACAACGGGGGGAATGGGCTGTTCTTAATGTTTCAACATGTCTTTACCTGAATTTCCTACTTGAAAATAGGATGTTACCGATATGTATGACTTTCGCCTGAATTTGAAATGGTAGTTCCCAAAAATGACGACTGATACGCTTACATTGCAAAAATGCCTTGAACTGTAATCATTGAATAAGAATGAAAACTAATTACCTGATAGAACTAAAATAAACTTTTCTGGTACTAACTTCAAGGAATCTGGCTTTGATATGTAGCACGTTAAATTCAGTGATGTAGAACAGTCAATGGGTAGAAGTTCTTTCGTTATGGTAGCATTATATAGATTTCCCTTTCCAGCAGGGTAAGTAGTTTGACTTATACTTCGAAAATCTGATCCAAACGTTTCCATGTTGAGTGTCACGTTCGGATAAACACCATTCAAATGGCATGATATGTTTAATGGAGAAGAAGGGTCTCGCATCAATATTTCACACTTCTCTTTATCCAGGGGACAATCGTTGACGATAATTGATGGTGGTTGTGGTAACACTAAAATTGGGAAGAAAAAATTAAAAACAATTTTAAGGCACGTAACGACACTTTGGTGACTGTTTGTGGTATCGGTGTATCAACAAGCTTTCCATTTATTTTAAATAAACAATTTTTGCAATATAATGTAGTTGTCTTAAGGTTAAAAATGTCATTTAGTTAGGACTTAAACACTTTATGATCAGAAATGAGAATGTCTCAAAAATTTTTTTGGGCTAACATAGGTCTGTAACACTACCTGCTTCCCATTTTCATTTTTAAGTACCAGGAATTCTTAAAGATTAAATGTCATAATCTTCTTTGCGGCTTTAATTACAAATAGGAAAAAACTACCTTAGTAACCAAACACAGCGCCGAAACTTTAATGTGCAATAGGCTAAGTTGAAAAAAAGACTTAGTTTACGGCCAATCCCTCGCGATCACAAAATGTAGATGTAAATAGCTCACCAGAAACTTTCACCTGCTCTAGATTTGAAACATACTTGGTTCCATCTAGAAATGTGCAACTGTACAAACCCTCGTCTTTAAAATTGGCTTTTGAGAATATTAGGGCTCCGTCATGAGAAATGGTCCATCTCGTGGTCCTATTACTAACAATAGGTATGTTGCCATTTGCTGCAAATCCGAGAATTTCTGAAGAGTTTCTTTGCAGTTCTTTCCAAACAAAAATACGTGGTATTGTAACGTCAATACAAGGAACATCAGCCTCATAGTTAATTAAAAAATATTTCTCTTCTTTGACGTTTCCTTGTAATGACGGCCATGGTTGTTTTGTAGTATCAATAATCACGATACTTTCCAGAAAGTGCGAATTGATAGCTGGACTAGATGCACGACATGAAAATGCAATCAAAGGACCGTTTATATGATTACTTATATTGGTTTTTGAAACTGATGAAAAAGTCCACTCCCCATCTTCAGTAATTATTGTTTCTCCCTTTAATGCTTCAGTGCCTTCGTGGGATAGCCTGTACCATGCCAATTCAACTGGTGGCTTTGAATGGTTGTAGCTGCAAGTCAATATGCCAGAATCTATCTCCTCGACGAGGCACAAGTTGGTTTTGTTGCATACACTTATCACAGGGAACTTTGAGTCTGGAAGAACTGTAATGGAAAAATAATTATTAATGATAATTAAAAAGGGTCGCATAGGCTACCGTTTATAGAACTATTCCTCTCCTTTGAGTGAACCATAACAGCCTTACTGAGTACTACATAAAAAATAATTGCTAGAAAACATAACAATCTTTCGACATGCGCTCATTTGCTCAGAAGGTAATTAGAAGATCTGTGACTCCTTTAATTGGGAATTGCTAACTGTCAAGTGGGCGTTGTAAAGTTAAATGCATCTCATGAACAACTCGACAATTTCACGTATTTTGATAACATACTGAAAGTAGTGTAACCATTCGTTTGTTTGCTCATTTGTTTATTCATCCTTTCTTTCTTTTAGAGTACTTGATATCGCTCTTGTTATAGCGTTTAATCATTTTGTGTAGATTATTTTTGTAGAAAATCTCAGGATATTATCTTTACACATGGCAACATTTAAAATTTATTTAAAGGATTTTAGATTTGAATGTGTTCTGTTGCCAAATTTTTTAAATTCTGTATTTTCAGTGTATTGTATGAAAGAAATGAGATCCCCCGTTGTCCCCCGTAACATGCAATCTAATCTACAGTTATTTTTCTTTGTTATAATTCTAATTATAAATCTGTTGAATTGGTTACTACTTGTTAGTTACAGAAACAGAGCTTACATCTTATTTTCTAAAATACCTTACCGTCTGAGTTGAAAAGTTTTGAATCGCTTCTTTTGACTTTATTTTAACTAAAAAGCATCAAATTTGGTCGCTTCTAGGGTAGCCAATTCATAGTTCCTCAACGATTCTAATGCATCTGAAGTTTTGGTCAATATTAAAGCAGTTCTAAGTTTGCAACGTTTAATAAACATGCATTAAAATCGTTTGATAACAACAAAAATGAAAATGCGCTTCACCTACTTGTTGCTAATAACTCGACATAAACCTCTTCGACACGCAAATTTTCGTCTACGTGAACAACTTTGAATGTTTGATTATGGAAGCTCGAAATATTTGATATAATCAAGCTTCCATTGGAGAGGATGTCAAATTTTTCCTCGGAATATCCGTCACCAGAACGAACCACTGAACCATCCTCCTGTTTTTCCAAACGAATGACAATTTCATATCCAGATTTTACTTGTAAGTACCAGTACACACCGGTAAATCCTGCCTGAAAGTTGCATTCTATGATTCCTCGATGTCCATACTCAGCATACTGGGGAGATGTACATGTCGCAGAAACATCTGAAAAAGAAGAAACTCTTCATATTTTGAAAATAATCATGGGTGGATACTTCAAACATCTCTTTAATAAAGAACGCTGCTGGTTTAAAATATAAATAACTTTGAGTCCCGTTCGAAAGAAAGGGCCAAAATACGGCCCAAGCAGTTTAAAGATGTGAAAATCACAGCAACATTGCTACATATTCGTTTTTGCTTTTATTTGCCCACCAGTACGTTAGAAAAGTAAGTAAATCACATGATAAGCTGAACCCGATGAGATATTTTCAAAATCGTGGTTTTGGTTGCTAAGGGTCCGGTCATAGGCCAAATGTGGGTCAAATTGCCTTAATTTTGAAGACAAGTGTGTTGCAAACGTCTCCTAAAGTATAAGTCTGATTAACTTTAAACTAGGTAGGTAGGTAGGTTACCTCACCATAGAAACGTGTACATGTGCTCTTCATGTAAAGTATTAGTATGTTAGAAAAGATTATTAAACCAAATGATGTGTTTGGGCTACTAAGATACTTTTCAAACGGGCGGGGTTCAAATTTTTGGGCCAAATTTGCCTAAATTTTGCCAAAAGTGTGTCACGAACCCCTTAAAAACTGGAAGTTTGATCTATTGCATAGTTGGCGTGTAGGCACCCAATTATAAAAACTTTCTTCATGCAGCAAGTTTAAAGTGTTCCTTATGGTAACTAAGGTACCAGGTCAAAGGTGGTAATGTAAATTGAAGGTTAAATTCATCATCGACCCCTCTTGGACCATATCTGATCATATTCAAAGGTGGTGGATAACTTTTGCATGTGTAATCGTTGACATCAGAGGTCAAAAATCAAGAGGTCGAAGTTCTAATGAGCTAAAATTGGCGTTCACCTGTTGGGCCTTTTTGCATATAAGTAGGTTAGAAAAGATCATAACCCACATGATATGAGAAAAGTGATGAGACATATCGTCAAATAGTACATTTTAGTTGCTTCAGTTCGAGATCGAAGTTTTGACCTAAACGTCATCATTTGCCTATACAATTCTTGGAACTTCATAAACACAACGTACGTAGAGAATGTAGGGAGATGAGATTTGCAACTCCACGGGATTGCCTTCTTGTTTATATTTGCAAGGTATTTGTTTTTAGAATCCGTATTATACTTACTTGTTACACTCAAACCAATAAGTAATGAAATGATAGCCGTTGGCATGCACAACACTAAAGAAGTTGCCATAGTTGAATTTATTGTGGACCTGAAATAGAATTAAGGCAAATTAAGGAAAATATTAATATTCTATTTTATTAAGTTCATTAACCAAGCATGAAATATCTGTCAAAGGATTCTTAAAAATGCAATTTTTCTACTGGATTCTAAGAAGCTTTCATTTTCCCCAATATGTTACCTTTGTTTTCTCAATATGTGTCAGCCGAGAACTCAGTATCCAATTTTATCACAGTATCAATCTTTCAAAATCAAATCAAGCTGGATTAGATTCATCGCAGTTGCACATGCTACATTATCTTAAGTGTCTTGTGGCATAGACCTGCCCCATAAACGCCATGAGAAGTAGTCTACTTTATTATTTTAACTTATGATTTATTGTTTGTATGTTCGAAATGAAAGAAAACGATTCCATTTCATTCATGTGGCAACAATGTTGTAAACACACAAACGTAATACAGACAAATAAAGTATCTATGTACTACCTTATCAGACTTGCTGGCGATTCCTGTTCCATTTTATGCCCAAGATAACTATAGTAGCACGAAAGCACTGTGAAGCACTTGTAAAGAAGTAAGCGGAAATGCCTTCAAATGTTGAGTTATGCTGGTTTAATTCAAGTCCTTTTGTTGGGTTTAATTATTAAGGATGATTTCACACTAAACTGAAGGACAATTGCGTTAGCAGAAATGACATAAAGACCCCTTATACCCGACTCTTATTGTAAATATTCACATCCCACACAAGCATTGCGAAACTTAAAGTGGCTCCCATTATGAAACCATACGTCTTAATGATAAAACAGCTTCAGTTCGGAATGGTAGTTTACAAGCATTACACCAAAATTAACCAAATTACCTATGACTTAGCATTATTGTTGATTAAATGAAACCAAAGGAAGCACATACTTTAAGACAAGTACTATCCAATGTTAGTTTACGCAAGACATATTCTTAAACAAACCTTGAAAAATATTGCTATTGTGTGCAAAAACACCCCATTTTCGGAATAATTGTACAGCTCTATAATGTAAACTGGCCAAATCAAGTAGCACACGTATATCGCGTGGTGTAGTACACAGAAAAACCTTGTGTATTCAAGCGCATACAGGAACAAAGACTCATATCTTGGTGTTCAAATCTATATTTATTTCTGGAATAACATTTTCGACCTTTGAACACTCGTTCCGTATGTTTTCATTTTGCAAAGAGGTTCTTATCTAGTCAAAACGAAACCGCTTTAAGTAGTGTTTAAATTATACTCAATCAAGCAAGTGTTACCGGGATTTCTGCCCACCTGTTTGATAAAAGGTTTACACGTTTAAAGTTGAGTAGGGTTACAACAGAAAAGGTCTGCTACCATATCATTTTTCCTCCCAGAAACTCATAAAGCACATTGCAAACTTGCATTTGCATGGCTACGTTTGGGTCCTAACTTCAAAACCTATCACGCCGAAGATGATCTCGTTTCACCATTGGGCTGGGTAGTGTTCTCAGCAAACAACGTTCAATCTGAGGATATGCTACTAGGAGTTATACACGCCACTGGGCTCCTTTGTTAAAGGCTATTCAGATCAATCATTCATGATTACTGTTTACTAAATGAAGTGGATTGTTGATTTTGTGGTCAGTTAGAAGGCGGGAAACTCTGCTGTATAGTTTACTGGAAAAGTTGCACCCTGTGAATATTTATAACTTAACAACTCCATATTCGGAGTTTTCTGCCTTGTTTGAGTGTTCTTTTAGCAATATGAACTTAAACAATTGACCTTTGATCTATGCATTGACTAATAGCCTCCTAGGCAACCGTAGGACCATTATATTAGAATCACAGTATGCAATGTCCACAAGTGGCTACTCTAGTTCTTACATAATACACAAGACTCATTCTCAAAATATTTTCCTGGACGATTGCAACGGGTTTTCGTAATTCCAAACATATCACCTTCATCCTAATGTCATTGTACTGTCACCATCTTATTTTCTAGAAATATTGAAACTTTAAATGAGTGTTTCTTAATTTAAGTCAGGAGGATATTCAATTTCAAAGCAAAAATGCAAACAAGACACAATTCCAAACGTTTTGAACAGCAGAAGGGGCTTTGCACAAAAAGGTGGGCCACACGAGGCTTAAACCAACCCCAGCCTTGCTGCCGCTGGGGTCACCTAACTTGACTTTCCATCGCTGTAAACTGCAGGAAAACCTCTCATACCCATCTTTGCATGAGTGCATTTCATGAAGGGGGTGGAAGGTGTTTGCCTGCCGTTTTTAAAATTAGCAAGAAAACATAACTTTAAGTCTGATCTGAAAACGTTTTATTGCCCTAAAATCTACAATTTTGTGCTTGGAGAGGGGGAATAACCGACCCCACACCTTCGCCGCATATGCCTCTACATATTTGTAATCATGGATTCCTGTTCACCATGCCTGTCCCGCAATAGGGGAAAACCAACAACGGGGGCCAAAAGATGGCTGCCTTCAGCGTACTCGGTAATCTGTCACCATGAAAAGCTGCTAACCAAGACTGAAATTCCAATGTAGTAACAGATGTCCCATCCCTTAAAGGTAAAAACACTTAGTGGGCAGAGAGGGAATTATTATTCTCAATTTCAATATAATAACGAATGTAATAAAATAACTTAATTTTCATACAAAGAAGTATGGAACCTCACCAAATGAAAAGAGTGAACATTCTCTCAATCACATTTAATAATTTAATACTGAGGAAGTTGGAAAGTGTTATGCTCTAGCCAATCAAAGATCTAACCGTCAAATGAATAATCATTGCCGGTAGGATAGAGCCTGATATACTTTATGAGTAAACAATTAACCACGTTATCAACGTAATAAAGTCGTGCTCCCAGTCCTTCCTCTAACGGCTAGAAATGTGCAACTGTACAAACCCTCGGCTAATAGCCGTCTTTGTGTGCTATACGGTAAATGTTTCGATAAGTTTGAAGTATAGCATCAATGACTTTGTCAGTTCGTTGGCAAACGCTGGGCTTCAGTTTCTAGTCCAATCTGTCATTCGTCTATATTATATCATTTTGTGTTTGTTGCTATCCTTTCACATTCAAAATCGAAACCCAGCGCAGTGGTCGTAAAATGCTGTAAAAAAGAACTGTGCAACATGTTTAGCAAAATACTTTTTCTGCTTATACCCTACTCATATTGTGGGATCTGGGCTGAAAATGTCACAACCAGTGAGTATCAATATTTGCTTTAAGTTATTAACTTAACGTTAATTTGCATGGTCCTCATCCATCGAATACATACAAAAGATATTCTTATAATAATAATAATCATTTTTCTATATCATACAGGTACTTCAAATAATGCATTCCTTCAATCAGTCAATTCTAGTGTGAGCATTAGCGTACCGGCTGGTCAAGACACCCTCATGGAATGTCAGGTTAAAAACATAAGCCAAAGTAGTTGGTTATTCAAAAATGTTAAATTTAAAGGCTTAATTTTCGTTGGGTTAAATCCGATTCGAAAGGCAGAGTTTAATAAGGCTAAAATTTTGGCGACGAACTATAGTCTAATACTGGGTTCAACTGGACACGAGGATGAAGGATCGTACGTCTGCCAAGAGGATGGAAGGATTGTAGCAGAATATTTGCTCAATGTAATAAGTAAGCATTATCTTTTCTGGTATGATGCTGGATGCTCTCACAATATATATTACGATATAAAGGTTTTAGCATTAAAGGTTTGCAGTTCTCTAGTTATTTGTTTGCAGATCTACCAATAAGGATATTAACTCTAAAATTGTAATACTTTTCTGTTTCAAAATGATGTCTTAGTAATTCCAAGCCCACGCTGAGAACACAAGATGTGCTCTGACCAGTGTATTTGCCATACCCTACCTATATTTTCGCATTTGACATTCACATATGTAAAAGAGACCAAACTGTTTTTTTAAGCCCCCGGGAAAAAGACAGTTTTACATAGGGGCCTACATAGCTTAATAAAATAAGGTTTCCATAGTTACTTGAAATATGTTGACATCACAAATTCAGTAACATTTAAGGTGCTGAAAAGGATCAATGAAGGCACTTTTTTTACATTGCCCTAGCTATTATAGAGGAATTGAAATGCACAGGTGTACAATAGTAGTTGCATTCTCAAACCTATGGGCATACCAGTAGTGTTTCCATTACGTAAAACAAAATACAAGTGATAGTCGATATGGTTAAATATTCAATCTTGTTTCAAAAGTATCATTGGAGTTGCACTTACAAGGGCTTTGGCCCTACTACTTTTGAAAACCATTTTTAAGTCTGTGAAATCTAGAAAGCATAAAATCCAATCATGTTCCAATGTAAAATGTAACAACAATTTTGCATCCCTATTGACGATTTTACAACATTTATAGCAAATCATTCATGATGAAAACCAATCCGGTAGAAATTTGCTTATGCAGACATTTTTTTATATTTTTTAATGTGTATCTTCCATGCTATCGTAACTGGAACTTCCTCAATTGCTAGAGTCGCTAACAGTAAATTCTTAGTTTACATTAAGCACTGAATGCATAGTATGAATCACCAATATAATAAAAATTATTTTTTTTAATTGAACCATTTCTGTACCACTCAGGCCCTACGGACAATTCACAAGTTCAAATACTTACCCAGAATAAAAGCCTTAAAGTTATAATCGGGAAAGACGTCTACATGGACTGTCCAGTGACAGACATTAGGTCGAGTGTTTGGTATACAAGTAATGGTAAGGTTCACGGCGTCATTTTTGCTGGATTGAATCCAATCAGGGACGGAGATATGAGAAACGCAGAGGTATTGTCAAACAATTACACCCTAATAATTCATTCAACTCGATCTAAAGATGAAGGATTGTATATTTGCAAGGAGAATGGGCAAACAATAGCAGAATACTCGGTGAATGTAGCAGGTAAGTGTTACACAATTTGTATATTGCCTCCTCGTCTTTTGTTTTTATATTGCGCTAATAATGTGGCAATTATTCACAGTAAGTAAAGCCTAGCAATTTGACATGTAGAAGAAATGTTCCCATCCTAAACGTAAAATTTATAGTGCTAGGAATTACTCCGACATCACTAAAAATATAAGAGAGTTATCATCCCTCGCAAAGGGGTTAAACGCTATTGTCGAATTGTACAGAAATTTCTCAAAACTGTCCTCCTTTTCTAACTGCCTAGATATTCTAAAGTAAAAATCCTGCTACTAACCTTTCTCCTCCTTAAAGATTCCTCCCAATGAACTTCTGTTTGTGACATGTAGGCTAACTTGAACGGAACCTTCCATGAACTTATCGGACAGTTACATTAAGCTTTCCGGAAACTTGCTTATTATCGAAGCTTGTGAAACATATTCAAGTTAATTTGAGTTTAACATGTAAAATAATTTCATAACAAACAGTTCGTAGTCAAAAGAATTTTTGATTAGTACACTTACCTAAGAAAATTAATAATCTGCTCTTAATATTCAGTGCAATAACGGATGTTTCCTATTTCTTCAAAATCAATTTTGTCTATAGTTAAACCAGTCCTTCGCATTCAATACAACGGTGAAAATATCACTAGCGATATAATGTCTGTTCGCAAAGGAGAGGTAATAGTTTTGGGCTGTGTGGCCTTTCAAAGCGATCAGAGTTCTAGTATTAAACTTGCGTGGTACTTAGACAACATGATGATTGAAAATAAATCCACGGAGCATCTTTCCAGAAATAAGTATTTTGATGAAACATATAACATTGAAAATCGTCTTGTGCACCTAATTTCGGCTAATGTAAGTTTAGCCTGTCAAGTCACGGGAAATGACAATTTCAATGAAACAAAAACTATATACCTGACTATTAACAGTGAGTATACCTTTTCCATATACTTTGGAAAATGCACTTAGCCTTAGTTACCTCTGTGCGTAAATTTTATTAGGCAGCCATCATTGTCTTTCGAAATGAACATTCTTCTGATTTCACATCTTTTAGCTTTCTGTATACCACTTCTTTCCACGAAGATATGGGTACTTTATTAATACATTTTGTGTGCTCAATTGTAAATTTTTATGTGTGTTATTTTGGTTAATGTCCTCAGACGAACGTTCAGCACATTCTTTTTCACAAGCACGAATATTGTACCTCGTTTGCATCTGTGTGGCAGTTTTCATCCTTTTTTGGAGTTGTGTAAAGTTAGTGACAGGCAAGTAAATAATTTTCCCGAACTTTAAAACACATCAACCAACTTATCAAAACTAGTCTAACTAATATAACTTACATAACTTTTAAAAATTGAATTTTGTTTTTAATTTCATTTAGGTATTAATCAACGGAAACGTAGGAGGTGAGTCTGATGTTAATATAAAAAAGGTTAAGTGAAGGTTAGAAGAAAGTAGAGAGAAAACACTAGACAAGGAAATAGAAACTAAAATTGATGCAACTGTTTACAAAAACGTTACTGTGCTACTGTATACTTCTGTGTAGCTTAACAATGCAAAGGAATTTGTTCTATAAAGCAGCTAATTAAAACTTGAAATTTGTCTATAATGGACGGAATTATAATAGTTTGCTAAGATCTTTAGGCCTACTTGTGATTGACGTAGGCACATGAGGCGGGGGTATGGGGTCGAAACCCCTCCCAAATGGGCTCAGAATGAGTCGATATCAGGGAAGCAAAAGTCGTTTCTCAGAGCAAACTCAATGTCATAATTGCTTTCCAATGAGGATACGTTTCAGACGTTTAAACATCTTTCTTTCCGTTTTGTGAAATGTATTCCATACGTTAGAGGTACCCACATTTGACTCTCCATCCATTGAAACTATACATGTCGTCAATTGACTGGCCTATTTGAATACGAAAGCATTTTTATCGTTTACAAAATGCGCGGGTCCAATACTGATGGCCTATTTAACCCATAAATCATTATAACATGCCTATAGGCTACACCTCACCAACTGATCAAAGAGGAAGCACATAATTTTAGAAAGTGTCTGTATATTTCTGAAGTCACTGATTGTGGAACACTATGTAGTTCAACTCTTTTACTTATGGCGCCAACAAATTAATACACGGCCTCCGTACAATGCATATGGAACGTGGTCAACAAACAGTCTCAACTCTCAACCCAAAGCAGAAATAACTGAGTATCTTAGTAATTTAATACTACTAAGCTCAGGTCGTTAATTGATCGTGTAAAACAGAGACTGTTTTAATTCGCTTCAACAGTCTATTCTCCTTATCATCATATTTTAGAATGTCATAACTACATTACAAACAACTTCTTCAAAGTTTGTAACACTTTCTGTTCCTCCTTTAAAGTTTTAAATTGTAAAATACCTTATAGCCCTCATCTGCTTATTTCCAAAATGTTTCATCACAGATGGCAAAGAGGTTTCCTCATCCACGATCAACCCACTCTTACGCCCCCCCCCCCCCCACACACACATGGTTGACCTGCTGAAAATTTATCCTAATACCTATTTGAATGACTTTATTCTTTAACAACTTTAAAACCAATTCATGCACTCTTTTAACTTTGCCTAATCACCAGTTACGTTCTTTTAGGAATTTTGTAATTGCGGAACTAGTCAAATAATGAAGGTATGTCACACAAACTCCTTTATCGAATAAACTGCATGTTTGGTTTGTGTATTTCATGTAATACTCCTACAAATCGCACCAAATTTTTCAAACGGTATCTGCATAGGGAAACATGTTAAAATCTTAGCCTTTGATGTGAAAGTAACCCATAGAAACATGACGATTTTCATAGCATTCATTTCAAGAGTACTTCATTTGCAAACGAACCTTACAAAGCCTGCCGTACTTGGTTAGAACAATCAGGAAGAATGGTGCACTGGAAAGTACTTATACAGCTTTGTTTTAGAAAACATTTCCTTCTACTTGATAACACTCAAGCTGAAGTGTTTCCCTTAACTTTGTTAGTTGACTGATATGATAACTATGATAACTATTTAGAAAGATTCACTCAAAATTAAACATCTAGGTCCCATGATGTAATTCTAAAACAAAATTTTCAATGCATGTGGCACTTTCGTATTCATTTGCTTAACGTAACCTTTCACTAAGGGTCTTTAAAGGGCATGCTACAAGCCGTTTCAGTAATTCAAGTGAACAATCCCAGAGATATTCATAGAAGTGGTCTCTGGAGAAGTAAATTACTAGCCAAAACCTACAGCATGCCCATCATGGTTAGGAATGAGGTCAGAAAATTTGGCATTCTACTGACCTAGATTGCAGCAAATGGGACTCTGCTCTCTATTCTGCGTCTATCGTGTCTGGTGGGAGACTTTTGAGATAATTGGTATTTCAGAACCTTATAGTTTAGATTGCAGAAGCTCTTCAACACACATGTTTGAAAGTAGTTGTGTGTTTACCATGCCTGGGCAAAATTATGCTGAACAAGCCAAGACTCGGGGGGGGGGGGGAGGGCGGCCTGACTCCATTAGGACATTCTAGGCTTTCTTAAATCATGAGTGTTTTTCTGGAGAATACTGGAGACCATAAGCTATCATATCATTGTGATAGTAAAATCAAACGTAAATCTAGAGATGCATTCAGAGAGAAAATGAAACATAATTTATAATTGGTGATAACTTTGATAGAAATAACTGACACGTAACCACTTTCTTAAACTAATAGTCTTTGATGGGGAGAACTGGAAAGGAACAGCCATATTGACTAGAGACTACTCTGTCAAATGTCATTGTCTTGACTTTGATACAGAACTTTATTGTATTGAAATTACGTGCATATAATGTTCTACGCAGGCTTGAAACAAAGCTTTCAGGGTGTTAAACGATGTATAAATAGCAAAGAAAATAGGATGCAATTTCTTGCTGCTTCATGTACAAAGCATCACTAATACTACCAGACTGGTGCATAAAAGAAAGATATCAATACAGATATACCCTACAAATGCAGTTTCAACAATGGGTGACTTCAATATGCTAACAGTCGGGTTCCTTGAAATCAGAGTTGGTCTTAAAACATGGACGGTTGTGGATCACCAGCAATTGATAAATTGAGACGAGAAGCCCACATGGCACCCCAGAGTTGGTCATTCACATTTGTTGCATTGTGGAAGTACAAAGACTATTGAATGGCAGCACCCCGTAGTGGCTTGTCGTTAGGTACCTGTGATAGGTTGTCGCTGGTGCTGATATCGGCCACCTTTGGCAACTCCTAACGTCATTTTGGCGTGGAAATAGTTAAAATGTAGTCAGTGGTTGCTGATAGGGTCGTAACTCTTTGTGAATGGACGTAGGGTGTTTTTAGTGGTGGCAGATTGTTGCTGGGTCGTCGTAGGTAATCGTACGTATGGCCGACATTTTAAACTGCCCATAAGAAACTTGCGTAGTCTTTTAATATCCTTAATAGTATTAGATCTTCTTTGGCAAATCGTCACATTATACATCTGACATCTTACTTACGTTCCGAATGAATACAATTAGTGGGTGGAGTACGCTGTGTAAAAACGATACGTCTTAATGAAGCAAACAGGTAAGAAAGGAACATGAATGAACTGACTTACAGAAAAAAGTGATTAAAGTTGATTGTGAAATGTCCTGCTTAACAGGTAACCGCATGAAGAAACTTTAACTACTTTTAGCTTTAATTATTAGAAGTGCTTTGGAAAAGTCACACTTACATGCATGTCGTCTTACGTCTTTTCATTATGTTTAAAGAAAATCGCTTGGTGAAGTACCATCTTCTGTGCAACTCCCTGATACCGAACAAAGATGCATTACTAATCAATCGTCACAAAATTTCATAGAAAATATAGTTTATAGTCTTCCTGGTAAGTAAGTGATTTAAATATCTCAAGCACCAATTCTGTGTAGACCTCATGTTTGTAGTGCTATTTATAATGAGTCGTAACATTACAAACCTTTATTAGTCAAGTTTGCCATTCGCTCTTTTCTGGCGCTATTTATTACATTTTAAAAACCAAAAGAATGAACATTTGTCATCATGAGGAAAATTTTAGAAGAATGAACATTTGTCATCATGAGGAAAATTTTAGACTGCTTTGCATAAGAAAGCTTTGTTATGTAAGGGGTGGGAAATCAAGAGACTAATAATTTAATATTTTTGTTTTTGTTTTCACACAATAAGGGCACAGTGACAGTGGGCTTAAAGAGTTTAAATCCGATTAACGCAAATGATTTAGGAAAGGGAGTTTTCTAATCATAGCTCTCTTACTCATGGTTGCTGTTATCTGAGTATAATTAAAACAAATTTAACGTGTTTTTTTGTTTTGAAAGGTGAAGAGCTTGAGAGTTATGCGTGTACAAGGTATTATTCTACTATTTAAGAAATCTTTACTGCAATAATTTAAGAAATCAGGGAACAGCGATAGTAAAGCAAAGTTCCCATTTTATGTTGAGTTTACAGAGTGTTGAGACGTAATGAAATATTTTTTTTTCGAACACCTGCCTCATAGTGGAAATATTCTGAAGTCATCTACCTACACTGGCTGCTCATTACATTGAATTATATCGCAACAGTTTTGTGTCATACATAAAATATACAGATAGAGTGGTGTATCGTTCTTTTGCCGTTCATACCTCATACAGTGCCCGTACTTATCGATACCAGTTCAACGTTTTATAGTCCAATAACTTCAGAAAAAATTTGATTGCATAATACTTTTGTATCTCAAGGGTTTTTATCTTGAATAAGTGTTCTTTGACTGTGGAACAGAATGATCCGGCGCCTGAGGCATACGTTATGATTTCATCTACCTATGCATTAAATGTATTTTGAACTAACATCAGAAATGTGAGGTGTGTGAGTGCTTGAGAATGTGTTTGTGTATGTGAGAGAGAGCACAATAGTGTGACACGAATTCCCCCTAAACTGCAAGTTTAATCACGTTGAAACTTGGTAAGTAGCTACAGTCTTGGACAAAATTGTTAGGACACCTCCCTCCTTTGTGTAAATGTATGATTTCGTGCACGATTTACGAAGCCCCAGTCCCCCCGTACAATGTTGTGTCCAAACGAAAACGGTGCTCCCTAAATTGAGTATATTATCTCTAACATTGTACGGGGAGCCGGGATGCAGGGGTGTTCCAACAAGTTTTGTCCAAGATTGTAGATACCTCACCATAAAATCGTGTGCATGCGTTAGTGATGATGGCCAAGGCCAGGCGTAAATTTAGCTAAAAGTTGGTCTTTTGCCATTATATGCAGTATGTTATAGAAAGTCATTGAACCACATGGTATGTAGCAAACTATAAGACGAATTTTAAATTTGTACTCTTCGGTTGCTAAGAACCAAAGTCGAAGGTAAAATGTAGGTCGAAATGTTCTACATTTGGCAAAAAGTGTGTCCTGAACACTCCCCAATCCTTACTTCTGCTCGAATTCAAACATATGGGGTAGGTGCCTGACCATGAAAGTTTGTGCATGCGTCATTGATGACATCACAGGTCAGAATCAAAGGAATTGATTATGCTGATGTTTTTTCATCAGTAGAATTTCAGTAATTCATTAAACCACATGATACGTCGAGAATTACATGACAAATTTTTAAAACAGTCCCTATCAAAAATTGTGTTTAAGATATGACGCAATGCTTGACTGAAAGGTTCTTTCTTCTTGATGACGGTTGAAGTGTAATGAATAATAGGAGGGGGGATTTGGAAAGTTAGTGTTAAGAACTAAGAACCGTGTTTCTTATCAAGATCACACTATGTAATGTGGTTCCTGAACATAAAAATTCGACAAACTACATTAATGTCGCCACAGGTAAAATGCCACAGGCCAAGGTTCAAATAGCTAAAAAGTTGGGTTTTAGATAGTTAACGTCAGAATGTTAGAAATGGTCATAAAATCACATCATATGTATAGATTGATGAGCAAAATTATCAAATGGTGCTTTTAGGTGTCAAATGTCAGATTGAACTAGATTGGTCTCTAAGTCCTCCTTATCTAAAGTCCGATCAAGTTGAGGGCGATGAAATTTCCTACTTCATGGGTGGCCTCCTTGGCGCGGTTTTTCATATATCCTACTATTATACCAAGAGTAAATACAGGCAAGGACCTGAAACCTAGAACTCTACGGTTCGGTCGTGGTTATTACTACATGTCTGTGTGATGTAGTCTAAACACACTTTTTAAAAAATACTGAAATAAGTACGAGTAAGGGGCTGGATGCTGCAATCCCCCAGCCACCTCGATGTTGAGAAAGACCCCTTTCTTTTGCAGATATTTTGGATTAAACTGAGGAATTTTACAGGTCCTTCTCGGGCAAAAACGATGCTTTAGGGAAAATGTCCTTTACTCTGAAGTACTTATCTTTGTGTAACGATAACATGTTTAAACAGGCCGTCGAGATAAGTGCTATCAATAGCAGGGTGGTGTGGGGGGGGGGGGGACGGAGACTCGTTTTGATAATATTTCTGGCCAACTTGATATTAAACGAAGCATTCCTTAGTATCCAAGCATAAAACAAAATTTTTGAAGTGTCCCTGTGGTTGTTAACCTAAAATGAATATTAGTCAGCTTAAAGTACGGTAATGATGAGGCGCATTCTGTTGAGGAGTTTGAAAATTGTTTCAAGTCGATTGGTCTCTTAGATACTCATATGTAAAATAATGCTTCAATTGCACAAATCGTCAAGGTATTATAGTAACATCCCTTTTTTCCTTCCTTGTCTTCCTAAGTTTTACAAACCATGTGGGTACCAATGGGTCTGAGTAAGTATGCCTTTAAGTTTTGTAATTTGTACTGTTTAAACAGTAAAGAAATACCAAAATATTTGCGGTATAATATGATAATGAAAGTTAAATATAAATTATAGTCGCTTGTATGACCTGTATGGACGAGGTTTTATTCTTATTTTTCCAGGCCCAATCCAGACAATGAGTACGAGATTCAAAGTTATCAAGGTAAAATTATTGTCCCAGCCACAATGAGACAAAAACTATTTAATACTCACCAGCAGGATTAAACTTTATTTAAATGCATGAAAACTGCGTATCATGGCTCATCACGTAACGTCATAATAGGCTCGATTTTACCTGTACCATCATTTTTGGTCGTCAACCTTACTGCACACGCAAGACCTACACTGTCTACACACAGTATCGGCCAAAGCGTGAAATGTTTTGATCCTCTATTTCAACGAATATTTTCTTAACTAAACTATTAACGATCGATTGTACCGGTACTTACGTTGTACGTGTACGTTTAGACCTGCCTATAGAGTGCATGTGCTTGGTTTAAATATTTTTTAACGTTTTCAAAGAAAAACTCTGTCGTAAAATAATGTCTTTATTCGCTCATCTGATATGAAGTGAGCACTGTGCAATTTAGTATGTGGTTTCCCGAGTCCAAGTTCTTTGAAGAATTTTAGAAACTGATCTAGCTCTACGTTGTGCATTTGTTGGAAATCGATAATAAAACTGTTGGCCCTGTGACTTTCATCGACGCAACAAACTTTCGCTTTCATCAAAAAACATTTTTCCAAAAGAATGTACTAAACATTTGAACCTTTTGACTAATAAATTTGTACACAGCGTACATATTACGCGCGATTAGTTTGACGTCGTCCAATATCGCTGACTTTGTGGTTGTATTTGTGACGTCAGCTAAGAACCTCTGTAAGTATATCGAGATCTTGGCACCATAATAAGCCATACTAGTCTGAAAACACGAAGTTATCGCAATAGGCTGAAGAAGGTCGAACAGGAAGTATTTACACGTGTTGCTGTCCCCTTCCCACGTAGGTATAGACCTTATGCATATGATGTCACAGAGCAGAAAGTGCTCCCTCGTTTGGAGGAAAAGCGCGTATCATTGCAAGTTACACCAAGAAATGCAGATAGTTGATTTGTGCAGCGAGGGATACGCACGTAAGTCTTCTACACGTTCATGTGACATCTACGTCGTGAGTGCACCTGTGCTTCATTGTTTTCATCTAAAATGAAGTCAGTGTGACGTCAGTGTATAAGGTCTATATGGTACTTCCCGCCATGGGGTACACCCATTGTAACTTACAGTGTGAAATATTGTGTAATTATCACAAGCTGATAATAAGTATCGAACTGTTCATTTTAGTTTTAAAAACACAAACCAATTAAAATGCTTATCTACCGTTTGCGATTCAAGTTTAATTAATATATCAAATTCGTGTAAGAAGGGTGGGGGAGTGGGGGTGAACTTGTTGGTGAAATCTCTAAGCAACTTGCCTCTTTTCCTCTCTATTATAAGCTTTCTTCCGGTGGAGTTTCAGGTGGAAACCGTCCTCCCACTTAGGCCAGTACGATTTCGAGTGCATTTCACGTTTTACAACACTGTCAACCTTGTCGGAGTGTACCTAAAATGTTGTAATGCAATGCAACTCAGTAGAAAAGTTTAGCACTTCCAGTGTGTAACTAGCCTAGCGTTGTACTGTTATAGGGAACTTACTACAGCCAGTTTGTAAACTGAGTGTTAGATGCTTTATGACCTTTTTCATGGTTGGCTGAAATGAAAACGAAGTAACTGTAATAAAAAACACAGGTTTTCAATTTGACAAGGTATGGAGAATAGCAATTTTTCAATTTCGTATGAATATGCCAAAGTATTTCAGATTATGGCTGCATGCAAGGTTATGCGTTGCACTGCAATTAGGCCGCAGGTCAGCGTTACTGTTCTTTGTAAGTCCTGATATTGGTATTGTTGAAATTTGTCCCCTCGCTCTTTGACTCCCTGAAAAAGCCTATTTGTCAGACCTTGTCTTCTACCAGACGTTAAAATGTCTAAGGGGCTTACCCCTGATGGGATACCCCAGGGTGACCTGAAGTCCATAACAGAAGAAGGGGTCAAATCGTGTCCGTGTGTGGGTGTGTGTACGTTTGGGTGGGTGTGAGTTGTATGGGTGTGTGTGTGTGGGTCCAAATTTGTTTTGTTTTTGTTGATATATCTTAAACCAAGTTGCAGATCCTCTCCAAACGTGGTGGGAAGGTACTCTAGACAGAACTCTTGTGCCACACTCACAACGGCAGTAAAGGTCAAAGGTTAGAGGTTAAAGTCCTTTTTTACTATAAGCTTAGGAAAACATCCCGTTGACATGAGACTTAACACACATAATAAGTGTGCTACAAACTACCAAAATATGTGGTTGCCATGGCAACTGAGGTCAAGGGTCACGTGATGAAAGGGGAAAGTATATCTTTAGGTGAAATTTGTGCTATGGACCCCTCCTTGTAGGCTGGACCGTTTCTCTTAAAACTAGGTGGGAAGACACCTTGCACTGACATGAAACTTTGCACATATAATGTGGAATTCAAAATTTACCAGAATATGTATTTGTCATGGCAACAGAGGCCAATGGTTACGTTACAAAGGTCAAATGTGCATTTTTTGTCTCAAAAACTGTTACTGAACAGCTGAATCGATTTTCTTCAAACTTGGTAGGAATGTACCCCAGGGTGGGAAATTGTGTCTCAAAGACCCGGAAGATAGAGGTCAAAGGTCAGAGGTCAAACTGCCTAAAAACGATTTTTGGCTATAATTCTGAGAGAAAATATTGCACTGACTAAAACTTTGTCCGTGTAACAGGCATGACATGTGTCACCATAATAAGTGGTTGCTATGAAAATCCAGGTCAAAGGTCAGGTGACAGAAGATCAGATGTCCCTTTTTGTTTCCAAAACTGTTACTACTTAAACCGATTTTCTTAAAACTTAGTGGGAGGTACCCCAGGGTGGAAAACTGTTTCACAGACCCTCGAAGGAGGTTAGATTGTCTTAAAATCTTTCATTGGCAATAACTTTAAGAGGAAACATTGCACAAACAGGAAACTTTAAATGTGTAACATGTGGCAACCGAGGCCAAAGGTCACACGAAAAGTGGTCAAATATACGTTTTTGGTAAAAACTGCTTCTAGTCGGCTAGGTCAACTTTCTTTAAACTTGGTGAAGAGGATGTTCCAAAATGGGAAATTATTTCTTTTAGAACCCTTTAGAAAAGGTCAAAGGTGTAGAAATCGCTTTTATATGTGTTTTCATGTGGTCGATAGTCGTTACTGTTACTTAAGATAATAGACCTTATGCACTGACGTTACGCGAAGTCATTTTGGAGGAAAACAATGAAGCACACGTGCATGAACAGCGTAGATTTCGCACGTGCTTGTGGTAGACTTAGAACGCGAGTACGTATACGATTGGTTGACAAATTTGTTGTTTGCATTTGTTGGTGTAACTTGCAATTATATGCACTCTTTCTCCAAACGAGGGAGCACTTTCTGCTCTGTGACATGATATGCATAAGGTCTATACAAGCACAGATGTCCTTCTCCGTGAAAGTGACTCGTCATCATGGAGACGTAAATACCGGGGCGGAAGTGTCAATTTGACATGCGCGTCTTTCTATTCAGCAATCTGCGTACAAAACTATTACATCAATGCACTTATTAGAAAAGATTAGTGTTCCCTGCTCGTGTTGTACGCACGGAAGAATTCATATCCTGAGTACTTAACGAGCACTATTGGCTGTTCAGAAAGGCAATGCACTACTTGTTTCCCCCTTGTAAGCACGATAGAAACTATCGCGACCTTTAGGGGAAGCTCTGCCTGTTCAAGTTCAAGGTCAAGTTTATCTTTCACCCTAGAATACTAGCAATTAACATTAATGCACTACACAGCATTTTAAGAAAACACAATAGCATTCAAGTTGAAAGGAGCCAGAGCGAAACAGAGATGCTTTTACTGTGTCTGACCCCCTTGAAAAAAAACTACTATTAACAGAAGTAAGCAAAAAGATAAGAAAATTACAAGCGGAACAAAAGAACATTTATCCTAACAATAAAGGTTTAAAGGTTTAGGAATCGCACTGTGAATGGTGTGTTGGTACGCTGAAACTGCTTAACATTCACGATAGCAACGTTAATGAACAGCACACAGTGTAAGTGTGCTTGTTACTTATTCTGGTTTTCCATTCATGTAATGTGCAAAGATGTTCTGTCGACAACAAAAAGGCGCATGAAGGAAAGCGGCCATAAGCACGTGTGCATTTTTGCCACTTATTCGGAAACTCCAACCCGGTCCCTGTTTGGTTCTTTGTATGTTATACATGTGTCACTCCGTTTAGCGCAAATTCTGTTGACAATATTTGCTATCATGCAGTTTGTAGACCAATGGAGGTTTAGATTCCTAGGGCTTATTCTTTTGTTGGATTCACTCGTACTCATAAGGTAATAATAAGTACTTTGTTTTTCTTACATTATTGTTACTACTGTGATGAAAGCCTTTTATAAAGTTACTGAGGCAACTTCACCTCAGCGCAATGATGTGCTCCGTCGGTCTTGAGAGAGCACCAGTTAGCGCATTACAAACCGAAGAGTCTCTGAGTTTGCTAGTTTGCGTTAACATGCACATCATTGCTTCAGAATTGCATTATTTCTTCTTCTGGATACGTGTTTTTCTAGCACAATGGGTAAGCTAACCTTCATTACGAGGCATAACCCACATTGACCTGCGTCCAAGGCCTCCAGTTACCTAGCGCAGTGCGTGTTACCGACGAGATATGCAACCCGCGGACGGCCCTCTTGTAATTTCACTTTGACCTTTAGAACTGAAAGGTCATTTCAGGTGGAGAAGCCTTTTACCGCAGTTTGGATACTGAGTTTAGATTAAACGACGTCTTCATTTGACCTTGGGCGACTTTAGTTTACTAGTCTTAAAACATCCAGCGATTCAACGGATCTTTACCTTTTTGATTCCTTGCCGAAGGCAAAAGGAATCTCTGCAATCAAGCGGACGATTATTTGTGTATGTGAGTATGCATGTTTGTGACGCTTGCCTTGTAAACACGATATCTCAAGATAGCAATTATGGATAATTTTCATATTTGTGACATAGAATTATTATTTTGAAAGGAAGATCCGTATTGTTTTTTGGTGAAGGCCAAAGGTCATGTGAGGTCATGTGAGGTCACCAGAGGTCAAAAACGGAAAACTTTGTAAACACCCTATCTCTAGGTAGGAAGCATGGATGTTTTTCATACTTGTCATGTGGATGCCTTACAGTCAAAAGATAAATCTTATTAATTTGTTAAATGTCGATCATTATTTGAGGTCACGACAGGCGCGGAGCCATGGGGGAGCAAAGGGGCAGCCTCCCCCACCCCTTGAGCACATTTTGGTATTTTCTAATATTTATTTTGACAATATTGCCAGTGTTTTTCCTACTTATATGAGGTAAACAGGCTTGGAAAGTTCCATTTCCAGCTATCTGGGAGGTCTTTTGGGCCAAAATTATCTTGCGCTTCGCGCCAACCCATACTTGGTATATAACTTTACCATATTAAAAGGATTAAAAAAAGTGGTGGTCAAAGGTTATTTGATTTCACCAGAGGTCAAAACCCCAAAAGCTTGAAAAACCACGATTTTTCAAGACAGGATGATGGATCCTTTTCATATTTGGTATATAGATGTGTTACTTTTAGAAAACCCTTTGGGTTTGCTGGAGGTCGAAGGTCGTCTGAGGTCATCAGAGGTGAAACTACGAAAGTCTCGTAAATTAAATGGACAGTGGGCGGTACCTCCAAATTTATTCCGGCGTTTGCTTACAAACAAAAGCTATGGTACCGTTGAATTTTACACCATTTCAAATATAAAATTATAAAGAAAAACATTTATTTTTTTTTTTCACAAGCATAACTATTACAGTAATAATTCTTATTTGATTTACCTATGAACACGTGTAAAGGATGCTGTGACCAGAGTTATTAAGTTAGATGAGGTTTTACGGCTCAGTTTTTAACCAATTGGTTTAAGTCGGGCCCACGGCCTTTTTCCAGTTGTGGCTCCAGAAGTTGTGTAACCAGAAGATGATTAGAAATACCAAATACTGAACGAATTCTTTGATGGCGTAGTGGATTAGACTTCGGTTTCTCACGCTGACCGTCCCGGGCGCGATCCCCTTCTGGTACATGATCTTTTTTTTTTTCATTTTTTGTTATTCACTTTTTTCAGCAGAGGTCAAGATGTGTAAACATCGTAAAAAATGGAAAAGTCAAGAAGTGTAAATGTGAGGGATAAAGCGAGTCAGTGCAACAAATTATTCCCTTTCAGCAAGGAATCACTAAGCCTTTGAGCACTCTGGTTAACTTTTAACATTAGTGAGATAAATCTTTTCGTTGGTTTCTTTTGAAGATATTTACTCCTTGCCGCTTAAGTGTGAAAACCCTGTGGAAACCTTTCATATAAGTGAAGTCTGTTCAATGACACCATTCATGGATGGCCATGTCATGGTAAGATGGTTAGGAACATTGCAGACAAGAGAAGCAAGCGAGAGGGTGTTTATTGTCACTCGATCAAAAGGTATCTTTACTTTTCATTTTCTGCAGCCATTTATTAATACCACATTAAATCTATAAACTCTAATGAGCAAAAAAGCTGTATAATTACACCACATAACCATCATATTAAAATATACAATGCCGAACAATACCGATGTTGGTGCTGTACGTTCACTACACTGATGCTAAGGCTGAACATGTAGCTAGTATCTAGGCTACAGTAAACCATATTTGAATACTTCAAGTACAACCACCACGATTACCTATGTGAATGTTTAAAGAAATGTATTACACCAGGAAATTAGACTGTACAAAAACATCTGGAGGAACTAGTGATCAGGGCTTTAAGCTGAGATATGCATGAGATACTTGGAACATAATCGTATAAAAGATCATTTACGAACAAAAGAATGCAAAATAAAGTACAAAGAACAAGTTCAACAAAACCTTTCTTCTATCAAGGAGCAGCGACCTGAGGGATAGGGGGATGAATCTTTCCCCCAAATGGGTAGGTGGGATATGTGAAGTATATCTCCAATAACTTTGGGCGAAGACATTACTTGTCTTTCATATTTTGTGTTGGCCCGATGTATTCCTAGCTTCTTCGGATTTTATTCAAAATTTTGCCAAAAATTTTCTGCGCTCTTCCCTCTCTGTAGGGATAGCTTGGTCTTCTGTTACAATTAAGGTTTATATAGCAAACAGAGAACCCCTCCCACTTAACCACAATATACTAAGGTTAAAATCTTTCTCTTTAAATGGGGAAAATGGAAAATTCATATTTGTTCTTTTCTATGTGTTCCATTACACGTATCCCGGAAATTCGATCATCTCGTCAGCAGACGTTAGGTACGATATAATGCAAATAAGGTACTGATAGGGGAGATAGCTTCGGGTAATCTTTAGGGGATAGAGATACACCAAAATGGTAATTTCATTTTCTGTTGGGGAGAACATTTTTCTAGGTTGGGTGTGCCCCTAGCCCCTTGGCTACGGGCTAGCCTATTATATGATAGTTTTCTTTACATTCTTCTAATCCCCACCTATCGGCTGTTTTCCTTCCATGACCTAGAGATTAGACATACTAACTACTATTTTCGCTAGTCGGTTTCTTGTTTGCAGCGTTATTACTGTTGCTGTTTGTCATGTATGCAAAGATCCAGACAAGCCCTAGCGAAAGTCTATTAAATCTTATTAAAAACATCACATAACAGCCAAAACTCTTCGCTCTCTCCAAGCTCAGATGGTAATTTTGTGTTGTCATTTTGAGGTTTTACTCAGTAGGCACACTTAGTAGGCGGTTGAGTCTCTTACTTTCTTCTTGACTTGTATGGCGGTGTGTATTTGTGCAAAATATCGTAGCTCAAACAAAGGGCACACGCAAACAAACTGTCGTTTTATTATTATTTTTCCTTGACATGGTTTTATGATTAGAGGTGGCGCTACTTCGAAGGCTTTCTCCAATTTTCCTCTTTCCCTCACTTGGCCCCCACAAAACCTGGAACTTGTCTGTAGTCTAATCGTTTGCATTAGAAATGCAATGTATTACACTGGATTGCTGAAGTATCTTAAAACGTGCTCTATGTGCTCATGGTACTTTCGGGCATCCCTTCTTCAATCTTGCTGTCCAGAAATATTCTCTTCCCCCTCCCGCATTTCAAATAAAGATCGCCGCCCATGCATGCTTTCATCAAACTTTGTTAGTTACCATTCATAATAAAAATGTAAACAAAATGTTTTTCTTGTATTTTAATTTTGTCTATAGATGGCATCACTAAGTCTTCCTGGGAAACATTTGTAAAGAAAGTCGTTGATCTTCCGGACTTCCCGCAAATGCTCAAGACCAGGGGAATATGTCATCGACATAGTAAGTATGGCGAGCTCTTTAATCACATTGTTATGTACACTTCATATAGTACAAGCTAAACACTTCTCAGGTGAAGAATATCTCAGTTGTTTCATGCTCACTCGAAGCAGATTTCTTTGGAGTGTTCATCTACAATAATTATGAATTCCACTTTGCATATTATTTGCAACCCTTACGATGAATTTATCAAGTTAGAAACTTTTGAACAATTTTCATTTTGGCAGATGATATGTTGCTTCTTCAAGAATTCATGACATGTCAGACGTTGTTTGATTATCTGTCATTACCCTCCAAACTTGGAGGAGTTAAGCCTCCTCAAGAGTCAACTATGCAGATTTACAAATTGCTGAATTTTACCCTTCAAGTTTGTCTGGGAACGGAGTTTTTGATGAGACATGGGGTAACTTAGAACTGGATTTGTGCCTGCAGTATTACAAATATTTACTAAATAGTAGATATACATGGAATATAGAGATATAGAAATATAGAAATATGGAACATGAAGGCAATGCTCTTGTTATATCCTTTTGAAACAAATGATTTTTTGCGAACTAATTTCGTTCATTTTTAACAGTTTTTTTGTCTATTTTATCAGTTTTCTATCCCAGCATTCTCTACCAAGAAAATTCTACTGACGAAGGAACAAATATGTAAACTGCATGACTTTTGTTCAACTGAAGATGCACTCAACATTGTAGAACGAATCCTCACACAGGTATGTACTTGAGATATGAAAATCGATATGAAAATGTTTAATTTCTCACTTAAGTGATGTAAGTACAAGGCCGTCGGAAGGCTGCTTAGGTTAGGGCCTGAGACCTTTAAGCTCTCAAATATTGAGGTTTTCTATGGTAATGTATGGCACTTCTTTGGTACAGCTAATCATAACTGCTTGAAAAATAATGAACAAAAAACTTAAAACTGGAAAATGATAGCGCGACTGTACCCTCCCGTCGGGATCTCCGACGGCCCTGAAGTAAAGCAAATTGTAAGCAAGAAAAATGATATTTCCTTGGATGCAATAACTCTTCGATGACTCGGTTTCCTTTCTTTTGATTTGTCAGCCTGGTAAAAGCATATTCAGTCATCCTGTCGAATGTGTCGCGAGTAACAAATACACAAAAGGTAGTGATATGTGGTATGCAGGGACTACAATCTGGGAGATTTTCTCTGGAGGTAAGATTTTAACATTGCACTTAGGTCTCTTGTGTGTGTGTGCGTGCATGCCTGTGTGTGTGTTACTCGGTAAGATTGTCGATCTTTCTCCAGCTTCTGTTTTTATTATACACTGAACGAATAAGATTATACTACCATTTTTTATGGAAGGTTTCTCGCCTTTTGACCAAGTCGGCAAGAATGAGTTTAAACGCTACTCTCTCGAGTCATTGCAGAAACCACCCTACTGTCCAGTTCCTATGTAAGTAATCAGCAGTATACAAATTTCATATTTTGAAAATGTGAGGCTTTCCCGGTCACACTTAGTGAAGGCTCAACAAGGAAGACAGTATTTGACGATCAAAAGTTGATAATCTTGCTTGGCAATTATTGTTACTTAAATGAAGATGTACTTTTAAATCGAACAGACCACGCAATGTTGAAATTGTTTAATACACTTGATTCTATTTAGAAACCAGACAATGTGACAAAAAGCTTATTGCAAGAGTCCATTCTACTTACAAAGTTTCCCTTCTTGTTAAAAAGAACCTCCTTTTAAAAGAAAACTTTGTTAGAAACATAGCCAATGTCTCTGTTATTTAGTTCTAACTTGTCACATTTTAGTCATTACAACAATACATTTCAACTGTTATTTTAATTACAAAACAAACGACGTTCGAATCCAGTTACAACTGTATCATAAGCTGTTATTCAGATGATCATTACAATCGACCGAACATAAAAAAGCTGAGATTTGTTTTAGAAAAGACTGTCAAGAATTATCCAGGTAAGTTGCTGACTACTCACTTTACCTATTATATGCAGTGAAACTGAAAGTTATGTTACAACTGAAAACGAAAAAACTTTTCAACTTATGCTCACTTTGTAATCATTAATAGAATTAGAGTAAAAATACTCTTATTAATGAGTTAGAAAAAAATAAAAGTTATGAAATATTTTATACAGTAGTTATGTAATGCTGTTACCTGTTGCAGAAAAGATATTTTTTATTTCTTGAAAAGTTTCCTTCACAGGTTGATTCATCTTATAAATCTCATGGTGCCGGTGAAATGGCTGAAATATCTTGAAAGAAACATCATATGTCAGTATGTGCCTATAAGACTACTGAATCTTCCTTTGGAGGCAAAAATGTGACTTGATTTTTTCCATACGGAGGCAAAAAAATGAAAAACAGAACACATTACATCAGTGTAATTAAAGTGCATGTATATATGACTTGAGTAAAGTCGTGTGGATATACATTTCCCAAGCAGCGGGTGTTTGCCCGGAAGTTTACTGTAATTGGAAAGCAATCATGACATGAGTCTTGCTAAAGGTAAAGGGACACTCTCCACCATGAAATTAGTAATGTTTACTCAAAGGGAAAGGGACACTCTCCACCATAAAATTAGTAATGTTTATTCAAAGGGGCTGCCGTCCAGACCCCTCACCTCCTTCCCATGCGCCAATATCAACATCGTTCCCTGTGCACATTACGCCTCGTATTTTCCATACTCATGTAAGGACATTAAGTCGATTACGATTTCCCATGCTTCGAAACAGTCATGTACAATGTACAGGGAGAGAAGGGAATGGGAGAAATCAAACATACAGGGAAAATGATGCAGTTTTCTTTTTGAAAAACGTATTGAATACATTATTTTCAGTTTGTAGTAATTACTTCCAGTGAAACCATCTTTTGTAACACATACTTTGATACTCATGCGTAATCCATATTTTTATTAACCAGTTGCTTTATATCAATTATAATGGTTGTAAATATATCTATAAGGGAGGAAGTTGACATAATAGGGGTATTTGCTAGAGTAATAGTTGTTGGCCAAGTTGTTATGCATTGCCCTGGAAGTATTACAAACCAGAACAAGGGTGACAATGTGCAAGGAACACTCACCTAAATGCTTGAGCAAAGACCACGGCAGACGCCACTGGGAGCTGGGGAAGCACGGGTTCATGCCCCCTAGGAAAGACTGCCCTGGGGTTTCTCTCTTTAGTCGGGAACCCATGGTGGGTATGATAAGCGGTAAGTCGTCATCAGGTTTAGCTGTTTTCCAAGCAATGGTTTTGCTTTGGGTTCCTTTGATCATATTTAACGGAAGTTTACTAAGTCTTGCCAATGACTCGAGTCACACTAACACATTCAAGAGCAGAACCAAAACATGAGGTAAGCTTCAGCGTAGCGTTACCTAGATTTTGCGATTAATCATACAATTTAGATTAAACTTACTCAATAACGAATAAAACTTAAGAAAATGTCAAGAAAATCTTAAAAAAATGTTCAAAGTTGCGTTCCTTAATGTAACGAAAGACGGGATTTGAAAATTTCGAGATCGGCGGGATGCAATATATCTAAATTATAAAGTTTACTATAAACATACGTTTTCGTTAGAGACAAGAAAGGAGCTAGTATCCACATGCTCCGAAAACTTTCGAAAGCCCCAGCCTCTAAGAATACTTCATAGCAACAAAGTCGATTAAGAAATTGGTGAAGGTTATACGTTTAAGTTTCGCGTATCATCTGCTCTTTTACTCATTAACAAACATTATAACTGTATTACACAAACCATTAACACATAAATATTATACGCATGTTATGACAGGTTTGGATGTTGTCCCTTCAAACTGGAACCCCTGTAGTACGGTAACAAGCATTTACTATAACGAATTCTCATCATACCTCCTTGGGGTCTCTGAGCCGCACCAATGGCAGTCTATAACACGCAAGAACCCCCTGGAACCCCCTAAGTATGGCTGCAGAACACACCCTGAAAGATGTTTCTGAAGACCGTAAAAGTAGGCAGGTGTTAAACCTTCCAGGTAAAAATTAAGGAATACGGATCGCTGATATTAACAATAGAGATCAGAGGACACAATTCAAAATTTCATAAGACTGAATCTTGCTACTTTAATTTATCTACGCCAGGGGTGCCCAACCTTTTTTGACCCAAGGTCTACTTCTCAAGTAACCACCCTCCCGAGATCTACAAAACATACACTGTAATACAGTTACACATAGACAAACTTTATTTTTTCATTTTTCCTACACCCATCGCGGTCGGCTTGGGATCATTCCGCGGTCTACCGGTAGACCGTGATCGACTGGTTGGGCACTCCTGATCTACAGACTTGAGCATTAAACGAGTCTGTGGGTCAGACACTTGTATTTGATTTGCAAGAGGCTCGTATCGTCCCAGTTTGCAACAAAGGCACAGGAGAATCTGTCTAAAGTGCAACCTTGCCTGATTTTGATGACTAACCCCTTTCTATTATTTATTCTGTTAAACGTTCTTCGCATTTGCAGGCAAATTCTATAACCTTGACTAATCCTACCATTGTGTATCGTGAAACTTTTAACTGTGGATAGCACAACTACCGTCCTAATTTAAAAAATGTTACTTCCTCATCGATTGGGTCCATCTGCCAATCTGAGTCAACATACGCCTTTCCAGCACTAAGTACAACATCGATCCACTTCATTATTTTGTCTAAACTTTTTTCAGGGCCCTTTTTACCCTTTTTCGCTTCTCTGTGTCTTGGAAAAGATTTACAACTGCTAAGATTAAGTCCCTCGTTCTTCACATCATTAACTTCAAATGGTTCCTCGTGGACTATTTTCATAACTTTCTCATAAAACGGCGATATACTTTTCCATTCCTTAAGACATGAAGACAGTGGCGTAGCTAGACATTTTTTGTCGGGGGGCAAGAGCAAAAAAATTTCCGACAGATTATTACCTTGAAGTAGGCCTAATGGTATCATCACCCGGCAGTTGTACGATTCGAAATTCTGGAGACCTTTTTTTTTTTTTTGATTTTCACGTTGACATTTCGATGTGTAATTCTGCTCAGAAACGTAAGAAGTGTTGTAAGTGGTTCAAATGGATTGTTTTTATTTATTTCCGACAAAGACTAGAAATTTCCGACAAAGGCCTTCGGAGGCTTTGTGGGGGGGGGGCGACCGCCCCCCTGCCCCCCTCTAGCTACGCCACTGCATGAGGATGCAGTGAGTTTAAAACGACTTCTAGTAGCATGTGAAACCACAACTCATACATACCATATGTTCTCCAACAACTTTTACTATAATAAATTTTCTGATAAAACGTTGAATTTATATTAAAACTTTATTGTTGTCGGTATCGGCAGTTAACAGAAGAAGTGGGAGATTGAAAAGGGAACCTAAACATGCTTTGTCGGTTGGTATATGTTTAGTATCATTAAAAGGGCTAAGGTATCTCTCAAATGTTGATTTGCAACCTTTCCTTCTCAAAAACTTTTTATTCCAATGTAATCGTCTTGGTGAGGCCGCACAGTAACATTGATAGTGACAGCCCTATATAGGGCTGTCAGCTCTCTATCAAACCGGCTACTATCAGCAGATACAACATCACCGCACACAAGACACTGATAGTGCTGCTCTCTGATAAGGCGCTGTTAAGCTCATTAGCATATTGCTGGCGTAGAATAGTATTTAAAGATCGAGGGTTTCCGAGTTTTTTTGGTCGGGAATCGCCATTTTGAGTGTTTTATTCAAGTATGCCACCTAATGTGCAGGGAGAAATGAGGGTGAAGTTGCCACATTACGTCAATAAGACCTACAAAAATCCACATCCTTCCTGTTAATAACAGTCAAAAGTTTACACCCTCAGCTCTTGCTAATTTAGCCATTGCATGAAATGGTGCATATTGTCCCAAAAGCTGGCGGACACCCGTAAAAATGCTGGTGGTACCGGATTAAACCGAACACGTCGACAAATATAGGTATTGTAATGGATTTGCATATTCATTCACCTTTAAGCACATGCGAACTTAAAGAATGCGGACCAGCTGAATTCCAGTGCTTTGAATGGCTGGCCTGTATTGGAATTCTCTGATCAGTGGTCACTCAGCTCTTAGACCTCACTGGGTCAACACAAATTCAACCGTTATGTTATAGGGTTACACAACTATCAGACTGTACTTCTTCGTTTTTTGCGTTCTTGCGTGTTATAGACTGCCATTGGTGCGGCTCAGAGACCCCAAGGAGGTATGATGAGAATTCGTTATAGTAAATGCTTGTTACCGTACGACTAATATTTCTTTTTAATATGCGAATTTCCGTTAAAGAATTACTGGGCATGAATTACATGACGAAATACTTTATATTTTGGGAATTGGAAACGGGAAATATCCTAGAGTATATTTGTATGTCATCTTTTGTATATTTGCACCATATTATGTATATTATTTGCACCATATTCTGTATATTAATTGTTTGTTTTGTATATCAGTGAAATGTTTTCGACACAATTTCGCCTCATGTATGTTTTGTATAAATGTTACTTTGAACTTAATTACCTTTGTATGTCTGTTACAGTTTTCACGGACGGGTCACCTCAATAAAAGAGCACCTTCAGTAAGGAAACCCTTGGGTAGTCTTCTCATTTTTTGCGTTGGCGAGTACAACCATCACATGTATGTATGTATGTATGTATGTATGTATGTATGTATGTATGTATGTATGTATGTATGTATGTATGTATGTATGTATGTATGTATGTATGTATGTATGTATGTATGTATGTATGTATGTATGTATGTATGTATGTATGTATGTATGTATGTATGTATGTATGTATGTATGTATGTATCTATGTATGTATCTATGTATGTATGTATGTATGTATGTATGTATGTATGTATGTATGTATGTATGTATGTATGTATGTATGTATGTATGTATGTATGTATGTATGTATGTATGTATGTATGTATGTATGTATGTATGTATGTATGTATGTATGTATGTATGTATGTATGTATGTATGTATGTATGTATATATATATATATACATATATATATATAGGTCGAAAGTTGTGTAAACTGTTTCGATCATATATATATATATATATATATATATATATATATATATATATATATATATATATATATATATATATAACACACACTTGGGGAAACATATCCAAATTTTCGGACCACACAGGGCCCTTCTTCGAGTTACAATGAAAATAAAAAAAAACAAACCGAACAACTACGTGAAGTAGGCCCAAGCAACACGAAGATTACAAAAATAAAGCGAAAAGCCTCAAGCCAAGGAGAAAGAAAAGGCGAAGGGATTAAATGGGTCAGCAAAAATTTACAAAGGCCTCAGTGTTTAGTGCGTGCACGGGACTTGCGGGCCTGAACGCGAAAACCATCATCGATGTTAAGCCCCTTAGCAGTGTCCACAAATAACTTTGAATTTGCATTTAGCAGACTGTTAAATGGTATTTTGTCTCTTTTGGTTTTTCAAATGGCCTTATTTAGAGTAACAATTGGTCGATTTCTCATAATGCAGCGGGTTTGGTGGAACGGGGGGGGGGGGATATCATACTATAGGTTCTACTATTTTCAGTATTTTCTATACTCCGACTTTGTGCTATGGAAATAAAAATGAAACATATTCGGTATAAGATGAATGCACGTAAAGCGCTCCAACAATAGCACCTTTATACGTGTTTTAGTAATGTTTGCCTACATTTAACATAATTACCGAACTACTAGTAAACTACTAGTAGCAGTGACTATGAACCAAACAGACCTTGAAATCATAGTTCGCCCTTTTGTTCACTTTCATAATAGCCAGGACTAACGGCCAGTCGATTTCGTCATGATGGAGCAGGTTTGAGGGTTTGGAGGCTGGATAATCATTAGAGTTGCACAGGATTTTGCAATAATCGGACCATGTAACGCCTGTCCTATTTGAATCGAATAATTTGACATTTAGCTTATATGACCGTGCAAAAAGAGCCAAACTTTGTATATTAAAGGCATTTTAAGCATGTTTTACTTCATTTTACATTGCAAAAGCAATCTTTTCTAATAAGATCCCCCAAACTTGGATTATTTTATATTAACTCTTATATTTTTTTTTGTGGGGGATGATGGTTTACCGATAGTCTTTGATTCGGGGGCCAACCACCGTGACCCACAGTACCCCTCTGATAACATACAACACAGAACAAATGCTGAAATCAAAGTAGATGGGGCTGTAACATCACTGTTGTTTTTGCGATCTTTGTCTACAGAATGTGAAGCGCTCAGCCGGAAAACGAGTTTCCTTTGCGATCATTGCAATACAAAATGAGCCCACTGTCATGTGGTTACAGGACGCCATTATTTCAGTAAGTTAGCATTAGCCAGTAAGGGAAATTTTTGTTTGGAGGTGGTCGTTGGTCCGCACCAGGTTGCATCTAATGAAGCTTCAATATTCAAACACTGTAAACACAAATTAGTCAAACATTGTCTGATACGCCTAACCCATTTTAGTCACTCATTTTGACCAATTTCTAATGATATTTGACTAATTGCACAATGATGGACCAATAATTATTGGTAAAAAATTGGTCAAAGAGGTTGAAAATTGGTCAGAAATCTAGTCAATTGGTACAAATCTAGTCAAACACCGTTGACTAACTTGGGTTAGGCGTATCAGACAATGTTTGACTAATTTGTGCTAACAGTGAACTTTTTCAATCAAACCCCGAATGGGGGAAGACTTATGAAACACATTGTACAGAAATTCTAGCTTATCAAAGACAAGGTTTCGCAAGAACGAAAACCAGTCAAAAAATCGCGTTCTTCTCAAAATCGGCATGATGAACCATCGTTTAGGACATGGCTTTTCGGTTGCTATGACAATACACTTACCGTACATACATTAAATTTCATTACATAAATCAGACATTTGGCTGATTTATGTAAGGGGGTTCCAAAATCCATCGGCCACTGACAATGTACACCAAGAACCCGTAGAATTGTGGGTAAAACAGACAACATGGAGGGTACTATGACCAATTTTTTCTCCCGATCGGGGGAAAAGTACATTCTCACAAAAGGGGAATCTGCCGAACTGCTAAAAAGCGAACTGATTTCACTTTACAGATTTCGTCAGCTTGAACTCTGGACACTGGACACTGTGATCTTGGTTTCCGAACCCGGCGGTGTAGTGACGTATTTTTGTCGTTAACCTTAAGAAACTGGGCATCTATCTTCAAAAGTTTTTTAAGGATCGATTTCTGTTTTTCACGTATGATGTAACTAGAATTGGATTCAGCCGCAAAATTAGTTACCAAATGAATCTTGAACCATGAAAATCGGTTCAGATTAAGGGAAGTTATGTAAGGAAATAAAATTCAGCAATCTGTCAAAAAATGCAAACATCTGTCAAATTATTGATATTTGAGACAAAAATCATAAGATTGTGAACTTTCTGGCAAACAACATAGCTTTTGTTGCTTATTTCTAAGTCAACAATTTTAGATCTTGAAATCAATGAGGGGAACTTTTCCGTGTTATCCTAGACTCTACAGTCTTTAATAAATCCACAAAAAACTACCTACTACCAAGACCCGCGCAAATGAATAGTACTGCCACCTCATCTCGCAAAGAGGAAGGCGCTCTATTAACTACATAAACAACAGATGGATTGCCACCCCGGTTCTAAAAAAATGAAATTTATCTCACATGTTGGAACGTTGCATATAAAATGCTTGAAATAAGCACTCGCACGAAACTTCCTAACATGAGCAATTGAGGAATCTATTTTCAAATACCCCGATAACTGCCTGTAAAATGGCAAAAAAAACCTTAAAGATCTTCAAATGGGATCACTTTTGAGAACAACTCAAAGTTTTGCAGAATAGTTTCTGATGATACTTTTCTCGACGCCCTATTGAAGGTGATAGAGCGAGACAATGATATTAAAAAATTATGAATATCCCTAACCAACGAAATTTGAAAAGTTGCTACTGATGAAGCTCCGCTTTAATAACGCATGAGAGCAGAAACCGGTCTAGCTTGATCATAAGAATCAAACTAATTTTCTTAACCCCGCTAATAAAGCGTTTGAAATGCCACCAGTGGTAAAGAACTATAGTGTAGTTAATTTGTCTTACAACCCGCGGCACATTTTATGAAGCCTACATCTCTTTCGCATGAGTCACATAGATAGACTCGGGCGTTTCCTAAAAAATGTGCGGTTCGACGGCTGTCACGTGACGTCAGATGGTGGTACCACCCACCCTTCCTATCTGTTTTCAAGGTCAGTTTGTTATTTGCGCTTTTCTATCGTTAAAAAATCGGCCAACTGTGACGCTATCGGCCAAGTCATGACGCCCAGCTTCAAGGGGAAGATTTTTCTAATGATGGTGCTGCTAGCAGTTATAAGTGGTAGGCTTTGCTACTACTTGTAGCCTGTACACACTCTCTTACATAGTACATTACGCGCGTTAATTGGATTCTCGACATGCTGTGCTTTATAATTCATAATTTTAATTAAATCATGAATAATGAACTTGAAGCGTCTTGGTTAAACAACCGAGATGAGGCAACAACCTATGCAATATGAACAACAAGTTTTTGTGTCATAAAAAGCAAAGACCTTCAACCTTTCAAAACAGAAAGTTAATATTGTGGTGAATGAATACATCGGTACATTTGTAACTTCACGGCTGAGACACCTGATGTTAAGAAGAGCACTCACTGAACAATCATTATTGAAACGATACACCGAAGCCATTTCAAACTCTATTGTAGAAGACGATTTAGACTTATACAATAAATTAGAGTCAGAAATGGCTTTGGTGTATCGTTTCAATAATGAATGAATTTATCAATGGCTAATTAAAGCTTAAAGGGAAAATAATATGACTATAAAGTAAAGTGAACCAAGAAGAATAATCAGGAAATAAAATAAGAAAATAAAACATTATTGTGATAGCAGAAATATCTTAAAAATTAGTACGCGAAAAGAAATGATTTTACAATTCAATGGGTATCAATTCTAATGCGTCCTCTTTAAAGGAAATATCCATACTTGTTACTGGTGAAGTTATCAGTTGAGTCAGTTTCCACTACTTTCGCTGAAAAACTCTTCCAAAATTCAACAGCCCCCACTCAAATTCTGCAGAGTATACGTTACTGATTTTACTGAGAGCCAGCAATTATCGCCATATGGAAGACAGAATCGTACCCGGCCAGAATCAATCCCTAACGGAAATTGTGTTAAGCTAGTTTTTGATATGACCAAATAAGAAGCTAGAACAAGATTCATTCCATTTCGATGGTGTGTATATTTTAACTAATACTGGGAGTAGATTTTAAAAGGTAGTGCTAAGACCTATTTGTTAAACTCTTTGTGCCAGACTCTGAAGTCGCCATTTTACTGAAGAGCTCGAGTAAAGAGCGGAAACATATAAACTTGGCCTAATAATGTTAATTCGGATTGGGCTTATATGTCATCGTAGCGTTCCTTTCGCAAACGGAAATCAAAATTCTTTCGTGTCCAAAAATCATGATTTCATGATGCTGCTGCTAGTAGTTAAAGTCCCAGTACCACTTTGTGTACGAATTTGGATAAGAGAAATGAGTGGTGCTTAAGGTTACTTAAACCCAAACATAACCAGAGAAATGATTTGTTGGAGAAAAAAGACATTTACGAAAGTGAAAGGTTGTTTTAAACAAATCGTGGTTGTAAATGTAACGGCTGTTTCAACATGCACAAGGTTCATCACGGTCGAAAGTTCTAGATCATTATGAATATTCATTACTCAACTGCTTCGAGATCACATCATGTCGACGACTGTGCAGCACGATGCAGCCAGTGTACATCTACTGCATACGCACTCGCTTACCGTATTTTCATTGTGCACTAATTAATCAACGGCGAATGCTAGGCTAAGATGTGCTTGATGCACGAAGAATGTAGCTATAGGGCCGTAACACACAAGCAGTCAACTTGCGTGACATTAACGGCCGGACAGTGCGGCTGTGCATGTTCCCACAGCCTGCCAGTATTTTTCCTCGCTGTGCCAGGCAACGTTATCTTGCTTAGGATTTCAGGTGAGGTTTTCCTCCTTTTCCATGTTAGTTTTGCTGCAATTTTGTTGGCGTGGGTAATTATTTCTGAACTACAATTCAATTCTAAGCCTACACTAACCTGAGTATAGTCCTAGACTGTTTGTGTAGTCCATCCGTTCAAATATACAAGCAAATGCTGTGCACAGTTTACGTGTGTACATTTCACTACAGCTGAGCATGTAGACAAGGCACCTATAGTTGTTTATTCATGAATAATCATAAACTAACAGACTTTCATTGGTTCATACTCCTGACTGATAAGCTCATTACGAGGAGAGAACTCGAATTTCAGTTGGTAAGTCGAATTCAACATCTGCATTTTGGACAAAGATTACTCCCGAAAGAAGCTAAGACTGTTCTTCTAGGCTCTTAAACTGTTACCAACTTCATATATCTGGCTCTCGTGCTATGACAATTTTTGGCGGTTTAAGTATTTCTTTGTACAATGTCGTACTGGGACTTTAAAGGTAGTAGGCTTTGCTACTACTTGTAGCCTGTACACACTCTCTAGTAGTACATTACGCGGCTTAATTGGACTCTCCACATGCTGTTCGTTATGCTTCATAACTTTAACTAAGTCATTAATATAAAAATTGAAAAGCCTAGTTTAATAAACAACCGAGATAAGGCAATAACCTATGCGAATGGACATGTCAACAAATTTTTGTGTCGTAAAAGGCAATGACCTTCAACCTTTTAAAATAGAAAGTTAGTATCTTGGTAGATGTATACATCAAAAACCACTTAAAGCTAAGGTCTGGGGTTCGACTCCTGGCCGGGTCATACCAAAGTCTTAAAAAATAAAACCTACTGTCATTGTGATTGGTGCTCAGCATAAGCAATGGAGTAGAGAAAACACGCCAGTTAGCCATAACTGGAAAAAAGGCCTTGACCGGCATGACTTTAACCAATTGGCTAGAAACTGAGCCGTAAAACCTTGTCTAACCCTAACTTTAACACCATGCAAAGACCTTAAACATAATGCCCTACGAGTCAGTCGTGTATGGTCATTATTAAAGTTGCGTGACACATAGTCTGTTCACATTTTAATAAATTGAAATACGAATATGGATAGACAGACGAGCGGGGGGCTAGAGGCCGCATTCCCCTTTCCAGTTCGGAGAAGAGCCATTTCTCTGGCAGATGTTTGGAATAAATCGGACATTTTTACAGGTTTTTCTCTTGCAAAGACGGCTGATGCCTTTAGAGAAAATTTTCTCTACGCCGATGGTTACATATCTGCCTGTGAAGATACATATATTAATCATCTCATAGGGATAAGTTCTATCAATGGCGGGGGAGGAGGTACATTTTGATAACATTTCTAATCACTTGGGTCAAGATGGGGGAAACGATTCATAACTATTGCACTTCTGTTTTCTCCTTTTCTAGCATTTATTTTTTGCAATGTTTAATCAGTATTGTTGTATTATGATGATTTGCTAGAAATAAACTGCTCAATCAAGAGAAAAAAGAATCAATCAAATATAACACGTTTCTGTCTGACTGAAATAATAAGTAGAAGCCTTTAATCATGTGGCAACACCGTAGAATCTCACAAAGTTGGCTTCAGTGGCATATATTAACCGAAGCTTAACTCAGTCTCAAAGCAAGAAAATACGTTAATTGTGATGTATTATGAGTGGAATCCATTGCTTCTGCTGATATTCAATGTCGTTAGAGTTGTTAACTTCACCTGAATATTGGTCACGTTAAAATTGTTATCAAGTGAAAACTAAGATTTAAAGTACAAGGCACTGACAAAGTTAAGTAATGTTGGTGAAACACAAAAAATGATATGTTGCGATTTAAAGGTTAAAACTGTGACATGTATAAATCACAGTATGTTGAAGAGTGTTGAAAATTGTTTGAGTCAATTGGTCTCCTAGGTGCAAAGGTACACACATAGCATAATGCTTTAATGACACCATACTCATCAAGATATAGTAACATCCCTTTTCCCTTCTTTGTCTATATACGGCGGGTACCAATGGGTCTAGGTAAATAGGCTATGTCGTAAGTTTAGAGCCATGTATTTCTTAAACTCACTGCAAAGGAATTCCAAAACATTTGTGGTATAGGACTAATATTACCATTAAAGTGAAATTTTGATATTGGCTAATATGACATATACGAACTTGACTTTATTTCAGTTCTTCCACACCCAACGCAAACAGTGGTTACTAGATTCAAAATGATGAAGGTAAAAAGTGTCACAGCCAGCCACATTAAGTTTAAACTGAATGCATGGAAAATTGTATAATCATGTAAGAACTTGGTACCATACCATAGTCTGAAAACACGATACTACATACACAGTCTTATCGCAATAGGCTGACGAGGGTTGAAAAGGAAGCATTTCCACATGTTGCAATTTAATACACCCTTCTCCCTTGTGGGTGCAGTGTTCTTCCCGGCATGGGGCACACTCAAACACAATTGAACAATTTGAATTACTGTATAATAATCTCCAGCAGATAAAACGTCTGGAATATTTCATTTTACTTTTTGAAACGCAACCCAATAAGAAGGGCTTATTTACAGTCAGCGATTTAAGGCAATTTTAAAAAGTATGAATACTCATAGGAAATAAACTGGAGGGAAGGAGTGGGAGTTTTCATTGCCATCTACTTAGTGTAAGCAACTCAGTGCTATATTTCCTCTATGCTATGCTTTCGTTTGGTCGTATTATAGGTTGGAAATGTCCTGGCATTTAGCCCAGTCGGATTTTTAGTGCACTTTACCTTTCATTACAGCATGAACCTTATTGTAATGTACTCAAAGTGCAGTATTGCAATGTAAAACTTAGTGGCCACACTGTGGCCAATTCGTGTATTAATTGTTAAATTAATATGGCCTTAGCATGGTTATTTGAAATGAAAAGTATGATAACAAAAATAAAAGTTCCGATTTCACAATTGGCACGTGAAATGGTATATATCCCTTCCAATTTCTAATAAATATGTGAACGTGTATTAGATCATAGTTGTGGGTTGGTTATCCTCATGCTGTTTTGACTTCATTGAAAAACCTGTTTGTCAGACCTTGTCTCCTACTAGGGTTTTTCATGTTCATAACACAGCCACCGAAGGTCATTTGCAATCGTTTGAAAACGATTCTTTCGTACTAGGTTCACAACAGTAACACAACGGTGAATCTTCCTTATCTAGTCCTTACTTGTTTGCATCCTAGGCAACACTTACGTTAGAGCACAGGTTTGGAGGAAAACTTCCTGTTGTATTCCCATGTGAAATTGTAAGGTTAAAAGAGCGTAGTATATTCCTTTAAATAAAGTTTGTGTCAGATCAGTTGTCTCTATACATTTTAGCTGTATTTCATGTCAGTGCAATTGACATATTTGTCAAATCCTATTCATTTTATTGAAATGGATATGAAACGTAGAGGTAATGCAAAAATCTGCCCCCTTTGCGAAATATCTTACCATACGCATTTCATAACAGTTGGAGAATTTGTTCTCTTCCCCAATTACAGAAGGGGAATACCTTTCACCTCCATGATAAACAAACTATATGATAACCCTGCATATGTTGCAAAACTTTTACTACCTATAACGCACAGGGGAGTACTATTAGCGAGTTAGGGTGAAGACTTCAAAGTTGCACGTTTGCTTCAAATCAAAAACAAAGGGAACAGTTATAGCCAAATTTTGATTTTTCCAATTAAAACGTGCAATGGTCTTTTTACTCCATTTTAGATAAAAAGACATCTTAACTCTACTTAGATCAATTTTGGGTCACAAGGCTCAAAAAATTCAGCGTTTCAAACCATCTTTAATGTTTTATTTTATTTTTTTTTTTTTGTATAAGCAAAATGATCCATCTTTACGCTTGTTTCTTCAAAAGCTATTTATTCCCTACCGAAAACGAATGTTTTCATATAACTGAAATCTATTCAATACATTATTCATGGATGACCATGTTATGATAAGATGGACTGGAACATTGCAAACAAGAGGAGACAGTGAGGTTGTGTTTATTGTCAAACGATCAAAAGGTATGTTTACTGTTCATTTTCTGCAGTGTCAAACTAATACCACTTTAAAAAGATGTCGCTTATCTTCAAGAGTCTGAAAAATTACATCGAAACACAAACATACTAATACATACAGAGCCGACATATAATTTGTTATAATTTGATATAATTTCACTACGCTGACGCTAAGACTGAAGCTAAGTTAAAAAAAATAAAGGCTAAAGTGAAAAATCTTGAACACTGAAAATACAACCGCCACGAAGGGATATACCACACAACGAGTCACGAGTACATTAAAAAATGATCTTAAGACACTTAATAAGGGTTTTACTCTGAATTTTCCAATACGAACGTGGAAATAATCAGTAAAAGTTTAGATCCTTTAAAAACCAAACAATGTAAAAAGAAGTAGAAAGAACAATTATACAACAAAAGCCTCCTTCTGTCAAACTTTTTAGTTTTCATTCGTAGCCAGTGTAGGTAAACATGAGGCGCTCTTTAATCACACTGTAATGTACACTTTGAAGAATACAAGCTTGACATTTCTAAATGAAGAATTTAACAACGGCAGTTGTAGTTTGGATGCTTACTTACGAAGCAGATTTCTCTGTAGTACTCAGTTACAAGTATTATGAATTCCCATGACATTATATTTCTATACCACATGGCGAAAGTATCAAGTGAGAAAATTTGAACAACTTTGTTCTCGCAGGTGATTTGCTGGCTCTTGAAGAATTCATTAAATATCAGACGTTGTATCATCATCTGTCAATACAACCTAATAGTGCAGGGGTTAAGCCTCCTCAAAAACCCACTGTCGGAGCGAAAGTAAATGTTGTTGTTGTTGTAGTGCTAAGTTACCTTAAACTATTTTATTGTTGTAACGAGCCAATTGTGTGAATGCAGCTGTTATGTACGTTATCTTTATGTTAATTAAGTCCAAGTCATCGTTGTAAGTAGTAACGAACCACCAAATATGTAAACCGCATGAGTTTTGCTATCTTAATAAATAATTCACCTAAAAGTTTGTCGAAGACTCCTTTACAGGTATATACTTGATGAATGAGAATCGATACAATTTATATGTTCCTCAATTAAGTGATGCAAGTGCCAGGCCGTTGAGAGGCTCCTAAAGATGGGGCTTAGACCTTTAGCTCCTAGAATTTTTATGTTATACCTCAGACAATATTAAGCCCCTTCTTAGGCACAGCTAATGATTTTTCTTCAAAAAAAAAAAAAAAAAACATCAAATGTAGAATAGTTGGGAACCTTAGCCCCTGCTCCCGGTCTTCCCTGAAGTAGTAAAATCGTAAGTTAACAGTACAAAATATATATTTGCTTGGATGTAACTATATTCTCACATTCGTATGCTTCAGTTTCTTTCCTTTTGATTTGATTAGCTCAAAAAATCATTTCGTTATACTGTAGAATGTGTTCCTAGAACTGAATACACAACAGCAAGTGATGTTAGTGTGCAGCGATTATAACATGGGGATTTTCTCTGGAGGTAAGATTTGGTCATGGAAATTCTCCGTGTTTTTTTATTTAGCACAGTAGGTTTTGATGTCAGTCTTCGACCAATTGCTGTGTTTATCACCCTCCAAGCGTACTGAATAATTGTCCCTACTTTAAGTGAAGGTTTGACGCCTTTTGTCCTAGTTCGCAAAAATGAACTTGAGGGTTGCTTACTCAAATTATTGTAGAAACCACCTTTATGTCCACCTTCAATGTAAGTAATAAGTATTTACTTCAAATTTTACATTTTGAAAATATGAGACATTTTCCGGTCTCATCATTTAAGATCTAACAAGCAATGGTAGCATTGGACCTTCTGATTTCAAACACTAATAACATAGCGCCGTAAATTGTTAGTTATGATAGGTAGATAAAAATGTACAATGAGACTACTGAGACGAACAGATGACTTTAAGACTGATATGTTTAAGTGCACTTGGTCCAAATTAATAATCAGCAAGTGTGATAAAAGAAAATTGTTACAAACCAGCAGTGTAATAAAGTGTAGCTTTCTTTAAGAAAATCACTGTCAACAGATAATTGTAGTTATGAAAGCCGGTGATACCTCTGTTACTTGCTTAGCTTTAATTTCCGCATATTTCGTCATCACAATATTTAATTTGAATTTTTAATTTAATTTAATTGAAACCATAACATTTGAGTCCAGTTACAACTGTATCAATAGCTGTTGTTCAGATAACCATTTCGATCGACCAAACATAAAAATGCTGAGATTCTCTTTAAAAAAGTCCGTCGAGAATTTTTTTGGAAGCTGTTGATTAAAAACTCTGGCCGCTTTTATTCCATCAAAAATGTAAATTTTGTGATGACAAATAGCAATATAATGGCATTATTTATTTACGAAATTCTTAGTGCAAGTCGCAAACATACATAATTGTAAAATGAAATTTTAAAACATTTCTATAATTGATGTACTTATGATACCCTTTTCATCGCATTGATAGTTTTTTCCACACGTTCAAAAGTTTTTTCACATGCTAATTAATCTAATAAACTTCACAGCACCAACAAAGTGGCTGAGATATCTCTAAAAAACGTCTAATGTACCTAAAAGCCACGGACCTTTCTTTTGAAGGCAAAATTTACATGTGAACTTGTTCACTGAAATGCAGCATTCTTCACATTAATGTCACTGAAACTGTTCATACAATTTGAAAACTTGAAAAGACTGTAACGACTTTCCAAATTCATGTGTACATTGATAGGTGTATGGGAAGACGTTTTACAAAAGCGTGGAAGGTGTTTGTCCTAAATATTTCCACTAGGTAAACAATTATCAACGATTGGAAGGTGCCGTAAAGACGACATTTCTGCCCTAAAATCGACAATTTTGTTAGTTGGGTTGGGATGATCGCTTGTTTTTACACATGCAAATTTATTTAAAGGGACACTTGGGCCCTTCTCCTGCCATGCCCCGAATAATATTTAAAAAGGGCATAATGAAGGAAAGTGAAGTTAGAAAGATCGGAGGTAGGAGATTGAGCTTTGTCACGGGCTCAAGTTACAATAACAAAGTAATCTGTAGTTTCAACGTACTGTGATTTCAAAGTGAATTTTTTACATAATGTACAGTATATTATTTCTTGGATTTGGCAAGAATCATGCGATAACACGACCGTCACTTGAAATTTGGCAACAATTTAATTGATTCCTTCCCGAAGGCCGGCAAGGAATCTATGCGATGGTGATGTGGGTGTGTATGTGTGTGTATGCGTGTGTGTGTGCATGTGTATGTGACACTTAGCGTGTAAACACGATATCTCAAGATAGCAATGACCGACACTTTTTATATTTGTTGTATAGCTTTGTCATGCTAACAGAAAGAAGCCTATTGTTTCTTGTAAAGGTCAAAGGTCATTTGAGATCACCAGAGGTCGAATACGGAAAAAATTGTTAACACGATATCTCAAGACAGGAATGACCGACAGTTTTTATATTTAGTATACAGATTTGTAGTGTCAGGAAAAGGAACCCTATTGTTGTTGGTAGAGGTCAAAGGTCATCTGAGGTCACCGGAGGTTTAACTGCGAAGACCTCGTAAACGACTTGTAAACACGTTATCGCAAGATAGCAATGGCCGACACTTTTCATATTTGGTATATAGATTCTTCATGTTAAAAGTAAGATGCCTACTGTTGTTGGTAGAGGTCAATGCTCATTTGAGGTCACCAGAGGTCAAAGACCGAAAATCTTGTAATCGCAATTTCTCAAGATAGGAATGACCGACACTTTTCATATTTAGTATATATATTTTTCATGTTTAGAAAAAGAACCTTATTATTCTTGGTAGAGGTCAAAGGTCATCTGAGGTCACCAGCGGTCAAAGACTGAAAACCTTGAAATCGCGATATCTCAAGATAGGAATGGCCGATATAGATTTGTTGAGAGAAAGAACCTATTGTTTTTGTGAAGTTCAAAGGTCATTTTAGGTCACCAGAGGTCAAAGACAGAAAAACTTGTAATCGCCACATCTCAAGAGAGGAATGGCCGATATAGATTTGTTATGTTGAAAGAAAGAACCTACTGTTTTTGGTGGAGGTCTAAGTCATTTAAGGGCACCAGAGGTAAAAGACCGAAAACCTTGTAATTTCCAAATCTCAAGATAGGAATGACCAGAACTTCATACTTGGTTTTTAGATTTGTCATGTTGAGAGGAAGAAACCTTTTGTTTTTGGTAGAGGTCAAAAGTCATCTGTGGTCCCCGGAGGTTAAACTGCAAAAACCTTGTAAATGGCTCGTAATCATGATACCTCAAGATAGCAATGACAGACACTTCATATTTGGTATATAGATTTGTCATATTGAGAGGAAGAATCCTATTGTTTTTGGTGAATGTTAACGGTCATTTGAGGTCACTGGAGTTAAAAAACTGAAAACCTTGTAATCACGATATCTCAAGATAGGAATGAAGGACACTTATCGTATTTTGTATATAAATTTGTCATGATGTAAGGAAGAATCCTATTGTTTGTGGTGACAGTCAACGGTAATCTGGGGTCACCGGGGGTCAAACACTGAAAATTTTGTAACACATTATCTCAAGGTAGGAAGCTTGGATAGATTTCATACGTGATACGTGGATGCCTTATGGTCCGAGGAAGAACACTTTTGTTTTTTGGGAGGTCAAAGCTCATCTGGGGTCACCAGAGATCAAAAGGAAAAATTTCCCACGAATTCCCAAGATCGTCATCTCGGGTTATCAGAGGTCAAAAAGCAAAATTTCCCAAAAATTCCCAAGATCGTCATACGGGGCTAGCAGAGGTCAAAACGCAAAATTTCTCAAGAATCTCCAAGATCCAAGATCCATTTGAGTTCGAATCTCTTTCAAGACACTTCCGTCAAAACGCGAAATTTCTCAAGAATGTCCAAGATCTAAGATCCATTGGAGTTCGAATCTCTTTCAAGACACTTCCGTTTTTCTTTTTTGTTATATTTGGTGAGGTTCAAACGCCATCTCAGATCAGCACAGGTCATACTGCTAAAACATAAAATGATATAGTCAAGAAAGATAAATTTGAGGGATAAACCTCAGTACAACAAAGCATCCCCATTCGGCATGGAATCACTAAGCCTTTGGGCTTAAACATTTTGCCTAACGTAAATTACATTGATGTTTGATAGATCGGTCTAAAATATTCTGGTATTTTCTAGATACGTTCTCCCACACACTTTGCATACACTTACTTTCTGCATTTACTTTCCTTTTAACACTGAGCCATCGTTTTATCAGGTTAGCAGGTTGTGGCACACTACAATATGCTTAAACCTTGAGACTGTCCTCGATAGCTACATGTTTTTGTAGATTTTGTATCCTTTATCAACTCTTTTGTCCTAATTTTTTTTTTGTTCAAAATCAAGGTAGATCAGCTACCCTATACTGTTTTGGAAACGTTATCACATGGAAAATCTGAAAATCAATGTTAAGATTTTGTGGTGACACCTGTATGGCTGCCTTTTTGATTTTCAAAATGGCCGCCATAGAAATATTCATTAAAATATATATTCTTAAAAAAATATTTTTTTTTAAATATTTTTGTGTAAAAACATTGCAAGTTTCCTCATTCCCCAATCATAATGATGTAAATTAATATTTAATAATTAAGACTGAGCTAAAAAATCCTTGCCACAAGAGTACTTGATAGCCAATATGGCGAAAAAGCACTGAAGAAGTAAAAACAATACAGTAAAAGTCCCCCCATAGGAAAATAATTTAAAAAAAGCAAAAACTTCTCAGAAAATAATCATTAAAAATACATTTCCCAACGAAAACCCTTAATATCTTTACCATATGGCCATATTTTATGACAAATTGTCCAAAATTATTTCTTAAAATACTTATATTGGATTCAAGTCAACCAATATGGAGGAAAGAGCAAAGTGGCCGCCAATGCAATAATTATGTCAATACGGTATATTATAATAATAGGAAAAATAAAAATTAAAAATACTTTTGACACAAGTAAACGTAATCTGTCCCCATATTCTACTGTAAGTATTCTAAAAGTATTTTTCTGGACATACTTTGCAGAATCCGGGTCAAACAAGACGGTGGGAAAAGCAAGTATCCCACTAATGTTAAAATTTCAATAAATTATAATAATAGGGAAACCAATCCTTACAAATATATTTGTGACAGTTGCTTTTTATACCTGGCCATATTTTGAGCAAAATATATGAAACATATTTTTCAAAACATTTTTTTTTTTTGAATTTAGGCCAACCAAGATGACGGAAGGAGCAAATTGGTTGCCAATGGTAAAATAACAATATATTATATTAATAAAGAAAATAATCCGTAAAAAATATTTTTAACACATTTAAACCTAAAATCTGGCCATAATCTGTCATAGATATTCAGAATTTATTTTTTGGAAATGTTTCACACGTTCCAGGTCAACCAAGGTGGCGAAAATAACAATATGGTCGTCCATGTAATTATTATATAATTACAGTACATTGAAATAATGACAAAAAACTATTTTTGAAAAATATGCTTGTCACACATGCCCTTAGTATATGGCCATGCCAAATAGAAATTATTTTGTAGAACTTTTTTCGGAACTGAGGTCAACCAAGATGACGAAAAAAGCAAATTGGCCGCCGATCGGTGTAGATACAATATAGCATAATGATAAGGAAAATAATCCTTAAAAATATTTCGAACACATTTAAATCTAAAGTCTGTCCATATTCTGTAAAAAATAGTCAGAAAGTATTTTTCTGGACATATTATGCAGGATCCAGGTCAATCAAGATGGCGGAAATAACAAAATGGCCGCCCATTTAATTATCCAATGCAAGCATCTCTTCAAATGTAAACATTGATTTTTGGTTTTCTTATGCTATAGCCTTTCCAAAAATGTATAGGTTTGCAAAGCTAACATGATTTTGAACGAAAAATAATAGATTTAGTAAAGTGGTTAGGGTAATTAGAGGCAAAAATAGAACAAAATATGTACTTTACATTGGCCATTTTAAAAATCCAAAACGGTCTCCATACAAGCATCTTTTCAAAAGTAAACATTAATTGTTAGGTTTCTTATGCTATAACCTTTCCAAAAATGTATAGGTTTGCAAAGCTTTCATGATTTGAACAAAATATAATAGGTTTAGTAAAGTGGCTAGGGTAATTACCGGCAGAAATATAACAAGATGTGTATTTTACAGTGGCCATTTTGAAAATCCAACCATACAAGCATCTCTTCAAATGTAAACATTAATGTTTAGTATTCTTAAGCTATAAGCTTTCCAAAACTGTATAGGTTTGCAAAGCTACTATGATTTTGAACGAAATATAATAGGTTTAGTAAAGTGTTCAGGGTACTTAGCCGCAGAAATAGAACAAAATGTGTATTTTACAGTAGCCATTTTGAAAATCCAAAATAGCCACCATCCAAGCATCTCTCCAACCAGATTGAATCTTGTTGCTCTTATGTCATTCTCAGACATGAGGATTATCCGTTGTCACTTCAGTGCTGGAAACAGTTACACTAAGTTTTCAATAGTGTAAGAGTTCGTTACTCCAAATCTGGATTCTTTGTAGTGGAGAAACATTATTTTGAACTTTCAGGAGAAAGCTACTTTTCTCTCTCATCTAATAAGAAGAGTCAGGACACTGTTCCTGTATAAATTGCAACCGTTCGCTTGATGTTGATGTCGATATAATTCCTTTTCTGTTCATGAATGTTGATCCGATAAACTAGACTACATAAATGTTAAGTTCGTATCTCATAACTATGAGAGTTTAGACCTTGCTCATCCGTTTTGATATGATTGTTTGATAGCTAAATTGATTCGTTCCATTAAATGCACTGTATCTTTAAGGGACGATCCCTTACATGGAGGTATCTCGTCAAGTGCAAACCTCGCAAAATTTATTCCTTTCATTATTTCCCGTAAGTTTGTATCAAGTCTTTGTTCTTTGGTCTTTGACTCCTGAAAAAAGAAACAATAAGTAACAAACATTTCATCACAAGGAGAGAACCATATTCCGTTTTGAGACTTAATGATGCACAGGGTATTGGTCCAGCTGGCCAAATGGGAAGTGTGTTAGCAATAGGCACCCGTATCAATGCTAATAATTACCTTAATAGAAATACTACGTCATTTGTTTTAACGAAGAAAAAGAAACCGTTTCATGTTACAAAAATGTCAAAACTAAAGTTCTGTGTGTTTTTTAATTCATAATTATGAATTTTGCTTCTAAGTATATTATATCTTCTATTTTTCTATCAAGCAGGTCTCTAAGCCTATTGTGAGAAAACTTTCAGTTGCAATTATTCGAAAGTAATGTAAGTTAAAGCATGGGCGTCAATCCTGGGGGGGACGGGGGGACACGTCCCCCCACATTTCGATGGGTGGGGGACACAATATCAAATGTCCCCCCCACATTTGCGTAAAAGAGTAGTGCCGTGGCTCTATTTGACTGGCTTTTTGAGTGACATGTAGGTTTGTTGGGCAATTGCTAAGTGTCTTGATGCAGATTCTGAATGTAGATTTCGTCAGGGAAATCTTATTTAATGGCAAAATTTCGGCGCGCTTCGCGCGCATGCGTCACGGTTTGCACTTCTTCTCATGACCGTTAAAAATGTAATTATACATGGAACAATTCTGATCACAACACTTTCCGAAAACAGACATACATCTCCAGACATCTGTAGGGGCCTCGCATCAATATGGGATCATTCAATCAGTGGCGTACGCAGAGGGGAGGGCCATTCCGCCATGCCCACCTTCACCGATTTTTTTTTTAAGTTCCTAAAAATACGTAAATTTTTTAACAGAAAAGTTACTTAAAAAAGGAAGCATATTTGGCACCAGATTACATGTAATGACACCAAATTTTTCAAAAAATTTCAAAGGGGATGGGGACACCCCATTGGGCCATGTCCCCCTCACTGATGCCTAATTTTTTAGTTCCTAAAAATACGTAAATTTTTAACACAAATTTTAGTTCAAAAGGTAACATATGTGGCACCAGATTGCATTTAAGGACACCTAATTTTTCAAAAAATTTCAAAGGGGAGAGGGACACCCCCTCCCCTTAGATCCCTCCCCCAGGCCAGCGGTCACACAACATACTGCATCTCCCCCCCCCCTTGTGGAAGGTTGATTGAAAGTACGTTGTTGCCGTTAAACACTTTTCAAGATTTATTACCGAGCGTGGCCGAAGCCATTATTTTTACCGAGCTTCGCCGAAGCCATTATCGGTATAGATGGTGCAGGCGCGGATCCAGGTTGGCCTGGGGAGCCCCCCCCCCCCCCCCCACGAAAGGAGAAAAAGGGAAGAAAAGGAAAAAAGCAAAGGAGAAAGAAAAATTAAGAGCAAAAAATTAATAAAAGTGTCTAAGAACGTATTTAAAGTATATATTTCTCTAGGGGTTGGGTGGAGCTATAGCTGGATAATCTCTTTAGATATCTTTCACATAATGTTCGAAAACAGGTGAATAGCTGAGTAATGATCCTTGACTTAAGATCTAAATAAGTAAACATCGTGACATGTGCAGTATGGGCTCTGCTAGCTGCACTGAAATCAGTAACAATTTTGTGTTAAAGAGTGAAAGTTTTTGTAATCTAAAGGGATTGAGAGGCAAAGTTTTCGCCATGCAGACCTTGCAGAATGAATACAGAAGACGAGCTGTCAGGTGACGTGCTATTGTGCACAGTGGCACCAGCTGTTGCAGGCAAAGTAGCGGCGTGCATACCCTATTCGATTTCAAAACTGTCTGAAAAGTTTTAAAATGAACTCAAAAGGCTTTTAAGCTACAGACAGTTGCGTCGGCACAGTGGGCAATGGGTGACGTGTGTCCCCCTCCCCCATCGAATCTTGAAAATTTTTAAAATGGTCACAAAAGTCGTTTAAGCTACAAATTTCTGCAGAGGGTGGAGGGTGAGATGTGAGATGTTTTTGATGATTGGTTTACTTTCTCTTACCCTTTTCTTTCACAAACTGTTCTCAAACTATGATAAGTTTTGGAAATTCTTGACAAATTCCAAATTTTCGCACGCTCCGCTAGCGTCAAGCCTTGTGTCAGAATTGTCCTTATTTTCAATAGCTTTCGGTAACTCACGGGGGAATCAAGGAGCAAAAGTGCTTTTTAAGAATTCTCAGTCAGAAGATTCGTTTCTGAATAGCATAGGTTGGTGGGAAAATGACAGTGTCCGATGCAGGTTCTAAATGCAGGTTTTGTCATGGACTATATCTTATTCAAAATTTCGGCGCGCTTCGCGCGCATATATACGACAGGGTTCACACCCGATTTCATATACCATTGACAAAGCTATGACGCAAAAAATTATTCAAATGCAAACATTTTTCTAAAAAGTACATCTCCTTCTCTGTAGGGCATTCATCATTATGGGATCTTTGACCAATCTAGTCTAGCACATGGTTTGAAAGATTGAAAGTACGTAATTGCCTTATTTTCCAAACATTTTACCGCGACGCTCAATAACGACGAAAATCTTTTCTGAAACGAATTTTGCCTGTCCACCATCCCCCTTACTATACTTGAAAAGACAAGGTGATAAATATCTCCTCCCATATGGATGTCGGGTAGTGAGAATCCCGTTGGTCCCTCTTTTGTATACTGTAACTAATTCAGAGCTCCCGGATGGGCTATACTGTTCTCTGTCAACCTTGGATATCCTTTTAAAATGTAAAGGAAATATTTTATTATAGTCCAAGAATGTTTCTGTGGATTCCACGCAGGTACAGTATAATTGCGTGTACAAGTTCCCATGGGCGTGGATCATGGGGAATGGGGAGACACGTCCCTCTCACTTTCTTGGAAGGGGGACATCGTCAAAAAGTCCCCCTCACTTTTTCAAAAATGATAGAACAGACTGCAAATATGCCTAGGAAAACGAAATTTTTAGAAGAAAAATAACCTAAAAATCCTACACTTTTGTTGCACCAAATCGCATCTGAGGGCATTCAGTTCTAGAAAAATTTCCCTTAGACCCCTCCCCCATGCCGACGATCACAAAACTTATTGCCTCCCCGTGACGCAACTTCTGGCTACCATCACTGCTTCTTCCACCAGGACGGCGATTCACAAATGTGGAAAAGTCCCCCGCCCCTACACACTTTTGGAGATGGATCCACGCCCATGATTTTTCCTGGGACTTTAGGAGGTTTGAAGACAATATATTAACCGTCTCTTACTCCCCTTTTTCACCTGAACGAAAATTAGAATTCACTAAATTGTGGACATTTTTTAAACATACAATCACTTTAGAATGACCCAAAGATACCACCATTTTGCGTATAGGCTCCCTAAAATTATCAAACATTTCTCAAAGGGGAGGGTAAACTCCTTCCTGGGATTACACTCTCATGTACTTACAAGAAAAGGTTCTCCCACTCTTGTATATAGCGTATACAAAATCCCACTGCCTAAAAAGGCACGGTTTAGCAGTTACCTGCTGTTCTCCTAATCACCAACTCCCGCCGGCACCATCGGTCATAGATTCTGAAGGGTATACCCTTCAGAAATTCATAAAGAAGGTGATATATCATCTCTCCTCCCATATGGACGTCAGGTTGTGAGAGTCCTGTTGGTCCCCCTTTTCAGTGTACAATTAATGCAGAGCTCCCGGGAGGCTCTATACCGAAAATTTTCGGCGCGCTTCGCGCGCAATTGTTTACGCTTACGGAGAGAGGTATGTTTTTATTGAGTGATGGATTTATTTTTATCACTTTTTACGAAAAATCATTTGACATCTTTCACGATGTTTGCAAAGTCTTCTCAATATTTCTTGATTTTCGCTTGATCTGCGTAGTTTTAGCCTTGAATTACTCCTTTTACTATCAATAAGGTCCCAAAAGTATTCGCATTACTCATCGGTGGGGTTCTACCATAAGCCAATTATTCATGTGCATAAACGTGATTTCAGAGGAGCCAGCATTGTAAGGATGTCAAGCAACTGGTATTCATTTTTTTACCCTCCTCTTCTTATGAGAACTGAAAAATTAGTATCGAACCCACCTTCTAATTGATAGACACACATAAAGGGAATTGACACCGTTTGTAATAGCAATGGTTTTAAATGTAAATTCAAATTTTCGCGGGCAATTGTTTCATCTGACGTCCTTATACCTGAATACCGTATAACGAAAACAAAACACTCATTATGGCAAAATCATTTCAAGTTACCTGCATGGGCTCATAATGTTGGCGTGTAAGTTTTAAGATAACTTAGATTCTCCGGAACTTCTGCAGGTACATATAGTGACTTATACTGAGCTATACACATCAAATTCCATGCAACATGAAAAGGTATAAAATCTCACTGACATAAGAACTGGAGCCGATTTCTGTGCTCTTAAAATGCAATACTGCGAGAGCTTCCGGGGCTTCGCCCCCTGGACCCCGAAGGGCCCTATCGCGGGCCCCTGGACACCACGCGTAGGAACTCGCGCTTCGCGCTCGTGGTGAACCTTTGGTGCACATGAGATTTTCCATCTTGGCCCCCCCCCCTCAAAATTTCTGGATCCGCGCCTGCAGATGGTGATTGTTAATACACTTACGACTACAAAGCATTCTGAAAACGCCCTTGCTAATCCTTCACACCTTTGCTATACTACGATCAGCTCCAAAAATATCCCAAAGATATCCCATTTTGCATCTAAGCAACCTTAAATTAACAAAAATTTCTCAAAGGGGAGGGCTACACCCCCTCCCCTTAGACCCCTCCCCCAGGATGACACCTTTATATAGTGACAAAGGAAGGATCCCCACTGCTGTATACAAAGTTAACGCAGGGTGAATAAAAAAGGTGCAATTTACACGCCGCCACTGCAGTTAGTAAAAACATCCAGCCAGTCGGAAAAATTAGAATTCACTAAATTATGGACATTTTCCAGTCACGTACGATTAGCTCCAAAAATATCCCCAAAATAGCACCGTTTTGCACCTAAGCAGCCTCAAATTAACAAAAATTTCTCAAAGGGGAGGGGGTGTCCCCTTAGACCCCTCCCACAGGACGACACATTTATGTAGTGACAAAGGAAGGATTCCCACTGCTGTATACAAAACGCAGAACACATAACAAAGTGCAATTTAAACGCCTCCACTCAGTTGGAAAAAACATTCAGCCGGTCGGAATTTGGGACCTTCACACGCCCAAATATATCACCCTAGCAACGGGCCTGGTCGGGTCCATGATATCCGACAATGATCCACGCTGCGAAGCGTTGTTTCAGCTATTTTGGGACATGATGAAAATAACATCTTGAAGTAATTCCGTGGACTTCGTGTATTTCACCTGGCAGATCATCTATGATGGTCATGTCAACTTTGAAATGATGATTCTTATTTAGAATAGGACAGCGTCAGTCATCATAAGGGGGGGGGGGAGGAAAGGGCCTACGGGAAGACGCCCCCTCTTCGAGACCAAAGGAATTGGTTTGTGCTAAGTCGTGTATGTCCCCCGTCCCCCCCACATTTGAATACGGATTGACGCCCCTGAGTTAAAGAACAAGCGACAAATTTTTGTTTTGTTTTTTTTTTCAAAAAGAAGCGATGTAAAGGAAAAGTAATTATTATAGTAAAAAAAAACAATCCTTACCGATGCATCAACAGCCTGAAATTTTCCTCCGTAGTTTACTACGTCAGCCATAAACAGAGTTTCTATTAATTTCCTAAAAGTTGGAAACATCGTTGTTCCGAGTATGTTTTGCAAACAGCCTTTAAACATCTCTATATTATCACCATGCTGCTCTTCTTTGAGAAATTTTAAATGTTCGTTACACTGAATTGTGGAGATACTATTTGTCTCTTCAAGCTTTTTTACTAGAGCATCAGTGCGTCTCCTGAAGTTTGTAATATCATTTAAAGAATCTTCCTTTAAGGAGTTCATTAGCTGTTCTACACCACGAGTGAAATTGTTCAAGGTATCTTCCTCCCAGCAGGATTTCACATGTAACAAAACAATTACATGTGCTAAATTTTTATACCACGCTGTAACTTTCTTTAGGGCATTTTTCACCCTGTTCCACTCTTCTTTGTCTACATAACTGCGTAGATTTATTCCCATGTCCTCAGAATCTTTGACTTTAAGTTGTTCCTCACGAAGTATCCCGATTACACTCTCATCAAACGGTGACAAAGTTGCTCTCTCCCTTAAGAGACACGGCTGCAGTGAAATTAAAAGAACTTCCATTACCTCCTGAAACGCAACTCCGACATTTCCCATGTTTCTGCAATACCTTTCAATTCAGATTTTCTTGATAAAATTCTCAAATTTACATTTAATTCTTATTCTTGTAGGATCTCGGTAGTTAGCAGAAAAAGTGTTCAGGAGAGACAAAGAACCTGGAACCAAATATTTGGTGTGTAGACATGTGACAAGCATTTTGTAAAGGCCACAAGTGTAAATTGATCATTAAATGTTGATTTAAATGTTTATTTGCAACCCTTTTTACCCAGAAACTTTAAATTTTAACTGACCTGGAAGGATGATTACCAGGCAAATCTTCCAGATTTTAAAAAAAAAATATTACTGAAATGCACCTGACGAGGTAATGATCGATCCAGTAAAAGCACAATTAAATGGGACAAGATCACCTTTAACTTGATAAACATATATCTAGAATCCATCATTAGATTCCGATCACAAGCAAGCGTTAAACAAACCCCAAGTTGTAAATATACCAATACCAATGAAAACTCTGATAAAGTGCAAGTTAAAAAAAAAACGTCAATGTATATAAAATGAATGGTCGTTGTGGTGGAGTCTCCTAGGGAATATTCTCAACTAAGTTCCAACACATCGTGAAAATCAACAATCGACACTGTCTCTGAAAAGAGGGCATAAACAGAGGATAGCATAACAGATAAACTATGGATTTCCCTACATCGTTTTCATGGTCTTTACAACGCGTGTTATTACAACTTTACCAACCAAAACCCTTTCAAGAAAAATGCTAGAATTTATTAAATGTTGTAATTTACTATTACAGGAACAGTAGGCCTGCAAAATTTATACATGAAGATTCTGTAACACTGATTTGGACTTCGAACAGAATTACACAATTATTTTAGGTATGATAAGAACGACATATTCAAAACTTTTCTCGAAGAAGGAACCATATAAACCTAAGCATCTGATTTGGAAATGCTACATGTTACACGGCATTACTCTTGTTTTTATAATTCACCTGAGTATCGTCATCGCGAGAAGTATCTGTTCCCTCTTCGTTTAGCAAGTGGGTACTTTCAGAGATCTCCGAAACTCCAGAAAACTCATCGTTCATTTCCTAAAAACAGAGTGTGTTCGAAAAAAAATAAGTCTACATGAAAAGATGTGTAAGTCCGTTTAGTTACTAGTGTGTAGATTTATTTTCAGTTTTCAAATACACAGGTTGATAAATGGATCGCGCAAACATACTAAAGGTGTGAGCCTCTTAGTAGGACGACTCTACTGCGGTACTACTTCCTTCGTTTTCTTAATAAGAATCGTTTGTACGAACGCTCTAATTATAAGAAGTGTGCACAGCTTAACTTTCTGCCTTTTGTTTCCTTGCTGCAGGCAAAAGGAATCTATGCAATCACCTGGAAATTGAGCATGTGTGTATGTATGTATGCGTGTTAGTGACGCTTGGCTTGTAAACAGTACGATATCTCAAGATACCAATGATGGATAATTTTCATACTTGAGATATAGAATTAACATATTAAGAGAAAGAACCCTATTGCTTTTGGTGGAGGTCAAAGGCCCTGTAAAGTGACCAGAGGTCAGAAACCTAAAACCTTATAAACACGATAGCTCAAGGTATGAAGCATGAAGCATGGATGCCTTTCATACTTGGCAAGTGGATGTGTTATAGCCAAAAGATGGACCCTACAGATTTTGGTAGAGGTCAAATGTTATCTGAGGTAACCGGAGGTGAAAATACGAAATTCTTAAAAACTGCTTCTCAACACGATATCTCTAGATAGCAATTGTGGACAACCTTCATGCTTGCTGTATAACTTTATCATGTTAAAAGGAAGAATCCTATTGTTTTTTAGTAGGTTTCAAAGGTCATTTGGTGTCAGTAGAGGTCAAAAACCGAAAAACTTGAAAAAAACAAGGCAACCTTATTTTCGACCTTGAAAAAAACTTGAAAAATTTCATGACAGGGATGATGGATCCTCTTCATATTTGGTATATAGAAGTGTTCTTTAAGAGAAGGGGAACCCTATGGGTTTGTTGACAATGGCATGTCTAGGATTGTATTTGTTTTTTTGGGGGGGGGGATATGCCGACACTTTCTAAACGGAGCGCCAGCATGAGTTGGCGCTGATCGTACTGAGATAATGTTGACAAAAATGCCTCCCATATTGCAGGAAATGGCAGTCTCTGGGTATTTTAAGTTCCATTTAAACATTCCAAATTTTGATATCTGTTTTATAGAAATTTACAAGTGAGAAAATTGTATGCTATATATAAAGTAAATTTTTGGAAGAATACTTTGAATTTTAAATTACTTTTTATGAGCTCTTTTTTGTACTTGTTTCAAAGGCGTAGGAAGCTGTTTTCTGGAATGATTGGGGGGTCCAACGTCGTTTCGGACCGCCGTCCTGGGGGACGGGTGTAAAGGGAGGAGTGGATTCCAGGGGCCCGCCTCAGGGCCCCTGGCGGGGTCTAGGAGCAGAGCCCCGGTGGGGGTCAAGGGGCGAAGCCCCCGGAAGCTCTGGGCTTCATCTTCAAATGACATTAGGTGGGCAATTAACATACCAAAAACATTACAATTTGACTTTTTGAATTGTATTCTTACTCCATGAGACTTACAGTCGGCTGGGATCAGTAATGCTGAGGGCTTGAGGAAGTAAGGGAGAAAGGATTATTTTAAGGGTCTCCCGGGGCTTTGGAACAATAGCTTTAAGACTGAAAGATATCTCCTTTTTTCATAATGTTTAGTTATATTAGTAATAGAAATGCTAAGAAAGAAAAGTATCTTCAAGGAGAGAGCTCTTGCCCCCTCTCTTTGCTAAATAAGCACCTGTCCCTTAATTACGGTACCCAAAATAACACTTACCGTTCCCTACAACTTGCATCTAAACAATCTTTAAATTGTCGGTTAATTTACACAGATCGATGGTGATAAAATTTTTGCTTTCAAAATTTGTGGGGGAGGGGATGCTTTCCCTACGCTGCATAAGACCATGCGGGCATTGGTGGTTTCAGCGATAATAGAAGAGTTTGTAGGAAACTAAGACAAGCAGAATGTTCTTCAGGAAGTAGCCCAGAAGCAATATTTAAAACGGGTGCGCGTGAAGCTCACAGAAGAAAACAGCGTTGAGACATTTAATTGTAGCCTATTGTTTTTTGTTTAGTTTTAAATGCAGTATTTTTATTGCATAAAACTTTTCCTACTTTCCCAGGTCCGTGTTCTTTCCATAGAGCAGGATACCTCTATCCTGCTCTATGGAGGCTCTCTTTCATGTTTCATTTTGTCAATGGTCTGGGAAAAGTGCCCCTCAACTTTTTTGTTAGTGTGAAAAATAAGGTTAGTGTCGATTTTGAAGGTTATAGGCTATGTGATACTTAAAGAAGTCAGTGAAATATTTTGAGGGTAGGTTTTACACGGACATTGTCAGGGGCGTCGGCAGTTAAAGTGCCAGGGAAGTAATTTTTATTGAAGGCCACAACTTGGGAATTTGTGGCCGACAAAGCCTTTAACCGAGATCGCCGAAGGCGCGAAGCCGGAGGGTGAGGACTGAGGGTCCTACCAGAGCAATCTTTCTTAAATTTGACGACTTTTAAGGCCATTCTGTACCTTTTTGAGTAAATCCTGCTTCCCCGTGTGTAATTTGAAATGCTAATGAAACAGTTTTCATATGATGGCTGCAAATTTAAGATAGGAACCGTCAGTTAATTTGCTGAGGATGTTGGTAATTGGTGAGGAAAGTGAACAGCGAGAAGTGTAGTGGGGGTTTTCGAAATGGTAATTTAGTCAAGCTCTCCCTACAGGAAGTAATAACAAGGCAATTCCACCAAAGTTTTCTACGCACAGTAGTACTAATGAGACATCGATTTATATAAGGCTCACGGAAAGCACGCCGATTTTTTTCTAGAATGCGGTTTAGTATACATGGGCAGGGTTTGGGACTTTTTGCAAGGACTATGGTGCATTTTATGACGTACATTGGTACTTTCAGTGATCCTTATTTCAGAGCGTCTAGTGGCGGATAGGGGCAAAGAAATTTTACGTTTTCAGACACAATGTTCAACTATATTACTCATTTTTCCCTAGAAGTGCGCCCAAAGCACGCCGAGAAAATTTTTGTAGCAATTTTATGGTTTTTGATGTTAACATTTTCCTTCATTAAATTGCAAAATTTAATCATAATAAGCTTTTGAAAATTGTTTTATAATTTCCCTTGTCTCGCTTACTTCGCTCAATTTTTTTAATAGTTTTAGTTTTTAAGCTCTGGAAAAAAGTGGGGTCAAGTACCTATGACAGTAACTTATCGTTGTCACTAACAATGCTCAGAGCACATGATAATGGACTGAGAAGAGTACGTTAAACAAGGAAACAATGTGTTTCCAAAATAAAAACTTTATTACACTTGAATATGCAACCTAGCCTGGCGGGATTGCCGATATTATACCGTAAAAACAGTGGCGTCGGCAGAGGTTGGTGATGGGGACACTACAGAAGATGCCTTAAGCCCACCCAGATAAACCCAGAAAATCGGTGTAAATTGTGCATATTTGCATCGGTGGCAGTTTGCCTTTCGGACAAATCCTTCTTTTGTCACCTTGTGCAGGTGAGGTCCTGAGGGAGGTCTAAGGGGAGGGGATGCCCCTCCCCTTTGCAAAAGTTTTTTTCATTCACGATAGCTTAGGTGCAGAATAATCATTATGCTATTTTTGACAAATGTTTAATTGATTATGTATTGGAAAACTCACAATTTAGTAAATTCTTATTTAAGGTTAACTGTAAAGTGGTGGGCTGACACCTCCTTCCCTTGAAACATTCTTGTTAAGATAAGGTGGCTCAGATGCAAAATAGTGGTATCTTTGGCAAATCTTTCAATTAATTACGTGCTTAGACATTATTAATGATAATTTCTTATTCTTTACTGGCATTTTGGCTTTGGTATTGCACTCATTATAAAAAAGTGCAACGACAAATACATGCTACGAACGCAACCGTTAATGCTACTCATGATATTAGATTAAGATACTCTATTGATACAGAGTCCCTGCAGATGTCCGAGATACAATTTTTTCGTAAAATTGTTTTGGTCAAAATAATTTATTATTGCCCCAGTAATCGTTTCAAGATATGAAATGCGTACGATCCGGGCCGAAGCAATCCGAAGTTTTGTATTAGAAATCATTTCTATAACAAAGGTTGCGTGCAGACTTTGCACTGAGACGCTTTAAATTCCTAGCAAAATGCATCTTCCAGTTAGAGGGCAGCGAGCCTTCTACCTAGAAATTCGTATAAACTTTCGATTTCATAAAATGTGTCTTCCCCGAATCCCACTACTTTGCATTCTTGCAATGCTGTGTTTTTCTTTCAGTAATGACTACTATGCACAAGAATAAGCTACGTAATTGCAGAACCCCACCATTGACTAATGCAATATATTTGAGACGGTATTGATGGTAACACAGCCATGTGAAGAGGCTGTAAAGGCGCGGAGGGCGCGAAAATTATGGTAATTTTTGTGTGTTACCTAGGCAACCTCACCCTTGCCGAATGCATCTTAAGAAAGGGACTCAGGGGCGGATCTAGGGGGGCCGACCCGGCCCCGGCCCCCCCCCCCCCTTTTTGAAAATGCAAAAAAAAAAAGGAAAAAGAAAAGAAAATGAAAGGAAAAAAGAGAAAAAAATCGCTAAGGAGAAGAGACAGAAAGGACAGAGAGTGGAGTGATAGAGAATGAAGCTGCAATTAGCAACCTCGAAGCATGGGAGTCATAGCGCACAGCAGATCAGTTTGAACGTCGATTGGGACGTTCACACGCATGCTATCTTACTACACATGACTGGATACAATAAATACGATACAATACCGATACAATACAATCAGCCAGTCAAAAATACCTTACGAGACGTGCGCCTCAGTTGCAATGGGCCGATACCAAGCCTGGCAAGTGTCATTTCCGGCCATCTGGGATGTTTTAAAACCTCAAATTTTCTTGGAACGCTCCGCGTCAACCTATAGTGGCGCTCCGCTTAGATATTAAACGCAGGGGCGTACACAGGGGGGAGGCCATTTTTGACACAAATTTTACTTCAAAAGGTAGCATATATGGCACCAGATTGCATGTAAGGACACCTAATTTTTCAAAAATTTTCAAAGGGGAGGGGGACACCCCCTCCCCTTAGACCCCGCCCCCAGGCCGGCGATCACACAACATACTGCATGCCCCCCGTGAGCGAAATCCTGGGTACGCCACTGAGTAAAACGGGTTTCAAACTTGCGAAACCTTGGACAAAAAGTTCCACCGCCCAGCTGAGCTAATCCGTCGTCACAGAAATGTGAAAATAAAATAAGATCAAACGTTACATTTTGTTAACAAAACTTGCACTTCTTGATGGCTGCTATCAAGCCTGGCAAGTGCCATTTCCGGCAATCTGGGATGTATTAACATCTCAAATTTTCTTGGTACGCTCCGCGCCAACTCATGGTGGCGCTCCGCTTAGATAGTAAACTAGAGTCCCTTTATAAGAACGGGAGCTCCGCCTGCCCAAACAAAACATCCTAACTACGCCACTGCAAGAGAATTAAAATGGAAAATCATGAGAACTACAAGGCCTTAGAAGTGTCTTTTCCGGCTATCTGGGATGTGTTTTTACCCAAATTTTCTGGTATGCTACGCATAGGCGGCGGTAGCGGGGGAATGGTGGGAGGACACGTCCCTCCATAAAAATTTCAGTGTGGGGGGCGTCCCTCCATAAATAAATTCCTAAGGAGAAAAATGAGGAATCATAAATTAAGTAAAAATCAGCAATCAACAAGTATTACCATAATCAGTGACAAACTAAATGGCCAAATGCTGTTCTGTCAGTTATTTAATCCCTCGATTTTTCTCTAAAAGACGTTAAGATTGGCCTACAGTGCACGTCACCAACAAAATTTTATTTGGAAATATAGTGGTCGGAATCATTACAATTCGGTCATTCAGTTCTGATACTATGTAAGGCCTACAATAATACCATGATTACACTGCCTGGACGTACCCCCAAACAATGACAGGGCTGCCAAGTCTCGTGTATTTTAGGTCATTTCACTTTCTCACTGAGTCCACACAAAACAAGAAATTAGACAGAGGGGAGCACGAACGGGATAAAACGTACTTTTACGCCCACATGTCAATGCAAGGTACATGGGTCCTGGCATAAAGTCGAACTAAGATATGGGGTCACAAATTTCTCAAGGAAGTCCCTCAATATTCACCAAGTTAGAACATGACTACTAAAGATCTGATTAGACGCCTTGAACAGGATGCATTGTAGTAAGGCACTGTGCCTATGAGAACTGTTTTCTGTTATTTTAATAAACTATGGAAACATTAATGTGTTGAGAGTTGAGACATGAAATTATATGAAGCAGAAAATGCAAAAATCGGACATGGGAAGTGCTATTTTCGGCGACCTGGGAGGTCTACTTTGTCAAAAATTTTCGGGCCAACTGATGGTGGCGCTCCTCTTAGATGGTATAGTACCGTCAATCACAGGTCGAACAACTTCGGCCCCCCCCCCTTTTCAGAAATCCTGGATCCGCCCCTGAAAGTCCTGACAGGCAACAAAGCTTTCATGTCTAGTTGCCCACAGACAGGAGCAAATTAATGTACTTGAATAGAAAAACGACTGTTTATTGCCACCAAACAATCAGGGACGCACAGCAGAACACTCCTGCGAGCCAAAAAAGGAGTAAGTTTAAATTTTAAAAACTTATTTCGATCATATTTTTATGTATGTATGTATATGTATATAATATATAATTACATAATCGTAAATGGTGTTAACCAGTCAATGGTAAAGTGCTCAACCTGTAAAGGGAGCTAAAATATTGAAAGGTTGTAACAAGACAGCTTTACAGAACTGTTTCGTAAGGGTCAATTTGAACAGGTCCTCACTCTTCAGAAGCCTGATGTAGAATGGTGTCAACAACGTTGAATACGCCGATCCTGTTGAACCGTACAGTGGACGTGTTCGTTTTTGAAAACGTGTTCGTTTTTGAAAACAGGCACGGGTGATTAGGTCGAGTCAAGATACATTACCTATTGGAATAATTACACAGCAGATGTTTATTTCTGTGTCTGCAAGAGCTGATGAGTTCGTTTCTTTTGTTGAAAGTGGCTAAGGAAGGTTTGAGTATGATGAAGAACTTTTCTTCTAAACAGAGGTTGCAGGTTTTTGATGATGTGGAGTATGCTCGAGCTTTGCTTATGAGCTTCCATTTCACGGAGTGTTCTACATTTGAATCCTTTAATTTCCAGATGTATTCACTGAGTGCAGTTGCGTTTCTCTTGTCTTTGTGTTTGAAGCTAGACTTGTGGGCGTTGTATCTGGTTTTGAAGGTGTTTTCTGTTAGACCAATGTAAGTTTCTTCCTTGTGGTTATCATGGCGTGTTACAGTGTCAAGTAAGCTTATGTTAAGAAAACCAAAACTAGAAGCTAAGTTGTTGACTGCCGCTGTTACGAGTGTTAATCCCCTTTGGGGCGAAGGTATAAAGTTGGTAAATCCAAAAGAGTTCTTTTTGTTCCTTCTGACTTTTATTCAGGCCATCTACCGATTGAAGAACGATTAAACTAAAACGATTACAACCCATGTTAAAATGTTTACCCAAAGGTGTGTAAGCTTTTTCCATTTCTTGCCTGTGATACCGGTGTCTTTGACGTAATTCGGCTCCCGTCTCCCCCACGTACTGTTTTCCACAATCAAGACAATTGATAAGGTAAATGGTCCCTACTGGCTTACAATTAAACGTCCCCAGTTTATATATATATATATATATATATATATATATATATATATATATATATATATATATATATATATATATATATATATATATATATATATATATATACATATATATATATATATAAATATATGATATAGTTTCTTATTTTTCCTTTTCTCTCGATCCCCCTTTTCTCTCATTTTTCTCCCATTTTTCTCCACCTTCTTTTTCTTTTCTCTTTCCATTTTCTCCCTTTTTTCGCTTTTATTTTTCCTCTTTTTTCAAGGGGGGGGGGGGTGGGGTGGGCAGAGCCCGCTGGGCCCTCCTTGACACAAAACTGTTTGTTGGAGGTCGAAGTTCATATGAGGTCATCAGAGGTGCAACTACGAAAACCTCGTTACCTAAATAGATAGTGGGCGGGACCTCCAAATTGTGTCCGGCATTAATACAGTGGTTTCAAAACATTTTTTTCGGTGCGCTTCGCGCGCGTTTTCTTAGTTGCTTGTTTGCTACTATATGTACTTCAGACATCACAAAAGGACCTGCCATTAGTGCGAGCTAAGGTAATCAAAACAAATGATCACGCTGTGATATTTTTTAATCTGATTAGCTTTGGCATCATAATGTTATTTACAGAGTGTAATGGTAATGCTGGAGTTAAATGCCCATAGTTTTGCAGACACGTCAAAGCTTTGGGGTCATTAGATACACAACCCATTAGCCGTGTTGATTATCATCCACGACTAAAAGCAGTTTTGCCGCGGGGTCACCTAACCAGATTAGCAAAGGCATCTGTTTACAAAAAGTAACGGACATTTAGCCTAAACGTATTGCGTTTCCCACAGAATTAGAGGTTTCCCTTCCCTTGTCCAAAGAGACAGCTCCGTTGGCCCACGAGCGGTCTTAAGACTGTCAAATGGTCTATTATAAGCAAACGGTTCTCCACCTCAGTGCTAAAGTATACCGTTTCAATTGATTTAAAATAAACACACCAAACAGTCAATCTAAGCTCAGTGTAATGAGACTTTTGACTAGTGGCCTAGCTATTTGTATATAGGATAAGACGTCGTTCTGAGTTAGGGTAATTCCCCTCCCCCTTTAAAATATTTCGTTTTGGGCCGGTACTGAGATCCAAAATAGTGCTATCATTTCATCGTTTTCAAATGTCTTCATGCTCGAACTTTTCGTTAGTTTAAGAAAACAATCCAGAAAACCAACATTTTATGGCTTCTTGGCAAAGTTGAAACATATTGTGACACAATGAAAGAAACAACAAAATATTTATAAAGGTGGGGCTCGTTTTGTGACAAATGGATCGAACCGCTTTGCCCATTTTACCTGCCTCTTACGCCACCCCTATTAAGTAGCGATCTGTTGACATGGTTGTATTTATTTTAAAAGTAGTCAGCTCATGACTGACTGACTGAAAATAGTTTTTGAAGAGCTTTTGAAAACTACATGGGGCATCGCTGTAATAATAATAACCCTACTCCTATTGTACTATCCGGAGCTGACCATTAATATTGCGGGGGGTCTTCCGAACCTCCCTGAATACAGACTTGAGTTTGCCCCCCCTCAAAAAACAAAATTTCTTAGAGCCGTCCCTGCCTATGGACAATATTTAGGTTACTGTCGTCCTTTCTTCAAGTCAGCTTTAAAATATATTTCACTTTTTCGGCCTTTACAAAGGAGGGTCTTTATAGTGAGTCTGTAAGGATCGCCACAGAGATATTAATATGACCCTTACAAGCAAGGCACAAACATAAGTGAGAAGATTTGGGGAGGTTTTACCATGACAACGTTTTCTTATATTTTTGACATGACTCCCGCATTTGCCTGGACTCTTTAGTGGAGTTTGACCCCGCCTTTTTTTTTTTGGTTTATTGTGCCCCAACATTGCCCCTTTTTCTTTTCTAGATGACACTGTATAACACAGTTGTATTGGTGTGTCGTAACATCCCATCTAACAAACTAACTGTTACGAGCCCCACCTTCCTAAAGCAAAGTCATAGTGTTTGTGCCCATAATGACCCATGTCATCGCTGCTTAAATTACGGAATAAGTGTAGAGTTACCACAAGTCCGTTTGATGGAAACTTTACAGTAGACACTATATAGAAATCTATATGCAATTTACCATTTGTTGATCACGTGACTGTTCCGTATGTTTTAGATCGTCTTCATCCTTTCTGAGCGGTATCACATTGCCTGACTGGTCTTCGTCGTCCTTTAAGTACACATTATTTCAAAGTTACTCTCGGTTTTCTTTAATCAAACTCTCAACTGAATATGACGTAGTAGCTACTTTACTTTTCCACAACAATCAGAACGACAAAAATGAATCCTTTAATGTCTTGTTGATAGCAAAGGTAAAATCTGTCTTACTACATTCATTTAACAGAGGATGAAGAAATTATCCGAATTTTTGTTTGTAATCTTACTTCGTTGCAGTACACATGATACTATACTGAAGAGTTGTAAATACAATACGATATATGCTGCAAGTCTGTTTGAATGAAACTTTACAGTAGACATGAAGAAATCTTTATGCAATTTACCATTTGTTGATCACGCGGTTGTTTCGTTTCTTTGAGATTGTCTTCATCCTTTCTGAGGGGTATCATATTGTCTGTCTGGTCTTCGTCGTCCTTTAAGTACACATTATTTTAAAGTTACTCTCGGGTTTCATTAATGCAACTTTCAATTGAATTTGAAATAGAAGCTTCTTTATTATTATCCGAATTTTTGTTTGAAAACTCACGTCGTTGCATTACACATGATACTATACTGAAGTGTTGTAAAAATAATAGGATGCTGCAAGTCGGTTTGAATGAAACTTTACAGTTGACATTTATAAAGAAATCTTTATGCAATTTACCATTGGTTGATCACGCGGTTGTTTCGTTTCTTTGAGATTGTCTTCATCCTTTCTGAGCAGTATCACATTGCCTGGCTGGTCTTCGTCGTCCTTTAAGTACATATTATTTCAAAGTTACTCTCGGTTTTCTTTAATCAAACTCTCAACTGCATATGACATAGTAGATTCTTTACTTTCCACGACAATCAGAAACGACAAAAATGAATCCTTTAATGTCTTGTTGATAGCAAAGGTAAAATCTGTCTTACTACATTCATTTAACAGAGGATGAAGAAATTATCCGAATTTTTGTTTGAAAACTTACGTCGTTGCAGTACACATAATAATATACTGAAGTGTTGTAAATACAATACGATGTTACAATGCACAACAACGTATCTTTAATTAACTGTAAGGATATGCAGTTAAAGATACCGTTCTTCATAAATGTGTAGAGGGTTTTATGATCTAGCATTTGGGAAAATAAGACAAATGTATTTTTATCCGGATCAATCACTCATTTTAGCACGAACTTATAAATGATGTAACTACTAATCTTAAATCAGTAGGAGGACGTTTGCGTTTGTGGAGAAATAGACATTGCGTAAGCCTACTCATCTTTCTCCCTGAGCCCCCACTTTTTGTGTGCTACTTTTTCGACGTCCAATCTAATACTTTCTTTCGACACATCGATACTATCATTTATCTTTGCATCCTCAGCTACTTCTTCAATTCCGCAAATAAAAAAAAATATTTTACTTATCAAGAATATGAACGTAAGAGTCTGGTTTGCTACTCCCTTAAAATATTTGCACCATCTCAGAACATACTCGATTTCACACTGGCTTTCTTGCCATTTGCGATGTATTATACACAAAAATCCCCTGATATATACATATGTACCATGTGATGTTTGCTGAAAGAAAGTTATTGAATATTTGCTTCCTGTAAGGCTACATGACTTAATGTTACCTCTTATGTTACCGATTCCTTCCGACAAACTGATCTCAGCATTTTTCTCTGTTTCCTCAAATTCTTAGTTAAGCTTCCAAATTAAAAAAGACATTTGATTATGTAGGACTAAGTGTAGTTTGTCGTTATGGCATCCCCGTCATTGGAGAATATACTCGTTTATTCGTTTATTGTCGTGACTTTATAAGCCATATTTAAGGAAATTTCTACGGTTATAATCCAGTAAATTATTTGCGGATACGTTTCAATGATGATAGTATTAACAGTTTTCAAAATAGGCATATGAGGTGTAGAGGGGTCTGAGGGTCAGCAGGCCCGAGCTAAAATGTTGAATACAGGACAAAACGTCATACTCAGAGCAAATATTTTGCCAAAATTTCAAGGCAAGTATCCTTTCTACCTTTGTGAAATGTCTTCCCAAAATTTTTATACTTTTCACAATATCCTGTCTTGGGCAATTTTTTTACATTGTTTGCAATATATTACACTAACGAAACAGTAGCCAATTTTTAATATTCAGTCTCTATACTGTTAACCTATTAGTTGGGAGCTTGCATAATATTTTACAGTAAATTTGTCATTACACTATTCAGCAATCAGTACACAGAGCTATATTAAGTGAATATGTTTAAAGTGACAATATTTGTAACAGATTAATAAATACTATGATGGATTTTTATGGTCGTGAATTATCCAGATTTAGATTATTGTAGAAGGAACTAATAGCCAGCTTTATGACCATGCCCAACAGCTACCTGAGAGATAGGGAATGGTCAGAAGGAATCTAACCGCTATTAGTAAAGATTACCAGTTATCCAAGTTAGTCTCCTTAAAATTTAAAAATATGAATAACTTAAGGAGGTGCGTAACAAGGGGCATTCCCAACAAACGCAAACAAGAAAAAAGAGAAAGAAGAAAAACAGAAAGAAACGACACGAACTAAAGAAACAAGAAAAAGGAAAAGGGTAAAACGAAGTGTCAAAAATGAAAAAAGAATACGGAAAAAAGGAAAAGGTGAAAAACACTAACATCGCAAGCCCTACCATTTATATTTTAAAATGGTCGTGTAGAAAGAGTTCATCTTGACTCTAGTGGCGTCAACATGAAAGAGCAATGAGGCACGAGCACCGAATGAATTTTCGACCAAACGTTTAAAATGAGGGGCAGTCGTTTAAAGATTTTTTCTGTCGGGGTAACTTTTCGAATGAATGATGAATGTCTCCTTAGTCTACTGTAAATGTTTCCACAACAAATTATTGGTCAACCAGTCAGGCTTCAGTTGAAGAGCTTCAAGGTTTTAATGTATTCGTTTAGCATCGTCTCAAACGTATTTGCATAATTTAGTTGTTAAAATTTTGCAATTGCTCTTATTTCGTTGTGCATAGGCGTGAGTAAGGAGGAACGCAGGGTCGCCAGCATAAGCAGGAAATTTCTTTTCCGATCTTCAGTGAGTTTTGCGAAGACCAGGAAGCTGTTTTGGACCTCCCAGTGTAACGGTTTCCTGGAAAGACGTACTTTTAGAGCCAGGAAGCCAAAAGGGCTAACTTGGGACTTCTTGAGGCCTGAATATAACTTTAGTACTGTAGTTTCTAGTAAACACAGTTTCATTGTGAATTCACTGTGCTGAAATTTAGTTATTAAAACTGAAATGAAGGGCAAAGAGCTAACATATTGATATCATTATGAAATGGTTGTAAAACAGATTCTTCCCTTTAATTTGGGGTTTTACATGTCACGCCCACACACACTGCAACTCATCGTAGGTACGGTGAAAGATGCCAAATACAAGCCACTCATTAAGGTTGGGTACGTCCAAACCGGCTATGGAAACTAGTTGTGAAAAATGCTTTTCACGATTAGTACCAAAAAGGCAGGAATGGCAAATTTATAGAAGTTCAAGCCTCACGCTCAGACTGTGTGGGGAGAGGGTTCCAAGCTTCATGATGAGATGGTTTTAGCGAACACGGTCGGAACCTCCACACGAGATGGCCGCTGTGACCATTAAGTCACGATTCGACCAGGCTGACGGGGGACTGAAGTATGTTGCCACAGGGAACCCCGGGAGGTTCTTATTGATGGACCTCAGGTGCCCAGTGACTCGGCAAGGCGGCGTTTGTTTTCTCTCACTTACAGTATATTACAGCGTTTACATACGAGGACGAAAACAACATTTGCAGAAGTACGGTCAAGGGCTGGCTGATGTTAAATTGGTTGTTGCTAGGGCCCATAATGGAGGATTTTGTCATTGTCAACCACTGGGGAAGTACTGCATCTCCCGCGGTTGCAAGAGAAAATTCCTGGGGGTTTGACACTACGGTGTGAGGCTAGGAGACACGAAACAAGTGTTTTGAAAAGTTTTTTTAATTGTAAATGCAAAGATGGGGTCGGCAAAATAGTCACATGTGGAGGAATCATGACAAACGGTCTCTGCATTTCTGTAAATTGTACGTACAATGGGAGTTATAGATGGATGATAGGATAGGACAAATGGAATACGTTTGATGGGTTTGCAGTAGGCTTTAGGTAAGGGCAGAGGCTCTATCGATTCCTAGTATTCAATTTAGGGCATTGAAGAGCACTCGGCGTGTACTGGCTTTTGTCAAAAAATGAAAAATCTGCTAGAAAAACGTTGGCGAAATCCTGGACGTCAGAACAAATCTGTCTGGTCCGTAAGAGATGATAGTAGGAAATTGAACTGGTATATGATCTGGAATGGTTGGTTGGTTGGTACATAAGGTAGTTGTAATATTCAATGAGCGTCAAAGTATTACATGGCATTTTTGAAATGTGTTGGCCAATTAAAAGTATTAATGTGTTAAAAGTTTGGGCAAAACTCCAAGACGTTTCGGTTTTAAACCCTTCATCAGGTGGCAAAAAGTGCAACTGATCGTTGTCACGATCAAACCAGGGAGTTGTTATCCGAATGGAGATAGCACGGGAAGTTTAATTTATGCTAATATTTTAAGATATAAGTGTTAAAATATTACCAAATATTAGCTGGGGATAAGGTTTATAAGGACGTATGCCCGTTATTTAATGCTTTCAACTTAAATTCTTTCTCCTTGCTACATCATTCACCTCTAGTATTACTTTTACAAGGGGCTTAAATTGAATTATGCTTTGATGTGTAGGTTGTATACCGTACCGCCATCATAGTAATGACGGGGTATTTAAACTCAAAACGGCTGTTAAATAAAACTAGGCTATATCAATACAAATGCCCCACTCCATCTAAAGAGACCATATGCAAATGAGCTAAAGAGGAAAAAGCCTCATTCTTTTACTGCATTCTGAAAAGTTTCCTCACGTTTCCTAAAATAACTGGACATAAATCCATGTTCACAATTTTACATAAAATCAAGCTGATGGTGTCTCATTTGCGATATCAATATCAAGTCATTTCCGATATCAAGCAATACCAGAAAGAAAAGTTATTTTTCAAGCGCCTGGCAATGCTATGGCAATGGGTAAAATCGGCATAGTTCTATTCCAAATGTAGCAGACGACAAATCTCTTTGTTTAACTTTCTACTCCAGCTTAGTCCTTATATAGAAATCTTAAGAGCAAGATAATCGAATGATTACTAGATGACCCTTTAATGTGCAAACCGTACTTCAAAGGAAGTTTTGGCGAGCTACCTCCATTCGGATAACAACTCCCTGATGCAATCACGCTGGCGATTGTGTGTGTATGTGTGTCTGTATGTGTGTTTGTGACGTTTGGCTTGAAGCACGATATCCCAAGATAGTAGTAATGGATAACTTTCATACTTGGAATATATAATTATTATATTGAGAGGATGATCCCTACTGTTTTGGTGGAGGTCAAAGGTCATGTGAGATCAACAAAGGTCAAACACCGACAACCTTATAAACACGATATCCTTAGGTAGGAGGCATGGATGCTTTTCATATGTGGCATGTGGGTGAGTTATAGTCAGAAAAGATTAAAGGTTTTCTGAGGTGAAAATAAGAAATTCTTAAAAACTTTGTGAACACGATATTTCAAGATAGCAATGATTGGAAATTTTATACTTAGTGTATAAATTTATCATGTTGAGAGAAAGCCCTAGTGTTTTCTGTGGAAGTCAGAGGCCATTTGAGGTCATCTGAGGTCAAAACCGAAAACTTGAAAAAACACGAAATTTCAAGACAGGGATGATGGACACTTTTCATACTTGGTATACAGATGTCTATCTTCAAAAGAGAGAGAGATCCTATGAGTTTGTTGGAGGTCGAAGATTATATGAGGTCATCAGATCTGAAACTACGAAAACATCGTAAACTAAATAGTGGGGTGGTACCTCCAAATTTTTCCCGCGTTTTGTGACCAACGAAAAGTTATGACCGAATTTTATTCCATTCCAAAAATAAAGTTATAGGGGGAATTTTTTTCACAAGCATAACTATTTCAGTAATAATTCGAATTTGTTTATCGTAATTATGGACACGTGTAAAAGATGTTGTGACTATAGTATAATTAGAAATACCATACACTTAACGAGTTCTTTGATTTTTTGCACACACATGGCCCGGGCTCGAATTCCTCTACTAGACACTATATTTTATTTTTGATTGATTTGCTGAAGGCAAAAAGGAACCAATGCAGTCACGATGTCGTGTGTATCATTAAATGAAATGTCCATTAGCCAGGATTGAGAAAACCTCTGACCACCACTAATACTCCTAGAAAATAATCTGTGCAGCTCAGTTTCCTGACAGGTATGAACTATGAACCTCTTTCTTAAATGTTGAAAGTCACTCATGCATGACACAATAAACGCTGTGCTTGGTCTGAATAGAAGAGCCTCCCCCAACCAGTGAGAAACGTTATGAGGAGGAAACCACTAAGCAAACAAATCAGTAAGGTGGCATAATCCTAATTCCCCGAGTTGTGCCAGATACGTTTAGAGAGAGTAATGGGAAATACCTGTCATGCTGTGTGGGCATGAAAGCTTGTATATGTGTGAGTGTGTGTGTGTGTGTGTGTTTGTGATACTTGGCTTGTAAACACGAAGCTCAAGATAGGAATGATGAATACTTTTCATACTTGGGATATGGATATACCATATTAGGAAAAAGAACCCTACTGCTTTTGGTGGTGGTCAGAGTTCATGTTAGGTCAACAGAGGTCAAAAACTAAAAACTTTGTAAACAAAATATCTCAAAGTAGAAAGCATGGACACTTCCATACTTGGCATGTGGATGCGTTATAGTCAGACAATGAACCCTTTTGTTTTTGGTAGAGGTCAAGGGTTATCTGAGGTCACGGAAGGTAAAACGTCAAAAACCTTGGGTATTGCTTGCAAAACACGATATTTCAAGGTAGGGATGATAGCTACTCTTTATACTTGGTATATAGAAATATCATATAAAGAGAAAGAACCCCATTTCTTTGGTGGAGTTTAGAGATCATGCCAGGTCAGCAAAGGTTAAGATCAAAAGACTTTGTAAACACGGTATCTCAAGGAAGGAAGCATAGACACTTTTATACTTAGCTTGTGTATGCCTTATAATCGAAAAATGAACCTCTGAGGTCACTGAAGGTAAACTTCAAAAACATTGGAACTTGCTGGTAAACACGATGTCTCAAGATAGGAATGATCGCTACTTTCCATACTTGATTTATGGATTTATCATATTGAGAGAAAGAACCTCGTTGGTTTTGATGGAGATCAGAGGCCATGTCAGGTTGCCAGAGGTCAAACATAAAAACCCTGTAAACATGGGCGTCCGGAGGGGAGGATAAGGGGGCAAGTCTGGAAAATCAAAACCTTGAAAAAAGTAAAACTAAAAATAAAAAATAACATCAACATCATTTTTTATGATATCGCTAGAAAATTCTCAGAACATGAATTTTCAAAATAGAAAACGATTAGATACAACTTACAAGGCCTGGGAAGTGCCATTTTCAGCGATCTGGGGGGCATTTCGGCCAAAATTTTCTTGGCGCTACACGCCAAACTGTGGTGGCGCTACGTGTAGATAGTTTGCCAACAGTCCCCCCCCCCCCGGAAAGTTCCTGGCTACACCACCTGTAAAAGGCGCCAACATTAAGCAATTAAGCTCTTTTCGAGAATTAAGTGTTTCCCCTGATTTTATCAAATAAAATTTTGCTCCCCCCCCCCAAAAAAAAAATTTCTGCTGACGTCCAGACCTGTAAATAGGATATCTCAAGGTAGGAAAAATGGATACTCTTCATACCTGTCATGTGGATGTTTCATAGTCAGAAGATGACCCTATTGTTTTTGTTAGAGGTAAAAGGTCAGGCGAGGTTACCAGAGGGAAAAAACTGAAATCCTTGTTAACACGATATCTTTACTTTTGGAATGGTGTGTAATTTTCATACTTGGCATATAATTTTATCATATTAAGAGGAAGAAAAGTTGGAGGTTGGAGGTCATGGAAGGTTACCAGAAGTCAAAGACTGAATCCTCTCTAAACACAATATACTAACGTAGGAAGTGTAAAAACATTTGGCTCGTAGATGCGTTATAGTCAGAAGGTGAACGTTATTCTTTTGATAGAGGCCAAAGGTTATACGAGGTCTCTGGAGGTGAAACAGCAAAGACCTTGAAAATTGCTGGTAAATGCAATAGCTCAAGATGCAACGGTTAATATTCTTTCGGCAAAGAATCACTAAGCTTGTGGGCTTCCTAGTTTTTATTCAATATTGGGTGGAGGTTTAAAGGTCATGTGAGGTCAGCAGAGGTCAAATTGTGAGAAAATTGTAGGAAATGATATAGTCAAGAAGTACAAAGTTGAGGGGTGAACCTCAAGGTAACAAAGTACCACCTTTCGTCAATCAATCTCTAAGCCCATGAGTTTTCCAGTTCATACAACCGTCCGCACAATTCTGATATCACAACTTGGCTTTCATCTGATCAAACTACTGATGGAAGGGTGTAAGAGTTCAAAGTTTAGGAAAGTCCCCCTCCGTACTTATGCACAGGCTTTACTTTTTTCGGTCATTTAATTGACATTTCAACATCTGAAATTCTGAAGAATTGCTAGATATATATTCGGTTCGCAGCTTTGTCAAAGATAACACCTTTTTGCATCTAATTCAACTAACAGTAACAAACATTTCCCCAAAAGAAGGGGATGTCATCTTTCTATTGAATCATCCCAAAAAGTAAAAGCATTCACTAAATTATAAGAATTGTTCAGCATATTATCAACTCTAAGCTTGCCAAAGATATCGCAACTCTCCATCTAAGCCACCTTAAGTGAGCAACAAATCTCACAGGGTGGGAAAAAATCCAGCAATCCTTGCAAGGATATTAAAATGGAAGGACCGGACCTGGTGCCAACTGAACTACACTAGGTACGTAATTCACTCTGCTTTCTTCTTTAAGAAAAGTAGTTTTTTCTAGGTCATAGACACACATGAGAAAATTAATATAATAGGACTGGTGTATATGTAATGCCTCTTCTGAGCACATAAGTTTCTCAAAGAAGATTGACACCCTTCGTCTTAAGGTAACACACCACCAATTATACCTCCATTGACTTACACACTAATTTTGGTCCGTTTCCCCGTGGACCCATGTGGAAGTTTTCAACGTGCACAAGCTACCCCTCATATGAAAGCTCAAGAGTAGGTCTTTCACAATAATTTCAAATTTGTGCACCATGACCTGAATTCCTGTACCATGTACTTCAGTACCTACAGCTACTCCACATGGGCCACAGAGTCCTACGCAAAGCTATCCAACCGAAGCGAAATATCATAAAAGTTAGCTTTACATTTTGTTATATAACTACGACTTCTAAAGCCTGAAAGTGTCTTTTTGGCTATGTGGTAGCCATTTTGGGAAAAAAATATTCCTGAAACTTTACGGGCAAACTAGCGGTGGTTCTCCGCTCCTAGTTTTCCCTGAACAGCTAACAAAGCATTGTTTTCTCCTAAACCCCCACTCCCTAACACCCACTTTTCGCAACTTGGCACCGCCCTTGAAGTCCCGAACAGACGCCTTCCAGGGATATTTGCACACTCTATTGGCGCCTGCCGACCGTAGACGCATCATTTCATTACCATTCTTGGTAAAAACATTTCTTCGTTTCCAGTAACATACTTACCTTTTGAAAATTCTTTGGCTTTTGATTTTTACGTCGAAAGTAAAAAAGGACAAGACATATGGAAATTATCAGCACGGCGGTCACTGGTAATATCACAGCTACGGGTCTCAAGTGCTTGGTAATGCACGCTTCAAAGAAAACAATAATGTACATGTCGTGTCATGAAATAGAATTGACATCCTAAGAATGAAGTATTGATTACTTTTCAAATCATCTTTCATAATTTTATTTGATTGTATCATATGGAAACGTCTTGAAATGAATGTTGGCTAACAGTAAAATTGTTCAGTATCCGAGAAACTTCCTAAAATACAATTACTTGATCGAAAGCCCTAGTAAAGGAAAATGTTAGCAAATGATCATTCTGTCTTTTAAAGGAAGACTTACAGTAGGAAAATTAGTGTTAGGGAGTGTTGTAAGGAGAACAAAAACTACGCAAAGCTTGCATTGAAGATTTGTTTTTCTTAATATCTCCATTTGCTTTAAGTAAAAGCTTAAACAAAGGTGAAAATTCAAAATTTAATCAAAAGAAAGTGCCGATTACCTGTTTGAATTGTTATTGTTTTATCTAAGACAATCTGTAATCGTTTTGGACCATTTGTAAAACACGTCACGTTTTGTACCATGCCGCATTCTTGTGGATGTAGTACTACCGTTGCCATGACATCAAAGGTCTGTCCATCTCTTGCTCTTTTTACTTGTGTGATCACGTTTGTGTCCTTTGAAAAATAATTGCCCTCCATACCAAGATCAAGCTTTGGATAAACACCCTTAACAGTACAGGATATTGATAAAAGGTTGTTCACAGCTTGCAAAGATATTGCGCAATGTCTATTTTCCAAAGGACAACCATCAGCAACAATGAAAGGTGGAGTGGGAGGCACTTGTAATAAAAGGAAAGAAGAAAATTAATGCTAAGATGATCGTTAATGGGTTTAATATATTATAAGAAAAACATTGCAGTAACTATTTAGCATTTCCTTTAAAAATCGGACAGTGATCAGCTATTGTGACGTAGGCATTACACGAACGAAATCAATTTCAAAATTTAAGGAACTCTGATCACCCAGTTTAACATCCCATAGTAATTCTCTACAGTTTACCAGTTCACTCTTTCAAAACACCGTGTGTTCTTTAATTCTGAACTACTAAAATTTGCATTGTCGAAATGATGAAGTTGGAGCTTCTAAATATAAACCTAAAATTGTGGCTAAGGAATGATTAAATCTGCTTTGAACGTTGTGAATAAAAGCTTTATAAATCTCGTCGAACACTTGAAGTGGTGGAGTCAGTTTTTCTGTTCTCATCCCACTCTCCCCTCTCCCCAGCTAGCAGTACTGCTAGTCTTTTGATCCAACTGTGACCCTCTTTGAGCACATTATAAATGGAGCAAACATGGGGCATGAAAATACTTAAGTTTCTTGCCCTTTGGTTTACCCTTCACAGTGGTTTTTATGAACACTGTCAGGTGTCGAAAGACCACCGACTCTGCATTAATAGCACAATATTTTTTCAGAATGTATTTCGGTGCTCTCCAATGCTTCTTCTTGTCATCAACATTTTGCACATCTTACACAAATATCCCGAAACTAATTTAACACCCAAGCCGACCGTCTAGTCATTCAACATCCCTATTCAGCCAGAGCCTCCCTTCCTCAAATTGACCAAATGTTTGTTGAATGCTTTGCTCAACAATAGATGAGATTATTTCTTACTCCAATGTGATGTATAGTATACACAACGTTATAAATATCCTCTCATTGGTCGACCAGTGAGAGACCCTCACAGGGTGATATTCAGTGGAGTACAGAGATGCTGCTTTCATGCAAGTATTCTCTTCGTTTTCAGTGGTGTATTGATAGACTCATTCATGTTTACAAACAAATGACGTCACGGTTGGTTGGCATAAGCTGATAAGGTGCGCTTATGCTGTCGTCTAAATGAAAAGTAGATTCTATTAAGTGTACTTTTTGCGTGCAATTATGCAAGCTTTTACTTGCAAAAAACGCATGTGTTGTTGCGCATGCTCTATACCAATCAGTGCTAACCAGTGACGTAACCGTGAAAGGTCTAACAGTTAAGAACGTCTTCATTAGGAATTCTCAAGCTTCATGAGACGGTTTATTGTTATGTCCTTTGCTAAAACCTGGTGGTCAGTCAAAAGTTGCATTTTTAAGTAAAATATTGCAAAATATCACCCGAGTTTTCGGAGCTCAAACCAGATTGATGGCGGTATCCCTGCGCCCCATTAAAGATCCTAGACCAATCTGATTTTGAAACTTCAAAAGACCCTTTCATAATGTAAATGACTCGAGCATTTTTCTGTAATTAGAGCAGTTTGTCTTACCCTGTATGGTTACTTCATTCTCCACTGAGTAATACTGTCTATCGTTGGTTGAAACACAGGTGTATAATCCTTGTGATGCAAACTTCATTCTGTCCACGACAATAGATCCTTCCGGAGAAATCCTCCAGTCTGAGGAGAAATTGCTTAAATACTTCTCCATACCATTTATGTAAAGCACTCGAGCTTCTGAGTAACCTTTACGAAGCTCCTTCCAAAGAAGCAACTGATTTCTTCCAGCCTTTGAGCAACAAACTTCAACACTAGTGTTTATCAAATGAAAGGTTTCAGTTCTGTTCGCTTGGACTAGCGACTGCCATTTAATTTCATTTGAATAAACTACCGCCGTACTTTCCATGGTAACAGAATTTAAAGCCGGGCTAGATACGCGACAAATAAATGCTATTAATGGTCCATTTATCAAGTTAGTTACGTCGAGATTTAGGACTGATGAAAAAGTCCACTTCCCGTCTTTAGAAATAGAAGGATGTTGTCTAATTAACTCTACTCCTTCATGAGACTGCCTGTACCATGTCATCTGTACTGCTGGTCTATTTTGATGAAAGGTGCATGTCAAATTAGAAACTTCGTTCGAGTCGACAAGGCATATATTGTCTCCATCACAGACACTTACACTTGGAAACCTTTGATGGGACAATACTGGTAAGGAAATAAAACATTTGCAGTAATTTTTTAAACGACTTTACATCTACTGATAGTCTCAATACAGATGGTGAAGATGACACTCTCAATGAAATTCTTTAATGAATACTTACATTGTGCAGGAAATAATATGTTACATATCTTTGTGTTGCTTCATAAATGCTGTTTCACATATTTCATACTCTCACATTTCACATTTCTATTGAACTGCTGACTTTACTAATTACAAACAAATTAAAATCAAACTCTGATTGCAAAATGGTAACCCCAGTCCTGGTTTATTCTAATTATCTAATTAGACCTTATCGTGTCATCTCCTAACCTCTGGAGAATAACTGAGGTTCATGAATCTACATGTTACAGATTATCTGTTCGGTAGTTCGCAAAGGTAGTGTAAATTAAAGATAAGGTTTACTGTTAACTCTCAACAGCCAGCAGTGCACTGATTGGCTATATTATTAGCTTTGGCTACTACATTTCTCGGTATTTGCAGGGCATTGGGGATACTGGAATCGAAGCTGGTTCTGTCCAGAGGGTGCTGAACTAGAAACTGGCCCAGAATTGAGGCCACTGATATCGGATGATTCGTAATCTAAGGAGGGTGGGGTCAAATTCAGCCTGTCACGTTACCCTTGGTAACACTGGTAGTAACAATACAAACAGGAATTCTCGGGCAGCCTACTAATACTGGTAGCTTCACTTGTTTGTCATTGCTCATTAGATTCCAGTCACACGTACATATTCTCGTCATTTGATTATCATTTTGTATCGAATTACTAGTGTTTGCCTATGTAACCGCAAAAACTTATCATTCACCAATGATGGAAATTTCAAGTTTGTAGTATAAATCGGTCATCATTCGGTAGGCTATGAGTAACCACCTCTTGTTGTATCATGTTGTTGAACGATGCTACGTGGATTGTTAACGTGAGGAAATCATCCGTTTACCATTGTAACGCTCCGGTGATTTACTAGCAGACTTGTAGTTGAGTACAAATTGAGAGTACGAGTACGAATACATACCCCAGAGTACGAATATGAGTACGATTACACGATGCATGAGCAAGAGTACGAGTACACAATTTCGTGAGGGCAAGAGTACGAGTACTAGTACAAAACACCGGAGTACAAGTTGGTTTCTAAATATGCCATTTTTTCGGCGCTCTCCTCGCGCGCTTTTCGAAACTGCTCATACATTATTACTTCATACGTAAATAAGAGGAAATAGCCATATTGTGATAATTCTGGTCTGAATAGTCCTGTACATTCAATGTCATTTAAAGAAAGTGGATGAACATTCTATTGCCTACAATTTTTTTACAAAATCCAAATTTCCCGGGGCTCCGCCACGGTTTCTTACCTGGGCTTTCCCTTAGACTCCACGAAAACCTGTTTAGCACCCTTTGTCTGCACCCTGTGGGGAAAGCTTGTTATGCTCTCGCTGTCGGCGGCCGGCGAGTGGATTAAGAATATCAAAAGGGACCGTCAGGGGAAAAGGTTCCCCACCTTAAAAAGTACCTTAAAAAGTGGAAGCATTCTCTGAGTCAACCTCTGTTGGGAGGCAGGGTTGCTAGTTTGATAAAATTGAATTTTAGGCCAATTGATTAAACAAATTAGAATAATAAATTGAAGTAAATTTATGATGGAATAATTGAAATAAAATGCAGCGGTTAATATGAAGGATAATTTTTGTACTCGAGTACAGACATGTCGAGTACGTTTACGAGTACGAGTACGGGGATCCAGAGTACGATTACGAGTACGAATACGCGGTACCGGTGTACGAGTACGAGCACTGAGGCCAGGTACTCGAGTACGAGTACAGAAATTTTTTCCTCGAGTACGAGTACGTACTCGAGTACTACAAGTCTGTTTACAAGTACGAGAGACAAACGTAGTTGCGTCTTTGCATGTGTGATTAGAAATGGCAAACAAGACGATCATAATAAAGCATTCATGGGACTTCGACAGTCAGGATCAAGGATTCTAGGACCATGATCGAATGACAAGAATTATGCAGTTCGTCCTAGGTTTTATTTGCAAGAGAGACAAAAGACTTACCAGGAGAACTGTTAAATCTCCTGGTGATCACAAGAAAGTGATAAGACGGTTATTTATCCTTAAGGCTATTGCATAATGTAAATGAAAATTTTTTAAGTTTGATCCTGGCAGTCAGTGCAAACTACTTACTTGATGTCACAAGTTCTACGAAATTCTCCGTCACCAGATAATTTGTATTTACATGAACCGCCTTGAAGTTTCGTGTGTTGTAGTTTGTAACGTTGAATATCATTAATGATCCATCATCAAGGATGTCAAAATTTCCATCCAAGTATCCAGGACCAGATATGGCAACATCACCACCCTCAACAGCGTCTAATTTAATCTGCAATTCGTATGTAGAGTTAATTAACTCATACCAATACAATCCGACTGTATCTTCTTCGAACTTGCATTTCAAAGGTCCATCCCGTCCATACTCAACGAACTGTGGAGTTTCACATGTGGAATGAACGTCTAAAAAGAAAGCACATGTAACAGTATGAAAATTCTCGTGCGTCTTGTAAGTCAAACATTTGTTGATGTACAATAACCTTGTATAGAATGGCGAACCAACTTTAAAAAGATTCTCTGAAAGACACTAAATTGCGTAGGTACTTGATTTTATATAAAGCTCAAACCTTAGTCTAACTTGACAAAGAGAATCAAATGAAATCTATTTGGCTGGAAGGTGAAGAATCAAATTGGTAAACTCTTCTGTAGTCATGGCTTAATTTGAAAGCAATAAGAGAGACTGCAATGTTATGGAAGTGCTGAAACTTTATGAATCTTGTGTTAAGACTTACAAATTTATAAGGGTATAAAGCCCAGATTTTACCGTTCAATGCAGACGTTAGAAGAAGGACTATTGTGATGAATGCAGCCATGGCACCTTGACCTGTCTTCAGTAACACTAGTTTCTGCAAGAGTGCGGTGAAACATCTTTACATGTACAGATAATGCAGATGTTATTTTTCCTACAATTTTGTAGCCAATAAAAAACTTATCGTTAACCACCACATTACCATAACCCCAATCTTAAAGGTGGTAAGCTTTATTGCCTATTCAACAAACACACAGAAATATTACAAAGGTGGTTGATAAGTCGGTTTTTTGTTCGTCTTGGCACATTTTTTTCCAAACTTCAACCAAGGTCTCTTTTGATATTAACTTGATCTCGTAACTTCCAATTTGATTAATAGACGAGAGCACTGTTTACAACTGTGAAAACATTTTCCTACACAATGTCGAACATGCAATGCAAAATATGTAGATTTCTTCCCCCACCTCGGCGAGGGTGGAATACAAACCTTTACATTTTGTAGTACCTTCCAGGTAAAGCTTTGCCTTGCTTTTCAGAATGATATTAGAACACACTTTTACTCACCGATTTTAACCACTTGAATCTTTGACTTAACCGGGAAGTTGAGGATAACAAAGTAATATATAACATATCCTAAGACAGATCTCTGATCCTTGGGTCTGAACGTTGTGAATTAGACATTGTTAATAATCTAGCCTAGATGCTTATATGTGAAAATGGCAGACACTATCTCAACCTCCCTTTCCCTCCCACTTGAGCAAAGTCCAAAAATTGGTTTAAATATTAACTCGAATGAATGTCGCAGCCAAGGTGCCAATGAAAATGCGACTAACTGCCTAACATTTGTCCAAAATTTTCTGCCGACTTTGTTGTAATTATTACTCAAGTTGTATCCCTATTGCATAGAGATAATTCATGGTTTTTCCGAATACTGCTACCCGCATCACGTTTGCATTGCGTCACGTAGGTCATTCCAAAATCTAGATACAACATGTAAAACCACACCCCAGTTACACTGGATTACAGGAATCTTGCAAGTGTTCAATAAACCAAACATGTGAGCATGGAATGTCTTACGTTTAGATGACATAAAACTAATGTTTACAGCATATCTTTGTATATTCATCGACAAGGATGTGATACCAGAGAATTATGCAAAGCATGTACACAGGAAAATTTTAACCTTGCTTATGAACTTGGTCAATTGAAAGTGCAACACTTACCTCTAAGAAGATTATGCACAGATTAACATTAAGCACTGCCTCTGCCTCTATGCAACATCCGTGTAACAATTTACCATATCTGCACATGTATGTTATATTGCTCCTCTTACATGAAGCACTCTGAGGTACGCGATTCAACACACATTACTTTCTGCTACTTACTTACAGCTGATCAAAGTCCGTGATAACGTTTATTACAAAATATCTACAAAAAAGACAAAAAGTTCATGGGACTTTGAACGCTTACCAAATATTAACTGGTCGTTTTACGACTTGCTTATTTATGTGCTTCATCAATTTGGGGCACTGCGTTAGCATCAGGTGAAGAGCTACATAGGTATTAAAATAAGAACAATATCGAACTTAAACAAATTACAAGAGATAGTGCAGGTACAAAGAACATCCGATCGAGTAGGATAACAGATCGAATTGGCGTATCCATTCGTCTGTTCTTTTCAACATACCAAAGAATATAATCTTGAAGGGTCTTGGTACCAGCTTTCCAAAATGATAGTTTGTGGAGTGTTTTATTAGTACTCATGAGACTGTAGAAAAATTAAAGCCCCATTTCAATTATTTAGTAAATGCCGACAGGTATTTGACTGCTTTGTCGTTTTATCATTGGTACAGAGACATATGGACAGACGTTTTTCGTTAACGTCAATTCGCTATATTCATTCTGGAGGTCACAGCTCATGCGTAAAATGTGTGTCAGATGTATACCTACAGCACATGAAGCTAGTGTCACGAGGCACTCTGGTATGGTGCAACATGCAGGTTCGTAATAGTCAACTATTTCTTTGGGAATGCTACTCTCGTGGTAAATCATTTACAGGCAAATTAAGCAAGGAAACACTCATGTACGAAGTTTATTGGTATGTTAAAAAAGAGGGAGCCCTCATATAAGGTCAATAGTGACAGATATGCATTCTCGCCTCCATTTTGGAATTCAAAAAAAGGCAAACATCATTTGGGAATATTAATCATTTACCTACTTTTCGTCAAAACTCATCAAAAGAATTAAGAAAGTAGCTGAAATGTTCATACATGATACCATTTATAATGTAAAATAATGGAAAAATCCGGCCATTTTAAATTCAAAAGTAGGTTGGGGATGCTCTTGAAGAAACAGGTATTTTAAGATTACTTCTATTTAAATCAGCACACCACAATTGACAAAATTAGTCAATAAAATCAATTTTGACAAGAACACCCGTTTCTGGCACATATATATATATATATATATCAATTGTTTTTCAACAATTTTAGGTAATTTGTGAGTGCTGATTCCAAACTCGATGGGTGCCAGTTGAACATTATTGAGCATTTCGCTGAAATGCCATGACTCAAAATGACCGCAAATCCTCTGTTTGACGTGAATTTCCTCTCTAGGTTTAAGCAAGTTCTAGAAATACTTAGCCAAACTATACTTTAAAGTGATGGATATGTGTAAAGAATATTTTCCGTTAATTATTTGACGGTCTGTTTCAGTGTACGTGACGTCGTGTGTGTACATTGCCTTACCAGTGATGTCGCAAAAGTCTACTTTGCCCTAGGGGGTTTATTCACACATGGTCAGTTTAACAGATGTAGCCAGTTTTGCATCAGGCGTGACCGTTAATGTCTGCATCAGTAAAGCTAGTTGTGATGAGCCTGATAGAGCACATAACAACACCTGAGGACAGTTGCGTAAAGTGGCGCACACAGGCCATGTTCATTGATGCAATAATATGTTGTATGATCTTAATAGCTGGCATGTACATTTGACCAGCTAATGCGTGACACTGGTGGTTTGAACAACTACTTGGGGTCAAGAAAGAAACTCATTTCCAGGTCCATGGGCTTCTTAATCCAGCCCTGTATTATCTGATATTTTATAAAAGAACATGTACAATGTGGGATGAATGGAAGTAATATCGGGGATGAGTTGAAAACTTTGGTGGCACTCATGTCAACATTAGAAATTATTTCAATTTTGAAATTCTTTACATTGCTTTCTATATTAATTTGGTAACATGCTTCTTTGCTGATACAAATGTCTCCTCCATAGATGCCAATGGATCAGGGGTATCACCAGGATTTGCCTGACGGGGGGGGGGGACCCTCAGACGGGGGACAAACCGAAGCCCCGTTAAAGATATGGTCGGAGAGATTGCGAAAGCAAAATGTTATCGAGCACGTATCACCTAAAAAAAATTTGGTCTTTATGATAGAAAATTTTAAAAAAGGGGGTTTCCTTCAGGAAAGTATGAAAATGAATTATCGTAGAATTGGGGGTTTATTGGAGAATCTGCGTTCCTTGATAGCAAGATCATGTAAACCGCTGGAGCGACTGTCACTGTCTCGAATAACCCGGTAACATGCTTCACCAAACCCATCAACATGCCCCGACGAAAACTGAAAAATTTCACCTACGGGGAGGCCAGTCTTCCCCCGCGACAATGACTTCTATCCCCACCTGAAGACACCGGGCCCCTGCAATCATATCTCCCAATTTAAATGTAACTGCAATACTATTACACATATCATTTCTGTAGTCATAAATAGAGAGTCACCACTTATCATTGCTTTTATCTCCAAGACTTTCAGAAGTCGATCCGTCTTCTTTCATGAAACTAATCGGGCACTGACATTCCTAATCCATCAATAACCCTCTGCCCATCGTAATCAAGTCACCAACATGCTGTCTGATATGCAACTTGACATAGATGTTCTCTAAGCTTCTACTTGGATGTTTATTACCCTCATTGAGTATTATATAATTAGACTTAGTGTATGCGTACACTGATGTTAAAAAACAGCTTGGTGTGCTCCTTTACATCCAGGGATAATGAAGGGCTCACAAGAGAGCACGCCCCTCGCCGCCGGGTTACCCTCACTAAAGTCATTAATTGGCAGCCATTATGGAATTCAGTATAGCCTTCACAATTGACTCATGAGATTTTCTACTTACGAATAAGTTGTTGGTACCCTGGAATTTAAGAAATATCTTTTTTTAATTTTTCAATTTTCTCTTTCACTAATTGTCTGCAAATTTGCGGCATTCTTGTCAGAAGATGATACCAGTGTCATAAAATACCACCTTTAATGTTTCCCCTTTAAAGAGTTAAGTGATTAATCTCTTATGCACGAGCATGCAATACATATTTACCCTCCCTTGATGATAGCCCCTACCGCAGTTGTGTACAACCAAAGACTTCTGCAGGCCTCCCATAGCATTCCCTTTGCATGGTTCCAACCCCAACTCAATCTTACTTACAGAAGGTACAAGTGTGCCTGACGTTTGCTTGCCCCTCCTTTAATCTTTCAAGTTAACATTTGCTATTCCGGAACTTCAGTACTAACTTTAAATCTATGAACATCAGAGTGAGCTAGTCATATCTTTCAATAACCTAGTGCGCATTCTTTTACCATCAACCGGAAAGTTTAACGTGATTTTTATTTGAAGAGACGTTTGAAGTTGCATCGAGAACTATGTCTATTCTAAACTTTTGGAAAAGTGTAACAGCAGTCGACGCCCGGCCAAAACCTAACAAGATACTCATTTACATTAACCCTCAAACTAAAGAATCTTGTTACTAGTTACATACCACATAAACCATACTTTTCACTAAAAGGTCACTTTCAAGGTGATGGTGTTAATTCTGCAACAAAAAGTGCTAAAGAATTTCAGTGGAGATGATATGACAGCACAACTCCATAAATATCCGTAAAACACTGCACTGGTGTAGAAAGCTGTTCTCTACTGGGAACTGAACATCTACATCTCCGTAACTCCCGTTTGGAAAGCTTTTTGGGAATTGGATGGTTCATACATGCAATTTAGTGCTATTTTGTGCACATCGTGATAATCATTTGTTGATAAGTACGATTTTTATTGAAAAAGTTGGATCACTTTCGAAAAGTGGATAAATATGGGGTTTTGTCCTTGAAAAGAGCCCTCACCCGCCTACGAGAATGAAAGACTATCAATTTGTGTAAAGACCTGCTTTTTTAATGTTTCATGCCTAATTTCAAAATGTATTCCTAGACTTTGTTTTATGAGGCCCATAGTAACTAATTATTTGCCTTACTTGAAAAGAATTCAACCGATCAATTGTTTTTCTTTGTAGTATTTTGAATATGTCATCCAACAGTACGTAATGGGTTAAGTCTCACAACGGCTACACTCATTATCACTGATACTACCCAAAGGAGTAAGTTACAGAATGATGCTTTGTGAAGAAACCTTTAATAGTGCAACTGAAATTTGGAAGTGTTAATTAAATTTTAGTGCTAGCACGTTATATACGAAAAGTTACACTGTGAACAATAATTCATGAGATCAAAACAGGCTATAAGTCACAAAAGACTCTGTCCGGAAACTGCTTTCCACAAAACTGACTGTTGCAACTTTCAATATTTGAATCTAGCCACCACCTACTGAACGTCTACGTCCTTTATCATACTCTCCTCAGCTGATCATAAAAGTAGCCTGTTTGATTTTGCAAACAAAGTTATTTTACCACTTATTCTGAAGCCATGTTAGATCTATGAGGGACTTTCCTGGTTTTCCAAGTGGGTTACGAAACCCCCTTTAATTTCATTGCTGAGTCACCTTACTTTCACCCTTAAGTGTAGAAAATAATTGTAGAATTAATGATAATGGATGAAGTGGAACAAGGACTGGGGATTAATTAACTATTATCTCACAAACAATTAATGCAGCCTCCATCATGTCAATCGTGCCCAGTGCTTATTGCCCCTGTAGTAATATAAAGTCCTTCTAGCGGCCAGTAGCACGCTCCACTTGGATACGAAAATTTGCTACCAACGTTGTCTTTGAATTTTTCCTTCTGTAAACTAATTGGTCCTTGACGTAGTTCTAGTAAAAGGTGGTATTATTAATTTTATCTGGCCCTGAAGTAGCAATTCATGAATTTTTAATCCCCATTCAGTCGGTAGAATCTCACCTTCTCCCAACAGATCAATTATATTTGTAATATTTACCATTTGTCAGATGCTGAATCACCAACTGGCTTGGACAGAAACGAAATGATACCCTAGGGGTGATACCTACTAGAACCTTCAGAGTCGGGGAAGATTTAGATAAGATCAAACCATGATTATCTGAACGGCTAGTGAAGGTCTACAGATTATTTCTGTTTAGTCCATAATGCACCTAACACAACCGCCACAACCTTGAAAACTCAGACAGAGATGAAATGGTACCCCAAGGGTGATGCCTACTAAACCCTTCAGAGTAGTGGAAGATTTACTTTGGCAGCAAACATCATTTTTTGAAATTTTTAATGAAGTTCTAGTTTTAATTTCTGTTTAATCAGTAATGGACTTAACACATCCATCACAGCTTTGAAAGCGTGACGGATAGTATTTATAGATCTGTTGTCTACTCGGCCAATAATTAGGTGCTCAAGTTTATGGGCCAAGCATGGTATCAATATGGAAATTATCAGAGAAACTGTGGTGTGTGGTCTGGCTGATTAAGGTTTAGTCTCAATTCCATAAGTATAAGAAATTATTCATCTTCTAGAGATAAGAGTTTGACCAGGTCGTTCATGATTACGTAACTGATGTTGTTTTTAACTGCTTGAATGATTCATGCCTCTGTAGTATTGCATGTTAATTGCATGAGGTTTTAATTCATTAAGCACTCATTAGAAAAGGGAAAATGAAGGGAGACCTGTGTTCATTTTAATTAGGTCGGCAGAGGCAGATATGTCAGAAATAGAAAAAAGCAGACGTTTCTAATTTACAAATAGTTCCTAGGCCTCTTCGAGTTGTTTGCCAGTGTGGTGTATTATGTCCAAAATCTGCCTAAATCTTTCTTGCAGGCCTGTAGCCGTAGCCATGGCACATCGTATGCAAGTAAACTGATGACAATTACACAATTAATTTGGAGTGTAACCATGGCAATTGACATGAAAGACATTGTCCAGTTTGAGAGCTCTACATTTACCTTTGGAAGCAGTCTTCCTTGATTTTGAAGGAACGGTTCTGGAAGTCACACCTTTAGATGGCCTTTTCAATCATTGCTGGTGGGTTGTAATTGTTGTAGGTCTGTGTCATTGCCTGTTGGAGAATTTAAATAATCACACAATGCTTTTTTTCAGATCAACCCAATGTTTAGGCAAAGAAAAAGAAAAATACGTGTTGCACATACGATTTTTCAAAACAGGCAGGAAGCAAGCTTTTTATTGTCTCGTTTTAAGATGGCCTCTATTTGAAGTGTCTTCTAACAACCATTTGTGGCATTTCTCTATGCCAAACCAAATTGGCATCACCTCCAATATTAGCACAGGGCTGAAATATTGTTATCCCCACCCCCAATTATATGTTCATTGAGGACAACCATTTGGTTTGGATAGTGACAACCTGAGTATTACTCTAATTTCTGTCTCAATAATTTCATTTGTGATAGATTAGATGCATTTTTTCCTTTGTAAAAGTTAAATTACTCAATATTAATTACAATACTTATTTCATTAGAAGTGTTCACTTTGTATCGTGGATGGAAAATTAACATTGACAATGGATAAAAATATTTTTCATAAGAAGACGATCACCATAAGACATCCTGTAGAGCTCACTAAATTTTGGAGGCAAGAGAAATATGACTTTTATGTTTAATGTGTTGGAGTTTACCAACTATCATTGTTTTCTTGCAGTGTGTCAAATAGTTTTACATCATTTGCAATTTTCAAGCTCAAAAGTAGAAACCGCATTTGACAGCGAATTTAGTCCTATTTAATTTCTGCCTTTTGTAATCTACTTTTACTGTTTGCAAAGTTTACCCTCTAATTTGTAAGGAGGACAGTTAGAGGAAAGTAAACAACTTCATGGAAGAATTGCAGATACAGAACTTCTAATTGATGGAAAAAAAATCTGTGAACAGACAATGCAGAGTCCGGTTCAATTCTGGACAGCTAATGTGCGGATTGATAAGCAAGTTGAAACTTTAAGTATTCAATTATTGTGTGTATACACCTAGAAGGAATAAATTTTCAATCATACCTCTGAGGTAGAAGGTAGGATGTGGGTCAACACTGCATGGTCAGTATGTTTGAACTAGTTACTACACACTGCAGTGGTGTTCTTTATTTTGTTGTTCATCCATCCCAATAATTTTGTCCAAAGGCTGTAAAATCGTTTTGGACAGCCATGAAATTGCAGTTGCTTGACATGATCCTTTAAAATATTTCTGAAAGTAAATGTTTTTACTTAGTTAATTTTGGATTTAAGATGAGAAGGAGTATGGAAGAAGAGTAATAACAGAAAGGAGTTTGGGTACAGCTCCACAAGTATGTGTAAAATGTTATATGCCATCTGTAATTTAATCAGAAGTGGCGAAAAGTGTCACCTTTGTGTCCCGTACTTCAGATTTAAGTATAATTGAAATTGAAATAATTTGCCTTCGTAGCTTATTAATAATTTATGAGGAAATACGTTCAGGTTTGGTTTTTTGAAGGAGTGGGGTAATGTAAAACATATTTCTATGACAATGTAAATTATGAACAGGAATATGTAATTTTATAATTTAACCCTTTGAAAACATAGCTTATAATGCTTATCGTTATAAGAGTCCTCATATTGACTCAACGGTATAAACAGTAACCAAAGATGCAACACTCGTTATTTTAATTCTAAATTGTCGATACTGTTCATAAAATGGACCATTTACTTAAAATTATTACCAGATATATACTATGGTGTAAAACTTAATATGTTATATTATAATTATACAACGACAGGCTAACTATAGCTGTAGATATAGATTTAGATACAGATATGGATATAGGGTCGAAATGCTGAGAAGCCCTATACAAATGTGTAGGTCGATAAAGTAGTAAGAAGTTCTTAAAAGTTTGCGGAAAATTCCACAACGTTTCCGGTATAAACCCTGCATCAGGTGGCAAAAATGCAACTGAACAACATTTAAAAAGAAGTAGGGAAAGCACACACTAAAATTGAGCGCTTCCAACCGGTTGAGAAAAAAGAACACGAAGAGAAAACTGTGGTGTGGAGGCCGAGTTGAACTAGTTAAAAGATAATTAAAAAAAGAACATTCCAGGTTATATAAGGTCCATCCCAACGTTAAGACCGTGTGTAGAGAGGGTTCCGAGCTTCATGTTAAGCTATTTTTCAGGTCGATAAATATAGCAAGAAGTGCTCAAAAGTTTGAGGAAACTTCCACGACGGTTTGGTAATAACTTAATCTTGATCGGGGGCAAAAATGCAACTGAACAACGATGAAACAGAAGTTGGCAAAGTAGGGAAAACCGACCTATCATAAAGCTCTGAATCCTCTCTCCACAGGCGGTCTCCCCATAAGTTTTGCAATTGAGTGTTCTTAAGCAAACACTGATTACATTTATTGAATCTTCAAAAATTTCTTGCCCGGAGAAGGACCTTTTGTAACTACCAGGAGAGGAAAGACAGTATATTTTCATCATCAATTCAACATATATTGAATATTTAGGATAAGGACAGATTTAGGTTGTTTTTGCGTGTAGTCGCATTTTGCCATTATATGATTTGCTTTACATGTATGAGTCTACCTTATAAGACAATAAAATATGGATTCTGAACTGAAGAACTGACATTTGCAATCTTAGGTTTTGCAACTTTGTAGATACACATAATTGAACTAACCATAACCATCAAGGTATAATTTTCCTTGACTGTTGGTAAAATTTTAAAGTTAAAAGATATTATTTTCTTTTACTTTCCTTGAGACTATTAATATATGTAGTAAGTAAAATGTACTACTCTATGGTAGTGTGAGAATTGGTCACAGTGAAGCACTTAGGTGTGCTACACTTTGATTACGAGTTCCATGTTTCCTTAAGTATGCCAAATATAAGCAGCTAAATCCTGTGTTGTAGTAATTTTCAAGTTTAAATGCCCGGTTTATTTAAAGTAAGTATACTTAACAATGTATATTCAATTAGTCCAGCCAAAATTATAGGCCAAGCAGTACTGTGCTTCACAACTGAGGTTTTCATTTTTCTAATGTTTGATCTAAGTTTGTGCTGATTTTATGACAGCTGCTCTTAACAGGCATTAAGATGTCATCCATTCTAAAACAACTGTTTTAAATTTTAAGTCATTTCTTCCCCAAAGCTCGTGTTTTTTCTGGCAATCTCTGTACACTGGTAGACAGGTAGAAAGTCAAAAATGTTTCTGTAGGATAATATTGCAACAAACTTATAATCTAAATGTATTTTTAACAGAGACTGTATTAAAAAAAAAATCATTATCAAGGGGATGTTTCGTTATATCATCTTGCCATTTCCTTTCTTTTAAGTTTATACTTTCATTGTATTAGCTTATATATCGAGATAACTTTCGGTTTGAACATGATAACAGAGTTATGAATAATTTGAATGAAAAACTGTAGTTTAATTCTAGAATTATCAAAGCTTTTATTACGACTGCTCATTAGGTTCTGTTTAGAGGCCATTGTTAGTGAGATTTTGATTTAGCCTAGGTCAGAAGGTTAAGGTGGTCTCCAATCCACGCGTGCTCAAAATCTCCCATCATGTGCCAATCAAGTTCTCCAGCCGATCTGCAAAGGTAAATGGAAATGGTACCGGTTAGCATGCAGTTAAGGTTGACTAGGTATGCACATGTGCTAGGATTAATTTATGTAGGAAGCTGAATTAGACAGCTGTATTGGCTACTGCTGTTGATTACTTATTACGTAATGACCTACACCTAAGTCTACACCAAGACCGACCGTGAATGTGGTGGCTAGTAAGTCAGCCAACCCTAGTAACATCGGTCCCTAAGTTGAAGTAGGCTGTTGAGTAGAGGCAATCGAAAATGAGTGAATCCGGCTCTGCCAGTTAGTTGAATTGACCGCCGTAAGTTTGCTGCTCAGGCAGAAGTGAAATGCTGCCGGTGATGCATTGCCCGAGGTTGCACTGCCGGTATAAGCTGCACCCCAATAAGCTGACCGTGGCAGTTGTAAATGCTGCAACCGTTGAAGTGAATTGCCTACCAGAGATTACTGCAATCTGTGATGCTGCAGGGCTAGGCCTAGGTCCAGATATTAAGCTAATAAGCTAGCCTATGCGGTTAATGAGTAAAGCCTACAGTTAGTTACTTGTTAGGATGGTGTACGTAAGGCCTATACACACGCGATGACTTAATTGTTATTCCCGTGCACCTTGCGGCGCTAACAATGCAAGTGAACGTGTTTAAATGAAATAAGGCCGAAGCGATAAGTTCCGATAACTGTAGTAAAATGGAAGCGACAACTGTAATATAATGTTATCTGCAATGCTAAGTACCCTACGGTACCTGTTTGTCTTCTTTGCAAGCCAATGCTGTCTCGAAAATGTCGTCTCGAAATGGCTGGTTGATGAAGCGAGACTATAGGCTCTGCTGAAGGCGATCCAGTAGTGCTGCAGTGATGTGTTATATCTGCATACTATAGCGCATACTTAGTGTAAACAAGAACGTGAGTTGTATGTGCGCTACTCAGCAGCTGAAGAATGCTGGCCTAATTAACATAAACTATGCAACTATGCCGAGGAAAAGTACATTTGAAAATGAGGGCGCTAAAGCTAATCACTACAAGATCATAACCGTTGTTTAATGGTGAGACCCCAACTGAAAGGTTTTTCTAAACTGTTGTGTTAGAAAATCACACACACATGTTTGGATATCACACAATACTTTATTGACAGTTGAGGTCAAAAAAATTACACAACTGTTCCGCAGATTCTACACAACGTTGATAAGTGGGCTAGTTACACATTTATTGTGCACAACGTTGTGTTACGATTACAGAACGTTGTGTAGACCACTTGATAATTGTCCATCATCCGTTCTTATTATCGAAGCTCACTATGTTATAAAATAGATAGGCCATTGGTCTATGTTACGCTATAATATTGGTTAAAGCATGGGGCTAATACTTGGACAGAAGAAACTTCCCATATCAGTTTGAAGAGAAAGTCATGTCGTGAAGGACAAACTCATCAAACTAGTTTACACCACTGATTTCTTTCCTTTTTATATACTTTTCAATAAGATTAAAACGTGTTAGGAACTAAGCACAATAGTTTCACGTCGTGTGCTCCATCTTGTAGAGCACATAGGCGAAGTTTGCCTATCGCTTCAGCATTGCCAGTGGCTTTAAATGCAAATTAAAATTGCTCATTTTATCGCGTAGTGTCACTGAAACGTAAGTGCTGCTTTCATTCCTTGTAAAACTCTGCATATGTATATATACTTTTCAATACGCGAAATAATGCGGAAATTGATCAAATCAAAATTCATCAACAAAGAATAGACTTTTAACTGGTCTGTTCATTCGCATATGGCAGTAACATTACTTCTAGCACCAGCATCTTTTCTTACAAAGCAAGAACAAGTCGTTTTGAATTTTTACCCTGAATTTCTTGTTTAGTTGTGGGCATTTCCTCGACATCAAATGATTGTTTTATTTAACCCATTTGTTAAGGTAGCAGCAGACATGAATAAGGTTGCAAAAGATAATAGGTGTAAAAATGAAAAGCCATAAGTCTAATCATCGATCATTACAGGATTACCTCCTCACGCATGTCTGGGTCTAACTGGATTAGCATTTATTAAAGTTGAAGAATCTCCTCCTGTTCTAGATGGTAGCTCCATGGTCAAAGTGACATCCTTGTGGTCGGTTCAGTGTCCATCCAATGCAATTTCAAGATAGTAAAACTTTCTGTTAGAGTACGTGCAAACTAAAAATATCCCAGGAAGCCCCAGGAATTCGCATCTGGCTCCCCACCTGCCCAACGAGGCGTAGCCACTGGACCCAAAATGGCGGATGAATCTCGGGTCCCTTGAATCTCTGGTAAGAGCTTTCTGTGAATCTGCATATTTGGTCACTGCAAACTAAAAGCCCCAACAAATGTAATCCAGACTTTGCGTCTGACCCTCCCCTGCCTCTCGATAGTGAATCGCCAACCTGAATGTCCCTACAATTGAGGTTTAAAAATCCTTGGTTCTATCAGGACGTTAGATCATTGTTCAAATAGATATCCCTGAAGCCTAAATTTAACCACCACAATCACTTCCCTATGTTTACCATGGGTTAAGCGTTGCCAAACTAGTTGTACCTGGCCGCCATGTTAGAAAATCGTGGTTATTTTATAAGACTTATTCAGCTAATTAGCCAAGTGTGATAAACTTTTGTTTCACTGAGATTGCGTAGTGAATGTAACTCAACACTGTGATAAATCACAACTGGTTTATTGGATGCACAGAAGTCTAACACGCATACTCTCTGGCCTGATGGAAGTTGAACAATGGCTCCGTGGTTGCCATGAACGCAACCTGCATAGTGAGATACTGTGCTCCACAAATGCAACAAAAATCACAGCTTTAGCTAGTTTTAAATGTTAAATTTGGGGCATAGTTACTGTCTTGTGTAGTAGAAAGCAATGACCCTATCGTTTTAACACAAGATTAACCATACATGCGTGCAGTGAATTGGTAAGTGTAAACTCATTACAGAAAGAAAGTTTTAAAATATGGGGATACATGTAGTTCGGTGCAATTCATATTTTGAGCAAAACATGGTCAAAACTTGCATTTTTGGCCAAAAAATGTAATGACTATCACCACCAAGCGCGTTAAATGGCACTTCTCTTTAAGAACCACGCTTTGTGGAAAATTCTTGGCTCAGACGGGGTTTAGCGACTTAGTGCATACTACCATCGAAACAATAAGCTTCTCTTGGCCTTTGTTGTAGTATTATAGTGAGTAGGCCATATAAGTTGTCTTTTTACAAGAGGTCATGTGGTGTTAACATATACTAGTAAGGTCTTCCATATGGCCTTGATATGCACATAACAAGATCATTCTAGTAACGTTAAATCTTTAAACTATGCTTAGTATAAAATAAATGTATATAATATTATAATGAATGTTTATGAGTGTGATAGTATGATTCGCCTCGTTGAACAGAACGTTCAATCTTCAAATCCTGAAATTATTCATACTATCGCACGAATGAAAAACATTCATTATTTGTTTTATATAACACCTTGTAACTAAACGTTTATGCACCTATTACGTACAATATAAAATGTGCGATCCCCAAAGCTGCAGTGATTAATTGAGTTGCGGCATATTTTGTACTTAACAGCAGTTGTAGCTGACTCACCGCCGTGTGTTATACAAATAATGAATGTATATGAGTGTGATAGTATGAATTATTTCATGAGTTGAAAGATTGAACGATCTATTCAACGAGACGAAACCGAGTTGAATAGAACGTTAAATCTTTCGACGAATGAAATTATCCATACCATCGCACGAATGAAAAAAAAAAACATTCATTGTTTGTTTTATATACCACCAATATAACATTGATCTAGTCGTTGGTTGAAGTTGTTTTTTGGATGTCACTATGGTTCGTGTGATAGTGTGATGGCTCCATGCAGTGGTTTGTCGTTTGCTAGCAGTGATAGCTGACGTCACAGCCGTGTGTTAAGTTACAACACACGACCGTGTGTTATACAAGAATAGTACACGATGGACAACACACGGCCCTGATGATAGCGCCGAATCACCCATGGCATGTAACCACCAATCCTCCAATCAAATGTAGAGAAATTAATAAGGGGTTTTATATGCTAGGACAATACACGACCGTGTGTTATCCTAGACTTACACACGATGGATAGCACACGACCGTGATGATTATGCCAATTACCCATGGCATGTGACCACCAATCCTTCTATCAGATGTAGAGGAATTAATAAGGTGTTCTAAAATATACAATATTGTAGTTAAGGCATGCACGTTGTCATTCAATCAATTCGTCGTGATACAAACCATCCTTAAGTGGAGGCCAGTGGAAACAATAATTGTCTGTAATGAGAATTTTATTCTTGAAGTGTAGCCTCTAAAATTCAACAGAAAACACATCTTTTTCTTGAAACTATCTATTCATTAGATCAAAAAAATAATGAATGATACATCACAGTAATGACTTAGTTTCCACTAAAATGAGTATCTTCGAGACTGATTAAATTTTTGCACCAAAACGTCAGTCTCGTCACGTGAGCGCTGAAAAAGCCCTCGAAAAGGAATCTCTAAAATAATTTTCTTTGGAAAACTTGTTACTTCGGATGCAACGATGGACCAACGTGACAGCGTTTTGTTCAAAATCCAAAAACGTTTGGGTCAAATCGAAATTGGTAAGGAGGGGAGGGCTTCCTTGAAACAAGTTTGTTTCTTGGTGCGTTTGTTTGTTCTTTTAATATGCATGTAATTGGCTAACTTTGGTTGGGCTGTGTTGCGCTACTTTTGTTGCTTTGTACTTCTGTTGCCATTCATGTTGTTATCTATTGATAACTTTTGAGGGCGACTTTGAAGGTTTCCATTAAATAGAAAAATAAACTTGAACCAGCGACTATTGACTTACCTGTCAGGTAAAGGTGGCAATAAGCGCAAGCCTCAAACGAATCCTTGGATAGTTATTAGTCTGTCATAGTCAATACAACGGCTGTTGCTTAATTGGGTCTTTTGAGCCAATGAAATTAACGGTTGTTAGTTAACACGAGCAAACAAGTCGGTTCACTTTGAGCTTTCTGTCATTGTCGTAAAACTAGTTTTTCTGCATCAATGGCTACAAATCTTTTGAGTATACCTAAATAGTTCCCTAGACGACCACTTGATATGTAGGTTGCAGGCAATCTCACCATGCACGAAAACCTGTGTATCCCAGCATACTACAGACAGGGCCGTAGCGAGCGGGAGGTTTGGGGATGTCATCCCCCCATCCAATATTTGGTCGCCGTCGGCAAATTTTCGGTCTGTCGGCAACAAGGGGAGAGGGAAAGGAAAAGAAGATGAAAAGAGGAGAGGAGGAAAAGAAGAGAGAAGAAGGGACAGGAAATGGAAAGGGAGTGAAAGGGAAGACGGAAAATGAAAAGAAAAAAAAAGAAAGAACGGGAGCGCGTGGCCAGTCTGTTATGGGCTATTTCGATTTTCGGCTTTTCGTCTAATTGGCCCATTTAAGTTGAAGGCCCGTCGGCAAATTGATTATGCATGTGACTGCTATATACGAATGTATCAACGCCCGTCGGTGTAATTATACGAGTGACTGAGTTCGTGTGCAACTCGGGGAAAGAAATGGAATTAAAGGCTTCCGTATAGGGGCACTATGTCGGGTCTTATGTCATTCCTGAAAAACCACTTTCTGCACATTATTCCTCACTTCTATCATAACCATGGGAAGCAGCACCAGATTACCCATAGAGAGGGTATCCTTAGCCTGTTTTCTAAACCCTAATCTTGACTTCAAACACATTTTGTAAACTCCTGAGGATCCGGCTTACCCACAAACATCCTGGAAAAAATAATGCGTGCCGCTCGTGTCTTCCCTTCATTTCAATCTCAGGCTTTTAACTTTTGAACACCAAAATGAAACAGATAAAGAACCCATCCTGGCGTTCAAAGAATATTTTGAACGATTGTGTTAAGATTCTGAACACTTTTTCTTCCCTTTTGAACGCCGGGCGCCTATTTGAACACTTACTTTATTTGAACGCCTGACGCGTCTAGTGTTCAAATGCTGAACGCATAGGAACGGTGTTCCAATTCTGAACGACAGGTTCAGCTCCTGAAGTATAGTGGCATGACGGGAGGAATAGCCTAACACATTAATATTATCCGGAATCTTTGCATTGGATAATGTATTATGAACCAAAACATACCTATCCTGCATGAGACTTAAATTTTTACCCAGAGATTATGCTAGAACCTCAGAGCTTCCGGGGCGAAGCCTCCTGGACCCCCCACCAGGGGCCCTAACACGGACACAGTGTTTTAGCCACCCCCTATTTGTGCGACAATGTCCCTTAAACGCACAAAAATCTGACAAGCAAATTCTACCCGGTTGTAAATTTTGAGGTTCCTCATTACGGCAGAAATCCACTCAAATATTGCACCCTTTGCGATCTAGGCATCTTTCAAATTTTAAAAATTTCCAAAGGGGAGGGGGATACCTCCCCTTAGACCCCTCCCCTAGGCCACACATTAGTAAATTTCCCATTGAGAAAACGTCCTAGCTAAAACACTGGCGGCCTCGGGATCCCAACCGCTTAAAACTATATCAACCAAAATATATCCATCATGAGACTTAAATTTTCCCTCAGAGGTATGCTTAAACCTCAGAGCTTTCGGGAGCAATTCGCCCCCTAAGCCTCCAGCGGGGCTTTGCCCCTGGACCGGCCCACCAGGGCCCTAATGCGGTCCCTGGACCCCACCCGCTAAAGCTTATTTGCGCGCTAGGCATTAGCAGATCTGGCGGCCAAACAATCTCTACACCCACCCACCCACCCCCCCCCCCAGATACAGCTTCGCTACGCCCTTGACTACAAAGGTGTGTTATTAGTTGACTCTTGACCCAAACGACGCATTACTTAGTGATATGCCCTTTGTCACCACTTCCTTTGTACGTAACAAGTTTGTAATCGCATTAACCCACAATTGCAGTTGCGTTACACTATAACACTTAACAACAAAATTGATAAATATCATACTAAATTCAAAATTTGTTTTTACAAGATGCACATGATATCATCAATTCTCTCATACCCTAGCTATGTCGGCTAGATAACTGGTCCGTTTCGAGGGCACTTATGTCCGGCGGGCAACCGACTTCGTTGGCTGGGCAACCGATTTTGATGGCAAGCCCTCGCCAAATGGGAGGAAAGCCGGAGCACCTGGAGAAAACCCACATACATTGAGCGAGATTGAACCCAAGCCCTTGTGAGACACATTAGTGCACAGCAGCTGGTTTACCAATCTGCCACTCGAGGGGCGACGAGGACCCCGCATAGTCCTTTGTTACTCTTTACGTGTGTACAATGAGTGTACAGAGAGGTCGAAGTGTTTGGTCGTTAAGGTTGACGACAGCCCTGTAGCACAAGAGGGCCGTTACACAGGCAACATGACCGTAAACCTTACGACACATAGTACAGTCTTGGTCAGTGCTGGAATGGATTTATAGTTGAGAAGTTGGAACTTAGGGGATACCTGTGGCCTAAAACTGACGCATTACTCTGAATTCCTTGCGAAGCTGAACATACGGACTGTACGTCAATTTGCACACAATAATAAGTATGAACAAAACTCTAACCACTGATTTAAGCCGGGGTCACACTACAACGAATTCGGATCGGATTCCGATCCGATTTTTGTGAGTTTTTATCAAAATCTTCTCTATTTCGGGTCGGAAAGAACCCGAAATTTGCCAACCTGTGTAAATATATGATTTGCATCAGAGGTCTATGAAAATAAAATGTTAACTGATTTTTTTCGTGACGTCACACCGACAAACAGCTTTTATCGGACATGCGTAGTCCGATAAAAGCTGTCTGTCGATGTGACATCACGAAATAATTCGTATAAATTTAATTTTCGTAGTCCTGCGATAAAAATCATATAATTACACAGGTTGGCAAATTTTGGGTTCTTTCCGACCCGAAATGGAGAAGATTTTAATAAAAACTTACAAAAATCGGATCGGCATCCGATCCGAATTCGTTGTAGTGTGACCGCGGCTTTACTCTTAGCTTCTAGTCCATACTTCTGACAGATGAGAGAATGGGATTCTTAGCTTAGATTCTTTTATTAGTCATTCATAGTACGTTTTACAAACAGATTAAAAAAGCCTTTTACTTGCAGTTATAATGTAGCGCAGAAAGTAAATTGTAATTCTTTGTTTTTAGCCAACTTAATTGTTAAAAATTTAACAGTAAAACAAACATAAAACCGAAAAGTAATCGTAGTTGTCAGGTACACAAGTCCGGGGAATCGATGGAAGGGTGAGAAAATTCACCCAAACCAAAGAGTAGGGTGAGTGATAAAAGCTGTAAACAGTAAGTGCTATTTTACGAAAGCATCCGTTCAATTACACGTCTTATTCCATCTTTCTTTGGACCCTGTTCGTATTTTGACCCCAAGCTCAATATAAAATCCCACCAATTCTGATCTACGCGCGTTGTCGTTGAACTCTGAATTTCAAGCGCATATGTTACATAACTTAAATTGGTTATTTCCCTGTATCATGTTGCATGAAAATGCATAACTGGGATTGTTTTGATAATTATAGAACCGTATGGTTCGGTTGAATACCTTATTTTGACTGGTACAAACTTCTGCAGTTAATAACCGGGAATGTTAAGTACACGTTTATCGTGTCACAGTTCACGCGTAGTCAAAGTATTGCCTTGAAAACATGGTCATCGTTTCAACTCTGCATGGCATGTACGGATAGTTACATGTTGAGCTTGCTTAGGTAGCAGGCTGTACGGCATCTTCCTTGTTCAGTCTGGAAAGCCTTAAAGCTGTGACGTAACCCCCTGGCAATACCCTCCAATTAGTTTGTAACACATTCTTGCTCCGCCCCTTTCCCAAATATTTCCACCGAAAAAACAGGAAGACTTCTTTAACGGAAGAAAGTGCGACATTTACAACTTTGAAAAATATGACCAGTTTGACAATTAACCAATTCGGCCAGTTAGCCGGTACGGACTTAACTGAAAACAATCACAAGAAACGATAATTATTTTGGTTGACCCATCCCCTTGAGAAAAGCCTTGCCCCCTAACAAAGAAGTTCTGGCTACGCCACTGCTGGCTAAAAGAGGGGCTGACCAAGCAGAGTCCGCTCCAAGGGGTAATATTGAGTCCGATGGAAATGGAATCGATTGCAACCGGTGGTGAGCAAGATGCCGTAAGGCAGTCTGACGAACTGAGGAAAGAAATGAAAACACCAGATTTCACGAATTGTGTTATCATTTTAACATTTGGGAAGGAAATGATCATCCACTACACTAATTTGGTTGTGGGGACGGGATACCCTTCTCCCTCAATATTTAATTGGCTGTCTTACTATTTTGCTGATATTTATGGATTGAGACCACTTCGTTATCTATTATGTATATTTCCAAATTGCGCTTCGCGTTCACCTCTTATCAAATGCATTGCAACCATACTTACAAAAACTTATACCATGTATGTGTACTTAAACGTAGACGTTTAAAGGGATGTTCCGGTGACAAAAGACGAGAGTTTCGAAAAACCAAGGAACTTTTCCTTCTTTATTGGTGTAAATCCCTTCTCAATAGCATGTTGCATTTGACAGGTATGAATTTTCAAAGAAATTATCAATATTTTTCAATATTTTATTTAAACAAAACTGAAAATTGCACACTCGTTCCACAACCACACATGAACACGCTCATGGTCAGGTTTTGACCCCTTCCTCATTCAAAGACTTCTGGTGATCTTAGGGCATCCCACCATTGGTAAGCCCTTGAGACTAGCTGCATTATTATCGTAAAGTGAGTGCATGAAAGGTATGGATATTCTACGAACATCAAATTTCCTATTTGAGCCTCATTTTCCACTCAACTTTATGGTAATAAAAAAGATCAAAAAAAAAGAAAAATTCTTCCACATCAGTGTGAAGAAATAATGTAAGCGCTTCCGCTTCAAGTCCACTTTATGTCACAAATGTAGTAACTTCATTTGATGATATCTCGAGAGGTACACATCAGAACCGAAAAAAATCACAAGAATGATAAGGTTTAGTTCCCTTTTTCAAATGCTAAAGTAATTATTTGCTAAAACCATTCATTTAACAACGTGGTGGAATATACTCCTATCGTTTAATTATCTATTTAAAATCTCTGACTTCAGCTGCTTGCATGGAACCTGACTCTCCTTGGTGGTATCGATCCGTGGGCTACACTGGTAAAACTTTTCGTGGTTAACGTCATGCAGGGACTGCTGTAACATGCAGAAAACCATAACTCTTAGCCCAAAATTTGAATAATGGGAAATAAAATACCATGCTGGAAGATAACACTGACTTAAATTGTAGTGGTGGGTACGTTTTATAATAGACTAGAGCATTATTACCAGTAAAAAGACCTGTGGGATCCGTAACTGCGGAGCTTAGCAGTAAAGCAGCATTCGAGTGGTCAAAAGTTCGATTCTCAGCTGGGTCATTGTTTCGTGGAATCTTCATCCAACAGCACATCTACCGTTTTTAACTTTAAACTGACTTTCTAAATTGTAAAATTTCACATTTCAGCTAAAATGTTGTATAGTGATTTCTAACCCCTTACGGGTTTTCCAAATCGAGGTCCCTTGGCGTAGTTAGATTATTCATCAAGGCATCAACTATATTCTAGTGTTAAAACTAAAGTTGACTTGGTTTCTGTTAGTGCTGTAGTCGAGGCCACATGTTCCGAGGCAGAGGCGGAGATCGAGACCGCCAATATGATTTATAATGGAAAAGACCAAAGTTTTATAGACCATATAACACCGGTGGAGACAGGGATTTGATTGCCCGTAGTTATGATGATTGCCCGTAGTTACACCGAGGAAATGGGGAAGTAATTTTTTGCACAAAAACACCGTATATGTTTTGTGCAGAGTCACCAAAACATTTGGCCAATTCAGACCCAGTATATGAATGACGTCATCTTAGCTTGCATTTTACTGGAACTTCTTTTTGAAAATGTACAGTCGGGCTTTCATGTAAGCCACTTAAAAAGCAATCACACTCTCAATGGAGCATGGCATTTTATCAACATGATTAATATCTACAGAAACCCATGTAATTTCTTACCCAAACATATGTTACGCCAACGAAAACGTGGGCAAAAGATATGAGAGTTTTAAGCATGATCATCTTTTCAAATTTGTTGTAAAAGAGAACAGTAATGTAATTAAAAATTCTTATGAGTGGTGGTAAAAGGATTTTTCCGTAGGACTAGGTCTTAGAGGCCGATTAGGGAAAGCTGACCACAGCGCAATCGTGACTGGGGCTGAGGAAACATTCTACATTTCACGAACTCAAAATTGCAGGAAATAACACTTAAAGGCAAACTCCTTACTAAACGTCCTCTTATACGGTGTGCAGGTGGCCAATATGGTATGTATTTTGGAAACCCAAAGGCCTACAATGTGGGAACTCGCATTCTGAATGTAGGAACTTGTAACTATGGCTTACCATGTTCGATGAGTGGGATCGCCAGTACGAAAGAAAATTTGGTATTTAATACAAAGGGTGCAATCCATATTTGAGTTTGGGGCCAAAATGTTGAAACAGCGCAACTGCATAGAATCATCCCTGGGCGGTATGGGGTCCAGGGCGGGTGAAAGGGCCCCTGGTGGGGTTTATGGGTGGAGAATTCGGAAGCTATGGCGTCCGTACAATGTTGTTGACATTAAAGTAAATCATTTAACTATCTCCAATGGTAATGGACGTGCACTGTACAAATCTCAACAATAGCATTTTTGTTGTTTTCAACCTAACTCGGACTAGTACTAACGGTCGGATTTCCTAACTCAGCGGGCTGGAAAGTGGAAACGTTGAATAGTTTTAGACGTTCCACGGGCAGTAGCAATTTTTACACTCATGCTGTCCTACATTAATTTAACAGGTTGTCATAATGAGCCAGTGCATGTGACAGGTGCGCGCGAAAGACTCCGAAAAGGAAAGTGATTTTTTAGTTTCTTTAAGACATTTTAATATTCTTTTACTCTATTTTGAATTTATTATTTTGTATTGTAAAACTTATCCATTATGTTAAAATATTTCTAGTTTTAATTTTTGAAGCTATATTATTGTAATGAATGCAGGCCAGTTTAATGGTTTCCCCTACATTTGGGTTTGGGGTATGGCCTTCTCTTCCCTGAACTCATTGCCCTATATAGTACAGGAAATCTCAATCCTGACAAACAACACATTAATCTCTACAGTTCTGCATCAAACATGGTTCCCACTGGTTGTTAATGCTAGGGAAATGGGAGAAGTGACACAAGGATTTGCCAAACTCGAAACTGATCTGTGCTATAGTTTCTTAGCATGTGCTACAGAAACTGTTAATGGTAGCATACGGTTGAGTGATTGACACGCAAATACTTAATTTTCAACAGGAGCTATCGAGTTCTCCGCATGGTAAAGTGGTAAAGAGCATAAACACTTACCTTGTTCCGGGGTTCTTGGTTTGATTCCCTTTAAGGACTATTTTTGTCTCTATTAGGGTTATGTTCTTAGTCATAGGGTTAGGGTTAGGGGAAAATTTCTTGATTTTTATGTCCTTCGTGCTACGATGCTAGTAGCATATAACACTAACTACTGGAAATGGTTTCCACCATGTACAGTAATTACTGTTCGTGCTATGAAATTGCCTGAGCCAAGGCATTCGATGAGCGCAATTGACCCAAATTCAAAGACAACGTGCTTGTGAGAGGCTAAGACGGCTCCGGGAAGTCAGGCATGGAAAGAACACTTTTATATCACAATCAACCATTCTGTGTCATTAGCTTACACATATGGCTCAATCGACATTTTTTCCAGCAAGATTACAATTGATTTCTTTGTAACTTATACAGTTGCATAGCTCCCCAGCGGGCCAAGATTCTACTACTCTTATAGCGTATAGTAGCAAAGCGTTTAACTTCAACCCCCTCCCCCCGCGCACTATTTTGTAAAAATTGAAAGCTGTTCTTAAAAACTTTAGTTAGTTAGCTCTCAATGAGCCGCGGCTCTTACTGAAAAATGTACCCGAAAATGGTAAACAGGAAGATAGAAGCTCACTAGTCTGGTTTAATTCGAACCTTCAACGACTTTAATGCAATACAAGTTTGTTCCACTTCATTTCAATCATAAAGAACTTCTAGCTATTGTGATGCAAAATGTTAAATATCTTTGAAGTAAACATCACTAATTTTAGGACAATGCATAGAAATAGTTTCAATCGAGGTCACACTTAATATTACTTATAGAACCTCACCCGTTTGTCCAGTTACGGATTTACAGCTTATGATATTTATGGTATCGTAAACTGCAAAGGTGAAATTGTTTAATGTTCTAAAGGGCGAAATAGTTCTCTCCTTACCCAAAGTTTAGCCAGTAATATGTGGCCTGCGTGGCGCTCTCTATGCCGGGCTTCCACCACACGGGCTCCCACTCCCCTTATGGTTTAATCAAACGATCAATTGAGAGGCAAACTTTGTCACTTCTTCGGGCTAGTGAAATATAGACTTGAAACCAAGGACAGAGTATGCATAACGCAAACTTAGCTTTGGTCTTTCGCTTGAAAGTGTTTTTAAGTTATGATTTATTTTAAAGACATCGAGATATTCCCTACTGTTGAAGCTTCTACCCGTTCTTTTAAATCTTTTCCGACCCCAAATTAAATACAAAAGTCCTCAGTTTTCATTATCTTTGAGCTTTGAGATGCGTAAAATTAGCGTTTTGCTGGGAACCAAGATGATACAAGAACTTAATATATAAACTTCTCTCTAATTAAAAGAGATAATCTCACATCAGAAGATGCAATATTTAAAGGCAATGCTTTACCTTGAAAATGCCTCCTAACAATATTGCTTAGGAGTTTAATCCACGTAAGACTTAACAAAAGTATTTGCCTTTCATAAAATGAGGTATATATAAACATCATGTAAGTTAAAACTGACTTCATTAATCTGCAAATCAGAATCCAAATCAGCAAGCAAATTCGCGCTGAGAGCCAGTTTCATAAAGGCTCATAGCCAGACAAGGTGATGAAAGGAGGTAGATATCTTCAGGGGAAGAAATAGTAGGGCGTGCGAAATGCTGAAATGTATCAAGGCAAGGGTAATTCGTTGTACTCTCAAAGTTTATACTCTCCCTCTCCCCCTCCTATCTTCCTTTGCCTGCATTTATCAGAAACACTGTGCAACCTTATAAGGTGAAACTCCCAATAGAGGGATTTCAGTCACGTGACTTTAACCAACTAGACGCAATTTTGAAGGGCAAGATCGCGCGTCGTTTTTGTTTTGACGAGCACGCGTCCCTTGTGTCACAGTAGAATCTATGGTTATGCCGTGCGCGTGAGCTATAAATTCGCTTACTGCGTGTGTGTTTTACCCTTCAGTGTCTGGGAATCCATTGCGCGTGACGTCACATGAAATCCCTCTATACAACGCTAACACAAAAAAACAAAAATGAAAAAGGATAACATATTAAATACCACTTCTTTAAAGAAGTACATGACATTTTCTGAAGTGAAAAGCAAACATTAGTTTGGAAAAGATCTCAGCGTTTTCAATACGATGTCCATGGCCGTACAAAGTTAAGGACTTATCAAAACAATTTGAAAGGTAAATATGTGCATTTTATAGGACATCGGTCTGACAGATCCCTGTTCTCATGAAGAGAAAAGGTGATATGTAAGTGACGTTCATAACTTCCCAATCAAGCCAACAATACTATCCATCCTTCTGCACCTTGAATGGGTCAACAAGAACAACGAAGAATGAAGGTGCATAGTATATGACAATAAACATTCAAACTCTTTAGCTTTCCATATGACTGAAATCGAAATGGTTCGTTCTTATTACTTGACAGCAAGAATTCTTGAGGATTTTTTGCAAGTCACTTGAACAGAGAAAAAAATACCGGTTGTATAACTTATTGTGTAACACCTTAAAGAAAGAAAACATACATAAGTCACTTAAAAGTGACTGTTGCATTGTTCATAAGTTATGTGGCAATGGGATACGGTACTTTCATGACCTTTTTCATCACCGAAGCGCAGACGACAAAGGTATATCCATTTTCAATTCATGTAATCAAATGAAATAAATATTTTGGAAGAAATTGAAGAAATGGATGCATTTCGTGTTTACAGGCTAATTGACATCTAAAAAAATAGAAATAAAAACTTTGGGATTAGAAGGCTTGACCTTTTGCAGTGCAAACAACCAAAACCTTGTACATTAATGCTGTATTCGGCACGCACATACAATCTTCCCGTTTGACTCCTCTTTTTGACATCAATGCGTGGTAAAGTAATGATATTCTTGGAAATAATAGTTTAAAAGTAACTTCCTAACTTTGGGCTGGAAAGTTTGAATATGGAGTAAAGTTTCATTGTAAGAAAAAACGAAATCGCTATCTCGAAGTTTCAGTGTAATGAGACATAATTCGTTAAGTTGGTTTGCCGGTACAGCAAATATCCCGGCGTACATTGTAACTTTTAAATGTCAAATAAGCCTATTGGTCTTTTGGTATTACTGCTTGTCATTATTTTGCAAACGTTGTTATACAAGAAGCATACAAAGAATGTGAGACCAGTAAGATTTGCAGTTTTATGAATTTGCTTCCATGTTGCCTATGTAAACGGTTTTGTAAATTATTACTCGGATATATGCACTGTCACGTGACATTATCCTCCTGAAAGTTTACCCCCCCCCCAATGAATACCCGTGTCTGCTTTAAGGTGTTAGGTATACGATGCAGAAGTCGGTCATATTCTGTAGTGTCCTTTTCACACCACGAGGCGCCTTGCTTACTTGCTGTTATCAAGCCTGTAACTATCTCTGTCAACCTAATCTGACCAAAAGGGCATTGTAGGGAAGGAGGAAAAAACAGCAAAAGCACTAGGTGGGTCCTTCGCTTCGTGTTCCAAAAAAGAAAAAAACGTCGAGTGGAATAGAGCGTAAATTCGAGTGGTGATAACATTTGCCTTTGTTTCTGTTTTCTTTTCTCTTATGAAATGCAACCGTGAGGGTATCTGACTTGGTAAAAGTCACTTTCTGCAAAAAATAACGTGATTCTAGCATTTTTATCTCGTGTTTTCCAATAAATATACGGGTTGGTAAAACAGAATCAATATTGAAGTAGGGAATAACTATATAAGAACACATACATGTAATATGATATTTTATAATACAGAACAGGCCAAAGGAAAAAAGCTCTGACTATTTGTATCCAGAAATTACGCGCTGTAGTAGGTTTCAAGGCAAGGTCTTGACATTTCATGCTCAGATAGACTTGTAAGTTACCTCTATTTTTGTTTTATTTGAATGGTATGTGTTTCAACAAGTATTAAACGTATTCCTGGTCAACTGTAAGATTATCATAATCATACTGGCATTTTGCCAATGAGTATGCTTCACGTCTCAAGTTATCCAACTGTTTTTTTTTTTAATGGTTTAAAATCGTTTTGGAAGATATGAAGAAATAATTAGGAGACTCATGTGATCTTTACAAACTTGTCAATTAAAAACCCAATGTAAGGTCAAGGGTAACAGCCAATCAAATTCATTCAAACAACCAAAAAAAGCTGTAAGTTGTGTAAAGTGATGAGGTTACCATTTGCGAACAGCCTTTAAATGATACTGGGTTGTCACATGATTTGCATTAACTAAATTATAAAATTTGGAAAGATGGCGTGATGCTTCTAACAGATCACAAACCAGCCTCAACAAAAAGACAGGGCAAGAGCTTTTTAAGTTTAGGATATTGATCAGACTAGAAGACCATCCGAGATTTTAACAAAAAAAAAAAAAACTAGTTTAAACATGGTAGATAATTGATCCATTACTCTTAAGTTGAAGGTTGTTAAGTGCAAATACCTGCCGAACTGCTGGGATGACGACGTAGTTGTGAAATTACTTTCTATTCACTTACTTTGTGATCTGTTTTTTTTTTTTTTTACAAAAAAGTGATATAAAATGGTCATGCTACAATGTAGAGATTTAGGTTTCTAAATGTTCTGTTCGTATGAAAAATCACAAGTGTGTTTCGTTTGTAGGATAGAGTAAGAAAAGTACACAACTCGAAACTTATAAGGAATTGGTTTAAGGAAAAATAAAACAGTGTATCGTCCTTCTTACCACTTTTGTCCATTTCCTTTCTATTAGGTATATCGATTATTTTCTACAAAATGAAGTTCCGCTCAGCCATCACAATTGCGGTGCTAATCTGTTGTCTTATCCTGGCGAGTGAGAGTGCTGATGAAAGTGGGTTCAATACAGAGAAATTACTTCAATTATAACTTTCACTTAAATATGTGATTCATATTCTACATCTTTAACGTAAAATCACTAATGATAATGAATAAATCTCTCCAAATGAATGGTGTTGTTACTATTGATGATATTTTATCAAGATAGTCGTCTATATTCCTTTAAGCATGGAGTTGTAAGAGCTTTAAGTAAGAAACAATCGTACCAAAATAACCTAATTGTAGTAAACTGCATATGGAGAAATCTCATGTTCAGTTACTGACTGGAGATCCAAGCACAATATGTGATTCTACTCTGCTGTATCTTTAGTATGTGCTTCTATACTTTTGGTAACTGTTCATAACTTTTATACTTAATTTTAAGAATATAAGGTTAATGAGACGAAAACGGTGTTTTAAATCGATAAATTTCAACCTGTAGTATAACTTTACTGAACTACTAAATATACATTTTAACATATATTACTTTCTGTGTTAAAACAAGTTCCAACTTCAAAATGGATTTTCAAATTCCATGTTTAGTCAGCATTTTCATGAAATATGTCTCTTTTATTTGGGATTTATGCCAAGAACACCCGAAAGTGTGCCACATTTTCCAATAACCCCGACCATTTGTCACACGTGCAGCAAGTAGTCAGTCCGTGCATCACGACTACTTGTCGCACGTGCGACATGGAGTCTGTCCTTGTCTGAGAGAATGCCATTTTTGCCAATAATCTCCGACTACTTGTCGCACGTGTGACAAGGAGTTAGTCCGTTTACCATGGAATAGCATATGAGGATGTCGTATTGGGCTGTAATTTTGTCAAAATTTGGCAAGAAGTTATGCAAAAAGAGCTGTCCAGATAGAGCTTAAAAATCCATTTTGAAAACAGAACTTGTTTTAAAATTATTTCATGGAATCATATAACGCTTAGGCTTTAAAAATCTGGCAAACTTCATCAAAACGTTGTAAAGTTTACGACTTCTTATTACACAAAAGCAACTTCGTCGTAGTTCCAGTCATCCTATACTTTTCATGCAAGAGCAGCTACAACCAAAATTATTTATATCTCATTTCAGTGCTTGGAGAATATCACCGGTGGTGAAGTCGGACATAGCTTTTAAATTGGCAGGAACAACCTTTAATAACTAATAAGAGAAAACAATGAAAAACTCAACTCAGAATTTTGTTGAAATGACAATTGCTTTCGGCGTTATCTTTCTTAAATTGCTCCTTTTTCTCAATTTCCCGTATTCTTTCTTGCTACCTAAATTTCCACACATTTTGTTTCATGCAAATGTACAAGAAATTTAAATTTGTTCACTTGTACCTATCAGAAAAGGTCTGTGGAGAGCAATGACTAAACCTACACCCTATATCCCCATCCCCTACCCTTTCCTTTCATCGTAAACTTTCCAAGACAAAGTAAGATTTACTCAATAGAATAAAACAGGAAAATCCGACGACGATGAAAGTAGTATCGTAAGGTAACAATAGGATCGAGAAACTTATCGAGTTTTGTATTGATCTTGTATGTTCGCGTATATACTGCGTTTGGAAAGATGCATGGTTTTGTTTGTATAATAATACGAGATGCAAAATGACTTTGAACTCTCTTCATTTTGTCCAATTAGGTCAAAGGTCGAAGCGCGGTGATGACAAGGACAAGAATACAGGTGAAAGCGGAGGCAACGGAGGTATGTTTCAAGTAAAAATGAAAGTTCCTTCACCTAATTTGTCAAGAGTTGTACACGACCTTAAACATTACTTAAAAAGCTATATTTTACTCCCGCCTCGTCCCTACATTCTCTCTGTTTCACTAACATTGGTACAAACTCTGTTCATTTTACTTTATATTTGTATCAATGTTAAGCCAATCGAATTATGTCCTCTACAGTCAAACTGTGAAATCGACATAACTATAAAGTCTCCTTTTACAGTTGTGATGTATTTTTTGGTATGCCAATCTACGAAAACCGAAATAAAAAAATCTCTTCTATGTTAGTGTAACTTTTTGTTAGGCTAAATGAGTTTACGTCGGATTGTGTTTATCTTGTTGTATTCGGTTGTGTATTGTTGGTTCCTGTCTTTGTTATTTGTGGGCGGATTCATATTAACTGTAGCATTTCCCGAGAAATTTAAATGTTTGTGCAAGAACTAAGATCGTCTTTACAAGGTCAGTGTCGATATAAACAATCTACCCAGGCAAAAATAAAATTTTATCACGACAATCATGTATTGAAGAGTTTATATGACTAAAAAATGAACGACTCTCAAGTTATGAAAGCTTTGCTTAGAAAAATTAAGCAAAAATCATTTTAAAGTAAAATATACCAACAATAAACTTCATCGACTTATGTATGATGTTTTATCACTTCATGAACCTGTCAAATTAAAGACATTTTAAAGTGTTGAAATCTCTGCTCAAGTGCATAGGCACTTTTGGTGCTAATTACTTGACCGCATCACGTGAGAGTGTTTTCAAAATATATGTATATTCCAAACAAAAATGTAAAAGGCTCAAATTTAGCAGAAACTGTTGTTTTTTTAAAAACAAACCTCCATGTTGATTAACTTTATTACACTGAAACTAATGTTTGTTGAATAATAGCATACTTAGACTGTATCAAATAGAGCAAACTACAAAAATACTGTAAAGTGCCTGTACATTTTCACATAGTTTTGATAATGGGAACATTTACTACCCTTTCTCATACACTTCATGAATTAAACTGATAACATTTAAATGTCGTAATATTATTTTTGCTAATCAAAGTTTAATGCAGAGTTATATCTCCCCAAGGTCAAGAATTGTGTAAAATCAAAAGAAACGATAGATTAAACAGAAAACCTATACTAATACAGGCGAAAATCTGGGTTCGGTGTTGGGACCTAGGGCAATGCTTTCGCCAAATAAAAGTTGGGCACATGTAACCTTTCACTCAGTGTTGCCCTCTCAAATATCTCATAGGGGAAAAGAAGGAGATACATTAGGTAATATTATGTCTACAATGTTGAGACGTTTTTCCTTGATGTAGCCTCAAGTGTTGCTAAGTACATTTCTTTGACTAGCGATGGTAGTGAGAATGGGTAAGCATTTCCACTCGGTGATCAGTTGCTAATTTTTGAGGGTTTCTTTCATTATTGACACATTTCCAACAAACCATTGTTCAGCAAATATCACTAAGACCTAATTGTTTGACAATGTGTACAATCAACATCTCTAGCGTTAGAAACTAGGTAACTCCCTGGTGGGCTTATTTGATGGTAAGCTCTGTCCACCCTGTGTCAATTGGTAGTAATTTTTCCAAATGGAACAATAGTCCATGTATCTCCTTCTTTAGTATTGACGACCTCCATTTCCTTATTTTTGCTTCACGTGTTGTGAAGTCCGTTAGAATGTCTGGTGACAGAAGAAAGGGTGGTAAGCTATTTCATCAAGGTGATCAGTTCCTAAAGTCGGAGGGTTTCTTTAATGGATAAATACACATTCGACTTACACCCTTTCGAGGGCAATGTCGCACAGAACATTTTTTTTTTGTTCAATGTATATACGCAACGCTGTCCCCTTTCTGTAAATGCATATGAAGATGTGTCAAATATTAAATTTGATCCATTAAAAAACCTGCTCAATTGAATTCAGTATTTAATCTTCAAAGAGGAAAGAAGCATTACTCTCTGACAGATGAAGAACTTGCTTCAATGCACTAAGAAATAATAAGCAACAAGGCTTAAATATACTAAAAGCTACATACAAATTTCTTCCGTAAACTTGGTTGATTTTAAGCTCTTCCCTTCCTTAGAAACTGATGATGGTCCGGGATACTGTGTTGGCGCTACGTGCTGGAATGCAGACCTAACTGCTGGTTAAGACTCTTCATAAGTAAAAATGAAGGTAAGTTACATGAAGATTATTCCAAAATTTTACCTACTATTAAGAGCTCAAATACCAGCTAAGCCTTTAACTTCAAACTGCAATTTTCTACAGTGATATTAAAGGGTAAAGGGCCCGGTGACTTGAAAGTGTCACAACTACCTTTTTGTGTACAAAAAAAGTGAACAATAATCATGAAAACTTAGAAACAAGCTATACACTTACCCACTAAATCCATGATTATGGACCAAACTATCAATTTTTACTTCACACCTACAACATAAAAAGCAGTACAAGTAAAATATGCAAATCCATAGCAAAGTTAAGAGGCCTCTAGTTGTGTATTGTGAAACAACCAGCTTTCTTTTGAAAAATTACAAAATCACACACCAAACTGCACACCATCTTGCAGGTAATAACGTAAAATTTACACATGGTCTTTTAAGTCCATTAGCTGTTTTAAGTACATTCAAACATTTGAAGAGGTATAGCAGCCGGTGGCTGCAACCTTGCAAAATATTACAAACATTCCAAAATACTTTTACAAGGAGGCTTCATTTCATTTGTAATTAGTGTTTAATCTTAATAAAACATGAGGGGGGCAAACAGGGGAAAACGGCTGACTCAAACCCCGCAGTTCTTATCCGTCCGACTTGAAGATTATGTATTTTAATATTTGGCTTATATTTTACGTTCGAAATCAATATAATGTGCAAAAGGAAAAAGTGATACCCGTCAGTGTGGTAGGATGATTTTCAGTGACTTTTCTCTTATTCAGAGATCTGGTCTGTTTTTCTTGACATATACTTTTATTTACTTTTTACTTTTGTCTACATTTTTTGTATAGGTTGGAAATTCGTTTACCAGAACATCTCACTGAGAGAAACTGGACATATACAACCATCCTTTGGTATCCTATTTGTAATATTGAGTATTTAGTTCTCTGCGGGTGTTCAATTAATCTGTTGCTTACACGAACAACACTCTAGAAGAAAAATCCTCTGGAAATATGTCTTGAATCATTACATTTTGCTTAGTTTCGGGTTTCCTGGTTTAGTTCATTGTTGATTTTATGCACCGGAGTGGAGGTTATCTTCCAACGAAGAAGTATTTAGTAGTGACTATTATGTATTTGTAATTCTTTTACTGTTTCTGCGATTAAAATATCTTAAAAACAGGTAAAATAAGAGAGTTTGTGTATTGTCTTACGTGTATATTCTTTGTACAAGTGGTTCCTGGTCCTCACACGAAAACAATTTCTGACAAAACAAGCCCACAATTTGGCATGTACTTTATATATTAATACCCTGAGAGAAATGTATCACTAAGACCTACGCAAAAGGTATAATTTGGAACTCCATTCTTTATTAAGGGTCTGAAATAAAACGCCACAATTTACAGCTTTAGTGACCTCTCGACGTGATGGCTTTTCACTGTTTTCATATTCTAGCTAGGTGATTGTTTTAATTTACTAAAGATATCGAGGAGGAATTTCAAGAATTTTAATACCATGGTAGCAATGAACTGGTATAATTCCAATTATCTCTTTAAAATTTTCTACCACTGTTTGAAACATAACTCTCCTTTGTGGTCTTGAATCATATACTAGACTGGTTGTATGACGACTAATATCACTGCCTGTTGTATCCTGGTGGGAGCTTTAGTTTTTAGTAAAGGAAAGAATGTTTGTCGGCTTTCTTGAACAATTTGTAGGTAAAGTAACATTAGAAGACTAAATCCATAAGTTTAGCGAAAAGAGCAGGATAGGCCAATATCGTCAAACTTCCTATAGTCTGAAGTCAGATAAATTGTTCAAAAAGCAGGCTACTTCTAAGCGTTTAATCTTTAAAAACCACTGGTCCACAAACTTTCATTGTAGTATTGCTCATCACGTTGTACAACATAAAATTTTTAACCGGACGTTAGAACCAAGAATGGGAATTTTTAGGTGGTGTTTTGACTAGTACCTTGTTGCGGCGTTATTTTTCCAAAAAAGGTCGCAGTACATGTCAGCTTTTAAATTTGATGGTAGTAAAGTTACATTTGCAAGGTTTCCTTTTTCATGGCATCTAGATATTAAGTAGAATTGGAAAGTGAGAATTCCTGAATTCGAATAGCGTGAAAATCGGCTTTTCGTTTCGCAGAATTATGCAAAGTAGATAAAGATCATATGATCTTGTTATCTTGTATGGGTGAATGAATCTCTTTACAGTCCAAGTATTTTGATCTGAATAAGACCACTGATCAGAAATTAACAACCGGGCATGACCTTTAAATTATACCAGCACGATTGCTTGATTCGTAGGCAGAACTGGAAGCATCACTTTTGGAGTAAACGTTAAAAGTTCTGCTGGTAGCAAACATATAGTGGTTTTCAAAAGTTTCTAATTCAACAGTGTCAGACCTTCAACAGTGTCAGACCTTTATCAATAATTGGGAATAATACACTTGCACAGGAACGCTTGAGAGTAGCACGCAGTTACACTCAAATTCAATGCACGAGGTATGAAGAAATGTCAGTTCATCTTAAAGTTGTGATCATACTGACTCCTGAATCTAAAAATGAAAATATTCTGTTCCAGCGTTGCATCTTATCTTTGAGAATCTTTTAAAGATTTGTAAATCTATCATATGCCTTTCTTTATGTATGTTAAACTCTTCATTCCTATTAAAAAATAGGAAATGGCAACTAAGTCCTGATTTAAAGGGGGATAATTGTTCTTGACATATAACTAAAATTTAGGTTTTTATGCAAGAACTTCAAAACAGAGAGATACTTTAGCTTTCGCTTTGAAGTCGATAAGTACTTTGAGCTTGGTAGGACTATATATAAAACACAGTATACAGGAGGGGCGGAAAGTGTCATTTCTTGCAACCTGGAAGGCAGTTTTGAAAAAGTTTCTTTGATACAACTGGTGTTGGCGCCCCGCGTAGATAGGTCATAACTACCGTTCTGTAGGAGCCATTGTCAAACCGTCAGTGCCCCCCTCCCCCCCCCCCCCGTCTAAATCCGTCCCTCCTGGTAACATTAGAGTTAAATTATCAACAAAAACTTTAAACCAGACTTAATAGAAGAGCTTAAGTGAAAATGAAGTTTTGTGTGTACATCAAGAACTCACTTAAGGTATTTTGGTGTAATTTTTATCCAGATCATTTGCGTGGTTCTCGAAAAAGTAGCAGATAAAGTTGTCCTATTACATGTGTAAACAGAAGTAAACTTAAAGCAAGCAGAAGTGATGCCATCTCTTTACACGAGAGGTTTTTTTTTATTTTAAAATAGTTATGTGGGTTTACCGAAAATGCTTGTGAAGTTTCTAAAACGCGCATACCTTCATACATTCACATAATGAAAACGTAAAATTATGGGGATGAAAGCTGATCGTGAAGTTTAGAACATAACCGTGTGTGGCGATGAGGTCACCTCTGTTTGCACCATGTTTAATTTTGGGTTTAGAGCGTGGTTACTTTATCTCCTGATATCATGAAAAACCACACACAGCAGTGAAATGCAAATTTCAAACCCTATTTTATATTCCTCTTTAACAGTGAAGTTTAGCTTACACCCTTCATTGATAAAGTACCACACCCAAAACAACAGGAAACTGGGTACATTAAAGATGGTGAAATCAACGAGTGGTAACGTGATGGCAAGAGCTTTTTGTACGTTACTCCAAATACCGTTCTTCTTTTAAAAAAAAGGAAATAAAAATAATGGCCTAACTATAACTCTACCATACCCTGGTGTTTTCAGTTTTGCCCCTAGGGAGTACACAAATTTGCTCTTATGATAACAGCACTTGAATAAAACAGTGAAATCATCATTGTTGAAGGAACTGCAGGACATATGCATCCTTCTATTCTCGGAAACCTTTGCTAAGGTTGGCATGAGAGACGTTCACGGTTTATGATTTAAAGAGTAATGGGATCCATTATGACGCTTTTATTTGAAAATCAGCTGAAGCATAAGCAAACCTTTATTCTGCCTTAAAATTGAATAACATTTTACAAAACTGGATTGGAATAAAAAATGCTTCACTGCACTTATATTGCACAGATGATCCCCAAAACAACCAGTCTGAGCATGCGTCAAACTTCGATATTGAAAGCAAGCTATCATTCAACTGAGGATATGCTTCTTGGTGGTTTTGCTACTACAAATCAGAAATAAGTCGGTTACGTACCCTCATTTTATTTCCGAAGCTACCAGTCGGATGGTTATCTTACTAAGAGGCTGATTTTACCCTTTAACTTTGCCTACTACATTGCCACAAGTAAAAGGTAGTTACATTCTTTTATTTTCTAATAAAGATCTGCACAATAAGCTGATACTTTGTTACTAACCACAGTATTATATATGAACATGCTAATCTTTCTCTTCATGATCTTTTAAAAAAAAATTTAATTTGTAAACTTGCAATTTAGCTTTTATTTAAAGTGAGACCTGTACATTTTTTCCAATTATTGGAATGTTTGGTTGACCTTTCCATTATGGATATTCTTGCTGTAAGTTACTTGTCTTCTATGAAACATGAAAAGGTCCCCATACCCTAAAGAAATTCTTTGCTTTCTATTTCACTTTTAGTATTCCTCCTTTGATGTTTTTATTTCATCGTATACTTAAATTTATGTATAAGTAGAATTAAAGTTAGGACGTTTTGACAGACCGTTTCAATATTAAACAATTAGCTTTAATTCATAACTTTTCGAAGGGAAATGTTTTGCAACCAAAATATCATTTCCGAAATTCCGTAATGTTCTCAATACAATCACCGTATGACGTTCTTATGTATCTGAGTTCGAATAATAGACGAGTTGGGAAATTCGTTACTTCCGGTCAGGTCACAAGGTCAAGTGTACCATGACAACGAGCCACGTGTTTAGCTCTGCATGTTCAGCATGCAATACCGTAAGCGTGATACACTTCACCTTTGACCCATTTCCATATTGCATTGCGTGAAAACATTTCCCAACTCGTCTATTACAAAACACAGGCAATCTTCGTTTGCAACTAAGCATTACTCAGGTTGGACTATACATGATTACTTGTAATGGCAGAAGCACGAACGAAAAGTTTAAAAAAAAAAATCCATGTTTATGATTTACCTCAGGAGAAAACCTGAAACTGTTTCCAAGTAATTATGATGACTTTTCAAAGGTTCAAACGGTTGTAATAAAAAAACTTGTAGTTACTGAATGTTTTGGATAATTTGTTCTTATATTCATTCCTTTTCCTCTTCTTTTTAGACACAAACTGCCAAACACATCATGAAGTTTGCCGCTCTGTGTTTCGTTTTAATGGTATGCCATCTCTGGGTGGTTTGTGAAAGCGCTTCCCTCTCAGCATTAAATGGTAAGTTTGAATATGAAGAAAGATCTGCTTTATTCCCAACATTTCTTTTAGACATCAGCTAACCCAAATAAATTTCCTTTGTATTGCATAAAAGTATCTTCCATGAAGGTTTAAGACATAAATACTATTTCATCATATAAAATATTAATATCAAAGTTATAAGTTAATAAACGTTAAAAGAGTTAAACAGCATACACTCAACGAGTCATTAGCAAAAACTTTCATGTGATTGAAAGGAACTTACACGATTTAACAGACTAACCAATTAAAGTGGCTGCATTTCTCTTAAAGGAAAATTGTAGACATGGCAAATGTTTTGGTTATTCTAAATTCTTATTGTTAGTCTTATTCTATCGTTTTAATATTTCCTTGTTCACCTAGCCACCTCGAGAAATTATCCTTAGCCATCCTACATAGTTGGTTATTGTTCTTAGTTGATGTACTTAACATCAGTGTTTCTATGGGGATTCCGAACTGTACAAAATCGTTCTCCATAGGTCGATCTATTAAATATTGTAATAGACTACGGAACAATTAAACAATTATGATAGATATAATATGCAGACGCCGTCTTAACAGACTAATTGTTAGATACTTCTGTCTCATATATCGTATATGTTAAACGAGAAAGGACTGATGGTACTTCTCTTCTGTCCGTAATTTTGATTCTTCACCTATAAGTAGCTAGAGTTTGATTTGATTGGATTTGGTTTGGTTCGGTTCGATTTGGTTCGGTTCATTAGCGTGTTTACAGGGGTTCGGAGGTCACAGGCCCTCCCCCCTCTCCACCTCCTTGGCCAGTTGGGAAAAATCACACAGTTGGGGGATTTAAGGTAAGTGGGAAGGGTGAGGGAGAGAGTGAAGAGACAGAGAGGGATTCTTAAAGAGAAAGAAGAAGTACCCAAAACTTTAACTTGTCCAACCGAGCCATATTATTTTTTTTTTTAATTTTTTCCGTACAACACTGAGCAAGTAGAGTTCATCGTCCCCCACCCGTATAGTAAGGCGTCAGTCGGTATCGATATCCGTTCCGTGACCCAAGCCCTATTAATTTTCGGTTGCGCTTCGCGCCGGGTTCGGTCACGGTAGCCTGTTCATGACAGCAGTCTATGTAGCCAGCCTAGGGTAGGTAGGATATAGGAGGAAACAAAGCACAACATACAGTAAACAATTGCCAAGATGGTGGAGGGTGCGATTTTATGTATTACGGTGTCTTAAGGATGCCGAATATCTTCCACCATGGCGTTCTGTGCATGATTGCTTTCTCGGCGAATTTAATCCTCCTTTTTTGTCCTTGACTTCGCTTGCAGCCTCTAATTTGCACCTAACCTTGAGTCTGTACCGCCCTGATTCCAAAGGTCAACCCTTGGCGTGAATAATTTCATGGGACAGAAACAAGTAGAGATCTTATTACAGAGGTAGTAAAGATTCTATTACAGAGGTAGTAAATTAATTTTCTGAACACACTCTGCAGAGACCATGATTGTAGTACCAAATTTGTGTTTAAGAAATTTAGAAAGCTATTTCCTAGTACAATCTTGGGATATGGGGATGCCAGGTTCGGTTTGGTTTAGGTTTGGTTTGGTGTTGCTTGGCTTGGCCTAGCCTGGCTTGATTTGTTTTTATCGATTGGATTCGATTGAACTGATTTCGATTTGATTTAAATTATATCTTCAATGAGTGTCAAAGAATATGAACAGAAGGACCATATGACTTTTCGTTGTTGATCGTCAGTCCCAATAGCTGAAATTAAATAAGAAAGAAATGATTTGCAAGACAGTGGCATCTTTTAAAAGGGTAATAAGAGTGCCGCTATAGTTCGTAGCCCTTTTATGTACGCTCGTTCACACAATACTGGTGCCCTTAGCATTATAGAGGTAGAATAGCAGTTACCAATTATTGTACGAGTGTGACTTGTTTCAACCAAAAGCGTCCTGTGCGTCTTATTTTTAAGGTGAGGTTGAGGTAAGCTTGGACCCATCTTGCCGCATCTAAAGGAGCATTCACCCCCGATGAAACATTGCTGGTTCGTCCACTGGTACAAGAAGGTTTTGTAGGCTCAAAACAAAGAAATCGAAGCTTTGCGGCACTTACTTTCAAGGTGTCCACAAACCTGCCTTAATTCTTGTGTTATTATATTTCTGTTGCAGATCTTTTGGAGAGGAGCAAGAAAAGTGAATCTGAGAAGAGAGGAGACATTAGTTCTATAACCAGTGGTAAAATATGCATTTTTTCTTCAGATATTTCTCCTACTTGTAGTAGTATACTCTACATTCTTTTGTCTTTTACGCCAAGTTATATTTCAGTATTAAAATGCTTTATATGATATTTCCAATAATCTTTCCTATTTATGTGGCGCTTCATATCTGGTTCTTAATTAAAATTTAACAAGAGGGAAATCCATTGACTTGTAATCTCATTGCTAGCAAACATTTCATTCAATATGATAACAGTACATATATGAAGTCACACACACATAAGCTTTTGACACAAAATTATATTTAAAATACACATATAGCCCCAAAACATGTGAATGTGAACCTCGATTTCCATGGTCACTACATAGTGGGTAGAATATGATACTTTCATTACTTTTGCAGTTTCTATGCAGTTCAATGTTTCCCCTAGGAGAAATAGCCAAACAATCAATTTCTACACAATGTTACCTTTGACCTCTGACCTTTATTTCCCAGAAGGCTCTGGGAGACACATTTTCCACCCCGACCCTCATGTGACCTTTGACCTCGGTTTCCATGGCAACCATATATTTTGGTTGTACTAGTAATTTCCAACATAGGTGTGAGGTATTACGAGAGTGCAATCTTTCGTCTTGGAAGAATAGCCGAACAACGGTTTGTATACAAATCGACGTTGACCTCTGACATTTGATCTTTTCTTCCGGGGGTCTGAGAGACACAATTTCCTACCCTGTGACCTTTGACCTCGGTTTCCATGGCAACCACATAATTTGGTAGAAACAGGTTTCATGACAGTGCAAAGTTTTCTCATTGAATTATAGCAAAAAACATTTTCACAAAATTTTACCTTTTATTTCTGAACTTTGGCCTTTACTTCCGTTAATTTGTCAAACACGTGTTTTCTACCTACGGTACTGTTGTGTAGTTTTGTTGGGCCAATCACATTGTGAAGGGTAGGGGTGTAGTGCAAAATAACAAGGAAAGATCAGGGAAAAGACGACTCGAACAAAGTTTCAACGGTTAACTGGTATATATTCAGAGAGAAATCCTTTCTCTGACTGGCCAAAGAATCAATGTCACTCCACTACATGATGTTTAAACTTTGAATATAACATAAAGTTTAGTTAAACGGCGATATTCTAATATTCTAAGTTTCCTTCCTTAATATCTAAAATTCATTTCCTCTAAAAATACTCCAAAATCCAGGAACTGTGAAAATCTAGATGGCGGACACCAGCAGACTTGGTCCAGCGGTGACAGCTGCGGGACTGTACGTGTTATCTAAATTGATCCTTTCTATCTGAATGTCTATTCTTAGCTCTCTCCAGTAAGGGAGTTACCTGAAAGTACTTGGGTAGTTTCTAGACATATGTTGTCTGGAAACTATGGGATGGGGAATCCTGATTGGACTTAGTCCTGCATATGCTTCTCAAAACGGCCAATGGAAAAAGTTTGCAAGAAGTAGAACACAGACAAACGACCTCTATTTCGGTATTTGGATATGGCACCGCTAGGGTCACCCGATGGGTTAGTTAGTTAGATGAGGTTTTACGGCTCAGTTTTTAATTAATTGGTTTAAGTCGGGCAGGCCACGGCCTTTTTTTCAGTTGTGGCTCACTGGCTTATTTTCCCTACTCCATTGCTTATGCTGAGGACCAAGCACAATCGTAGTAGGTTCCATTTTTAAAGTCTTCGGTATGACCCGGCAAGTCGGATGCTCTAACCACTTGACCATGCAGTCGATGGGCTTCATCGAAACCATCAGTGTCAAGAATCTGACAGCAAATTGAATTTATTGCGTGGGAACGTCCGATTACTGTCTGCTTGAATTCCCAAAGTAAAGTCCCTTAGGAAGAATGTCAAACAGAGGTATTTTAAGTTGGGATTAGCTTTACTACTCGACAGTATCTTCTCACCAAGTTTGAAGAAAATCAGCTATTTGGTTTAAGAGATACTTGTAAAACAATTTGGACCCACACACAAGGAAAAGTTTTGACACCTCCCTCAATATTGCAATGTCGTTCAAATTTTGCATGACAAACATTAAGTAAGAAGGCATCAGACTCCGTTTTTGAAGTCTTTGGTACAAATGCTACGTACTAAGTTTAATACTATCCCCTCCTCCAATTTAGAAAATATACCTTTCTAGTCGAGGCCCCACCTTCCGAGTCCGAGTCCGAGACCGAGTCACTGGCACTCGAGTCCGAGACCGAGTCCTAGTCACAAGCTCCGAGTTCGATTCCGAGGCCGAGTCCCCGCTATAGAAAAGTGTACACTAAGAATAGAAATTCACGAATGATCAATGTTTTACACTGGTTTTATGTAATGTTGCTATAGGTCATGATACAGGCCCTGGGGTGTGAATGGCACCCCGTGGGTCATATTCCACAATATGTTCTAGTCCAGCCAAACAAACTGAGATCGTAAAAAGGGTTGAAAAATGCTCCAACAATCGAGATTTATCAGTATCTGAAGGCATTTTAGAAAGGGAAAATGTTTAGGATGAAAAGGGGAGAAAAACTTTCCTACATTTAGTGTAACTGGTCATCTTACTATTACGTCATTAAGAACAGTTATTGTGCAGTTATTCTTCCAAAGCCTTATACAGAAAGGAATGTCGCCAGAGGGGTACCACACCTCCTATCTTGGGAAATTGTTCAGTAGGCCTTGTTACTAAATGGAAGTGTCATGGCTGAATTTTATACTACCTAACTCAGAATTTCCAACTTCAGGCCTGTGACAGAAAAAATCGGGCTACTGGCAGAGAAATAAACATTCTGACTGCCAAAATCATAAAACATTGCACCCTTTGCTCGCGATTGCTTTCCTTTTATCTGTTCATTGGTCATGTGGTGTACTCTATTTTGCCAAATATGGTACTACTTTTGTTTCCTTTCTTACTTTGAATAGGCAGAAATGAGGAAATTGACGAATAGGTTTGTTGGGAAAATCGGTATCGGCGTTAAAGCCGGGGCTAGAGGTAGGGTGGTTGTTTCTTCAAATGATCGACCATGTGATATATTTATTGAACTTGTAAAAAGCTGCCAAAATTTGCTTGCGTTTCAGTTTTGAATCGGAAAACAAAATAGCATCCGTCTTTTTTGTATATTCCGGCAATCTAGAGGGCTCTTCACCTAAATACATACCTTTGACACTATTTACATTGACTCTTTTCCAAATAGCAACTAGAAAGCATTGTGGGATAGCCTGAGAGTTTTGGTGTGGGTCGTTTTGCCACAGTTAAATGCCATTGACAAAATGACTTGTACCGAAACTCTATCCCACAAAACTTAGTTGAAATTGCTATTTGTAAAGGGTCTATGAAAACATCTTCTTTACGAGTGAGCCCCAGTTTTACAAACCGTTCCGTTCCTGAGGGTGACAAGGTACCAAACGCTTATGAAGAGGGAGCATTGAGGATACAAATTTGCCATCTAAACAAGTCAATTGTGCCGACAACGTGACATCACGTCAGTTTTGGAATCAAAGTGGGTGGGTGGGTGCGCTTAAAGTGAAGTGACTGGCTTTATCCTGGTTAAAGTGAAGTAAGATTGACAGCAAGCCCGTAGCCAAGGGGGCAGGGAGAAGCTCCCTTGAAAATATCCCCCAGAAGATAAAAATATTGCCATTGCTTTAATGCATTTTAGTATGCCTCACCCAATAAAAAATATTTCCCCCTGAAAGCTTTCTCGCCCTTTTCAGTACCTTGTCTAGTTACGGGCCTGATTGACCGGTATAGACTTCGACAGTTGAAATTCCCTACATTCAAACCCACCTTGAATTTTAGCTTCTACATTCACCAAGCTCTCTGCTACACCCCTCCTTGCAAACCATAACATCATCAATAATCTCCCACCCACCCACTCACATGCTCACTGCGTAGTCAAATCGAAGGGCCATTAGTCTGAGATAAGTATTCCAGTGGTTGGGAGGGAGTAGCTAGGCAGTCCAGTTGAAATGAACCTACGAAATATGAGGAGACGGTATGCCCTTTGATAAAAACATATGTAGGCCGAATAGTTTTTTTTTTCTTTTATGCCTTTTATTATTAATAGAAGCCAACAGCTTCGATTATTGGATTTGCTCAGTTTGTCACATGAATCGTTGCCTTCTTTAACGGCTCGGGGTATGAATATTTCAGTGTAGTATTTCTCTATTTGAACACGATCACTTCGAAGTATACAGCATTCCATCTACCATGCAGTTATTTTGACTTTTTCATGAAGTGGAAATTTTGACCATTACCCCGATTTCACTAGCCTCCGGAGCAGACTCTGTAGCAGCCTGCCAAAAGATGGCGCTCTCTCAGAAATCATAATAGGCCTACACCCCCTATATACATTCTATACAGAGTCTGCAAACCGTCCAGTTTTCATTTGCACGAATCCCCAAAATGCGGGATAGATTATTATTCATAAGAAGGTCACATGGTGTTCACGGCTACTGACTATCCATGTGTATCAACGGCCTGCGACGATGCACATATACGAATACTTCTGAAGATACGGTGACATCTGAAAACGGTACGTAATTATCATGTATGGGCTAAAAGTCGAGCTAATCCTTGCAGTGAAAAGTCAAGCCTAACGTTAGGCCTAGGATCTTGTCCCAAATCTTGCCAGTTTGTACAAACGTTCCTTGCTAGCTGTATATGTTTAGGGCGCAACCGAAATTCGAACCATAAGACAATTAGTGTTACAGGTATAGGACAAAAACCAGAAAATTCATGATATTTACTACAGATCGGAATCATATCGGAAGTTCTTCCAATATGTTCTTCTGTTTCACAAAGCTAGTTAGATTATGCAAAAAAATCACAAAATAACACTACCTAGCTTGAAAATAGGATGATTTTCTGCAACGTCGGAGCGCTCGGAAGTGTTCGTTAGAAAAAGATTATTGCGAAATAAAATCACCGTGTTAGCCTTGCGCCAGTCGTTTCTTTCTCGTAAATATATCATGTGTACATACATAGTACATTCAAGACATAAGGAGTTACTGGCACAAGGACTTTTTATCCGCACATAATATTTATTTGATCGAGACTTGGAATCAAGTGGCGCAATATTTTAGCTTTTCTGCTTCGTTTCATACCATATGTGGCTTCGATCTGTACTTGCCTGCAAGTACAAACCGTCTAGTTTGAATTTTCGTTAATGATGGTATTTCAGAGTAAAGGATAGGGCTGTAACATCCGAGTCCGGACTCGAACTTGATTCCGGACTCGAGTCCGTTTTTCGCCGGACTCGAAAGTGGCCCGAAATGGGAGGTCACGGAATAGGAATTTGGCTCAGAATGAGCTCAGCTGGACTCGGACTCAGAGCCGATTCCAGTCGAGTCCACAAAAATGAAGTTTCATTAATGTTCCCTAAAGGCAGCATTATTATTGGTGGCCTAAATTTACTAAATTACATGGTCAGCCAGGGTAAGAAATTTACTCCTGAAAAGTGTCCGTTGACATCATAAGTGTAATTGTAACAAAAAGCATTTGCATGAAGCGTTACATTGTCAAATGGCTAAATGGCAAATGGAAAACCTGGAATCGGAATTGGCTCGCAATCGGAAGGTTCTGGACTCGGAATTTGCCTGGAATTGGGTTCTGTGGACTCGGTTGCAGCCCTGGTAAATAATAGGCTATGATATCGAGCTACAACTTACACAGCTTGGTAACTTGTCACTCAAGGTAATATGGGAAGCCTTTCCTCCAAAAGAATGTTCTTGTTACACTATATGAGCCAACAGATAGTGACGCTCCGCTCAGATAAAGCCAAACCACCTTTTCCCCAGCTAAACACTTTTCAACATAGATTTGCCCCAATTAATCTGACATGATCTTATTTGTCACCTTCTCTGTCAATCTGGATTGGGGCAATTTCAAAATAATGGTCAAAATTGCGACACTTGTCATCATCTGTTGAGTGCGCATTCGATGTCATTTTTCAGATAGATGAGTGTTCAAGATTATGTTAACTATTTTAAATATCCCCAAAGCTTTCAGGGCTACGCTCTTTTTATTCCATTCTGCTCTGCTCTAAACCGGAGCCTTCGACTCTCAGACTTCTCAGTAGACATCACACATTCAGGTGGAAAGCCAACCATTTCAAAATGAGGCCAAAGGCAAAATCAGAGGCATGCTTCTGGTTGTGGCCGGTGAGGTCTTCCCGATTAAAAATGTGTGACACCAGCGAAAATAATTAAGGACCCCCTTATATGATTTTACAGTTCAACTTTTACGAGTATCATCTTCACAAGACAACACATATTGCAAACACGTAGACAACGTGTTGAGTTGTTCAAAAACTGCAGAGGACAAGTTAATGACTATGTGACGAAGGAATAATTGCATAAAAGTGAATCTCAAATTCTGTCGGTCGGGAGTCCGGTCTCGGGAAATTAGGATCCGAATCACGAGTCCGGACTGTTCGAGACCGAGTCCGAGTCCAAGTACTTGCCTTCCGAGTCCGAGTCACGACGGAGTCCGAGTCCTTAAAATTGTGACTCGAGGCGGGACTCGAGTCCGAGACCGGTCTCGAGTACTACAGCACTGGTAGCTTGCACTGAGTTTCAATTGCTCAAAGCGCAACAGTTTAATTGGGAACACAACTGACTGTTGAAGTCATTGTTTACCCACCAGAGTGGAGCTATATTGTTTGAATGAATTTCGATCAAAGTGCAGTCACCACCTGTATTTATAAGTATAGGCCCATAATAGTATTCTTAAATATGTTTGGGCAAGGAGTTGCTAGCAACTCCTGGTTTGGGGGATGCCATATCTCCTAGCTTTTAGTTATTGTATTCCAATGTAACATCAAAGACATGTAGACCAGGCCCGTGGCCAGACAAGGCTACTGCAGGGGGTAGATAGCTTCCAGGGAAGAAATGTTCTTTAAGGGGCGAGGCATAATGAAATGCATTAAAAAAGTGCATTAAAACAATTTTTCAGAGGGTTGGCCCTGTGCCCTCTGCCTTGTCTAGGGCTTGATGTGGACATGCAACCGCCAAAGGTGTTTTACTCAAGTCACAGATCCTGTTCTGGTAATTTCCCTGCAGTTCGCAACATATAACTCGTCAAAGTTCTGTCACAAAACTCATTAGCTCTGAAAAAAATAAAGTGGGGAGTTGTGAGGCGCTAGTGTGTACTTCATTTGTTTGCCTACGAAAACCCAGTTTTACATAGAATTACCATGGTAGCTATTCTGCAGTTTGATACCTGATGTTAAAATTACACGAAAATAACTGTTACAAAACAAACCCCCAAGACATGTTAAGGCACCAACTTAAGTTTTCTGACATATAAATGAAAAATTTCAAAGGATAACATATAGAATACATTATGCGTCCCCAGCACTAAGTGCGCATAATTGTGTACAGTCCAGTAAAAATATGGATAAACCTAGAACAAATTGCAACAGAAGGCTTTTTGGCTGTGGATGGTTATTATGACCCCACTGAATATTTTATTAAAAATCAGACATAATCCGACACCTGCAAATAGGTTAATTTCCATATATTCAAAATTACCGCCATTGACAACTTCGAAATTCTCATATATCAAAAAAGGTTGTTCTTATACTCCCAAAATGTATCATAAGTGTGTAGAATATGGTACCAAAGAATCAAATAGTCTGGTTAAATGTTCTTTGACTTATCTATGATGTCATTATGACGTCATAAGGCCTATATGAAATTATACTACGTCAAAAGATTTAAAATGGCGAGATAATTGAAGAAAACTTGTTTGTTTTCTAATAAATTTATTGTGAGTAGATACGTGCATGATACTTAAAGGAGCTGAGTAGTCGCCAAAGTAGAAAAAATTCTTGGACCCACCGACTTCGTTACGTCACATCCGGTTATGCTTCTTGGTTTATCGATTCCATCCGATGCCGATACTTATCAAAGCCATGCATGCAGTGTGTCTGGTGTAACAGTACACTTGTTACTGTCGTTAACAGTACTAACGTTAGCCTAACTTAGGCTAGCGTTAGGGCCTAGGTCTACCACGAAAAACAAACCTGCAAAATCCACAATGTTCTTCATGAACTTCCTGCAGATGATGGGCGGAATAGGCGTGTGCCTTGCCACTAGTAACACTAATATACTACATTCGTACGTACGTTGTGAGTTGTGTGTAGCCTACTGCATGCCTGGGTAGATGCATCGATCAGAACCAATACAAGTGGAAACGAATCAAACTTGCCGGTGCCAGAAGAAAAAGTAACGAACTAGAAATTCAAAAAACAAATTGTAAAATATCTTGCAAGTGTAAAATCAAATAACCCATGAAATAGTATAGGAACGTTGTGGCAAAATTACTTTGTAAGATTATTTTAAATGAGAATATAAAACGCATTAGGATTAATATTTTTAAAATTAGCCCCGCACAGAGGGTAATCATCTCGTTTGGTATGATGTATTTATTCTGAAAGTACGCCACTACTCAGCTCCTTTAAGATAATAAAGAAGCATGATACTTTGGTTAATAACATATTAAAGTAGCACGAAGGGATACTTTGTACGTCTTGCTGTTAATCTGACGTAATGTTACGTCATCGTGGTTTTAAGAAAGAATGAACTACCATTATTTGTGTTTTAAAGAGGTTCTGTTCAGTAAGCATAGCTGTTTGATGATTTATCGCTATCAATAAATTGCTGCTAATGTACTGATCTTTTTACATATACATGACATAGCGTCACACCATTACGTCACCTTGATCTACAATATGATGATAATTTCAGTATAGTGAGTAGTTATTCCCTCCACATTCTGCCACGGATCTGGAGTTCGAAATCAGGGGACAAAATCTGAGTCCAGTCGTGGATGGCTATACCGACAAGCAATTTACTACTGTGAGAGATTTGTCTAGGGTCATCCATATAGCTTCACACAGTATGCCTGTAGATGTGTATTTTCGAAAAATTAATTTATGAGAAGATCAACATGCCGTTTATGCAGAGTGGATACTCAACCTTATCGAGACGAAAATCTTTGGCCTCATAAATTACTCAGATTAAACATTTTAATTACATAGAGTGTGTTAAAATGTTCCATGTTGATCACATTATACCCAACACAGGGACGTACTCGACATAAGAAGTTGAGGTATGTGGACAAGTGATTTGTGAGCATTGAAGGCGTGTTCGGGTGTATAAGGAAGTCTAGCAGAATGCTTAGCATTCTCCGTATAACAGTATTCATGCTGAAACAGCTCGGGAAGATAGTCATCAGTTTTCTTCCATTTCCATGCATAATGAAGAAATTAAAACACATATTAAAATAAACTGTTGTCATTCATTATATGAATGCACTGACCTGAGTCTGAAGAAACTACTTATATCTAAGTGAGATCAAGACATTGTTTGGAGTATAATGATAATTCAACAATATAAAGTTATATATTCCAGACTTTTTGCTACAGAGAACAGATCTTCCAAATTGAGATATTTCTTATCCCTACTAAAGATAAGTCGGAATTCAGGTTAAATATCGGGACGGTTAATAACTATTCCAATGTATATGCTGAATATATATATATATATATATATATATATATATATATATATATATATATATATGTATATGTACGTATAGCAAGTTCAGTGCCACAAAGATGAGCAATTACTACAGGCTAAGCATAATTTAATGCCCAGACCAACATTATTAAATATAGAAACTTTACATTTAATTTAATAAAGGCACTCAGATGTTGAAAAGTCAAGAAACATTGAGACTTGCACCATCCGACAAGAACTACAACCTGACAATAAGCCGACAAGGGGTTTCCATGATATGAATCCTATATTCTTTGTAGAACTGCAACAATTTAGTATGACAGTCTTGGGCATATCTCTCTACCTGATTTGCAATAAGTAAAAGAAGTAAAATATTAAAGTTATGTCCTCCTTCAAAAATGTCTGGTTTGCTTGTATAAATTTTAAGTGATGTGGACTTCTTTTTTTTAAATTTGTATATAGACAGTGGGCCGAAGCCCCAAATTGGCTTGTTTCGTGATCTCTGTCAGGGAAGTACTTGGAAAATAGCTCATAAATCGTAAAAATATATACCTAAGATGAAATTACATGTTACCACGTGCAAAGTTGCACATTATGTTGCATATTATGTGAAATATTAGCCAAAATTTTTGACATAGCTGTTCATGAACGTGCCGTAAGATTGCGCAAGAATTTGTGTCAGCAACCAATAGCAGATGAACCAAAGTAGCACATGACCTTTATGAAAGTAAACATTACGGAATTTGTACACACACCCGCCATAACACAGTTACTGAACTCTCTTAGTTCGCAATATTCTGTACGAAAAAAAACATTAAAAAATGGATACTTGGAGCTTACTTTGAGGGCGAACTGTGCCCATTTATAAGCCAGCTGGGAAAAGTCTAGTACTGCATTTCTGTTTGGAAGGATCTGAATTGCAGTGAGAACGTAGCAGCTACGATCATGATGCAGCAATTGTCATGTTCGCCAGTTATTTCGCTTAACCAGTAAGGAATGTTACACCTATTGCAAGAACATCAGTGCTGGGTGTTTTTACAGCCTTCAGTCTACAGTGAGTGCAATAAACTCTTCACTATAAAGTGTAACGTTCAGAGTGCAGTGTAGGGGAAGGCAGGGACACATCCTATCAAGTAAGTTGACTTTCTCAGTGTATTTAAGTGGGACTTATTGCGGAATACCCCGCATATAAAACTCTGTTTGGGAAAAGGTATGGTGACGGAATCTAGACAAAATTGTAATTGGAAAATGACCCGCCTATGTTTCTAACTAGATCCTTATACGACTATACTTTGGCTATGAATGAGGCATCTAAGTAACTTACTTAAAGACACTACGAGTAGCCTAGTAGCCTAAATTTTCCGTTTCCCTCGCAGGCTTACTGTGGCAACTTTTAGAGGCTACAGGGGATACACCATGAAAAATTCGAGGCAGTATCCTGTTGTGTAGCCTATGAAGGTTAACTTGCCTTTGAAAGGCTCAAAGATACACAGAATTACGGTTGTTTTATAGAGACCGCATAGGTACGCATTCAGAATTCAAATTGTGTCTCATAGGGGTTACAGGGATGTACAGTGACTCTGCAGCCAGTGAAAAAACAGAGCTACATCTCACGGGGTATTCTGTAATTATTTTTTTTAAAGTAAGATGAAATATAGAAAAGTGCTCAAGGCTAGGCTGTGCTAAGCTAGCCTGAAAGAACGGTGTCATGATAGCTGGTTGCTTGAAGCTTCCGAGGCCCTATACCTAGGCTTGTGCTTTGTGACATCCATGTAACATTTAATGCACAGCCCTGTCTGAGGGCTGTACTGCTAAATGTCTTGGAAGATGCAGATATTATAGCTTCATTTTTTCATTACTCCATTTTTATTTTTCAAGTTTTTGAAGTAAACCTATCATTAGTCAAGACTGCTTGCCCAAAGTACTACGAATTTTGCTTGAATTTTGGAGTTTTCGAAAAACTTTCAGGGCATAGTGCCCCCCCCCCCTCATGTGTCATATCCATATGTTTGTAACAATTCTTTAAAACTAATAATTCTTTTTGATGTTGATATTCAGAACCAGTGTTCCTAAAATGTCGAAAATAAGTCTTGCCTGCAAGTAACTCTGTAACTGTAGTTTGGAGATTGACATTGACAGTTTTGTAAGTGCAGCTTCAGAAGCCGAAACACCTGCTGGGAGTGAAATGCCTAGTGTAGCAAGTGAGCAACCATTTGAGAATTTAAGAAGGAGGGCTAGACATGATTTATTTATATTTCATCCTTTTGTATCCATCCAATTTGAGATTTGAAGAGTAAAAACTTTCCTTCAAATATTGGGAACTCTAGGGACTCAAAGATGCCATGATATAGCCATACACTTCTGTAGACGATGTGAAGATGTGATGCTTCCAATTCGTGAAATATGAAGCAGTGAAAAAAAATAAAAGTCCTCTGAGAGATTTTAGACCGTTTCAATTGACGTGGTGTACTCCTAGAATTCACCAACTGTGAAATGACACTCAAAGGCACTCATATATCTATCACGAAAAACCTGCAGTTTGTACAATATACGACAGTATCTTTCAGCAAAACTAGCTGGACTGGAAAATATTAAGCAACAATCAACAAATGATTGTTTTATAATCTTCTAAAAGACACATGGTCAACCATCTGTTGGTGTGGTTGTTATAGGAACAGAATGGTTGTTTCTGACAAACCCGATTGGAATGTGGATGTTAGTTAAATGAACATTACAGTTTGCTGTGTATGTAACCTATTTCTTTTGTGAGTGAAGGGTATGTGGTGTTCAGGCTGGATATCTGTAGGAATACTGAATAAGTCCAGACACTACTTAACCGATTTCTATAGGTATGACGAGGGTGAAATGTAATGTTATTCCTTGGTGAGCTATCACTTCTGCTTGAAGCTCTGCTTGTTGAAGTTTATGTTTTAGGTAAGGTCAGTATTAGAATGGAAGTAGGCAGCCTCTGAAGAGACTAGAGTAGAACAGAACAGTTACTGAGTGAGAGAATGTGTCGGGGAGGAGGGAGTGGCATATTCAGGTCATTCAGGTATTATACCCTCTACACTTAATGTACGTATGGGAATGAAAGGTTACAACCAGGTGTAAATTTGATTGTCTGAAGGTTTTTTAGGGTTCATAATTTCATTAAGAGGTACTGTATGTATAAGGAACTGATGAGATGCTAGTAGATAAGTGACAGAGAACAGTATTGTTAAGTGATTATTGGTGAAATTTACATGTTCCTAACTTCCTACCATCATTTTTGTAGTGCATCTGATATTCAACCTGATTATAAGAGATGTTGATATCTTCAAATTTCAGTAAAGTAACATTATTTGATAACATCAGTCACAATTTGTTTTTATCCTGTAAGTACTGTAACTTCAGTTGCTATGGAAAATTATGCCCACCAACCAAGACATTGAGTTTTCTCTGAATCCTCACCATTTTGGCAGCTTTCTCCTAAAAAGTCACAAAAAATGTTATTCTTTATTCTCTGAAATACCTATTTGCACAATCTGAAGCATTCAATTTGTCTTTATCTGTGCTTATACTTTCGTTGCTAGGGAAAGTTATCATTAGCAACCAATTAGTGTATTGTCACTGAGACATTGTCATTTCAGGTGCTTTCTCTTGATTTCTCTGGAAAAGGCAGAGACATTTATCTATCACTCCTACCACTGGGAATTTGCATCTTGTTTTCATTCCCGGGGCTTTAACTACCATTGCTTGTGAAATTTCCCAAGGTTTCCAACCAAAAAGTGTATTTTTCACAATGATTTTAAAAATTGTGCAAAAATTGTATTTGCTTGAAAGGTAAATGACATTTCTTCTGTATTTCTATAATTGGAAGTTTGGATTTTGTATTTATTCTACTTTTTGACAACTGTTGCTAGGGAAATTTTTCTTAGCAGCCAAAAAAGTGTATTTTTCATGATAATTTCAAAAATTGTGCATAAATTGTTTTCGTGTTGTAAATAACATTTCTTCAGTATTTTCATAATTTAAATTTTGATTTTATGTTTCTTCTGCTTTTTGACTACTGTTGCTAGGGAAAAGTTTCCTTAGCAACCAAAAAAATGTATTTTTATGTTTATTTCAAAACATGTGAATGAATTGTTTTAGTGTTTGAAAGGAAAACGACTTTTCTTCTGTATTTTCCTAATGGAAGTTTAGATTTTGTGTTTATACTGCTTTCTGACAACTGTTGCTAGGGAAAATGTTCCTTAGCAACGAAAAATGTGTTTTTTCGTTATAAATCAAAAGAATGTATGTAAATGAGTCTTCTTTTGAAAAGGCAGGGGTATTTGTTCTCTATTTTCATCATTAGAAGTTTGAATTTTGTGTTTATTCTGCTCATAAGCTACCGTTGCCAGGGGAAATTTCCCTAGCAACCAAAATAGTGTATTTTCCGTGATTACTCATAACTGTGCAACTTTGGAAAGTGGAAACATGTGAAATATGTCTTAGGACATCGTTCCCAATGTATCTAGGTCATTTTTAAGTACTTCCCTGGGAAGACTACGGAGTTCAAGAAATAGAGCACTTTTTGAGCATTGGCCCACCGCCTAATAGAAACTTCTCCAGTCAGCTAGTTCATGTTTTATGTCATGAACTACTAATGGTTAGTTTCTTCTCCAATAGTTAGGGGGATATATAGTAAGTACTTTGACCGAGGCTTTCCTTGGTTACGAAGAATGGATTGTACTTTTCAGCAAAATATTAGAATGCTGAGAAGGGGTGTACATGGGAAATGAACAATGTATTGTACAGTGAAGGAAACAAAGTATTAATGCTTTCGTGAACGGCCCGAATAAAAATAGGTTACCGATTGAATGTATGACGTAATTGTATGCGTCATGCCATCCAATATAGATAAAACATTACAGTATATCTAATTTTAGACGACATCAATATTTTGCTTCTTTGAAAAAAGAAGGGAATACGATTTGCCTTTCATCCACGGCTGTGCCGCCTGTGTAAATAAGCCTTAAACGTGACGTACTGTTAGACTATACTGTTACAAAATAGTTTACAGGATGATAACGTCACGGGTCTTTCTATCTGCTACCTTATAAAATGTACCGCAGCGCATATAATATACTGTATGTTTGAAAATTTGACTGTACTGTTGGTCAAGCGCATCTATTTCTGTGACACTGGCAGGTATTTTTGCAGTTTGACGCCCTTGCAACCACCACATGCACTTGAAATTTTTTTCTGAACTGGAAAGTCATTTTCACTTAGGTGAGTTTGTAAATTTTCGGGTGTACGTACGGTCTTGGCAAGATGGTACCAATAAAATATCATTTTTTATTGCTATTCAGATATAATATTGTAAATTTAGACTTTGCGTTAGACTTTACTGTTCATTATTTGCTTTAAGTGGCCTTTAAAATTTGTTACTTGTAATTTCATTGGTTTTTTCAGTTTGATCATGGAGGGGTTTCAACTCAATGGTTTTATATTTAAGGCGATGATAATTGTTTCACAATTTTATCGAACGGTGTGCAAGTGAAAGGGAGCTACAAAAGTTAACTGTTGGAAGCCATATCACTGCACTAGAAGATTTGTGTTGTATAAGTAAGGAATATTGAGCGTAAAAGCACCTATAACGAGTAACTTTGTGATAATAATGTAATATTCCCCTTGCATAACACATCAAATTTCATATCACTGCAAGTACTGGTGTACTTTCAACAATAGGCATACTTTTTATTAGTCTGAGGATGGATATGTAACGCATTAGGAATGTAGGTACAAAATTACTTTTTCCTTCCAAAAAAGTCCCTTCACCCCCATGCTGCAGAGGGCGAAAACCAAACTTTACCCACGAAAGGATTCTTCTCCCTAAGGTGGTACGTCCATTGATTGGACACTATGGTTACCCTGACCATCCACACTCCCACAATGTACTGGTGATTCAAGAATCATTCAAAATGTAAATTAGGCAGTCCCGAACTTAAAATCTGTCAGCATGAATTCAGTATAATTAGGCGTGCGAACTTAATATCCTTGTCACATGGGACTGTATGAATACCCGATGGGTACGAGAATGCGGACTATGGCGATTATGGGTAATCTAAACTGTGGAAGTCCTTTTTGTGGACACAAAAAGACCATTGGCAACTTACGCAATGCAGGGATGAAACCAGAATTTGTTCGGGGGTCAAACTCCCCGACGGGTGAGGGAAAGCAACAAGAGCCCCGACAAGGTTGTTGAAAGCAAAATGTGTGGTCCGCATCTCGCGCCGAAAATTTTGGGTTTCCGTGGAAGAAAACTTTAGAATTTGGGGCTGTTGCTGAAGAAAATTTTAAAAAATTGGGGTTTTAGAGAGGAAAATTGGGAGATTTGGGGTTTAACTGAAATATTTGCCCGAGTTAGAGCAAAGTCAAGTAAATCATCCGGGCGACTGGCGATCGTCGAGGAATATATACTTTACTGTGCATAACTTATTGCGGCTTCCCATAAAAACCGTAAAAAGTGCCCCGATGGGGGCAGACTTCCCCGACGGGGTCATGACCCTCTACCCGCCCAACTTGAGCTAACCCTGACGAAATTTTTGAATTATCTTCATTCTGTTGTAATTGTCAGCCTACTTTTACAAAAGAAAACCCAATCCTTTGCAACTGAAAATCGAATTGTGATCCACTAATAAAGGTATAAATTGCTTATGACATAGATGAGGTCATTGCAACCTCGTAATGTCATAATGACGTCATATTACATTTAAAATGAAGCTGATTTCTTTTTTGTCATACGTCTGTTGTCTACTCACAATAAATATATAGAGGATGAAACATTTTCCTTCAAGTATGTCGCCATTTAAAATGCAGTGACCTAATATAAAGTCAAATTGGCCAATATGAAGTCACAAATACGTCATGAAGCATTTTTAACCAGTTCATTAGATTTTCTGGTACCATATTCCCATACACTGATAACACATTTTGGTAATATAATAGCAACAGTTTTTAATATATGGGGCTTTAAAGTTGCCATTGGCAGCCAATAAATTTACCAAATTACCCTATTTCCAGTTGTCAGATTTTGTCTGATTTTCATAGGCGTAGGAGGCGGGGGCTGGGGGTTTGCAGCCTCCAGCCAAATATTTTTGTGAAAATTGAGGCAATATGCTCAGAATTTTTCGGGCACCTACTGAAAGAAAAATTATGCAGTGATGTGACTAATGGTAATCAATAGTTTAAAAAAGTCCTTGGTAATTAAAATTAAGTTTTTATTTGAATCGCACCAGCACCTACACATTCGGTGTGTTTTTAATGGTTAAACTTGTATTATGATTATCAGCGGTTTATTCAGGGGGCCATTGGGCCATGTCCCGCTCACTGTTGCCGATTTTTTAGTACCTAAAATACGTAAATTTTTTAATACAAATTTTACTTCAGCGGTAGCATTTGTGGCACCAGATTGCAAGTAAGGACATCTTATTTTTTCAAAGGGGAGGGGACACCCCTCCCCCAGGGTCCACCATCACAAACATACTGCATGCCCCTACCCACATGAGGGAAATCCTGGCTGCGCCGCTGATTATTATCATTATATCTGTAACGGCTTCCCACAAAATTATTGTATTATTGTATGTGATTGATATACGATGTGACAAACGATGTATGCCTACATGATATGTACATTAAAATGTGGAACGTACAAGCGGAGCGCGGAAATTGTGGATTATATTTTTCGGGCAAGTCGTTACAGCCCCCCCCCCCCCGTCAACTTGTGCTCCTACACCCTTGCTGACTTCGGATATGATGTTCAGTGGGACCAATCTAACAATTCAAAGCAAAGAACCTTCCATTGTAATTTGTTCTAGGTTTACGTAATTTTGGCTTAATTTCACTGGACTAGTATACAAACGTTTAGCTAGGAGCGTAGCCAGGATTTTGTCAAGGGGGCAGGCGTGGGAATTCAGGCTGAAATGACAAAACGACGAGCTCCCCCAAGCATGTGTGGTTAAAGGACCCGCCTTAAGCCCTAGTTAGATTTTCGGGAAAGCCCTAGTGAAGACCAGGGGCAAAGCTCCCTAAAGCTGTGGGATTAACGAAATTGTGGGCATTAGAATGTTGTATTTAATCTTCTTCAAATGACATTGAATGGGAATTAAACATACCACAAAAAGCAAACTCTGACACTTTCAGTAAAGCCTAGATACGACCATAGAGCTATTAGGTAATAGTTCCATGCTTCGACTGACTAGCAGTCGGGATTAATGATGAAGAGAGCTTAAAGATCAAAAGCAGTCACCCCAAACTTATTTTGAAACAGTAGCTAAATGTCACAAATTTCTTCTTATTTCTCTTCCAAGTATCTTTCATAATATTTTAGGACATAAATATTGCATATTCAAGGTAAACCAAGCAGTTGTTCCTTGTAAATTTAACAATTGAGTGAGAAAAATACTGTCACATGATTCTCAAGATCCATTCAGGAAACAGGATAGTCTACTATACAATTCTTTTTTGGGGTGACTGCATTCTCCCTTTAAGGATTCAAGAAAAGATGGATGATGGTTTGGGTTGTTTGGGGCCTTGGAGCAATGAGTCCACCCAAGCTGTCCTGCAGGAAATAATAATGAAAAACTAATACTCAGGGTGGGTGCGTACAAAGCGCGCCGAAAAATGCGTTGTTAAGACATTTCTGCAATGTTTAACGCCATATTACAAACAAACGTTTTCTTTACACACCAAATTAACCTTGTGAGTAGTAGCAAAAGTAAGACAACTATGCTCAATGGGGCAGTTGTCCCACTTCCCATTTCCTATGTACCTGTTCTTAGCCAAGACTAAGCGTAAAGAGACCTTACATTGTCAACTGAGTGGTCAATACTTTATGAATTTTGATAATTTTTAACGTTTTCAATGTTTTAGACTAGTGTAAAAGGCCCGAGCCGGCTAAACTTATTAGGGAAAAACAGGAAAACGAAAGGAAGAGAGAGATACCCTATCTGGTGCGTCTCAGCCGAAGTGCAGACTCGATGTGTATTCAACTTAATTTACTGTGCATGTACTAAAGTTCATAATATGCAAATTAACAGATGTAACATAACGACGTGTTCATACATTTAAATAACAACGTGGGAGTGATTCTTACACTAGTGTAAAGTCCACTCGTCCACAAGCCTGCCCGATTCTTTCAGTTATAATTGATTTAAATGTCGTTTCGTTTGTTATATATTTTGACCCAGATGATCCCAACTTCTGCGTCACACCCGGTTGCAGGGTCAGATTTGGTCGACCATGACCACAGGTAGGAAATTGGTGAGATGTGACCGAACGAAACGAAAAACTTTGCTCTCTAAATTTTTAAAGCTATTCTTTAAGAATCACCGTATAATTCAGTGGCATATCAACCCCTAACACAATCGATCAAAGAAATATTTTTATAACTAGAAAAATTATCCTTGTTGTGGTGAAGTGATATTTTCCCCTGCTTCTTTTTTATTTGATGAAGCAACTGTTTCATGAATCAAATGTTTGAGTCAATTCAAAAATGATTACATTAAAAGCATTCAGTGGACTAGTGCAGGAAGGGATTTAAGACTTCATTTACTTCAGTAAGACTAGCAAACGTTAGGATAAAGTGATAAATTAAGACGTTGAAAATGTGGAAAGAATTTCAAAGGAGATGGTATATTATCCGTAAAACATAACAAGAGGGTTTATTTTCGTCACTTATGGCATGTACTGAGTTTACAATTGTTGAGGAGTCTCTCTCACTCCAGGTTTTCTTTTCCATCCTCTAGATGTCACGATTCTTTGGCATCAACCAACCTGGCGATGTAATGGCACAAACTGCATGTGGGAAACCGCTTGAATCTTTCTGAGATTGGGTGCTGGCAGGGAACTAAGTTCCTTTGCTGAAGCTTTAACTACGGTTATTTAGTGCTTTTGTTCATGAGATATCCAGAAATGAAGACATCTCATAACATAGTTTTGGGGGTTTAGTATTGTGTGTAAACTTGGTCTTCACTCTTCGGTGTGACGAGTTGATAATTGTTTTTAAATATTTTGAAATAAATTAAGAATGACCGCAGTATTGTTGTGATCGTCTGTTAATGCTGTCCTGCGTTCTTGAGTAATTGGTCTCATCGGTTTCATGCGCTACTGTGTGGCAGAGCGTTAGCGTATGCGGAAATCCCAGAGACTGACGCCCCCCCCCCCACACACACACACACACACACACATTTTAACAAGGGGGAGGCCTACACAGACATCCCCAGATTTTCATAAATACTACTTAGTAGTACGTCTTGCATTAATACTTTTGATTTTTAAATTGATAACTTTTCAATATACTAATGAAAGGTGAACCATTAAATATCTTGAATTTCTTCAAAAGGGGAGCGAGCACCTACCGTGCGTACTTGTCTCATTACACTTCAGCTTGAGCCTGATTATTTTTCCAAGGTGCCATTCAACTCCTACCACTACCTAGCTACCTTTCGAGCCACACGCGGTATCGCTTGACTGCACGTCTTCCGGGAATGCTATTGACGGTTTTGACTGAGAATGGGAAGGATAGCTCAAATTAGCGACCGATGAAAGGGCAAGGTGAATTGAGGGAGAAACGGGAAAAGAAGGGGATTTTGATGTAACTTGGATAAATTTTGTAATGCAAGGAAAAGCGAAATATTCAAAACTGTCTTTAAAGGGGATATGGCACCCCCAAACCAGGGAGTTACCAGCAACTCTCTGCCAAACCTTATTAAGAAATAGCCCTGGACTTCCAAATGCAGTTGATAACTGCACTTTGACATTCATTCAAATAATACGTTAATATAATACGTCAACAATGACTTGTACAGATAGATGTGTTACCAATGAAGCTCATTCACGCTGTGATTAACAGTATTGCCCTGAGCAATGTAAACTCAGTTGAGGCATCTGCGGCTCTGTCTTAGAGGTGTACTAGGCAGGAGGTTTGTTTCAACTGGACGAGAGACTAGAAGTTAACTTAGTAGGGAGAACTGGTATTGTCTGGGTGAGAAAAAAAAGCCTTTAAAATGTTTTTTTTTTCGGCAGGGTTTGCGAGCACCCACCTTAGATAGTTGTTCCATTGTCAATTCCTTTCAGACAGCTTCAGCAGTATTATTTTTTCAATGCAACTCATATACTAGCATTTATCTTCCCCACCCACAATCCTCTTGCGCCGTCACATTCATTGGTACAAATATTTTATAGAATAAAAGTCAAATGAATGTTTTGTAATTTCTTTAATGCGTATTCAGTTCCAATTTCAAACAGTGAAATGGTCCAATCCCAGGGAAGCTCACCGTGTGCTTCGACGCCGTTGGGTCACCTTGGACCCTCCCTTGTGATAAAATTTATAGCCACAGGTCTAACATGGTTTAATCCCATGTGCCTTCTCTGAGTGTCCCTTATAAGAACCTAGTTGCTACAATTTTCGCCGGAAAGCAATATCGTTTTCCCCTGACACGTGACCTAACATACGCCACTGCCCAGAAGCCCCTGTGTCATTAAATAGACTGGCTGAACGTCTGGCTTTGCCTAACAAGAGATAGTAAAATAGTCATTTTTGGTCTGTTTTGTGCACATCCAAAGTTCTTTGGAAGAATTATATGAATACCTTAATAATTCCGAGGGTTTTGCCCCGTCCCTTACTAGGGAGTTTTCCGTTCATCTCATAAACAAAGAAAATTAGTCACATCTTTATTGTTGTGGTCTATTTTGGTGCCCATATGTCATTTTACTGCTCACAATATGGTTAATACTCCAAACGTTCAATAGGCTTCGTCCTCTGATCCCCATAGGGACGTTCCCCTGGATCCCTCCAAGGACAGTAAGGCGGTATCTGGACCCCACCCCGTCAAGGGAGCTCTTCGCACTCCAGCCGCTTGTCCTATTGCCGTGTCCCATTCCCCCAGGTTTCAGAATAAATTTCCGCCAATGTTTGGGAGATCTGAGCTACTTTGCCAATAACAAAGCCACACTGCAAAAAAAAGGCCCGACTTTTTCCAAATATCTGCCCGAGAAAAAGGTTTTGCCTTTACTCCTGTGGAGGATTGCAGTCCCAAACCCAGTAGACGTCACGTCCATGTGATAGATTGTTCGCTAACCTGGGTCCCCGACGACATGCACAATAAGCAAACTTTCATCGTTTTGAAAAACGTGCTCCATAGCTGTTTCTCTCGGGATACTAGAATGCATCAATAGAGGGATTTCATGTGACGTCACGCGCAATGGATTCCCAGGCACTGAAGGGCAAAACACACACGCAGTTAGCGAATTTACAGCTCACGCGCACGGCATAACCATAGATACTACTGTGACACAATGGACGAGTGCCCGTCAAAACCAAAGAGACGCGCGATCTTGCCCTTCAAAATTGCGCCTGGTTGGTTAAAGTCACGTGACTGAAACCCCTCTATAAGATCCCACCAGCTTACTAAGCGTTCATAAAGAAGGTATAAAAAGGCAGATTACACGTGCTCCAGCAAATAACTGCTCCCAAAGTCCCTGCATTCAATCCCAAATGGGACATGTGAGGAGACTGTCATTAACTAGCCCAAGAGGATTTCTTTGCTGTGCCGAGGTGTTTCAAACTTATTTAGAATGAGCTTTATTGTGTGTGTATGTGTGTGTGCGTGTGTGTGTGTGTGTCTGGCGGGACTGAGCCATTTTACTTACATTTTATTACTTTCTTACATTAAACGTTTTGGCTCTTTCATATTTCTCGTCATCACGGTTACCAAGAGTTAAGGAGATGGGTGATTCCTCTACCCCTTCACTTTTACATTTTGTGAAGTGTTAAACGCTAAACTTACACCGTTTTCCGTTACAAAAGGGATGTTAAGTGCCGGTCCGGAGTCATGTGAAATGCAGATGTAATTGTTTTTCTTTATGCTTAGTACTTGTTCCATTGATATAATGTTCAAACTGTTGGTATTTACAACGTAGTACTTACAGTAACTTATCAAACTTAAAATCAGTGTCGTAAAAATAGATCAAGTGCCTGCATAGGTATAAATTATGTCATTCAAGTATAAAGTCTTATCAAGAATTTAAACCAATATAAAAATTTAAAAGGAGTCATTACCTCAAACGTATCGCCAACCTCAAATTCTTATAAATTATATTTTATGTACATACAGAATCTCACATTATCACGAAAACTAGAACAGAGACGGGAAATCTGCACACTTTTGGGAAAAATCTTTTTTGACCAAATTACTGCATATATTCCCAAAATTATCGAGTAAACAGACCAAGACTGTCATTTGCTGACAGATCTAGGGCATGTTGTTTGCCATCTTCGTCCCATATACTGGCTGTTTCATGCGTACAATGGGCAAGACACTGTAGTGGCAAATTTTATTACAAGCGTTTGGAGTGCAAATTGTCTCTACTGCTACACAAGGTAGCCGAGCATCTGAAGTGACAAATTACTGTATGGAGTAACGTTTCGTACAATCTAAGGCATGCGAAGTGCCAGATTTTCTGACCTAAGCCGCAGTCATGTTGTTATGGTAGGGCTTAGGACGGTTTTGGTTTCACACAACGCCGTTTTTTAGCCCCCACCCAATGAAAAAGGTTGCATCTGTCACTGTCTGCAATGCAAATAGATTATTCTTAAGAGGGAGCTGTTTATTTATAAGAGGGTGCGGATTAAAGGGGCCTAGGTGGCCAGCCCTCTGTCCTCCCCCTCCGAAAAAATAAAAGGAGGAAAACAAGAAAAAATAAGAAAGAAAGAAAAGAGCAAAGTTTAAAAAAATTATCCAAAAACGTATGCAAAATAAATCTTTTGCAGGAGATGGGTAAAGTTTCTAGTTTGTAATACTTCTATGAAAAATACATGAAAATGGTAAACGATAACAGGAGGGCCAAATGTGCAAAAACAGGTAAATGGCTGATCCATGATATCAGTCTGCAGAACTATGGAAGTGCACATATTGATTAATGCCCTGGTGCACCGCTAGCTGCATTTAACCAGTAAAAAAATTGTGCAAATTTCTGCAATCTAGGGGGGATTGCAATGGCGATTTTCAGCCATGCAGGCCTTCTAGAATGCTTAAAGACGCCAGGTTGGCAAGGGGACGTGCTATCGTGCTCAGTGGCGCCGTCACGGGGGCACCAGAGTGAGGTGTTCCTCTTCAATCGATTTCTGAAAATTTCCAAAATTAACTCAAAAAGGCCTTTAAATCCATTACCGGGGGTCAGCGTTGACCCCCTAGAGACATGTTCATTTTGAAAATTTTTAACTTCATAACAGTACATCCTACAAGCATTACTTTGGTACCAAATGAAAGATAAAGAAAAGACCTTTCCAAAAATACCAACTTTTTGGGGGGTCTTACCGACGATTTGGGGGGGGGGGGAATTTAGGTCAAAATGTTTATGTTGAGTCAAAATTATGCTATCTTTGGGACAATTTTCAAAATTCGATGTAAATTCACCCAAAGGGGCCAATACTTCACTACCCTGTTTTTCAAATACCCTACACATATCAGAATGAGATTTAGAAAGCTGGATTTCCAGGATTATGTAGTTTAGGAGAAATTTTAAAAAAAAATGTCTCAAAAGTGGCCAAAAATTGCCCAGTTTTGCACCAAAAACAAGCTCCGGGAAAATTAGCATTTCTCCGTCATTTTACAATCGATTTCAAAAATTTGAAAAGCATTTTGCTTCAACGGCCGTGCAATCTCTGCTAGCCTAAATCAGGCCTAAACAGAATAGGTCTAGGGCCACCAGATTGCGAAATCTCAGTCTCGGTCTCCACTCGTCAAGGTAAAAGGCCATATTGAATTAGACACTGTAACGTTACACTGTAGCTTCACTACTACACGCACTGATCCTATACAATTTACACCCTTGTGCACAGGCGTTCGAAAGTACATATACTACACACACACACACACACACTATATATATATATATATATATATATATATATATATATATATATATATATATATATATATATATATATATATATATATATATATATATATATATAAGAGACAAGGTAGGTCATTTCTCACAATATGTAATGACAAGGAGTAGGCCCAGTCCATAGAGTAGGATATGGGAACTAGAGTGCTCACTCCCGGAAACAGCTGTGATCGCATGGGGGAAACTCGGCCGCCATACAGTTTGTACACACATGCTCTGATCTACATGTACATCCATGCAATCACAGCGGATTTACGTACACGGTATTAGGAGTGCTCATTCTAGTTCTTATATCCTACTCTATGGCCCAGTCGCACTTCACTGCCAGTGCTTCCACACTCTAAAGCATTTTTCCTGAAATGCAATCTAAAATTACGTAAAAATCGGCCATGTCAGGAAAACGATTTAGAGTGTGGAAACACTAGCAGTGAAGTGCGACTGGGCCTACTCCTTGTCATTACATATTGTGAGAAATGACCTACCTTGTCTTATTATATATATGTATATATATATATATATAACACTAAATTAAACATTTGGGAGACATTGGGATAAAATCCTTCCTTAGGGAGACAATCGGTTATAGTCATAAAATTTAATATATTTCCATATCTAGGCATACAAATATTCATACAAAAATACCAATAATTCTTAATGAATGCCTTTAACTTATGGTACGTTTGTTTTAACTGTATCTTTTACACAGAAGGTTTAATAAAATAAACAAAATATTATAAAGTATTTCGCAATACTTATTTGTCTCCCTATACTACATATAAATTACATGCAACACATAGCACACCTGTATTTCTATGGTAAATAACAGCACCTATGATGTATTTATGCAGCTTACACAGTGGCATAATAAAGAGGGCGCTAATACGCTCCCATAGAAATAAAAATCTTTTAGAAAGAATGTAGAGAAGGGGTTTAAATAATGGTGCAAAGAATAAGGGAGACATGAATTTGTCTCCCTAGTGAAAATGTCTCCTTAATACACCAATTATAACTGCAATTCGTCTCCCTAATAGGGTATTAACAGAAATATATATATATGTATATATATATGTATATATATACATATATATATATATATATAGTGTGTGTAGTATATGTACTTTCGAACGCCTGTGCCCCTGTGTTGTTGTTTTGCCGAATATTCGGTCATTTTATAGGAAGATTAAGAGATAAAGACGTCTAGAAGGGTAAGAACATCATAACTGAAAGGCAAGTGCAAGTATTTTCGTGATTTTTACCGTGAATGTTAGTGTTCGTAGTAACGTTACTTTGCTATGCTAGGCCTATGGGGATTTGCCTATACCTTCAGTGTTTGATGGGTATACGCATAGTACAAGCGTGCTGAAAAGGGGCTATAGATGTTTGCAGGGGTAGGGAGAAAAGTGTTTTCGATTAAGGGATGTATTTATTAAAATCATTTTCTACTTTATCACAGACCATTTTAAAATATCAAAATTTCCGCTTGCTCTGCGGGCCTTAGAGCTCATTACTGCGCTTATTATCAGCACGGTCGCATACGTACTTGCATTATTTATCCGTGAGGACTCTACAATTACGTTAATAGTTCGTGTGGATAAAGACGTGATTACAGCCAGAGGAGCACACCGTTGTAAGGACTTGAAACAAGGGATTTCTTTCCGCCGTCCTCTACTCCTGAGAAGACATATTTTATGAAAATTAAAATCTTTAACGAATTACCAGGTAGCAGACTCCCATTGTATTGGCAGACACATTTTCGGGGAAATTGATAGTGTGTAGATGCAGACTGTGTGCAACTAGTTTGTCATAGAAATGATTTTGAATGCAAAATTTCGAAGCGCTTCGCGCGCATGATTGGTGCTTGATATCTTATGACCATAATTAGGGCAATAGCTCGGCGGACTGTTGGCCAAAACAGAAAATTAGTCAAGAGGTGCATTTCTTAACTCTGTAGGGACTGCACATCAAGGGGGATCATTAAGCAATCTAATATCATTAGTAGTCAATTGTAACACTTGTCAAGTGTGTAGCAGGATGTGAAAGATTGGAAGTATGTATTTATCGTGAGAGATTCTTCAAAGTATTTTCATGGAGCGCTTCACGGACACCCATTATTGGAAGATGGTAAATGGTACTACATGTACATACTTCTAAATCCATGGTCCTTTGGTTATTCCTACTCATTTCCCATTGTAAATTGATACTTTGAATTCTCAATGTCCATCTAAGTATCTGCATTTTGTAATTACCCTAGAGCTTCCCTTTGCTGGTCTCGGACCAGCTTTCGAGGGGTCCCATGCCACGGCTAAAATATCACTTAATAATGAGAGGTTCTAAGCATGATGTCAGGTCAAATTTATACCAAAGGTAGCACCATTTTGCATCAAAGACACCTTACATTGACAAAAAGACTCAGGGGAGGGTGTTGTAACACCCTCCACCCATTATACCCAACCCATGATAGGATCAATTAACCTAATTGAGAAAAATTTCACCATATGATAAGTTCAAAACATTGCCAAAGGTAGTACAAGTTTGCATATAAGCCATCCTAAATGAATAAAGGTTTCTCAAAGAGGATGGGAGGAATGCACCTGCACGATGCGACAAAAGGATCAAAGGATCCGCCCCGTGTTTAAACTATCGCAGGTGCGCATATGCACAATTTGCACTAACACATGGATTTGTCTGAGATGGCATTAAGAAACCATCTACTGTGATCCCCCATCACCAACTCCTGTCGTCGCTACTGACACAAGTACACAGCTAACAGGAACAATGGCACACACAGCACTTTCCTCACATTTTTGCTACCCCCGTCTTGAACCCCCCCCCCCTTGGATCTTGGTACCGCCACAGAGGTCAAATGGGGAAAATCTCGCAAACACAATATCTGAGTAAAGGGAGTTTCAAGGATCTCATTTTTGCATGAAGATTAAAGGCAATAGGCAGTCGCCCCAAAATTTTCTTGGAAAAATCGGCAAACTCTTGCAGATCTCTTATTGCATTACAAGCACCTCTGAAGATGTTTTGAACGTAACTCTTACAAACAATAGGTAAAGCAAGGAGAAATTCTCCTTAATTTCACAATTTACCAACAAAAATATTGTCACATGATCAAAATACATGTAGTCCAGTCATGAACTAGAGTGACAGGATACACTCACTCTGATTGGGGTGACTGCATACTGCCTTTAAGTTACAGATTACAGAACCATGTACATGTACTGTATTCTTCATATCATCTTATCAAAACTGGACTGAGCACTCGTAAGTTGGCAAGAACAGTTAACTCGATGCTGTCAAGTTTGAAAAGACACCAATGGCGAAAATTTTTTCATGGGGTTTGTTTTGAGAGAAATTCATCTGGCGAAAAATGCGCTAACGGACAAAAGTTACAGCCCGCAGGCGGTAATGTTTGTCAGTTGGCAGGTTACGGTAAGTTCGAATTCCTTACTATTTCAACACCAGACCTCAAGTGGGCCAAACGTAAGCTTATAGCTGTATTCCTTCCCCACGAAATGAATTTGTAAAGGGTAAATTTTTGAAAAATCGAAAACAAAAATTGTTTAGAAGATCTTTCAATGAATGGGAAGAGCCATTTCAAGCACTGAATTCCCAGCGTATTTTTGGAAAATTTTTATTGGTACACTATGTGTCAAAGACAGTGAAGCTCTGTTTTAATAGAGTCACTGGACGTTATCACTCTGACTTCACAATATCCAAGAGAGATTTGAAAGTGTCTTGGATACAGACAATGGTCTTAAATGCATATTCAGTCACTCCTTGCAAAATCTCGTTTACGGAAGCCCCTGCCAACCTTATCGGAGTCTGATGGGCAGGTTTCTTTTTAGCCGTTTCTTAACCCGATATGATATCAAAATTTTACTTTTAACAGTGGTTCTTTAAACAACATGCCGCTGGTACAAAAACCAATATAATACTTGGTCCTGGTAGTAGCTCCACGTACAAAACGAATGAAAAATAGTAAAACGAAAGTGGTGAGTCATAAGTAATATTTTGAAAATGACACAACAGCGACGAAATCGCGCTAGGGGTGCGACGTGCCCCTCGGCTACTTAGCGCCCTAGGGCATTCTGATGGTAGAAGTGCCACCGTAGTCTTGGATCTACTGAGTTGAATCCACTTTGGAGATCACGTGTAAATTTATTATTTCGTTTGTGTCAATATTATTTGTTTTACTTATTATATTCCAAAATGGACCCACGTGGCTAATTCAGGTGAGTGGGTGACTCTTGTGTAGTTATAGTTAGGGGTTAGGTTAAGACACTAAGTAGTATGTTAAAGGCCTTGATAAGAGGATGTTAAAAGTAACCGGACAACTCCCTTCCCTTCGTACAATTCCGGGTCACCCAGACAATTTCCCCCTGGACAACCTCTGGGGGGCAGTTAGTTTATCCACCATGTTATAGAATTTCCATTTGTAGTAGTACAAGGGGGGGGCAGATACATTACCAAAACTCCTCGTTTTCTTTTTCGTTTTCTTCGATCAGCCCACCCCCCCCCCCTCCCTCAATTTTTCAAATTTCTTCAATAGAAACCCCAAAATTTTCAACACGAACCACGGGGTTACAAATTTTTCTTTCACCATCCTATCGGCAACGGCGAATTGTCGGGGCTTCGGATTGTTGCCATCCCCACCTCTGTCCCGGAGCTTAGCCCTCCTGTTGGCGATCCCAGCGCCACTCCTCTTACAACGATTTTTAAGATTTAACTATATGGTACTCACCTTTTTATTACCTTACAAAATCTTACTGCAGGAATGGAAGAAGGAAATGACCAGGCTACAGGAACAAACGTGAACTTCACAAGACTTATTAAAAAAAAACGTAGTTTGGTTACAGTAGTGTTTTTGTTTTGTTTTCTTTTGATTTGGAACTTAAACGTTTTTAAGGGTAAATGAGCATTACGAAATTCTCAATCGCTATGGCCTGAGTGGGGTTTCCTTGCGTAGACCTACAGTACGATAGTGCAGAAGTGGTGGACTTTCCCCTAATTCAGTAATTGGGACTTGAATTTTGTCCTTAAAAATGACAGTTTTGCCCTGAAATGGTCAAAGTTTGGTTATGTAGGGCTGCTGATTCAAAAGTACGTCTCATCAGTACTTCCATGATCTTATTCATTTAAGATTTCTCTCGTAATCGCCAATCACAAGTAATGAAAGGACTAGAGAATCACCCCCCCCCCCCCCCTCTTGCACAAACGTTTGTGTTTTCTCGCTTGAACGGATCCACATTCCTACGTTTTCTTGTATTTTAGTCAGTATCATAAATAAAAAGTTGGTAAGTTCTCTTTTAATCATAAGTCCATGCTACACACGCCCTGACAAGATTTGGTTGTATAAATTGTGAAACGAGTATACTCACGGAAGCTACATAGGGCTAAGTACGCCCCAGCGGCGCAATGGTGCTCCTTCAGACAGTGCAGGAGGCTTCATCAGATTAACACCACTGATCAGATAAGCAACAACTGTGCGTAATCTCTTAACTATACCAGCACAATTGTTTGGCTCGTAGGCAGAACTGAGAGCATCACGTTTGGATTAAAGTATAAAAATTCTACCGGTAGAAAAGGTATAGTCATTTGCAAAAGTTTCTTTAATTCAGTAGAGTGATATCTTTCATTAATAATTGAAAACAGATACACAGGCAAACGCTTGAGAGGTATGGCATAATTGTCTTTAAATTTATGCACCAAAATTGCAAAAAAGTTAATTCTTCAAGGTGCGCATCTTATGAACATATTGATTCCGGGTTCTAAAATTGGAATTTTCGAGAACCAACTTTGCATTTTGTTTTTCTGTAGGCCTACCTTTTAAACATTTTTGAGTTTCTGATATGCCGTTCTGTATGCATATAGTAAGCTGCATTCATACATAGCGATTAAAAAGTAGGAACTCGCAACCCCGTTCTGACATAGAAAGGGCATACGGGAAAGTACTCCAGAAATATACTTATAAGTTAAGTATTTATGAACGTTATTTAAAAAGTAAGAGTAGGTACTCAAGCTTTTACTTTTGTTGCTGTTGAAAATTACTTTGAAATAACTACAAATATGTTTAGATGCATCACACAGGGCCTCCGAAGTGCCAGTTTTGGCAACCTGAGAGATATATTTTGGAAAGTATATTTCCTTCATACACACATATCAACAGGTGTTAGCGCTCCCCTTAAATAAAGTCACAACTACCGTAGCCGAGGAATGACCATCAAACCTTGAGTCCCACCCTGTCTAAGCCCGACCCTGTTGCCAAAATTGCAGTTAGAGGATTGATGGTTTACAAAAGCTTGAATGGCCCCAACAGAATGGTTCAAGCAGAAGGTTACTGTTCATACCTAAACCAGGAACTCAGTCCAAACATTTTGGTGTTTTTTTAAAAACAATAGTGGCTCCTGAGATTTTAGGAGATGATGTAAGCTTACTTAATTTGTGATCAGAAATGGACTTAAAACAAGCTGAATTGATGTCTCTTCAAATGCAAGTATTTTTCATCTTTTTATCTTCCAAGAGATAGGGATGTAAGTTCACCCAAATAGCATGTTAAGTTGGTGAAATGCACACGATATTCGTCTCATGCATTCACATAATGAATGCATGATATTATATGGAGATGAAAACTGGCTTAAAATTTTAAAGGAGAGTGTAGCGTAATGTTCAGCTACTGTATGATGTCACCACTGCTTGAAGTTTGATTTGTATTTAAAATGTGGTAACATCATCTCCTGATATCTTGTCATCATGAATGAGTGTTAAATGCAAATTTTACTACAAGCTCATTTTAAGTTGCTCTTTATTGAGTATAGTACCGCAGCACAAAACAAAAGGGACTTGGATGAATCATTGAACTAATACTTGGACCAGGTAGTATCTCCATGGGTGAATTAAAGGAGGTACAATCAATGAGTGATAACAGGATACTGAAAGCTTTCTGGGTCTACATTCTGGTACATCTCTTCCCCAAATATAAGCATAACCTTGCTATGTATACTATGACCGGACTAGCTATTTTACTACTACTTATTACCACCAGAAGACAAATATGGCTTTGCAAACTATTACTAATATATATGAGGGTTCTGTAGGAGTTAAGCGCCCTTCACTCGCAAACGTTTGTTGTGGCTGGCTTGTAAGAGTAAGCCCCACCGGTCAAAAATGTGCTGGAGGGGAAGTATGTTTCCTCCTCCCTCACTCTAAGGGCGAAATCCCTTATTTGTTCCCTCTGTCAAAAATGTCAAAGTTTTGCGGTAATTTTTCTTCTGATATTACAGAAAAGGTCACCAAAGTGACCAGTTAGAGCATGCTTAAAATGTCGATATTGATAACGGGTTATCGTTCGAGGGAAGATTTGATACTCAGTGATTAGAAATAAATAGTTTAGGTACCTGCATTTCATATTCAAAGCTGCCAGTCTGATATACGCTCTCACTGAGATGGTTTTGGTTCTACTTTTTACAACGTTAACCTCCATCGCCACAAGTGTAAGGTAATTATTTTCAAGCCTTTGTAATAAATTACTGTGCAACACGTTGATGCTTTTGAAAATTAAAATGCAAAGCTTGAACTGCCTTCTAATGTGAAAATATTGACATGGTCATTTCTCGGTTGCTTGATATTTAAAATGTGCATTTTGTTGATAGAATTTGTGGTAACTTAGCTGTTATTTACAAGGAATTCTGTACAAAATTTGGTAATGGTCTCAAAATTAATTTGTTTTTTACTCAAAGACATAATGACCTTTTGAATACTTTAGTTAATAATTACATATGACATGCATTTTCCGTTATCAACTAAACATGTTTTAAGGCCTGAATACACGAGCAAAATTTGCAAAACATTCCAAAAACACCTTCAAACATCCACTGGCACAAGTCCCAAAACATGCTTGTTTTCGGTTTGTTGCACACGGTGTAGACAGAGTACAAAACATGTTTTGAAAATGTTGCAGAAGAAATGCCCTGTCAATTCTATTCAAAACATTTTCAAAACATTTTCAAATTGTTGCTACCCTGTCTACACTGTGCAACAAACCGAAATCAAGCATGTTTTGGGTTTGTTGCAAGTGAAGTGTATTGAGAATGTTTTTAAAAATGTTGCTCGTGTACACAGACAAGTTAATGTGTTTAGTACATACTTCTACCTAATAAAATTCCAAACCGGTGTTTCACACTGGGCGAGAACCTGAAAATGCTACCACGAAATTATGACCTTTGAAAGCTCCAAAGATTAAAATGTATAATTAATAGTTTGTTACATTTTGAAATTGTTCTTATTTGTATTCTCTTTCCTCCTCTTTATAGATAAAAACACTTTCAAATCATGAAGGTTACTGCAGTTTGTTTCCTTGTAATAATTTTCACCCTGCCTGAGGTTTGTGAGAGCGCCTCCCTTTCAGCTTTAAATGGTAAGTAGGGACATACATCTTAGCTGTAGTAAATTGGTCATTTCCTAAAGTATCTGTCATGATGTTTCAACACATAAATATTGTTTTATCACGCGTATATTTCATATTTTATCCCACATATATTTCATACTAAAGTTAAACCTTGGAGCAGGCCCGTAGCCACTGGCAGAAACGTTTATGAAGGGAGACAGATAGCTTCCGAGGGCGAACATTTTTCAGAGAGAGATGTACTACAATGCATGAAGGCAATAGAAGTATTTCATCTTGTAGGGGGCGAAAATTTTTCCGTGCGCCGCCCTCTCCTTGGCTGAGGGCTTTCCCAGGATTTGTCTATCATAAACTGAATGATGCAATACCAAGAGAATCCTGCAAATGAATATATACAAGTTACACGATTTAAATGATACTAACTAGTTGAGTTGAGTTCGACGTTCAGTAAAGTTGTAAACATGACAATTATTCAATTATTAAAATTTAATATTTAAATTTTATTGTTAAAGTTGTTACTCACAATTCTGTTTATGATTCGAACCATATTGCAGGATGGTGAGCAACACAGTTGGGCTGTAGGGGATTTGTTTAAAGTGACGACGAAAGCGACGGCTAAACGTTCTTATCTCTGAGATGTACGCCCATTCACATATATTGGCGTCCCAATCACTGTAGAACTGCAGTCACCAGTTACTGTAAAAGAGTGAATTTCTTCTATCAATAATGTAAAGCAGGTAACATTTTCAAAGTAAGGGTGAGCACAGCTTTAACCCTTCCTGCCTTATCACGAGGGGTACCAGTCAACGTGAAAATGCCTTGGTTCCGCCACTGCTTCATGATAATTGTGTGAAAAAAAAACAAAGTTTTGTTGCATTTAATTGCAAGGTGTTGAAAAACTTGTGTCAACTTGTTCATATTACATTTGTGTTGTAGATCTTTTGGAGAGGTGCAAAAAAAGTGAATATGAGAAGAGGGGAAACAATGAGGGTCACACCAGCGGTAAGTTACATAAATTATTCACTATTTTCTATAAATTGTTTACTCGTATTGGGAGTAGCATTATGCTGCATTCCCTAGTCTTGCACACAATGTATTTCAGTATCAAATCATTTACATGGTATTTTAATAATCCTTGGTACATATGAAGTGCCTTTCATAAATACAGTAGTGCTTAAAATGCCACTACAACTATCTGCTAAAATCTTTTCATTCACGGATTTTCTTAAGCTCCTGAGGTACAATCTGATGAGACACATTAAGTCCTCACACTGCATTGTAATCTGTTTAATTTTTTGCGGTCCGAAGCCAGACAAGGTACTGAAGTAGGACCAGATGGCTTCCACTCGGCAAAATATTTTAGGGGAAGTACTAACGCAATGGTATTTTTATTCTGATGGGGGCAAAAGTTTTGTAGGTGGCCGCCCACTTGTCCCCCCCCACCCCCTGCTAGGGGTTGAAGTAGGTTGTCTTTATTCGACTGTAACATAATCGAGGTTTGTGGACATGTGATTGGAAGGGTTTTCTCAGCAGTTACAGATCCTGCTCTTTTGGAATTACTTTTATTTTGCAATTTCTCCGTTTATAGCCTCTTCAAATTTCGATCACATTTCACGAAACTTATTAGTTATGAAAGATAATAAAGCGGAGAGTCGTTAGGTGATTGTATAAATTTCATTTATTTTCCCTGCATTACCTTTCTCTACAAATAATCTTAAAGCTACTTTGCAGTTGGGTATTTGATGCTAATGCTACACGCAAACAACTGCTACTTCTGAAGCAAATCCTACAAGGTATGTTAAGGCTCCAACCCTCCTTGACATAGTTAAAAAAGGATAATATGGAAGATGCATTAAGTCCCCACTTCATTTCACAAAGGAGTTGACAACTCGATCCCTTGTTCACAGAATTGCACATATGAAAGCTTAGCCATGGTAAGTGTAAAGCAGACGTTATACTCTCATCAAAATTGGTACATATTTGACAGATTTTGAGATGAGTGTATTAAGAGCATTGTTTCTCAACCGTTTGTAACTCTGGCCCCAAGTTTGATAACCGAGGACCACCTTCCACCACCAAGTAAAAAATAAATCAAATTTCCACTTATACTTATAAGCCATATGAGACAAGTTTCAAATCTGGTAAGCTTCAAGTAGATCAAGTCTGCTACTAAAATCAAATGATATAAACTTTATTACAGAAGAGTAATAGGTTTTAAGACTCAATCTTGATTTATTTTCTCTGACCGACTTCACGCCCCTCCAGACTTCACACCGCTTCTCACTGGTTGAGAAAAGCCGATTGAGAGGGTTTTCAATATCTTTCTTCCCAATGGACAATGAATTGTACTTGTCCGCAAACATGTAACGACGATTGTCTCAGTGATGACTGTCTTATCTATAAATGATCTTCATTTGCGATCTTATCTCAGGGACTGACCACTTCTGCATTGTACCTGGCTGTAGGTTCAGCTTTGGCCGACCATGACCGCAGCAAGAAAGTTGGTGAGTTGCGTAGTCGTACCGATTCCAAGGGCAGATTTATTAAGAAACTTAAGTAATTTTCTTCGGTAAGAAAGCTTGTCTGGCAAAAACGGCCTATCCCTGCCTCCAAGAAAATATAACCGTACGCTCATGATGAGTTGTGACGGAACGAAAAGTCAAAAGCTATGCAGTCTGGCATATTCAAAGTTATTCCCACTTAAAAAGTTGAATCAACTTGTAATTCAGTAGTGAAACATATTAATTGTGTATGGCCTATCCTCCGACAGTCGGAGGAATATATGTCTATTTTGGTTAGCAGAAGAGTATTTTTGTTATGGTGAAGTGATGTTTTATCCCTGCCTTCTTTCTTTTTGTTGAAGCAATTGTTTTAATGAATCAAGTTTCTTTGTAAATTCAAAATTGTTTAACTTTATTGAGTGGCCCATTGGAGTAAGGGAGTTTAGATGTCAGTTATAAGAGTAGCATATATAAGAATAAATTAATGCGATAGAAAGAAGAACAGAATTTCAAAGGAGGTGTATTATCCTTATCCGTGACATTAAACATTAAAGATTATCTCCCTTACTTATACTGAATTTGTAATGACTCACTAGCAAGTGTAATCAATCTCCTCCTTTTTCTTTCCCTAGACAGCTAGATGTCAGAGTTACATAACAAACCTGAGGATATGATGCCATAAACTGCATGTGAGGAACTGTGGGAATCTTTCTGAGTACTTTCTGGAAACGTATAGTTGCCATGTTGGAACTGTTAGTGTTTGCATCTTTTCCTTACATTACAGCTGCTTGGGTATTTTGTAGTTGCCTTTGATTACATTTGATTTTATGATTCGGTGTGAAGAGTTAATCATCGCTGACACGTGTTTTAAAATAAATTAAGCATGCCGGAGAATATTGTTATGTTTGTCCGTCATTGCTGACTTGTGTTAACCATGAAAACCCGCAATGGATGATCTCATGTTAATTTAGCAGATTTTCTCCTTTATTGGTACAAGATACACTGGTTGCGTAGTCACAGTGGGCTGGGTGAAACCTCCCCTTCTGCATTTAGTTCCCATGAGCGTTTGTTAATACATTTACTGATTTTGTGATATTCTCAGTAATTACGGTAGCCTGCATACTCCACGTTTATCCCCCGAAAGGTATCTCATATCTGTTTAACTCATGTAGTGTTTTGTTTTAATTTCTCAAAAATGATTCGAAGTTGATTTCACTTGGCACTCTCTCATAATCAGTGTACAACTGCTGTTAGCTGTAAACCATATAACACAAAAGATTCTTCCAAACTGTGGGCCTAATTAAAACAGAGTTAATGGACCTTTGTTATCGTATAAATCGATCTCGCGTAACAGTGAGTCATATACATTTTTTACACAAAACGTAATAAGAGAAAATTTTTCTAAGGACACATTAAGGCATGTTTCGCTCTCAAAGCTGTCGACAGTTCGCTAACACGTTCACGGTAATCTGTAGCTCCGCAAAGTAGCTACTAAACAAGCTACCCAAAACCGTGCAGTCATTCATAGGCTGAATCCCTAAATTTATCAACAGTAATTAACACTCTCCTTCAAGCCTGGGGAGCGGACGGACTTTTTCGTTCAGCTTTTCTCTACGAAAAGCCCAACGGAGGGGGCCGGCATCTCAAGGGGTGGCTGGGAAATTCTCAGATGTCTTAACGAGGCTACTCCAATACTTTACCTTACCGTATACTTATCTTTATTGCCAAATGCCAGGGAATCGAATCGAACAGTGTCTGTAGTTTATTAAACATTTTCCTGAGGAAGGATCACACACCCCCATGAATTGGCCATTTTGCATACCTGTAATCATTATTTGCTTGCCTATTTCGAAATTGCTCGCCCTGCAATGAAGATTCTATACAAATTGTCTTTGAGCACTTATCTTGATTGTCAGATATCAGAAGATATCATCTAACAATGTTCCAAAACATTTTGTCAGGACGAACCCTTCACAAATCGCCAGGGCTCAGAGCTTTTTGGAATGCAAACCGTGAGCTTTGCTCCTCACCGGATTCACTTATAAAGATAAATCAAATATATTTTCAAATGATTTTCCTTGTCGGTCAATCTTCGATAAGCTGTCAAGCTGATTACTCCCTTTCTCTTGATGTAGTCTTAAGGGATTTTCTGGGCTGTTGGCTAAGTAACAGTGCATTGTCGGTACAATCAGGGAGTCTGTTGCAACTCCCTGGTACAATCGCGCATTTTTACTCTTCTGCGCTTTTCACACTTCTTTTTTACCCTTCTGCATTTTTACCCTTCTGCACTTCTTCGGTGGTCTCGGAGGTAGGGTGACATGACTTGTGTTTCGCCCAACTACTATAGAGCAGTTGTGTAACGAGGGCAGGTGCACCCAAGGTGCACCACTACAGCGAAGTGTCAAATTGTGTGCATGGGCCCCAGGGTCCCGCTGAGGACTTCTAAAACATATCCATGAAATGAAATATTCTTAATATATTTTATTTTGCCCAGTTAAAGAGTTGCTTTTCTCATCAAAGATGAATAGCGTGAGTAGGATTTTTGCACCTTTATGTACTTTCAACACGCTACATTCCTTAGCAGAAGGGCTTGTTCGAAGCAGTAATCTAAGTAATTCCAAAATGCTAACACAGAGTGTGTGGGTTACGGCCTGCCATCCATTCATACGTGATCCGTGGTCCGCGTCCTCGTGCGTGTCCGTATCAATGCAAAATCGCTTACATAGAAAAAAAACATTACGAATCATCCATTCATGCGTTCCGTGTCCGTGTCCGGGAGGAATCGCTCAAGGAGGGATTTTTCACGGACACGGATGCGTGATATGCATGACTTTCACACTGGATCGTACTTTACCACAGACCAGCACTATGTCGAAACGCAAGGCGGTGAGGATGACAGAGCAAACTAGAAAATCGTACTTGCAGGGCAAGTACTAATCGAAGCCCAGAAAATAGGGCCAATGCGCACTGTTAACAAGGTTGCTTATGATTGAGCAGAAAATGTGGGCACTTCACTTGATTAGGGGAGAATGACAGAGGCTTGTGCAGAAGTAACCTTAGAGGTGGCATACGACCATTAATTCCTGCCGTTGACTGACACACTAAACTGGGTTTGTTTTTAGCCTCTTATTCCTTGTCAGAGTTTTCAACCCCAACAAGGTACACATATCCTTGAAGCTCACGAGATGGTGGTTGCTGGCTCATGAAAATTTCCATAGTATGACCATGCAATTTTGAGGAAGAGGTGCCTGAATATAAAATTATGATCTGTTTTACTGCACAACACACTAAGATACAAGATGGTTCCACTCTCTTCCAAAGTCTCAAAATCATAAACAACAAAAGCACATTTTTGGCCATGATTTTTGAACAATGTAATCTTCAATCTGAGCACTACATCATGTATTACACAAAGGATCCACTGCTCTTTTACAATAGGGTGAAAATCAACCAAACCAACCATTTCAGGCACTTTATGCAGAGGGATCATCCTTTGGCCAAACTGTCGTTTTCTGTTATGGTGGTGCACCACCTTAATTGAGGCAAATTCGTGTACCACCCCTAAAATGAGGAGCAAGACCCACTGATCTTCCTGACTACAAAGTTATATTAAGATTTCTATTTTAAGTATTAATATGGGCACAGGGTACTCTTCAAAATAGACCCCAAATTGCACGTCCATATACAGTCACTGAACAAGAATTTGTACACAGTGCATTTATGCAGTGGGGGGCTGAACTCTGGTGAACATTTGCTTCAAATTAACACTTGCTTTGTCTCAGTATCACAGTAACTTCCTAAACCTGTGTGCACAGTGCAGCAAGTAAATACTGAAAAATGAACATTCAAAGACCACGTCAGTGACTTCAGGAGAATGGGAACAAGCACAAAGAATGGACATGTTACTGCTTGATCAATTTCTTTTATTGCTCCAAGTGTCAACACATAATGATAACAAAGGCAAAGAAAAAGTTGTTCAGGTGTACAGACTTCACTCAAAACATTGATTTACTCCCATACCTGCAATAAGAATTATATTTTGAAAATAAATTAACATTCATATCCCCATGTTAGTTAGCTGTAAACCAGTCAAAAGAGTTCGTGAATGTGGGAGCACCCTTTGCTGACAGTACCAGTACTGAGTTATGCATGGCCACTTTAATGACACTGATCTGTCTAGGAAGTTTGTCTCACTGCTGTTGTGTAGTCACTGCAGGTTTCCCAGGAAAGATGGGTTGCTTCAACACACAGACTATGACAGAAATGTGATATCATAATTTTGGAGACATCATTTATGTCATAGTTCATTTGTGAGTGAGCAACCATACATGCTATCAAAGATGTATCCTCCATCACTTGTCTCCTTGTGGTGGCATAATAGTGTAGGGCATCACATTCAAATGCTGAACTGCGTCCATGGCTTTGGCCCGTAGTTCCGAGTTCAACTGTGCTCTTCTTGACACTCCAACTCTGAGTCAATATCATTTACAGTTTTTCCTGTCCTACTTGTATTCCCCCACAAACTGTTGCTTACATCCTTGAAAGACAGATCCAGACTCAGGCCTGTACTTGGTGGGCTGAGAATTTGAACAGTGTAATGTCCTCAGCCATCCCTCCCCTGCAGGCCGGGGTCCATCTTAATAATGAGAAAAAGTTGACCATTGTTCTCCCTCATCAAATAGGTATGCCAAAGAAAAAACTACAAGTGTAGGCTAATTGTCTATACGGCCCTGCCTACTGTCTTTCTGCTCCTCTGTTGGGAGCCCACAACATATCTGCAGCCAGTATAACTGTAGCCTAGGCCTAACGTTAGGCCTTGATTAAAATTATCCAAGCCCCATGGGTAAAGTTCGATCCTTCCCTGGCCTAGGGGCTAATGTATATTAGGCCTAATGTTAGGCTACATTCATCCTGAACCTCAACCTGTCATTTGTTTAGGCTACAAAGGAAACTGTTAAGAAGGCCCCACTGCCGTCTACAGGCTAAGTATTAGTCTGTTAAATCCCTTACGCCTTGACCTAAATTTAGGCTAGACCTTGGCCTAAAGTTAGGCTAGGCCTAACAGTAACAGTTAGGCCTCTGTCGTTACGGATGACACATGCCTAGCAAAGTTACTTAGGCCTTAGTCCTCAGTAAAGGCCCGTGTATGGCCGGTCGCAGAATTGCACCCTACACACGTGTATAGGGAGCAATTCTGCGACCGGCCATACACGGGCCTTTACTGAGGACTTAGGCCTATTTTTATGAAAAGTCAAGCGGGTTATACCTCACAGCAGGCAAAAATCGTTCAAAAATAAAACAAAGAAAAAAATCTAGGAGCCAAATTCTACACTACGTAATGAAATCAACATGAAATCAACTTGAAATTGGTGTTGGTTTCTTGAAAACGCAATCGATAACGCAGTTGCTGTACTGAAACAGTTCCGACAACCGTGCAAGTTAAGAGCGCTCTATTCGTTGGCCAAAACTTATCCTCAAATCAATGAAAGTATGAATTAAATTCAAACTGCTTAACATCTTTTTGTAAACAGAAAAGAAGCTTCTAATGCAGAACGATACCTTTGAATGTGGATTTACTTTTTTGCTCGCACAAGAATATTTTACTACAGGGGAGTTGTTCGAAAAAATCCCCTTTTATTGAAATAGTTAGGCCGTGTTGAAAATCCCCCTAGTGAAATACTTAGCATTACTGGGCGGCTGTCCCACGGTATGAAAACAGCACGCGATTGCTCGTTGAATCCAAACGGAACATAGATGTAATGTTCATCCGCCCGACAGCATATGAAGTCTGAAAATCACGTGACAGAGTGAAGCAATTCCTACAATCGAAGCTGTGGCTTCGATTAATTACATGTGAACAGCTAATAGAAACGGTGAGAAACATTCCTGCTATATACGACGCTACATTCATTGCTCCAGGACATGAACGCCGTATTCATTCGCAACTCATAGAAGTCTATAGCTTCGGATTTGAACATACCCGTTATACAAGGTACATAATTTTGTAGGCCTGCTTACATGCAGCCATAAATATTCAAATTGTGTTCCTCTAACTTGCGGCGCAGCCAACTCGACATCGTGTTAGCAAGGGTGCTGGTGAAAGAGGGGCAACAGAAAATGACATCCTAGCTTGCAACGTGGGCTGTCACGGACAAGTTTTCACGTATGAATGGTGTCACTTCACGCATACACGGACGCGGACACGGATCACGTATGAATGGATGGCAGGCTTTATGGTTCAAAGACTGCAAGAGCCATTGACGCAGGCGCAGTGAATTGTTGCCGCCAGGGGAGAAGACGTTACTGAACAAATTAACCTCGTTGCACTTCACCGACCGGGTCACTCAGTGCGCAACTGAAACACATTTTTGCTTGTGTCCCAAACAACGAATGGGTCGATCGTAATCCTTATATGGTGGTGGGTTCAAAAAAGTGACAAGAGGTGATTCTTCAAGATGAGGGAGGTTGTACTGGAACAAGCCGACCTCAGTCCGACCTAGGTCAGGACTGAGGCCAGGAAAGTTGGCATTCAAAATGCCCAAGTTTGCAGGAACCGCACCCTACAGCACAACTGGCTAAAACATATTTAGTTTACCATGAGAGGTCGCCAGTGTGATACGTACCCCAGATTGTGGGAAACTGCATTCCAAGCCAATAAGATGAATTTGTCCCTACAGTTTTGCTAGCGGCACTCTGTAACCTGTGGAGCCTACAAGGCTGCAACTACCAACTACCAGGGGAAAATCTGGCACCCCAAATCCCAAAATTGCAGAAAAGGGCATTCTGAATTCCTAAAACCAAACTTGCAACTACAACAGTAAGTTTACCTAGACTCTAAAGAGTGTGTTTAAAGAGTTTTATTTCAGTCAATCTGATACAAAATCAATCACTATTTCTTGTGGTTCCGTGAAATTGTTCACTCCGAGGTCTGAAGTGGAATCAGGAAGTTATAGACTCAACTTAAGGTGCAAGTTAGAGGCCGCCAGCAAAGTCAGAGTCAAAAAAGAGGGGAAAATTCGCACACGCCCGTATGGAAGATATTTGTCAACCTAAACATCCCCTAATAAGGGAAATCGGACACTTGACGAACTTTTTACTACGGATGAGCTTTTTTCCATCTTGTCTGTCACCTAGTCTGACAATACAGACTACTATTACCGGCTACCGAAGGAAAAAGAAGAGTCCTTGAGTCACGAGCTGGATAGCAATACTGAGACATGAATTATGGGTGGGAATGAGGAACTTTACTTGCTGTGAGCTCTCTCTTAATTAATTCAGGGCTGTAGCCTGGTCGAAATGCAGTTAAGGGGAGCAAGTGGTATGCCTACATATAGTTAACACCCAGGCGGACCCTTCCTTTTTCACATGTTCTGGGTACCATCGCCAAGGGGGATGAGGGAGGGGAATAAGGGGAAGGGCACATGTGACGGCTTAGGTTCAAGCTATCGTTGACAAAGCTTTGAACTGAATATATGTTTATAAATTTTTATTATTTAGTGATATTATTCATATTTCATGGCTGCGCGGAAGGCAGGAGGTGCTGTCTAAGAGGAGAGGACGACGTCCTATACACTTTAAGAAATTATTGTCTTTGTGAGGTGTCTTGGATTCAAAATGGTGCTATCTTTCTAAAGCTTCGTAAAGCGTTTACTTGATTATATGTTTAGGAATCCTCGTAATTAGGGTGTACTTGAAAGGGATATTGCCAAAGGGGAGGGATTACACCTCTTCTCTTTGAGAAATTTACTTGTTCTAAGCTCTCCTAGATCCAGAATGGTGTTACCGTTGGTGAAGCTTTGGACTAATAACATGATCCAAACTCCTAATTATTTATTGCGTTCTTCGGCTGTGGCATGTATGGCACCCCTACAAGGCTGATACCCGGTGCAGGCTTCCCCCTAGCACTCTTAGTGCGACACTGGGACAGCCACCATTAGTTGGTGCGTAGCCATAGCGTAGACCTTGCAAGAAAATAGGAGGGGAAAATGACACATTTTAGACCATAAAAGTTGCATTTAAGCATTTTTTACTTTTAATGCTTTTAAATTTCATGCTTTAGAAACAAGTTTAGATTTAATGAAGGAAAGTTAGATTTATTTCAAGGAGGAATGAAGTCACCCCAATTTGAATTCGTGTACCCATTTCATCAATGGCTCTGGAAAATCATGTTACAATATGTTTCTCACTGCATCAGTTGAGAAATTACGTATAGACTAACTCCTTGATTTACCCTGAATATGCAATATTTATGTTGCAACATATCATGAAAGATACTTAAGTGAAATAGGGGATATTTGTGAGAATTAGCCGTTGTTCAAAATAAGTTTGCTTATGTTCTTAAATTAAAAGTACGGTAACTTTATAAGCTTATTGACTTGAGCTAATAGTTAAAGTTAACCATCGCCTCTTTCATCTTTAGCCAGTGTATATGATGGTGTATTCAAACGGTGTTTCTTGAAGGAGGAAGGTGGTTTATTTGTCAGGCAGGGAAACCCACATAAACACGCGTCCATGGCGGGGTCCGGGAATCTCCTCGAGAAATTTTTTTTTTTGGGGGGGGGGAAGGTACCCTTCAATTCAATTTTCCAGGTTTTCGGGGTCTTGAAATCATAATTTGGACAGTGAAATTTTCAGCATTTCTGTATATTTTCTCAAGTAGGCCAACTTTCATTTACTGTTTGGAAATCTCAGGGGGGTAGTAGCCCCCTGCCCCCACAGGATACGGCCCTGCTCTCTCTGTGCAATATTTTTTGGCATAGCAGTTCTCCAATACTGAGTAGCAGTTTTGTAATTGCTAAAAATGGGCCAACTATAATGATGTAGCAATGAAAGTGAGATAACCTAATGTTTATTTATTGATTCGAGCTGTATATTCATCTTATTAGGTTTGCAGAATTGCATTCTCATTTCTCAGTATGTTCATTATCCCCTCGCAATCCCGGGTTTTCCCCATGAAGGTAATAACAGCCGTAGGTTGTGTATGGACTGATCTTGACTTTCGATTCTTAGCGTACAGTTGCAGAACACGCCGTGACTTCGTTCGAAAATAGTGTTAAAAAATATTTTAGAAGATTTTTCAACTTACAATTATTCAAAATTCAGGAGGTATACAAACACGAGAACGATATCGTTAAAAAGCCGAAAATGTTCTCTCTTAGGGAATATTAGTAATGTATGATACAAGATAATTCCAGTCAAAGTTTTAATCACAATGTAAAAAAAAGTCAAGAAATTTTACTGATCACAGAACTGCACAGAGGACAGCTCGTGTGTGTGATTCATAAATGATTGGCCGGGACAGAGGAAATGTGGTTAAGTAGACGCATGTTCCTCCTGAACTTTTTTGAGTGTTTAGTGTAATGAAGACGTACTAGTTTTGTTGATTCTGATCACCAGGATTGAGTTCTTCTGTGAATGTGATCCCAAATCGGAGTAGAATTGTGCATCACACAATGTGCGACGCAGTTCTGAAAATGTCTCGCATTTCGCGATGCGATACCGGGGAAATCGTACACTGACGCTACTACGGTACAGGGGCAACGAAAGTAACAAATTTTTGTATTGATTTTGTATGGATTGAGTTTTCAAGCATTTTAGGTCATTTGGAGTGTCCAACATTCTTACCTCAGCTCAGCCCCACCATTGAGGAGCTTAGGTCGGCCAAAGTTTCGCACACAACCATTCTTTAAAACCCTTCAAATGAAAAATGTTGGAGTCAGTCAGGGTCTTCATGCATATAGGTATACTTCAGAGGGAACTATTTGCATATAATCGTACACATGAAATCGTTGTTTTATGGAGATTACGAAAGATATTCCATCCTCGTTGGGCTTTGGAGGGAGAGACTGTTGTGTCAGAAAACTGGGTGGATAAAGATAGTGAAATCAACGAGTATTAACATGATGGCAAAAGCTTTCTGCATGTTGCTCCAAATACCGCTCTTCTTTGAAAAAGGAAGTAAAAATAATGGCCTAGTTATAACTCTATCATACCCTAGTGCTTTCAATCTTGCTCCAGTGAGTACACAAGATTGCTCTTATGATAACAACACTGGATTAAAACAGTGACATCATCATTGTTGAGAGGACTGCAGGACGTATGTATACTTCCATTCCCGGGAACCTTTGCTGAGGATGGCATAACAGATGTTCACGGTTTACGATTTAGTGTAAAGTGTCACAGGATCCGTTACGAAGTTTCTATTTAAAGTGGCTACGCCACGTGTAAATAACGGTTTTAAACCCTTTGGCATCTTTAGGAATACGTTTTGTACAACGAAAATCAACCATTCTGTTTGTTTAGAACTTGTTTTTCCTCTCCGGCGAAAATTGAAAAAAAATTCACCCTCTTCCAGCCTTGAAAAGTAAGTCTTCCAGAAAAACTTTTAAAATCTTGTTACGTCATGTGACGTCACTTTAGGAACTGCTCGTTGTTTGCCGTGGTATCCTTCGGACATTTGATACAGTGTTTGCATTCCATTGTACCGATTAACAAGGTTGATACAATGTAAAACCTGCGTGAAAAGTGGTAAGTTTTGGAATTGTTATCCCTTTTCTCGTGCTTATTAGTTGTTTTAGTCAATTAAATGCATTTCACGCAGGTTTTTCGTCTTGGTGTCATGATAAGTAGCTGCATGCATGTACAAACATTCACAACGCAACAGCATAGGTACAGCATGGAAGTACTATTTCCATGGGTACGGTACACAACATACCTGATACTACACATGTACAAGTATCACCAGCACTGTTTTGGAGTAGGTACCATGTGAAATCAAGTTTAATACTTTCTTTGGAATGGCAGATCTGAGCCAGCACCGTACTGTTTCAGGTTGTAGAGAAAGTGGTTCTTCATCGGACCAGGGAGTTGTCATCTAAAGGCAACTCCCTGATCGGACAGGAATGTTGGACTGTCGGTAAAGTGAGTTTTCTTGGATTTGAAATCAAAAAGGCGAAGGCAATACTGAACAAGAGGTCAGTGGTGCAGATGGGGTGAGTAATTCGTTACGGCGCATAGAAGTTCCAGGGCCGTAGCGAGCGGGGGGTGTGGGGGTGTCACACCCCCAATATTTTGGTCGCCGTCGGCAAATTTTCGGTCTGTCGGCAAAAAGGGGAGAGGGAAAGGGAAAGAAGAGGAAAAGAGGAAAGGAGGAAAAAATTTCATCTGATTGGCCTATTTAAGTTGAAGACCCGTCGGCAAGTTGATTATGCATGTGACGGCTGTATACGGCCGTATCAACGGCCGTCGGTGCAATTGGACGAGTGGCTGAGTCCGTCGGCAACTCGGAGAAAGGAAGGCAATCAGAGGTAGCGCCAGGTAGGGGCCCCCTACGATTTACTTAATTTTGGTCTAAATTAGGGCAAATTCTTCAATAAAACCCCCAGATTTTTCAATTTTCTTCTCTAAAAGCCCAATTTTTTCAAATTTTCTCGAAATAGAGCAAAATTTTTCCTTCAAACATCGTTTCGGCACTCTATCGGCCTCGTTGAGGCTTTTGGTTGTTGGCCTCCCCGTTGGGCAAATCCTGGCGTCACCTCTGAGGGGAATTAAAGGCTTCCATATAGTCATAGGGTGATATGACATTCTTGAAAAACTTCTTTCTGCACATTATTCCTCACTTTTATCATCACCATGGGCAGCACCCTATTACTCATGGAGTAGGCATCCTTAGCCCGTTTTCTAAACCCTAACCTTAACTTCAAACACATTTTGGAAACTCCCTGGGATCCGGTTTACCCACAAACATCCCGGGAAAAAATAATGCGTCCTGGGAAAAAAATAATACGTGCCGCGCGTGTCTTCCCTTCACTGCGCTCTCGATCAGGCTTTTAACTTATGAACACGAAAATGAAACAGATACAGAACCCGTCCTGGCGTTCAAAGCATATTTTGAACGCTTGTGTTAAGATTCTGAACACTTTTCTCCCTTTTGGAACGCCGGACGCCTGTTTGAACACTTACCGTATTTGAACGCCTGACGCGTCAAGTGTTCAAATGCTGGACGCATAGTGATCCAGTTCTTAACGATAGGTCCAGCTTCTCAAGTATAGTGGCATGACGGGACGAATAGCCTAACACATTTAAATTGACCGGAATCTTTGCATTGGATAATGTATTATGAACCAAAACATACCTATCCTGCATGAGACTTAATTGTTTACCCAGAGATTATGGTAAAACCTCAGAGCTTCCGGGGGCTTCGCCCCCTGGACCCCCACCAGTTGCCTTAAGGTGGGCCCAGTGTTTTAGCATATATTTGTGCGACAATGTTGCATAAACGGCGACAAATGTAGCACAATAAAAATCTGACAAGCAAATTCTACCCGGGTGTAAATTTTGAGGTTCCTCATTAGGGCAGAAGTCCACTCAAATATTGCACCATAGAATGGGACCCGCTAAAGACGACAATGGCATTTTTGAGACCAAATTCGTAGAACTTCGTATCGGCGCAAAACGATTATTTAAGTGACTCTAGAAGTACAATTGCACTCCGCGAATACACATTTTGTGGAAATTACAGCATCATGTAGGAAGGTCGCAGAAACTCCGAAACGGGCTCTAAACGGTAGAATGGGACCCGCTAAAGACGCCAATGGCATTTTTGAGACCAAATTCGTAGACCTTCGTATCGACGCAAAACGATCAATTAAGTGACTCTAGAAGTGCAATTGCACTCCGCGAATACACATTTTGTGGAAATTACAGCATCATGTAGGAAGGTCGCAGAAACTCCAAAACGGGCTCTAAACGGTAAAATGGGACCCGCTGAAGACGCCAATGGCATTTTTGAGACCAAATTCGTTGACCTTTGTATCGGCGCAAAACGATCATTTAAGTGACTCTAAAAGTGCAATTGCACTCCGCGAATACACATTTTGTGGAAATTACAGCATCATGTAGGAAGGTCGCAGAAACTCTGAAATGGGCTCTAAACGGTAGAATGGGACCCGCTAAAGACGCCAATGGCATTTTTGAGACCAAATTCGTAGACCTTTGTATCGGCGCAAAACGATCATTTAAGTGACTCTAAAAGTGCAATTGCACTCCGCGAATACACATTTTGTGGAAATTACAGCATCATGTAGGAAGGTCGCAGAAACTCCGAAATGGGCTCTAAACGGTAAAATGGGACCCGCTGAAGACGCCAATGGCATTTTTGAGACCAAATTCGTAGACCTTTGTATCGACGCAAAACGATCATTTAAGTGACTCTAGAGGTACAATTGCACTCCGCGAATACACATTTTGTGGAAATTACAGCATCATGTAGGAAGGTCGCAGAAACTCCGAAATGGGCTCTAAACGGTAGAATGGGACCCGCTAAAGACGCCAATGGCATTTTTGAGACCAAATTCGTAGACCTTTGTATTGGCGCAAAACGATCATTTAATCAATCTAGGCACCTTTCAAATTCCAAAAATTTCCAAATGGGAGGGGGACACCCTCTCCCCAGGCCACAGATCAGTAAATGTAGCATTTAGAAAACGTCCTAGCTGAAACACTGGCGGGTGCTCTGGATCCCAACCGCTTAAAACTATAGCGGCTTGACGAGAGGAATAGCCTAATATATCTAAATTATGGGGAATCTTTACATTTGATGGTGCATGATAAACAAAAATATATCAATCCTGAGACTTAATTTTTCACCCAGAGATATGCTTAAACCTCGGAGTTTCCGGGGGCTTCGCCCCCAGCTCCTTCCCACGGGGCGTTGCCCCTAGACCCCACCATGGGCTCTAAGGCGGGCCGCTGGACCCCACCCGCTGAAGCTCGTTTTCACGCTATGTATTACCAGATCTGTCGGCAAAACACCCCCCCCCCCCAAAGAAAACAGCTTCGCTACGCTCCTGCATAGAACCATATCGATAAGAGACTGTTAGGTGAGGTGAAAGTACAACACCACAACAATTCGAAAATAAGAAGCATTTGGAGCAATTGAAAGGGACTTGAGCTTGGAAAGTTTTATGTAGGCAGTCAAAATATAAACTTTAGGTTACTTTCGTGCAAGTGTCAGTGGAAATCGTGGAACTAGCCTATGATCGAGTGTACACAGTATTTTGCTGGCTGCTGACAGTCCACCACTGTACGTATTACTGCAGACCGATCCGAACAGTACACACTGCCGAGTTTTTCCTGTTCGGTTATGAATCAAGAGTATTTGTAATAAGTAATAGCCTACTGCAGCCCCAAAATACAACACACCGACACCACTCTCCAAACAGGCAGAATAAATTTCAAATTCAAGACATGCCGCGAATTACAATCGTTACTGTCTCTTAGTCTGTATATAGGCTATGCTGTACGCTTGGTTTGGTATACGGAGGCTGCTGTTCCTAAAATGACGTCATTATTGTGTCGGCTTGAAATCTCATTTTCAGCAGTCTAATTTTTGGTGCAATTTTTTGAAACATTAATTTCTTTTTTATGCTCCAGGCTGTAAGGGTGATGAAAACACTTTTGGAAAGATCTTTTTATGTACTTTAGGCTAAATTAGCCTCTCGTTACTCCAATTCACGTTTCATGGCCACATTAAAAGTCAGCTGTAGCATAAACAACCCGTCATTCTGCCTTAAAATTTGATAACATTTTACAAAACTGAACTGGAATTAAAAATGCTTCACTGCACTTATATTGCACATATGATCCCCATAGCAACCAGTTTGAGCATGTGTAAAACTTTGACATTGAAAGCAAGCTGTCATTCAACTGAGGATATGCTTTCTGGTGGTTTTGCCATTACAAATCAGAAATAAGTCGGTTACGTACCCTCATTTTACTTTCGAAGCTACCAGACGGATGGTTGTCTTACTGAGAAGCTGATTTTACCCGTTGTCTACTAGATTGCCACAAGTAAAAGGTAATTACATTCTTTTATTTTCTAATAAAGAAGTGCACAATAAGCTGATACTTTGTTACATTAACTACAGTATTATATGCTGCTATTATAGGCTGGGCATGCTATCACTCTCTGCATGATGTTTTAAATAATCAAGTTTTTGATAGAATTTGTAAACTTGTAATTCAGCTTTCATTTAAAGTGAGGCCTGTACATTTTTTCCAATTTTTCGAAGGGAAATGTTTTGCAACCAAAATGTCATGTCCAAATTCCGTAATGCTCTCAATTCAATCACCCTATGACCTTCTTATATATCTGAGTTCAAATAACTACAAAACACAAGCAATCTTTGTTTCCAACTAAACGTATCTCGGGTTGGACTTTATATGAATACTTTAAATGGCAGAAGCACGAATGAAAAGTTTAGTGTTCATTACATTAGTCAACTTAGTAAAAATCCCTGTTTATGATTCACACCAGGCGAAAACTAAGGCTCATACGGTTTTAATGAAAAACTTGTAGTTATTTAATGTTTTGAATTTGTTCTTATATTCATTCCTTTTCTTCTTCTTTTTAGACACAAACTGCTAATACATCATGAAGTTTGCCGCTCTGTGTCTCGTTTTAATGGTATGTCATCTCTGGGTGGTTTGTGAAAGCGCTTCCCTCTCAGCGTTAAATGGTAAGTTTGAAAATGAAAAAAAGATCTGCTGTATCCCCAACATTACTTTCAGACTTCAGCTAACCCAAACAAATTCCTTTGTATTGCATAAAAGTAAATCGTGCTCCATAGGTCGATCTATTAAATATTGTAATAGACTACGGAACAATGAAACAATTATGATAGATATTATATGCGGACTAATTGTTAGATACTTCTGTCTCATACTTCGTATATGTTAAACGAAAAAGGACTGATGGTACTTCCCTTCTGTCTGTAATTTTGATTCTCTACCTATAAGTAGCTAGAGTTTGATTTGGTTTGGTTTGGTTCGATTCGGTTCGGTTCAGTAGCGTATTTACAGGGGTCCGGAGGGCACGGGCCCCCTCCCCCGGCCTTCCCCACCTCCGTCGCAGTCGGGGGAAATCAATCAGTCGGGGGATTTAAGGTAAGTGGGAAGGGAGAGAGAGAGATTAAAGAGACCGGGAGGTATTCTTAAATAGACAGAAGAAGTACCCAACACTTAAATTTGTCCAACCGAGCCATATTATTTTTTAACTTTTCCGTACCACACTGAAAGTTTAATTATCGTCCCCACCCGTATAGTAAGGCGTCAGTAGGTATCGATATCAGGCCCGTGACCCAAGCACGACTAATTTTCTTTTGGGCTTCGATTCGTAGTAGCCTGTATATGACAGCAGTCTATAAAGCCAGGGTAGGTAGGATACAGGATGAAACAAATCACAACATACAGTAAAAAGTTGTCAAGATGGTGGACGGTGCGATTTAATGTATTACGGTGTGTTTAGAATGCTAAATATCTTCCACCATGGCGTTCTGTGCATGATTGCTATCTCGGCGAATTTAATCCTTTTTTTTTTTGCCCTTGACTTCGCTTGCAGCCTCTAATTTGCGCCTAACCTTGAGTCTGCACCACCCTGATTCGAATGGTCAACCCTTGGCGGGAACAATTTCATGGAACAGAAATAAGTAGAAATCTTATTAAAGAGGTAGTAAGACAAATTTTCCGATCACACTCTGCAGAGTCCAGGTAGCCGAATGATTGTAGTGCCAAATTTGTGTTTCAGAAATTTAGAAAGCGATTTTCTACAATCTTGGGATATGGGAATGCCAGGTTCGGTTCGGTTTAGGTTTGGTTTGGTTTGGTGTGGCTTGGCTTGGCCTAGCCTGGCTTGATTTTTATTTATATTATGTTGGATTCGATTGGACTAGATTACTTCAAGTTCAAGTTACTTTAAGTTCAAGTTTATTTCTACTTTCCATACAAAAAAAAATTGTTACATTGACAATAGTATATATATATATTTAAATATAACAGGACATGTACACAATAACAAAAGATTCGCATAATACAATATGGAAGTAGCGGAACCAGAAATAAGTTAAAACTTTTCCGGTCTGGTTCCTTAAAACAAAAGCGTAACAATAAAGAAAAAGAGCTAAGAGGTGTTAAGAAGACTACAAAATATGAGAGAAGAGGTGGAAAGGGAGAAAAAAAAGTTCAGTTGAAAAATTCAGTTGAATTGAGTTCGATTTGGTTTAAATTATATCTTCAATCATGGGCGTCAGTCCTGGGGGACAGGGGTCATGCCCCCCACATTTCGATGGGTGGGGGACACAATATCAAATGCCCCCCCACACACACCCACTTCGTAAAGAGTAGTGTCATGGCTCTATTTGACTGGCTTTTTGAGTGGCATGTAGGTTTGTTGAAAGTATCTCGATGCAGATTTTAAATGCAGATTTTGTCAGGGAAATCTCATTTAATGAAAAATTTCAGCGCGCTTCGCGCGCATGCGTCACAGTTTGCACTCCATCTCATGACCATTAAAAAGGTGATTATACAAGGAACTTTTCTGATCACAACACTTTCCGAAAACAGAGATACATCTCCAAACATCTGATAGGGGCCCCGCATCAATATGGGATCCTTCAATCTAATTTGTAAGCATGATGTGGAAGGTTGAAACTTTAAAGCACGTTGTTGCCGTTATACATTTTTTAAAAACTTTTACCGAGCGCTTCGCGCGAAGCCATTATCGGTATGGATGGTGATTGCTAATACACTTACGAAGAAAAAGCTGAAACGCGCTTGTTAGTCCTTCACACCTTTTGCTACACCTATCAGGGAGGTCTAACATCACCTTACTGCGCCTATTCTCTCCCTCCTGCCGATTCTCCATTGCTGGAAGCTGTTCGTCTGGATTTTCGTTCAAAATTAGTAAAAATACGATAGATGTAAAGTGCTTAGCATCATAATCTATATTACCATTTGGATGTCAGGTAATAAGCATTACGCCATTGCCCCATTTATATAATTGATCCAGAGCTTCCAGGAGGTCCTATACAGGCATTTGCCAGCCTTAGATGCCCTTTTATAATGCACAATGAAGAAAAGGAAAATTTTCATAATAGTCCAAGAAAGTTTCTGTTGACTCAACGCAGGTATTTTTACGGAAAAACTGCCAAAAAAAGTAGCCAAAGGGGGGCTTCAGGAAGGTTGTTGAAAACGTATTCGATCAGCTCCAAAGATAAACCAAAGATAGTACCATTTTGCATCTAAGCAACCTTAAATTTACGAAAATTTCTCAAAGGGAGGGGACACCCCCTCCCCTTAGACCCTCCCCCAGGGCGACACCTTCATGTAGTGACAAAGGAAGGATTCCCACTGCTGTATACAAACGCAGGGTGCATAAAAAAGGTGCAATTTACGCGTCTCCACTGAAGTAGGTAAAAGCATCCAGGCGGCCGGAAAATTAGAATTCACTAAATTATGGACATTTTCCAGCCATATACGATCAGCTCCAAAAATATCCCAAAGATAGCACCATTTTGCACCTAAGCAACCTTAAAATAACAGATTTTCTTAAAGGGGAGGGGGACACCCCTCCCCAGGACGACACCATTATGTAGTGACAAAGGAAGGATCACCACAGCTGTATACAAAACGCAGCCTGCCGTAAAACAAAGTGCAATTTACACGCCGCCACTCTGTTGGAACAGGGAGGTGTTATTAGCTGAAGATCTATCGAAAACTTTAATTTATGCTAATCCAATTAGATTGCGCTCAGAGTGGAGACTAAATCCTTTAATTGGGGATTATTGAACTAAAGGGCATTGAATTCCTTTGTCTATATCTAGGCAACCTCATTCATACCTACTGCGACCCCTACAAAAAGGATTATTTGGAACAATGCTTTAATGTCTAACTAGTTGCCGACAGCCGAGTACTTAACACTGTTCTGACATTCAAAACGACTGTTTATTGCTAAGAAACCTAATGATGCTGACTATAAAGCAATGCTCATGATTTATGCAAATGAGCAAAAGAAGTATAAGACTATACTTTGTTGTCGGATTTTGACTAATTTCCGCATTCCCTCGCATGACTTAAAAGGCACACCCATATTGAGCAAGTTATAGTAAACTAGACAAGTATGTTTTAAATAGCGTCCAAACGCGTCCAAGCCCTCAAATTAATTTACATCTTAAGGGACTGGCAATGTTAAGGCAAGGGACAAATTTCCCGATCTGCTCTTCGAGATGTAGCAGACGACGTACCTCTCTTCTACTTAGTTCCTAACAGCTCTTAAGCCTATTGAATCATCGAGAACAACACACAAAAGAGATTATTGTCGGCAACTAGTAGGGTTCAAAGAAAGAGTTTTCGATGGATCTCCAGCTAATAACACCTCCCTGGTTGGAAAAACATCCAGCCAGTCCGAATTGGGGCCTTCACACCCAAAAGACATATGACCCTAGCTACGGGCGTGGTTGGGTTCCATGATCTCTGACAATGGTCAACGCTGCGGAGAGTGGTTTCAGCTATTTTTGGACATGATTAAAGTAACATCTTGAAGTAATTCCCTGGACTCCTTGTATTTCAACTAGCAGATCATCTATGATGGTCATGTTAACTTTGGAATCATTGGCGTAGACAGAGGGGAGGCAGGGGTCATGTCCCCTCTCCATCGAACTCTGAAAAATTTGCTAATGGTACACAAAAATTGGCTCCAAGTGATTCAAAATGTTGCACCAGATTGCATCTGAGGGTACTTAAATTTCAAAAATTTCTCAAAGGGGAGGGGGACCCCCTCCCCTTAGACCCCTCCCCCAGGCCGGCGATCAGGCCCCGAAATTGGCCCCTACCAAACAAGAATCCTGGCTACGCCAGTGTTGGGAATCATAACTCTTAGGACAACGTCAGTCATCGCAGAGAGGGGCACAGGAAAGGGCCTATAGAAAGACATGCCCTTTTCAAAAAAAAAGACTTGACAGTTGGAAACTGTTATGTGATTCTGCATACTTGTAGAATGATAAAGTATTTGCCAGCAATATGTGTGTATTTGATATGGTTATTCCTACAAAATATTTCATGAAATACATAATAATATGTCTCCTTATGTATACAAAATACCATATAAAGTATGCACCAAATCACATATTTTCACATTAAAAAACACAAAAGCTTCTCACCGTGGGAGGGTGGTACCCCCTCCCACACCTTCCCCCCTCGCACGCAACCGCGCTCGGTCGCTTCGCTCCCTCGCAGAATCTACCGCTTCGCCCCCGGACAAATTTCTGACCACGCGCCTGGTCATGTGTGTCCCCCCAACACTTCAATACGGATTGACGCGCCTGTCTTCAATGAATTTCAAAGAAATATGAACAAAAGGACCATACGACTTTCATTGTTGATCGTCATTCCTAATAGCTGAAAGTAAATAAGAAAGAAATGATTTGCAAGACAGTGGAATCTTTTAAAACGGTAATAAGAGTGCAGCGCTAAAGTTCCTAAGCCCTGTTATGTACGCTCGTTTACCCAGTACTGGTGCCCCAAGCATTATAGAGGCAGAACAGCATCTATTGTAAGAGTATGACTTGTTACAACCAAAAGTGTACTGTGCGTCTTATTTTTAAGGTATGATTGAGCTAAGCTTAGACCTATCTTGTCTCTCATCTTAAGGAAGACCCAACCCCCAACCCCCATGAAGCATTCCTGGTTCGTCTACTGGTTCATGAAGGTTTTGTAGGCTTAAACAAAGAAATCGAAGCTTTGCGGCATTTGCCCTGAAAGGTGGCCACAAACCTGCTTTAATTTTGAGTTATTTTATTTCTGTTGTAGATCTTTTGGAGAGGAGCAAGAGACGTGAATCTGAGAAGGCAGGAGACAGTACGGAAACCACAGGTAAAATATGCTTTTTTTCAAATACTTCTCATACTGGTAGCCGTATACTCTACATTTTCTTGTGTTGTACGTCATGTTATTTTTCAGTATTAAAATCCTTAAAATGATCTTTCAATAACCCTTCCTGTTTATGTGGCGCTTCAAATCTGGTTCTTAAATTATACTTAAAATATACATATGGCCCCAAACCATATGAATTTTGACCTCGGTTTCCATGGTAACAACATATTTATTTTCATTACTTTTGCGATTTCCATGTCAGTCCAATGTTTCTCCTAGGAGAAATAACCAAACAATCAATTTTACACAATGTTACCTTTGACCTCTGACTTTTATTTCCCGGGGTCTGGGCGACATTTTGTCCACCCGGACCCTCATGTGACTTTTGACCTCGGTGTCCATGGCAACCATACATTTTGGTAATACTAGTCATTTCCAATATAGGTGTGAAGTTTCATGACAGTGCAAACTTTTCTAATGGAATAATAGCCGAAAATGGTTTGTATATAAATCGACGTTGGCCGCCAAGTTTCCTGACATATAAATGAAAAATTTCAAAGGATACCGTAACATGTAGAATACATTATACGTCCCAACCTCAAAGTGTGCATAATTGTGTATACAAATGTTTAGCTAGGAGCTTTGCCAGGGTTTTGTCAAGGGGACAGGCGAGCGAATTTAGGTTGAATGACAAAACGCGACGAGCCCCCTCCCTCCACAGCGTGTGGTTCAAGGACCCACCTTAAACCCTTGTAAGATTCTGGGGAACTCCCTGGTGAAGACCAGGGGCAAAGTTTCCTTAAGCTGTGGATATTAACGAAATTTTGGGTATTAAAATGTGTATCTAATCTTCTTCAGATGACATTGAATGGTGATTAAGCAGACCACAAAAAAGCAAACTTTGGCACTTTTAATAAAGTTAATACGACCATAGAGCTACTATGTAATATCTTCATGCTTCGACTGACTAGCAGTCTGATTAATGATGAGGACAGCTCAAGGATTCAGAGAAGGATGGATGATGTTAAGGGTTGTTTGGGCCTTGAAGCAATAATTTTACCCAAGCTGTCCTGCAGGAAATAATAGTGAAAAACTTATACTCAGGGTGCGTGCCTATAAAGCGCCCCGAAAAATAAGTTTCTAAGACATTTCTGCAATGTTAAACGCCCATATTACAAACAAACGTTGTCCGTTTTCCCACCAAATTAACCTTGTGAGTGGTAGAAAAGTAAGACAACCATGCTCAACAATGTGCCCTCCTTACCCTTTCTTAGCTTAGGGTACGCGTAAAAGAGAAGTTACATTGTCCACAGATTTTGATAATTTTTAACGTTTTCAATGTTTTAATAAACTTAGTGTGAAGTTTGCTTGTCCAAAAGCCTTCTCCGATTCTCCGATTCTTTCAGATATAATTGATTATATGTCGCTTTCGTTTGTTATATATTTTGACCCAGATTCTCCCTACTACTGTGTGACACCCGGTTGCAGGGCCAGAAAGAGTCGACCATGACCACGGGTAGGAAATTGGTGAGATGTGACCGAACGAAAAGGAAAAAGTTTGCTCTCTAAAATTTTATAAAGTTATTCCTTAGTCCATGGGCCAGGATGAGAATTTTGACCAATTGGAACCAAAATGGGACACAACATGTGAGTTCTATCAACTCGTTCTGATACATCAACTAGATACATTTTTGCATGATAGAACTCTCAAAGTTAAAGCGGAAGCCTACTAATTAGCATAAACAAAATGGCCGCTCTGAAATTTGGAAATTTTCAGTTTTTGCTTGATCCTGAATTAAAATAGGAATATTCATGTGGAAACAAGTGCTAATTCAAAGCTCTGGATAATAAATGAACAACCAACCTCATATTTAATCACTTCAAATTGAAGCTAATTTGCACAAATCCTATATAGTGCTTAATTTGATTTTGGTGAAAACTGTCTCAGCGTTGTCACTTTTACAGCTGATACCGATGGTTTCTATATTTTCAAAGATCATTTTGATGCAACTAAGGTGTTACATATCTGACTGCATGTTACAGAACCCATTTAATGCTACAGACCTGCTAATTTGCATAATAAAATGGCCGACTCTGAAATTCCTGAGTATTTTGTTTTGGGCATTTTCTTGCTCTTAAATGACGATTAAAGTGAAAACAAGTGTTATGATAAGGTATTACAACCTAAACACACAATTGATGAAGTTCATCCTTATCTGCATAAATATAATATGGCGTCAAAATCTAATCAATTTTAGTAACTCTTTTATACATGCTTTCTTTTCAATGATGTCATTTTGAGCTACGATATTGGTGTTTTTCAACTTTCTTAGCTCATGGTACTGTAACTTGACCACATGCATTGTAGAAAATTACATCTTAACTTGTTAAGCTACCCATGATGCAATAATGGATGCAAGCTTATTTACAGACCTAATTTACATCCACTGAAAATCCTGAAGATTTAGTTTCAGAAATGGTTGTCACTGAAATTTCGACATAATAATTTTAGATAAATAAAATGTAAATGAAAAATTAATCACCTTTGAATACCATAAAACACGGCAATATCAACAGACTTTTTATCAGCATGCTTCTTACTGTGTCAACATACTGCCCCAACCAAGGGGTGGTGGCAGCAAGGCACAGGAGGGCCCTTGACGGCGACTGGTGATCCCGATGGTGTACTTGTTTTTTCTCGTTAGAGGACGGCAGATTCTACCATTATATAAACAAAGTTTACACACCTTTCTACAATAAACTCCCCAAATTATTAGACTTTTCAGTAAAAATCCGAAATTTTTTCAATAACCCCCCCAAAATTTCAGATAGCTTCGCCTGTCGACAACTTCGCGTTTGCCATTTTCGCCGCATGTAGCAGGGCTTTGAGTTGCTGCGAATGCTGCCCATCCGGAGAGCTTAGCCTTGTTTATGCAAATTAACATACCTGCACTATTTAATGGTTTGTATAAAATTGATATATGTGGAATACTTATCCTAGTTTAATGATGAGATTGGAAAAAATTAAAACTGTCGGCTGATCTGTTAAAATGACAATATTCAATCAGTTTTAATGAAAAATCCCCAAAATTATGCAGACTTGCCACCATTTTCGATTTATGCAAATTAGTTTCAATTTGAAATGAACAATTATTGGATGAGTTTTTCTTTTATTATCCAAACCCTTAAGTAAGCACTTGTTTCCACTTGAATACTCCTTTTTGAAGTCAGGAACTGACCAAAACGGAACATTTTGAAATTCCAGTAGCGTCCGTTTTGTTTATGCAAGTTAGTAGGCTTTAGCTGTGACTTTGAGAGGCGTATCATTCAAAAATGTATCTAGTTGAGTAACCAGAACAAGTTGATAGCACACAAGTTTTGTGACCCAATTTGGTACTGACCACCCCATCTGGCCCAAGGACTACAAATAAAAAATGGAATCACCTTATAATTCAGTGGCATATCAAACCCTTCCACAATCGATGGTAGAAACATTTTTCTTATTACTAGCAAATTATCCTTGTTGTGGTGAAGTGATATTTTCCCCTGCCTTCTTTCTATGTGTTGAAGCAACTGTTTCATGAATCTGATGTTTGAGTCAACTCAAAAATCACTACATTAAAAATATTCAGTGTACCAGTGGAAAAAGGGATTTAAGGCTACAGTTACTCCAGTAAGACTACCAAACGTTAGGATAAACTGACAAATTAAAACGTTGAAAATGGGGAAGAATTTCAAAGGAGATGGTATCCGCAAAACATAACAAGGTTTGTTTCCGTCACTTATCGCATGTACTGAGTTTACAATTTTTAACGAGCCTCTCTCATTCTAGGCTTTCTTTTTCCTCCTCTAGATATCGCAATTTTCTTGCATCAACCACCCTGGCGATGTAATGGCACAAACTGCATGTGGAAAACCGCTCGAATCTTTCTGAGATTGGGTGCTTGCAGGGAACTAAGTTGCTTTGTTGAAGCTTTAACTACGGTTATTTTAGTGCTTTTCTTCAGGAGATATCCAGAAAAGAAGATATCTAATAAAATAGTTTTGGGGGTTTAGTATTGTGTGTAAACTTGGTCTTCACTTTTCGGTGTGACGAGTTGATAATTGTTTTTAAATATTTTGAAATAAATTAAGCATGACCGCAATATTGTTATGATCGTCTGTTAATGCTGTCCTGCGTTTCAGAGATGATTGGTCTCATCGGTTTTATGTACTGCAGTAGTGTCAATGGTTGACAGAGCGTTAGCGTACGCGGAAATCCCAGCGACTGAGGGGGATATACCCTTACACACATTTTAACAAGGGGGATGGCCTACACAGAAATCTCCAGATTTTCAAAAATACTACTTAGTAGTATGTCTTGCATTAATATACTTTTAATTTTCAAATTGATAACTTTTTCAATAGACTAAAGAAAGGTGAACCATTAAATATCTTGAATTTCTTCAAAAGGGGAGCAAGCACCTACGGTGCGTACTTGTCTCATTACATTTCAGCTTGAGCCTGATTACTTTTCTAAGGTGCCATTCAACTCCTACCACTACCTAGCTATCCCTCGAGCCACACGCGGTATCGCTTGACTGCACGTCTGCCGGGGAACGCTATTGACGGTTTTGACTCAGAATGGGGAAAATAGCTCAAATTAGCGACTGTTGAAGGGGCAAGGTGAATTGACGGAGAAACGGGAAACAAAGGGGGTATTTTGATGTAACTTAGATAACTTTTCAACTCTCTGCCAAAACATATTTAGAAATATCCCTGGACTACTAAATACAGTTGATAACTGCACTTTGATTGACATTCATTCAAATAATACGTTAATATAATACGTCAACAATGACTTGTACAGATAGTTGTGTTCCCAATGAATCTCACTCACACTGTGATTGACAGTATTGCCCGGAGCAATGTAAACTCAGTTGAGTCATCTGTGGCTTTGTCTTAGAGGTGTACTACTCAGGAGGTTTGTTTTAAATGGAGGAGGGGCTAGAAGTTAACTTAGTAGGGAGAACTGGTATTGTTTGGGGGTGAGAAAAGAGAGCCTTTAAAATGTTTTTTTTTTCGGCACGCTTCGCACGCACCCACCTTACATAGTTGCTCCATTGTCCATTCACTTCAGACAGCTTCAGCAGTATTATTTTTTCAATGCAACTCCTATCAGTTCGGGAGATTCCCCCATTCGGGAGAATCTACTTTCCCCCGATCGGGAGAAAACTTGTTCATGGGTGCCGCCATTTTGTCTATTTTACCCACCATCCCACACGTTCTTTGTATACATTGTCAGTGGGGAATGGGTTTTGGAACCCCCTTGCAAAAATTGTCGGTCTAATGTAAAGGAATTAAATGTATATTTGGCAGGTTTATTGTCAAAGCTACAGAAAAGCCACGTCCTAATCGGTGGTTCACCAAGCAGTTTTGGAGTTTTTGAAAGATTTTCATTCTTTCTTAACCTTTGTTTTTGTTATGCTGGCAAGCCTATACAATTTGTTGCATAAGTTTCCCCCCTTCGGGAGAATCTCGCGGACTGCCTATACTAGCATTCATCTTCCCCACCCACAATCCCCTTGCTCCATCACATCCATTAGTACAAATATTTTGTAGAAATAATAGTCTAATGAACATTTTGAAACAATTAAAAGCGGCTGACCCTCAAAGTCTACTCATTATGTTCCAGCTGTAGCTTTTCACCCTAATTTGGATGTGCAAATCCCTTACGATATGTTTAGCTTTATGTTACACCTGTTTCAGTTCTTCTCTTTAGTAAAGAATTTCCATGTACGCGGCAGATCCGCCCGAGTCTGAGAAGAGAACACAAGGTAACACAAAGGATGTCTGTGCCCTATTTCTTTCCGTGTAAACTCGATCATCGCTTAACTTAATGAGTTTTCCCTGACTTCCATCCTTTCTAAATACGCCGGAACGTTATAAATGGTAGCTTTTCACCCTGAATTTGAACATTCAAATTAGGGTGAAAAGCTACAGCTGGAATATAATGAGTAGACTTTGCGGGTCAGCCGTTTTTAATTGTTACAATTTTGTAATTTCTTTAATGCGTATTCAGTTTCGGTTTCAAACAGTGAAATGATTCAAGCCCAGGGAAGCTCACCGTGCGCTTCGAGTCCGTTGGGTCACCTTGAGCCCTCAATTGTGATAAAATTCTATAGCCACAGGCCTAACATGGTTTACTTCAACGTGCCTTCTCTGGGTGTCCCTTATAAGAACCTAGTCGCTACAGTTGTCACCGGAAAGCAATATCGTTTGCCCACCTGACACGTAACCTAACATACACCACTTCCCACAAGCTTCTGAGTCATCAAATAGACTGGCTGAACGTCTGACTTTGCCTAACAAGAGATATAGTAAAATTGTCATTTTTGTGGTCTGTTTTGTGCGCATCCAATGTTCTTTGGAAGAATTGCTTGCTCCATTCTAATGTTCAGAATTATATGAATACCCCAATAATTCCGAGGGCTTTGCCCCGTCTCTCACTAGGGAGTTATTCGTTGACCGCATTAACAAAAGAAAAGTGGTCACATTATTATTTTTGTGGTCTATTGTTGTGTGCATCTAATGTCATTTTAGAAATAGTTGAATACTTAGTTCTATTACTCACAATATGGTAAATACCCTAAAGGTTCCGTAGGCTTCGCCCTCTGACTCCCATAGGGGTGATGCCCCTGGATCCCTCCAAGGGCCCTACGACGGGACCTGGGCCCCATGCCGTCAAGGAAGCTCTTTGCACTCCAGCGGCATGTCCTATTGCCGTGTCCCATTCTCGAACGTTTCAGAAAAAATTGCCGCCAATGTTTGAGAGGTCTGATCTACTTTGCCCATACCAAAACTGCATTGCCTGTAAAAAATTGCCCTACTTTTTCCAAATATCTACCCGAGAAAAAGGTTTTGCTTTACTCCTGTGGAGGATTGCAGCCCAAAACCAGTAGACAGCACGCCCATGTGATAGAGGGTGCTTACTAACCTGGGTCCCGGACGGCATACACAATAAACAAGCTTTTATCGTTTTGAAAAGGCCATTGGCGTGCGCCATAGCTGTCCCTGTCGGGATAGTAGAATGCGTCGATAAGATCCTATCAGCTTACTGCGCGCACATAGAGAAGGTATAAAAAGGCAGGGTACACATGCTCCAACAAATAACTGCTCCAAAAAGTCCCTGCATTCAGTCCCAAATGGGGCATGTGAGGAGACTGTCATTAACTAGCCCAAGAGGATTTCTTCGCTGTGCCGAGGAGTTTCAAACTGATTTAGAATGAGCTTTACTGTTTGTTTGTGTGTGTGTGCGTGCGTGCGTGCGTGTGTGTCTGGTGTCTTTCTAACATTAAACGTTTTGGTTCTTTTCATAGTTTTCGTCATCACGGTTACCAAGAGTTGGGGAGATGGGTGATCCTCTACCACTTCACTTTTACCTTTTGTGAAGTGTTAAACGCTAAACTTACACCGTTTTTCCGTTACAAAAGGGATGTTCAGTACCGGTCCTGAGTCATGTGAAATGCAGATGTGTTTGTTCCATTGATATAATGTGTAAACCATTGGTATTTACAACACAGTACATACAGTAACTTATCAAACTTAAAATCAGTGTCGCAGAAATAGATCAAGTGCGGGCATAGGTATAAATTATGTCATTCAAGTATAACGTCCAATGAAAGAATTTAAACCAATATAAAAATTTAAAAGGAGTCATTACCTCAAACGTATCGCTAACCTTAAATTCTTATAAATTATATTTATGTCTATACAGAATTTCACATTATCATGAAAACTAGAACAGAGACGGAAAATCTACACACTTTTGGGAAAAAGCTTTTTTGACCAGATTACTGCATATTCCCAAAATTATCGAGTAAACAGACCAAGACTGTCATTTGCTGACAGATCTAGGACGTGTTGTATGCCATACGTACAATGGGCAAGACACTGTTGTGGCAAATTTTATTACGAGCGTTTGGAGTGCAAATTCTTTCTGCTGGCTACCCAAGGTAGCCGAGCACAACTGAAGTGACACCGTTCTGTATGGAGTAACGTTTCGTACAAGCTAGGGCATGCGGAGTGCCAGATTTTCTGACCTAAGCCTCATTCATGTTGTCATGGTAGTGCTTAGGCCGGTTTTGGTTTCACACAACGCCGTTCTTTAGTCCCTACTCAATGAAAAAGGTTTCATTCGTCACTGTCTCCAATGCAAATAGGTTATACTCAAGAGGGAGTTGTCTATTTATAAGAGGGCGCGAATCAAAGGGGCCTAGGTGACCAGCCTTCCGTCCCGGTTGAACTAACGGTTCTCAGCTCTAACTGCATCTCTTATCAACACTTTCAGTCGGCAAATACTGCATCACACCCCCATAATAAATGCTCTGGAGACGCCCCTGCACTCTGATGCCCCGTGCCGGCGTCACTGAGCACGATACCACGTCCCCTTGCCAACCTGGCGTCTTTAAGCATTCTAGAAGGCCTGCATGGCTGAAAATCGCCATCACAATCCTCCCTAGATTGCAGAAATTTGCACAATTTAGTTAGTGGTTAAATGCAGCTAGCGGTGCACCAGGGCATTAATCATTATGTGCACTTCCATACTTCTGCAGACTGTTATCATGAATCAGCTTTCTACATGTTTTTGCACATTTTGGCCCTCCTGTTATCGTTTACCACTTTCATGTATTTTTAATAGAGGTAGTATCAACTAGAAACTTTACACATCTCCTGCAAAAGATTTTTGGATAATTTTGTAAAACTTTGCTCCTTCTTTCTTTCTCCTTTCTTTCTCCTTTTTTTCTTGTGTTTCTACTTTCATTTTTTTCGGAGGGGGGGGGGTAGTGGTCCAGCAGGGATGGCGCCAGGATTTGCCCAACGAGGGGGTGGGAACGACCCGAAGCCTCGACAGCCCCGATGCCGTCGAGGGGTTGGTGAGGGGAGATTTGAAGGAAACCTGTGTACTATACCATGTCATTGCGGGGCATATATTGCATAAAATTTTGTATATACTAGTGGATAATAGTTCCGCCCGATTTAAGGTTTTTCCCGAAATCTGAACTGTGAAATTGCAAAGCGCGTAAAATTTTTGGGTAAGGTTACACTTAAAAGAATCTGTTCTTATTTAAAGGTTATATAGTTCAGCCAGTGGCGTACCCAACATTTCTCTCAAGGGGGGATGCAATATGCTGTGTGATCACCGGCCTGGGGGAGGTGTGAGGGGAGGGGTTCCCCCTCCCCTCTGAAAATTTTTGAAAAATTAGGCGTCCTTACATGCAATCTGGTGCCAGTTATGCCACCTTTGGAAGTAAAATTTGTGTTAAAACATTACGTTTTTAGGACCTGAAAAAAATTGCATCCGTGAGGGGGACAGAGTCCAATGGCCTCCCCCTGTGTACGCCACTGAGGTCAACTGTCCAGGCAGTTGGGCCCTATCGGGCACAACTTACGTTGTACTTTCCTCTTCGAGTCACTAGCCGTACCGAAAGACAAACTCAAGAGAACATTAAATTAGTTTAGCGAAATGAGATGAAATTTCCGGCATTTACATAAAACGATAAATTCTACTGAAGTTACTTGAAAAGATGGAAAGGGTTTGTTCTATAGTCAGCTATTAGTAACGAACCCGAGGAAGAGTGGGCAAAGCATACCGAAAATTTGGGGTTTTATCGCAGAAATGACCCGTTTGAATGCTAAAATAAGTAAACCGACCATGGGTGGGGACAGAATTTTCCCGACATGGGGCTTGGCCATTCCAGCGACCCCAAGTTCCGACAGCATGTGGGGGAGGGGGGGTGAGAAGGGGATATGTGGGAGCCTAACTATCACATGCTATTGCAGAATACCGTATATGTTTAGCATTATATCACTTAAAGGGGAACTCTTCTCATCCCAGACAGTTCCAATTCTCCCAAATATGCTAGTTCTAGCTCCACCCATAACTGTCTTTAGCTTCTCATTGTGCCGACACAAACATAGTTTATTGCTCAGGGCCACATCCTATTGAGTATACAAGGCCCTAATATGTAAGCAAAACACTCTCTGTGCACGCTGTGAAATGTGAGCCGCTTTGCATCTTTTGCATTTTCAAACTCTGATGTCAATCAAAGAGTAGTCACCAGTTGAGACTTTTGCTTACCCCTATGTAAAAGTCATACTTTGGGTGATGCAAATCTCTCTTTAATATGTCAAGAGCCGAGTTTCGCACTGATACTGTTCTTTTGAGTCTGAATCGTGAAATTGCAAAGGGGGCGAAAATTTTTGATAGGCTGACACAAAAACATGTTATCATTAAGAACAAAGAGAAAAAGGGTTGTAGACTGTATCGGGGACAACATACATTGTGTCGAAACCACATGGACTACCCGATGAAATAGCCAAACTTCGCTCCGTGAGTCGCTCACCAACTGACCGTATACCGCATGACCCACACTAGAGAATGGCAACTAGGCTTTGCGATATGGGACGAAATTTAGGACCTCTATATAACCTGTGCACCCTGCCTACATGTTCCTTGGTAAGGTTGACAGGACTTATGCTATCTAGCTATGTGGAATGGAACTACTGAAGATACTGGAGTGACATTACAGCACACGTAGTGCTTCGAAAATTTTGGGTTCTGATTACAGAAATTTTCCTCTTTCTTTTCCTCATGTTTCCTTTATTTGCCGACTGGTGCAGAATTTACCTACTCAATGCCAGAAACCACATGAACGATGAACTCCTTTAGTATACAATAATACTGAAAAGCCCTGTGTAGCTTTTTTGCCGACAGAATATGTTTTAGGTTTCAAAAAGTGTTGGTTACGGGCTTTGAAAATATTGTAATAAACGTTGTCTACAAATGCATTCCAATCTCCTGTCTTCCGTCTGCACCAGCCCCTTTCTCTTGCCCTGCTTTGTCCCTCCCTCCCCTGTCCTTTTCTCTGTTAGTTCTGTCTTTCTCTCTCCCTCTCTTTTCTTTCCTCGTTTTTCTCATTTTTCCCCTCTTTCTTCTTTCCTCTAACTTTCCTTCGTTTGCACTTCCCTTTTTCCTTCATTTTGCCGACTAGTGCAGGATTTTGCCGACTGCGTGGATTTTGGGGGGTGTCACACCACCACACCCCCTCTAGCGTCGACCCTGCCAGAGTGAGGTGTTCCTCTCCAATCGATTTCCGAAAATTTCCAAAATTAACTCAAAAGGCCTTTAAGCTATAGATTTTTGCAGGGGTAGGGAGAAGTGTGCTTTCGATTCAGTGATGTATTTATTAAAATCATTTTCTACTATATCACAGATCATTTTAAAATATCAAAATTTCCGCTTGCTCTGCGGGCATTTGGGCTCATTGATGCGATTTTTTATGAGCACGGTCTCATACGTACTTGCATTATTTATAGGTGAGGACTCTACAATTACGTTAATTGTTCGTGTGCATAAAGACGTGATTACAGCCAGAGGAGCACACCGTTGTAAGGACTCGAAACAAGGGATTTGTTCTCCCCTTCCTCTTCCGCCACAGAGGTCAAATGGGGAAAATCTCACGTAAACAATATCTAACTAAAGGGAGTTTCAAGGATCTCATTTTTGCATGAAGATTAAGTATTAAGTTACAGATTATAAAACCATATACATGTATTCTTCATATCAACTTATCAAAACTGTAACGAACGCTCGTAAGTTTGCAACAGGCAAGAACAGTAAACTCGACTCTGACAAGTTTGAAAAGACACCAATGGCAAGAAATTTTTCACGGGTTTTGTGTTTTAGAGAAAGACATCTGGCGAAAAAATGCGCTAAAGGACAAAAGTTACAGACCGGAGGCTGTAGTTTTTGCCAGTTGGCAGGTAGTGGTAAGTTCAAATTCCTTCCTATTTCAATACCAGGCGTGAGGGTAGGTCAAACGTAAGCTTATAGCCGTATTGCTTCCCCATGAAATGAATTTGTAAAGGGTAAATTATGAAACATCGATTCTCAAAACAAGAATTGTTTAGAAAAACTTGTAATGCATGAGGAAGAGCCATTTGCTGCAAATTCCAAGAGTATTTTTGACAAATTTTATTGGTACACTATGTGTCAATGATAGTGGCGCTCTGTTTTAATAGTGTTAGACCCCACTATAGGGTCTCTAATAGTGTCACTGGACGTCATCACTCTGAACTTTACAATATGCAAGAAAAATTCGCCGGGTCTTGGATACGGACGATGGTCAAATTAAGTGCATATTCAGCCCCTCCCTTGCAAAATCATGTTTACGGAAATTACGACAGCCCCTGCCAACTTTATCGAAGCCTGATGGGCAAGTTCTTTTCAGTCATTTCTTAACACCATATGGTATCAAAATTTTACTTTTAACAGTGGTTCTGTAAACAACATGCCGCTCGTACGAAAGGAATGAAAAATTGTGAAACGAATGAAAGTGGTGAGTTAAACTTGTAGTTTGAAAATGACACAACAGCGGCAAAATTGCGCCAGGTGTGCGACGTACTCCTCGGCTGCTTATCAGGGTCCAGTGGCTCGCCCTAAGACCCTCGCTGGGTTCAGGAGCATTACCGCAGTGAAGGACCCGTGGAAGAGCAAATACATACAGACACTTACGCAAGATATAACTAAATCATGTATGTATACTTCTTGATCCATCGAAAAAGATTCCCTCCCTATCTATGATATTGAAAAGCAAACGCAACGTGGGCCTACATACATACTTGTATTGTATACTCAATATAAATTAATATTAAGAGGGGGATGCATACCTTTGCACTGCATGAATACCTATCAGATGAGTTGTAAGGAATTTAAAAAATATTTTATCCATCATGTTATAGAATTTCCCTTTGTAATAGTACAACGCAAGGGTGGCGCCATGAGTGGTCAAAGGGGGTATGGCCCCTTGTGGGAGAATGATGCCCCCACCCCCTTCAGGGAACATTAATCTTTAGGGGAGAATATATAAGCATTGACGAGAAACAGTCTTTTAGACAAAACTTTTCGTTTGCTGTTAAGGAGGGCAGATTCTATACTAAAGCCTTACCTTTTTTTATTTTCTTCGATAACCCCCCCCCCCTTAAATTTTTCAAATTTCTTCAATAGAAACCCCAAAATTTTCATCACGATTCACGGAGTAAAAAATTTTGCTTTCACTATCGTATCGGCAACTGCGACGACTTTGTCGGGAGTTCGGATTGCTGCAATCCTCACCCCTGTCCCGGAGCTTAGCCCTCCTGTCTGGCAGTCCCAGCGCCACTCCCCTCAAAAGAATATTTAAAATTTAACCACATGGTACTCTACATTTTGTACTACCTTTCAAGACCTTCTTTCAGGAACGAAAGAAGAAAACATCAGGCTACAGGAACAAACGTGAAAGGCAAGGCTCATTCAAAAAAAGTAATGCGGTTACAGTGGTGTTTTTGTTTTGTTTGTTTTGTTGTTGTTTTTTTCTTTTGATTTGAACTTGAACATTCTTAAGGAAAACTGAGCAATCGCTATTGCCTGAGTGGGGTTCCTTACATAGACCTAAAGAAAGACATCGCAGAAGGGGTGGACTTTCCCCTAATTGGCACCAGTATTTTGTCCTGAAAAATGACAGTTTTGCCCTGAAATGGCCAACTTTGGGGTATTTAGGGTTGCTGTTTAAAAGTCCGTCTCATCAGTACTTCCATGCTCTTATTCACCTTGGATAGTTTCCCATCACAAGCAATGCAAGAACTAGAGAATCACCCACCCACCCTACCCCCCCCCCTCCTCCATTGCACAAATGTTTGTATTTGCTTGCTTGAACGGATGTACATTGCTATGGTTTCGTGTATTTTGGCCAATTTCATAAATAAAAAGTTGGTAATTTCTGTTTTCATTATAAGTCCATGCTACACCTGCCCTGACAGATTGGGTATATAAATTGTGAAACGGGTATACTTAGCAACTAAGCTATGTAAGTATGCTCCGATCGGTGCTAGGGTGCAACTTCAAACAGTGCATGGAGTTTGACCAAATTAGCACCACTGATCAGTTAAGTAGCAACTGTGCGTAATCTCTTAACTATACCAGCACAATTGTTTGGTTCGTAGGCAGAACTGACAGCATTACGTTTGGATTAAAGTTTAAAAGTTCTGCTGGTTGGAAAGAAATAGTGGTTTTCTAAAAGTTTCTGTAATTCAATAGAGTTACATCTTTCATGAATAATCGTAAACAATTCACTTACACAGGCAAACGCTTAAGAGATATGGCACAATTTTCTTTAAATTTATGAACCCGATTTGCCGAAAAGTTAATTTTTCAAGGTTCACATCTTATGAACCTATTGCTTCCGGGTTCTAAAAATGAAACTTTCGAGAGCCAATTTTGCATTTTGTCTTTCTATAGGCCTATCTTTTAAACATTTTTGAATTTTTCAACATGCCATTCTGTATGCATATAGTAAGCTGTATTCATACATAGCGATAAAATAGTAGGAACTTGCAACCCGTCCTGACGTGAAAAGGGCATAGGGAAAGTATTCCAGGAATATAATTGTAAGTTGAGTATTTATGGAAGTTATTTAAAAAGGAAGAGTAGACACCCAAGCTTTACGTTGAAGTTGAAGTGCCAATTGAAGTGCCAATCTAAGATATATATATATATATATATATATATATATATATATATATATATATATATATATATATATATATATATATATAGCAATAACAGCAAAAGATAACACTGAAATTCAAAAGTATTAGTAGCACGTAGGTGTATTCACGTTTCGATCTCCCTGAGATCTTCGTCAGAAATGATCAATGAACTTACAGGGTCGAAGGGCTTATTGAGAGAGTAGTGGGATAGGAAAGTCAAGTCTTTGTTGAGACCTGTTGTATGAGAATTAAGCTTTAAAATTAACTGTTGTTCGTATAACTTCCTGCCATCTGTGTTTGGGAACTTGTCTTTGACGATAATGCAACGGAGATCTCTAGGAGAGTGATTGTGCCGGGCATTGAAGTGAGAAGCCACTGGAAAGCCGGGGGGGGGGGTGTTTCTGATGCTATGTTTATGGTTGTTGGATCGAGTTCTAAACCGATTGGCGGTCTCACCGACATAAATGGCCTCCGGGCATTTCGAGCAATACAGAACATACACAACATTGGGAGTGTTGCAACCAGCTTTGACCGGAAAAAGTTTGACATTGTTCAGGAATTCAACTGATGGATTTATGTTGAAATGGTCACAAAATTTGACACCGGGGTCTGCGACAGGGAATATTACCTAGGGACGGTCTGGGTTGGGTACAGACAAGCAACCGGTTTAAGCTGGGTGGTTGTTTCTTGGCCAGAACAGGGGGCGAGAAAAAGGTGGGGGTAGGGATGGGTTGTTCTTTAGGGTCTACCAATCACATTTCACATTTTGCAGGAAGGGGTTAGTGAAGGGAAAAAAACGGGTTACAAAAGGAATGCGTTGGGGCTGTGCCGTTATATCATTTCTTTTCTGGCTTAACACTGAGTCACGGGAGAGGTGGGAAGCTCGATTGATTTGTTTAGAAAAAAGCTTGTAAGGGTACCCGCACTCCAATAGGGACTGAGCCAAGTGCCTAACGGCTTTCTCGTAATCGACATAGTCCGAGCATATACGTTTAAATCTGAGCAGTTGACTGAAAATAATCGATTTTTTAAGGTGGGGTGGGTGGAAGCTGCTGTAATTAAGTATGGTGGGCCTATCTGTGGGTTTTCTGTAAAGGGAGGTTTTGAGACCTAATTGGGTTATGCTTACCATAACATCCAGGAATGGAACTTTTTCGACTCTGTAACTCAGCTTCCAACACACGGTATACGTTCACCTGTATAATCATATATATATATATATATATATATATATATATATATATATATATATATATATATATATATATATATATATATATATATATATATATATATATATATATATATATATATATATATAAGATAAATATGATATATATATATATATATATATATATATATATTATATATATGAGTCGATCCACGCTATATATTAAATAGTCGCACAGAGACCTTAGGCCATTTTCCTCTAACATAGGCACTTGCCTTATGCTGAAAGAGGATATTTATTTGTGAATGGAAAACTTAGCCTCAAGCAGGATTCGAACCAGCGACCTCCCGCATACAAGGCGGATGCTCTGACCACTGAGTCATTGAGGCCTATGTGACAGAGCGCGGCCAACTGAGAACGACCCATTTTATATTTGTTTATTTCAAATTGAAACTAACTTGCATAAATCCAAAATCGTCGCAAACTTTCCTAATTCTGGTGGGTTTTTTTTTTCATAAAAACTGACTGAACATTATCATTTTAAGAGATGATACCTATGATTAGTATATTTTCTAAGCTCATCAGTATACTTCAACGAAAATGATAGAAATCTGCATGTTAAACAGCCCATAAATGGTACAGACATGATAATTTGCATGAACAAATTCCCGGCTGCTGCCATTTTGAAATAGTTTTTGCCTTTTCCTGACCTAAAAAGGAGAATTCACAACTGCTACCTTGACGTTCTGGATAAAAATAAAGAACCAATCTTATATTAAATCATTTCAGGTTGAAACTAATATGCGTCTCGTGTGGTGTAGGTTGCCTAATGTTGGTGATTTTGTCATGAAAACTGACTTAATATTGTCATTTTAGCAGATGATGCTGATCATTTCTGTATTTTCAAAGATCATCATTTTAACACAACAAAGGTGTTAAATATCTGGCTGCACGTTACAGAACCCATTTAATGCTACAGACATGCTAATTTGCATAATCAAATGGCCGACTCTGAAATTCCGGAGTATTTTGTTTTGATTGAAGTGGAAACAAGTGGAAACATGAGGTATTGCAACCTAAACACTCAGCTGATGAAGCTCATCCTTATTTGCATAAATATAATATGGCGTCAAAATCTGATCAATTTTGTGACTTTTCAATGATGTTATTTTGAGCTATGATATTGGTGTTTCTAAAATTTCTTAACTCATGGTACTGTAACTTGACCACATGCATTATAGAAGTTGACGTGTTAACTGTCTTGTTAAGCTATCTATGATGCAATAATTGAGGCAAGCTTATTTGTAAGCCCTTGTTTCCACTTCATTACTCCATCTTAAAGCAAGTAATCGTCCAAAACCAAATACTCCGGATTTTCAGAGATGACCATTTTAGCATTCAAATAAGTATGTTTGTACCATTAAATAGGTCCTGTTTCATGCAGGTATGGAACATCTTTGTTTGAATATAATGACGAGCTTAGAAAATATAGATATAATAGTTATCATCTCTTAAAATGACAATATTCAGTCAGATTTCGTGAAAAAGTACCAAACTTATGCAAATTTACCATCATATTGGATAAACGCAAATTAGTTTCAATTTAAAATGAATTAATGTAACATGGGTTGTTCATTTATCCAAAATTTTAAGGTAACATCTCTTTTCAGATGAGTACCCTTTTTTAATCAGGAAATGTTCTAATCTGAATATTTCGAAATTTCAGAAGACGCCATTTTATTTTAGCAAATTAGCTTTTTGTATCATCAGATGGGTTTGGTAACAAACAGATATAAGTATCGGTGTTGTAGCATTATGATGCGCTAAAATAATATGAAAACCATGGGTTGATCTGTTGTAATGACAATATTCAATCAGTTTTCATGTAAAAAATAACCAAATAGATGCAAATTTGCACCATTTCGGATTAATGCAAATTAGTTTCAATTTAAAATGAGCAAATATAAGATGGATTGTTCTTTTATTATCCAATAACCTTAAGTAAGCACTTGTTTTTAAATGAATACTCCTTTTTTAAGTCAAGAAAAGTCCAACAATGAATATTTCGAAATTATAGCAACGGCCATTTTGTTTATGCGAATTAACATACCTGTGCCATTTAATGGGTTGTATAACATTGATTTATTTGTAAAAACTTTATCATAGTATAATGATGGGATTAGAAAATATGAAAGTATCGACTGATCTGTAAAAATGGCAACATTTAATCAGTTTTAATGAAAAGATGACCAAAATTATGCAAACCTGCCCCCATTTTCGATTTATGCAAATTGGATTCTTTTTATTATTCAAAACTTTAAGAACAGCACTTGTTTCCACATGAATACCCCTTTATGAAGTCAAGAAATGACCTGAACTGAATATTTCGAAATTCCAGTGGCGTCCGTTTTGTTTATACAAATTAGTAGGGTTTAGCTGTGACTTTGAGAGGCTTTTCATTCAAAAATATCTAGTTGATTAATCAGAACAAGCTGATAGCACTCAAGTCCTGTGCCCCAATTTGGTCCCGACCACTCTATCTGGCCCAAGGGCCATAATTGAAAAATGGGATCACCGTATAATTCAGTGGCATATCAACCCCTACCACAATCGATCGAAGAAACATTTTTATTACTAGAAAATTGTCCTTGTTGTGATTGTGTGATATTTTCCCTGCCTTCTTTCTATGTGGTCAAACTCGTAAAACTATAGTTAACAACACTAATTTCTATCCCTTTTATACTGTATTGAAGATTCAATAAGCTTAAAAGGTGTTAGGAACCAAGCACATTAGGTACATGTCATCTGCTGCATCTTGAAGAGGACATCGCCGAATTTCGCCTATCACTTCAGCATTGCCAGTCGCTTTAAATGAAAATTAAATTGCTTGTTTTGTCGCGTATTGTCGCTTATACAAAAGTGTTTCTTTGACTCCTTTTTAAGCGCTGAATATGTATAAACCCTTTACAATATGCACAATTATGCGTAAATTGATCAAAATTCAACTACAAAGTATAGACTAGTAACTATTCTTCTCATTCGCATATGGCAGTAACATTACTCCTAGCACCAGCATATATTCTTACGAAGCAATAACCAGTCGTTTCGAATTTTACTCTGCATTTCTCATTTAGCTGTCGGCAACTTCCCTTGCATCAAATGATTGTTCGATTTAACCCATTTGTTAGGGTATCAGTAGAAATGAATGAGGCTACCAATGATAAGAAGTGTAAATTATAAGTGCCAGACAAAAGACCTGAAAAGCCGTAAGTGTCATCCCAGATCATTACAAGATTATCTCCTCAGGCATGTCTGGGTTTGCATACATTAAAGTCAAACTTTCCTCTCCTGTCCAAGTAGTAGCTCCATTGATGTGAATCTGATGTTTGATTCAATTTAAAATTTGTACATGAAAAACATTCAGTGGACTAGTGAGGGAAGGGATTTAAGGCGTCAGTTATTCCAGTAAGACTAAAAAACGTTAGGATAAACTGATAAATGAAGACGTTGCAAACGGGGAAAGAACTTCAAATGAGATTATGTATTATCCGTAAAATATAACCTAAGGGTTTGTTTCCGTCACTTATCGCATGTACTGAGTTTATAATTGTTAACGAGCCTCTCTCATTCTAGGCTTTCTTTTTCCTCCTCTAGTTGTCGCAATTTTTTGGCATCAACCAACCTGGCGATGTAATGGCACAAACTGCATGTGGAAAACCGCTTGAATCTTTCTGAGATTGGGTGCTTGCAGGGAACTTAGTTGCTTTGTTGAAGCTTTAACTACGGTTATTTTAGTGCTTTTCTTCAGGAGATATCCAGAAGTGAAGGCATCTAATCAAAAAGCCTTTGGGGTTTAGTGTTGTGTGTAAACTTGGTATTCGCTTATCGGTGTGACGAGTTGATCATTGTTTTTAAATGTTTTGAAATAAATTAAACATGACCGCAATATTGTTATGATCGTCTGTTAATGCTGTCCTGCGTTACCGAGATGATTGGTCTAATCGGTTTCATGTACTGCAGTGGTGTCACTGCGTGACAGAGTGTTAGGAGTACGCGGTAATCCCGGAGATTGATGGGGGATATACCCACACACACATTTTAAAAAGGGGGGTGGCCTACGCAGAAATCTCCAGATTTTCAAAAATACTACTTAGTAATACGTCTTGCATTAATACTATTAATTTTCAAATTGATAACTTTTACAATGACTAATGTAAGGTGATCCATTCAACAGCTTAAATTCCTTTAAAAGTGGAGCGAGCACGTACCGTGCGTACTTGTCTCATTATTTTAATTCAGCTTGAGCCTGATTATTTTTCCAAGGTCCCATGCAACTCCTACCACTACTTGGCTATCCTGTCTATCCACACGCGGTATAGCTTGACCGCACGTCTGCCGGGGAATGCTATTGACGGTTTTGACTTTGAATGGGAAGGATAGCTCAAATTAGCGACTGCTGAAGGGGCAAGATGAATTGACGGAGAAACGGGAAAAGAAGGGAGGGCATTTTGATGTAACTTGGATAAATTTTGTAATGCAAGGAGAGGTGAAACATTCAAAACTGTCTTTTGAGGGGATATGGCATCCCCAAACCAGGGAGTTACTATAGCAACTCTCTGCCTAAACATTTTTAGAAATAGCCCTAGAGTTCTTAATACAGTCGATAACTGCACTTTGATTGACATTCATTCAAATAATACATTTTCACTCTGGTTGGTCAACAATGACTTGTACAGACAGTTTTGTTCCCAATGAAGCTCACTCACACTGTGTTTGACAATATTGACTGGAGCAATGTAAACTCAGTTGAGGCTACTATGTAAACTCAGTTGAGGCTACTATGTAAACTCAGTTGAGGCTACAGTAAACTCAGTTGAGGCTACTATGGCTCTGTCTTAGAGATGTACTAGACCAGAGGTTTGGTTTAATTGGAGGCGGGGCTAGAAGTTAACTTAGTAGGAACAACAACTGTTATTGTCTGGGGTGAGATTACAGAGCCTTTAAAGTGCTATTTTTCGGCACAAGTTTGCATGTAAGGCATCTTAAATGAAGAAAAGTTTCTCAAAGATGAGGGTGGAAAGCACCTGCACGATGCCACAAAGGATCAAAGGATCCGCTCTTATGTAAACTATCGTAGGTGCGTATATGCACTATTTGCACTGACTTCATGGATGGCATTAAGAAACCATTTTCTGTGATGTCCTCCCCCTATCACCAACTCCTGTCGGCGCCACTGACAAAGGGTTGCAGCTTACAGGAACAATGCACACACACAGCATTTTCCGCTCACACTTTTTGCTAGTCCCGTCTTGGCCCTCTCCCCTCCCCCACTTTGGATCCTAGAACCGTCTCAGAGGTCAAATGGGGAAAATCTCGCGAACACAATATGTGAGTAGAGTAAGTTTCAAGGATCTTACTGTTTGCATGAAGATGCGCCACATCAAGTTACAGATTATAGAACCATACACATGTATTCTTCATATCAGCTTATCAAAATTGTAGTGAACGCTCGTAAGTTTCCAGCAGACGAGAACAGTAAACTCAACGCTGTCAAGTTTGAAAAGACACCATTGGCGAAAATTTTTCACGGGGTTTCTGCTGCGCTAATTGGCAATAGTTACAGCCCGCAGGCTGTAATTTTTGTCAGTCAACAGGTCATGGTAAGTTCAAATTCCTTACTTTTTCAGCACCAGGCCTCACTTAGGCCAAACGTAAGCTTGTAGCGGCCAAATTCCTTCCCCACGAGATCAATTTGTGAAGGATAATTTTTTGAACCATTGATTCTCAAAACAAAAATTGTTTAGAGGAACTTGCAATAATGCATGGGAAGAGCCATTTCCAGCAAATTTCCAGCTTATCTTTGGCAAATTTTTATTGGTACAGTATGTGTCAAAGATAGTGGCGCTCTGTTTTAATAGTGTCACTAGAAATTATCACTCTGACTTCACAATATCCAAAAAATTCCCCAGTGTCTTGGATACAGACGATGGTCAAATTCAATGCATATTCAGCCCCGCCCTTGCAAAATCATGTTTACGGCAGCCCCTGCCCAACCTTATCGGAGTCTGATGGGCAGGTTCTTTTTAGCCATTTCTAAACTTGATGTGATATCCAAATTTTACTTTTAACAGTGGTTCTGTAAACAAAATGCCGCTGATACAAAACCATGGAGCTAATTCTTGGTCCTGGTAGTAGCTCCATGTACAAAACGAATGAAAAATTGTAAAACGAAAGTGGTGAGTCATTTATTTTTTATTTATATTTTGAAAATGACACAACAGCGACGAAATCGCGCTAGGGGTGCGACGTGCTCCTCGGCTTCTTAGCGCGCTAGGGCATTCTGGTGGTAGAAGTGCCACCGTAGTCTTGGATCTACTGAGTTGAATCCATTTTGGGATCACGTGTAAATTTATTATTTCGTTTGTGTCAATATTATTTGTTTTACTTATTATATTCCAAAAAGGACCCACGTAGCTAATTCAGGTGAGTGGGTGACTCTTGTGTAGTTATAGTTAGGGGTTAGGTTAAGACATTAAGTAGTATGTTAAAGGCCTTGATAAGAGGATGTTGAAAGTAACCGGACAACCCCCTTCCCTTCGTACAATTCCGGGTCACCCAGACAATTTCCCCCTGGACAACCTCTGGGGACAGTTCGCCCTGGACAATTTCCAACCGGATAATTCCCACCAATAATAATTACCCCTCAAACAACTTTCCCCACCAGAAATGGAAAAAGACGAGTTGGGAAACTGCGATATACGATGCATGCTGGGAAGGAAAGTGTACCATAACAGAGACTGCATGTACAAGACAGACATTTTGTATAATCACGCACAATTTTCGAGTTTAAAACTATGGTTTACAACTTCCATTTTAAAACTATGGTTCTCTAGATATCAATTAAGGGTCAAAGAGAATTTTCTTCCAGGACAAGTTCTTTTAGAAGTTTACCTCCTTAGCGTGGACCGAAAAGGTTAGACAGAATGACGGTAAATTGTGAAAGACAAAAACACAAATCGCTCGAAGCCTTCGTATCTGTGCGAAAATGTCCTTGGACTTGATCTGTGGTACTACATGGTACGGCAAAATCTAATTTCCCAACTCGTCTATTGTTCTAGGTGGGAACTGTCTCAGGGGGAAATTGTCATGGTTGGGATTTGTCCTGGTGGTAATTGCCTGGGGGAGGGGGAGAGAATTGTCCGAAGGAAGTAGTCCAGGGGAATTGCTCGGGTGGGAATTGTCTGGGAACCGTTGTTGAAATTAACTAATCCCCTTCCCTCAAAATTCCTCTTTATGAGAATGAAAAATAGTAAAATCAGATGCACTTAAAGGCCCGTCTCCACGATAATATATATTTGTACATGAACATCGTCATCCAACTTTTGAACATTTGTTAGGAAGATGAAACATATATCTAAAAACAGAAGAGGGATTTTGATATCTGAAAGTAGGAGCACAAACTGGGCGGTATCCCAAACGGCCCCGAAGGAGTCGCAGGAGGGCGAAGCTTTCCCTTGAAGGTGTAGGGCTTCTAGTGGGGTTCAACTCACCGGTAGCTTCCATGGAACAAAGCTCCTGGAAGGGGTATTTAAAAAATTAAAACCATAGAATGAAGCATTTGGCTATCTTAAAACTTAAAGGATGTGCAATAAACAGATCACAAAATCATATTACTCAGAATAAAGATGGTTTTTATAATGAAGGGTTTGGCTTTTGGGTGGTTACAATGATAAAAGAATAGTTTTTACGAAGCTATGGAACACCCAAGATGTTCTACAAAAAATAATCACGAAGCAATAATTAAAACGGATGCGGGCGAAACGCGCTTAAGAAGACAGCGTTATTTAAGACATTTTATGGTAGCCTATTGTTTTCCTTTATTTTTTAAATGCAATTATCCATTACATAAAAGATTCTCCAACTTTCCCCAGCCACGTATCATTTCTTTTATATTTCATTTTTGTCGATGGTCTGGGAAAAGGGACCCCTTAAGTTGTTTATTACTGTAAAAATAAGATGGTGTCGAAGATACGGGATAAAGTATAAATTTTTAAGGAAAATTAAAGTTTGAGGTTTACAAGAAATATATTACTGTCCAAAATCAATGGAATGTTGTTAAAGGTAGTTCTACAGAGACATAGCCATTGGCCTCCGCAGTTAAAATGCCAGGAAGCAATTTTCATTGGAGGCTGCATCTTCGAAAGGTGTGGCCAGCAAAGCCTTAGGCGCTGAGCGCCGAAGGCGTCAAGCCTGAGGGTCCTCGCCAGATCTTTTCTTAAATTTGGTGGCTTTTACGACCACTATGGACCATTTCTAGAGAAAGTCCTGTCCTCCAGGTGTCATTTAAAGTGCTACTGAAATATTTTTCTTATAATTATTGCAAATTTGATGTGGATGGTGGTAGTAGGCGGGAAAAGTGAACAGCGGGAGGGTTTCTAAGGATTGTGGAAATAGTGATTTACTTAAGCTATACCACAGGAAGTAATAACGAGCCAATTTAAAATTTTTCACGGACAGCAGGACTAATGAGACACCTACATATACAGAGCTCACGGGAAGCACGCCAACAAATTTATTGAGAAGTTGCGATTCCCTTTACACGAGTAGATTTCTGAATTGTATATGGACTGATGGAAGGAACATTGCGGGTGAATAAATATACATTTAGATTGTCAAATAGCCTTATATTTTTAATTAAGATACTAAATTTGTAAAGAACAATTGTTCCTTGCCTCTAACACCTTTGAGATCCGCCACTGTATTAGATTTCATTGCGGTTGCGCACACCGAGAAAAATCCTCCCATTTTTATGGTCTTTGGTATTATTCTTTTCCTTCATTTTATACATTACAAAATTTACCATAGTATTAAAAATCCCCGCATAATTTCTATAATATCGCTTCGTTTCGTTCATTTTTGTTTTATTTAGTATTTTTAAGGTCTGGAATAAAACAGGGGGTAATCCTGCCTATAGCTAACAAGGATGAACACCTTCACGCATGTTGGACATTGTTAAAATTTGTTGGGAAAGCAGTGAACATGTGACTGTCTTCGTAGGAATGTATGATGTTCTGAAAAAGATGTATGATCGTGTAGGCAGGACTTAAAGCAAACCATTACAAAGGTATTTTCTGACCAAACAAACAGTAGATGTAGCTATTCGACTATGGGTTTCAGTAGCCATGGAAACCCCCTCGGACCCTGAATCGGCTCCTTTAATTAAGGCACATTTACCCTTTAAAGGCTTCCGTAGCACTTATGTCTTCTGAGGACGACAAATACAGCGGTGAAACAAGCTCTCAAAATACTTTGTATTTATAGTTGAAAAAGAAAATTACAGGAGGCACATGTACTTTTATACTGACGCATTTGCAATCACCAAAATATTTTTATGATAACAAGTTTGAGCACATCTGATAATTCGGTTAAAATCACGTTTATAGGCTATGAGGATTGCGTTTAAATTGTTACTGGTAGGCCTGTTGACATAAATTCAATGTTATGGATCAACATAAGCCTTTTTGGCTGACACTTTCTTAGGGGACACTTGACATTATTATATAATAATATGGTAGTATCTGATACAGCTCTTATTAAGGTGTGTTGACATCATACAATTACTAATAGCGTGATAGCAAAGTTTTTGTTGCTCAGACTAAATAGTCTCAATAAGATTATTGATGTTATCAGATATCTGTGTCCGTAACGGCTCACAGATGTTACCAAGGAAGTAACTGCAAGTAGCAAAGTTTTATAACTGATCTTTCCATGTTTGTTCACTTTTTAAGTTTCCGTACCCCATAACAATAACAAAAAAAAATTTCTTATGTACACGAATAAATCGTCTGGACATCACCATGTAGCAAACGCTAAGGGCATAAATTGACAAACAGTTTACTAATAACAATTCATAAAATAAGTCTCACACAAAATGAACTTAAAACTGGTTTTCATGACTATATATACAAACATATAAACATTTTAAGGTTTGATCAGATGCTCCAACATGGTCGAATTCCTGGCATTTTAGGTGGTTTTAAGTTCAATGTCTCGTCAAATCGCCCCTTCCATAAGCCTTAAGTTGTCTAAATATCGAAGTAATTTACTGAAATAATAAAAGGGATTCTCTACATAATAAAACTACTTACCATTAAGTTGTCCCTCTACTAGCTCTCCTTTTCAATGTTTTCAAATTTGTTGCATTTTGAAAGCAGGAGAACTGCCTTATTGGCACCCCTCCACTTAGACAACATACCTTTGTCTTGTAGCCAAACAAAAATATAGTGAAGTCACTAAATAATGAAGAATTTTTAATATATGATCAGTTCCAGAATTAGCAAAAGATAGCACAATTTTGCATCTTAATCACCCTCAATGAACAACAGTTTCTCAAAGGGCCGGGGACACTCCTCCCCAGGAAGGCACATGCACTTCATAACAAAGGATCAAAGGATCCGTCCCTTGTGGAAATCATCGCAGGTGCGCATATTCACCATTTACGCTGTCTTTATGGATTTGCCTGAGATGAGATTACGATATCATCACCTGTGACCACCAACTCCTGTCGGCACCACTGACAAATGTATACAGGTTATGGGACGAATGTACACGCATAGCATTTTTGCCCCTGGCATTTTTTCTGGCCCCTCTTGCCCCCACACCCACTTTGGAAATTCTGGTGTCACCACATAGGTCGAATGGAAAAAAATCTCGTGATTACAGTATCTGAGTCGCGTAAGTTTGAACAGGGAGGTGGCTAATACCACCTTCCTGTTTGAAGGATCTCATTGTTCGCATAAAGATGAGCCACAGTAAGTTTCAGGTTAAAGAACCATATACTTTTTGGTAAAGGCGGAAGTTCACTTGGGGTCATGAAAGGTTAGAGTGAAAATCTTGTAGGCATAATTTATTTCATCTACCATACATAGTTTATGTGAAGGTGTCTTGTGCTGCTACCGCTCAGCATCGCCCGGCACTGGGCAGAATAGACGAACTTGGCATGTACTAATCCCAACCCCCTCCCCACCCTTAAGGATTCATAGAACGAACGTTCTGGTTTGTAAATGTTGAAATGTCTACTAAACGTGTTTTAAGAAAATAGCAACCCCTTTCCTACAGTGAAACCAGATCCAGTGTCATAAAATATTATTAGTCAAAATAGCCTGCCCACGTTACCACTGATCAACAGTGTAAGACACGCAAGCCTGAGGGAAGGATAAACTGGGTTCGTGTCGAAGCCATAGAAATTAAAGTAAAGGAGAACGCTGACACAGTGTATCGCTGCGTGTTTAACCAGAAACGACACGAAAATTGTGAGGGTGCTTCTACTGTATGGTTGACTGGCGTGTCTCCGTACGTACAGTGTGTATCCAACTTCAGAAGTTGAATTCATATTGTCCGTTCTTCGAAAGATTATAAGTTATTTTCACACAGAGATAAGTCTTTGTGCCTTAAGTGTTGCTTTATATAGTTCTAACTTTAAAAATTGCAGTTTCTCCGCAAATAAGTGGGGCAGATGCAACGCCGTACTGTTTGTATCACACGCCGTTACTTTTTTGTCGTACAGAGAACCAAATGAATGGTTTCAGTCCATATCGCCTGACGTCATTCTTCTTAACTTTAATTTCCATAGTCGTAGCACAGAGGTGCATTTATTCACAAGTACGTAATGTGTTAAAGAGTCCTACCTTCAATATTTCTACAACTACAAGTCCGTTACAAATTGCAAATTACTTTTCTTTTATGTGTCGTTACGGATGACAAACTCTCAAAAGGTAAAGTGACAAGTGCTTACCGCTGTCGAGCGTTTGCTTATTTTCAACACTTTTAAATAGACGGCTTCCTATCATCGCACAAGACCACTCATTGAAAAACGTTAACGCTGAATAAGGAATACGGAAACCTTTTTCGAAATAAATTTGTCTACCGGCTAGAAACATCTCCTTCCATATCACGAAGCTTTGTTTTGTCACTCTTTGTTCTTAACAGGTATGTTTCGAAAATTTATTTACATAATGCTGTAATCTCCTATTGGTAATGTAGACAACACGTGAAAATCAGAATTTAAAGCACACGAGGCAAAGAGAGGTTAGCCTTTGCTTGATTTTTGCAGAAGTTTGAAGGCCAAAATCACACCAGAAGGATGTTGAGGAGGGCAAAAAATGTTAAAGGAATGATTTAAGCAAAAATTATTTTTATATGTAAAGGAGAAACTAAATCTACGCAATTTGGTGAAACTTCCATTCAAATCAGACATGTTGTACTTGAGATATCAGCAAATGAAGTTACTACATTTATGGCCCAAAGTGAGCTTGAGGCAAGCAGGGGTTATATCACTTCCTAACATTGATGAGAAATGCTTTGTTTCCTTTGTTTTTTTTTCAGTCTGTTGTGCTGAAGTTTAAAGTTTGCTGAAGTCTGTTGTCCCTGAAGTTAGACCTCCCATGTGGAATGTGAAGTTTGATTTGAGTTTAGACCTTTCTTTTAACTTACTAAAATCGCCATCCTTCCCTCTTATAAACTCGTAACAAAAGCAAGAAAATTCACCACTTTGAACCCCAAAATAGCCTTGTAAACCTCACGGCAATTTTTACTCAAAACCTTTGTAAAGAGTCCCCGCTGCAAAAATAATGAGGCTTGGTTTAAATGTCCACAGTTCATAGATATCGAAGTTTCATTTGAACTGACTTGTGTTGTACCGACTACAGGATCTCTGTTTTTAAGGATATTTGCATTCTTTTAACATTGACCATATTTTTTAATACATTTCCCCGATATAATTTCAGCCTTATATAAAGTATATGTAGTGTATGTAGTTTATAATGTAAGGCAATTAAAGGTGTAGCTAAGGTATGTTTACTCCATCCAAGGTAGTACTTTTATCAAACAATGAATGATTAAATGCATAGGCGTAGGAAGCGGGGGCGGGGGGCTTTAGCCCCAGTCCAAAATGTGGGGGGCTGAAGTACGTTTCCTCCCCCCAAGATCCAAGGGCAAAAGCCCCTCATTTGTCTCTCCTGTAAGAAATGTCAAAAATTTGCAGAAATTTTGTTAAAGTTTGTCCAAAATGTGGCTCCATATTGCATCTGAGTACCCTCAAATACCCAAAAGTTTTCCACCCCTCCCCTTAGACTCCTCCCCCAGGACGGCGATCCGAAACAAGGTTCAGCCCCCCAGTCTCGAAAAGCTTCCTACGCCTGTGATTAAAGGAGTAATATACATATACATATATATATTCTTGACAATGTAAACCAGTCATTGATAGAGTGCTCAACTGTGAAGGGAGCTTAAATATTGAAAGGTTGTGACTGATTCTACATCAGGCGTCTGAAGAGTGAGGACCTACTTAACTGGACCCTTACGAAACAGTGCTGTAAAGCTGTCTTGTAGTTCCCTATATTCACAACCTTTCATTTATATATATATATATATATATATATATATATATATATATATATATATATATATATATATAAAACTACGGTACTGCATTTACTCAAGTTTCATTTACAGAGTTTCCACTTTCAAGAAACTAAATGTGGACTTAAGTCGACAGTTGCTGTGTTAAATATTTGGCAAAAGGATAAAGAGTTCATATTTTATCCACTGTTATGAAATTTAAGTTTCGAACAGTGCACTTCATCAATTATATGTGATGTAAGGCAAAACTTCCTGATATGAAAATATGGGCTTGTTTATATGACGAGATCCTATTTTAACTGTGGGAGTACAAGGAAACATTCCCCACCGACCCCGTAAATTCTAACCTCAATATCCTGGTTATTCCCAAATAAAAATATGCAGCTTATAATGCTACTGCCCACGGTAGTTTTTTTTAACAACCACCCCCTCCCCGGCCTTCCCATCCCGCCTTCCCACTTTAAACATTTGGTCTACCACAGCATGGCCGGATTTACCCAATAATCGAGGCAAACTGTATTACGGACCTCCTGATGTCTCGACTTGGGGGGGAGGGGGTCATAAACTAGCATCATTTTTGTCCTAGCTTTCTCGTCTGCTTCTAGTTGAGTTCAAACAGAAATCTGGCCTGATTTCTGCTAACCAAATAATAGACTCTGCAGCAATAGTTTTAATTCTCTAATCTGTAATGTTATATGGTAGAAAATTTCGTGAATTTGAAGTTACTGATAAGATGTAACAAGAAAGTTGTTACTGAGGCACGTCATGTGAGTAATGATACATGGTGAACTTGGCGTAGGCTATACTAGTGTATAATTACTGGTACATGATGCATGAATGCCCAAAAGGCCTATAGGCGCTTTTATGTATTATTGAGATTGTTTTAATAACACGATTTAAAGGGGTTTTTTTAAGTCCTACTTAACAATGTACCTAAAGACGGTCATTATTCGCATTTTATGCTAATGGTAAAGTTCATTCTGACTATATATGTAATGTAAGCCTAAAATTTCCTAAGCGCTACGCGCTAACCATTGGCCAAGATCTGCGCGGTCCCAAAAACCTTGAGGTGAATTGAGACGGAGAAAGGGAGATGTATGTGATTGTGAAAGGAGTACTTGATTCCGATCGGTTAGTAACAGTCTTTTTATCTTTTTCATTTTGACACACGTATGAACTTACGGTAATGGCTAGTCACTTCACACTTCAAAATGATTAACAGTGCCATAAATTTCTTTTTGAGTACTTACCTTCATTTCCATAAGCAAGAGAGTCGCATGGACCCACGTACGATCTCTTTCTTTGTCATTTTGAACAATATGTGATCTTAATGAAACAGGCAAGCATTTTCCAATATCAATACCCATATAGGTAGACAAGGTGCTGAGGAGGGGCGATATTTTTCAGAGGCGAGATATACTAAGACATGTAAAGCAATAGTAATTTTTGTTCTAATGATTTTTCTAGAGGCCAAAACTTACCCTTGGGACCGCCCCATACCACCTTGAATGATGGGCCTGCCACAATTGAAGGGTGTTTACACGGCATATTGATACGCAATTTCATAAAATGTTTCATTGTGTAATTCTCATGTGCATATATTATCAGTATCTTCGATTTTCTTTTTAACATATAATAACAACGAATGAAGCAGAGGTTATAAGTTTATGTCAAGTTCTACTTCTCCCCTACAAAATGATTTTACGGAACAAAAATGCATGAGAGTTGCCACTTTTAAGGGGGATAAAAATGTCTAAATCATTAAAGACAAAAAGACTAAATGCAACTTGAAAGGCCTTTAAAGTGCCATTTCCGGCAATCTACCTGCAGCGGCATTTCTGCCAAAAATTTCCTTTCTGTTGGCTACACTCCAATTGATCATGGTGACGCTCCACGTAGACAGGTAGATAGTGTCACGTATTAGTCCCACCCCGCAAATAATGTCACCATAACGAGCACTGAAAGAGCCCCTTATATACAGGTTACCGTACTGGCCTCCACGCGTGTTAATCCGGGGCTGTCTACTGGAGAGAGTCACCTCTCTCTTTCTACATCGTCCTTTTTGTTATAATTTCCTTAAACATAAAACAGAATACATTTTATCTACCTTCATCATCTTTTGGGACCATTTTACATATTATCGTAAATTCGTGTAAAATTATTACACTCCCTTTGCCTAAAAAGTTTGTTAACAGCCGGTAATAGGAAAACTACATACAACTACAAACTAAATACAACTATACAAACTACATATTACAATCTACATACTACACTGTGCAAAGTTTATAGGTTTCCAAATTACCTCAGCATGAAATATTATTACTTTCAATGTTATAAACTGTCTCAAGTAAATGTGTTCAATTGCGTTATTATAACGTATACAGTATGGCAGTTTTCTGATTCCAGTTTTCTTTTCTTCCATTTAAGACAACTCTAGAACACCATGAAGGTTATTACGATGTGTTTCCTAATATTTGTGGGCACCTTATCCATCAGTTGTGATTGTGCCTCTCTACCCGATGCCAAAGGTAAGTAATCTACCTTTTGTCAGTGCCTTCAGCACGCGAAGACCACACCACTGTCAAGTATTAACGTATATATAAATGAGGACATGATCCATTCAACGTCCATTTAAATGAATTCGATAAATTCGCAATTCTGCCCAATTCCCAATTCTTGCTGCCACATTTGTTTACAAACGGCATTCTAATCTGTCAAAGTCTGCATTTAGCTACATTTTCCAGCACTTTGATCATCAACTGAAATATCGACTGTTTTATTGGTTCTTAGATAAACATATCTTTGTCTACTAAACGATATTCAACTACAATTTATTTGCAAACTGATAAAAATAAGAAAATGTGATTCATCTGCGTGCAACTGCCGTCACCACCACGAATATGGCCAAAGTAAAAAATGGACAATTCCCTATTTTAGTCATGCAGCTCTAAAAATGTTCGGATAAAATGAAATTCCCATCAAAATTCATCAAACAGTCAAATGGTGACCATTTTGCAGGATACTTTATATTTACACCTTTTTCATTAAAAACCCCATGAAAATTTTTGTCATGAGATGAGGACCCGCACAATATGTCTAATGTTATCTTTTACTTTCCCAAACTACATTTCAAAGACAGTTATAACATTGACCTGATGAATTTGTTTTGAAAGTAAAAGTTTTCTTCGTGAAAAAAATACACTCTTCAAACGCCCGGTTCAAATTGAACCAATCAACTGGACACTTATAACCAAAAAAGAATAACATATTTGACTAGTTTTGGTTTACAACTGTTTTCTGTTCAAAATGAACCAAACCTAGTCAAATAGTTAGGTCAAGTGTCCATTTGAAAGGATTTGGTTCAAATCTGAACCGGACGTTTTTAGAGTTTTTCGATATCATAATACGGAACTCTTAAACTATTGGTCAAGTACTAAGGAGACAATTAATATAGGATCAACAAAAAAGTAACACCGGTCGACTCTAAATATCATTATGTTTGCATAGGCAGTTAGTTATTTCAGAATCCATCGAATCTTGAAGAGGTACATTTTGAGAATGGCAAACGAATTTTACCAGGGGGATTTTGTTCTTTACCCGCTAAGACACGACTTTTCTTTTTGCTCCTCTGTCGCAATACTTTTATGAATATGGTCTCATTAATTTTACTTTTAGAATTAGAGAAAGTGCCTTTTAAAAATATATTGTATGAGCAAAGGGGCAGCAATTGTCCAACGTAATGCAATTTATCAAGTAAAATAAACAAAGTTTCGATAATAAATATATCATTCGTTGTTTTCTGTGTCTGTGGGAATGATGGTGTATTAATTAGCAATGCAACATTGAAAAACTGGATTAATATAAATAATTTACAAAAAGAAAGAAAGAAAACCCTAAAATATGTTTGGCGAACTTTTTAAGCTTCTTTGTATTTTCTTTGAGTACTTTGTTATGAAAATTTACTCATTCCCCGACAGAATACCAAACATAAAATAGTACACAGCATATCACGTAACTACGTACGTTTAGAACACATATAAATGTTTAACGGGTAAGCCGACTATGGTATGCAAATCTTATGCGTGAATTCGTCTGAACTATTGTAGAGATTAGTTTAATTAGCTTGGCTACGAGTCTATGTTTCTTAATTAGTTTATTTTATTTTATTTCAGCAGAATTATTTCACATGTTTGAGCAAGCTGAAGCAAAGCGCGATAAGAGTGGAGGAAAAGACACAGAAAGTAAGATATTTTATAAAAACTCACTTTAAGATCAATATGGAAATTTGGAATTGCTTAAATCAGGAGCGTGGCCGGGGAGAGATGGGGGCATATGTATCCCCACCTACCTCCCCAATTTTGCCAAAGGTAAAGGGTGTTTGTTCAGGCATTTTCCTTCTTTGGCTGATTTATTGAAAATAGTTTAACAGTTTAATCTTAGCAATTGCTATATTGCTATATCGGATGATACGTTCTAAACCAGAGGAAAGGGCTTGACCCGCTCATATTAACTCTCCTCTACCCTACATAATTTACCCTGACGGCAATGATTTTCAAGAAATGTAATGTGAGTTGACACCGCACCTCCAAGAACCGTGCAACAGGAGATACGTTCGTGTCAATGAAAGCACAGTATGCACAGACGTAGGCCTACGTGGGAACTTTCTCTTCATATTCCTCATCGACTTTGATTTCTACAACGTAATCTGATATAAGGCAGGCCCTTTCCAACGGCCGTGTTGTGTTAGGTAATTTGCATAGCTGTATTTCAACCAGTATATATGAACCAGGGAGGTGATCCATCGAAAACCCTTTCTTTGAACCCTAATAGTTGCCGACAATAATCTCTTTTGTGTGGTGTTCTTGATGATTCAATATGCTTAAGAGGTGGTAAGAAATAGGCCTAAGTATCAGTAGGGCACGTCGTCTGCTACATCTCGAAAGGCAGATCGGGAAATTAACCCCTTACCATAACATTGCCAGTCCCTTAAGCTGTAAATAAATTTGAGGGTTTCGACGCGTTTCGACGCTATTAACAACATACACTCTAAAAATGCCCTAGTCAAATTTGAATAGAAGCTAATCAATAGGGGCACGAACCGGAATCTTGTCAAATCTTTGACCAGATTTGGCTCATAAATGAAACGATTAGTTTCATTTTTGAACCATTTCTAGTCAATTTTGAAACAAATCTTGTCAAATATTTGACAAGATTCCGGATTTTGTCTCCACTCTGAGGTCAAGTTTTCGATGGCTCTCCATCTCATATCTCCTCCCTGTATGGACAAATGACTGATCTGTTCTATGTACGCCAGCATTCTTGTTTTAGAAACTGTTGTGAAAAGAGATTGTCCTTTGTAACGCGTATATCATCCCTGAGGTCTTGGAGATAGTTTCGCACATCGTTTCCCGAACTCACTTTTTTCTTGCAATAACTGGAAATGTACATTGTTAAAATCATTATTTCATTACTTTGTCATTTTGTCTAATTGTCCTGATTTATGTTTTAACACAGCCCCAGATTTCTCGGCTTGCTTGACTGGTGCGTGCAGGTCAAGCAAAACTTACCCAACAGGAGGGTAGGGCCACGGAAGTCACACATGATGAGTCTGCTGTTACGTTATGATGGTAAGGGGTATTGTTAGGGCCAAGTCCGTCTTACCTAATAGGCCTAGTTCAAAGTCCAAACTATCCCACGCAACCAGGTACGTGGCCAGACAAGCAGGCTGTAGCCAGGCAAGCAGAGACGCTAGCCAGAAAAGTTGTTCAAGTGGGCGACATAGCCCCCAGAGAAAGGAATAGCCTATGTTAAGACATGTTAAGGCAACAGTAATTTTTATTCTTAAAATATTCTAGGGGCATTTTTTTAGGAGGAGGCACCCCTTCCCCTCTTGAATCCGAGCCTGCATGCAGCAAATTTCACGTCAGCTTTTCTTTTAATCTTAATGACTTCCGGTAGGTTTTCCAGTAAACAGCGCAACTTCTCAAGGGTAATCTTCCTTTAGCTCAATACACTTCACTGCCTTACCACCCTTTCAAATAATACAGTCCAAACAAGTACTGACCCAATGATGACATTTTGATACTTGCTACAGAGCCCAGGTGGGCAAACAGTTTGTAAAATGGCTCTCACAAGTAAAGTTTACCGTTTCAAAGACCCGTATTTTAAAAAGTGATGTCCTACAGGTCTGTTTACTTAACCATATATAGAAAATCATTTCACATACAAATTTTCAGTTGTATATATTGATCCTGCCTAAAAATGTTAGTCTACAAAATGAAGAGAAATGGCACTGGCAAAAATGGCCGTGATTGACTGACAGTTTAAGTGAATGAATGAATGAATGAATGAACGAATGAACGAATGAACGAATGAACGAATGAACGAATGAACGAATGAACGAATGAACGAATGGACGAATGAACGAATGAATGAACGAACAAACGAATAAATAAATAAATAAATAAATGAATGAATGAATTGATTGATTGCTTGATTGATTAATTTATTAATTAATAAATTAATTGTAAAAATGGCTCTCACAAGTAAAGTTTGCCGTTCCAAAGACCCGTACTTTAAAAAGTGATGTCCTGCAGGTAATTAATTAATTCATTCATTCATTCATTCATTGCGATCATTTAAGGGCAAATTTTGTGCGTGTGGTTTTTTCCCCTTGATTGGGGGAGACTTTTGGAAGAATATAATATGAAGATGTTGTACTCTAATTTCTGGCAAAGCACTGTAACAAAAGCAATCGCAATTTTGAAACACCTTACATTAATGCCGGACTGTTTAGAGGAATGGTGATGCTAATTTAGGTAAATCGTAATTGCATCCGAGTTGTCATGCCGAGCTGCTATTTTAAAATAGCTGAAAGATGCTTTAAATGAGGGCGTACGAATTTTTATTTGTTAAAGGAAAACCAATCGTTGACACAAATAATCTCATTGTTGATTTGGTCAGGAAATCGGAACCCTCGCCAAGGAGAATGGGGCCCTCGGCGTACATAGTGAACATTGATTTGGGACTTGCTAAGGCAGTACAGAGGGCGGGCTAAGGGTAGGTCTTTTACATACATCAGGAGCAGTAATGGCCCAAAAAATGACCCCTGCAAAACACTGGTGGAAATGATGCATATGGAACTTAGCAAAATGAATGATTGGACGCTGAGTACTGGTTAATAGACAGTGTTTAAGGCAGCTGTAACTAAGACCTCTAGTAGCATTACCTTGCAAGTGTCAAAAAGCATGTTGTGATCCTTTGCTTCGAAAAAATTTGAAAGGTCAAGAAAAACGCTTCATGATAAATTACTTTCGAAATCAATCACTCTGTCAAACAAATTGATAAAAACAATTGCCGTAGATTTTCCTGAAATGGAATCCATACTGGGCTTTGTAGTTGTGGGAAAACTAAATAGGAAAGATTAAGCAAGTACTCATTTATATATCTCAATTAAGGAAAATCAGGAAAGAGAGAAGAGGGGAAGTGGGAAGGGAAACCCACTCCTATTACAGAAACTATCGAAGTTTAAACTTCCATTGGTAATGGTACACAAAATTCAAAAGCATCATAATAGGCCGACTTGTGAGGTTTCATATGAACGGTAGCTTGTACCCTTTGAGAACCTTTAAAGGATCTAGATACCACATTTAGTGCGTTATTCAACGATAGTACTTTTTAAAATAACCAGCTTTAGTTGTTTTTTAATAGAATTAAAAATAGATGAAATCATTACAAATAACAAAAACTTGAAACAAAGTAAGTAAAAGACAACGGCAATACAATAATGTTGCTAAAGACAAAGCGAGGGGTTCAATTCGTTTATTTACATACTTGTTGATAAAGCAAAGTTACCCAAAACGAGAATACCGGATCAGACACTGAGCCTGAAATTCAAAAGGATAAAAACAACTTGAACACAATAGAGATACCATTACATTCTACCTTTGAAGTTGAAACCAATACTTAAGCATTAATTGATTTCTTCTTTTCTATTTTGTCTTCAGGGAACGTGAGATATACTGCTTGCTTCACTTAAACTTTGATCTATCTGGTGTTAAACTTCACTCACTCCTTTGGAAGTAGATGAGCTCTCTGTTTTATAGTCTATAAAATAAACACCAAATCGAGGACATTTCATGTGAAGAATAGAATCCATGGAGATGGTGATTTTATTAATTCTTTTTTAAAACTTAAAATGGTGACATTATTTCTTCTGAATTTCATTTCTGATTTAAACATTGGCTATCTTGGTGGAGGGCATGTTAAGATTATTTCGGTAATTTTTATTTTGGTTTATGGTTTCAGTGCAGTGAAGAGTAAACAGGCTTTTATGACAAAACTAAATACAGAATGGTCGATGGGTGATATTTATCCAGCTATGTTCATTCAGCTCACGAAATTTGTTTACTGTGTATTTAGAAATTTGTTACGAAGGCTTAACATTGAAAAGGTCAAGTATAGTTTAGAACAGGAGATATTTATAAGATACCTAAAGGATTCAGCTGAAAAGTTGCTTGAAATTCAGGGATGAATCCGGGGACTCGGTGACGTCCGCACCCTCCTCAAATTTCCACATGCACCCTTTTTTAAACTGAAATGTTCTCGTACAAGCAAGAAGATTGCATGAGGCTGATTAATGGAGGTGTCCATTCTTTTCCAAGATTCTACAGAATATGTTCGATATAACGACCACAATTTTTGGCGTGCTTCGGGTGCTCTAGAGATCATCGGTTTTCTTTCATATATAGGATTCAAATAGCTGAATAGACCCCCTACCGGGTAACTTTGACATACGCAGCTTGTGTATGCTGTGTTCTCTGTAAAATTCAGAAATTTCACCCTCAGTCCAGATGGATTTTGTTTGTATTTGTCGTAGGTTACCGAAAACTACAACGAAGGTTTCCCCGTTTTTTTTTCCGAAAGACGATGGACAGATTATGATGCATGTTATCCTCATAGAGGTCAGTTGCCCCTACAGTTGATGTAATATGCTCTCCAGAGGCAATGACAGGAGATCCTACCGTTTGTCACTAAAAGATTTTTCGCGTATCGTGCACTATGCCACTCTCCAAGCCAGATTTCCAGACACTAAATTAGCACTAATTGAATTCATACATTCTTATTGTTCCCAATTGGCCTAGGATATAATAAGAAAGTTAGTCGTCTCATGTCCATCCCCGTATCGCTCACCTCAGCCACCCCATTCGCCCTCCTCTTCCCATCGTCGTCCTTGACACATCTTCACTTTTGGAGGAATGACGTCGAGCAAATGGGAGAGAAATTTCAGAAGGTAGCGGAAGGTGTTACTCGGAAATTTTTCCTCATTGGTTCCCCAAACATATGACATGAAATTTGCTCTGAAAAAATAACACATTTTTTCCCAGGGGTTACCGACCCTAGACCTCTGCCTTATACGCCTATGCCCTGTGGTGCTCCCACCCTGCTGAAGAAATTCCTGGCTGTTAAACACTAATCTTTTCACATATGACATGTGCTTAAAAGTTAAGCAGAGAAATGTTTCTCGTGCAACGTGATTTTTTCAACTAAGTTTGTCCTGTATGTCAGTCTTGGAGTAATATTTTGCACAAATTTCGTTGGTTTGCTATGTGCCGACTAATGGTGGTGTTCCGCTTAGATAGTGACTGTCTTCACTGTCTAAGCCACATTACAAAAGCAAAAATTCCTCAAAGAGCATGGTGTCCCCCCTCCGCTTAGGCGACAACCCCTTTCCTTACAATCAGTCAAAAAGGAAAAAATCATTGAAAATTGGTAAGGATTCCAAACATTAAAACTAGTACAAAGCTTTGCCAATGATGGTACCATTTTCAATTTTAACATCATTGCATAAATGTCACCCTTCCATTAGAACCTTACCAACGCGGCAACCTTGCACGGGTGAAAAAGGAAGGATCCACCCGATTTCCATCTATCCTATGTACGCGACTGGATTGCCCCCTTCCCACCCCATGGATTTCGACATGGCCACGCACGGCCTTGGAAGTGCAGTCCTTTCAGTTTACTTTGAAGTAAAATATAAACGGCTGTCAATCTTTCACGAAAGAAGAGAGTGTCTGAGTGTGATAGTGAATGATACTCCTGTTTTAGACGTTTCGAACTTGCTGTAGTCATTTTTTACCAATATGTTCTACATTGGCAAAAAACTACATAATCGGTATCGAGTATGAGACTACCAAATTTGGAGATGTGTCCTCTTCATGTTGGACCCCCGTCAAATAGGACGCTAGATCAGTCGCTGTAATCGGTTGTTCATGAAAACATGTGTGAGGCAAAAAAATATAAATCGAAACTCTGCGTGGCAGTAATACAATAATATGGAATAAGAAAAAACATAATAAGTAGGCCACACCGAATCAGTCTGAATGTCAACTTTACAAACGCGCTCAATAAAGTTCAGTAACGTTGTCTCATCAATCTGCTTACTTTAGATATGCATAAAAATTAACAAAGTAGTACCAAGTAATACTCGAGGACAAACGCTCTTTGTAAAATTATTTCGTCATCATGAAATTAACAAATTACTACCAAATCCTGTAAGAGTCGATTTTAGGATAATTGGAAATGCCCCTCGTTCTCCACATTTTACTCCTTTATCAGGGCCGGATTCAGAAATATGAGAAAGGGGGCGTAACCGTCTGCAGAAAGTGCATTATTCAGAAAAGATTTGCCAGATGCACAGTTCTTATAGTTGCCAACATTTGGTTTTACTTGTTGTTATATATTCTGTTATAATTTCTTCTGATCATACCTTTTTCATGGGCTTGGAGATGTGAAATACTGATTACAAAAATCATTGCTTTGCCGAAAATAGGTGGTCGTGCGCTCCTTTCGCCCCCTTGGATCCGGCCCTGCTCTTACCCGTCTTAGGTACACTACTAGACAGACAAAATGAAAGGATTTGAGAATTTATTTGACCTGAAGTACTAGCAGAGGACATGTCAACGGTTGTATGCCCTTTTGCAAACCGCCAATTGTGACGTTATTCACAGCTATACAATGTTCTAATTTCCTACAAGTTTTATCGCCGATGCGGTCGTTAGTTTCAGTTAGATACTGTCTCATGCGTCATCATAAAATAGTGAAAAATCTAGGTAATTATTAAAAGCGCGTTGCACCTTCAACTTACAAAATTTATCCACCTACCGTGCATTTACATGGCTTTCCTTTCATATATAAATTAGTCCATTGTCCAGTAATCATGAGGGACGTTATTGCATAAGGAGAGAGTCTCTAAAACACCTTCCTGCTTAAAGCTACTTTTTTTCCTTCATAAGTATTGAATGGACCAGGGAGCTGGAAGACTGAGTTGTCCAGCTGAGTGGTTCTATCTTTTCTCTCACTGTGGCAACTGTGTCATAAACACGACCTAATTTTCGTTGATTTGCTGTGTTTTCATCAAGTTTGAATTGTAGGTTATTAAAATCATTTATGTCTTTTGAATGGATGCTCTGTTTGAAACAAAGTACAATAGCAAAGTATGGTTCGACTGATGCCAGAATGGTACCTTAAAAGTTCAAAATATTTTGGTTATTAGACGTATTTCAAGGCCACCCTATGCAATCCCTTTTCAGTTGATGGACTAACAGTGAAAAGGCCACAAAAAGTGAAAATCTACGTACTAAATTCATTAATTACAACTGAAAGTGGTTTCATATTTTTACAGCATAAACGGTAACTTGAACGCCGATGGACTCCACGTGTTTTTAAATGATGTATTACTTCTATACCAAACGTGGTAGGGGCCTTCAGGCACCGTATAGTATTGACGTTTATAAACTATTTGTGATAGATATCCGTAGAATGATCGCTCTTGATATCGCATTTACCTATATTCTGAAGTGAAAAATTGTTCACATGATCGGGTTTTTCACTTCTTTTCCTTCTTATCATAATCCATGTCTATAGTCAAGATGATATTATTCAAATAATACGGCCTTGCTCTTAGGAGTGTGTATTTCAATGGCACAATGGCATAATTAGAAATATCATTGAACATGAATGGGTTGGGTTGGACACTAATTCCAGAGAGTTTTATCCAAGAGTTCAAATCATGACGGTTTTATTTAATTAAAATTACCTGATAACGTATACTGACGCAAAGGTTTAGGTAAAATTACAATTAGTAATTTACTGAGCCACTAATGATGATGCAGAATGCTTTGAAACTTTCTAAACATCTTTATATAGCATTCCCTACGGCTATGTGACACATATCAAGACTTATTTACACACGTGACGGAAAATTGACTGACAAGTAGGCACGATATATTCAAATTAATACTTCGCTAAGATGTTCATAACTAATAGATACATAGTTTTTTTTTCCTCCGACTGTTCAATTAAGTCATTACCAACATTTGAAAACTGCTAATGACAACCGGGCACTGTGGGGAAGGTCCACCCGGGTACCAGCTTTGAGGGTATGACAATTTTTCATAAGGGAAGGTATCGGCCCCTCCCCCTTAAACGACATCCCTTCCCTTAAATGCAGCATTAACAAAATCTACGTAGTGAGAATTTTCTAAGCATACATTCAAAGCTTTGAAAAGGATAATTATACCATTTGCATCTAAACCACCTTACATGAACAAAGGCAGGAGGGCACTCCCTACCCTTAGACAACTCCTCCACAATGGTACCCGGGAATGACAAAGGGAAGGATCCTCCTCAGGTGCCAGCTATCTAAGGTACACCACTGATGAATGGGAAAGGAGACCAAAGAGTGCTAAAAATTTGCGTTGCATTTTGAGCAACCAGTTTTGAACAACCACAATGTAAAATTTCTAATGAGAAGATGCACTGTTTTATTTTGGGGCCTACAACATTTATTTTTTGTAGCAATCGATCTTTGTAAATACTGTAACCTCGTGTGGGTTTAATGCCATTATTTCTAGATCTACTCGTATTACTGATTGGTCTTTTTCACTGATCGACAATATCCTAACTAATGTAGCTTTGTGTAATGGAGTCGAAGTTGTATCGGCGGAATCTTGCTCACTGATGTCAGTGATCACCTCTCCATCTTTGTAAAAATTAGAATAGAATTAACTATAGAAGGTGACAAGGATACGTACAAATTTGTCCGTACTATGTCCAGTATGAGTTGGACACATGTGCTTGATGAAAACAATGCTAACGATGCCTTTGTTAATATACACGACATGTTCAAGAATGAATAGGATGCAAGCTTCCCTTTTGTGACAATCAGGAACAACAAAAGTAGGAATAACAGTGTCCCAACTCCCATGACTTACCTATAGCACTTCTTAAATCAATTAGAAACCGAGATAAATTGTATAGGGAATACCTGAAAGCACCCACTCCGGATAAAGGGCTTATTTTTCGAAAGTACAGGAACAAGTTGAACCATATTATACGAGTTGCAAAAAAGGATTTTATATAGAAAAAATTTCGCTGAATGTCATAATGATAGTAAGGACATTTGGAACACAATGAATGGTTTCCTTAAGAAAGGGGAAAGTGTCCCCGCTTGACACTTTTAAAAAGGGGTTCACTATTATCGACCCTAGCAACATTGCTGATAAATTCAATAAATTCTTTGTAATTCTTGGGCCCTCCCTAGCAGAGAAGATCCCAGCAGTACCTTCTAGTAAAAGCTGCATGGGCAATCCCACCCTTCATCCTTCTTTCTCTTCCCAACATATGAGGTTGTCAAAATTGCCTATGCGTCTCAACTCAAGAAAATCAGTAGGATTTGACACCAAACGTCCAAAATTTGTATCAGAGGTCATTCCTTATATTTTAAAACCTTTTACCCGTGTATTTAATACTTCTTTCAATACTGGTACTTTTCCAGATCAATTAAAGATTGCTGGGGTCACCCCTGCCTTTAAGAAAGGAAGTACTGATACACTTTGTAACTACCGTCCCATTTCTGTACTGCCTTGCTACTCGAAAATTCTGGACAGACTAATGTTTAACCGATTGTATTCTTCCTTAGAAAAACATAATATTCTCAATAACTGTCAATATGGTTTTCGCTCTGGACACTCCACGGAGTTGGCACTAGCTGATGCGGTGGACAAACCTTAGTCTTCTCGTCAACGCAGACAAAACTTGATTGGTGTGTTTCTTGACTTATCAAAGGCGTTCGACACGATAGAGCATAATATTCTCCTACAAAAATATCACATTATGTTGTAAGAGGTCCTGCTAACCTCTGGTTCAAGTGCTACCTTACTTCACGACAGCAATTCAATTTTTATTACTAAAGTTCATTCACTTTTTCTTAATAAAAAATGTGGAGTTCCTCAGGGGTCCATTTTGGGACCTTTACTTTTTATTACTTATGTTAACGACATTTGTAATGTCTCTAAGTCACGTTCCTTGGTACTTTTTGCAGATGATACCATATTTGTTTCAAAGACAGTAACAACAACTTGGAAAAACTGATCGATGAATCGTGTAAATGTTATAAATGGTTCGTGTCAAACAAATTATTACTGAACGTGAACAAAACTAATTACATATTGTTCACCACAAATAGATAAAGCTATAACTTCAACATATGTAGAATAAATAACGTTTCCCTTCTAAAGGGTACTTGCACCACATTTCTAGGAGTATACATCGGTGACAAGATCTCATGGGATGATCACGTAAAGTATGTATTAGCACAAATTTCAAGAGTTATTGCAAGGTATTCAATCTAAATTAAAACTTTACTTTGCTCTTGAGGTTAATTCATAAATCCTACCTCATCTTTCGTCAATTCGTATTGTTGAACCAGCTGGTCCGGCACCGCTAAATCTAAGAATAATAAACTGGCTACTCTTCAGAAAGGGCCATTAGGCATATTACCGTACTTGCTCTGAATCAAGAGACGAAACCAGTTATCTCTATGCTTCCTTGAATTTGCCTAAATTTTATGACTTAATTACTATAAATCTAGTAACATTTACTTTTCGTTGTTTGAAAGAGCTACTTCCAAGTTCCTTATCTTCTTTTTATATTATCAACAAGTCTGTACATAATCATACTGGGTAGTCCAAACATCTTCATGCTATTCAAGTCCTAAAAGATGCTTATAAAAGAAGACTAAAATATCGATCAATCATAATTGGAAACACTCTACCCCAAAAGTACTAACTAAGTCCATCAGGTGCCTTTATAAGTAAATATTAATGTCTTACGGGCTGGGAGGGGGGTGAGGGAGTGAAGTTTTGTGGTAGTGCATTTTGTAAGGTTAGGATTTCACCTTCTCATGTTTGTTTTCTTTTCTTTTTCTTTTTTTGACTTTTTGCTGGGGATGATCTTGTCATGTCATGTAGGTATTAAGACTACTTCCTTTCGCAACACTCTTTTCATGGTTTTGATATGTGCTTCATCTGTTACTTGCAAAGGATGTGTTGTGATAAAAAATGAAAATGAAATGAAAAATGAAGTTTGAAATAGCGTCATATTAAGTAATGGTTTTTCAGAGGAACGTTTAGGAGCTACAGAGTTGAGTCATCAGCGGTGGCGTACCTGGGTTTGGGGGAACATTCCCGTCCTAAAAATGTCTCGCCTCTCCCCCCCCCCCCATCACCAACTGGAAATCTCAAGGGAAAAAACTACCGCTTATTAATTTAAAGCACACGCAGTAAAACTGAAGAGCTCTCCTTGATTCCATGAAAACTTCATCGCTACGTCCTTGGTTATCAGTTTGGTTAATATAAGAACTAACAGAACGGCATTTTGCAATGCTCAAAGTCAGACTCGCCATGCAAGTTTTTTATAGCAATATGTGGGTGCGTACCACATTGAACTACACAATAGGTCAATACTTTGGGTATGGAATAAGTAGCCTTCGTCACCTGACGTGACTACAAACCTATCTATGATGTCATATACACGTTATCCGTAGGAAACGTAAATGGTAGCTCACAGCTTTGTAGGAATACATTGTAACAATTTCAGCCCATTTGCAAGTGTCTAATAAGCTTAAGTGAAACTAGGTACATATTTTAATGTTTTGTAACTTAAGCGTACACTCTAAAACATCCTATTCCAGTTTGCTGGGGACCTAATCAATATTTATTTTTATTATATTTATATTTTATTTTTATTTTTTAATTTATTTGTTTGTTTATTTATATATTTATTCATTTCACTTCCTTGTACATAACGATACAATTTTATGTATTAATATAAACTGCCGTTTAAAAGCAGTAGAAATGCAAAGCACGTTACAATACACAATATACAATGTACAGGGAGCATGGAAAGTCTCAAAAGCAATGTAAGCTTATTCCTAGCAGACTCCCAATTTTACAAAATAAAAAGAAAGAAATTGTATAACAGAGATAGAGAGAATGAGAGAAAAAGAGAGAGAAGGGGGGATAAAGAGGAAGACAGCCCATATAAACAACATTCCAAATCAGTTATGCAATTAATAAGTACATAATAATAAGTTTACAATAGCATCTTAGCAGAAAAATCTTTAAGTAGATCTTAAAACTACTGAGAGAAGCATTATTTTTAATTTTAGAGTTAATGTTATTCCAAAACTGAGCACCATAGACTCGAATCGACCTGTTGCGAATATTCAGTGAAATGTTGTTGCTATAAATATGGCTAGATATCTTTATAAAATGATCATGCACTGTGCTGTTAGGTTGAACACAGTTGTTAAAGATAGATGGCAGCAGTACGTGGAGATACTTGAACATGAAAATGCTAATTGGTACAAGAAAACATAATGTATCTGGAGGCTATGAAATTGTTTAAAAATTGGTTTAGCATGAGCAAAATAATCAGAAAAACTTATAATTCAGTTTGCTTCATTTTGAAAAATGAAAAGCTTACTACTATACGAGGGAAAGATATTCCCCCACAGAATGTTGCAATAAGAGATTCGACAGTAGACAAGATTATTATTCAAAGAAAGAAGTACTGTCTGGGGAATAAAACACTTTATCTTACAAAGAATACCTAAGATTTTAGACATTTTTTCACAAATTGAATCAATATGAATCTTCCAGGTAATGTGAATATCAAGATGAAGACCAAGAAACTTGGTAGAATCAGTCTGGGAAATGGTAGAACCATTCAGCGCAATAGTTTAGTTACTAAACTTAACTTGTGGGCGCGAAAAACCATAAAATTTGTCCTTTTGGAGTTCAGCGACAACATATTGGCACAAAACCATGTTAAATACAACAGTCTTTATTAACAGTTCTAACAGTAGAAGCTATTTTATCACTTTTGAAAAGAATGCTCGTGTCATCAACAAACAAACAAAATTGACGCTGAACAAAGTGGAAAGGTTATTGATATAAATTAAAAATAGTAAAGGTCCTAAGATGGATCCTTGAGGTGCACCACACACACAATATGACTATAAGAAGAATTGCAACCCTTAATAGAGACCAATTGAAGCCATATTTGACTATGCCATGATTCTGAAATGAACCGAATTTTTTCATTATGTTGTAGTCAATTTCCAAACAAACCTACGTGACAAAATTCACCGTTGATTAGATTCTTTAAGAATGTAAGATATATTGTCTCAAACTCAACACAGAAGTCAAACGTGGCATATAGCTATATAGATTCAATATTACTTCTTCTAAAGTCCCTCGACTATACAGAAACAATATATTCTTGACAAAGGGTAAGGTTACTTTTCCCAAAGTCCCCTTGACTGTCTGGCGAAGAACCGAAGGGCAAAACCAAATGTTACTCCCGAAGGTGTTCTGCTCCCCCAAAGGGACAACGGGCCCGAGGGGACAACAAGACTTAACATGACCAACACCGTGACCTTCAGATCTCTATACACATGATGGGTCTGTCATGCGCGGCCCCACTCTATACTGGATTTTTATACCGTTTGGATTTGATTCTACCTCTTCTGTGTGAAACTTTAATTTCCCTAAAAAATATGGTGTTTGAACTTACGTTTTTGTAGACATGAAACAAAGACTTAAGATTAATAGCGTTTTGCACACAGTAAATCAATTCATCTAAAAGAAAATTACGTGACTAAGAGCGTTATAAATAACCGTAATTCCTATCAATATCTATGAAACATTACCCATTTGACAAGAAAATTGCTATTTTTGCACTTTTTATGAACAAACATGAGAACATGTGCAAAATTTTGACGTTTCAAAGGGAACCCATGACATATGTGTTATGTTATCCTTTGTTTGTTGAACCTTCATTCCAAGGCTACTTGTAATGGTGGCAGCTCTGAAGTGTTTATTTTGGATGTATTTTCTGTTTTGAAAATGTCCAAGTTAAAAACTGACTTACTGGAAACTAGCTGGTACCTAATGAACAGATAATTTATAAAAAATAAGAAAAGAAATGCAGACAATTTGCAACGCTACACATCATAATATTTGCATAGCTAATGAGAAATCTCCAAAATGATCAAAATTTGATAAGGCGTATCTTGAGAACGGTAAAAGGTATTCAAATAATTTGAACGGATTTTTAATCAAGTCATCTAAATGTCCCATTTTTTTAGCAAATCAAATCTTTTGGTTACATGTCCACATACCTTTAAAAAAAGACGTGAAGTAGCAACATAAACTCAAATTTGGATGACTGTTTTCGCCAAGGAAGTATTTGCCCGCCGGGTAGAAGTGAATTACCCCGGTCTTTACATATGTTGGCTGCAATCATACGTTTAACCAGGGAGATTGAAGACGTCTGGTTTAACAAAGGTAAATACTCGCACCTGCTGCGAAGGTCATTTGGGCCTATACCTCCAAGGTGGTATACTGCAAGATTAAGAAATAGAAAGACTATATGAGAAATAAATCTTTTCTTGCCACCCGCCACCATCATACACTGTAGTCTGCAGTCAACGTCAACTACTCAGGGGCGTGTTTGAAGGGGTCTGGGGGTTTTGTGCCCCCTCCCACTTCTGCACTAGACCGGCGAGTGTAATCAGTCGGTGGATTTAAGACAAAGAAAAGGGAGTCAAAAATATGCAGAAACAGAGAAAACACCCAAAATTACTCATCCATTAATACTATTTGGTTTTTAAATCTTAACTTTCCTTCCAGCACCGAGCTTATAAAGCTTCCCATCTCCCGACATTCACATTAAATGTCAATTTTCTTGCAAGCTTCACGCGGATCTCACTAGTCGGTAAAGATAGCCCACAGTTATAAATGTTTAAAGAAGACATAAGCAATGCAGTTGGGCTACAGTTGATCATCTTTAGCGACAAGAATCATAATTGCAGATAATTTCTGATAAATACATTTCATACTAACTACCTGGCTGCGGTTTACTGTCGTAATGTTAACAAGGCCATCATCTGAAAATTAGGGGCAAGATTTTGTTAAGTTAATACCATTATTTATTAGCCAACACATGAATTCCATAACATCCACAGTTCCGTCGAAAATCCTGTCGACTTTTCGGTGATATGACGTACAGGTCATCACACGAAATTTTTGGTCAATTTCCTAAGTGTAGTCCATTTTTAAATAAAATTGATTTTACCCCTCTGTGCGCGCTCCATCTTAATTAGGACACCGCACAGTGCATCTCATTGTTTACTCCTAAGAAACAACTCACGACATCCATCACCTTCTTCAAGTATGAAACTCAGTTATTCGTGATCAGCACAGGCCCGTAGCCAGACAAGGAGGTGAAGGGGCGAGATAGTTCCAGGGAGCGAGATCTATTAAGGGGAGGATATACTAAAAGACATTAAGGCCGTAGTACTTTTTAATTTTCTAGGGGACCTTCCCTTGCCCCTCTGGCTAAGGGTCTGTATCATCAGTGACAGATCTAAAGGTTTGATGGGACAGGCACCCCATGATTACTGTAGTTTTTTCCATTACACCAGCGATCCATACATAGCCAACTCAGAACTGTAAAGTCAAATAATTATGCGTTTTGACTGCGATTTTCTAAACTGCTTGGGAGCTTAGAATGTTTACTTTTCTGACCTCAGCCCCAACATGGTTGCTCGGGTCCTGCACTCCCGAGTTTTTGTTAAGAACCTCCTACGCCTATGAAGAAAATCCTGCATTCACAGTTGTGCCCCAAGTGGCATTCACAGTTGTGCCCCAAGTGATCCTTTTAGGTCCCTGTTGTTTCTAGTAAACGTAATAATGTGAAGTCAGTGAAGTCTATGTTAGAAGAGATTACACGTTTCATGCATCAATATGTGCAATTGAAAAGTTGAATTAGCCTATTTCTCAAATATTACACAGACTCGACACTATACATTATTGTAATTGTTACCATTATTTTCCCCTGTCAGAGCACCAGCCCTGATGGCACCAGCTTTTCACTGTGAAACATATCAAAAGGCGGACATACAAAACGAACCTAACCAAACGGGCCAACAGGTGTTTGCCCTCAAAGGTGAGTTAATGACAAGATGGGCCAACTTTGACCGGAATCGACTTGATGTGGGCTATGTAGTATCCCCCTCCACCTTTCTTTGGGACCAGTCTGTCAGGCAGGCTGTGGGCCAAATGCCACCGCAGGGGGTAAAAGTGCAGAAATGTAGTGCCTGAAACAGAACATTTTCCGCTGCTTCGATTTTTGTGTTCGATCACTCTCAGTTCAGCGAACGGTTCCACAATGAACAAGTTATTTGGAAGATGCAGGACTCTTCAAAGATCACAGATATTTTCCATCCTTCCAAAAAACGTAAATACAAATTAATTAGAATACAAATTAATAAGAACACAAATCTTGCTGGTGTATTGTCTTAAAAATTTGCAGCGTGTGAAACTTAAAAGACCTGAAAGCCACAGGGCTTAGTGATTCCTTGCCATGTCGATATAATTGTAATATTGCATGGGTAAAGATCAAACAGATTAAAGCATGTAAACATGGTCATACATCAGTTTTTTTTTTTGTTTAAATTTTGACCAATTACATGCCAGATATAAGACCCAAAAATGTGTCATATATACACTTGACGAATCATGTTCAGGAGCTTTTCACAGATTAAGTTCTGGAAACCTCAACTAACCTAGGACCACTATCATAAATGCTATAGAAAATATCACTCAATACAGGGACCCGCATACAAAGCATGAGAGTAGTACATGTGCTGCTTTATGAGATATCATTGTACCAGGTTTTCACATTGTGACCACTGCGGGCATCAAAAAAGCTTTAACCTACACCAAAGACATATTGGTTATGCAATCAATATGAGGCACCTAAATGCCAAGTTTGAAATTCATACATTTTTCTTTCTTGAGATTATCATTTTTAAAATGTTCTCAGTCTGACATCTAGTCACCTCAAATGACCTTTGTTCACCACAAATACTTACAAAGATCATCTACTTAAGAGGGACGACATGAAAACAAGTTTCCCTTCTTGAGATATAGCGTTTACGAGGTTTTCGCATTTTGGCCGTTCCACATCCACCAAAACAATGGTGATCATCATCTAGATATGGGCCATCCAAATCTTTCCTATAAGATCCCTTACATTTACTCTTTTTGAAATATCATGTTTACCAGCTTCTAATCTTTTGACCATTCATAACCTTTGACCTTTCTCCATAAACAATAAGATCGTCTGTTTAATATTGAATATCCACATGTCAAGTATGAGATCCCCAATGCTTACCTACATTGAGATACCTACATTTTGACCTCTACAATAAAAATAGGGATCATCCACTTAGAGTAATATTACCTGTTTACGAAAAGGAAAATACATACGGGCTAATGTTTTTCTTTGTTTGTCAATACACGAACTATACTGTTCATGGGTGGAGTTGTTTATTTAGTGACTGAAAACGGTAGTGTGAATGGCAAAATATAAAGAGACAGTGCGAACAGTCAAAATCTACAGGCTATTTGAAAAACCGTCCTCATTACAAATAGCTCAAACCACGCCTATCACAATACTATATGAATATTCAATGATAACGCAGCTGTGTGTACGGAAGTACTGTAGGCCTACATGGGCTTATATTCTCTCGGTTATCCATGCATTAGCTGGGAATAGAGTGATTTTGAAGGTTGTATACTGCACAGCAAACTTGAGGTTTTGAAACAAAAGCACCTATTTTCATCATAATACCCATGTTAGTGAATTTCACCCCTAACAGTATTCAAGAAGACACTTGCATACTAACACTTGTAACGGTAACCATTTACACCTCTATACACTACCTTGCTTACTTCCCCGCAACCCAAGTCTTTGTCCTTGAGCGGTAGGTTAGGTCTACATATCAAATAATCTACGTAAACTGGACAATGATACACTAATTGAAGAAAACTGTGTCGAAATTGTAGATTTCGATAAATAGCAAGGGCACTAACCTAAAGTATGACAATAGTCGTAGTCGTAAAATCGTATGGCTCGATTCGATTTCCTCTGTAAGCAATGTGTTTTTGCCCTCGGTCAACTTGGATTGTTGTAGATGGTTTCTCCAAGAGTTTCCAACATGTAAAAGAATTTGTGTCTGTTGTATCAAAACTCCCTGGTTGAATCAAGGCAACTGTGTACATTTAAGCTGGGAAACATAACAGGGAAAGAATGTCCAGGTAGTTAGTAGTAGTAGCTCCATGGTATGACCTTGCGACGGAGGGTAAGCATCTCAGATGTCAGGCTCCAAGCTAACATCGTTGACCATCGATGATTTGAATGACTCAAGAATTGTTCAATATTATTCGTCAGAGGTAGTACTCACATATTATATCAATGGCCAGTCTCGCGGGTAAATTGAGTTATATTTACTCATATTTTCTTGAGTCTGCTTTCAGAATCATGCAAAAAACACTCTTCGAAGATCACGAAAGCTCACTAACTCCACAAATATAACTGTCCTTTCCCTTCCAGGAATTAACCCTTGCTGATACTTAGTCCCAGTTGTGGTGTTGTCGAGTAGCTCACGAAGGCTATAGTTTGTTCCGAAATTGGTCGGGAGGGCTTCAACAGAAATTTCTCCTTTCGATTTACTATCATGAAGCTAATAAAACCTTTCGGATATCAGCGCGGTAGTACTAAAGGCCTACAGTCAGTTTTCAAGTACTCTAGGCTATAGCGTGAATATCATGTGTTCAGTGTTCGTTCGCTGGCATATGCGTGGGCACCTTTCGTTGTGCTGCCTTGTGCATATTCATATATTAGAGTACTCTTATTGGTTTGTTCACCCAGGAGCGGGACTGAATGGAATAAAGATTGTGTGGAATCATTTTCGATTTTCATAGTTTTTGTCGTTATTTTTATGATAATTGAAACAATATTTGGAACAACTACATCTGTGAGGGATCTTTATTTATCTTTATTGTTCGGATGGACTGCTTAAACGTTATTCCAACACTTTGGACAAGGTAGTGTTATGTATTTCCCTTTCTTAAACAGGTAATATCACTTTAATATGGGCCATCTACATGCCAAGTATAAGATCCCTCACAATTACCCTCCTTGAGATGTGTTTACAAGGTCTTGATTCCTTTTAGTTTCTCGTAACCAAGATGACCTTTGACATCCACCAAAAAAAGAGATCATCTATTAGATATGGGCCATCTGTAAGCCAAGTAAGAGATCCCTCCCAGTTACCCTCCCTTGAGTTATTGTATTTCACAAGGTTTTGATCTTTTTACCTCTCGTGATTCTTAATGACTTTTGACCTTCACCAAAAATAATAGGGATCAACTACTTACAATGGGTAATCGGCATGCCAAGTATGGGATCACTTCATATTACCATTCTTTCGATATTGTGTTTACAAGGTTTTGACCTCTCGTGACCCTAAATGGCCTTTGACTCCACAAAAATGGTAGGAATTATCTACTGAATATGTGCCATCTACATGCCAAGTATGAGTTCCCTCACAGCTACTCTTCTTGATATATCTTGTTTCACATGATTTTGACCTTTTGTCGTCTCGTGACCCTAAATGACTTCTGACCTCCACCATAAACAATAGGGATCATCTATTTAACATGGAAAATCTATATGCTCAGTAAGAGTTCCCTCACATTAACCCTTCTTGAGCTGTTGTGTTTACAAGGTTTTATCCTTTGATCTCTCGTGATCCTAATTGACATTTAACCTCCACCAAAATAATAGGGATCATCTAATGAATATGGGCAATCAAAATGCCAGGTATGAGTAACCGCAAAGTTACTTTTCTTGAGATATCTCGTTTACAAGATTTTGGCCATTTGATCTCTCGTGACCCTAAATGACCTTTGACCTCCGCCATAAACAATAGGAATCATCTACTTTATATAGGCCATCTACATACCATGTATGAGATCCCTCACAATTACCCTTCTTGAGATTTGTTTACAAGTTTTGACCTTTTGACTTCTCGTGACCAATACACCGAGGTGTATTGGAGCTTCCAATTCAAGTTAAGGGAGGAGCGTGAAAAAAGAGAAACAAGGGGGGTTGCAACTGAAGGGAAGAAGGATGGGGAGAGGGGAGGGGGTATGAGAATTACACTATTACGTCTTTGGAATTACACTATAACGTCTTTGAAAAGGTTAAGTTTTGATTGTTCCTTGTTGGTGTAAAACCAAAAACGGTTGACTGTTAGGCCAAGTAAGAGATTTTAACATCTCTTCTCTACTCACCTGCACTTTTTGAAGCTACGTCGTCTCCAGCACTCACTCTCAGCTACCCCATTCATCCTCCGAGTAACATATTACAATGATACAGTTATTTTACTACAAAATAATGCTGTCAAGTCAAATTTCTCTATCACAACATGTGCAAGTACTGGAACAAGAATTATTTTAACTTTGGAATAGTGAAATGACAACTTATAACAAAACGTTACCGTCTTTCATCTAATTCTTTTTTACAATACTTGTGGATGCTTAACATGTCTTTTTCATGACCTTACACTCCCTTTTATTCACCCTTAGAAAATGTAATACTACAATTTTAGCTATTATATATAATAAGGATCAATGTCACAGGTAGGATAAAGCAGACATGACTGGACGAAAGACTACGAGAAAACAGGACGTACCTCCACTTAAGCCTTATAAGTTTATTGCACCAAGCTGAGAACCATGGAATAAATGTAAAATAATGCATACAGAATGTATGTACAAATATTTAAAAAGAACCATCGTAATTTGGTAATTGGTTAAAGCTAGCCTACATAGTATAAACAAAACAATTAGAGTGAATGGTATTTCTTTGCCTCGTATTTTTGATGCGCAATATCTACACATGCATTGCTCTTAGCTTCCATTTACACTCTACACTTAAATGCATAAGTCTCGTGGCTTTCTCTACACATTTCATCGTGGCCTTCTTCGAGTTACGCATAACGTTATAACGTTAACACAAAGTTACCGCCTAGGGCGCCTCTGACCAAAAATCGCTTCTTATATGGTTTGGAAATAACATGAAACAAATTAAAGCAGTTAACTTACGGAACTCGGTTAGGTTTCCGGTTTTTGACAGAAGAACGGCAGGCTTTAATTAAAGACGGTGATCAAGACATCTTTACGATAAGAACTCAACAGCGGGGAGCCACAACAGCAAACTCCAAACTAGCTCACAAAGACGCTAGAAACTGCTACCGGCTAAAGATCAACGGAAATCGCGTCCAACTGCTATTGGTCATTAATGACAACTGCGGGGACACCCAGCAACCTCGCACAACCACAGGGGGGGCAGGGCAGGCATTCCCCCCATGGTTTTTCAACCCCCAAAATAAAATCGTCTAAAAAACGTTTTAAGACATAATTTTGTAGGGGGTGGGGTGAGGTGTTACAGTATGTCACCCATCTATCACAATATTAGTTAAACTGTTCTTACAAAATACCTGAAACTTGCAATCCCCGCACGGATAACGTTTTCTGTTTTCTCCACTGTTTACGTGAATGCAGGTTAAGTATTACATAAACACTAAGACCATTATACATAAAGCGCAAACAGAAAGGGTATAGGAACCGAGAGTAAAGCTAAAACAATACAGTAGTATACCCTAACGCCAAGTTATTGTGAGACCTTACACATATGGTGTCACAGAGCAAAAAGTTTTCCCTCTCTTGGAGAAAAGGTGCGTATCATTGCAAGTTACACAAAAAAAATACAGATAGCTAATTTGTGCATCAGGGGATACGCCTGATCCATGAATCTCTGTCTAATCAAAACCCCAACCCTACCCGTAACTCGGAATATGTTTTCGTCCGGGGGAATCTTCGGTCTTTAGTGAACCTTCGACCAAGTGAACCTTTCGTCTATGGGTATCCCCCTGTCCGGATAATGTAATGTTTGGCAATCTCAAACATTTACTGTCTCTCCATTCCCAGCATGTGACCATTTAAAATTTAGAACGTGAACATATATATTGGGGGTATCATGAGTCAATCACTTAACGAACATTTTGACAATAAAAATATAAAAAACATTTAATAAAATGAATTAAACTTTGAAGTAATATTATATGTCTCCCTTATTGCATACGCGTAGGAAGCGGGGGCCTGGGGGCTAAAGCCCCAGTCAAAAATCTTGGGGCAGAAGTATACTTCTGCCCCCAATATCCAAGGTCAAAAACCCCTGATTTGTCTCTTCAGTAAAAACTGTAAAAAATTTGCAGTAATTTTCCTTAAAATTTGCCCAAAATGTTGCACCAAATTGCGAGAAGTTACCTACGCCTACGCCTTATTGTGCTTTATTTTGGTCTTGTCTCGACTGAGTAATCCATAGAAAACGACTTTTAAATAGTAGGTGCATGGCCGTACACAACACAATCTTTACTGTATGAAGAAATTTTGAGTCAATCAGAAAAAGAGCAAAGAAAAACAGGGCGATGCCACATGGGGCAGGGGGCAACCGCCTTCTATCATTTGCAAAAACATGGGAAAGAGAGAAGGAAAAGAACAGGAAAAAAGAAAAGAAGAAAACGAAAGAGAAGGAGGGGAAGCGAAGGAGAAAGAAGAAAGGAGGAGGGTGGGGTAGGCATATATTTGATCCATATAATTAGTCCAGAGCTTCCAGGAGGCCCTATTCCGGTGTCTGCCAGCCTTTAGATAACTTGTATAATGAATATATAAAGCAACGAAAATATTCGTAATAATTCGTGTTTCTGTCGACTCAACGCACGTATTTTTGCGTGAAAACATACCCATACATAAAAAGGGGGTGGCTTCAGGAGATTTGCTGACTACATATCCTTCTCTTAGACAACAAAGGCTACTCTCCTCTTTCACTACACCAAAACTTAAAATTCAATAAAATTATTAACACTTTTTAGCCATATATGATAGCTCAAAAAATACCAAAGACATAACCATTTCGCATCTAAGCAATCTTAAATTGATAAAAATTTCTCGAAGGGGAGGGGCACCCCTCCCCAGAAAAGCATCTTTCCCAAAACAAAACTTAAAATTACTAAATTATAAACTTTCCAGCCATATATGATCAGTTCAAAATATGTACCAAAGACATCATCATTTTCCGTCTGAGCAACCTTAAATTAACAAAAAATTTCGCAATGGGGAGGGGGACACCCCCTCCCCTTAGATTCCTTAACCCAGGATGGCGATCACTCATCTCACGCTTTGCCCCCCCCCCATCGAAATACCCTGGTGCCGCCCCTGCGCCCAACCAGAATCGAAATTTAATTTCACACCCTAGAGTTTCCACCTGGCCTGCTGAAACCTCCCAAATTCGACATTTTATGCAAATTAAGTTAAAGAAAAATGTATAAATCCAGTAAACACACGTACCTCGAACGGTGAATAAACAAGCGCATTGAAGTTTCAACAGCGACAGCGAACTCTATGCTACAGGCAGAAAGCATATGAATATTTATGAAGTAAATTCCTACTGTTGCACAGTAGACCTGGGTCAAGCACTCTGGACTTGTGCAAAGCATCCTCGTAACGGTCAAACATAATAATATTCATTAAGTAAATTTCTACAGCTGCACAGTAGACCTGGGTCAAGCACTTTGGACGTGTGCCAAGCATACTCGTAACAGTAAAACATAATAACGTCAAACCATTACGTTCTTGAAAAAGTGGAATATCATTAGAAGGAAAGGCATCCTTCTCATTTCCATACTGGATATTGCTACCATGGTGATTCACATTTCATTGCAGGTGAAAAAGTCGAATGACTTTATGCTACTACTAAATTTGTTAAAATAGAAGCAAAAGGTGGGACGATTTTACCCTGTGCTTTTAATGTTACGTGTGACAGCCAGTGGCGTAGGTAGATATTTTTTGTGGGGGGCAAAAGCAAAAAATTTCCAACAGATTAATATCTGGGGACCTTTTTTTTTTGCTTTCCAGGCAATTTGTGACTGACTTGATTTTCACGTTCACATTTCGATACGATGTGTAATTCTGCTTAAAAACATAACAAGTGTTGTAAGTGTTTCAAATGAATTGTTTTTAATTTATTTCCGACAGAAAATAGAAATTTCCGACAGAGGCCTTCGGAAGCTTTGTGGGGGGCGACTCTCGCCCCCTGCCCCCCCCCCTCTTGCTACGCCACTGGTGACAGCACATTGAACCAACTCTTAAAACTTTTTGTAAGAGCATCCAAGCTATCACGACCGTAACTAGCAACTTCTTGCTGGAATTTTAACAAAAATAATACAATTTTCCTCCTCGATAAGATATGATAATGTGTACAAGCCTATCAACAAATATCTTACTCAATAAATTTAAAGAAAAGTAGTTTACTTTTCAAAAGTTTTTTGTAAGGCAACCATAACAATATGCTTTGAGGATTCGGTAATTTCTTACTAGGATCGTTACCAAAGTATCCCATTTCTAAAGTTTAAAGATTGCGAGTACAAACATGATTCGAACCAAAACAAAAGCACCAGTTTGTTATTGAACAAAATTTCTCTGCAGCTATGGTATCTCTCTGACGTACTCTTTTATTATTTCAAGCTGCAGCAAGCTTTATCTTTTCATAGGACACACATCTTTATTCTTTCAAGTCTCAGAGAGTTTAAACCATTTATGTGTTTTCAAAACAGGAGTTGTAACATTTATGGAAACATTTCTACCAGATCATTATCACTACCGCATCACTTCACTACACTTTTCTTACGGACTCTACTTGTGCGATGTAGAAGAGGTACAGTTCTCTTCCGTAAACAGCTTTCCTGCCTATGATTTGACTAAGTATCTCTTGGATCCTGTCCCATGCCTAATTGAAAGTCCTATTCCATTACAAGTGTAGTCGTTCCAAACATGTTGAGTTTATATTCGTGCCTGGCTAGGTGTTTTCCTCAAAATGATTCTTTAGATACAACTTTTGAAAACCTTATTTAATTATGCTTGCTTGTAAAAAGATAAATTCACTCTAGTTCTAATAATGATGAACTACAAATATTTACGGTTCCTAGCTCAATGCAAATAAGCCCTGCATATGCAAACTGGTAAAATGTGGAAAACTGATCCAACCTGTTTTTTTTTTTTGTGCCTACTGATCATGACATTCTTTGAACTGAAGAATCTAAATGACATAACCACAGCACAATTTATTCTTTGTCCTCTCTTTGAAAAGGCCTTCTAATTATCATACATATGCATAACACAAAGCGACTAGTTTCTAATTTGCTCCCTTGCCTCAACAAACCTTTAAAGCACATTCTAAAGGTGAATTTTTCCTACAATGTGACATCATTTCTAGTGCATCTGATCAAACTATCAACATACTTTGAAATTTCCATTTCTCTGATTACACTTCCCAAATATAACAGATACAAAGACGCCACCTCGCCTTCCTCCATCCAGGAGATAACCTGGTAAAGAGCAGGCTATATCTTCTCCTTGGTTCATCAATAGTAGAACATACCAAATGCTAGACATTACTAGAAGCCATTTGTCTATCTCTGAACTTATTACATAACATTAAGATGCTTTCGTGGTACTCTATAAATGCTTACATCATAGTGTGATATTTGTTATCATTCTCTGGTGATTTTATCACAATTAATTTTTTGTCTTAAAGAGGAACTCTTTGCATTTTAGCTCAGGCTTGAGACAAGGTAACTTCTATAGTAATACATGCAAAGGAAAAACCTGAGCAAAATAATTATTGCACCATTTGATATTTACAGTACTTGATATTGATTTCACGGAGAAACTGTTTACAGCAGAGAAGCCGGGCTAACACCAAAGAGAAACACCATACCACAATTCTGATATTTACTCTTCTTCTGGCATTGTACACAGCATCCAGCACAATTCCCAGGAGTTAATGAAGACAGAAAATATCTGTAAAAGTACACAAAAATACAGTTATCAGCTTTGAAATAGTAGACCAATTGGAACTGAGGCCCACTCAGATTAACTGTATTAAATTTGACTGTACATACATATAAAACTGATGTATATATTTAAAGTCAACGTCTCCTCTTCATGACAGTATAGAAATTAATTCCTTGTAGTTGATTCCATTTAAAGGCAGTGGGAAAGAGGTAAATGTCTACTACGATTAATCTTTGGCACTGCTATTTACAAACTCTACAGGCTACACTGTTGACATTGATATGTATCTAGTATACCTATTAAAGCCATAAATATAATTCCAGGACGTTTCAACCAGGTTCTTGCTTGGTTTAGGCTTCAACTTTCCATTTAGAACCCAGTTTAAAAATTGCAGTTTCAGATTTTAGTTTGAATTTTTAGTTCACTGATGGAGAACCAATTAAACAAAACCGCAGTTCTTTATAGTGACTGAGGTAACAAATGCTGGTAAGGTATTTAATGTGTTAGTTACCCACTTTTAGCATATCTCTTGCTAGAACCCTGTTTTATTGGTCTCCTAATCATAAATTAGCTCTCAGAACTTTGAAATGTTATCCTAGGAAGCACATAAAACTCATATACTACACACATACACAATGTCGTCTTTTTGTATTGACTAAGCAAAGTGTTCAGGTTTGAATCAATTTACGAGAAGTGGATGTTTGCGAACTACTGTAATTTCATCAGTATGTGCACTTTTTACTCACAAAGTTAGGTTATTACTTTCAAACACATGCTCAAAAGCAACCTTTAAAACATTTACACACCATCATAATCACTACGGCTTAAAAAAAACTTGCATTTTCATCATCAATTGCAAAGGCCTGCAAAATATCCTGAATTCTGACCATACATGGTCCTATTAGATCTAAAGGCAACAAGCACCCAAATCCCTAGGGTATCAGTTCAAAATTAATAGGGAGCAGCTAAGACAGACGTTTCTAAAACATTTGACACAACATGTACCTTATCCTAATACTACGTCAAACAAATTCTTTTGCTCAAGGTACTTCAACAATATCAATTCAGCTTTCCATGAAACACTACCAAGGTGAAGGTTTTGATGCCCAGTCTTGGCACCAGGCCATCCTTCAGGTTGATTTTTGCGGCGTCAGTGTCATACCCTTTACCCTTGGAAATTTATCCAAGGTTTTATTGAGACAAATCTAGGCCAGCTATTAAATGCAACCTAAGATCCCATGCAAAATACAGGTTTTGCTCCAAGAATCCTTTTCAAATTTGCAAATGTTTTAGAATGCATTTCCACAAGTGCACTACAGTTATACAACGAGTAACGTATGCTATAGCAAAGAACTGATATAGTTAGTCTTAGATCTATGGCATTGTGAATCATATCAGCACACAGTTAGCTTGCATCAGCCTTAGAGTGTGTAACCCTAGCCTAAGGGACAAAGCATCTGCCTACAGCACTGCTGACGAGAAAAAAGTAACAGGCAACACTGGATGTGGTACAAGTTCTCACCAAATAGAACTTTTGCTAATTTTTCTTCAGTGCTGTTGCTGCTTCTCTTTCTGCAACGTCAATGATACTTATATTCCTGACTGCAACTACAAGATGAACCATACTAATAGCTGATTTGCCCAGGGCTATTGGAGCAGTCAGATATGCCAGCACTTCAAACATTCCAAGCAATCCAAAAACTTTGAGAAAAGAAAACGTAATCATATACTGTAAATATAAAAAGGAAACATTTGAACTCAACCATGATTTTAAAGTAGAAAAAAATCTTATGCTGTTGACAAGGTCAATATGTACAACCCTATAAAACTTACAGTTCAATTCTTCTTGAGCTACACCGTAACCACACTTCCTTTTTTGACTTGTGGTATTATGAGTCTTTGTATCCAATTTAAAAAGATTCTTTTACATCAGTGAAATTTAGTTTATATGCAATGATCTCTATGTGTAAACAAACAATGAAATTCTTTTACATACTGTCAACCATGAATATGTAGCAGACTTGACTTTGACTTATGTTATTACGTGTTTTTTATCCAATTCATCAATCAATGAATACTGTGTACACAAAGATTCTTTTAAATCTGTGAAATGTAGATTAAATGTACTCATCTCCATGTGTAAACAAACAATGAATTTTTTTAAACTTATCACACATTGACCGAAAGAACGACCATCAAGTATACATTACTTCATGAAGTCATTATTCAAAATATTTACCAGGAGGGCCATCATCAAAATGCAGCAGATATAGCATTGCGTAGAAGAGTTCATTACCATAACACATGAGATAACTGAATGGCTGAAAAAATAAAATGGAATTAGCCTTTCACCATATATAAAGTAAACTGAAGGAATCGCACTCTGAACAGACGTTTGATTAGATATTTTCATCACAGATATCTTATAATATGGACAGAGCATCTTGCACTAACGCCCTGTGCATAGTGTGGCTATCGTACATACACGGTTGAGTTTACCAATAAGGTTGACTCCTATGTCTTCTGCGTAAAGTATGAACTTGCTTATGTGCTTTGATATCAACGGATCATGCGAAGAACTTGGGAAACTTTTAAAAAATTGCAAGTTTTGTTCAAAATCAACGAACGGATTGATACACTGTGATATTTTCCTCTCATTCATGTTTGCGTTTTGTTTGAAATGTTGCAGATTCATTGTCAAATTACACCAGGGAGCTGGAAGACCAGCTTCCTGATTACACAAACGACAGTAACCCGGCATCCATCTTGGTAAGCCTAATTTGCTACAACTTTGGCTACATTGTTAGTCATGTGATCTTCTGTATACCTGTACAGGACATGTGTGACTGTCATGCAACTTTATTTTCAATCTGTTTGGACTTCAACAAACTGCAAGATACATTATTTTTCTGTATTCTTACAAGTTTTTAAAATTGCATTAGATAATGTTACGGCTGAGTATAATACACAAACCAGTAAGAGCGTAAAATGCAGAATGAGATGTAAAGTCTTAAAAGCTTATCAAGCATTGTATAATTCCGTTAGACTTTCCAGCATTTTCTTTCACACTACCAGAGAGTATTCAAGAAAGCAAGTTCTAGATTTAAACAACTCTGAAATTAAATTTATGATGTAATTAGTTCCTTTTGTAATTACACTTGGGACCTTTAAAAGGATGTGGAAGTCTTCGGAAGGTTCTTAGTATTCTCGTTCTTGAAATTTGTTAAACTGCGCAGCAGGATCCGAGTCGTCCTTAAAATGCGTAGAAGGATCTGTGTTGGAATCTTTGTAAGGCCGTTAGTGGCCCCATAACATTGTGAAGAGACATATGTACATATTGCACAAAACTTGGCTTAGGCTACAAAGGTAAATATTCGTTTTGTGCCCTGCAGACATATCGTAAGCACCTAGATCCCTCCTGTCACCTTAAGCTAAATAACCAATTACATTGTTTGACAGAAATTGATGACATTTGCTGCTTGAAAAGGGGGAGACGTGATCACTAGAAATAAAGAAGACTATATAATCTCAACTTCGTCTTACCATTGACGTATAGTACATTCGTAAGATCGGGTTCCCTGAAGGATCAACAAATTTGTGGCTGCTGCGACCCTGCACGGTAGAGCTGGTATACAGAAATAAGAAAAGAAACCACTGAAAATTCAGTCAAGAGATGACAGTCTTTAACTGATATAGACTATTTTTCCTTCGCGCAAGGAACCTCAACGGTGAAGTTTTGTACGTTTTGAGGTGGTGAAGGGCAACAAAATTAAAGTACTAAATTAGTAATAAGTGGAAACAGATTCAGACCAGCAAGAATATCTCCTACAGTCTGCTTCAGATGACAGATATATCTACCAGCTAATGTAGCCATGGGCCTCACATACAAGGTCTTGTCAGTGTCTTATGACCAAAGACTTGTCAGTCACTTGAAGAGAGGAAAATGGTTGAAAAAGTAAAAATAACTACTACTGGAGTGGACACGTACGAGACGTCAACAACTGATGCCCAGATTGTTATTGTGTAGTTCCCCCCAAGGGGCCCACTAAAAAGGCCAAAGCTTACACGAGAAAATATGCTGCTGGTGAGCCTATGCCTATGTCACTGATATTTTTGGACCTTTGCCGAAAACTAATGCCGGCAACCAGTATTCACTGATCATCGGTGACTACTTCCCCAAGTGGTAAGAGGCCTTTGCATTCCTAACCAAGAAGCACAGACATTGTGGAGGAGTTCATCTGTCGTTATGGCATTTCATCAGAGTTTACGAGTTTTCGAGCTGCGTGCTTTGTTGGATATCAAGAAAAAACGAACTACCCTGTACCACCCAGAATCGGACCTTATGGTGGAACAACACCTTTGAAGCAAAGTTGTCCTTACTTATGTCTCCAGATCAATGCATGATTCTACAGGTCACTCAACCGAATGATCTCTTAATGGGCAGGCAACCTTCCATTCCCATGACACTTAGCAAACCCAGGGGCTGAAGATCCAGAGGTCAACTACTGCGACTACATATCCAACCTATGTGGTAGACTAGAACAAGTACGTGAATCAGAAGGCGGTGTGTTAATATGACAAGGACATGGCAAGAGACATCCTACAATTGGTCCACAAAGCTACAAACATTCAAGTCAGGAGACAACATATGGCTTTATGAGTGCAGAAAGAGAAAAGTGGTGCCACCGAAGCTACAACACCCTTGGACTAGCCTCGGGAGAGTCATTTCTAAACTTTCAGATATCACTTACAGAGTTTAAATGGGCCCCAAAGTCCAAACAAAAAGCAGTACATCACTACAAGCTATTTCCGTGCAATGGCGGGAATCCGCCAACATGGGAAACAACTCAGACCCCTTCACTGCCCGCTCAAGACCAGGACGTAATGGCATCCAATACTGCTAATAGGATTTCATCAACGCCATCCTTGCAAATCTTTCTCCAGTATTGGAACCTTGACACTGACCCACCGTCATCGGCAATTTGCCTCAGAGTGATACTACTGATATTGAACCAAACCAGCCGGTCATCCTTCAACCCAAAAGAAAGAGAAGGCCAGTAGAGCTATAACCTTTCAAACCAACAGAACATCCATCCAAACTTTTAAGGAGTCTAGAGAACCACAAGCAAAGTGTGGTTTTAAAAATTGATGGATCTGAAAACTGGACTCTACATAACTGGTACAGATATGAAATGGAGTGAACAAATTTCCTACACAGCCAAAAGTAGAAGGGGAAAGTGTTATTTTTTCACTGGGTGAAGTGTTTCCTCTCGCACTGAGCCCTTTCGACCTTTTGTTTCCAACAAGAGCATTGTATAATAACAAGTCGATTGGAGGGGACAGCTCTGCAGAGAGTTAAAATACAATTTATAGAAAACGCATCTTTAATGTTTCCTTCCCACTTGGTGATGGACGATCAAAGAGGTCTCCGTAAGTCAAATGCTGAGTAAACGGGAAGATCCTTTCAATGGCAGCAATTTTATAAAACGTCTACTATTCTGATATAGGATTCACCAACATCAACATTTCAGCGTTGCCAAAAAGATACCCAATTTGAATCAAGACACTCCTGACATCATTCCTTTGGATGCAGGTGAAAAATCTTATCACAAACACGGGCAGCATAAACTTAAGTGCGGGTACTCCCCGAAAATATTTAACAGCACGTCTGCTTTTTGTCGTCATGTGGAAGAGTTTCACAAAAGCAGGCAGAAGAGGTTGACATGGTCAAAGAAGACATGTGTGTCATTTGGATGAGAATCTCAACAACAACCCCTACAGACAACAACTCCTTGTCGTGAACCTTTACAAGGCTCGGCGACCATCTAAACTTTACAGTAGTGGATAGTTGGTCATAAACTGCAACCAATGAGTGGTCGGAAGTCACACAAAGCAACCACCATGAAGACTTCACGACAAGAAATATTACAGTGCGCAGTGGGGCTACAAAGCGTGCGGTCTTCCACAAACTCAATCACCTATGAAGACAGTACGGGAGATCCTCTCCTTTCGGGAGAAATCCATTTTACTCCAAAAAGGAGAATTTGTATTAGTAAGGTATTATCAATGACTGAAGCATTGCTTTCATAACAGTCGTTTCGTATGCACACATGAGTGTCGGGTTCCAGTAAAGGTAGAACGAACAAACATGACTATCAGACTATGTGTAGTCTGTGTGCTGGCTTTTCACGTACTGTGGCGTTCGTAGTGCCTGGCAGTGATAAGTCATTATCCTTTAGTTATAGTACGCTAGTTGCTTTGTCATCATTTAAAAAATGCATAACATAGTTTCTAGTAATCTGTTAAGAACTCTAGGCCTGCAGCGATTATTCAACTGTTAACCACGTATATAGGCCGTCGAGGGTTAGGCGAACGTTTGCAGTCTTAGTCTGTGCACTGCATAATGAACGTATTCAGATGTCACACAAATGGTATATACAGAGAGAGGCGACTGTAAAACGTCTAGTAATGAAGCTTTCACAAGGTCACATTGCGTTTTTTTACGACTTTTGTAAAATGTGAACGATGGACTACCGTTCGTTGCCGGAAAAGTAGATAATTTTAACCAGCTATATAAATACGAAGACTTCTAAGTCCTTTGCACGTGCGAATTTTTAAGATTGACCCTTTGATTTGTATTGTGCGAATGGTGTGGCATTGTGGGTAAAAAGCAAAATGGCTGTTACAATTTTCGCCTTTTCGGGGGAAAATAATTTCTCCCAAAAGGGAGAATCTCCGGGACTGAACAGTGACCCTGCCAACGAGACACTTCAATGAAAAGTTGACCCCTCTAGTCTGGAACAGCTAATCAACGCTTTTCCACCAACTCCCGAAAATCAAATTACATAGCAATACCATAGCGACAACGAAACACCCTAACCAGACGATGAGTAGTTCCCCAACAGGTATCCGCCAATGCCCCAGACAGCAGACAAAGTGATTCTGATATTCCCCATGCAGATACAGAATTTGAAGGCCTTACACTATTTGACATATCGGGCCAACTGGAGAGTGTCACCATCCCACGAAGAATCTCCAGAAGCTGATTCCTATTAATCTCCCCTTTTCATAATGCCAGACCCTAGATTCCTTGTACGACCCACTGCTACCCCAGACTGTAAATGTAGCCCTGCCAGGAAATAACAACGAATTAGAAGTCTCCCCGATCCGGTGGAGAGACAAAATTTTCTAAAGCATGTCGTGAGAACACCCTCAGTATAGGCGTGGAGTACGGAGAAATGACATAAATGGCAGAATTACCTGCAGGTGCTACATATAAAGTCATTTACCGGGGTTATCCGTTCACCTCCCCGCCAAACAACCCATAAATTGTCCACTTATACCTGAGAACACTCTCCAACATATTTCTGTCAAAGGGGAAAGTAGTAAGGTATATCAATTCATTGAGTTTACTTAAGGAATTAATATCATATAAAAGAGCTTAGAATCAACAGCAGCCAGTTGTAAGCACACTACAGTCCTGAAGTTTTCTAGTCATTCCTTTTGTAAGTATAACCTTGTCAAACCTAGAACTTTAATAAATTTCAGAAAAAAACGGAACATTCTAAATCATTTCCATCTACTCGGTAGACTTTACAATATCAATCCTCTCATAAGCAAATTACTAAAAATAAAATTTTCTACATAAAATTTGATAACAGAATGGTAGACTGGATGTATGTAAAGAACTTTTGAACTTCTCACCAGTGAACGTGCAGCCAGTGACCGGTAATATCCAGGCACATACTCAGCTGGAACCAGAACATGTAATCTGGGTAAAACACAGAGAGGGTCACCAGCAAGCACATGGTAGCACATCGATCTGTCAACTGGTCCAACATGTCACCAAAATTGGTTTCTACGAAAGAGGCGACAGACAGGCTAAAAACTACTTAGGTAATGCATTCAGAAATCCCACGTAGACCATGCTTAGCTGATAATTAAGGATTTGCAAAGGAGTTACGGTATGTTACAGTACTAAGCAATCACAAATATGGGAAAAAGCCAAACTGGTTGTATCTCCAGGCTCTTTGAACAAATTTGCATTCTGTATTTGAATCAGAAAGGCAGTTTAATGCACATAATTGGGAGCACATGCGGGTTGATTTTATGTCTAAATCCAAGTCTAGTTTAGATTTAAAATTAAAACAACCCTCGAATGGACAAAGCCTGAAAAAATGCTGCCAAAATGGAGGATACAGTAAATCTTTGGATTTTTCTTCGCATCAAATCCTTGATCTGATACAGCAGTATATCCAGAATGCAGCAGCCTTATTATGTGCTCACTGCCTTTATCTTTAGAATATGTACCTTTTTTTATGTAACGACCACCTAAACTTAAACAAATCTCTACAGCAATGATTTCATTCCCATGACAAGAACTAGAGTGATACGAGAGCCCATCTTACTTGCCATAATGAAATACCACAACACATTGATATTTCAGTCAGGACCATGTTACCTTGGTTAAAATATCTAGCAGCCAAGCCATCAAGAGTATCTAAATAAAAACTGAGCAGATAGCACCATGCTGCTGTTATATAGTCTGTTCTCATGTAATAAAATGACACCAGTGCCAACAATATCCTTCCATACCCTGGAGAAGTAAGAAGAGAACAATTAACAGAAAATTTAAATAATTCAATACTTCAAAAGACTTGCTGGAAGAAGGAATAAAGTTGCTTTGTACGTATGACAAAACTGCAAACAGTCTTCACACTTCATCATAATATTTATAGGCAGATTTTTTCAATTTTTCAAGATTATTTTACCCAGTCATTGTTTATGTATGTGAGAGCTAAGCCAGCAGAAGAAAAGAAGTCACCTGCCACATGAAAATATTATTTTGCTACATTGTGGCAGATATTATAAGAATCCTGCAAACAGATTGCAACATTGTTTGCTGGACAGGGTTTTTGTTTTGCAGGTCTCCTTGGATTACTTATGGTATTTTAAAGTTGATATGTAAGATGAGTAAATGTTTTAAAAGTATATAAAAGTATATATCTAACCCCACGGGAGAAACTTCATCTGCCTATCGTAACTTCAAAAACAAATTGAAAAAGATTATTAGGTGTGTCAAATCAATGTTCTATGCGGATTACTTTGATAAGAATCTTAGGAATAGCAGAAGGATCTGGAGTGGCATAAGGCAAATATTAACCAAAAGTGTAAAGAAACTCACTCAAAGTTATTTTTCTATTGACGGTGGTGTTACAAGTAATGCGTCAGTTATTGCCAAACATTTTAATAATTACTTCCCAACTATTGCAACTGACCTAGCAAGTAAAATAAAGCCAACAAATAAACCCTTCTCTGCTTACCTTAAGAGTCATATACTAAATACCTTTGCTCTAAGTCCAGGCACTCATGAAGAAGTTATCATTGCTCTTTGTAAACTGTCAAGTCACAAGTCTCCTGGTTATTATTACATTTCTAGCGAAACACAGAAACTTGTCTGCCATGATGTTGTGGCACCTCTCTCAAATATAATAAACTTATCTTTTTCCACAGGAATTTTTTCAGATGATCTAAAAATTGCCAAAATCATTCCAATTTATAAGTCTGGTGAGTTTAGCTCTTTTTCCAATTATCGCCCAGTTTCAGTTGTACCTGCACTATCAAAACTTTTTAAAAGACTTGTGTATAATAGACTTTGGAGTTTCCTTGAAAAATACAATATTATTTTTGGTGAATAGTATGCATAATATCTTATATCAGTAGTAGTATGATACAATTTGAAGCCTGTACTGTCTATCTGTTTCATGACAACCACACCCTCTCACACCCCCACTGTACATTTCCTCTGAATAACTCCACCCAGGACTTCTCCAAAGTTTTTGCTGAGGCAATTCTGTGGTGAAAATGTCATGTGTGAAAATTTTCAAAGGGGGATCAATCGCGCAGAGGGGTGGTTGACTGGGAGAAAGTTGTACTGGTGGGGTTGCCCGTTCTCCCTCGCCGTCATAGTCTGTTCTTAGACAGACAAATTTAGGCAAGTCAGCAAATGCTTCAACGGTATGCTTTGGGTTGACAACTGTCATACAGTAAATGCATTAATACAGTTCACATACAAAATATAGGAACTTTAACTTTTTCATTATATTTGTAGAAGAAATGGAAGAGGTCATCCCACAAAGTGACAGAACTTTCCATCTAACTGGTTGCAGATGCTGGTCCAGTGAGCAGCGAACTGTTGCATAGAATTAAATATAAAGTAGTTAAAAACTATGCAAACAAATGTGTAAAGGCCGCCACGATCAATGCGGAAAAAAGTTGACGTCTGCCTTCTGGCTGGGTCAATTTTTGGCAAAATCCATGTGAGTTCAGAAACAGATTTTACATACGTCAACCATGCGTCAAATTTGATTTCTTTCACGTTTTCCTTTCATAAAATGTTGTTCTGAGAACATATGCAACATAAAAGAAGGAAAATATAGTATTGAGGAATCCTGTTCATTACAGGGACGCACTACATGGCCCAACTCGAATGAAATGGCAACTAAATACGTAGCATGAGATTTATCAGGGGGCTGGAGAGAGGTCTGAGGGGTGGGGTGGCCCCCTGGACGAAAAATACAATTTATAGGCATCTGGATGCAAAATGGTGCAATGTTTGAGCTCAAAAGCACAACAAAACGCCTGTAAAATGGGAAGAAATGCTCACTTTTGCAAAAATTCAACATTGGGAATGTATACGCGTATGATTCTTTGGGTGCCCACCAACCTCAGGATATTATTGACTTGGGTAATGGAAAATCAGTTGCATTCATTGGTGGGGTGGTGAGAAGGGGCAGTCTGGACACTGCACAGGGACATTTTGCAGTATATGAGAAGATATAAATATATAATGCATTGTATATAATGCTGATATATAAATTACCGGCTCTTCCTTCATGAGGGTCATTCGTGCCATTATACATACTGTGTATGCTCTTGTTATGAAAATCATGTTAAGTGTGTTGTTTTCGTTTTTCATTGAGGTTTACTATGGTATAATGTTTTATTCAAACACAAGTCTCATTTCGGAGACTGGGGAGGGGTGGGAGTTCTCACCACCAGGCATGCATTGAATATGTACTGTGAACCTTTCTATGACCTACATACACTTTAACATACTTTTTTGTCAATTAACAAAAGTGACGTGAAGTATATGCATCCTGTGTGGACAGGCCTTAAAATCTCTTGGTTATACTAAAATTAATTGAAAGCTTTCTTTGCAAACCTTTTCACATAATTCACACTTTCCCACCCAAACTCCACCGTTCAAAAAATGAACAAAGAACTCTGTGTAGTATTTTCTTTCAAAGCGCAAAACACTTAGTGTATATTAAAGAGACATACAATGTATGTACTATTACACAACTCTGAAAACACACTTAAACTGATGAAGGGTTGCTGTAATGTGGTACTGTGATGACAGACCTTTACTACCACATAATCTGATGCACAAAGGTAAGTGAATTTGTGAACACCGCATACTGGATTTGGCAGCAGGGTTGCATCACTTCTAAAAACTTATTACAAAAAAAGAAACACATACTACAGTTACCATAAATTTCGGAGTACTCTTTCAAGTGGACGGAAGTAGATAAAGTCGAAGATAATGCACACCTAAGTAAGTAAAGCAAGAAAATTTAGCAGCAAGCCTGGATATAAACATATTACAGAATACATCTGTATCACAGGCAGACCTTTGATGTGTAGATATCGTAAAAATAATGAACTGACATACTGTGCTTAAACAGGAAGGAAGAAATAAACCCAGAGAAAATTGAAGATAACAACAATCTTTTGAAAATAAGAACGAATGTTTGTATATTGTGACAAGTAGGGTAAACTGTGAATACAATTAAGCGTTCGTGCTGTAACCTAACAGCGCATATTGGCTTGCAACATTGTCAAAAACATTTAAAATAGGCAATGTGACTTCCTTCAGGGTCTTTGTTACCTTTACGTTTTGTTACATTACTAGAGAAAAGCTTCAAAGCTGACAAGCTGTAAAGCTGGCAAGCTGCAAAGGCGGCAAGCTGCAAATCTGACAAGATTCAAAGCTGGCAAGGTGCCCGGTACTGTATAACTTTATACAAGAAGTCTTTTCATTAGTTCAAAAAACATGTATACTGCTAATAATAGATGTGCCTACCATCAAGAGAGAGTTAAAGGTAAGAAACAAGTCCGTATTAACTTTAGCTGACAAAAATACAGAGTATGTGTATGACTTCTTTGCAAAACCGTAACAGCTCCCTTGTGAAACACATCGTACACAGAAACAAACCAGCTTCTTTTGAACGACACACAAGGTAGACAATGGAATGTTCATGTACCGTATAAGATAAAACATTTCAATGAACATTAATAAAAGGAAAGTCAGAATATATGTGGTGGTACTTCAAAAGTATGATATAAATGTAGAGGTAAGAATAAAGTAGTGCGTAAAAAAGGATTGAAATGATTCATCTTTGTAAAAAAGATCTATTGGCAAGAATGCACTGTTAACAATAGTACCAGTTTTTGCTTTATTTGCAATATATGCCATACTTGCAATATATGCCATGTAGAGATGTAACGGTTAGGCTACTTCAGTCAAGTTCTGGCAATGAAATGGCCAATTACACATCAAGCTGATACGTGCGGTACAATATGGTAGCAAGACTTTTACAAAGCTCTAAAGGTTGCAACTTGAAAAGAGTTAAGATATAATACAAGAATACAAGCGTTTTAAACTAATTTGACAAGGAATATTTTCAACATTTCTGTAAACGACAGGATTTACATGAATAGGACTGAAAAACTGTCTCTTTGAATGTACAGTAGGCAAATGATTCTGCTTCTTTTCCATGCATACTTATAATGGCATTTTACTACTTAGCAGTCTTCCTGGGGACCTGTACATATCAAAGTGTGATCATACCATCTTTAATGAATTATTCAGGAGAGGCAATTCTCCCCTTTGTTCCACACTTGTAAAATGTTAACTACGAGGATTAAATAGTACAAACAGGGTTTCACAATAATACGTAGAGTACCCACAATTCAAATTCCTCCCACTGCTAAGCCACAACATGAGCACAGTAATCATACACATAAAGAATGACCTTTACGTTAAAATAGTTACTGCACTTCACATGCACCTTAAGCTCGACTTCCAAACATAATAAATGTCATACTTAGCTCAGAGTCAACACCAAATGAAGTGTTAGGTAGTCTTGAATTTGCAATGTATTTTTTGATATCTTAGTTGTGAAAAGTACTTCAATGTAAATTTTTCAAACTAACATGCCAGGTAGAATTAATACCCTGGAAAGTACGAGACTACAAACTGTATTGTAGCCCTGCCACAAGCGGTACTATTATGTAATTCGTGGATGGGGTCGTATGATTGGTATCTGCCCAGCATTTATTCATCTATAGCAGAAGAATGAAAATTGAGAGAAACTAAAATCTACAAAAATGCTACCTTCTTGTAAAAAATCATTTTCTGGGAAAATTTTTATACATTTTTTTACCAGAACTATTAAAATCTATACTTGCATTTCAATGCCCTGCCATGAAAAAGTGCAGAGTAGTGACTCGTGCTACTTACATGATACCTGATATTGTCCACTCTTAGCTCTGAAGAAATGATTAAAAAATGGTCTCATTTCTCTGGAATTCGGCAGACTGAGAGCTGATTTGATAGAAGTTTTTAAAATTGTCAATGCATTAGAAGATGTTAACCTGTCAGCCTTTTTCTCTGTGTCAGGAAGCAAAACTAGAGGCCATGAGTTTAAGATACAGAAACAGCACTTTAAAGTTGATATCTGGAAGTTTTTCTTCAATCAATGGGTTATAACAGAATAGAACAGTCTGCCACCCGAAGCAGTTTATTCTCCATTAGTAAATGGATTAAAAAATGTACTAGACCCAATCCTGCAGAAAAGACGGTGATCTACATTAGCTCAAAAAGGCTATCTGCTCTAATTTTGACGATCCCATCGGCATCTACCGCTTGTGGCTTCCGCCGATGGGTTTTCGGGGCATAGCTCGTAGTAAGGACTGTGTAAAGTAAGCTCTGATCGAACGGTCATTCACAGGCCTTTACTGATGAATAACTTTAAGGTCCATGGCGTCACCAAATGTTGGAACAAACTGTTGCCTGGTCTTAACATGGTTAAAGGGCCAGTGAGAGCCAAGGCCCCTTAAGATACCCCAAAGTCCAAATCCTTTACTAAACCAACAACCAGACCAACACCAAGCGAGCCCAGTACAATTAGATTTTACCACAGTTATGGAAGAACCTCTCAATGTCACCTTATACTAGCAGTGTACTGAAGTGGAGTTAACCACCTACTCAGGCAGACTTTCCACTCCTTGACAACTCCATGAGAGAAGCTGAACTTCCTTAAGTCAAGCCTGGCAAAACACTTTACTAGCTCATTACATTGGCCTCAATCCCGAGAATTACTTTGACCTTTTAAGTAGCTACAAGATAACAAAAGATTTCTTCCTGAGAAAAACTTGAAAACCTGAAGCATGACCCCCTCTAATCCTTTGTAACTCCAGGGTGGTAAGCCCAAGACGTTTAAGCCTAATATGATAAGGTATTACTTCAGTTATAAGACGAGCGGCCCTCCTCTTAACTTACTCCAAAAGAAAGTTGTCCATCAAAGAAGCCACTCCAAGCCTGAGCAGCATAGTCAAGATAGGGTCTTACCAAATTATACAAATTTAGAACAATTTCCTATACAGCAGTTGGTAAGACCCCATCTTGAATGTGCCGCTCAGGCTTGGAGTCCTTTCTGTGAAAAGGACAAGTTTCTTTTTCTCTCTAGACAGCTTGGTTAGTAACCTTTTTTGATAAGTCTACACTAACTATAAACGAAAGAGCAAACGAATGAATTTCATACCAATTAAATTCGGAACAAAAAGAAATATGTTTTCTGCCATTCTTGTGATTCTTTAGTAGCCTTGCACTTCGTTCGGTTCATTCGGCCAACCCAACTTCGAGTGGTGTAGCAACAGCTAGCTAGTACTTAACTTCCACATTTAAATGTCTTTGTTCCTGAAGTGAACTGAAAGAGTTTCCCTACACTCATATTTCAAACCACAGAAAGTCACGGGTAACTCTCTCCTGCACACAATACATGTCCAGTGTTGAAGAACTTTCATCAATGTTTACTGAACTATTGTAATATTTTTAGGATGGTATTTTTGCGGGCCAATGCCATAGGCCTATAACTGCTACTTTATCAGTCTACCAACTTCTTATAATATATGGCTGCATTAGGGTTTTGAATACAGTAGTGAAAATTATATAATATATCCGTAATCTGTACACATTGCGGTCGCGCAGGTCCATTGATATTCTATATCAGGAGTTCTCAAGTGTTTTCGCCCCTGGCCGCATTCTCTAAAGTTTTTGCCTATCACCGTTGTAGTAGGCAGCAGGAGCAAATCCAGGCTTTGGAGAAAGAAGCTCCTTTTTGAGGGCGAAGCACATACATTAGAGTTCGGATGGTGTCTGCATAGCAGGCAGTGGCAATTCATAGGGCTTTTTTTTTACTTGGGTGGTGGTTTCTCAAAGGGGCGCAGTATAGGACCTCAGCCCCACCATAGTTGAGGCTGAGGTAAGGAAATTTGACATTCTAAACGCGCTAGATGGCAGGGAAGTGCACTCTACAACGCAAATTAACCAGCATGGTTCCTTTTTTCCCAGGCGTGTGGGTGTCGCCAGAATGGGGAGAAAATTTGGCATCCCAAATGCCTTAGATTGTAGGAAATTGCACAAATTTTTCATTATAACTCCTTGGGTAGGTCAACAGTACGGAAGAAATATTTGCATCCCAAACTCTCTAGTTTGGAGGATATTGTATAAATTTGTCATTTTAAGTCCATACGTGGATCACCCATATATGGGAGAAACTAGCATCCCAAATGCTCTGGATGTGTGGATTGAAATCCCTTTCGATGTACGTGGGCTTTCCTCCCGGTATTCCTGCTTTCTTCCCATCCCACTATGGCAATTGGCTTGCCATCAAAATCGGTTGCCAAGCCGACTGAAGCGCCCTCGGCAGATGAGATAACCAGCCGACTTTGCTTTAGTACTCATTGTAGCCTTGGTCAAGTTTCTCGCGAGTGTCCTCGTACCTCAATAAAACCCCACACCATGTCTACCTTCTGTTCAACACGTCGGCTGTTTTTCTGTATTGCTTTTCAACGAGAAGTGGCTCTCTGTACGGCAACAACTTGGCAACGGCGTTTAACCAAACATCACGCTGTCGCTTTTGACCTAGTTATTGGAGGAGACACTACAAGTTTTCAACTCAGGAGTATAAAATATAACACTAAAGGCACCATGACTTATTCCTGTTGTGAAAGTTACTCCTTTCGAAAACGGATAAAATGACAATTTACTTCTGAAGTTATGAATGCATACTGTGCAAACAAAGACCAGTGAGTAACTAACCAACGTTTTGTCTTCCAGCGGAAGATGCGCGCAAATTCCGTGGCTTCACTGCTATACGCTACGCTGTGTCGGAGTTCTCCCCAATGATCTCTATGTATAAGTGGATAGCGCTTGTGGAAAGATTTTTGAAGCTACCCGTCCGCCATCTTGTCACTCCGAAAATAAGGGCCTTTCGTCGATACAACAGTACGATTGTGTGCACAACGTTTGACTTCTAATTAGACAGAGCACCGAGACAGTTGATTTTCAAGTAACACAAATCAACTCGGGGACTGCTGCCCTTTATATTTCTGCAGCCCATTGTTGATCCTACAGCCCATTAGCCCATTTACAGTGAAAGTGACAACTTACTCTCCCCGATCCTGGTACCTGGGTCCTACATTTCGTCGTATGCTACAGGCAACAAGAATTCCCATTAGTACTCATTCTTTTAACAGCACTAATGACAGACTGTTTGACCAAGGACCAATGGCAGTGGTTCTCATATAAAGATGCTGGCTCATAGGGCCGGACGAGGGGCCCCATCCCTTGGATTCCACCCACAATTTTTTGAGATAAAAGAAAATGATCGTGCAAGCTGAAAGAAGACATCCTTTCCCTTCAACCATTAATCTGGCCTAGGTGCCAGGTAACATTCCCAGGAAATGTCGAGATCATGGGAGAAGTGACATCATATTGGTCCCCCACAAATTACCTGATCCATATGAACCCCACTCAGTGTGTTGACCACACAGGATTCAATAAAGCCAATGTAGGAACCAAGCTTTTGTTACCATCTTATAAGATATTGCTAGATCCCACTGATCGATTTAGGCTACTATCATCTACTTCGACGTACATGTAGGTGATTCTTTATGGGCCAGCATGGTATGTGAATGCTATTTGGAAATCATGCATATTTTCTACAACTTGATAAATACTGCTTCTCTTTCTACATTTTAAAATGTATAAAATGTATCTTCTAAATGGCATGCTTAATGCTCACTATTCGAGTCCGTCCGCGTGGACCATACGGGCGCAGAGTCTCCATTACTACAGTCACATAACATGGCCCTCACACGGAGGCCCTATGGGTCGGCATGGACAAAACCCCATGCAGCAGTTAGGGGTTTCTACACAAGAGTTTCTACACAATATGGTGTGACCCATCTTCATGCCATACTAAACGTTCCCAAACAAACCACAAACTGCCAAGATTAACCCACTCAACTCTTTTGGGGCCCATAAAGTAAAAGCTTAATGCTCATATGGGCTCCATAAAAATTCAGTCACAGTACAGCACCTCGTGTGCCGCACATGTGAAAAACAAACAAGTTGTCCTGTGTACTTGATGCACCATGAGGTTACACGGACCCCTTTATCCCAGTCTGGTTTACCAAAGACTATCTGCCCCACAAAACCAGCATAATACCGCCACACGGGCCCAGTAATAACTGTGCATTCTAGCCCATGCCCATGCATAACTGAAAGCCCATAATCTTCACAAGCCCCATACTCAGTAGTTCGTCCATTCTGAGGTGGGCCTATAGCCAACTTCATGCTGGTTTACCCATGCGCTTGGTCCATGCTTTTCCCCCATCTTGCTCATCTAACCATCAGATTAAATGTCTTTCCCATGACTCTGTCCAGATCTTTTCCATGATTATAAGTTCTACATTTAAGAAAGGGAGGCACTTGGACCCCATTCTGTTGTTGTATCTTCAGAGTTCCGATGTGGAGACATCTAAAAAGCCCCACTTTCCCTACAGTTATGATTGTGCGTAAGATTTTATGCCCCTTCTAATGCCATTTAAAGCTAGTTAAATGTTTCATTCTAATGCTGACAATTTAAAAAAATATCCCTTACTTCCCGTGTAAACATCCCTTCCCCTTCTTCCAATGTCCCCTCCTACGCGATTGGTTTCATTTTGGTAGCCGAGATCAAACATAATCATCAAAATGCACACAGATGTACGCACTACTTTGTTATAGGACGCACAAAAATGGAAGTTGTATGGCTGCGAATCGCCCGTGTTCTCGCTGGTTTCAACTTGTTGCACGCTTGGATAAGCAATGCCCTATCCACTTATATAGGAGATTACTGTTTCCCCTTACTTTCATTTCTATGGAAGCAATACAGATAAGCGGCGGATAAAGGGCAGACATAGTGAGCTATAAGGGTTTAATGGGGATTCGTGTAAAAGAAAACTGGACGAAGATTTGCAGACTCGGTATAGAATATATACAGGGGTGTATTTTGATTTCTGAGAGAGCGCCATCTTTTGGAAGGTGCTACAGAGTCTGCTCCGCAGGTTACTCATCTTTCGGATCTCAACAATCGCCAGTACGACAAACGATAGAGTGCGCCGAAGCTAAATACAGACGTGACGAAAGTAAAAATCGCGCACATTACACGTAGTACTTTTTAATTTTCTATGGGGAACCTCCCCTTGCCCAACCCCCTCCCGGCTATGGGTCTATATGATCAGTGACGGATCTAAAGGGTAGACAGGGGCAGGCACCCCATGATCCTTAATGTGGTGCTTTTTCCATCAGCCCCAAAATGGTTCCTAGGGTCCTGCACCACCAATTTTTTTAATGAGAACCTCCTCCACCTATGAAAAAATCCTGGATTCACTACTCTTCCCCAGGTAATCCTTTTAGGACCCTGTTGTTTCAGTACACGTAATGATGTGGAGGCAGTGGAGTCTATGTTAAAAACGATTGAACTTTTCATGCAATTTTTTACAATTGAAATACTGAATTAGACTATTTCTTGAAAGATATAGTAATTAAAAGCATCATCTTAACCTGTCAGAGCACCAGCCTGATAGCACCAGATTTTCCCTGTAAAACAATTCAAAGGGGGAGGGAGACACCACCGACGGAACTAACCTAGCCAACATGTGTATTCCCTCAAACGTAAGTTAATGACAAAATTGGCCAATTTTGACTAGATACAGCACTATTTTGCATCTCATAAAAGCCCTTTATTATACGCCACTGCAACTATGGGCTTTACCTACGTGGAAGACACTGGCTGGCTGTTCTTTGGACCCATGAAACAATCGACTCGATGTGGCAATGTAGTCTCACCCTCCACCTTTCCCTGGGACCAGTCTGCCAGGCAGGCGCTGCAGTTGTTCTCCAGACGTACCACCGAGGGGACAAAAGTGCAGAAATCTAGTGCCTAGAAGAGAACTGATTTGCCACCCTCTTAAAATTAACATTTTTCGCTTTGGTTTTTTGCTCGCTCTCAATTTAACGAACCGTTCCACAATTAACAAGTTATATTGAAGAAGTCGATCTCAAAACATGCAGGAAGCTTCCAAGGTCACAGATATTTTCCATCCTTCAAAAGACCCATAAAAATAAGTTAATTGGAATAAAAATCTTGCTGGTGTATTGTCTAGAAAATTTACAGCTTGCAAAACTTGAAACGAATTGATAAATTTTGATCATTGTGACCTATGTAGTTCGAATGTTATGCCATTTGAATGTATGCCCACAATTTTTTAAACATTCCAGAGCTTCTGGAAGTGTCAACCTCGTCCCCCACGGGTGAGTTGCCGTGTGTTTCAAACAGATAATGTAATAATTTACCCATAATGTAATAAAAACTTTACCGAAAATGTAGTAACCACACCTTACCGATAGTGTAGTAAAAATTTAAGTATAATGTAACAATTTTTGTTAACCACTAACGCAGAAAAAAATTATCGATAAAGTAGTAACGTTATGCTTACATTAACATTTCACATGCGTATGTATGTACGTTAAACGTGTGTGTGTACATGAGTACATAATGTGCGTATATGAGTACGTACACACGTATATGAGTACGTACACATGTAGGCAAATATATTCGCGTGTGCACGTGCACGTATGTGTGGAAGCAGGTCAACTCGGACCCACACCAACTTGAAAATATTAAGATCCATCGAAACTTTTTTGGGGGGAAATGTGAGTTCCGGTAGCCCAATATTGCACAAATGAAGATTTCAGACTCTATTAGACCTTTTTTCCAGAAAGACATGACTTGAATTACAAGAAAATTCTGTGGGAAGTCAGGTCAACCCCTCAACTACGGTGTGCATTTCTATGACGAGTGCCTACCTACGACGTATTCTGCTTTCGGGCCACATCGGCCCTTCCCTAACTCGGTCCCAGGCCAACTCGGACTCGAACTAATTCGGCGTCAAGTAAGAGTTCCCTTTCCACTTTCACAAGGAGAAAGCAGTCGTCCCAACTTTTCTTTTCAAAACCCTGCTAAATCTTACGGATATCCTCTGAATTCGCTCACTAGTATGTTTCATTATGTCTTTGTATAAAATCATTGAATACTGAAAGTAAACCAAGGAGTTATTCAGCATAAATTTAAACACAAATGAAAAAATATTCTAACACGGCTGGTCCACGGTGCGTGCTGCCACCTCTTACTACGCCACTAGGTATCCTCCACCGGTTATTGCGTAGCCGTAGCGCAGGCTTTCCAAGAAAATTCTGGTCAAAATACCTCCGAGAGTGGGGCAACAGGCACATTCTATCATATCTTGTACATCTATAAGTCGCATCTAAACATTTACATTTTATATATCATGCAAGTTTACAAACAAATTCAAATTTCAAATCAAAAAATTGAAAGTTAGTTTACACGCCCATTGAAACTAGCATACTATTATTAAGGGCACTCTTAGGCTATTTTATAGAAACATGATACGGCGCGGTACAAAAATAATATGCACTGAAGGAAGAGGGTTCGTCCACTGGTCAGAAAAAGTAAGCCACGTGAAATATCGTCTACAGCCCGGGTCTGGGCATCTCCCCGGGAAAATTGTGGGAATAGGGAACCACTATATACAGTTTCCCAGGTTCTTGTTAGGGCCTTAAAGTCATACTTTGGACATTGAAATTTCCAGCATTCTAGTATTTTTTCTCAAGTACCTACAATTTCATAATTACGCTTTGCAAATCTCAATGGGGAAACTGTCCTCCCCCTAATTGACCCCTGTAGGCTACGGCTCTGTGAATCTTGATGTCCCTTACTCGAAATCTAGATATGGGCCAAATATGAAATTCCATATATGGGCCAGATATGGATCGCATACCTGGTCCATATCTGATGCAGTTATGGGATTTATATCTAGCCATATAAAAAATTGGGCAGATATAACCCAGATCTCAACCAAAACCACATCTAAGCCATATATACGCCAGATAAACTTTTTCTGGACCAAATCTTTATATGGATCAGACATGGACCATATAATGCAATGCCATATCTGCTTTATATAAAGCTATTCGATATGAATATCATATAAAGTAATACCACATCTGGTGAATACAAAGCTATTCCATATTTATCCCATATAAAGCAGTACTATATCTGGTTCTTACAAAGATAACCTATATTCGTTTCACATAAAGCAGTACGTAAATGGTATACACCATATATGGGCCAGAAAAAGTTTTATCTGACTCGGGTTTCATCTGGACCAGATATACGCCTTATAAAATGTTATATGGCCCAGATTTTATCTGGAACAGATAAAATTTAATCCGGACCAGATGTGGTCCCTATAAAATATGATAGGGCTCTCATCTGGGACAGACATGGTCTTTGTCTGGACCATATCTGCTTCAGTTATGAATCATAGATGGACTTTTAGCCCACACTCCTCATGGAGACATGCAACAACTGTTTATAAGAGCTCCATCAGAATTTACTTAAAATATCAGGTTGGATTGACTTAAAGTGTACCTAAAGTCTAAAATTTCTAAAAGATATGTTACAAAGCTCGAAAAATGCATCCACATAGTCCAACTTCCATCTTCACAGGACATTTCTGAGCTGAGATATAAAATGTTGAAGGTTATTCACTCAATTTAAAGTGGTAAATTGCGCAATAGTTTGTGAGGTCATTCCATCCATATTTTTCTTTGTTTTTCAAAAGCCACTGCACCTTGTGCCAAAATGTGATCACTGTCTTATCGTTACAGATTTACATGGCTTTATAAGCCCTCTCCAAACAACATGCTATGCAAGAGAATAGTAAATGTTTCAAGGTCATATAAACATCTTAATTTCAAAGGAAACAAAGGCAGGTAATGTGAGTTGTACATCACAAATTATTGCGCAATCGATAATTTCAAATTAAGTGAATAAATTTTGACATTTTATATCTCAGCAACGGAGGAAGCTATGAAAATGGGAGGAAATTAGATGAATACCTTTTCAAAAGTCCCCTTCACTCTCTGGCGAATTCCATGGGGCGAAGCCAAACATTACTCCCGAAGGAGTTCTGCTACTCAAAGGAGCTACGTCCCAAAGGGACAAAGGGACTGACCAACCTCTCGACCCTCAAACCTGTACATCATGGGTCTGCCATGCATGGTCCCGTACTTTTCATATTTGGTAAATGGATTTGTCATGTTGAGAGGAAGAACCCTATTGTTTTTTAGTGGAGGTCAAAGGTCATTTGAGGTCCCAGAGGTAAAAACCCGAAAACCTTGTAAACACAATATCTCAAGTTAGCAATGGCCGACACCTTTCATATTTGATATACAAATTTGTCATGTCAAGAGAAAGAATCCTATTGTTTTTGGTAAAGGTCAAAGGTCATCTGAGGTCACCAAAGGTAAAACTGCGAAAACTTCGTAAACGGCTTGTAAATACCATATCTCAAGTTAGCAATGACCGACATTTTTCACATTTGATATATAGATTTATCATGTTAAGAGAAAGAAACCTCCTGTTTTTGGTGAAAGTCAAATGTCATTTGAGTTCACCGGAGGTAAAAAACCGAAAAGGTCGTAATCACGATATCTCAAGATAGGAATAACTGACACTTTTCATATTTGATATATAGATTTGCCATGTTCAGAGGGAGAACCCTATTGTTTTTGGTGGAGGTCAAAGGTAATTTGAGGTCACCAGAGGTCAGAGGACTGAAAACCTTGAAATCGCGATATTTCAAGATAGGAATGGCCGATATAGATTTGTCATGTTGAGAGGAAGAATGCTATTGTTTTTGGTAGAGGTCAAAGGTCACCTGAGGTCACCAGAGGTTGTGCTGCGAAACCCTTGTAAATTGCTTGTAATATCGATACCTCAAGATAGCAATGACAGACACTTTTCATATTTGGTAGAAAGATTTGTCATGTTGAGGGGAAGAACCCTATTCTTTTGGTGAAAGTCAAAGGTCATTTGAGATCACTGGAGCTAAAAACCTAAAAGCTTGTAATCACAATATCTCAAGATAGGAATGAAGGATACTTCATATTTGGTATATAGATTTGTCATGATGAAAGAAAGAACCCTATTTTTTAGTGGAGGTCGAAGGTCATCTGGGGTTACCAGAGGTCAATAATAAAATTTCCCAAGAATTCCCAGGATTGTCATCTGTGGTCACTAAAGTTCAAAAGGCAAAATTTCCCAAGAATTCACAAGATCATCGTATGGGGTCACCAGAGGTCAAAAAAATATCCCACGAATTTTCAAGATTGTCATCTGGGGTCACCAGACGTCAAAAAGCAAAAATTCCTGCGAATTCCCAAGACAGTCATAAGGGGTCACCAGAGGTCAAAAAGCATAATATCCCGAGTATTACCAAGATCGTCCCTTGGGGTCACCAGAGGTCAGAAGGGAAAATTTCCCAAAAATTTTCAAGATCCAAGATCCATTGGAGTTGAACCCCTTTCAAGACACTTCCGTTTTTCTTTTTTGTTATATTTGGTGAGGTTCAAAGTTCATGTGAGGTCAGCAGAAGTCAAATTGTTAAAACATAAAATGATTGAGTCAAAAAATAGATAAACCTCAGTGCAACAAAGCAGACTCATTCGGCAAGGAATCACTAAGCCTTTGGGCTTTCTGGTTTTAACTTTGGAATTTGGACTAGTGAAATGACAAACTTATGACAAAACAGTACAGTCTTTCGTCTAGCATCTTTATCCTTTTTAAAATATTATTTCGGATGCTAAACATGTCTTTTTCTTGACATTACACTACCTATCATTGACCCTTAGGAAATGTTATACTACAGTAGTTAGCTAAATAATAAAGTACGTCAAACATAATAAGGTAAAACCCTTACGTACATGAAAAAGTGGATTATTATTTAAAGGAAAGGCATCTTTCTCATTTCTTTACACCACATTGTTGCCATGGTAATTCACATTTCATCGCAGGTGGAAAAGTCGAATGACTCTATGCTGAAAACTGATTAAAAAAGTAGAAACAAAACGATGGGACAATTTTACCCTAGGCTTTTAATGTTACGTGTAACACCACATTGCTCCATCTCTCAAATCTGTTTACAAGAGCAACTCAACTGTCACGCCCTTAAAAATGAGCAAATTCTCACTGAAATTTTAATAAAAAATATCAGTACAATATCTCTTCTCAAAAAAAGAGATGTTAAAATACCCACACAAATAGAAGCCTATCAACATGTAAATGTCTTTCTCAATAAATTTAAAAAGAAAGTATTTTACTTTTCAAAAGTTATTTTATAAGGCAATTATAACAACATGCTTTCAGGATTTGGTAATTCCTTACCGAAGATTCAAAGACTGTAAGTACTTGCATGATTCATAAAACAAAAATACCAGTTTGCTATTTGAATAGCCTAACATTCCTTGATATGAGTACAGAATATACCTGCAGCTAAGGGGTCCTTCTCTGACATACTCTTCTATTATTTCAAACAGCAGCAGACTTTATCTCAGTTTTCTAGTAAATACACATCTTTGTTTTTTTTTTTCAATTTTGCTCAGATTTTCATCCATTTATGTGTTTTAAAAACTTGAATGGTGACACTTTAATCGTAACATTTCTACCAAATCATTATCACTGCCTTATCAAAAACACACCCCATACTGACACTTTTCTTACTGAATCTACTTGTACGATATAGAAGAGGTACGGTTTTCTCCTTAAAAAAAGCTTACCTTCCTGTAATGTGACTGAATATCCCTTAGATCCTGTCTCATATCTTATTAACAGTCCTATTCCATTACAAGTGTAGGTGTTCCGAACATGTTGAGTTTAAATTTGTGCCTGATTAGGTGTTCTCCTCCAAATGACTCTTTAGATACAACTTTTGAAAACCTGATTTTAAATTATATTTTCTTATAAAAAGATTAAAATACTCCATTTGTAGTAATGATGATGTACAAATATTTACGACACCCCCCCCCCCCCGCTACGTAAAAATAATGCAAACTGGTAAAATGAGGGAAACTGATCCAACCTTTTCATGTGTTTTCACACCTACTGATCATGACAGTCAATGAACAGACAGTAGCGTAATAGGGATGAAAATAAAGTAAAAATGCCGAAAGCATATAGTCAATTTCCTTTCACTTTTTCAAAGGGTTATCACTTAACAAGTCATCCCCGCACCATCTCCACCCCCCCCCCCCCCCAATCTTTAGTTATTTTCCCATACCTTCGAATTTCAAAAAACTACAAACTACCAATAACGCCACCATATGAAACAGTATAATTTGAAAAATAATAAAACTGTTTTCTGATTGAAAACAATTCATATACAGTCATGTATGCCAGTCAAATAATCATACCCTTGATACTGAATTTTTCAATAACTTAAACTTTATCCTGACCATGGTAACTGAAAACAATGCGTATACAGCGACGTCATTCAGTCAAATAACTATAACCGTGATCCTGAGTTCGGATAATAATAAAAATTGAATTTGAGCTCAATCCTCAGACATGGTAACTTTTATATTCATATACACAGAGGAAAAATCTGATCAAAATAATTATTGACCCATTTGATGTGTACATCACTTGATATGGATTTCAATGAGAAACTCTGCTTACAGCAAAAAACAGTGTTATATTTAGCTGGACGACCCAGAGGCCAGAGGCCGGTAAATTTCAAACAGCGCCAGTAAAGAATTCTAACAAGTAGGCCAGGTGGCCCAGTTGATTTTTAGGACAAGCTATACACATAGGAAAGTCAGGCTGTCTCTTGCCTGGCTAGTAGCTTTCCAACCTTACTGGCTATGATCACTAGACGAAAATGCAAACCTTGCAAAACAGGGTCTGGAAGTTTTGCATATGTGAGTGATTATGACAAACATTTGTTAACATCAAGATAACGCCAAACAAAAGCATCATACCACAACTCTGACATTCATCCTTCTTCTGGCATTGTACACTGCATCCAGCTCTATTTCAAGGAGTAAATGAAGACAGAAAACATCTGTAAAAGTACACAAAAATATTGTTATCGGCTCTGAAATAGCAAACCAATTTGGAACTGAGACCCACTCAGATTAACTGTATTAAATTGACTCTACATACATATAAAACTGATATATATATATATATATATATATATATATATATATATATATATATATATATATATATATATATATATATATATATATACTTGAAGTCAATGTCTCCTCATTATGACACTACCGAACTTAATTTCTTATAGCTGATTTCATTAAAAGACAGTGGGAAAGAGGTAAATGTCTACTACGATCAAATCTTTGGCACTGCTATTTACAAACTCCACAGACTAAACTGTTGACAGTGATATGTATCTAACATGTCTATTAGTAGCCATTAATATACTCCCAGGACGTGTCAACCAGGTGCTCATTTGGTTTAGACTTGACCTTTCCATTTAGAGCTCAGTTTAAAAATTGTAGTTTTAGATTTTAGTTCGAACTTTCAGTTCACTGATGGAGAACCAATAAAATAAACCCGCCGTTCTTTGTGGTGACTGAGGTAATAAATACAGGTAACGTATATGATCTATTAGTTACCCACTTTGAGCATATTTCTTGCTACAACCCTGTTTTATTGGTCTCCTAATCATAAATTACCTCCCAGAACTTTGAAATCTTATCCTAGGAAATACATAAAACTCAGATGCTATGGAATGTAAACACACAATATCTTTTTCTTTTCATACTGTCTAAGCAAAGTGTACAGGTTTGAGTTAAATTTACGAGAAGTAGATGTTTGAGAACTCCTGTTCTTTCATCAGTATGTACACTTTAAAGTAAAGTTAGGTTACTAGTTTCAAACACTTATCTCAGTTGTTCAAAAGCAACCTTCAAAACATTCACACACCATCATAATAACGACCGCTTGAAAAGCTGCATTCTCATCATCAATGGCAAAAACCTGCAAAATTTTCTAGATTCTGACCATACATGGTCCTATTAGATCTAAAGGCAACAAGCGACCAAATCCATGTAACCTAAGGGTATCAGATCAAAATTATCAGGGAGACGCCAAGACAGACGTTTCTAGATGTTTTAAAACAACATGTACCTTATCCTGATTCTACATCAAACAAATCTTTTCCTCTATTTGTCAAGGTACTTGACCGATATAAATGGTTTTTCAAGTCACATCTATTCAGCTTCCCATGAAACACTACCAATGTGCAGGTCTTGAGGCCCAGTATTGGCACCAGGTCAGCCTTCCCGTTGGTTTTTGCGGCATCAGCGTCACACCCAATGCCCTTTAAAGTTTATCCAAGGTCTGGTTGAGGCAATTCTAGGCCATTTATCAAATGCAATCTAAGATCCCATGCAAAATGTAGGTTTTGCTCCAAGAACCATTTTCAAATTTGCAAACGTATTAGAATGCATCTCAACAAGTGCCATACAGTTTTACAACAAGTAAGATAGGCTACAGTAAAGAACTGACATGGTTAATGTTAGATCTATATATTGCATTGTGAATCGTATCAGTACACAGCTGGCATCAGCCTTAGAGGGTGTGACCTCAGCCGAAGGGGAAAAGCCTCTGACTACACCATTACTGATGAGAAAATAAAATAATTCAACAATGGATATGGTTCAAGTTCTCACCAAATAAAACTTTTGTTAATTCTTCTTCGATGCTGCTGTTTCTCTTTCAGCTACGTCAATGATGCCTATATTCCTGACTGCAACAACAAGCTGAACCAGACTAATACCTGATTTGGCCAGAGCTATTGGAACAGTCACATAAGCCAGCAGTTCAAACATTCCAATCAATCCAAAAACTTGAAGAAAAGAAAACGTAATCAATTACTGAAGTTAGAATTCTATAGAATTCTGTTGACATGTGATAGAGTCATCATCGAGATCCTTGACGAATTGTTAGTAGTAGCCATTCCGACTTTATTAATGAAAGCGTCATGCTTAGGATAACGAATAACGCTTTGAATTTATTTTTTCCCCTTTTTATTCTGAGTTGAGAAATTTTCGGTCTAACGTTGACCATCTTCAACTGTAGGCATCTTTGATCAGCCTATAGTCCTACAGAGAATGGGAGTCTACCAAGAAGAAGATACATACACTACAGAAAAGAAAAGCTTGTAGACAATAATAGACTTGATCATGAATTTGAAATGGAAAATGAGGGAGCTGCTCCCACAAAGACTATATACTGTTGACAAGACAACACGTACAACCCTACCAAACTGTTGTTGTAGTTTGCTTTTTAACTACACTGTAACTTCACTTACTCCTTTGACTTGTGGTATCATGAGCCTTGGTAAGGAATTTCTCAAGCAATACGTCCACAAAAATTCTTTCCCATCTTTGAAATTTAGGCCAGATATACTGATCTCTATGTAAACAACAAAAACTATTAAATTCTTTGAACTAGTCACATATTGACTGTATAAAGAACAACCATTTCTTCAAGAAGTAATTATTCAAAATATTTATAAGGAGCGCCATCATCAAAATTAAGCAGATATAGCATTGAGTAGAACAGCTACCATTACACATGAGAGACATAAATCGCTGAAAAAAAGGAAATGAAATTAACCTTCTATCATATATGCAGTTATATTGAAGGCAATGTAAATCCGAATGGACGTTTGATTTAATATTGTCATCACAGACTTATAATTTGAACAGAGCATCTTGCACTAACGTCCTATACGTAGAGTGTCGCTACCATACATACACGGTTAGGCTTACCAATATGGCTGCCTACTATTGTCTTCTGTGTAAAATCTGGACTTGCTTTAGTGATTCGGCACCGACAGAAAGTGAGAAAAACTTGGACGTTTTTTGACAAAATGCAAGTTTTGGTCAAAATCTTCGTACAGAATGAAACACTGTGATATTGTCCCTCCATTCATGTTTGTATTTTGTTTGAAACGTTGCAGATTCATCATCAAATTTTACCAACGACAGTAGCACGGCATCAATCTTGGTAAGCCTAATTTGCTTGAACTTTAGCAACACTCTTGGTCATGTGATCCTCTGTCTATGTGTATAGGACTTCTGTGATTGTCATTCAACTTTATTTTCAATCTGCTTGGACTTCAACAAGCTGGCAGATACATTACTCTATTGTATTCTTCAAATTCTTAACAATTGTACTAGATGTTGTTTCTGCTCGGCACAAACGAGCAACAGCGAAAAATGAGACGAAAAGTCTTAACAGCTTATTTCCGTAATTACTCTATGTAATCTCTAGTCTTAGCTCTCTCTAGTCTAAGCTGGGCAATATCACTCGCACCTTTGTAACGTTAGGCTTCTCCGAAGACTGTAGCGTTGACGATACATTATGGTCACTCATGATCTGGTTTATACCGTAGTATAACAATAGTAGTAGAAGGCGCAACGTTCTACATTCAGAGTTTCAATTCTTCGTTGAGCTTTCTCTCTCTCAAACCGTTTGACTCTGTATGTATTTGTTGTTGCCTGTCTGAAACTCTCGCTTGAACAGAATGTCTCTTGCGCAAGGTCTCACTCAGTGTAACGTTAAATTTTTATCTCTCACTATCTCTGTGGCACAACATACCTTTTATACAAATTATTAGGCTTTCCAGCATTGTATCGATCAGTCCGTTAGATTTTTCAACGTTTTCTTCCACACAATTCATCCATGACGAGATAGAATCCGAGAAAGTTATGGATATATTTACCTCTTAAATTAGAATTATTACGTAATTAGTTCCTTTTGTGATCACACGTGGAATGTATAGAACGTTGTAGAAGTCTTTGGAAGGTTAAGTCTAGTATTCTCGTTCTAGAAATTCTTTCTAGCAGGATCTTAGTTGTCATTGAATTGCGTTGTAAGATCTGAGCTGGAGTCCTTGTAAAACTACTAGCGCCACGTAACACCCACCCCACCTTAGTCTTGGAGAAAGTTTTGAACACTTTGGACAAGACTTTAGTTTATTTATGTTTACATTACAGTAGCAACCATACTACACATGCAAACCAAACTAAAAGTGAAGGTAAAGTTAAAAAACAACACCAAGTTTTACAATATATGAAGCACATGGATAATATTAACAATTCATGGTTGAAAAGACAAACATTTCTCAGACCTGACTGCATACCGGAGCTCCTTCAAGCAGATGATGTTTTCTAGGGTTCACCCCATAAGGGTGCTATTTAATTGGTGCAGCATCTCCGAGATCAATGTCATGTCTAATCCGACTTGTCCTAGTAAGATTATCTGAAGGCAAGCTTTCTTCCTCATCGATTAACGATTTTCTTTCTGATTTCTCTTTATCGATCAAATGACCTAGCTTCTCTTCGAGATTTTTCAAAATATCGAAATATTGCAGTTTCATGCACATGTCAGGAATATGGTAAGCCTTCACCTCATCGTAATCATTACTGAGTTCTTACCCGACATTTACAACACACACTGGATCAGATAAACATTAGCATTATTGTTAACATCATGTACAATTTTCTTCTTAGGAGTGTCAGTCACCATATGTTCTTACCTAATACTTCTTGATCATACAGTGACATACTCTTTTCAATTTACTCTTACCAGGGGTCAAAATCATATAGTCTGTGTCACTGACTGAAAACGAGGTTGAATAGGCTAACCAGAAACAGGCACAAACACCAGCACCTTACAACTAGGTTTGAATTCTCTTTCTACAGTGGTCTTATCATACCACGCTTTCGTTCAGAATGCTTCAAATTCTGCTTAGCAAGTTCACATACACAGTGCAGCTATAATCTTTGAATCATGACACATAATCAAGAGGATTGATGTCCTCACCTGAATCGTATAATCATTTTTCCTTCAATAATTTCAGAAAGTGCTTACAGTATAAACTATACAGTACCTCCGGCAGATCCGTTTTCACATCTACTCCCTCGTTTGACGTTTGTTGATAAACCAGTCGTTGATCAACTAGTTTCTCGTTGTGAATTTTCAATAGAACATAGCAACGAGTCTATCAAGTCCGTCTTCGTTGTCCCCCTTATCCTGAACTAGTTGACCCATTCATCGTGCCCCTAATCTTCTTTGTGCCCTTTAGAAGAACATCTTTTATATCGGTAAAGGGATAATGTTATCGATGGCCAAGTGTATTCGAGCAATAAAAGAAAAGAAGGATGAGTTGAAAGAACACTTAGCTAACAGTCCCACGATCGGTGTTCAGCAGTAGTTAGCGTGTTCTTTTGATATGTACAAAAGAACATGTGTTGAATAAAACTAGTTACCGCACATCTATCCTGTACTGTAGCAGACACGCAGGTATAATGTATGATACACCGACATTCGGACTCGTTGCAACAAGGCGTTTTAATTTCGCAAGTTGTCTGATGTTCATACGGAAAGATGCATGATACTGAACAGGGTAAAATTATCTTCGCGTGCCTTACTAGCCTACACAAGTTCGTTATATTTCAAGTCCGTAATAAACCGATTCAGTAAATTGACTTGCACCGTTTCCACCTCATTGTATCAACTTCGAGCTAAACTCCCCAGTTTTGGTGATTTCAGGGAGGTGTTAGGAAGGAGATACAACAGCCAAATCTGTCAGACAATATGTACTTGAAAATGATTTATGCCTATTCAGGCACTGCTATTTGATTGACAGGTTTCTTTGTTCCTATTGAAAAGTCTCTGTTGACTAAGCCCTTTTAATGATGATCTCCCTCTTTCTTTTCCAAGTAACTCCGAGACAAAGGCCATTATCTATACATGCTTTGAAGTAAGGCTAGTTTCCGCCAATGAACAAGATTTATTCAGGATTTTCAGTAAAACGACTGGCAACAAACTTTTAAACAATGGACTTCAATTGTACCCCAACGATTTTTATACGTCACCTGCTGGGAACATTATTCAAGCCTATACATTTCTCTTAGCATTTAGCAAATTTTCCCATCATTCGGAAATATATTCGAAAAGAAAGTTGTAAAGAAATTCTCAGCTGACTTTAAATGAAATGATATTTAGTGCGACGAATAACAACGAAAGGTTAAAATTTCACATTTTTGCACGACGGCTGGCAACGAAAAGTTAAGTGTTCAGCGTAAGAGGTGTGTCTTCTCACTGTCATTTTGACAACGCATCACTGATCCTAGTTGATCTAGGTATTGAGACAAGAATTTTGAGAAGAAAGGCAAGATAACTGTCGGAAACGAACATTACTTCAAAGAGTCTATGGAACGTTGGATCTCCTTTCTAACACCTCCCTGGTGATTTTAAACTTACTCCTTTTTTCGTACCGCACAAAAGAAATCATGGCGTTGGTGAAATGTTTATTCGGAAAATGCCATGTGTGTTTAAAAAATGAAACCCTCGAAAGTAATGTAATACCGAATAAATTTACCATTAAAGAGATTTATTTTTTGAAATGGTAGTTGGGACTTATGAAACAGATAAAAACAGAGCCCAGGTCCTTTTTCGTAAAGAGATATGCTCCATGATAAAATTGAGATCGAACTTAAAATGAAGTGCAATTCTTTGTGAAGTACAATGAGGTTACGTCGAGGTTGACACTGCCCTACTATGTCGGCAATACCCTGGGATGATTTCCGATTATTCCGAAAAGGCGATAAAGTCCTTTCGAGGATAACGTTTCTCCTCGACGCTAACACACTTGGCAAACCTCGGAGATAAGGGCATGCTATTCACGAATGGATTACATCATTACATTATGAATAGACAGATTACATCAATCGCTATTTTGAAGTATCGCCGAGTACGTCGGCTTATCCCGACGACTGACAACAGACTTTCTAACTGGACCGATCAAACAAGGAATTTCTAGTAAATTGCATGCTGACAGTTTGTGCAATGTTCTTGTCCGACAAAAGTGGCAGGGGCGTCAATCCGTTTTCAAATGTGGGGGGACGGGGGATATACATGACTTAGCACAAACCAATCCCTTTGGTTTTGAAGCGGGGGTGTCTTCCTATAGGCCCTTTCCTCCCCCCCCCCTTATGATGACTGATGCCCTATTCTAATAACAGGCCCGTAGCCAGGAATTCTGATATAGGGGGGCACCGACACCTTGTAGAGGGGCACCGAAGAAGATTATGTTTGTTGTCAGTAGTACCACCACAGGATTACAGTTTGACGGAACTACAAGGGATTATATCTCAAGCTTACCACACATAGCTTAAAGGTATCGGTTTTACGTGTGCACATACGCGCGCCGAAGCGCGCGAAAATTTCAGTCTTCTGATGGAAATTTTTCCCTCCGCTTGCAATACAGAGACGTAGAAATTCTCCACAAGTGAAGGGAACACGACTATAATCACGATATATCTTCAGCTCAGCAAGCGCAGGTGAAGCCGGTTATGTACTTTGCGAACGGCGAGACGGGACCAGGGGCTGGCATTAGGCAGGCTTGGTGTGATCCAGTATGATTTTGTTAGGACCCAGAGGGAAATTCCCCGAATATGTGACGAATTAACAATATGGGAACATTAGCATGGAGCTTTGAGCAGGGCTTTGAATGACAGTGAGAGCACACCAATGTCTTCACAGTTCACAATTCGGATGGTCATTATCGTACTTCTACTTTGAACGAAATTTTACATGAAAAAAAAAACAGAAAAAAGTAAATTTTGGAATAAATTTTTGGCACGAGTAAATTTAGCTTCAAACCGTATAAACGTCGCGGAGTGAATGTCACTCAAGGTAATAGATTCCTACATGAAAGCCCCTTGATGTCCGGGATCTAACATTGAGACTTCACCTAACTTTGGCTGGAAGAGTTCACTTGAATTTTTGTACTAATAATGTTCATGGGTGATATTACTTTGCTTGTGAGAATTGCGCGCGAAGCGCGTCAAAATTCTGCAGTAAAATTATTTACCACGGTAAAACCTGCATACAGACTCCGCAAGGGGTGGTGGAAAGAAGACCGACGAAGGGACCAAGCTCCCCTAAAAGGTCCAGCAACCCGAAGCCCCGTGAGAAGCAATGGGTTACAGATTGGATACCGAACGCGAAATTTTAGGCGACAGGCGAAAAATTTGGGGTTCTGTTTGTCACAGTGTGATGTGGAAATTTGATTCTACCATACTTTTACCAGGCAGAGCAAGTGATAAGTCCATGGTTGATGGAGGTTTCCGTACTTTCTTTTGCATTGTGTAGTATCTAGACGTGGCAGTAAGATTTGAGAATGCCTGAGAAATTCCTCAGCTGGGTTTTAAAAGGATAGTCCGAGCTGACCTTTGCTTGTTCTTTTGTATGTTTTAAGTTAATTTGTATATTTTCGCATAGGAAATGAGAATCGTAGTAGGTAGAGAAGCTTTCTCCTAGAAAAATCTCAGTCTTCTCTGGGTGCCAAAACCGATTGTAAGAACGTATACTGATACGGCAGACTAGGTCCTAAGTGTATTTTGCTGAAAAAGTTGCCTTGCAATATAGTTTCTCTGTAATATAAAGTGAGCAAGGGCGTCACTGTAAAGAGTTAAACAAATTTTGCCTGGAGGAGTTTCGCATAGTCCACTGTGGAGGGCCGGTCTACGTCGACGGTTGAGTTCAGGGAGCCATCGTTGGATGGTAAGAAATTTGTTTTCCTTAATTTGGTTTAATTGTAATAATGTTAGTGTTGTGTATGCATTTTGTAAGTAGGGCCTCCATGCATCTCCGATAGTACTTCCATGCTATATGTAATGAGCTGCTTCTCTCGTTGATCACCATCCGCGGTAACTCTGTAGGAAAGCATGTGATGTTTGGGTGGGCGTTGCCCTGTTAGTAAAATGTATGGCAAGTGAGTGAAGAGTAAATATTTTGAGTGAAATGATATTAGGAAAATATTTTAACCTAATTCTCTCGCATTTCATCACTTGACGGGACTGTTTGTCGTTGTATGCTAGCATGGTACTGACAAAACAACGTTATTTCAAGATTTTGGAAGGGGGAGACTAAATTTTTGTAGCATAAATGTGGGCATATGCTCAGGATGAAAAGTATACTATTAAGGCTGTGTTTTTTATTCCAGGCTCGTGGTCTGGGTATGAGAAGTGACGTGTGGGTGTCAACCAGTTATTTATTGGGCGGACCAACATCTACCGTCTGAAGCACCCTGCCTTGTAGACGGCGTTCCTCATGATGCCAGAGCTTGGTAGCATGACGTAAGAAATATCGAAAAGGGGGTTTATTTCAAGAAAGTCCGAGGACAATGGGGATATTTCTAAAATTATTGTGATATTTCTTAAGCACTTGGTAAAGTGCAGGCCAAATAAGATTACAAATGACTGAATCTAGACACGAGGAAACGGAAAACTCTTGAACAGTTTGCAAAATAGTCGTATGATGGTTGATATTGATGGTGCAGCTACCGAACAGTGAGGAGATTGTTTTAATGTGCAATTACAGTATTTGTTATATTTTTGTATTTGGTGAAATGTGTATTTTTGGTGTATTTTGTATACAGTTGTTTAGAATTTTGATAGTTTTCACAGAAAGATATTTTTTTTTTGGACTACAGGAAAAGGAGTTAGTTGTTATTTTGTGTACGAGTATTAGTCGAGTACCCTAGTACTCGAAGTTAAACGAACTTGTGCATGTCCCGAAACTATTTCCGGTGACACTGTTGAAGAAAAATTGAAAATAATTGGTTCTTATTAAGGAAAGTTAGAAAATTTGGCTGTCTATGAAAGAATCTGCCCTCTTCGTCCTAGACAGTTCCAATTCTCCCGACTAAGTTACTCCTTACAAAACTTTGTGAGCCCCTCCTTGTGCAGACACAGACCTAGTTTATTGCTTAAGGGCTTATCCTGTTGGGTGTACAAGGCCATAATATGTAACCAGAACATTCTCTGCGCATGCTGTGTATTGTGAGCTTTGATGTCAATCAAAGAGTATTCACCTATGACCAATTGAGAATTTTGCTTTCTCCCAACCAAAATGTATTTGGGGTGATGAGTTTCTGTCTTTAAGAACAAAACCAAGACGCCGGGCGACTGGTCGCGAGGGGATGCCCCCTTCCACCACCCCTGGACACTGAGACACTTTACGTTTCATACAAAAATGATTAACATGATGTTGAGTCTGAATTAAGAATCTTCCCGATCGTAAGAGAAAGAGGATGGAACTTTTTATGGATTCAGTTTTGTATTTTTCCGGGAATCACACCTACACGAAAGAACAATAGCCTAGTTGTGGAACCTGTACATGTATAAATTAAGCCAACATATCTGAATCGGGTGTTAAAGCTATATGTAACTGAAGATGAAAGAGCGCGTAGCGCGCGAAAATTTTTGTGATTTTAGAACAAAAATGTTACAGAGAACAAAATACGTTCATTATTAAACTCCTTTTGGGATCATTTTTGGTTACAAATCGCTTGTTGTCATACCAGGGCCACCGTTTACATGTACTAAAATTTTATTTTCGATCTATTTTCCGTATAGGGGGGCACAGTGGTCCTCACGGGGGGCACGGCCCCTCGTGCCCCGGCCTGGCTACGGGCCTGTCTAATAGGAATTATTATTTCAAAGTTAACATGACCATCGTAGAGAGCTGCCAGGTGAAATACACGGAGTCCACGGAATTACTTCAAGATGTTATTTTACCATGTCCCAAAATAGCTGAAACCACGCTTCGCAGCGTGGATCATTGTCGGAGATCATGGACCCGACCAGACCCGTTGCTAGGGTGACATGTTTGGTGAAGGTGACCGTCCCAAATTTCGACTGACTGGATGTTTTTTTCCAACTGAGTGGAGGCGTGTAAATTGCACTTTGTTTATGAGCGCTCTACGTTTGTATACAGCAGAGGGGATCCTTCCTTTGTCACTATATAAAGATGTCATCCTGGGGGAGGGGTCTAAGGGCCCCTTTGAGAAATTTTTGTTAATTTAAGGTTGCTTAGATGCAAAACGGTGCTATCTTTGGGATATTTTTGGAGCTGATCGTAGTATAGCAAAGGTGTGAAGGACTAGCAAGGGCGTTTTCAGAATGCTTTTTAGCCGTATCTATACCGATAATGGCTTCGGCGAAGCGCTCTGTAAAAATTTTTGAAAAATGTTTAACGGCAACAAAGTACTTTCAACCTTCCACATCATGCTACAAATTAGACTGAATGCAGTGGCGTATCCAGGATTTGTCTCAAGGGGGGGGGGGGGCATGCAGTATGCAGTGTGACCGCCGGCATGGGGGAGGGGTGTTCCCCTCCCCTTTGAAATTTTTTGAAAAATTAGGTGTCCTTACATGCAATCTGGTGCCAAATATACCTTTTGAAGTAAAATTTGTGTTAAAAAATTTACGTATTTTTAGGAACTAAAAAATAGGCATCAGTGAGGGGGCATAAAAAATTAACGTATTTTTAGGAACCTAAAAAAAATCGGAATAAGTGAGGGGGCATGGCCGAATGGCCCTCCCCTCTGCGTACGCCACTGATCGAATGATCCCATATTGATGAGAGGCCCCTTCAGATGTTTGGAGATGTATGTCTGTTTTCGGAGAGTGTTGTTATCAGAATAGTTCCATGTATTTACCTTTTTAATGGTCATGAGAAGGAGTACAAACCGTGATGCATGCGCGCGAAGCGCGCCGAAGTTTTGTCATTAAATAAGATTTCCCTGACGAAATCTGCATTCAGAATCTGCATCGAGACACTTAACAACTGCCCAGCAAACCTACATACCAATCACAAAGCCAGTCAAACAGAGCCACGACACTACTTTTTTACGCAAATGTGGGGGGACATTTGATATTGTGTCCCCCACACATCGAAATGTGGGGGGACTTGTCCCCCCGTCCCCCCCCCCCAGGATTGACGCCCATGAAAAGTGGACACAGTTTTTATGCAATGGAACTATAAACGTAATGTGAAATAAATGTACTCCTCTTAATAAAAATTTATGGAAAAGACATGCAAGCATTCATTGACGCGGGAGTGAATATAAACGAATTGTTAGCCTACACACCACCTGAAATGATCTGTAACATACAGTCTCTGTTTCTTACTTGACAATACTTGAGCACGCGATCAAGAGACTAAGGGAAGAATATGGCATACGTTAATCCCATATGCTTTAAGAGATTGTCCAGACTACTGAAAAGAGTCGCCCTATGAAACAAGCGAGTTTTTTGACAGAAGTTAATATCAATGCGGGAAATAAATGTTAAGTGTTAAGTTTGCTGATGTTATAGTCACTTTAAAGTTTGCGACAAATGCCGGTAATCGAATTTTCTGTCATTTTAAATTTTATTTCGTTTTACGATATTATCGCATTTAAACAGTGAGTCTACTTACGAGTTTTCTAATTGGTAAAACGAGTTTGTCAGCTGGTAAGGTGGCTAAGCGTTATTGGATTTGTTAGACCATGACCAAAAAACTATTGAATTCACCCAGAGACATTCCGTGCATTGCGTAATTTGCATAGTAAATCAGTATATGTTAGACCATGACCAGAAAACTATTGAATTCACTCAGAGACATTCCATGCATTGCGTAATTTGCATGGTAAATCAAAATATGCTTAGTTCATTGTCATATGCCAAATAAATCGCTGTTGTGTAAGGCAACATAGCTTTATATTTAAGGTAAATGACCTGTAAGCATCTACCAGCCAACGTTCAACATTTTGACGAAATATGTAAGTTTTATAATTTCTAGACGCGATTTATGTTATGTTCAGGAAGCGTTGCTGGTTTTCAAGCTGCGTTATTCCAAAATGCAACTGATGTAGACTTAATTGTGCTGAATTCAACAATAGGGCCTCAACGTAGTAGTAGGTTGTTTGTGTGTATGGACTTTTGATTCCACCCCCTCCCCTAAAACCCCTCCCTTAAGACAAAACCCCTCCCCCAAGACGGTACTTGCCCCCTGTGGGCGGGGGGTTGTAGAATATGCCCACGGTATTGCCCGCCTGTCGTAAGAGGCGACTAAAGGGGAGGACTTGAAACGAATTTATCTAGTTGACACTATATAACACATTCGTGTTGGTGTGTCGTTAAACATTATCTAACTAACTAACCCAAGACGTTACCTTTATGTAGTGACAAAAAGGACTCCACAATGCTGTATACCATCGCAGGGACGCAGCACTCTCATCTTTCTCCTAACCAAAAATTAGAATTCACAAAATAAGGATATTTTCCAGTCATATATGGTCACTTCCAAAAATACTCCAAAGATAGCACCATTTTGCATCTAGGCAACCTTAAATTAACACAAATTTCTCAAAGGGGAGGGAGACACCCCCTCCCCTTAAACCCCTTCCCCAGAACGGCACCTTTATGTAGTGACAAAAAGGACTCCACACTGCTGTGTACAATCGCAGGGACGCACAAAAATGGTACCATTTAAGCAGACTTGGGGGAAAACTGAGGTGGCATTATGACATCATCTGTTATGCCCCCCCCCAATCACCAAACCCTGGCGGCGCCACTGGGCTGGCAATGGGTATAATGAAAACTTGAGGGTTATACAAGTGTGCTAAATAAGAAAAATCTGGAAAATTCCGTGTTTGTCGTGGTACATTCAGCCGCTGTTACAGTAACATGGCCTACACAGTCGCTAAACTTTCGAATAGTCAAAGCCACCTGAAAAACATCTTTTAAGGAAGGACGTCGTCAAAAGAAAAGAGTTAACGGTGCTATACAAGGAGAGTTCTATTTCTTAAACAGTGAAGGGCAACTTAGGATAATTGGAATATGCCGTGCTCTAGCCTCAGTGTTACTCTTCGATGATAGCGCCGCATCCGAGTCCAAACAACCGATTAACAGCATCGTGTGAAACGTTTGTATGCTATTAAAAATTTGATGCCATCTCAGATGGTTATTGAACTGTTTAGTTTAGTTAAAGGGGCACTCTCATTGCATGGCCCAGCCTGTAATTACTAATTGACTTACTGTGTTTGAGTATTCATGTTTTAAAGTTGCATCATAATATAGCTGAAGGTGACAATTATGTGACTTTTATTTTTGTGGATTTGACTGCAAACGGCCGCAAAACCCAAACCAGGATCTGGAATTCCGCTCCCCATAAAAACATTTTAGATAGATGTCTAAATTGAGTTCGGAGTCCGGATTCTGACGTTTAACCTGTGCTCCGTGACGTTTTGTATCTCTTTTCAGTTACAGCTATGAAGATGGCACCGGCGGGACAACAATATTTACACTTTTTTATGTAATAACACGGACAACAGTAGAACTGATTCTTGCAAAATCGGGAGGTTATCACAAAATATTCTACGAAATTACTATAGTCTTTACTCCAATTAACAATACCTCACTCACCCGAGATACTAAAATTACCCCAGGGGGTAAATACCCACCGGTTAAGAAATAAGAACCCTGCCGCTTTATGGGAAAGATACTCTTCTTCCACTCATCTTTCGAGGTAAGAAATGAAAAGCTCAAAAGAAAGCACGCCACCTATAGGAGTTATCCTGACTAAACTATTACAGTATGCCCTTGTGAAAATACATTGCATAATGGCACAAGTTTACATACGGTACCAGCATCCTGCCGACCGGCCGGTAAATAATCTTGTTGCGCCCTGTTACATGGCCAGAACCGTACCATAACTGCTCTTAGTCTTCAGACTGAAGAAATGTGTTTTTAATTGGTAAAAAATTTCATTTCCTTTGGGGGTCAGTATTTTCGATTGTTAAAGGAAGATTGGCTCGAATGATGCTGGTAATGGTATACTGTATGGTGTAGGCTACTCTGTACTAACGTTAGGCTAGGCCTAACAATAACTTAAACACTACATCAAGGCTGAAGCCAGAGAGCAGTCCAGGAGTCATTTGGACTCCCAAAATTTTGGATTGCCCCATATATATAATACATTTTAACACACAAACTTCACTAGAATTTACTGTTTGGACTCCCTGATCTCACCATGCTGCCTAAAGCCCTGCACTAGGCTACATTGCCATTTTTTTACGAATAATTCACAGAGCAGATAACAAACGATTGTAGCCTGCGTAGCTATCTATGCAGTCTCGAAAGCGAAAATGCGGTGCAAAGTAAAGCGAAGCAAAAGATCGTACAGTCGCTTTGTGGATAGACACGTGCACAGGCGTTCGAAACCTTACGTACATATATTAGTGTATAGTATAGGCCTAGCCTATATAGGGTAACATGGGGGGTTTTCGACCGCTTAAGGGTTTTTGGTTTCAAAAATTAAAAGGAGCAAAGTAATTGAACCAACTTACCTTTGGTCAACACCTACAATGCCTGTACTACCATTCAGTGTATGTCCTTTTATTTTATTAATTTTCTCTTACTGGAATATGTAATGGTGATAAAAATGGTCGAAAATTGGCTATTTTCAACCTACCTTGGGGTATTTTCAACCGCCCCATTGAAAACCATGCTAATTTAAGGCAAAATGAATTTTGTATGGGTCATAAGTGGTCATCGTGCAGATGTTGTGATAAAAGTTACATGTGAAGGTAACTGTTTTACATTTGGTATATGGCCATAAATTATATCACTTAAAATTAAAATTAATCAAACTGTTGTAGTTTCCATGATTTTATGCTAGTCAAAAACTAGGCGGTCGAAAATAACCCGTTACATTGAAAAGTGGTGGGTGGTTTTCGACCTCCCCACTAAATGAGAGCAGTAACAATTTTGGAGCAGGTTCTTTTCATTTCAATATCCAAACAACCCTTATCTATCTTGGTTATCAAATTTGACCACTTTATAATTAAGTTTATGGCTGTAAAGGTATAGTCATGTGGCTTATCGCCCATTGTAAGAAAACATGATTTTGAAAAATATGTATACACATTCGGTTTTCAGGTTTGGATTTTTTATACTAAATGGTTAGCTTGGGTTAAAAGTTTGGTGATTTTAAATTGCCACTAGTTCATAGTTCTTGGTGGCAAATACATTTTTACTGTTGTTTCTTCAAGAAATTCAAATTTGGGAGAAATGTTCATGGTGGTGGACGGAAATACCCTAGCGGTCAAAAACCCCCTGTCTTACCTAGGGCTCAACCGATGTGGTTTTTTGCTGCCGATCCGATGTCTGATGTTTTTATCACAACATCGGCCGATATCCGATCCGATCCGATATTTTCGCTATCAATGCTTTTACATCATTTCACAGCGCGATCAAACTTCCTTATTCCTCGTGAGCCATGCCTATGCATGCACATTGGCTTAAACGAATTTCCTTTAAAAAAATCCCCTCCATGTTTTGCTTATACCTTTCATTCACAAAACGATGTTTATATGACAATTCTATGACCAAATAAAGCTTCGAAAATAAGCAATCGGCGGATTATCGGTGACTCTTCATTCATAGCAACATAATTCCGTGAATGAACCGACTTTCACCTACTCACAGTAAGCCTACTAATTCCCCTAACAAAATGCAATACCTTTCGTTCTCTGTTCGTAGCCCAAGTCGCTCGCACTAATGAACGTTAAAACAGAAATAAGCCTGCGATTTCAGTGCATGTACTTGGCCATTTCGCGCCATCCTACCATGCTTTACCTACACATAAACAGATTGTGTAGGCTTACACGTGTAAATTTGTTTTGAGTATTTCATATAGCAGTACGTAATGCATGCATGCATGTACTATATAGTAGGGCTGCGACGGTTAAACGGTTAACCGGTTAACCGACCGATCGATCGGTTAAACGACCGCCAAATGTTGTTTCGTTTAACCGTTTTTGCATCCTAATAAATCTGTGGCCGCAGTTCACCATTATACCTAAACTCGTTTATGCAGTAAACCGCAGAAGTTGCTTGCCAAAAACCATGTAACAATGGGTAAACTTTGGATGAAAAATTACAAAAGGTTTAAAAAAGACCTGTATAATGTCAGTTGCACAGTCTGCATTGCGTTGCTTTGACTGGTATATCGATCCGTTCGCCCCATGATCTGGGAGTGGTTTGCCGAAATAAAGTGACAATAAACTCTTTCACGAAACTTTTGAAAAGGATTAAAATTATCAAGGGTGCAGGGATTAAACTATGCAGTACACCCTACAACAATCCACCATACCTTTTAAAAGTGTGGAGCACCGTAAACTTGATAAATATGACTAAAAAGTTACCTCTAGACGGCAGAAAAATATATGCTTAATATCGCTCAAGATAAATGCACTTCGGGAATTTTCCCGGGCTTAACTTCCAAGGTTACGTGTTTACAGTTCATCAGTCTCAAAACATATGCAGTCTGCACAAAATAGTGACCAAGCTATGTAGTCCTGGGCTTAATTATGCAACCTTGGCTTGCAAGCCTTGTAGGCGCAACTAAAATATTTGTAACTACGTTAGCCTCCCCATTTAAGCTAACTATAATAATTTTAACAAAAACCGATTAAACATTTTTTATAATTTTTTGAACGCTACTATAATTCCTGGAAAATTTTCAACCCCCCAAATTCGCAAAGATGAGTGAAATTCTTTCGGCCATTTCATTTATTAACCCCAAATTATAAAATATGGAGCATTCCAATGGTGAACTTCATGAATAATCATATTTTTTTCGAACATAATTAGCACAGTTCGTTGGACTTGCTGAACGAACCGGCGCACTGCACTTACGTGCATTGTACAGTACAGTATAGTATTTGTAATTAGCAGAGCTGATTGAGCTTGCTGAACGAACCGGGCCGGCCGGCCAGCCATGTGCTTCGCTACTTCGCACGTTGCATGAACGATCGTTCATGACATACCGTACGTACATTGTACTATACAGTATTGCGTACGAGACAACTATGCCCGAGTCCCGTTATAACATAAAGTATGAGGGTAGCTGCCGTTATCGAAAAGTTTTGCCGTTCATAATTACGAAGAAACTGGTATTTTCTGTAGGTATTTGGTAAAAAGGTATGCGATGTATGACAAGTTAAAATTCAACGTTACAATTTTTTACGGAGCATGCGGTAATACATATGGGTAAAAATTTTCACACCTTTACGACATAACGGTGCTGGAATTCTTTGCAGACACACGTATATTACGTATGAATTGCAGCAAGGTCACAAGGCACAGTATAGTACACTGTATGTGGTACGTTTGTACTCGACACTGCTCTGGGCGTGTGTGATACTGTATCACTGTAGCCGGAGAAGTGTGTCTTGAACTGCGATAATACCAGTGATATCTATAGGCTTCTCATCTTACGGTGCTATGTTAGACCGCAAAAATCTCGAAAACGGTAATCAGTGGCATAACCAAAAGTATGCATGTTTGTGAAAAGTTTGAATAAATGCGTGATTCGCCCATGCGTACAGACTGCTTGCCAAAACATCGCAACTAATGCAAACGTTTTAACTTGCACGCTACTTCGACGATCATCACTACCGGCGCCATTTTAAGTGTATAAACTTTGGTATTTAAACGATGGCGCTCTTCCGAAATGTTTATTTTGTTTATATACCTTGACTTGTTTTTATTTTCGATTAACCGTTAACCGTTCGGTTAATAAAAACGGTTAAACGGATACTGAATTAACCGGAAATGCACAGCCCTACTATATAGCCATACGTAAATATTTGTTCCATGCTAGCTAGAGAGCTTGCTGTGTGCAAAGTTATGCAGCTAGGAGTTTTGGGTATCGGGGTGATGTTGCAGACATCGTTTATTACGAAAGCCATAAAAGCACATGGCACTCTTAATTTCACACAAATGAACATGCATGTCTTACATAAAAAGCATCCGCCGTAACTACTGCAAACTATGATGTAGCAACTGGAAATTTAGTCGTACAAGCAGCGATCGAAAAACACCGTTATTTCCCGGACCACGCCCCATGTTCTTGCTATGTGCGTCAACGTCATTACAGAACAGGTGCATAGCGTAATGTATGGGTGTTTGCATACAATTACGGACCTACACATGCACTGGCTTCACTGTGCTTTCATGGTGCATTTCACTTGAACTTCTCTGTACAGAACACGTACATGTCTAAGGTATCCGTGTTTGTGTACATTTCGGCCCTATATCAAACATACAATTAGGCCTAATGACTGCGAATTCCACACTTCGTTTCGTTCATTGATAAATTTCGGTGAATTGAAACTAAAAGTGGGTGGACATGATCGCTAGACTCTACGTACAGATTTTAAAAGCATGTGCATATTGCGAATATCACAGTGCCTGTCAATAGAGCCAGTTTACGCTGTTGATACGGAATGTAGGAGATTAAACTGAAATTGACAGCCCTAGTTCATCACAAGGGCTATTGTCGGTCGTAATTAAATGATTAATCCTGTTTATCTGTTCATTTCTTTGTTGTAAGAAATCACTATCACTATACGTCCCCGATGTACGTAAATGAAATTTTCGACGCACGGAACATCGGCAAACATCGGCAAGTGCAATTTGCTATATTTCTCCGATCCGATGTTTTACCGATAGTCCTAACATCGGCCCGATCCGATATCCGATCCGATTATCGGTTGACCCCTAGTCTTACCCTATATGTACGTAATGTTTCGAACTCCTGTGGATACGGGTAGGCCTAGGCCTAGCTCCTAATTCGACAAATCCTATGCAGTATGTAATATGCATTGTGATTGGCTAATAGTTAAGTCAACCGTTCGAACCTTTTAAATTGCAAAGAGTTGAAGTTGAATTAGGCCTAGTAAAACTTGATCTATTGGACCATCATGCAGAAGATACACATGCATTTTCATTTTTACCACTTCTGTACGGTATGATGGTATTCCGAAAGATAACACAGAAAGATAGCACACTAAAGGTGTGCTTAACAATTAGCAAATGATAACAAACGTTACATAGGATTTGTTGAATGAGGCGCTACCCGTATCTATCCGCAAAGTGACTGTACGATCTTTTGCTTCTCTTTACTTTGCACTGCGTGTTTTCGCTTTCGAGACTGCATAGACAGCTACGCAGGCTACAATCGTTCGTCATCTGCTCTGTGAATTTGGCCTGCCCTGTGGCCCCCGACGTATCATTTTTTTACGAGTAATTCTGACTAGAAGTGATTTTATGGCCCAAGTTGTGTCCGAAGAGATGTTAGATGTTCTTACCCATCGAACGACGTGATTGAAAGAAATCAGTGAGTTTCGCAGAGAACGTAATAATGTAAAAATAGGCCAAGCTTTGAGTCTCGTCCTGAAAGGTGACATACCTTGTTATATAGTGTATATAATGCTCCGAACACCTGTGTGCCCCCCACCGTATAAGTCATAACAGGTTAGGCCTAAAGGGGCAAAGGAGGCTAAGGCCCATAAGATGTCCTGAAGACCATAACCCCTTAACTAAAAACAACCAACCAGCACTAAACGAGCCTAGTATAATGAGATTCTACCACAGTCATGGAAGAACTTGTCAATGTTAACCAAGTTGAAAGCCTAGCCTAGGCCTAGTAGTAGGCCTAGGCCTAAGTTAGAAAATATAAGGAAAATGCCAACTCCACGCCGAAGATCTTCAGATCGGAGTGCTTGGAATGCACCCTGGATTGTAGGGGATATGGCTTCCCCCAAACCACAGGCAAACACCAGTGTCCCTACATGTGCCCCCAAACACATTTAGGAATAGCCCAAGAGTTTTTAGTATGGGCCTAGGCTAGTTAATAACTGCTAGACTGGAAAGTTTGCAATTTGCGTGGGCAAGTAACTTGTATTTCACATCCAATGTGTGGCCATGAGCCAGATTCACAGACCTCTGCACGGTCAAATGTTGGTCAGTTCTTGGCGCTATACAGGCACTGTCAGGCAGTGTGTTTTACATTAGTTTTGTGTTAGCTTTCAGGTAGGTGTGCTTTTTGCCACGTAGCACTGCAGCAGCACCCAGTTTGCATTGCATGTGTGGCCAGATCTATGACCAACATTTTTTTGTGCAGCCAGGTGCCAAACCGTGCACTGGCTGCGTGGGCCAGACCTTGCACACACAAGGCAAACTTTCCAGTCTGGAGTAACTGCACTTTGATTGACATGTGTTTAAACAATACAGTTTCACTCGGATCATGGCCACCATCCATCCGGATGGGTATCCCATTGTGACCATAGGGGAAAATTGCAAAGTTTAATTTCAGGTTTTTATGGTAAATGAAGTATCGTTCTCAAAATAACTGTTCTGAGACAAGTTTTAAAAATTTAGTTATTTAATACAACTAAAAGCTAGTGTTGAGCCGATTATCGGTTGGTGTTATCTTTATCGGCCGATAATGACGTTATCTGTTGGATATCAGTATCGGCAAAATCAGCAGTTGCCGCCGATAATGGCAACCGATATTCTAAAGTCCCCTTGTATTGCTGTCAATTTTATGAAAGTCTCAGTGTACAAAATTTTAACCTGTAATGATCCATTTTTTCCCTATTTTTCTTCAGTGAAACCCTTGGCTAGGCCTTTGCCTAAACATTAACAAATGTTTGAAGTTTGAAAGATTCCCGAAGAATTCATCATTACTTTTGCCTCTAATACTTCCAAAATCAAATCTTTCTACATACATTTCTGTATAACTTTCCCACAGTCTGCTTGGGTGTTCAGTATATTGCACAAAATAACAAATCAGGTACAGCACGTACTGTGTGGGCTCTTATCTCAATACACACATTCTACAGAGCAATATATGGCATCATATGTAAGCATCATGGCTTCCCGAATTGCCACACAATGTGCGATGCTTGTGTTAACTAATTATATATGCAAGAATTTTTACTGCAAAGGCATGCCCAGACTTGAGGTACTGTATAGCGCAGGGCCTTGGCGCACGTAACACACACAGCACAAGGCCAATGACATTTTGAATGCACTGTTGCATAGGCCCCCCCAGTTGAATTTTTACAATAAGAATCACGTACGTAAGTATATGGCTAGATTAAACAGTACAGTGTGATGTCGTATTTCGTGCTGCTTTGGGAATTACGGAATTTTACGCAATGATCAAACAGCATTTGTTCCATTTTTGAGGGATTTGTCTGTAAGTTGTAGTGGTGTTCTACTGTTTTGGCAGGATTTTAACAATGTGTTAAGCTTAGCTATGGGGTAGTTGAAGTGAAGTAGAAACTCAGCAGGTATTTGGTTTTTAAGTGCGAGGTATCGTTTGTACATTCTGTTAGCAATGTAAGCATGTGGCGTCACAGGCCTACCGTAGCAAACGTAGCTTGACTTAGTGGTTTACTTTGTTATCCGTATTGGTATCGGGCCGATATCATATTTGATTTATCGGTTATCAGCAAGTTCTGATATCACCGTTATCGGCTCAACACCACTAAAAGCATTTTGAGAATGGCACTCTTCATAACTGTAAATTTGTTTAAATAGCCAAAAGTCTTAACACTTCATTATTTCCAGAATTGGACTGTACTAGGCTGCAGACAGATTGTGGCCATAATCCGTTTCACACAGTCAGTTTTGTTCCCGATTGAGCTCACACACACACTGAGCTTGAGAATATTGCCTCGAGCAATTTAAAGTCAGTGCAGGCTACTTGGCTCTGTCTTAGAGGTGTACTAGATAGGAGGTTTGGTTTAAGTTGGAGAAGGGGCTAGAAGCTACAGTAAGTTAAAGTCCCAGTACAACTTTGTATACAAATTTGGATAAGAGAAATGAGTGGTGGTTAAGGTTACTTAAACCCAAACACAACCAGAGAAATGGTTTGTTGGAGAAAAAAGACATTTACGAAAGTGAAAGATTGTTTTAAACAAATTGTTGTTGTAAATGTAAGGGCTGTTTCAATATGCACAAGGTTCATCACGGTGGGAAGGTCTAGATCATTATGAATATTCATTACTCAGCTGCTTCGAGCTTCGAGATCACATCATGTCGACGACTGTGCAGCACGATGCAGCTAGTGTACATACTGCATACGCACTCGCTTACCGTATTTCATTGTGCACTAATCAACAGCGAATGCTAGGCTACGATGTGCTTGATGCACGAAGAATGTATCTATAGGGCCGTAACACACAAGCAGTCAACTTGCGTGACATTGGTGGTGGTGGCCGGACACAAGCGTTCGAAACATAACGTACATACACTATAATAAGACAAGGTAAGTCATTTTTCACAATATGTACTGAGAAGAAGTAGGCCCAGTCGCACTTCACTGCCAGTGCTTCCACATTCTAAATTCATTTTCCTGAAATGGCCGATTTCAGGTAATTTTAGATTCCATTTCAGGAAAAATGAATTTAGAGTGTGGCAGCACTGGGTGGCAGTGCAGCCACGGCACTGGGCTTACTTCTTCTCAGATCGAAACGTCTTACCTCGTCGTATTATACATATAGTGTGTGTAGTATATGTACGTAATGTTTCGAATGCCTGTGGCTGTGCCAGGCAACATTATCTTGCTTAGGGTTTCAGGTGAGGTTTTCCTCCTTTTTGGTTTCGATGATAAGAGAAACCAATGCATTCGTGATGGCGTATGTGTGTATGTATGTGCGTGTGTGTGTATGTGTGTGTGTATGTGTGTGTGTGTGTGTATGTGTGTTTGTGACACTTTGCTCGTTAACACGATATCTCAAGAAGGGAAACTCTGACATTTTTCAAACTTGGTACATAGATGCCCCATATTGAGAGGAAGAACCCTATTGTTTTTGGTGGGGGTCAAAGGTCATCTGGGGTCACCAGGGGTCAAACTCCGAAAACCTTGTTAACACGATATCTCGAGATAGGAAGCTTGGATAAGTTTCATACTTAGTCTGTAGATGCGTTATGGTAAGAGGAAGAACCCTATTGTTTTTGATGGAGGTCAAAGGTCATCTGGGGTCACCGGGGGTCGAATGCTGAAAACCTTGTTAACACGTTATCTCAAGTTAGGAAGCTTGGATAAATTTCATACTTAGTATGTAGATGCGTTATGGTAAGAGGAAGAACCCTGTATTTGTGGTGGAGGTCAAAGGTCATCTGGGGTCACTGGAGGTCAAACTCTGAAAACCTTGTTAACACCATATCTCAAGGTAGGAAGCTTGGATAAATTTCATACTTAGTATGTAGATGCGTTATGGTAAGAGGAAGAGCCTTATTGTTTTGGGTGGAGGTCAAAGGTCATCTGGGGTCACCAGGGGTTGAATGCTGAAAACCTTGTTAACACGATATCTCAAGTTAGGAAGCTTGGATAAATTTCTTACTTAGTATGTAGATGTGTTATGGTAAGAGGAAGAACCCAATCATTTTTGGTGGCGGTCAAAGGTCACCTGGGGTCACCAGAGGTCAAACTCTGAAAACCATGTTGACACGATATCTCAAGATAGGAAGCTTGGATAGATTTCATACTTAGTATGTGGATGTGTTATGGTGGGAAGATGAATGCTATCATGTTTGGTGGAGGTCAAAGGTCATGTAGGGTCACGGGGTCAAACACTGAAAATGTTTTTAACATGATATCTCAAGATAGGAAGCTTGAATAAATTTCATACCTAGTATGTACATGCATTATGGTAAGAGGAAGAACCCTAGCTATTGTTTTTGATGGAGGTCAAAGGTCATCTGGGGTCAAAAAGCAAAATTTTAAGAATTCCCAAGATCGTCTCATGAGTTCACCAAAAGGCAAAAAGCAAATTTTCCCAAGAATTCCCAAGATCATCATCTTGAGTCATCAGATGTCAAAATGCAAAATTTCCCAGGAATTCCCAAGATCAAATATGAACCTAAAACTATTTTTCCAGCATGTTAAGATAGCACTTGACCAGTGACTGAAAGACATGGGACAGCATGGCATTATTTGGAATAGAACATATATCATCGAAACCTCAATGCATTTTTGCATTCTGGTTCATGTTAGTTGTGCTGCAATTTTGTTGGCGTGGGTAATTCTAACAATTCAGTTCTAAGCCTACACTAACCTGAGTATAGTCCTAGGCTGTTTGTGTAGTCCATCCGGTTCGAATATACAAGCAAATACTCTGCACTGTTTACGTGCGTACATTTCACTACAGTTGAGCATGTAGACAAGGCACCTATCATTATCTATTCATGAATATTCATAAACAAACAGACTTTCATTGGTTCATACTCCTGACTGATAAGCTCATTACGAGGAGAGAACTCGAATTTCAGTTGGCAAGCCGAATTCAACATCTGCATTTCGGACAAAGATTACTCCCAAAAGAAGCTAAGACTGTTCCTCTAGGTATGTTAGAGCCTCTTAAACTGTTACCAACTTCATATATCTGGCTCTCATGCTATGACGATTTTTGGCGGTTTAAGTATTTCTTTATACAAAAGTCGTACTGGGACTTTAAAAGGGAGAATTGTTATTGTCTGGGATGAGATTAAAGAGCCGTTAGCAGCTCACACACACACTGTGTTTGACAATATATTGCCTTGAGCAATTAAAACTCGGTGCAGGCTACTGTAGCTCTGTCTTAGAAGTGTACCAGAAGTTTGGTTTAAATTGGAGTAGCCCACTGGGTTGAGATTAGACAGCCTTTAAAGATCTATGTGGTCATTTGCCAAGAGCTCACTATACACAAGTCCCTGCAACAACCTAAATGATGGGTGATCGGCCATTTGTATGGTGGATCTGTATAAGCAGTAGTGATATTACCAAAATGAAATATAGATGTATTGGTGACAAAATATCTATAATATTGTTATTGTATGTAATTTTGTTATCCTCTGCATACTAAGCTGCAGTGAAAGTTGGCAACTTGCTATTGACACACAGCACAATCATTTGTGTACATGGTGCATTGAACTGTTTAATTCCAGTGATTTCTTCCTAAACCACTAGTATATTACGTGCTTGTAGTATATGTTGCAGTTGACATGACTGTTCCTGTCACCAGTCCGCCTGTCACAATGATCGAGAGGTGAGCCTACTGTACAGTACGTAATGCAAGGCCTGGTGTGGAACACTCATACCTCTTTAAGTGATGGGTCAGTGTTGATGAATATCAATATTTGTTTACAATATCAATATTTTAGTACTATCATTGTTCTAACTGTGTGTTATTGATGTTTAATATAATATCCTGTTTTCTATGTACTGTATATTATTCCTAAGTGGATAATGACAGTATTTCTTTAAGTGTATTATACATATGATACAGTAAATTTTTACGTATTATCTATACATCCCTTCCTGCTTATTTCTGTATCTGTTTGTTGATGTACAATCACCAAAATGGTTTTGGCATACATAAGGGTCAGGAGCAGGTTGCAATTATATTTTAAAATGGGCTGTTAAGGAAAGGACCTTAATGTCCAAACAGTCTATAACCTGGCCTTAAAAAGTTGTTGGAGAAAGCTCTTGATGTTGCTAGGCAAGGGATAAAACAATGGGTTTCCTTGTACGGTAGATGGTGGTTACCAAAGTAATCTTGTTTTAAGATCATGCAGACTTTCCCATCTCAGATCAGGAAGAATTTTAGTAATGTTCTAATCCTTGCTGTAATCCACAACAGTTAACCTGGCAGCTCTATTTTGTATTTTTCCTAAAAAAATGTCCCTGTCCAGTTTATGCTTTGGGTCCAAATGGCTGAACAATACTCAAGTTTTGGTCTAATGAATGACTTGTAGGCTATAGACTTGGTGCTCTTGCTGCAGTAGTAAATGTTTCTTTTCACCAGACCTACATGTAACATCTTATTTGCCGTGGTGGTTACTAGAATGATGTGAGTAGTATGTGACTGTATGCCTTACACATTTTATTTCTCTTTGCATTAATTTGAAAGAACGTTTCCCAATTTCTTATATGGTTATCTAGGCAAGGACTTACTCTCTTGATTACCATATAACAAACTGTTGTTGCAGTTACAAAGTGGAAACTGTGGTACAAAAAACATCATGGTAACGGAGGGATGCAAAATTAACACGTGTTTTCAATCTTTTTTTGACATAAGTCAAATCTGCAGTTCTCTAATTACAACATTTATTAAACTTATGTATATGTTGGCTAGTAGATTGATTCATACATTCCATGAGAATACTAGGTCAACCTGTATCATATTACGAAATAAGACTTGTTTTTTCATGGTAACGGAGGGACATTTCCAATGGTAATGGAGGGACACGTAATGTTCACTACTGTACCATATGTGTGATGTATAAAACCTGTTGTGGCAACTGAAGTAAGTAATATCAATATATTTATTCATACAGGACCTGGCAACTAATATTTGCACATCATTTCCACTGTTTTTAAAGGGAACAGTGACAAAAAGAAAGAAAATGACGAGCATTAAAACAAGATGTCTGATGCAGAACACTGTACTTATTTTAGTACAGTGAAAATAACACTAGATGCATGAGATTGCACATGCAGGTCTGTCAAGAATAATAAGTTGCATACTCTTCAGTTCACATTGTAACAAAATACTTGTTAGAAGCCTTCAGTACAGTGGTAGCAACAAAGTTCTACTGTTTTGAATGACAGCTCACACTTGCACGTACAGCACAGTAACTTTGTATTCAAGATGTTCATGACAAAGCCAGCCACAAGAGCCACTGAAGTTTTCAATGCATGACTTCCATCTGCACATTTCACTATTGAGCAGGGTACAGCAGTCAGACATTCATTGATACTGGACTTTTAAAACAGAAATAGTCTTTTTTTTTCTCCCTTATACAGTAAGGCCGACTGCAGTGGTCAAGTGGTTAGAGCATCCGACTTGCAGCCGGAAGGTCTAGGGTTCAAATCCTGGCCGGGTCATACCAAAGACTTTAAAAATGGAACCTACTGCCTTTGTGCTTGGTGCTCAGCATAAACAATGGAGTAGGGAAAACAAGCCAGTGAGCCACAACTGGAAAAAAGGCCGTGGTCGTCTCGACTTGAACCAATTGGTTGGAAACTGGCACGTTAAACCTCATCTAACCTAACCTAACCCTTATACAGTAGGCATAACATGTACTCACATGATTAATATAAAGATGTATAGTACATAATGATAATAAAATGGAACTGTTGACAGTAGTTTTGAAGGAAGTTAGACAATGATCAAGAAATACAACTGAAGAAGAAATTGTAAAATATAGGCCTATAATACTGTTTCTTTTTTAAGAATCTGCTGAAAACATGTCACAGTGTTACTTTTTTGTGAAGCATACTGTGGGAGAAAAGTTGATGTACTTTATATATTCAGTAAGTTGAACAAACTTCAACCTTACACATACCAATGAACCTTGTAAATTAACTTGTCTCCAAACATTGACATTGTTTTATAACCCTGGTCAGCAAGCTGCTGCTGAATAAGAAAAGGAAGGGGAAAAAGTCCAACAGCAAATCCTTACTGCCGAAGTATCATTCACACACACTGTGAACTGGTATGATTTTTGTGGGAAATGCAAATGACACAGTAGTCCAAAGCACAATCAACTTTCCAGTATTTAGTGTAGCATCACTGGTAGCATTTTGATTGGCCTAAAAACTTGTTAAAGGCATTTTGTCATGTATAAGTGTTCACACAGTGTGAACAGATGTAATAATGTACTGTAACACAGGAGGTTCTAAGCAGTCCGTTTTTGGCACAAATATGTTTAATGGTATAATAGGTGAAAAAAGGGTCTTTGATGTTTGGGACTGGTTTGAAATAATTCTTGAAGATAGTCTGTGCAGCAAATTTGGTGGAAGCAGTTTTAAGTGTCAGGTTGTTTTCCACACAACCACTGTAATACTTGATTTGACAATTTTGGCTTGCCCAGTGCTTGTTTTGGCACTCCCTGACCACCATATGATTGCTACTAACCTGTAGTCACTTTTACAGCATTGACCTGTTACCATCTGCTGATATCTGATGCATGGATGAAAACTCCTACTTTGGCTACAGGATGGCTTACCACCAAGTGCACATTTCCAAGAAAACTGGCACCATATACTGTACAAAACCAGCAATCTGTGCACACTAAATGAGCATTTAACACTTGTCCCTCTGTTACCGGTAACAGAGGGACACCTGTTTGACTGTTGTGTTCTCTAGCTTAAAAGGAGCCAAAGGACATGATTTGACATTGGGTAATAACTATGTCCCTAGAACCTGTTTTATACAAATTTACAATTTTTTCTTTTATTGAGTTACCAAGAAATAGGAAAAATATGGAGTTTTTGGTAACAGAGGGACAGGTAACGGAGGGACAAATTAGGCAATTAGTAATTACTGCAAGTTAAACACAATGAGGAGGAAATGTGGCCATAGTGTGCTTGGTATTAACTGTGACTACCAGTGTGAAAAGGTTTTGTCTCTAAATCACTTTCATATGAGGAGAGATGTGGTTTTGAAAATATCCCTATAATTTTGTGACATTTGCGGTGAAAATGCCAAAAATCGGCAGTACGTTTAATTGTGCATATCTTTTGAATGAACTGGTACATTTTTGTTCTGTAAACAGCGTATTAAAATTCAACTTATTAGCTATCCAACCATACCTCATATGACTATGTTCTATGTACTTTACATTTTGACCCAAATGTTACATTCCCCTTGACCCTGCCCCAGAGATTAGGGTTACCAGACGTCTGGGTTTACCCGGATATGTCATCTTTTTGAAGGCTTACCTAGGCACCCAGGTGGAAGCATCCAGGCCAATTTTTCAAATTTGTCTTAAAGTCCGGACTATGTAACTTGTGTCATAAAAGTTGTCAAATATGACTAAATTTTACAAAATATTTGGTTAAAGCATCAATTTCTGATCACTGAACATGACCATGGAATCCTTTCCTTATTTAGTCACTTCTTAATACAGATGAAGCAAATAGTATGGTCTGTAAAGCTAGGTTCAAGGGCTCAATCAAATACTTGTGAACATGAGTGTTGGCACAGTTGCCAAATGTACAGTAATTAGCATTTTCAGCAGTGTAATAGGCGTGTATGTACAAAAGGCAAACATATTGTTGTGCAAAATATTTGTGCTAGCAGTGGCACCCACACAGGGGCCTTGGGGTAATCTCTTAGAATGTGTCATTTTTGATAAATAGAGACCATGTTTTGGGGGCTTCTTGTTATGCACACTATCAAATACTGTCTCAAACGTATAAGGGTTTAGTAATCTGGGGGAATGTTTGTGAGGGAACTTATGGATGAGCACAGCATTGGGAGATGAAGTAAAGCAGGGAAATATTTTTCTATACTTCCTCCTGTGCTTTTGGGATTTGGCACAGTTCCCACTCCATACTGTATCTCATGACCTTTTTAAAGGCAATAATACACAGAATTATTCTGGGATATAATTTTTTTAAAAGTTAGCCATACATCTCCAACCACTGCAGGGTTTCCCCTGGCATTCTTTTTGTGAGGCGGCAACCTCACAGTTTTTGGCCACCACCTCACAGAAATTTGACCTGTACTGTACTAGCTATAGGAGTATTATAAGTTCTCTCGTACTGTTTTGGCTTAAGCTGGCACCATAGTAACCCCATGGACTAATACCACCTCACACTCTTTGAAACCCAGGGTAAACCCTTCACTGTACAGGTCACAATGCATCAAGAGGCAGAGAATAATAAAGCATCTAATATCATGAGTGGTCACCTATACAATTTAACTTTTGACAGTGGCATAGTGTTACATATTGGAAGTATGCATTTGTTTTAGTACATTTTTTGAAAACTTTTTAAGGCTGGCTTTGCATGTATATTCTTTATCAGTGGATGATGAATGTTAGTATATTTACACAGGAAAAGCATTCTGTGAAAGGTGTTTGTAAGTCCCCAACCTTTTGGTTATTACTGCTCCAATCTCACTCATTCCCTATTAGGCCTACATGCTGATCGTCTAAATTGTAATTGCTCATGTTAGCATATATCCTTATTTTAAAATTACCACAGAGCTTCCAGGTCTTCCAGGGCTACACACCCATTAGGGTAAACTCCTGTAGAGCCCAGCGCAGGGTCACTTGATCCCATGCCTTCCAGAGAGTGCTCCTCTTGGAGCAGAAAAGTATTACAGTTCATATGAAAGAGAACCATAGCAGTCATGATGGCATGTGTATGTATGTGTGTGATTATGTCACTTAGCTTGTTAACACGATATCTCAAGAAAGGAAATCAAATTAGTATCTTACTTGGTATGGTGTGCACCATGTAGAGAAGAAGCCTAATGTTTTTGGTAGAGGTTTAAGGTCATACAGTATGATGTCTTCACAGGTCAAATACTGAAAACCTTGTACAGTAATTACAATATCTCAATAAATCAAAGTTAAACAGGTCACACACTTTGTGGATGCACCCTATTAAATATAAGTACCTTACAGGTTTTGGTAGAGTCATGTGGGGTCATCAGAGGTCAAACACTGTAAACCTTGTTACCACAATATCTTAATAAGAGAAATTCAGATTGCTGTCATATTTCAGGGCTCCCAACATTCCTATATTTCCTACATATTCCTATATTTCCATTTAAAATCCAGAAAATAGCCACAATTTCCATCAGAATCCATTAAATATTGACCATTTACAAGGAAATTTCTATTTCACACTTGTATCATGAACAGGGGCGTAGATTTCTTCTCAACTTTGGGGGGGGGGGATGGGGTGGATTATCGCAAATCTAGAAAATGTGCACGGCGAGCGCGAAGCGCGAAGCCCATCACGGGTGGGGTCCAGGGGCAAAGCCCCAGTGGGGGTCCAGGAGGCGAAGCCCCCGGAAGCTCCTGGTTTTAATGTCTCAGAAGTGCCAGGAAGACTGTTTTAAGAGGTAAATTTCAGAGGTAATGTTCTTGGGTATTGGTATATTTATACATTTAGGAAATGCTATTTTGAGTGCAAAACTCATTGATAAGCTGCACTGGATTGAAATTGTACAAGAGCAACAATGTCCTGCTAAGCTTAAAATGGCAGGGATCAACTCATAGGGTCATCTCAGACAACTGGATGTTGAATTCAGAGATCATTACAAGACCTGCAAGTTTGCTTGAGATCAGTGGCACCGCCAGGTTTTTTGTTATTGGGGGCACAATAGATGATGACGTAATAATACCTTAGTTCCCCCAAGTCTACGTAAATTGCACCTTTCTTTATGATGCGTCCCGGCATTTGTATACAGAGGTTTTGATCTTTCGTTTGTCACTACATAAAGATGCCATCCTGGGAAAGGGGTCCCCCTCCCCTTTAAAAATTTTTTGTTAATTTAAGGTCTTTTAGACGCAAAAAATGGTGCTATCTTTGGGATGTTTTTGGAACTGATCATATATGGCTGGAAAATGTCCATAATTTAGTGAATGCTAATTTTTGGTAAGGTCAAAGAGGAGAATATATTGTCTATTAAGAGAAAGATACATTGTCAACAAACCCTCTGATGCCTCCTCCCTTTTTACTGCTTTCTATTTCGGGAAAGTTTTTACACAAAATACGCGCGTGAAGTCCACAGAAACATTCTTGGACTATTAAGAAATGTTTCCTTTCCTTCACTGTGCATTATGAAAGGGCATCTAAGGCTAGCAGGTACCTGTATAGGACCTTCTGCAAGCTCTGCATTAATCATATTAAATGGGGGCAATGACATAATGCGTACTACCTGACATCCACATGATAATGTAGAGTATGACGCCGAGCACTTTACAACTATCGTATTTTTACTAATTTTGAACAAAAATCAGGAAGAACAGCTTCCAGCAATGGGGAATGACAGGGAGGGAGAGTAAAGGTGCAGGGAGGTGATATTTGGCCTCCCTGATAGGTGTAGCAAAAGGGGTGAATGACTACTAAGCGTGTTTCAGAATGCTGTTTTCGTCGTAAATGTATTAACAATCACCATGTATACCGATAATGACTGCGCGCGAAGCGCTCTGTAAAAATACTTGAAAAATGTAAAACGACAGATACGTACTTTCAACCTTCTGCATCATGCTACATATTAGATTGAAAGATCCCATATTGATGCGAGGTCCCCACAGATGTCTAGAGATTTATCTCTGTTCTTCGGAAAATGTTGTGATCAGAAGTAATTACCATAATAATGGTCATGGCATGGAGTGAAAAGCGTGATGAATGTGCAAAAAGCGCGCTGAAATTTTTCAGTAAATAAGATTTCGATGACAAAACCTGCATTCAGGCTCTGCATCGAGACACTTTCAATTGCCCAACAAACCTAGAGGCTACATGCCACTGCCATAAGGCAGTCTTTTACCTGTTATTTCGTAAACTTTCAACTTTTTGCTGCTGTGCATCTCCGAAAGTTGCTATCGGAAGATATTGATAATAAGACTAACACTGACGTAAGGTTTGAACCGTGCGGAGCGCACGAAAAGTTTGATAGTTTACGAAGGAATTGCTTAAATTTTGATAGTTTGAGAAACATTTGTGACAGAAAATGAAGCAGAGATTCAAAAATTTCTTACCAAAATGAAAAATAAAATGTACTTTTCAGCATGCACGTATCTGTAGACTGTAACATTGGGGGGATGATTACATGGGCCATCCCCCCTAGTCAAATGATGGGGGGGATATATCCCCCCATCCCCCCCGGGATCTACGCCTTTGATCATGAATAAAGATTCATGAGCAAAATATGCAAATTTGTGATGCGAAAGATGAACATACCAAATATGGCTAGCCTGTGTTCCTTCAATCCTTTATTTCAAGGACACTTGCAACATTGTTACACCCTGAGGGATTTATTAAATGGAAGTTAAAATTGTTTCCTTGAAAATTATTGATCACTTACCAAAACTGTAAACTATTCGATCTGTAGTTAAGAGATGATTTACACCCCTGTATATTGGGTTGACAAAAGAAATCTTAACACTGTGCAACACTCCACATCTTTATATTTGCATCTATGTAATGAACTCCATAAACCATCAGACTTCAAAGATCTATGTACAGTATATCTTGAGAAAAGTAAAAGGTATTGAAGTATAAATTCCAGTGGATCTTTCATTGGGAGATTTTATTCTTTAACTGCCAAGTGAAAACAGCTCTTTTTGGTGGCATGTCACCATAACTTTAAATAGTGATGCTGAACATACACAGAATTGCCTTGTTACTGTAGCATGCACAGACATCTACCAGCTCAACGTCAACTGTCATTGTTTCTGATGTAGAACTTGCTAAAGTGCTTTTGTTCATGTATAGTTCTCCTTGGTGCATTCACAAAGAATGAACATTCCAAAGATATGTCAACTATCTTCCCCTTATCTAACTTCTTCACATCCACACTTCCCTCCTCCTCACAAGCTGTACAATTGTGATTTTATGCAGTGCTCGGTGTGCACCCAGTATTGTTTGAAGCTATTATTATTTTCCTGTTATTTGAAACTATTATTATTGCTTTCAGGGGCATTCCCTTCTGAACCATTAGCAGGGCATTGCTCAGTACCCCACCAGGGCCTAATAGGTGGGTCACTTGAGCCTGCTGTCCTAGCATTGTTGCACCATCACTGTCACCATATAGGGAGACCTTGTGCACATTAAGATTATGCTTTAGGTAGGGTAAAATTGTACTGTAGGTGGGAGAAAAAATGTTTGCACACTTTGCATATACTCTTACTCACAAAATGTTGTAGTATATACATGCATATACTCAAACTTTTCCAACTGGGTTTTATCTTTTTAGGGGACACTGAAATACTGCCAAGAGTGGCCAAGAATCAGCAGACAAAGAATGATTTGTTGAAACTTTCAATGCTTGAAACCACCATCTCTAGCCATGTAGAAGGGAGGCTGCATTGTGAAAATTTTTGTGGTATGCTAAGTACTCATGGGCATCAACAACTGGTGGGGCAGACATCCCCCACCCTATATTGAAAGTGGTGGTACAGTATTTGGTTTGTTCCCAAATTTTGTACAGAGCCCTGTATGCATGGTACTGCAGGCATATAGGCATATATATGATTCTGTACAGCATACTGTACAATGGCTGGTGCATTGAAAGCAAACTGGAAAATGGTGCAAACAGTCATTTTCAGGAATAAACAGTGGATTTAAAAGACATGACAGACTTCTCTCCAAAACTTACAACAAGACAGAAGTATGCAGTACTTACGTGTACAAAATAGCAATAGTGTATGTCCATGTGTCAGAGGTCCATACTGTAGTAACTAAAATTTAAAAACAAATAAACAATAAAGAAACAAAACCGGGGTAGATCTGGTTTTAAATAGTAGAATAGTGACCTCACTTTGTAGTTAACTATAACTGTGTGTCATTATGTAGCAGGGAGTGGAAATGATAAGCAACCTCATTTGAAACTGTAATAGAAAATTTGAAAAATAATGATTATGTGAAGATAAAATAGTCTTACAAAAGCATGGGCTGAAAGTGGATTTCAATGTTGGGAAAATGCATCAGATCACTTCAAAGAGCAACTAGAATCCAAAATTTTCTTTAGCTCTTAAGCAGACCCTGACCCTATGCTGCTAGAGCTTTCAACTCCTTGCATTAGTCCTGGTCAGGGTCGTTTTTCTTACTTTGGAGAAGCTGTTGACACCCTTGTATGTGCTTACCAAAAGTGGCACTTCCCATATTAGTGGTACATATTAGCCACCCACCCAATGAAGGGTGGCCAAAGTGACTACAGTGGATAGAGGTACCACCAAGTAAAAGGAATCAAATACCATAGCGGTAATACCATAGAAGTACATTAAGCCAATTTTACGTGGTTTTACTAGGATCACCATTTTAAGTTCCCCTTAATCACCACCCTTTGCTGGTCCAACTGATCTCATATATTCCTGCATTTGGTGAAAAATTTCCTTTCTTTATTCCAATATTTTTTATGCTCATTGTTGGGAGTCCTGAATACTTAGTGCTTGGGTGTGCCATATTTAGAAAAGAAACCATATTCTTTTCAGGGGAGGTCAAAGGTCATTTGGGGTCACCAAAGGTCAAAAGGGTAAAACCTTGTAAACCCCATATCTCAAAGGTCAAAAGGGTAAAACCTTGCAAACTTCATATCTCAAGAAAGATAACCATGATGAAGTTCATAGCTGGCATGTAGATGTCCCATAGTAAGCTCTACAGTCCTATTGTATTTTGTGGAGGTCAAAGGTCATATGGGGTCAACTGAGGTCAAACAGTGAAAATGCTCATAAACATGATATTTCAAAGAGTAGCAATCTTGAGTATACTTCACTTTCACAGTGAAGTGGAATGTAATGTGCCTTGGCCATGTAAAATATACATAGCCCTGTTTGAGGGCTAGCTTAGGCATAAGCCAAGGCTGTGTGGTTTTTCAAGTGGCTTGGCAAGTGTATCTCTTACCTTGACTGCCATGCATTGTTGGCCTTCATTCATGTGTGCTTTATAAAGGACATACACCAAATTTTGTGCACTGCCAAAATTCCCACACCCCTAAAAACAGTTCCAGATTACCTTAACAATTCACTAGTCAAAGTAGTTGTCTGGGCAAGTGCAATGCACAATTTATTGTGACTGACTTCGCAAAGAGTAATTTATACCTTGTAAGTTGCTTCAGTCTTCCGTAAATTGTTATTAGCTCAACCCACCAAGTGGGTAGAGCTTATGTGGTACTGTGGGGTGGAAATGTCTGTGTCTCTCTTCAAAAACTTTCATCATCTGCAATTGCTGGTCGATTGTTGTGAAATTTGCAGTAAAGGTGCCATATTAGGATGGCAATACGTGTATCACGTAGCTACATGATTGGACAAAGAAAAGTGGTCATTTTTGGCCATTTTGTTCATTTTCATGTTCATTTTCCTGGTTCCTCATTCCTTTTGAAGTCTCACTCCTTGGATAATGCAGTTATATTTCATGGTACTGTACTAAGCTTAAATTAGCTTTATCTGGAGGGGCATGCTCACCAACTTAAATGAGCAGCCTGAAGGCAAAAGCCTGCATGAGGCAAGTGTCCAGTTACTTTGTTTTAACTGCTACTCTTAGGTATTGTTAGCTCAAACCAGCTCAAAGAGCTGTTTGAGCTATTGTGATCCACCACCATCCCTCTGTCTATCTATCTATCATGTCTGTCCACAATTGCCTTTAATGCTCCCAGGCCCAAATTAGTTGATGGATTTTAACGAAACTCGGACACATTAGTCCTTGGCAGGTGGGCTATTTGTGACCTCCAGGAAACGTAGGTCAAAGGTCATTTAGGGGTCATTACAGGCCATTATAGGAAAATTTTCAAAAGGTATCTCTTCTTACCCAGAACACGTAATGATCCTGCAAGTGAGTGAGAATGCTCATTGGGTAGCCTAGTTTTGTCGTCCTTCATGGATTTTGGATTTAATGTCGTTTGGGGTCAGGAGAGGTCAAAAGCTCCGTCTGGTACAATTTGTGCAAAATGTGTTGCTATTTCCATGCTGTGGAATGGATCTCGATGAAAGTTGGACACATTGATCATTGGACCATGGGCCAGCTATTGTATTCCAAATTTTGGGGTGAAAAGTGCATCCAGGGGTCATTTGTGGTCAATGTTTGAAAATATACCAAATGCCCCTTTGTCTACAAATAGCAATGAATGTTTTTGAAATTTGGTTACAGCAAACTTTTAGTGGTGGTATGCATGGGTGTTAAAGATGTAAGACCTAAATTCCTTTTGCGCTCTTTTGGGAGGGGGCTGATCTTTGAGAATACATCCGATGTTGCTCCTTTAAAAACAACAAATGACAGTGCTTCATGGCAGATGGCCCATTTAACTTCTGATGAAAGTATACATCGCTGGAGGGAATGATTCTGTTGGCATCATAATTCATCACCGTGCATGAGTTGTAATTGACAATACCAGGTTACCTGGACTCCTGGTAACTGTGTATTCTAAGTTCCTTGTGGCAGCAGAGAGCTTATACCAGATTGTTTACTAATTGTGACTTTATAATAATGTGTGTAATAACCAGAAGCTACTGGGCTTTTAGATGGTGCAATCTAGCAGTTGAAGGAAAGGATAAGGTCAGACAGTATTTAATCAAGACTTAAGAAGTTTATACAAAAGGGGTCTGTCCTCTGCTACTTATCAAGTAGGACTTTGGGATTTTATCCACTGCCTTAACATTCACACTTCTTACATTTTAAATATGAATCTTTGGACCTGTGGTAATGTATATGTGAGTACATCAATATTGCTTTATGTCAAAACTTCTGTTAATTAGTGTCTTGATTACTGTAGCTCACTGTGATATTGAATAACTTCTCTCTTCATAGATAATTGGTATGGTAATGCTTTGAACTTAAAATAGGTTAGTTCTGTTATTTTCACTGGGGACGAAGGGGGAATTTCCTTTCCTTGCTTTTTAGAATGGGGGAGGGGGTAAGGTCTCGATTTTTTATTTGCATTTTACTAATGTTGGGAAAGACATGCAATTGTTTTGATTATGTTTCCAGCAATCACACCATGCAGTGATGTACACAGGGTTTTGTGGGGGGGGGGGGGGGGGGGCGGAAAAAAGCCGACTGCAAAGTTTGCCCAGGTTTGAGCTTCTGCACCATTGGTGCTCTAGTTTGTATTTTTCAAAGTTGCCAATGTCCAGTGTATGGCAGAACAATTTTAGTATCTGTTACATAGCTGTCCTTGCTGTGTGAGGACATTGCATACAAAGGGGTCATTGTTTGTTCAGGAGTTGTTACATTTGGGCTCATCACTTGTTTTTCTGGTCTAGCTGGAGGGGTAGTCTATTAAGGAATGTTTAAGTGAAGAGATTTGATCACTTAAGGCTTAAGGCCCTTAAGGAATCAATGTTTGGAAAATTATATTTTTAAAGTACCAAAATCAGCACAACTTACAGCAGCAGCATTTAAAGGGATGTGCCAGTGACTACCTTTGACAACTTCTGAAAATGTAGAAAATTTTCCTGTTTAAGGAGGTAAAAACCATATCTCTGTTGCATGTAGCATTTGGAAGATACAAAACTGGTCACGTTTGTGTACTGTGACTCCAGTTTTTGAGCCCTACCCTTACTGGCAGCACTGTTAGGGTATGAACTGGCTGTATAGATTTATCTTGATGACTTCCACCTGCTAGGTGAAATGTTTGGTTAGTCCAACATAGATCAGGTACAGTATGTAGAGAATATGGACCATGATTGTGTTCAAAATTAATTAAAGACTGAACAGGTCATAACATTAGAAGGGTTGAGCGACTGCAGCGATGCTGCTCTAGTACTGTACAGGATTTCCCTGGTCGAGGTTGATTTGCAGTTATGAAGCTTTCTGCGTACATGTATTTCAAAATCCTGTTTTCCTATCCAGATTCACCATTCATGACGGGTTTGTAGTCATCACATTCATTGTGTATTGAATTGCATTATGTAGCCTGTTTATGTGTTGTGAGCTAGCATAGAACCACAACGATCGAGTAGACTTGAAACATGGAATCAGGATAAAATTTTTATTTTATTAAATGAAATTTACGTTTAATTTAGTCTTACATATGATCTAATCAGAATATCCATTGTTCAGAAATTTTTGCTATTCATTTTCAGGACAATTTCAGTGTTTTAATGTTTGGTGCATGAAATTCATCCATCCATGCTACTATTATAGGTCAAGCCCTAGGCATACAGTAGTTAGGGTCACCCTGCCTTAGGAAATGTGTTTTACACTCGGTCTTTTTACGTATCCCTTGAGGGATAAGTGAAAGACCAAATGTAAACACGTTCTCTCGCGGTAGGGTGACCCTGACTAGGCATACAGCAGCCTTGTAGCCAAGGTGTTTAACTTAGGGGTACAGTTCAAGTCCCCCATTTACAACTTCCTACAATGCTATCTCTCTCACTGTACCATATATAGATGTATACATGCATATATACATCTAGATAGCTGTGTACTGTGTGATATGATTGTGGGTTCAATAACTGTGTTGTTTGAGTTGCAATAAATATTGATTGAATGGTCTATTTTGCTGTGTTAATGCTAATGAATGCATCTTAACATGTTCAAGTGATTTGTAGCAGCATTATTATCTGTGACACATTTGTAGTTAATCTTGTTTATATCTTTCTTTCATCAGAGTTCCATCAAGCAAGTCCAGTAAATATGTTTCAACTACAAACCAGGCACTGTAGGTCATTGCAGAAACTCACAGTAGCATGCTGCTTTACAAGTGGGTGTACCAATCACACACAGCAATCAAGGTTCTCGTCCTATGTTCCACTTAGCTTTTACCAAGTACTAGGGCTTGAAAATAATGCAACCCAAGCACAAATTAAATCTGCTTACTACAAACTATCCAAGAAATACCATCCTGATAAAAATGATGGCTCCAAATCTTCACAAGATATGTTTGCTAAGATTAATGAAGCCTACAGTGTCCTTGGAAATAGCAAGCTACGGCGAAGATACGATCAGGGTATACTCACCCACAGAGATCAGATGGGACACCGCCCTCATCACAGTGAGCCAGTTGCAGAACATCCAAGAGCTCGTGACATTGGAGATCAGTTCACAGCCACGTTTAGAAGTGCCCACACTGAACATGTGATTGATGAATTTTTGAAGAAACGCTACCGTGAGAATATAGATAGGCATCAAGAAGGAAAGAGGTATAACCAGCAGAGATACGAAGAGTACAAGGCCCTCCAAGACAGAGCACAGAGGACCCCAGTAGTACTGCTAGGTGCCATGATAGTGGCATTTGCAGTTGGTTCATATAAATTAATGGAACATTCCTTTTTCAGCAAGAATGAAGGTAATTTGAAATTTCCCAAAAAGTAAAACTGTACTCGCTAGAGTTGTAAAAGATGCCAGTCAACTTGTTAATGTGGCTGGTTAATTCTAGCTCAACTCAATTCATTGAGAGGGATCTCTTTTGACATTGTTATATGTCAAGTTTTTCCAGGGTTACTCAAGTCAGGATTCTTTTGGAGGGTACTAGTGAGTTAGGGCACAATTTGGTGTATCATTTTTGTGTCCTTTCATGGTAATCATGCATAGAATGATCAGTTGTAATGAGAGTCGACAATATGTCTTATATTGTCACAGTATGTGGCTGGTGTGATGGCTGTGGGCATTACAAGTTAGCTACTCAATTATTTTATTGACACTACCAAAAGTTCACTTAGGTAGACTTTTATCTGAGGACAGTGTCTCATGGTAGAGATGGCAGGTAGGAAACTGAACTTTCAGTGAACACTAGGCTTGGACAACTACATTATATATTTGGAGTCTGGTACCCATGGCTCTATAGACTCATTCATCTTTACAAATGAATGATATCAAGGCTGATTGGCAAAAGAGCTAATAAGGCACGCTTACACTGTCGTCACAATGAAAAGCAGACCCTAATTCATATACTTTCTGTGAGCAATTGCGCAAACATTTACACGCTCAAAACCTAAGAGGCGTGCATGTGTTCTTGCACATGCTCTATGCCAACCAGTGACGTAATTGTGAATGGTCTAATTGGTTTTGACTCTGAATGGAGTCGTGACTCCTACAATGACTTTATAACTGCCACAGGATCGTATATCTCGGCAACTGTAGACAAACAATTGCTATCCTTCAAATCAGTATTAATACACCAGTAGGCCTTTCCAATTGGTTTCTTAATATGTGAGGTGCTGAACTGCTAATGTCAGGGCAATCTTTAGTGGACTAGAAACTCGTGATTGAATAAATGAAATACCAAAAGAGCCAGTTTTTTGTTTTAACACTGTAATACAACCTGCATAATAACACAAATGGAACCCCCAAAATATGCTTTATTGCATATTTTTGACAGTATTGAAAAATTCCCTAGGAGGTTTGATTCCAAGGAAAGTGGAGTTGTTACTTGACTCCTGGCCAGGGCCCAGGAGTCGTGACTGAAGTCGAATCCGTTAAGGCGCCCAAGCCTAGTGGAGAGTTAGAGGTAGATGAGGTTTTATGGCTCAGTTTCTAACCAAGCCTAGCGAACACCACCCTCCTAATTTTCAGTCAGATAAACTCAAGTTAAATGTAACTGATATTTTATGAAAGCTTTTAAACCATTTATCTTTGTCCTTCCTTTTTCCACTTCTTATACTTTATCACAATTATGATGCAATTTATTTTTATTTTAACATAACAAATCCCCCCCCCCCACATCATGCATGTGAGGGAACTGAAAGGCAGATGTTTAGAAAGGATGATCATTATAATGCTTTTCTGGAAGGCTTCTGGCTAAGTTTTTGGAAAACTGTGCACACATAAGATGTTACCATGTGGCATATCTTAAGAAGTAGATTTTAACACTTCATGATAGCTCTGAAGAAAATGCATTTTTTATTGAACTGTTGAATGGGATGATATACAGTATAATAGTGGATAACAGTGTGGTGTGTCACAGTATGTGATGTTAGCAAAAAGGGGCATGATAAACAATCTTGCAACAAAAATGGCTTCTTGAATATCTTATAGGGTATGACCATTTTGAAATGTTTTTGACAGTACCAAAGAGAAGACTGTCAAGCACCACTGTATCAACTGATACTGTGTACATGATGTGATGAGTGTAGCCAACTTCTCTATAGTGTGATAGGCTGTTTTACTTGCACCTCCCCCTTTTCAGTGCCATGAGGTGATGGAGAGAGCTTAATGAGTACTTTTCCTCTTATTAATTTATGAGTATACATAGCCCTTGCCACTCCCAGACCTCTTCCAAGTCCCTTTGACAGTGCCATTGAAAATTTACAGTGAAATATAACATGAATGAATGTCATTTATTGTTTGGATGACAGTGGGACACAATGGTGGTGCACAAATTAAGCTACCACAAATTCGTCAGCTCTATGTATTATTCCAACCACCACTGTCATGTCTCTCAAGGATGTGTTTTACCTAGTGGCTAAAGTCTGTAGAGCATATCTAATGGACATGTGGTCTAGCCCTGGCTACATCATGTGGTGGAAGGAGGTGTTTTTTTTTTACCTGACATCAGCTCATGTCCAGTTACCACCTTACCTGTCTCAGCTCATGTTCAAAAGGTGTTTAGTAAGGAGTTAAAATGGTTGACAGTCACACAGTGTCCAACAGAAGGAATTGTGATACAGTGACTGAAGTGACAAACCTCTTTACTCCATCTCTGATAATAAGCATTGATGTGGAAAAAATACACATTGATGTTTCATGTGTTTGGTTTTCATATCTCTACAGCTGCTGATGATTCAATGGATGTGGATGAAGAGAAAGTATAATTTAATACTGCATTTTTCGTCAGGAATGCCATATACATATTTGTTATTGTGTGATTTCAAGTCTACCATCTACCATGTAATATTAGACTTGAGTACAAGATGGCCAGTGCTATCACACTGTTTGTTTAGATAAAGGCAGTTGTTGCATTTGTTGCCAAGTGCAGACAAAGCATATTGTAATCAACCTCCTTTTTGGGATCATGTAATTGATACATACATGTCTAGGTTTGCATCTAAATCTTCCTCAAAGTCATGAGAGTCTGGCAGTATGTGGCAGTTTAAAACTTCACCTTGCACAAAGCTTGCTGAAAATCATTGATCTACCAAGAATAAGGAAGCTACTTCCTTGTTTGTCTTCTAGCTATGTAATGAATGCTGTGTTTGATGAACAACCTCAGGGCAGCATACCCAAGTTTATTAGTGAAAATGAATATTGAAGTGTTTTAATTTTTAAAAAGAATTAAATATATTTAGTAAAAAAAATTGTGGTTTTAATGGTTTGTTTTTTTAAATTTAAGAATTTACAAACTGGTTACAAAGTATGTTTTCATGGTGTCTTCTCTGAACCCTTCTGTCAATCTGTAAAACCCCAACATGTTCACAACATTACTCTAACCTGATAGATTTGCTTGTCCAAATACAGTATTTGATATGCAGGGGTGTATCCAGGAATTTTCAATAGAGGGGCACAAGGTTTGATTGATGGCTGTCCTGGGGTATAAGGGGCCCTCCCCTTTGGAAAATTTTTGCTTTTGGAAGAGGGCTGAGATGCAAAATGGTGCTATATTTGACACGTTTTGAAGCATTTTCTTTTTTGCCGCAACTTTTTTTTCATGCACGACAACCAATAGGGGAGGCCGCACCTGTTGCACCCCTTCCCCCATCCTGGAACTGCCACTGGTATGTAATAGACCAGGGTTCTCAAGCGATTCAGGCCCAGGGCCAATTTTCCTTGCGTAAAACTTAAAATTTATTGCAAGAGACAGGAATTCTTTTATTGGCTTGCTCTCTTCTTAAAAGTTTTTAGCTCCTCAAATCTTCCATGAGCCACTTTTGCACACCCCGGCCGCCACTGGAGAAGCTAGGTAATAGCCACAAGAAACAAAATAGTGGCATGGCCAGACTTTTCGAAAAGGGGGAGTACGGGGGAGGGGGACGCGTTCCGCCAAAGGCGCACACCTGAAAGGACTGAGTGTTACTGGGACGCTTCATTGGGGTCTGGAAGGAAGCCCCGGCAACTTTGGGGTATTTGAAAATTATGACTATTAGAACGAAGCATTTGACTTTTCAAAACAGCATTGAATGCGGCGCACTAAACAGGCCACAAGGACAGACTGAAAGAAATTACAATTTGACCACTTTTTGTTAGCTTTACTCTTACTAGCGGTTTGATAATAGGAGGGGGTGAGTGGGGACGACGGATGATGTTAATTAAGGTGTGCATTGAGCTTTAAAAATAAATCCACTTATGGTAAGTACCAAAAGGAATTAATGTCGAGTCACATACCAGGTATACCACTGAGAGGAAGCCTCCACATTAGAGCATCGAAGGTGCATCTACGGTTGCAGATCTGAGGCTAGCGGCGAAAATTTGGAAAAAGAAGCCCTTGAATGCGGTTCAATGGGTCTTGGATGCCTTATTAAAATTACAATAACGACGAATATACTCCCTGCATTTTCTTCAGCAATAAGTGAAAAGGGGTGGCTAGCGCCCTCTGCATCATCCCCGGTGTACGGGAGAAATGACCAGGAAACTGGTATTGAGACAAGGGTGGCGCCAGCGGGGATCCAGGGGGCTATGGTCCCCGTCGGAGAAGGCTGCCCCCCACCTCCGTCGGGGAAGTTTTCCAATTTCGTCGGGGAGCCTTAATCCGTATGATAAAATATGTAAACCCAAAGACCTTCAGTCGATCTGTTTGATTTTGCTCATAGGAAGTGCATATTCTTCGATAAAAACCGCGAATTTTCGAATTTTCCTTAAAAGAAGACCCATATTTCTGAAATCTTCCATAAAAATCCAAATAAAATTCCCAAATTTTCAAATTTTTGTGAAAAAAGCCGTAGGGGAAGTTTTCCAATTTCTTCGGGGAGCCTTAATCCGTACGATAAAATATGTGATCCCTAAGACCTTCGCACCGAAGATCTGCAAGTAGATTTGCGCATGGGAGTGCGTATTCTCCAATAAAGACCCAAAATTTTCAAATTTTTGTGAGAATTAAAAGCCAAATATTTTTCGGTGCGCTTAGGGCGAAGAAAGTTTGTGTTCTGCATCCTTTTGTCGACTCATCGCCTTTGTCCACGGGGCTTTGGGTTGCTCCCCCCCCCCCGTCGGGGAACTTGGCCCCTTGTGGGGCAAATCCTAGCGCCGCCCCTGTGTTGAGCATCTATGAAAATTTCGTGCAAGTTTTTATACTCCTATCGGAGGTATCACCATGTTATGATCCCTGGTGTGGTGCTTGACTGCCCCTCGGAGAGGATTCAGGAGAACAAAGTAGCAGTGTCCGTCCTCTCAACTGGAAGTTTCAAGGCACCGGTATTTAAAATACACGGACAATATAGTCTTTGAGAGTGAAGCTCTTTAATTATTCTTTTTTTTTTATTGGATACGTGTTGAAAAAGGCGACGGATAGTTGCAATTTTTTACAGGTTTGGAACATAAAATCTTACTAAAAGATAATCGATTTAGGAATTGTATTGGAGGGAGAGGACTTACGACTGCAGCAGCCCAATAGCGTTGAAAATAAATGTTGAAACAATAGCTGTGGATTACATCTTCCAATAAGGTTGGCAGTCTTTCACATATAGTTTAACAAATAGATGTGCGCGAACCGCGCCGCAAATTCTGCAGATTTTAAGAACATTTTGTGCGATTTACCCGCATGCTTTACTGATAAGGTGACAGTGGGTCTTTGTGTTCATATCGAGTTTGCACGAACGGTGTGTTTGTCAATATTTTTTTTCATACCCAAAATCTCATTTGGGGGCACACGGGGGAGGGGGACACAGCCAACGTTTGGAGTATGTGATCCCCCATGGCGACGCCACTGTGCAAAAGGTTTGGTCTGGCATTCTATTACCGCATAAAAATGATTGAGCCATGGCATCCCTAAACTTGAGAAAAATTGCTCCAAATAAACCCATTCCAATGAAAAACGGCACTATAATACCTCAGTTCCATGAAGACACGAAAGCTAGTTTAAGAATAAAAATTGGTGTTTAATAAAAGTGATGAAAAGTATCCATGCGTCCTATCTTGCGATATCGTGTTTACAAGGTGTTTGGTTTTTTACCTCTGGTAACCTCACATGACCTCTGACCTCACCAAAACAAATATTTTGTCCCAGTCGGGAGGAAAATTGTCCCGTGATGAGGTCTGGAGTCGGGCAAAAATCACCGCCCTCCCTGAGAAAAACAGTCCCGTACCGAAGATGAAAATACCCTTTAACCTGCTTTGCCAAAGATAGCACCAGTTTGCATCTAAGCAATTTCATATGCACAAAAGTGTCTCACAGGGGGCGGGTGTCGGCCTCTCCCTTTAGACGACAGCCCTATCCTTACACCCAGGCTGAAAGAATTGAAAGAAAGAAACCTCCCTTAATAATGTGACTGCTAAACATATGAACAGCTTGATCAAGCTTTGCCAATTACATCTAAGCCACCTTTCATGTATCATCAAAAAAGGGAGGACTCTGGGGCACCCTTACCCTTAGACATTTTCACCAGGACCGCACCCCCGCCGGGGCGACAAAGGAAGGATTCAACTCGGATGCTATCTTAGGTACACCACTGATGACCGGGATGGAAGTCCAAAGACTACGAACAATCTGCGTTGCATTTTGAACGATCTAGCCTAGATTAAAATATCGTCACATCTGTACAGTTACGTCATCAGCTGTGGCCAGCTAAGGGGAGGGTGTGACAGCATCCCTTTCCACAAATGATTCACCTCTACCCCAGCACCCCTACTGCAAAATTCAAGGGTGAAAAATATTACCGCTTTCGTATTTCAAGCCGTAGTAAAATTGTAAAGCTCCTTGTCGATGCCCCCCTCCACCGTGACCATGAAAAATTTCCTGGCCAGGTCACTTGTCATCAGCTTTGCTAACATGAGAACTTTGGGGGGCTTCACTACACTAAAAGCTAGAATCACCTTGCAAGTTTATTCTACAGCAATAGGTGAGTCCCTACAACGTTAAACGGAATATGCGCGTCAATTCACTGCACAGTGCACACTACGCCTATACTTTGCGTATGGTGGAATAAGCCTTTGTAGTCCAACGTAACTACAAGCCTATCGCTGACGTCGCAGCCACTTTACCCTTAGACGTTTTCGCCAGGACGGCAACTCCCTCGGGTTGACAAAGGAAGGATTCACCTTATCTGAAGGAAAAATTTGAAATAGTTGCTCATAACTTGTTGGGACACATTGTTCTATTTTTGTAACAACTTCAGTGCTTTTGCATGTTTCAAATAGGCCTAAGTGAAATTTGGTAAACATTTCAATGTATTATAAACCTAAAAGCAACACTCTAAATACATCCTGTTCCAGCTTCCTGAGGACCTAATCAATATTTCACTGAGTATGATTCTTTGGCGTAGCTACGGGGGAGGGGACTTGGGGGCTCGAGCCCCCCACAAAATCGTCGCGCTCCCCCAAGGATCCCCCCACCAAAAATTCTAGCTACGCCACTGGTATGGTTCTACATTGAACAGAACTAATTGTTCATTATGTCCTCGTCAATCTCCTAGTAATATATGTGCTAATGTTCGTCATTTACTAGATTGTTCAAGGAGCAAGATATAAAGTCTCCAATACAGCACAAATGTCAAAGATAAAATTAAACTATATAGATACAATATCTTTTAATAAAGAGTAAGGTATTGATTCTGCCTCTTCAGAGTGAAAAATTTATTTTCTGGATATAAGACAAAGGGGGTCAGAAAAATGAAGAAACAGAGAAAAACCCAAAAATAACTCATCCATTAATACTGTCTGGTTTTTAAATCTAAAATTCCCCGTTCAGCACTGAGCTTTTAAAATTCCCATTCCCCCTCCCCCTCCCCCCCCCCCGGACATCCATGTTTTAATGGCAAGTTTCTTCCGGGCTTCGCATGGATCTCACTAGTCGGGAAGAAAAGGATATTCTACGGTTTTGTGGGTTTTTAAGGAAGACATACGTCGAGAATCTAAGGTGCAGGTGATCTCTGATAAATACGTCTTTAAGCCGCGGTCACACTACAACCGATCCGATTTTTGTGAGTTTTTATTAAAATCTTCTCCATTTTGGGTCGAACAGAACCCAAAATTTGCCAACCTGTGTAAATATATGATTTTTATCGCAGGACTACGAAAATTAAATTTATATGAATTATTTCGTGACGTCACATCGACAGACAGCTTTTACCGGACTACGCGTGTCCGATAAAAGCTGTCTGTCGGTGTGACGTCACGAAAAAATCAGTTAACATTGCATTTTCATAGACCCTCTGATGCAAATCATATATTTACACTGGTTGGCAAATTTTGAGCTCTTTCTGACCAGAGCTGGAGAAGATTTTAATAAAAACTCACAAAAACTGGATCGGAATCCGATGCGAATTCGTTGTAGTGTGACCGCGGCTTTAATCCTAACTAGCTGGCTGCCATGATGTAGAGGTCTGAAGGTCAAGAGGTTGGTCAGTTAAGTTTGTTGTCCTTTTGGGGACATAGATCCTTTGGGGGAAGCAGAACTCCTTCGGGAGTAACGTTTGGTTTCGGCCCTTAGCTCTACGCCAGAGAGTAGAGGGGACTGGAAAAGGTACTAGCTGCGGTTTGATGTAGTAATATAAACAAGGCCATGCTTTTAAGTTTAGGAATAATATTTTGTGAAGTACATAGCATTATTTATTTGCCAGCAATGAATTCCATAGTATTAGCATATCCGTCAAGAACCCCTCCGTCTTCTTGATGATATAATTTGTACGTTACCAAACTTGTTGTTCGGTTTCGTACTAAGTCAAGCTCATTCGGTTTGAAATGATTTTGAGCTCAAGCCGCTGCCGACTTCCAACGTAAAGACCAAGGCAGCTTCAAACATACTAAACAATATACTTATTTTTAATTTTCTAGGAGACTTGTAGGGGATGCCGCTCCAGGCTCCCTCTCCTTTTTATGGGCCTACATTAGTAGCGGAGTTAAAGGATCGACGGGGCAGGCACTCCATGATTGGTGTGGTGCTTTTTTGATCATGCTAACGCTCCACGCATAGCCGACTCAGAACTGCAGTGTCAAATTTAATATGCAGGCTTGTAGCCAGACAAGGGCGTCCTGGGCGAAAACAATTTCAGGGGGAAGATATACTAAAATGCATTAAGGAAATGGAAATTTTTTATCTTCTAGGGGGAACGATTTTTCAGGGGGACCCCCCCCCCCCCAACTGGCCGAGGGCTTGCAAATATGCGTTTTAGAGTGCGATTTGCAGAACTGACTGGGCGTTAGAATGCTAAATTTTCTGATCTCAGCCCCAGCCATGGTGGGGCTGAGGTGTGCTCGGGTCTTGCAGAGCTCTTTTCTTTTAATTTCTCTACCTATGAGAATTCTTGGGTTCACCACTGTGCTTCAGGTGATCCTTTAAAGCCCTACTTCATTTACAGGTGTGAAGTCAGTGAAGTTTACGTTAAGAGTGATTAAAATTTTTATCCATCAATTAGGCCTATGTAGCCTGCAATTGGAAAACTAACTAAGCAAATTTCTATAAAAAATAACCGGGTGTGAACTACATAAAGTAATTGATAGCACCATTTTCCACTATAGCACCAGCCTGATAGCACTAGCTTTTCCTCGTAAAATCATTCAATGAGGTAGACAGAACAGGACCGTAGCCTGGGCGAAACCCCTAGGGGCAGACCATGATAGCGTCCAGTGGTGAACCTAGGATAGGTGGCACCCGAGCGGATCCTTTCTTCGTCATTCACTGCCGTCCTGAGGGAGGTCTAGGAGGAGGGGTGCTGTCTTTGGCAAAGCTTCGAACTGATCATATCTTGTGTCTTTTTTTTCTTCTTCTTCTTTTTTTCTATTTTTGAGGGAAGGTGTTTAAGTTACAGGGTCGTCTACTCTTTTAAGATGTTTTGTGTACATAAGATGGCTAAGGTGCAAATGGTGCTATCTTTGGAAATGATGCTTACATTGACAGAGCTTTCGAATTGATTGTATACTATAGAATTTATCATTATTCATTGTTTTTTGGCTGTGGTATGGCACGACCGTGCCATTCCACAGCCAGTGCCAGCCCTTTCTCTCTGAGTGCGCAACTTGGAGAGCCACAATCGATTGGTGCGTTGCGTAGCCTATCGATTGTCTGACCAAAAGGCTTCCCAGATTGACAATAACTGCACTTTCTAGACCTCCAAAGTAGCATCTAAACATTTTTGAGACTTCATGCTTTTAGAAACGAAGACTTCAAGAAAAAAGTTAAACTTGAAAAAGTTATTCAGTGAGATCACTTTTTAGGAGAAAACAGGACTAAAAGGCACTCCACATGCGCATTGGTTTTAGCATGTAGTTTTAAGGTAATTATCATAGGCTATTTATAAGCAAGCGGAGGTAACGTTTGAGAAACATTCCCATCTTGAAGATCTTTAACTTGTAGCAGGGAGTTGTTAAATAAACAACTCCCTGCTCGTAGGTTCCAGTTGTGTTGCATGCATCATGCATGAGGAAGGAGGTTCGTTCGTCAGTGCGAGTAAGGGCCACAGGGACATAAGGGCCAGTCTGAAATGGAGGCCCGTGGACCTCCCACGGAACATTTTTTGAAAAATGAACCTTTATACTGTAGGCCTATATGCAATTTCCCAGGTCCTGAGGGCCTTAAAGTGGACCTAAAGTCTAAAAATTCAAAAATATATATTTTAGAGGTAACAAAATTAATCTTATTGGCCTAACTCCCATTGTCATAGCTTATTCCATTGCTGAGATATTAAATGTTAAAATTTATTCACTTAAATCCAAACAGTTCATTGTGCAATAATTTTTGACATTCTTGTTGTACAACTCACATTAAATGCTTTGTTTTCTTTTAAAATTAAAAATGTTTATATGACCTTGACCACTTCCTGTTTTCTTGCATGACATGCTGTACAGAGAGGGCTTATATAGTCAAGTCACCCCAAAGCAGTAAGAACGCGATAACATTTTGGCACAAGGTGCGGTGGCTTATTATTAATTAAAATAGGTAGGCGGTAGCATTATCTGATACTACGTAGACAGTCCCTTGTGTTAAAACTTTTCCAAAACAAGTGCTCTTAACGGACATTGCGTCTTTTAAGTAGACTAATGGCATCTATGTGCTGTTGGATTACATTAAAGACCGCAGATGCTTTGTAGCTCTGCTATAATAGGTTTTTTACCTTTAAAATGGAGTTTTAAGCATTTTCAGTATTTTATTTTCGAGAAGGCTATTTTCATATACATTTTGGAAATCCCAGGGGAGGGGCAGCCCCCCCCCCCCAGTGGAAGGCACTGGCTGTTCATCGGACCCACCGAAACGATGTGGGCTACCTAGCCTTCAACCTCCCCCCTTCTACGGGACTAGCCTGTCAGGCAGTACGTGCCGCCGCTTTCCGCCAAACGTACCACCGCCGGGTACACGAGTGCAGAAATGTAGCGACTGTAAGAGAACTGGTTTGTCGCCCTCTTTCAGACATTTTTCGCTGTCTCGAACAGCTCACGTTCGGTTCCACAATGGAAAATTTATTCTGGAAAATGTCGATCTCAATACATGCAGGACTCTTCCAATGTCACAGACGTTTTCCGCCTTATACAAAAAAAAATACATAAATAAACCAGAAAGCCAAAAGGCTTAGTGATTCCTTGCCGAAAGGGGGTGCTTTGTTCCACTGAGGTTCATCCATCAAATTTATACTTCTCTTCTACATCATTTTTTATGATGTGGTCACAATTTGACCCCTGCTCACATCAGCTCATGTCACATGACCTTTAAACCGAAACTTGAATAACCACAAAAAAATGAAAAAAAAAAATAAAACGTATGAGAAGGGATTTATCTGTGCTTCCTCCCTTGTAATGACATGTTTACAAAGTTTCAGTTTTTGACCTCTGGTGACCTCAAATGGCTTGTGACCTCCACAAAAAAACAATAGGGTTTTTCCTCGCACCATAACACATCCACATACTTAGTATGAAATCTATCCAAGCTTCCTACCTTGAGATACTGTGTAAACAAGGTTTTCAGACTTTGACCCCTGGTGACCCCAAATGACCTTTGACCTCCACCAAAAACTAGACGCTTCTTCCTCGCACCATAACGCATTCACATACTTAATATGAAATCAATCCAAGCTTCCTACCTTGCGATATGGTATAAAAAAGGTTTTCAAAGTTTGACCCCTGGTGATCCCAGACGACCTTTGACCTCCACCAAAAATAACATAAATCTTCCTCTCACCATACCACATCCACATACTTGGTATGAAATCTATCCAAGCTTCCTACCTTGAATATCATGTAAACAAGGTTTTCAGACTTTGACCCCCGGTGACCCCAGATGACCTTTGACCTCCACCAAAACAATAGGGTTCTTCCTCTCACCATAACACATCTACATACCAAGCATGAAATCTATCCAAGCTTTCTAACTTGAGATATCGTGTAAACAAGGTTTTCAGATTTTGACCCCCGGTGACCCCAGATGACCTTTGACCTCCACCAAAAACAATAGGGTTCTTCCTCTCACCACAATGTATCTACATAGCAAGCATGTCATCTATCCAAGCTTTCTAACTTGAGATATCGTGTAAACAAGGTTTTCAGATTTTGACCCCCGGTGACCCCAGATGACCTTTGACCTCCACCAAAAACAATAGGGTTCTTCCTCTCACCACAACGCATCTACATACCAAGCATGAAATCTATCCAAGCTTTCTAACTTGAGATATCGTGTAAACAAGATTTTCAGATTTTGACCCCCGGTGACCCCAGATGACCTTTGACCTCCACCAAAAACAATAGGGTTCTTCCTCTCACCACAACGCATCTACATACCAAGCATGAAATCTATCCAAGCTTTCTAACCTGAGATATCGTGTAAACAAGGTTTTCAGATTTTGATCCCCGGTGACCCAGATGACCTTTGACCTCCATCAAAAATGATAGGGTTCTTCCTCTCACCACAACGTATCTACATACCAAGCATGTCATCTATCCAAGCTTTCTAACCTGAGATATCGTGTAAACAAGGTTTTCAGATTTTGACCCCTGGTGACCCCAGATGACCTTTGACCTCCACCAAAAACAATAGGGTCTTCCTCTCACCACAACGCATCTACATACCAAGCATGAAATCTATCCAAGGTTTCTAACTTGAGATATCGTGTAAACAAGGTTTTCAGATTTTGACCCCCAGTGACCCCAGATGACCTTTGACCTCCACCAAAAACAATAGGGTTCTTCCTCTCACCACAACGCAGCTACATACCAAGCATGAAATCTATCCAAGCTTTCTAACTTGAGATATGGTGTAAACAAGGTTTTCAGATTTTGACCCCCGGTGACCCCAGATGACCTTTGACCTCCACCAAAAATGATAGGGTTCTTCCTCTCACCACAACGCATCTACATACCAAGCATGAAATCTATCCAAGCTTTTTAACTTGAGATATGGTGTAAACAAGGTTTTCAGATTTTGACCCCCAGTGACATCAGATGACCTTTGACCTCCACCAAAAACAATAGGGTTCTTCCTCTCACCACAACGCATCTACATACCAAGCATGAAATCTATCCAAGCTTTCTAACTTGAGATATCGTGTAAACAAGGTTTTCAGATTTTGACCCCCGGTGACCCCAGATGACCTTTGACCTCCACCAAAAATGATAGGGTTCTTCCTCTCACCACAACGCATCTACATACCAAGCATGAAATCTATCCAAGCTTTCTAACTTGAGATATTGTGTAAACAAGGTTTTCAGATTTTGACCCCCAGTGACCCCAGATGACCTTTGACCTCCACCAAAAACAATAGGGTTCTTCCTCTCAATATGGGCCATCTATGTACCAAGTTTGAGAACTGTCCAACTTTCCCTTCTTGAGATATCGTGTAAACAAGCTAAGCCGTCACATATGCGCACACACACACACACACACACACACACGACATCACCATCGCATAGATTCCTTGCCTGCCTTCGGCAAGGAATCAAAAAGCAAAAACAAAAATTTTTCTGATGTATTGTCTTAAAAATTTACAGCGTGTGGAACTTCAATGTTAAGTTGTGATCATTATGGTCGGTTTATTTTGCATGCAATGCCATTTGACGATACTGGCACTGGCATGATAAGCCCACAACTTTCAGAGCTTCTGGGAGCGTCACCCTCGGTCCCACACGGGTTCGTTGCCCTGGTCCTCCACGACCTCAGGAGTGTAGGGAACCGTACCTCCACAACTGACCATCTCACAGGACCGAAATTAAAATCGACTCTACGCGTAAGGTCGATTTTAATTTTGTTCTCCTGCCCCCAAACTGGTCTAAGAGACCGATCGGCATACGCGATCTCACAGTGGGCTAACTTAAATCACTTTAGCATCCTCGGTAGCAGAAGCCTCATCCTTTCCCTCTCCCTCTACAGGGTCCACATCTATGAACGTGATCAGAATTTCAGTCAAAAGTAGGGAAGAAGTGGACCTTATTTCAGGAAGTGTTCCGTTAAGAAATTAATTTCAAATCATGATCAAATTACATCTGCCTAATTAAATGTACTAATCCTCAACAGAATTTACCAATCCACTTAGATTCCAACAAACATTCATGAAATCGTACGTATATCATTAAGCGACCGCTTTGCAATAGCCAGTAATTAGGTACATTACTGGAAACGGAAGGTCGACCTGGCCCTCTAGCGTACCTTTTTAAGGAAAAATGAAAATGAACTTTATAGGTGTCATTTCCCGGCATTTGGTAATCAAAAACGTAAAGAAGCATTTCTATGATATTATTATGCAGGATCAGATGATCACTCTGCATCTACGGAGTAAGCGAGACGGTTATCATGCCCATGTACCCTTGAAAATGATCACTTGCAGGAAAGCAAAAAGGAAGCTGCTCATCAGATATGACCCCAGTACTCTAAAGCCATTCCCACCTGGAAAACAGCATTATTTTATTTAAACCAGACGACTCTTTTCAAATGTTTTGGGAAAAAGTTTGTGGGAGCTAACTTTGGATCTGCATAAACTATTTTTACTGCCCATGTTGACAAATATATAGGCGAGCACGGCTATATTTACAGCAATTAGTTTTGCACCCTCAACACGTTTCTTGGGACTGTGAGGTAAATCAAAGGTCAATCCGCGCATTTTATTCGCTTACTTTCATGCCCAGTTGGGAAGCAATTACCTAAGGGAAGCTCCACCATACATCAGTGTGAAAAGTGTGTAGACAAGTTGGGCTAAAGCTCCCTCCTAGATGACAGAAGATGAACCTTCTCATTAGCATATAATACAGATAATGGCCGCTGTTTCTGTCTATGGGCATTTTGTTATCTGGGCCTTAAAACAACACTTTTAATAATGATATCTGGAAGCAATGTCAATAATAGTGCAAGACTAAAGTGTGCAATAAAAACCTGAAAAGGCGGCAAGTGATTTTAGTCTGTCGGGAAGGGGGGGGGCGACCCCCTGACTATATGGACGCTCAACCACTATCATGGTTTTTATTTAGTCAGTTAATAACAAAGAAACAACTGGCAAGTTTTTGTAATTTTACTAATCCACAATGATTATGTGTATTTGCAAAGGGGCACTATCACCTTTAAAAATGGAAAATATAATCAAAAAGCATTGATGTAGCCTGCACACAACATGTGTTACACTTTGAATGACCAATACAACTGAAAATAGTAGGGCACATCTTTGGAAGTGTGTAAGAAGTTTCCAATTAAGTAGAGGAGAAGTGTTGAAGAAAAGATAGTACGGAGTAGGGGAGAAATGATATGAAAGAAGGATGGGGAGGAGGGTTGGGAAGGGGGTCACATAACTTTGTGAGGGCACTTACAAATACGGTAAGAATGTTTTTTAATATGCTTTGGAATGTGGGATCATGTAATCCTCAAGGTCCCTAGCTTCATAGCCCTATTGTTCTTCCTGTAGTGTTCCTCAATACAGATGCTGGTTCATACACATTAAGTACTTTCAGGAATTGCAAATAGTCAAATACATGAGAAAACATGAAAATTCAATGATTTATAAAGAAGAAAAAGGAGATACAAAGAAATAACTTTCAACCCAACATAAACTTTTTAAAAGAAAAGGAAAGAAAAAAGATGAGTTTCTTAATCTACAGAAAACACTTCCTTGGAAAAGGTTAATTTTTGATTCCACCTTGTGTCAAACCATTGTATTTTTGCACTAGGAGGACTCATACCACAAGCTCCATGGAGCTTTCTCTGAGTTCCTCCGGAGTCATTTTTTCATCTCTGTCTGATTTCTGTACATATATTTCTTTGCATAAAATCCGGAAAAGTGACTGGAATAAATGTTGACGAAAACAAAACGAAACGAACCAGAAGAAGTTGACTGTTAGGGATGTAAGACATTTTAGCCTCTCTTCTCTACTCACCTGCATTTTGAAGCTTACTTCCCCTAACCCCCACTCCCGCCATCACCTGCATCCTCTAAGGGATATATTACAATCATACAGTTACTTTACTGTAAATTAATAACCTTACATCAAATTTCTCTATCAAAACATGTGTAAGTACTAGAACAAGAATTAATTTAACTTTGGATTAAGGACAAGTAAAATGACAACTTTATTACAAAACAGCACATACTTTCATCTAAAGGAGAGCATCTACTTCCTTTTTACAGTAATGTTGGATGCTACAGATGTCTTTTTCATAGCCTATCACTAACTCTTAATTGACCCTAAGGAAATGTAATACTGCAATTTCAGCTGTAATAATCAGGGTCAAACATGATATCCTAAGACCATTAAATACTTGAAAAAGTCGAATATTATCAAAATCAAAGCCATCCTTCCTATTTCCATATTCCAGATTGTTACCACAGTGATTCAAATTTCATTGTAAGTGAAGACATCGAGTGACTTAGTTGTAAAAATTAAATTTCTTGAATCTGAAGAGACAATAGATGGGACAAATTTACCCTTACACTTTAAATGGTATATATGACAGACCATCTCTCAAAACTGTTTATTAAAGTAGTATCCCAACTATGATGACCTTACTGAGCAACTTCCTGCTGTAAATTCAACAAAGTCAAAAATATCAGTAAAATATCTCTCCTCCGAAAGAGGTATTCACCAGCTCACTCAAATACAAGCATGTCAACAAATATCCTGCACCTAAGTAAATATAAAGAAAAGTATTTAAATTTTTAAAAGTTATCTTCTAAGGCAATTACAACAATATCCTCCCAGGATTAGGCAAGTTCTTACTAGTAGGGCTATCAAAGTATCCCGTTTCTAAGCCTCAAAGATTGCAAGTACAACTTCAATTTAAAAGAACCATATTTCATACAACAGAAATACTGGTTTGCTTTTGTAAAGCATACCATTCCTTGACATCAGTAAAGAAGTTAATCTGCAGCTGGAGCTCTGCTGGCACACCCTTGTATTATTTCAAGCTGCAGCAAACTTTTTCTCAGTCTCTCCATGAAGCACACACCTTTAATTTTTCAAGCCTGTTCCAATATTCACCCATTTACATGTTTTTTAACTTGTAACATTTTAACGAAACTATTCTACCAGATCATTATCACTGCCTTCCCAGTAACACACTTCTGTACACTTATCTTACTGAATCTACTTGTTTACTATACTGCCTATACAGGAAGTATTTTTTTTTCTGATGAAAGCTTTACTGCCTGCAATTAAACTCATATTTGATGGATCTTGTCCCATATCTCATTGATATGTTTGTACAAACTGTCCTATTCCATTACAAGCATAGGGGTTCTGGACATGTTGAGTTTACACTTATGCTGGATTAGGTGTTCTCCTATAGATACAATTACTTAAAACCTGGTTAGATTACCTTTGCTTATACAAAGACAAAAACACTGACATCTTTAATAATGATGAACTACAAATATTTCCTGCCCCTAGGAACATAAAAGTACACCAAATGAAGGAAACTGATCCAACCTTTGTATGTGTTTTCACATATACCAATCATGACAATCTATCAACAGAAGAGACAAAACAACATAACCACAGCACAATGCCTTCATTATCCTCTCTTTGAAATGGCCTACTAATTATCAATCATATACTTATGGCAAAGCAATCTATTTACTTATAAGTAACTATTCTATCTTAAAGATGACTTATTTGAATTTTAGCTCAAGCCTGAGACATGGTAACATTTGTAGTCATACTGTACACACAAAGGAAAAGCCTGAGCAAAATAATTATTGCACCATTTGATATTTACAGTACTTGATATTGATTTCACACAGAAGCTCTGTTTACAGCAAAAACCTAGGGCTCGATCTAGCTGGATCACGTAAAGATTTCAAGGCCAGTACATTTCACACTAGCTCTATATGGAGAGAGTTGGGCTGGTTAGTTCTTTGCTCACTTAGTCAGGAGCTCTTACTGGCCATGATGGTCAGAAGTAAATGCAACTTTAAATTAACCATGCAAAACAGGGTCCAGTAGTTTTGAGTAGGAGAGTGTTTTTGACAAGACTTTGTTGACATTAAGATTACATCAAACAGAAGCACCTTATCTCCCTTTACTTCTTTAAAGTTGCCAAAACTCTGACATTCATTCTTCTGCTGCCTATTCTATACCAGCACAAAATCAAGGAGTTAATGATGACAGAAAACATCTGTAAAAGGACACAAAAATACAGTTATCAGCCTTGAAATAGTAGACCAGTTTGGTGTTGAGCCATGCTCAGATCAACTTTGTTGTAAAAGTGGGTCACTGACTGTGCACACATATATAATTAATCTATACTGAAAAGTCAACTTCTCTCTATTATGGGTGCACAGAACTACATTCCTTCTGGTTTAATCCATTAAAAGGAATGATGAACAAAGAGAGCTAACTGTCTTCCATGATCAGGTGCACAGCCAAAGGTTGGGGGGGGGGGGGGGCAAAGGGGGAAGCCATCCCCCTTGAGCATATTTTTGGTATTTTTAATGTTTATTTTTACAATATTGCTAGTGTTTCACCTATTTATATGCAGTGAATAGGCCTGGGAAGTGCCATTTCCAGCTATCTGGGAGGTGTTTTGGGCCAAAATTTTCTTACTCTTCACATCAACCCATGGTGGCACAGAGCACTGATAGTCTATGGGCCTCCCCCCTCCCCCCCTTGACAAAATTTCCTGGCTACGCCCCTAACCAAGATCAAATCTCTGGCACTGCTATTAACAAATTCTACAGGCTTAACTGCTGGCAGTGATATGTATCTTGCATAGTCAAAGCCACTTGTATTTCCATGATGTATCAACCAGGTGGCTCACTTGGTTTGGACTTAACCTTTCCATTCAGAGCCCAGTTTGAAAATTGCAGTTTCAAATTTCGTTTTGGACTTTTAGGCCACTGATGAAGAACCACTTATACAAGATCTATTCTAACACTCTTTCAAACAATTCTCTGTGGTGACCAAGGTAATGCTGATGACAATATTTGACCTATTAGTTACCCACCTTTAGCATATCTCTTGCCAGAACCCTGTTTCACTAGTCTCTTAATCATATATAACCTCTCAAAACTTTGAAAACTTATCCAAGGAAGGACACAAAACTCATATGTTATGAAATGCAAGCACACAATATCTTCTTTTTACAACTAAGTAATGTGTATAGGTTTGAATCAAATTTACAAGAAGTACATGTTTGTGAACTCCTGTAATTTCATGAAAATGTTCACTTTTTGCTACCAATGTTAGGTTCATACCTTAAAACACCTACCAGAAGCAACATTCAGAACATTCACACACCATTATAATCACTACAGCTTGAAAAACTTGCATTCTCATCATCAACTGCACAAGCCTGGATTTCTGGATTCTGACCTTGCAAAATTCTGTTAGATCTAAAGGCAATTAGCAACCAAATCCCTGTAGCCAATGGGTATCTCTTCAAAATTATCAGAGAATGAAGTTTCCAAATTGTTTGACAAATATGAACCCTCTCCTGATTCAACATCAGACAAAATCTTTTGCTTCATTTGTGAAGGTGTCAGACTGATATAAATGGTCTTTCAAGACACATCTATTTAGCTTCATGTGAAACACTACCAATGTACAGTGTTGGAGTTTTTGAAGCCCAGTCTTGCCTTCAGGATGGCTTTGACACTGATTTTTACGGCACTGGCCTCATACCTTATGTTCTTAGAAAAATTTACCCTAGGCCTGCTTGAGGCCAATGTAACGTCAGCTTTTTATGCAACCTAAGATCACATGCAAAATGCACATTTTTTTCTACAGGAATTGAATCCAGATTTGCAAATATGGTAGAATGCATCTCACCAAGTTTGCCATACAGTACCAAAACAAGTTAAAAGACTTTAACCGAGGACTGACAAGTTTAAGCTTTGATCTACGGCACTGTGAATCATTCAGCACACGGCTAGCTGGCCTCAGCCTAAGAGGGTGTGGCCCAGCTTAAGGGACAGTGGCTCTGACTCCCAACACTACTGATGAGAAAACAAAAACAGTAAACATTGGATGTGGTACAAGTTCTCACCAAATAGTCTTTACTAATTCTTCTTTGATGCTGCTCCTGCTTCTCTTTCAGCAAGGTCAATGATACCCATATTCCTGGCTGCAACTACAAGATGAACCAGACTGATAGCTGATTTAGCCAGGGCTATTGGGGCTGTCACATAAGCCAGCAGTTCAAACATTCCAATCAATCCAAATACTTGAAGAAAAGAAAAGGTAATTATATTCTGTAAGTATATCAGGGCAAATTTGACTTAACTGTTGGATTTGAAATGAACAACTGCATAAGATGTTTCTACAAAGTCTACAGACTGTTAATGAGACAATACACACAATCACACCAAACTGCTGCAGCACAGTTTTTCTTAAACTACAGTGTAACTTTACTTCCGTCTTCCAGTTGTGCTATGTCCATAGAGTATGCGCCTTTCTTATCAATTTTGTCCACAAAAATTCACTCACATTAAAGACAATAACACACCATAAAGAGCCCCCAAAGTAAACACTTAGTTTGAAGGTTTAACCAAATATGCAGCACTCGATGTAAGCATAAAAAAATGAATCATTAAACCCTTAAAACTAATCACAATTTGATTATTAAAACAACTGTTATGTAGACATGATTTTCAAAGTGTCATTGAAAATAAATTTACCTGGAGGGCCATCATCAAAATACAGCAGGTATAGCATTGAGTAGAACAGCTCATTACCAGCACACATGAAAAAGAGAAACGGCTGAAAAAAAAATGAAAGTATTGTTTTATAAAATATACAGTGAAATACACAGCAACCTCATTTTAAATGGACCTTTGATAAGGATATTGTCCTGCAAACTTCATTTTCAATCTGGTTGGACTTCACCAAGCTGTCAGTCACATTATTTAATTGAAACCATAATCCTTTCAAAGCTAAATTTCAAATCCTCTTCTTTATGCTGGTGATGAATTAATTTACAGACGAATATGTGCTTATGTCTTGGGTTTTCAAAACTAATATTCAGCAAAACTACTATTTCTTCTTGGCGAGTGACAAACATGAAAGTTGAAGTAAATGAGTAGCTTTTTCACACCATATATATTTTGCTACAGTCGGTAGACTACATTCTGTATTTCTTGGACCATAGGATATGCAAATTTAAGCAAATTTGTCCATTTTTTCACATAACCCCCATTTTTATTTACAAAGCCACTAGGTCAGCAACCCTTGCTTATACTGACTGCCTCGGAATATAAAATGCGTTGGAAACTAAATTTTCTTCCTGATATGTAATTTGAAAACCCTTGAAAGTGTTTAATTTGAAAAATATAATCACAACTAAGGACATCTATAACTGAAAGTAACACAAACATAGGCAAAGGCCCATACCATTAGTGCTATGCCAATAAAAGCACAGTTGTTAGTACTCATACTAAAATAAACATGTAGGCTAAACCTAGACCCTATTCTGTACTCCTTACCATCATATTTTACAGGCCTATAGGTAATTTTACCAAGTCTGAATCTCAGTCTGAGCAGATACTAAGCTGTGATTACCATAAACATTGTCACCATTCCTGTTTAGATGAGATACAAAATTGCAGCTAGTGTCCTTTCAGTACAATGGTATTTACCTCAGCAAGCAGTTTTTTATTGTATATTTCTCCGAAAATTTCAATGTAACCATAAAGCATGTTTAGTATGGATTGTGGTGGAACTGCACCCTCTACACCATTTTGTACAATACAAAAACAAAAGGTGCGAGGGTGTAAAAAACTAAAACATTGAACTCACTGTCCTTCTTGGGCAGATATATCTGCCTGCAGAACTGAATGAGGTAAAATCCTTGACAATTACTGTACGTAGTTGTGAAAAGACATGTGCATATGCTATGCAAGTCTTGCCTTAGGTTACAGAGGCAACTGTCCCAGCAGACATACTGCAGCCAACATAAGCCACTACTGGGCATTTGTTTAAATGATCAGGATTACCTGTTACCCTATCCCACCAACATACCCAAAGTGGAAATTTTCCAATTTTATGAATAGCAAACACTGAGCTGAAAAAGAATTTTATAACCTCTAAACTTGCTGATTACAGTAACTTTGAAAGTGAGTTGATGATGCCACAAGAAAAGTATTAACAATGACTAAATAATTTCACGTTCTTACCCTTGATGTGTAGTATGTTCGTAAGATTGGGTTTCCTGAGGTATCAATAAATTTGTGGCTGGTGCGACCCTGCATGGTTGAGCTGGTATAAAGAGATATAAGGGGAGAATCCACTGAGAACCAAATCAAAAGACAATGGTCTCCCACTTACATACACTATTTCTCTTTTACACAAGGAACCCAAACAGTCAGGTTTAGTACATTTTGAGATGGTGTGAGTAAACAAAGTTTAAGTCCTCCAATAAGCAATGGAAAGAAAGCAAGTACCAACAAGCAAGGCATACCCTAACCTCAAAATGAAAGAATGTCACCATAAGGTCAGCAGTGATTTTATCTTTGACATAAACAACACAATTTAAATTTCTGTTACAATGCTATAACTTTGCAACATTTCCTGTGTTTTCATAAAATTACCCTGACTGCATGACAGTATTATTTACGGGGAGTATTAGGAAATTATAGAGAAAGATCTAAACATGCATCCTGGGGTTGTTTCTCTTGCCTTCTAATCCAACTTTGTAATATTTATCTTGACTTCAAATAAGTCTTGCACTATGAGATGGCCTTGTAATGCATGTTTTGCTTATACCCTCTTAGTAGAGACGTTGATGGATTCAGAATTAAATGACTAGCAAAGTCATTGCAAAATTTGATTCTCTTTTGAATATTCAATTATTTACATGGATGAACATGATACATGTGTGATGACACGCTGCTATATATTCACTGACAATATGGTTCCAGACATAGGCCATGTTACAACTATACACCCAGCTGAGAAAGTAGATTTTCAGAGTTCTTTTTCTGAAGATGTATAATTTCACAATCAATGAAACTTTTCACTTCTCCCATCATGACATAGATATTCTGAGGGACGACCACAGATGTGATTAATACTTCTCAACTTCACACTAAAATATTATTTGATATCCATTTTATCTTCATATGTAAACAATACAGTCACCATTCAGCATATGTTCAGCCATGTTTTGCATGATAATAAACCAGAAAAATTTTCCCATCAACATTTAACTTAGCAAACAAAAGCTTTGTAGTTGAGCACACCCACAGATAGAATACATACACCTGAGACATTCCCATAGTGTTGTTGCACTATACAGTATATAGATACTGTATGCAGTCACCTGAAGCTTACTTTTAAAGACCTGCCAGGCTTATCTCAACCTGCTGTCTTTAGCCATAATTGTTTCATATGATTAAAATCATACCCACTGTTACAGACACGGCAATCATCAAACTGTCAACAGTAATCAATGCAGGCCTGATATTTAAAAAAATTTTCAGGTTGTCCATTGGACACTTACCGTAAAGCCAAATTTTGGTTGTCCAAAATATTTTTGGTAGTCCAAATGAAAATGACAAACAAAAGATGAACAATTGCATTTCATGTTGCTGCCATAATAAATAAATATTTATTTTAAATTCTGTGTACTTTCCAATGATCTTTTTCTTTTTATGTTTCAATGATGGGTGACAGTCCATTCCATTCTCTCAATACCACTTGTTAAGGAGACTTTTATGACATAATTTCTTGCTGATGTAGTGAACTGTACAATTACAAATAAAATCTGCTCGTCCTTCGCACAAGCTCAAAGAGAGATAGTGGTTGTCCGATGCAATTTTTACTCATCTCAGACGATAGGACGAGTGTCAAATTTCAGCCCTGAGTAATGGACAAATAAATGTTCTCAAGGGTCGAGACCATTAACTCTGTTTGACAGAGAACTTTCAATTGCTCCTTCAGGACCACACTGTGGGGGTTTTTCACCTACGTGGCTGTATCACATAGCTCTCTGTTTGTTACATACTTTAACTATCAAGCCTTCATTGCATCACAATTGTATCTAACTGAATGTGTACAGTGCAGCCACTATATCATTAACACAACTTTTACAAATGGACAATGACTCGAATGTACAGCATTGCAATGTGATACACTATTAACACTACACCAAAAACCTAAGCCAAGACCACAAGAAACTCAAACAACACAGTGTTAAGAGCACTGAATTGAAGTAACTCAAAAATCCCAGAAAAGAATGAATTATGACCTGAGACCTATTACTACACACAAACAGTTAAAATCAGACTACTGCCTGGATATTACTTTGACTGATATTATATTCTGGAGCACAAAAGTACTGAACTAGTTGAAAATAATGAAATGTTTATATGACACACATACAAATATGGACAGAATCAGACTTGGCACTATAAGAAGGGCAGTTGCCCGTGCCCACCTAAATGCCCGTCCTGGCTTTCAAAATTAACTATTAGAAGATGCCTAAGACGGGCACCCGTCTGCCAAAAAACTCCCGACCAGGCCTGCAGATAATTACACTTTTCCAGGACCCCTGAAAAAGGGAATGTATAAATCTTGTCATAGAACACCATTAAAAATAAAACTTTCTATATAAAATATTTGAGAATGGGAACTTGGATGGTACAATTTGTGAACCACTTTTGAATTTCTTACCAGTGAAGGTGCAGCCAATGACTGGCAATATCCAGGGACATGCTGAGCTGAAACCAGAACATGTAATCTGGGTAAAACACAGATAGGGTCACCAGCAAGCACATGGTAGCACATCGGTCTGTCAACTGGTCCAACATGGCACCAAATTTGGTTCCTATGAAAGAGGCAACAGACTTAGGGTAAATAATCAAATGAAAAACAACATAAAGCAATGCATTCAGTAATCCTACTTATGCCATCCTCAGCTAATAATTAAAGAATTATGAAGCCAAACTGGTACAGTAAAAACTGTATCTGTACAGTAGGCACTTTGATAACATTTGAATTAACGTAATTTTAATGTACATGAATGGGAAACCTGGGCTTATTTTTGTCTTATACCAAAACAAGTCTAGATTTAATATTAAAAGAGCTTCTGATGCGTGAAGCCTAATGCACTGCTGACAAAACAGAGGGTACAGTAAATCTTTGATTTTTATGCTGTAAAATCCTTGTTACAGTATGATAAAGATGTGTTCAAAATAGAAACATGGACAAGAAAATGTTACATGGTACACACATTTTCATTCTCTTAATGATACTATTTTGGGTGAATTGAACCAAAAATAAAATGCAGGAGAGGATAAACAAAATATCATAAACGAAGCCTTGGTATGAGGATATTGTATCTGGACAGCTTTTATTTCAATATTGACCCATAAAGACCCAGGATAAAATTTTATGGTGGCTTCCCTGGTAAGGAAGGTAGTTGCAACCAGTCCGTTAGTTTCATATATGTAAGTTTGGATAGTTGAATTAAATTTACCTTCATACTATGTTGTGTAAAACCCTTATGACAACATGTACCTACCAGCCTAGAGGGAGCAGCAAAGTGATTAAGGTACTTCTTTCTACACAATTTTATGAATCAAATTAAATCATTTCATTCAGTAGGGCGGCTAGTGGGGGGGGGGGTTCAGGGGGAGGTGACACTCTCCCTGTGTGCATTCTTCAACGGTTGCACCTTTTTATTGGATGAGTTGTGTGAACTGGAATGAAATATTGTGCAGCTGCCACCACATAAAGTGCCCACCGCCTTTCATCTTTAGAACATGGTGCCTTTTCTATATGCCTGCCCCCCTCAACTTCAAAAATTCTCCTCAGCAATAGTTTCATTTCCATCACAAGTACTAGAGCAACTCTACAAGCCATCTTGCTGACTATACTGAAAGACCACAACACATTGATATTTCAGTCAGGAGCATATTACCTTGGTTAAGATATCTTGCTGCATGGCCATCAATAGCATCTAAAAATCCACTGAGAAGATAGCACCATGTTGCTGTTACATAGTCTGTTCTCATGTAATAAAATGACACCAGTGCCAACACTATCCTTCCATATCCTGGAGGAGCAAGAAAAAAAAAGTAACAGAAAAGTCAAGTAAGACAGTACTTCAAGTCTTCAAGAAACCTGCTGAAAGTCAGGAATAAAGTTGCTATGCACATGATTGAACTGCCAGCAGTATTCCCACTTCATAATCTTAAAAGACAATTTTTCACATTTTCAAGATAGGTTTATATTGATCATTTAATAGAAAAAGAACTAAGCCAACAAAAAAAAGAAGTCACCTGCCACATGAGACTTTTTCTTTGTTGTATTATGGCAGATATTACAGGCATACTGCAAATAGACTGCAGTACTGTTTGGTCTGATCAGGGTGTCTTGTCTGACTAGTACATACTTTGATGGATCAACATTACCTCCTGACAACAACTACAGTAGTAACAATTAACAAATACTGTTAATCCAGTCTGTCCCACTCACTCAACCACAAATTCATTCACTAAATGTCAGCTGATTCCTATATGCATGTAACATTTTCTCCTAACTTAATGATGGAGCATCTGGGCTCTTTCACATAACAACCAAAATTAATATCTTTCTAGCCACACACATACCTAGATAAAACACACACACTTAGATACAGGAAAACACACACACCTAGATAATAACACACATACTTTGAAAAAAAAACACATATAACCTAGACAACACATACAGTATACATCATAATACATGATTTTTTTTCATCCCTCAGAAACAACAGGTTAGTCATGCATGCAATCTAACAAAAGAGCAATTGTATCTCATCTTTGCCATTCACTGGTCACACAAAATACTGCTCTGTGATATGTAACCATTATGATTTTCTGTCTCATAATTAAAACTGTAGTTGCCTCATACCATCCCACTGAGCATTGGCATGTGGCTTTTTCATAGTTTCAGCTCAAGTGACCTAAGATAACCTTTGACTTCTACCAAAAACAATAGGGTTCTATTGATCATAAGGCATTCAAATGCCATGAATAATTCACTAAAGATGCACTGGATCTACTGTAAGTTTAGTGATCTCACTGGAACTGGATATTGACAGATATTATCCGAAGTCTGGGCATACAGCAGGACCTGATACTTTTTCCTTCTAAAGCAAGACCATCAAACAATGGCAACCTCATATTTTGTCACTATCCTGCCAGGTAGTCCAGCCAGCCCAGATATCAAATGCATCCCTCTTCTCAACCTATTCTGAGTCCAAAGTTGTTTGACTCATGAAGTTGTCTGACTCACAGAGTTGAATGCTTTGTTTGGTTCAGCTGTCAAGCAATGGTTCAGAGGAAGGATCCTACACTCCTCCTAGCTTTGAGACAAAGTTCATGATTTCGCCACAATTAATCTCTTTTCCATTCATTTTCAAAACTTAGGTGAAAGAAATTTTTCCTCCTTATAACCTACCTGAGATTTAGTTGTCACAAATGCAGGAATGTGATGTCCATGTTCACTGGTAAGTGGTAACCTGTACTAATACAGGCAAAGTCGTCCCCATTCATTATCTACACAATATACTCCATTACAGCAGCTTGCACGCGAGTCTTACAGAGCGACATTGCGAGGGGCGACTTGACTGGGCCAAGCCTGTGTTATGCATTGTGTATGTCACTATACTGGCACCGATTCTTTCTGTAGATGCTAAGTATGTTGGTTGTTTACAAACCTTACCTCAATTGGCACTACGCCATAGGCACAAGCACTGTGGTGCTTTTAAAGTAAGCTTAGGCTAGAGTATGAATAAAAATGCATTTATATAAATCGTGAAACTTTTTGGGTGAAAGATAGATACATCATAGCATAATATTCAACACAAACAATGATACTGTTAGAGAGAGTCAATTTTGTTGAATGGGTGATTCTTTTTTTCCTAGGTACAGTATTTCTACTCAGGCTGGTCCCAGTCCGTAAGATTTAACAAGGATGTTACACGGATGTATGTATAAAAGGGGTCGGCCACGCGTTTTTTAAATTAGCAACTTGTTTCTCCTGGAGCGATATGAAGATCTTTCTCCAGGATTGAATTCTAGGTCGTGTGGCCGAGAGACTCAATGAAAGAGACAAAATAATCCAAGTGATATGATGTTTATATTGTGCTTTAATTAATTCTTCTCTGTTTACTAGGCCTACTACCTAATCTGGCCAGTTTATTATAACACAACACTTACTTTCTGCAGTTGCAACCGCACCAACCCTCGCTAAACATTCCACCCTCTCTCGATCTCCCTCAATTAATCAATCTTACTTTTTAAAATAACAGCTTTACACCGCACAGAAAACAATGTAATTCTACGCGCTCCTTGTTTGGACTAAACATAAGGGATTCCCGGAACGATTGTGACGTCAAAGACTTAGACAGCTACTGTAGCTAGCGAAGAAACAAGGAGCATCTAGGCTAGTCACGCATGCACCGTACATACAACAGTACAGCGGCCGTCTGGACGCGCAGCACACCATAAAACATCGTTTCGTTAGGAACTGTATATTTACTAGAGTACCGCGCGCCCATAATCATAGCTAACTGTCTGCCTCATAATAATATATATTAACGTTATTGCATCGTTAAAGTAATAACGGTACAAACTACTAGTTAGTAAGTACGTACAACTGTACAATAAAGTCAAGTATTCCATCTTCCAAACTGCTTCACACTGTAAATACCAATGTTACTAACATTAAGTTAGCCTAGTCCTACGTGATTTGCTGCATGCATGTACAAACAAGTCCAACGTTCGGCCTAGTAACAAAGTGTCGCCCTAGGTTAAGTCAATGCTACATTATAATACATAAAACTTGAATTAACAGTGTCTGACTTTATGATAATTTATAAACAGGCCTGCCCTGTTACATATGCGTAAGTGTCCATACTTCTGTTGTTAGTTGACCTCAACAGAAAGGTCACTAGCGCATGCGCAGATATTATCTTTGAAATGGCTTATTCAACTCAAATTTCTATTCATATGCAAGGCCTAGTGATTCTCAAACACAGTCCAAGAGTCCTGTCAGTGCTGCCCTTGAATTCAAATTATAGTTTGGAAAAATCATATTTGACAAGAAAAAACCTAGTAAAGTTGGAATAAGTGCCAATTAACCATGCTGACATGTATATTGAATTATTCATTTGGAAATTAACTACTTGACTCCCTCCAAGTTTGTTCTGCTGAAGTGGTACTACAATAGGTTGTTGTGTAGTAGGCTGTTCAGTATGTCATATTACTTGTTTAGTCATACAGTATCTTGCCAGCATTGGCTTTTTGTTTCTTGTAATGCGTTGTTGACAGTCATGTATTGTATATGGTGGCATACAGTTATTCAGTGGCAAAGGCTTATATTAAGCGCCAGGCACTTTTTACCTCCTGGTTCGTAATGTTTTACTCCCGGTTCGCTCAAAGATTAGACAATCGGGAGTAGACAATATTCTGATTTTAGTGCTCGCTAAAACTTAACTGTTTGAACTTATTGAACTTAAAACACTTCGTATAAATCAAGAAATGATGAAGGCCGCACTAACTGACAGACCACAGTCTTTTCTTTTTTTCTTTTTTTTTTTCAAAGTTTAGGATCGCTAAGACAGCTGTTTTCTTCATTCCACTGTGATATCGCAATTACACTTGTTTTAAACAAAAGGGAAGATAATTCACACAATTGATTATTGAAGAAATAATAAAAATGTTAAAGTAAACATTTTCTTTAAATTCCTTGACTTTTGATAATGGCTCATGGACAACTCAATCCTTATGCACAGGCTACATATAATCTGAAACTGTATTGCTATCAGTAGTATGCAAGCTAGGCCTACTGTACATGCATGTTTGTCACCTTCTAAATTTAACTGTACATACTAATTAGAGCCTAGTGCATAACCAGCACAGGTACGGTACAGTGACATCATTCATGGTGCATATTTCCATACCTTTTCCAGGTAGGCTTGGCCTAACATTAGGCTTCCATGATGGAAATCTTCAAGGTGACTGACGTCACTCTAGTACCATGTTCAAGGGCTAAGGCATACAGGCCTTACTGAACTAAACAAATTTAGCCTAGGCCTACATTACTGTAGCCTTGCCGGAGTAACTTTAGAATACAGGGCCAATCAAAGGTTGTGTCTGAGCATCCGGATGTGCAGATTTGAACTCCAAGCTTGGGAAAATCGGTAGTCTATAATGACGTGTTGGTATAAGCGGAAAGTTTTCGAAAATTTTCGAAGTCCATCGCAGTCACCACCCAGGTGGATGTGCGGCTGCTCGAATGCGGAGTCAAAATGAAACTTGGGAAATTTTTAAAGTTCATTCCAAGCATCCCCTTTTTGCCTTGCAGCATTGGGGCCAGGGCCAATTTGGGATCATGGCCACTATCCATCCGGCAGACTAGTACAGTCCAATTCTAGGAATAATGAAGTTTTCAGACTGTTTGCTAATACAAATAACAGTTATTAAGACAGTCATACTCAAAACTGATTGTATTATATTACTTAATTTTTAAAAATTGTCTTGAGAGAATTATTTTGAGAACGACACATCACTTGCCACAAAAATGTGAAATTGAAGATGGTAACCCCCTATTATTTAATGCAATAGCCCAATCAGATGGATAGTGGCCATGATCCCCAATGTGCATCACATGTGCGGTCAGATCATTCTGTGACCACCCATTTTTTGTGTGGCCAGGTGCCAAACCATGCAGCAAGCTGTGAGGGCCAGACCTTGTGCACACAAGGCAAACTTTCCAGTCTGGGACCATTGGAGATGCCTATTTTCGCCCAGTTAGGCTAGCTTCAAATTAGTCCTCAGTAAAGGACTATGGTCGTTCACCTACAGCTCACTATACACAGTCCTTACACCAACCTGTGGAAATAGCGGGGATTGGCCGTCTATTTGCATTTGAAATTGTCTTTCTTCTCACAGCAAATTTTGAAAGTAAAATCTTAATTTATTGCCATGAATTTTCTTCTCCAGATCTTACAGGAGTATTGCAGCTGTTATTATTGATCACTGAGAATTTCTGGAAAGTGCCAAAAATGTGAAATGAAATCAACAACTTTTTTGTGCCATAAAATTTACTAAGCGACTATGGAACTTTGTTTACATCAGTATGCTGAGCTACATCATTAAGTCAGTACTAAATGTTTGCAGAGCTAGTTGCCATGTGTATGTAGGCCTATAGGATGTACAGAAATCGAAATGTGCGTGACATCACAATGTTGCGCACACAGCATTCTGATGTCAACAAATATTTCGAACACTACAGTAAATTTTACGAAGTCGCAAAGGTGATGATTTTTTTTCAAATTTTTGGAACTTTGCAGAGGAATTAAAGTGACAAAAAACAACTACAATATAGCCTAAGTGTAAGATTATGAATGGAAAAGGAATGGTAGTAAATTTAGACTTTAGGTCCTAGCTTAGCTATAAAAAGAAAATTAATTTCGACGAGCACTGTGCCTGTCAAAGACCCCAGGTTTTCAATGGGTCTGTGTAAGGACCATGTAAATGAAGCTACTGGCGACCGACTATACACGTGCCTTTACTGAGGACTAGCTTCAAATAGGCTAGGTGTTTACGTACCTGGGTTTACGTACCTGGTCCACCAGGAACTTGGCCTAGTAAGGCACAAAGTCCCTAGTGGCCCGGTTGGTTAATGAGGCAGGTAGCTTCCTTAAGCTAGTAGTATGCCCCCCAAGCTTCTTGAATAGTGGTCCTATGATCCTTTTGAACTGTAAGACAGTTTTGGCCTCAACAGCTTCTGGCAGCAGGGAGTTCCAGTCATCAATGACTCGCTGAGAAAAGTAGTAACGTCTCAGCATAAGATTAGGTCGTTGCTCAAGAATCATCATAGCATGCCCCCTTGTGATCATGTGAGATTTCTGATGACATTTTAGTTGAAATAGATCATGAACAGGGATTCTGTCAAAACCTCTCATAATTTTAAAAACTTCAATCAGGTCAGCCCTGTGCCTTCTTGCTTCCAATGACATTAAATTAGTATGTTTGAGTCTCTCGGAATAAACTTTATCACGGAGGTTGGGAATCAATTTTGTAATCCTCCTCTGTACTCCTTCAATTAAGTCAATATCTTGTTGAAGATATGGCCTCCATATCTGGGAGCAGTAATCAAGGTGAGGCCTCACCAGACTTTTATAAAGTTGTAAAATGTTTGGCTTACTTTTGTCCTCATAACACTTTTTATGAGCCCTACAATCTGGTTTGCTCTTTTGACAGCTTTAGCTACATGACCACTGACAGAAGGTGACTTATCAATAATTACACCAAGGTCCTTTTCTTCTGACACTTCAGTAAGCTTTACGTTGTTGATAAAATAGCCATAATTAGGATTCCCTTTTCCAATGTGCATTACTTTACACTTAGATGAGTTGAATAACATTTGCCAGTCCTTGCTCCAATCCACTAATTTGCATAAGTCGTTCTGCAGGCAAGCCGCCTCTTCCCCTGTACTGACTTTCCTGTAAATTTTTGTATCATCAGCAAATTTTAGAATTTTGCTGCAAACACCTCTGTCAATATCATTGATGTAAATGATAAACAGTATAGGTCCTAGCACTGAACCTTGTGGCACACCACTTGTAACAGGACACCAGCTTGACGAAACCCCATTAATTACCACTCTCTGTTTCCTATCAAACAGCCAAGCTCTAATCCAATTAGTGATACGTTTATCAATTCCATGAGCTGACAACTTTCTCAGCAATCTTTCATGTGGCACTTTATCAAAAGCCTTGCTAAAGTCCATATACAAAACATCAACTGGGGCACCATCATCAACATACTTGGTCACATCCTCAAGAAATAACAATAAATTTGTAAGACATGATTTCCCCTTGCGGAAACCATGCTGTGTCTCATGAATAAGTCTGTTCCATTCCAGATGATGAACAATACTGACCTCTAAGGATGGGTTCCATGACTTTACTACATACAGAAGTCAAGCTTACCGGTCTATAGTTACTGGCTAGGCTTCTTTGCCCCTTTTTAAAAATTGGCGTGACATTAGCGGTCCTCCAGTCTTCAGGTACCACGCCTTCCTGAAAACTTTTTGAAAAAATTAAACTCAAGGGTTCACTGACAACATTCGCTAGTTGAATGAGCACATCAGGACAAATACTATCACCCCCAGGAGCTTTACCAGACTTGAGGGCTTTAAGCTTGTCCGAAACTACATCACTGGGAATGAAAGAGTTAGCAAAAATGGACGGATTATCATAACTGGACGGATTATCATAACTGAAAAGACTGATGGGAGTGGGCATGGACTGAACATCCTCCGTGGTAAACACTGAAGCAAAGTACTTATTAAGCAATTCTGCTGTTTCCTCATCAGAGGTTATAGTCACTCCATTAACATCTTCCAATGGACCAACCTTGTCTTTGATGTGCATCTTACTTCGAGCATATTTATAAAAAGCTTTAGGATTGGATTTTATGTTCTTTGCTAACTTATTCTCATAACGTTTTTGGCTTTTCTAATCTCACTAACCACCATATTTCTTGACCTTTTATATGCTACATAATCCTGAAAAAGTCCTGTATTCCGTTGTCGCTGCCATGCTTTCAGCCTCTGTTTCCTCGCATTATGGATTTTACAGTTCCACCAGTGGTTTGCTGGAACCATCCTTTCTGGCCTTTTTAGGGACATAAAGATAGACAGCCTCTACTACTTTTGATTTGAAAAAGTTCCACATCTCATCCACAGTACTTGAATAAAAATCAGGCCAGTTCACAGAGTTCATAAATTCTCTCGTATTTACATAGTCAGCATTCCTGTAATCAAAAACCATTTCCTTCCAACTCTTTAGTGTAGTACCACAATTAAGACTAAAACAAACCATGTTGTGGTCACTATTACCAAGTGGTTCAGATACAAGGACATTATCCACCATACTCGAATTTGTAGTCAACACTAGATCTAATAAACTATCCCCTCTCGTAGGTTCCTTGACATGTTGCTCTAGGAAACACTCCAAGGTCAAGTCTAAAAATTTCCTGTCCTCCTCATTGGATTGAAGAATGTTCCAATTTATTGATCTGTGATTAAAGTCACCACAAATTAGGGTATCATGCCCTTGGCTACATGCCCTGCTAATTAAATTGTGTAGTGCTCTCTCTTGTTCCTCGTTTGAACTAGGACTACGATAACAGACTCCCAAAAAAATTGTGGATGTAGACAAACGTAACCTACACCAAACTGATTCAGTGTCCTTAGTTCCAGCCAGATCTGGTAACTCTACAATGTTGATATCACTTTTCACATAAATCAAACAACCTCCCCCAACTCTATCAATTCTATCCTTCCTAACAAGATGAAAACCACTTAAGAGCAGTTCTGCATCCGTGATTGTTTCCTTTGCCCAGGATTCAGTGACCATAACTATATCAGGTTTGCACACATGAACATATGCCCTCAAGTCATCCATTTTGTTGGTAAGACTCCTTGCATTTAGCAGAACGCAACTCAAGAAACCTGAATCTTTTGGCTGGACACCAACACTTGGTGTGCTTATATCACCATTTACATTTAAGCCTGTGACACAACTAATACCATCCTCCGTATTTACAGAATAGGCCTAACTGTAATGTATGGTTGGTGTAGACGCACGAAAATGGGGAATGATGTAGGCTATACTAGCCTGGCTACATAGCAAAAACTGTGAACCACAAAACCATATGTTTGAACAAACTGTTGACTAGCTTTTTTCAGGGTTCTCGCTAGGAAAAATGTCAAACCAGGTGGGAGTTAATTACAAGCATTATTCTCATGTGAAGCTGGCCATATCTCAAAAACTAAATGACATTGTTTGTGGTCAGTTGCATGATTTGGGATTGTTTCCACTTTCCAATAGCAACAGTCCTACAATCATTCAATTGAATGTTATGTGTCCTGATACCATGCATGTTTTAGGCCTAGGCCTAGGTGTGTGATGAAAATTCATACTGGGCTGTGAGATTCAAACTGGGTGGTGAAATTCAAACTGGGTGCAGCACCCAGTTTGAATGGCCTGGCTAGAACCCTAGGCTTTAACTATTTGATGTTAGGGCTAGGCTAAATAACCTAGCCTAGGCCACAGGCAGTTCTAGCGTTATATAGTACATACATATATATAAATAGACAAGGTAGCGCACTTCTTCCACACCAAGGCGTTCAGTAGCCAGATTTGGCTACAATGCACTAATATGGCCAAATCCTCAAATGCTTTGGCCAAACTGGCAAATTTTTTACTAACTTGGCCATTTTCTCGTGCATATATGGCCAAATAGGCCAAATCTGGCTACTGAACGCCTTTGTGTGGAAGAAGTGCGCTACCTTGTCTATATATGTATGTACTATATAACGCTAGAACTGCCTGTGGCCTAGGCCTCGGCCTAGACTATCAAAAAAACATAAAAACCACAAAAGCCAATCGATTTTCTTAATCAGTCTAACGTTATAATTAAAACAAAAGAACAAACAAATACATTTCATACCAATTAAATTCGGAACAAAAAGAAATATATTTTCTGCCATTCTTGTGATTCTTTGTTCTGTGTGTTACTGTTTATGCAGCGTAGGCTACCTGAAATTCCTGAAGGTCGAAGTACAGCTAGCTAGCCTAGCTAGCTAGCTAGCTATTACAAGGCCTGTCGGTGAAACGAGGAAAGTGTAATACCGTTACTCATTTAGCTATCACAGTTAGCACTGAGTTAGTACTTCCACATTTTAAAGTCTTATCGCATAAGAGGACGGCAAGATTTCCTGAAATGTAGTCAAATTTCCTTTCACTCATATTGCAAACCCCAAAAACTACATTTCTGCTCAAGCAAGTCAGGGACAAAGCTAAAGCCGATATTTTTTCGCGTTACGGAAAACGGACAAAATTCACGGAATTTGCGAACTTGACTGGCAATAAAAAAAAAACATAAGAAATGTACGGCGCACAACATATCATGATGGTGAGATGTGGGAACAGGCCAAGTCGGCCCCAAACCAACTCGACCCCAATCAGTGAAAAATCATGACAGAAAAAGTGACTTCATGCATGTTTTTTTGTTGGTCTTATTTGATTTTTACTAAGTTTATAATTGCTTTCCAAGTTTTCGTAAGAGAGTGCAAGTTTTCCAAAAGGTTTACAAGGTCGTTTCGCCCCCTTGGCAGTTCGCCCCAACCAGTTCGCACCCAAAAAACCAGTTCCCAAGTCTCCAAGCGACGGCCAGTTTGCCCCCTAATATACTGGCAACATACCTTTGTTATTTTCGGCATTTTTGTGCCTTTTTATCCTTTATGTTATGTTCTTTGCAATCTACTATCGTCTATCTGCAAATTTGGCTCACTACATAGGCTACTTTTTGTGGAAATACCATTTTTTTTTTCATCCTGTGTTCATGTTTTCATTAAAGAACGCTTTTTTGTGTGCCAACTCTCTTTTTGGAGCTACATTTTCCCTCTCCTTTATCATAGCGAGGCTATTTTTTTTTTTTTTTTGAAATGCCAACTGTTTTGTTTGCGTTCATATTTTCTTTGAAGAACTGAAAGCCATTTATTTTTATTTTATTTTATTTTATTTTATTTTATTTTATTTTAATTTATTTTATTTTATTTTATTTAATTTTATTTTATTTTATTTTATTTTATTTTATTTTATTTTATTTTATTTTATTTTATTTTATTTTATTTTATTTTATTTTAATTTATTTTATTTTATTTTATTTTATTTTATTTTATTTTATTTTATTTTATTTTATTTTATTTTATTTTATTTTATTTTATTTGATTTGATTTGATTTGATTTGATTTGATTTTATTTTATTTGTTGTTGTTAATAACCGCTGGGCATGTAACGGAGGAAGGACAATCATCTTAGATATTTGTACTAGCCAGCGTCGTTTTACTTTGGTGTGTTTATATGGTCCGAATCAAGATGACCCTGACTTTTTTGAAGTGTTGAATTTAAAACTTTCTAACTTTTCATGGGACTCAATCATATTAGCAGGTGATTTCAATTTTGTTTTTAATTTAGACCTAGATAAGTTGGGCGGGAATCAACGTACAAATTTTAAAGCGAGGGATAAATGTTATGATATTATGACTGCTTATGATTTAGTGGACATATGGAGGGAAAGGAACCCTAGTGATAGATCTTTTACATGGACCTCAAACATTTCCTCTGATATATATTGTAGACTGGACTTCTTTTTGATTTCACGTACTTTATCTCATACAGTTAGTCGTGTTAATACCTCCGCCAGCCTCTGTTCAGATCACTCGATTGTGAACCTGGATATTAATGTTAGTAACGTACAAAGAGGTCCTGGTTTTTGGAAATTTAACAACTCACTTTTGAAAGATCAGCAATTTTTAGCTCTTATTACTGATATTATCAATAATGTTAAATGTGTGTATACCAACACGGGTGCAGTTAATACTTGGGAGTATATGAAATACTCAGTTCGAAAATTTACTGTTGCTTATAGTAAAAACAGGGCTAAAGAAAGACGTAAATCTGAAAGAGACCTCCTTAAGGAGATCAGTCATTTAGAAAGGGATATTTACAGCTCACATTCCGATTACACTCGTAACAAGCTTTTAGAGGCAAGAAGCAAGCTCCAGGCGATTTATGATTTCAAAATTCGTGGTATTATTGTTCGCTCACGGGCCCGCTGGGTTGAAGAAGGGGAGAGGAATACTAATTATTTCTTGAATCTAGAAAAAAGGAACAAAAGTTATAATGTTATTAGAAAACTTATTGGAAACGATGGTAGGGAGATTTTTGAGAATCAAAGTATCCTCGATGAACTCACACACTTTTACCATTCACTTTACACTAGCGATAATTGTAGTTCAGTCACCTTTTGTAGTAGTATTAATAACTCTAATAAACTCTCTGAGGAGAATGCTAGGTCTTGTGATGGCTGGCTTAGTGATGAGGAATGCCGAACAGCCCTTTTTTCTTTAAAGAATGGTAAGAGTCCAGGAAGCGACGGACTCACGGTTGAATTTTATAAACATTTTTGGCCTTTAATTGGTGATACAGTTGTTAACTCCTTAAATTGTGCATATTCAAATACTAAAATGTCTGACGAACAGGGTAGAGCTGTTATTACATTAATTCCAAAGCCCAACAAGGATCCAGCCCTCGTTAAAAATTATAGGCCTATTTCGTTGTTAAATGTTGATTACAAAATTTGTTCAAAAGCCCTTGCTTCTAGAATTAAAAATGTTATTTCGTTCATTATTAATGATAATCAAACTGGTTTTATAAAGAATAGGTTCATAGGTGAAAACGTTCGTTATATATTAGACTCTATTGATTACTGTAAAGATAATAATGTACCAGGCTTTCTCCTTTTAGTTGATTTTGAAAAAGCCTTTGATAGACTGGAGTGGGGATTTATCTACAGGTGCCTACACTTTTTTAATTTTAACAGAAGCTTCATCCAGTGGATCTCTACTTTATATTCAAATGCAACATCTTGTGTGTGTAATAATGGTTTTTCCTCAACCTTCTTTAAAGTTTCTAGAGGAGTTAGGCAAGGATGTCCCATTAGTCCTTATCTTTTCATTTTGTGTGCCGAAGTACTCGCCTTACGAATTAATTTGTCACCAGATATTAAAGGTTTATCAATCGCTAATCACGAAACACGCATTATTCAATACGCCGATGACACTTGTATTTTTCTTGATGGTTCCCACTCGTCAGTGAAAGCAGTCGTTGATATTTTTGAAGAACTTCATACGTCTTCAGGATTAAAAGTAAATTTTGAAAAGTCGAATATTTTTCCTTTAGGACCTTTGTTAAACAGTAAACCCAATTTTCTGCATAACTATGGTTTTAGTTGGACTGTTAGTCCGGTCACTGCCTTAGGCATTACTTTTGACCACTGTAAAGACAATTTGTTTCGCTTGAATTATCCTCCAAAGTTGTCACGCCTTAAAAATGTGTTAAATTTATGGTCACAGCGTGACCTCTCCCCCATTGGAAAAATAACTCTTGTTAAGTCTTTTGGTCTCTCTCAATTAGTTTATCTCTTTCAGATATTGCCGAATCCACCTCAAAACTTCGTCAAGGAATTAGAAAGTTATATTTTTAATTTTATTTGGTCGGGCAAACCGGACAAAGTTAAGCGTAGAACTTTAATTGCACCTATTTCAGAGGGCGGACTCAAAGCTACTCATGTTTCATCTTTCATCAATAGTTTAAAATGCTCTTGGGTAAACAGATATTTAAATGATACCAAAGGTTCATGGAAAGATTTTTTTGATTTCTATCTAAAAAGCAATGGAAAATCCTTTTTATTCCATTGCAATTTTGAAGCAAAGGACATCAAAACCAATAATGTTTTCATAAATGACGTATGTGCGGCATGGGCACAGTTTAATTTTAAGCAACCTTTAGATCATTATAACAATCAAATTTTATGGAATAATTCTTATATTAAGGTCAATAATAAGTTAATATTCTATAAACATTTGTTCGAGAAAGGAGTGACCTACGTAAAAGATATTTTTGATAATGACAATCAAATACTTCCGTATAATTCTTTTGTAAGGAAATTTGGCGTACGGTTTTGCCCATTCACCATTTATTACGGTATTATCAAAGCAGTTCCTGGGCTTTGGAAGCAAAGTATTACTGACGGGGTAACAATGCCAATCGATCCAGGTTACAGAGAGAATCTTCTTGCTGTTTCTAGTATGTCACGAATTGTCTATAAGCAGATAGTGACTAAGTTTTATTCTCCCCCCACCTGTTGTACAAAATGGAATAATAGCTTCCCAGAACTGATGAACCGTTGGCAATTAATTTTTAGGATTCCTTTTATTTCTCTCCGGGAAACCAAGTTACAATACTTTCAGTATAGGTTCCTACACAGAATACTGGGGACTAATGAATTACGACATCGAATGAAAATTATTGAGAGCCCTTGTTGTACTTTTTGTGGGGACCAGACCGAAACAATTGATCACCTTTTCTGGGAATGTCGGGTTACTTCTTCCTTTATTTTAGACGTGGAGCAATGCATTTTGGGTAGGCAATTCTTCTTTACAAAAGAAGACATTTTCTTTGGTTACAAACTTCTGTTGAAGCACCCCTATAATTTCCTAATTTTTCATATGAAATATTATATTTTCGCTAAAAAGATTAATGAAGATATTCCATTGTTTGATGAATTTCTGTATAAGTTTAAATTTCATATTAAGGTTGAAAAACATATCTCAAATCAAATCAATTCACGTAAAGGTTTATCTTTCAAAGAGTACGTAGAGGCTTTTAGTGAGTGTCCGATGTTATTTGATTGATTCGTATTGTTAAGAATTATGTAATACACCATGTATATTAAAGACAACGACCGTTTCATCTACACAGATGTATTATACAAGTTTTGATGAGAAGATACTTATATTTCATGTGTAATTAAGACACTTGCTTAAAGTATGCTGTTTTAAATTATGTTACAGCAAGAAGAAAATCATACCTGTGGAATAAGATAACGTAAAGAGAATTACAGTTTTGTATAACGTTGATATTTTGCAAAAAAGAAAACAAAGATATTTACGAAGAGAACAATAAAGATGGAGACAAAAAAAAAAAAAAAAGATTTTATTTTATTTTATTTTATTTTATTTTATTTTATTTTATTTTATTTTATTTATTTTTTTGTGCAGCAACTCTCTTTTTTGGAGTCATACTTCCTCTCTTCTCTTTTAGTATCGGCATCATGCATAATAGAAGAACAATATCAACTGCATTTGAAATTTTTTTACAACAATAAATAGTGTTAGTAAAATCGAGGGGGCAAACTGGTAGGTCCTTGGGGGCAAAATGATTTCCAGTTTGTGGCAAACTGGCAAGGGGGTGAAACAACCGGGTACCTTCCACACACATTGCCATTTTGTTATCTTGGGTATATAAAATTTCGTAAAGGGTGGATTCCCAGTTCCTTTTGCCTTCAATTCCTGTTCATGTTCTGTCACACAGAGTAAGTTTGGAATCTACCTCTTATAATTAATATTTATGTTACCAATGATTCATCATAAAATAACAGCATGCATAACATTTTCAAAGGTATTTTGAGTGCATAACTGCCCTCTCATAACTTGCCATAAAAATATCTTAATCAGGGAATTCTTTCCTGAGGCCGAGTAATTGGCTTGGGGCCAACTTGGCCTGAGGCCGAGTTGGCTTGGGGCCGACTGAGTTGGTCTGGGACCGAGTTGGTTTAGGACCGACTTGGCCCGAAAGCGATAATTTATTTCACACAGCCATTCTCAGTTTAGAAATTCGACATGATAAGATAATTTATATGGGCAAGTTGACAATTTTTTTCCTTGTGTAGGTCGACACGGTGAGATAACATATCTGACCAGAAAGTAGACATCGTTATTTAGGAAGTCAACATGGCGAGATAATTTATCTGACCAAGTCCAAATACTAATTTGGGAAGTCGCCATATGTTGAGATAATTTATTTGACCAAGATGACATCCATGTTTGGAAATTCGACATGGTGACTGAGATAATTTACACGGCCAAGTCGACATCCTTACTTTGAAAGTCGACATGGCGAGATAATTTATCAGACCAAGACGATAATATACTTTAGTAAGTCGACGTGGTGAAATAATTTATGCGACCAAGTCGACATACTGATTTAGAAAGTACTCGTGGTGAGATTATTTATCTGACCAAGTAGAAGCACTAATTTACGAAGTCGACATGGTGAGATATATCAGAACAACTTTATGGAGCGACATGTGGGCAAAAAGTATCGTGCGTGTTATGTACATTTCGCAAACATGAGTAAAACGGTGTGTAGAACAACCAATAATGGTGTACATTTTGACTAAGTTTTGTATTACGACGATTGCATGATTAACCCGGGCCTTACCTGGAGGAGTTTTGGGGGATGAAATCCACATCAACTCACCCAGGGAGGAGAGAAATGTGGGATTCATGTACAGTGTTCTGGATCTCTATAACACGCAAAGCAGTAACGGAGTGCAGAAGAATGGTATTAAAAGTTTCAAAGCTCTTAAATTCTGCAGCATCTAACAGTTATTGCAGCTTACACCATATGTTAATTAAGAACATTATAAAAGTATTTATTACTATGTTTTGAATTGCTGACTTGTCCAAAGCCCGCGTGGATGATGACTACAATAGTTGTGCAATGCTTTTTCCAGTTTCGGGTGGTAGTGACGCCGCCAGACTTTTCGGGGGAGCACAGTGGATGTACAACACTGTACCTGATGAGGTACACTGTTTTGTAGCACTAAATAGAACCCGAGACGCCGTGGAAGCGACACCGCTCTCCCCCTGTGTGTGAGGCAAAGGGCAGCATCTTAGGCCTCTGGAAGGGTCCGGGAACAATGTCTCGGTGGGGGTTAGGGGAACGAAGCTTCGGGAAGCTCCGGGTTTTTGACAAAACTGCGGGCATTAGAATGAAATATTTAACTGTCTTAAAATAGCACTGGGTGAGCACTAAGTTAGGGAGCTGTCAAAAATCACTGTTTGATCATGTCTTATTGTTGTACCACAACGTCCAAACGCATGATGATGCAGAAGGATATGAATGGGGACGATGGATGATGTTAGGGATTGCATCTGTCAAAAATGCTGGGGGCACGATTGTCAAAACTTTTGTCCAATTTCATCAATAAGTTTCAAACATGTGATATAGGGAGGTTTCATGCGTGCGAAAGTCAACTAACGCAACTACGTTCTGGAGAAAAAACAAACACACGCGGACGCCTAGTTCACGTACAAAATGTGGTGCGTGGCGCAGTGTCCTCCAGAACAACTAGCGCGTCCAATGAATTTGACCTTTTGACCTTTGGTACAAGCTTCCTATTTCCGGCGGGACTATTTTCATTGTTCGGGAAATCTGTGCTTTTGTTATAAGAGAGAATCAACACTTGAACAAGAGAAACTTGATTAGTTGATGAAGTTGATTGGGCATTTTTACTTAGAGTCCTCAGGTTTGATTATGGCGATAACTTGATAAATGGATTCGCATTTTATATATCATAATATATCAATAGTCGTATTTAATAAGTTTGTCAGCGATTATGAAGAGGGTGGTTCGGCAAGGCTGCCCCCTGTCTTCACTTTTACATGTGTTTTTTTTTTAAACCCTTGTCTGGGTTTATTCAGTGTTCCACTCATTTCTTTAATAAGCGTTATGCAGACGACGTCGCAGAACCATAGAAATCGAAGAGCTCCCTCCCCGGAGGTAGGTCTATACCTGACTACAGTACACATTTCAGTCACTGTTTGTCGTCTCACGACGTCGGGGTCGGCTGTGAAGTAGATGGTGACGTCATTGCATAGTATCTATTCCTGGGAATGGTGGAATGGCTATTAATTTTTTGCAGTATGCCGACGACTCACCCCGTTTGGCTACTAGTGCCTTTGACATCAAAGGTTTCTTTTCTGCTGCTCACCTGATTCAAAGAGCAACTAACGCGTCCAACAATTTGGCAAAGTCTTTGACGGTCTGAAACTGGGGTAGGTTACCGTGGATGAAGGTGCCAGGAACATCGCCTGGAGTGAGAAATCAGTAAAAATTACGGGTAGGCTATTTACTTGTATAGTTGTAACTCTGTTCATTCTGATTGCAGGGGGAAGGGCAAGACGAAAGGGCGGTTAGTAAAGCGGTTTCACAACAGTGTAGCTAGAGGGGGGCAGGGGCGGTCGCCCCCCTCCCCCCACCCCCACAAAGTCTCCGAAGGCCTCTGTCGGAAATTTCTAGTCTCTGTCGGAAATAAATAAAAACAATTCATTTGAAACACTTACAACACTTCTTATGTTTTTAAGCAGAATTACACATCGAAATGGTTACTGAGAAGGCCTGGAAGTGTCGTGTAAGGCAATCTCGGAGATATTTTAATCTAACTTTTTCGGCGCCCTACACGTCAGATGATGGTGGCGGTACGCTTAGATAGTACATCATTACTTCAAGATAATAATCTGTCGGAAATTTTTTGCTTTTGCCCCACAACAAAAAATATCTAGCTACGCCACTGTTTCACAGGGCCAAAGTGGAAGGATGGATTTAGTGCCTGACCCTTACCGCCAGAAGAAACGGAGACCCTCTTGGTTAAACCCCATGTTTTGCGTTTGAAGGGGATTTTCCCTGATTTACAGCTATTTCGCTAGATTTTAATTATGCACACGATCACGTATGTCGTGATCATGGTCCGGCGTGGAGGCAACACAGTCGGTCCGGAGAGGGGAACAAAATAAAGATGATTGTTGCCATGCAAAGGCTTTTCAATCAATTGTGAAGGCGCCGTCCCCTCCCCCACACTTCTGAATGCGAGGGATCTAGGGCAACGCACTCATGAGGAACCGAGGGCCATGCCCCCGGAAGATCTGAAGTATTAGCCAAATTATGGGCATTACTTTTTTCAAATGGCATTACATGCGAACTGAACAGGTCACGAAGACCAGTTAAACATTTTTTTATGTTTCGCACGCTATAAATTTGCAAGAAAATACACCAGTATTTTTTTTTTTTTTTTTTTTTGAAAGAGGGGAAATATTAATCCCCTTGGAGGAGTGCTGCATGCTCAGAGATCGACATCTTCAAAATAATATTTTGTGGAACTTTTCGATGAACTGTGTGAGTGAGCTTTCCAGACAGCGAAGCAATGAAGATGGCGGCAAAGCTCGTGTCCCCGGCGTTGATATGTCTGAAGGACAGCGGCGGTTGCCTGTCAGACTGGTTCCGGTGTAGGGTGGCTGAAAGTCGAGGCCGGTAGGGGGTCCAACGGGCCAATCTCCGGAAGCTGTGTGGTATTTTAAATGAGTAAGACCATGATAATTAAGTATTTGGCTATCTTCTAATGGCACTGGATGTGAACTAAACAGATTACAAAACTAGCATTTTGATCTAGTTTGATAACAACCTTCCTCGGAATGACAGGCAGCTTGTGAATGGGTTCAACGATAATGGGAGACGGACTGAGGGTTCTTCCTGTACATTTGTCTTCGATCTGATGGCTTTGAAGCCATTCTGGGCCTTTGTTAGAGAAAATTCTGCGTCCTCTGTTGTAATTTGAAATGTTTCATGAAATAATTTGATCTTTGACGATGATTGCAACTTTAAAATAGCTAACCGTCGTGCAAGTTGATGAGGGTGGTATTTGTTGGGGAAAGTTGACAGCGGGAGAGATTGCAAGGAGGTCTGAAAACGAGCATTCAGTTCAAGCTATCCTACAAAAAGTAATAAGCATATTGAAAACTAGGTTTGTCCTGATTCGCTCAAAAGTCCTCACCGCCACGGCACACCAGCACAGCGGATATCCAGGGAGGTGTAATATCACTTTCCTGGGATATCGACTAGATTATTTAATTTGATAAGCATGCAAGAGAGCAAAAAATCTTTCAGTAAATGTTCCCTGATTGGAGGGCATTTTACGACATACTGTGTTACTTCATCAATGACGACGTGTCTGATATCAATGGAAAGAGAAAGAAGGGGCCTTTTGTTTCACTGTGCGAGAAAGATATCTGAAGCACACCTGGATACGTGATTTTTTCCCCGGAACGAATGGGGGCAATTTCAATTTTTACCCCAAACCTAACCTCTATCCTAACCTGAACATTATTTTTCATTTTTCATGATTTTTATGGGCATTTCCAAAAATTACCTCCATTTGTCATGGAAAAAATGCTGCTTGCAGCCTTATGGTACAGTACCTACTTTACATATGAATGAGACAGCCAGACGTCTACTCTGCACACGGTGTCCTAGTTCCCGTCTAGTTTCCCATCCCCTCCCCTGTCACTGGACAGTTATTACAGCTGGTCACTTTCGGCCAATCAGGATCCTCGCGCCCTATCCCATTAAAGTAATTTAGTTCCTTCAGATAGCTGAGCTGCTGAACAACTGCAACGCTTGACACACGTGCTGCAGACTTTGGAAGCGTAAAGATGTCATAATATACCGTGTTCCAAGAGCATATAGCTCCCGAATCAGTTTTTCTTTAAGACGGGCCAGCGTAATTATAATTAATCATCACCAATCATCTGTAAATATAATTAAATCAGGAAGCACAATCACAGAATAAATCAAGGGCAATCACAAGAAACCTAGTTCTCATTTTTCATCTGTCATGGACCCTTGTACAGAAGCCTTCGAAGAAACGATTACCGGTGTAAAAGGCAATATTATCCGTGTTTTTCCGGGGCATGAGAGAATTCTTGATGCAAAAACGTCCTATCCTACTAGTAGGCAAATGTGTCCATGGACCTAATCGCCTCAGAGATGTCGAGCTGGAATATATTATGTCCGGACATAAACAGCAACTTTTTTTTGAAGGAAATTAGTTTTCAAATACCAGTGATATAATTATACACATTTGAAGAAAGGTACGGTAACAAATTTTTAGAAACTTTCGACTGCGATTCATGTATTCAATGTAGCTTTAGGGGTGCAGCACTATCTTACAATAATGGAAGAGTTTTTACGAAGCTATGAAGCACGCAAGATGTTCTACAGGAAGTAACCACTAAACAATATTTAAAACGGACGTGCACAAAGCGCGCTGAAGAAAACAGCATTTTATCGTAGCCCACTGTTTTCATTTTGTAAATGCAACATTATCTACTCTACTTTCCCCAGCCACTTATATTCTTTCTTTTATGATTCATTTTTATATGATTCATTTTTTTATGTATATTTTTGTATTATCCGTATGCTATTGTGTACCAAATAGTACCAAACAATGGTGAAAATGTATATAACCATTACAGAGATGAAATGAATTAAGAATAATAAAAGGAGGACGCAGCGTATACCACGTTGATGAAGGAATGAGCTCAACCTGTGATCTACTTGCTGTACCAAATGAATTCAAACACTCATCACACAAAACTGTTTAAAATTTGAGTTATTTATTAAAGTCTGGCAACGTTTTGCCTGTATATCCTTCCGCTATGGAAAAATTACTTACAGAGTGAAGTGTCAAATGGGCCGCCGCATCTTATTACAAGCGCTGTCGAAGCTCACAGTTAATGGGTAAGGTGAGTACACAGGTGTGAACACACTATGTATGAAGAATCGACTGGCAAGCTTTGATATAGGGGCAGGGAAGCCTTTGATTGTGTAGATCTTGTCCAAAGATGCAAAGGCCACAAGTGTTGTCGAGTTCGTTACTTAAAACCTTGTACATCCGCGTATGCAGTATTTGTAAACCAGGGCGTAACTTTAGTTTTGGCAAACGACGAGTGTAGCGACCTGTGGGAGAGTGTAGCAACGTTTCTAAACCCGGGCGCGCAAACTCGCCAGGATGTACGTTTCGAGAGGTGAAATCTGCCAATCACAAAACAGCCGAAAAACCTGGCCCATCGTAAGGTGTGGCGAAGCCTTGACCGCGAGGACCAAAGGCTAGGAACCGACGGTTCTCCATCAGAACTTTTCGTAAATTTGATGGCTTTGGTGGAGAACATTTTTAGAGAATACCCTGCGTCCCCCAGGTATAATTTCGAATGCTAATGAAATATTTTATATATAAGTTGATTACAATTTAAGACAGTAACCGTCGGTCAATTTGATGAGGATGGTGGTAGTTGTTGGGGAAAGTAAACAGCGGGATGGGGTTTCAAGGGGTTGGGAAATGGAAATTTACTCAATGTATCCTACTGGATGTAATCATGGCTGTTCCACCAAAAGTTTTGTTACGAAACAGCGGTTCTAACTTGACAAATATTTATATTGAGTTCACGCGAAGCATATCGCATACAAGTCCGTTAGGGAAATGTTACATGCCTCCCCGGGCTTTGATAAGAAAGCCCGGGTGATCCATCTTGCTTCCTTTCAAGCGTGCTAATTGATTTGCTTGCTCGACCGGCCACTTGGCTGCTCACGTTTCTTTGCTTAACGTTATTAATAACATGCAATGCCAATTTAACAATGATTGCAGCCAGATCTGGTGCTAGTGGTCGCCGTGGCCTTCAAAGCCCTCAGGCTTGCCCCCCTGCCCTCCTCACTCACCTAGCCCGACTCCACACTGCCTGTCTCTCCTTAGGCTACTTCCCCCGTCCCTGGAAAATAGCCAGGCTTACTATGATCCCAAAGCCCGGTAAAGACCATTCCAACCCCAAAAACTACCGCCCAATCTCCTTACTTAGCACCCTAGGTAAAACACTTGAAAGGCTTATCAAGAACCGGATCTACCCCCTCCTTGAAACGAACAATTTCTTTTCCCCCTACCAAGCTGGATTCAGGACCAAACGCTCAACTGTGGACCAGCTTACCTACTACACACAGACTGTGCACGAGGCATTTAACAATGACCGACTCACCCTAGCAACATTCCTAGACGTAGAAAAGGCTTTTGATGCAGTTTGGCACAACGGCCTCCGCCAAAAGCTCACCACCCTTAACTTCCCCGATCCAATCACAAGACTACTCTCTAACTTCTTATCCGACAGGCAAACCTTTACAGACATTAATGGCTACAGATCCGACCCCTACACACCACAAGCTGGAGTCCCCCAGGGCTCGGTGCTTAGTCCCCTACTCCATAATCTATACCAACGACATCCCCCCTCCCCCCAGACATATCAAGATCTCTCAATTCGCAGATGATCTGGCCATCTGGACCTCCAGCAAACGCCACTACCTTGGACTTTACAGGCTACAAAACTACCTTGACTTACTAGAACGCTACTGCAGCCACTGGCGTGTCAAACTTAACCCCCAAAAGACCACTTTCCTCCTCCACCACCCCCAACCCCTCAAGCAACTCCCAAACGACCCAATTTACATACAGAACCATCCAGTAGCCCCATCCCCCACTGCCAAATTCCTAGGACTGACCCTCAACCGTACTCTAAACTGGACTGCGCACTTTAAGGACATTCACAATAGAGCCTCCTATCGTATCACCCTACTCCGCAGGGTTGTAGCCCGTGGCAAAGGCTCTCACCCAGACATCAACGTTAACATTTATAAACAGTTCATTAGACCACTCTTCGAATATGGCTGTCCCGCCACCTTGACTCTAACCAAGACCTCACTTAGCAAAATGCAATCTCTCCAAAATTCCGCTCTCACCACCGCCCTTCACCTACCCCGCACCACCTCCGCTGACTATGTACATGAACTGACTAACACCCCCACGATTCATGACCGCCTCCACGCCCTCGCTTCTAATTATCTCCACCCAAGGCGCCTCAGCAACAAACCCAAACTCAATAAACGCCTCCGACATTTCAACCGCCTTCCCCGCCCGCAACCCAAACCCCCCTACCCCACCCCAATCTTCCTTGCTCTGCATCCCAACTGACGTCCAGCTTGCCCTGCCCTTGTCCACCCTCGCTCACCCTCCTGCAGACCCATTTCCGCCCTGACCACGGACCGCCTCGCCTTCCCGCCTCCTGACCTCGCACCGCCTTGACCACGATTTCTGCTCGCCCATCAGCCTCTTGACCCATTTTCCGCCCTGACCACGGCTTTTTTTTTTTTTGAGGTGGCCCTCAAGAGCCCCGTTTGGTTTCCTCCCTCCACACTCCACATTCCACATCTTCACACCACTCCACTCAACATTTTCTCTGGTACACCGCAACCTACGAAACACACATCATCCAGCAGTCTGGGCCGCGAAAAGCCTTCGGGCCTAGGTCCAGGATGCCTCCACTCCATTCTCACCTGCACATCCAACTGTACACACATCTCTCAACAGCCTGGGCCGCGAAAAGCTTTCGAGCCTAGGCCTGGGCTGCCTACACACACCACACCCACCCTCACCTTATTCTACATCTTCCGCACCCCCTTACCTCATACATCACAACAAACGTCACCTTACATGGCACCTTCACTGACTGCTCGTTACCTTTGTCAAAACCAGCTCATTTAACTTTGTCTCTCCCCTCCACCCCTGTTTTCCGGAACTGGTACGCCAAATTGCCCCCTCAATTTTTCTCCAAATTTTCCAAATTTCATCATTAAACAAGTACCACCCGCCTCCTTCGTATAAAGTATTCTTTACATCTCCCTGGTTCCAACCCGCCCATAAAGTCCTGCGGAACTAGGTGGGGTTAGGTCAAATAGAGAGAGACGTGGCCTTCTCTGAAGAAGTCATGCGAATAATCGGCTAATTAGCCATGCCCAAGATTGATTGTTGATCACAGAAATTATGCTCGATGATTGACATGGAGAGATTGGTCTTCAGACTCTAACCGAAATGTTCACCTTATGAACGCCGAAAAATTTATTGAATATCGCAGCTCCCTACAGAGGGGTAGGTTTCTGATTTGTGTATGCAATAACCATTTTGCGTGTAAGGACGTACATGTAGTACTGTCAGTGACCCTTATTTCAGGCCTTCAAGTCACAAAAGTATGGCAGGGAGCCGATGTCCATGCAATTTGAAAGAACTTAAGCACTATTTTAATTCAGGTACAAACAAAACTTTTCAGCAACAATCGGCCCTTGCTTCCCCATCTTTTGAACTCAGCCGTGTATTTGTTAGTTTCCATTGTGGGTGCAGGCCAAGCGCGCCTGGAAAAATTTGGCGCTTTAAGGTATTTGATATTAATGTTTTCCTTTATTTTACATTGCAAATTTACCATAATATTAAAAAATCTCTCATAGTTTCTCGGGTCTCGCTTGTTTTTTGTTCATTTTTTTTAAGGTCTGGAAAAATGTGGGGGAAGTGCACACCTTGCCCACCCTCACCGTAATTTCGCCTACACGGGAGATTTCTAAACTGTTTGCGGTACGCAAGAACCAATGTGCGTGTTATGATGTACATTTAGTACTATCAGTGACCCTTATTTCAAGACTTCAAGTCACACAAATGCTGCAGGGAGACAACCCTCATGCTTTGAAAGATATTTTAATTGAGGTACCAAACAACACAATTTTTCAACTCCCCCTGCCCCCACCTCTGTGACCATTCTGGGGAAAATCACTCAGTCAGGGGTATTTCAGGTAAAGGGGATGAGAGAGAGATTGAAGAGACGGGGATGGATTACTAGAGAGGCAGAAGTACTCACAACTTAGAATTATCCAGCTGAGTCATATTATTCTGTAAACTCTTACTTTCCATACAGCACTGAGCAAGTAAAGTTCCTCGTCTCCCGCCATATAAAGCATCAGTCAGTATCGATAACCGGCCTGTGACAAAAGGACCAGAAAGGTACAGCTCTCTGCAAATACTATAAACTTTCTCTCGCGCTTCACGCGGGTTTCGGTTGCCTGTAATAGGTAGTCTATATAGACAGGGTAGGAAGGATACAGGATAAAACAAAGCATAACCGAGGTGAAAAATTTGTCAAGATGGTACAGCCAAGTGCGATTTTATGTATTACAGCGTGTGATGCCAAATATCTTCCATACGGGTGTTCAGTGCATGACAATCTTCCGGCGTATTTATTGCTTTTATGTACCAAACTCTGCTGGCGGTCTCTAATTTGCGGCTAACTTCGAGTCTGTACCGCCCTGATTCAATGGCAGCCCATGGAGTAAATACTTTCATGGAACAGCAACAAGTAGAGATCTTATTAGAGGGAGTAAAATGAAATTCTCAAAACTCACTCTGGAGAGTCCAGGTAGACACACGATTGAAGTGGCAAGATTGTATTTTAGAAATTTTGAAGGCGATTTCCTGCAATCTTGGGATATGGGGATGCCTAATATAAGATATCCATCTGGCACTTCATTTTGCCTAAAAATGATTGAGCCATGACATCCCTATAGTTGAGAAAAATTGTGCTCAAAATAAACCCATTCAATGAAAAATGAAATTATAATATATCAGTTTCATCAAAACACAAGGATGCGATGACTGTAAGAATAACAGTTCGTGTTTATTAAATGTGATAATTACAATCAAGATTACTGGTTTCTTATTAATTTTATCAATGATGCATGTAAAATGTGAAGGTTCTATTCAGCTGAACTTTTACCAAATACAACATATTCAGTTGAACCTTTCTACATTTGTACAGCATTTAACAAGGACTTTCAATTTGGCTACAACACCATTCTCTCATGCTTATCTGCGTAATAACTGATTTCTTTTCCTTTTGTGACATGAACGGTACTTAGATGACACCACTTTATAGGAATCACTTCAAAGCACCAAATTTGCCAGATGTTCCTAAGATATTCAGTGTTTTACCAGAACATGGATTTACATTCATTTCTGGAGGGGTGTCATGGGGGAAAGAATACTACTTGTAAGTTCCAGAGAGACAGTACGAAGAATAGTTGAGCAGCAGCAACTTCTACTTAGCTAAATGAAATACATGAGTTATACCACTGGGTATTTCTACTTAATTGAATGAACACATGAGTTATATCACTGGGTTCTTCACATCATACTTTCTGAGGGAGCAGAGATGGTACAATGTACATCTCATTGTTAAATGATACTGTATACAGAACAACACTTTCTTTAAAATCAATTGTGTATTGAAACAAGCAGCATTTAAGTTTTTGATGCATTAGTTACCCACATATGATGTTAAGAAAAGGGCGAAGTCAATTGCCCCAAGATTAGAGAAGAGGTACTGTATGGCACACTTTGAAATAATGTTACTGCAGGGAGCTGTTATTTGGATGGAGATAGATCGCTTTGAAGTGAGGTTTGTACTGCCAAGGTCACTCAGTAATCCATCGCTTGTATCTTTCTTGACATTTCTATAAGACTTACACTGGATTAGGAAGTTAACACAAAAGGGATTTGTCATCTGCTAAATCTACAGTAAGATTGAGGGTTTTCCTCCACTGCCACAGCATTGTCAGTCGTCAAGGAAAATAAAAAATATTGCATCTTTCAACGCTCGGCCACGCGCATGACAGTATATCGATTACGTTTCATGTGGAAATATGAACAAGAATCTATATCTGGTTATTTCAGGAAACTTCCGGAAACTTTTCATATTGTTGTAACAAAAGCTACACTTATACCTCGTTAACTCATTTGCATACGGTATCTTGTATGGGAAGGGGCTAACTGTATTCTTTTAAGTTCAACTGAACAGCAGTTTATTAACACCTGCTCTAAACATGTTGGCGGCGCAAACCTACCCATCAAAGCATTGTTCTGCGCAGGCCACTTTTTAAAGGATTATGTGACTTGAATGATATCGCAAGGTGAGTGCCATCAAATTGGAGCCACCAAACAAAGGAAAAAATGCCTTTGCTCCCAATAAACGGCTTATCGTTGGTAATCTCCCCTCGATTTAGTGGGTCTTAAATTATTAGCATAAATTAAACTTTACGTTCTCCATCCAAATAACAGCTCCCTGGTTACTGTATATTTATAACAGCTAAGACATATTGCTTCACTGATAGATGTATCAGTGACCTTGGTATTAATATTCATGATAAGTAAGATTTGGCTACATGGTGACTCTCACCAAAATGTTTGTCAATAAAATGATCTCAGTATTACCTCATAGCAACCACTAACAGAATCCAATCATTATTGAACATTATTCACTCAAAATGGGCTTAATCTGAAGAGATTTTAAATCAAAAAGACACAAATATTAACACAACAAAGCAGAAATAGAACTCCTACAGGCTATTAAGTAAACTAACAGACATAAATAGAATATAATAAATCCAAATATGTGAAACAGCATTTGACATTTGCCTAATGGTGAATGTTCCTCCTGTAAGGTCGTTTAATGCAAATTTCTCACAATTCTTTTTGATGCTGAAACTTCCATACTCCCATGTTTGAGCCCCAGTTTTTGGTTTTAAAATAGATAAAGCACACTCTCGTAAAGTATAATCTTGCCATTTTCTCTTTTGATCAGGCAATCACATCGTTGCTACATATTAATATTCAGCTCCACAGAGTATGAAGTAACCAATCAGACACAAGCATCCCACATTAGGTTTGTCTGTTTTCTGTAAAGGCTTTCTCAAAGCCCAACACACACATGTAATGACATTACATGTGTGTGTTGGGCTTTGAAAAGGCCTTTACAGAATCACTAATGACAGAGATACCCAACCACCCACTTTTGAGATAAATCTGTCAGTTGGGAATTAATTACCCCTTTCAGGACCATTGCCGCTGATTGGCACCATGTTTAAAATTGAATTGTTGCCAATTGGTGACAGCCACACTGGAATTTTTGTCCAAAAAAAGTGAACGTATACATAGCGACACATTCCTTTGAAGTTAACTTTCACTGCATAGAACACAAATTTTGCTGTCGCCTGATGTATCATATGATGTATGTTACTACTGAAACTTTCCAAGATAATGTGCACTGGGACTAGGTCACTGTCTGACGAATAGGCCACCTTTCCAGCATTATGTACAATATAGCCTATCGTTTTGTCTAGGTTTAGGCCACAGCTACATACTGGCCCTGGAGTTCACGAAAGGGGATCAGTGTACCAAATATTTTGGTACCAAATGAAAGATTATTGCCTTCTGAATAGAACTTTTGCACAATAATTACTTGTAGGGAGGTGACTGCTTATGACAAAGACTGAAATCCCATTCCTAAATTCATTACTACACTGTATGATGTGGTTGGTAAGTGTGTGGTCCTGAAAGGGCGAATGAAAGAAGTTTTCCAACTGATTCTGCAAATATGATTTCCATTGGCAACCAAGTTCATTATCATTTAAACAAGCTAGTGTACAGTAACTGAATCACACCTTTTTTGTTCTGTCAGCCTTTTAACTCCCTATGAATAATCAAACACTTACAGGTGGAGAAATGCCCTTCAGGGAAATTCAGCCTTTTTATACACAAAATGTGTAAAATGTATGTAGGAAATCTGACTTCCTCCCCAGAAAATTAACAATTTTTCCAGCCCTGAAAAATCTGTTTCATTCATTATTTTCCATCTTGGTTTTATAAATATTCATGGAAGCATAACACAGTAGATATGATGATATTTGGGTTTGAAACCCTGACCACTATGACTGATAAGCAAACTCGCCATCAACTTTCATCAGTACCAGTAAAATGGATGGCTATGAAATTACTGTTTAAGTTAACACCATTTACCCTTCACTATTAGCAATTTCATATTCGGTATTAAAGATACCTCTCTCAATGCCACCTATAAATTCAAGAGCTACATATTCATAAAAAAATTTGGGTCACAGAATTCTCCAAGAGGTCCAGTGTCTCCTGAGTGGCTTTATATTTTTTTTTCACAATTTTCTCAAGCAGAAAAACATATGTTTGAGGGGTTAGACCATTATAAGATTTTTCAAAATGTAATAAATACAGAAACATGAGCTGAAAATTGCCTGATTTCAAAATACATTCTGGGATGTAAGCATACGTTTTGTACCCTTGTGAAAATGATATCAATTTCTTGTACATGGTTGGAAAACAAAATTAATTACCTTTTCTAAACTTCACAAATAATGAAAAATTCTATGACTAAACATTTTAGTTTGGTATTAATATATGGGGTAAAACATGCACTATAGATGTATATCAAAAAGATGCATATAAAAAGTTACATGGTCCACATAAAATTCCAAACCTCTATTTTGTGACTCCTGCCGTTTCTTTGAATTGTGACTTTTAGGCTTCAAGGAACCTTGCTAGTACCTCCCCTTAACAGTTCTACATGGATTAAAGCAATGCTGCCCTCTTATTTCCTTGGATATGGAAGCTAATTACAAGTCATGGCATGACCATTAAAAACTAAAGAGAATAGCAAGTCTGGCTTCTCAAATGGTGGCCAACTGGCTATTTTGCTGCCTTCAACATTCTCTAAAATGGTTCCTAAGAGATTTACAAAAACCCAAACTTTTAATTTAAATCCTACTAATCAATTAACTTCTGGCTTCGAAGTTACTATAAATTTAAAACTAAACTCCAAAATACTTGACAATCCTTGAGCTACAGATCACCACTTGCTCTATCATGACTTGCTTTAATGCAGCACAGTATCAAGGATTGCATCTTTCAATTTTCACCTCAAATTGTACAATGAATTTCACTTCTTAATGTGCCAGTGCTGTTGTCCACTGGTGAAAGGTTCGAGAATTTAATAGACAGGTGAATAAGTCAATATTGCACACTAAAAGCACAGGGATATATACCTTTAATATGCAAAAAGCCTTTAAAATAAATTGCATTCATGTCATTTGTTAATACTTCTGTCAACAACCAAGGTTAGCAAATCAAAAATGACCTGTTAAAGGTAAACACAGAATGAGGCACACTCCAAAAGTCTGATATCTTCAGCATGGTGTAGTCACTACAAAGACTTTTTCTACAGTTTGAAGAGACTATACATTGCTAATTTTAGTTTGAATCAGGTCAATCATGGCACATAAAGTACCATTTCAAACTCAACAAATCTGGATAGACTGTATACATCACCCTGTAATGACACTTACAATCAACCCTAGACAATTACTGTTACCACTGACAACCTTATAATTCATCCTGGCAGCTAGAAAAGTTGAAACACTAGTCCACTAATTGGCTTTGGCAACTTGATTTTAACACCTTACTAGAGTGAAAGTAAAGGAAGTTAGAATGAAAGTAGAACACTTGTTGAGTGGAGAACAAAAGCAGGTAACAACGGCAACCAAATATTTCAAATGTGACTACCATGCTTGCCAGAAACTGTGTACTGTAGCTACAGGTGACCAAAGTGTCCAAATTTATTGCCCAGGTTGCTTACACATACTTATGTTAACTGTATTATTAACTATGCACTGTGCAATATTATGTAATCATACAGATTTTGTGAGACAGTATACAATAAAATTCCAAGAATGATATCCATTTTACATATATATTTACAATTGTGTGCAAAATTTCCCTTTAGTATGGAATACTGTGCTTTAGCTGAATTAGCAATTTAGCATCCTCTCTTGCGACTTTGCTCTTTCATCAAGGACAGAAACAACAACTTCAAACACTCTTTGAAAATTTCACTCCTCTACAAAATTGTAAGAATCATTACTTACAATTAATAAAATTAAAATTCCCAATAATTCTGCACCTGTTGCCTGGGTTGAATGTGCAATCTGTGGTTAATTTTCACTTTTTAAGCCATCTTACCAGGTGATTCAGCTGTAGTAATCTTCTCATCCAAGATAAGGCTAACCATTTCCTGACAATGCTATATCACTGCTCAAAACATTTGCCATTTTCTCCCACTATCCGCAGAAAGCTGGCACAGCGACTCTCTGCACTAGCTAAGTTAGTAATATTGTATTCCACCATTTTGAGGCCCATACTGTGGCGGCATTACCTGACCTTGAGGTACACCAGGTCTGTACATAGGCATGTTTCTAGGAACTGCCAATGGAGGTTTTGGAAACCTCAGTGGTGGAGGCACATTTTGATATACTGGTGATCTATATGCAATGGGACTTTCTCTAGGTGCTGGGACAGGTGGAGCAGGTCGTGCTGTCATGGGAGGGCTTGTCACCTGATGAAAGTCTCTTTTTTTTAGCTGTCCAATTAAATCGTTCATCTTATCAGCTTTTATCCTCTGCATATGGGCATTGTGTCTGCATATCTGGAATGCTTGCAAGAAGTCATCCACTGACATCTCTCCATTCATGAAGTTATCTGCAATTTCCTGTAAAGAATGGTAAAAAGTAAGAGGGTTATAAGACTTACAACTGATCACAGAAAGGAACAGCCTTCAGCTATAGGGTGATGGAGTGGAACCACTTTTTTCTTTGTTCTTTGTCCTAATAATGCCCAATAACCAACATAAAACAAAAACACCAAGAGGCATAGTGATTCCTTGCCAAGTTGAGAGATGGAGTAGGTATGAGAGCGTAAGTTTAAATCTTTCAGGCAATCAGTAAGGACATCATGGTAGGCTTGTGTTATCAACAGAAGAAAATGTATGACACAGTTTCTTGATGTATCCCTTATTGCGATAATGTGGTTACAAAAGATGTTATATTTTGACAGCTGGTGACCTCAAATGACCTTTGACCTCTGTTAAAAGCAATCTCAACTGAGATCTTTTCACATTGACCTTATACATCAACTTGAAGTGTGCCACTCTTATCCTTCACAAGAACCAGAATGCCAAAATATACTGAGGTTTCGATATGCTTTCAGGAGAGTCAAAAAGCTCCACTGTCAAAGATATGATTGACTGACAGCACTTTGATTTTAGGATGTCAGGGGAATGGAATGTGTACTCTATTCCCTAAAGAACAATTACCATCATTAGCAATTACAGTAAGTACACAGATCACCCTGAAAAGATGGGTCCAGGTAACTGGTGCTGGCACCGTGACAGCAGGGATTCACACACAGCAAGGATTGCCTGATTTATATTTTCATTTGCTACAGCTAGTTTCATCTATGCTCCTTCCACAAACCAGGCCACTATACTGACATTAATCTAAACACTTTAGGGCTGTCAACACTGCACTGTACAAATTGCCAAAAAATTTTCCTCTTGCATGGTCCATAGGCAATCACAGATGACTCTGACAGCTACACCACCAAGAAGTTAGGTGTCAGAGGCCAGCAGTATCAGTCTAAAAAGGTGATTTGTCTTTGTGAGTTGTTACAATTTCATCCTCAGTGGATATATAGAGGGGAATTTTCATTACCTCTGGTTCTTAAAGTGGAATATGTTGTGTCAATAGCAATGTCTCCAGTTCTCAAACTAAGTGGGAGACACAAATAAAGAAGAGCTTTTAACCAGTTAAAATCATAATACAAACCAAGTAACTGCAAATATATTGTGTTCAAAAATGATAATATTAAAAGCAATAAAATCATAAGGACAAGTGAAAGACAGAAAATATAAAGTGTTTGAAGTAAACATAACACCTGTAACCTACTACGTGCAAATCATCATTGACCCATACAAAAAGACAATCCCAGCTGCAGAGTATCCCATATATTCCATGTAAAAATTAGTGTTACCAAGTTTTTCACTCTCTGACCACACATGACCCCATGTGACCTCTAGGGAAATAAAAACATTACTAAACATTCAAACAGTAACTATCAACCAATTTTTCATGAGTTTTCCAAACTTTTAACTCTATGACCCCTCCTGAAACCATGTGACCTCCAAGAAACTAGAGCAGCAATGCTGCTGTCGCTCAACCCTAGTGTTACTGTTAGCGAGTATACCGGTTTTCACATAAATACCAGTACCAGTAGCAGTACCAGTAATAAAAGTACCGAAGATATTTGTGTGGTTATTTTAACCGGTTCCTGATAAAACTACCAGTACTTTTCTTTTGTTCCAAACGAAAATAACTGTACCACTTCTTTTAGGTCACGATATGCAGCACTGTCACAATTAAAATATTTCCCCACAAATATCTTTCCCTCAAAAATGTAATCAGTTTTCCATCTTCGGTATCAACTACCATGGTATTCACTGTTCAATTAGCACTTGGACTGTGTCAGGGATAAATCTTTATAGCTTCATGTAGTTCATCCCCTTATGTAAGGGCAGGGATCAGAAACTAGACTGCCATAATGCATAAATGCAACCAGTTTGTGTAGGGCAGTTGCATAACCAGTGGAGAGGAAGCTATCAAATGTCTTCCCTCCCCTCCCCCCTCCCCTCTTCCCCTCTCTCCCCTCAGCCATGAAATTGGTAAGCAAAAAACAAAGTGCGACAAAGGGCCCACATGGGACCTTAGACCAAAACTGTCAGAAAACCATACACAGATTACTAACCAAGCATCATTTTGACAGGCCTTCAACTCTGTTTAACATTATACGGAGGAGGGGTTAAACATTTTGCAAATTTCACAAAATGGACCCTTCGGCCCATCTTGGGTCATGGACCTAAAATTCCTGAAAACCCTGAAGGCACCACTAACAGAGTATCACTATGACAAACCATCATCACTGTACAAGAATATCTGTAGGAGAAGAAACATTTTGAAGAATTTCATAAAATGGGCCATAGCTGGGCCCATACGGGACCTTGGACCACAAATTGCTGCACACCTCAAATTGCCCACCACCCAAGGAACACTGTGTTCAAGTTTCAAGAGAATCCATGAAAGCATTTGGGAGTAGAATCCTTTTGAAAAGTGAGACAGACATTTTCTCTCCCTACAGTGTAACATAAGCTCTACCCACACTTCGTGGGTTGAGCTAATAAACAAGTAAAAAATCCCTGAAACCGCTATCCAAAATTTGAATTCCCTACTCAATAATTCCATGCAAGGAGACTGGCCAGGTTAGATGTGACATTAGTTGTGGTGCCTAACCCTTCACATCCAGTAAAAATGTACAAAGGACCAAATAAGGATCTTGGCCAAGCTCCGCCTACGGTATGTGTAGGCTACCAATAGAGTGAAACCTACAAAACTGTGTTTACCGATATCTGAATAAAATTTGCAAGATTATTTTAATGCTGTATGAAAGCTTGTCTTTGTACTGGATATGGGTGATAGGCTACTTGATGTACAATTTGATAAGTTCTGAAAAATATAGTAAATGTGTTTTACGCTATAGGTATACATGCTGTAGGCTAGGCCTATTGAACACTTCATACTTCAATTGCATTAAACCTGACGTTACGTTGTGTAGCTTACAGTTCCTCCAACGTCAGGCTTCCCATCCCCCATTTCATTGCTTAGGCCTATGCCAACACAATCTCACCTAAACTTTGTGGTGTTTTAAGCAGTCTATGATAGGCTACATGTAATAGAAAAAGACTCAAGCCATGTAGGCCTAGACCTTGTCCTGTTAGGCATAAATAAAATCAGTAATGTGCCACTTTTTATTCTGGGTAGGCTAATAATGTACATGTACATCACTAATCAGTGGTCATTGTGCGAGACACACCAAGTCAGTTAAGCTACTTCCAAGTTAGGCCTACCATAAGTTCTAGCCTAAGCCACGTCTAGCGTAGGCTACTGTAGGCCTAGTCCGCAGTCTGCTGACCTAGTATGGGGATTCCCATACTAGGTCAGCAATATACCCATTGTCAAAATTGGGCTACTGCACCTTCAAAAATTTTGAATGGTCTCAGTCTTTCTGAAATTCACATATACTCCTAGGTAAATGACCTCTATGGGTCATTTATATGTTTAAGACCCATCATTTTAAGGATACTAGCACTCAGTCTCCAAAAAGAGACCAAAAATTTTGATTTATACAAACGGTCCTGTTTTGTTTTTAAAACATTCTAAATCTTGTTACTAGGACGTTCACACTCTTGAATGCTATATAGCATGCACTGCTGTTCAATTGTGACATAGTTCATAGCTATATGGTTACGATCATGTGCGCACATATACGCGTATGTAGCAACAATCATTGCAGAAACGCACGCAGATGATGTTACTCTCACAGTAATAACACGGGAAAAACTTTGTGTTGCAATAGCCTAGGCCTAGTTCAGGGAGCAAAGTGTACGTGAGAACTGGGCCTAGGTACCCTAGGCTACTGTAGGCCTAACGTAAGGCCTAGAGGCCTATAGGCTATGCACTTCGTTTCGGTCTCACTTGCGTGATTTTTTTTTTTTTTTTTTTTTTGTCCCTGTATTTTCATTTTTCTATCAAACTGCATCATCTTTCAGGTAAACTAGGCCTAAGCCTACCACGATCACATTTTTGAGTTTCGATGTCACTTGTACTTGCGTAAGGCCAGGCCTAACATTAGGTCTAGGCCTAGGCCCTATATAACGTTACCTTGTTTTGGTCTCACCTGCGGTTTTTTTTACGAGCGAATGCGAAGTATAGCAGTCGCTTTATGGACTTGTCACAGTGTTTTCATTCTGTGTCTTGTTGGTTTTGTTAATCTATAAGTGTTTGTAGATTAATAGATGTTAGTAATAAATAGAGTAAATTTATTTAGGGTGTCTCTAGCTTTACTACACTTTGAGGCATTTTCCGTGACAGATATTTTAATTGTACGGTTCCTGGAACGATTGTATCACGTTCTTAAAAGGCCTTTCTATGGTTTTTGTCAACAGCTGTTATTTTAGAAAGGACGCACACCCTTATCTGCTCATATTTTGAAACGTTTGAGCGATCTGTTGAAGTAAAAGTTTATGTGTTATTGTGGGCAACAAATTGTACGAGTGAACTCTCCTTACAATAGATCAAACATACTTGGAAAAAGAACGACAAACTACAGAGTTACGTTTTATTTTCTTTGGAACTGAAGACTTCCAGTAGGTTATGACACAGTGAACGGATAAGATAACGAAGTGTCCCTGATGAAAAAATTGCGCAATACTAACTGCGTAGTTATCTTCTGGCACAGGAGTTTCTTCTGAAACTTGAATTTCCCTTGCAAATAGGTGCTTGCTTTGCCGGTTCCCACGTGACCCGACATTTGATACAGTTAATTGTGGACTTGGAGTAATGATAGTCTATTATTGCGAGCGAATAGCGAAGTATATCTGTCGTGTTTTTGACTTGCAACAGTCGTTAGGTCCAATATGGTGACATTTCTCTTGTCTTGTTATGTCCTGCACTTCTTGTACAATATTGTCATTTTTATAAAACTTCAATTTATCCACAGTACTTAGGCCTTCTGTGTCGTTCATCGCCAGCAAAGGGTGATTGCTGAACTGTTGAACGATCCCCAGTTAACCTTCCTCCTTTCAAGTGAGCACTTCCCATCGTTAAAGACAATAACATAAAAGACAATCCTCCACTAGATGCATAACTTCATCACATTTGTTAGCATTTATTCTCGCAAGGTGCTCTGAAGAGTTTATATATTATTTAAATATTTGGCAATTCAATTGTCATGTTGGCGCATTGGATAGGGCATAAGACTCACACGCTGGTGATACGCGGTTCGCTCCCCATTACTACGTGAATCTGTCGAATCCTTTTTTTTCCCTTCAGTTTTACATTCGCGAGTGTGAATGCCTCGCATTCTGGTTTTCCTTTTTTTTTGTTCCTGTATTTTCGTTTTTCTATCAAACTGCGTCATCTTGCAGGTAAACTAGGCCTAAGCCTACCACATTTACACTTGTTTAGATCTCACGTGAGTAATTTTTTCTTCCCTGTATTGTCTACTCGAGGATCACAGGCAGTTCTTCTAACGTTATAGGCCTATAGTACATACATAAATAGACTTTATATATATGTATGCATTATATAACGTTAGAACTGCCTGTGCTCAAGGATTGGGCTAATCAGACGAACCTAGCATGTCTTCCAACAGCCCGAAACAATATGTACACACCTTCCCAAATCAGCCACCAAACGTAGTGATTCATGCATGTTCCAACAAACAGGGAGTACACCGGATGGACCAAGATGTTGATAATGCATGCTTTCATATGTGTGCCGAAAATGAAAACATGGAAGATTTATGTCCGTTACACTAAATGAACAAACTCCCTCCAGATGTTCACCTCTCCACACAGCCACTTACACAAATAACCTCTTTGTCCAAGACTTAGAATTTTAAAAGGAATGTCAAGTCAGTAAAATGACAGAAAATTGTCAATATTTTCAAACACACTTCACTGAGCCCCCGGAAAAGAACAAAATCTGTTGCCACCATGGTGTGCATCCTTCACCCAAAAATACAAACAAATCTGAGGCAATTTGAAGAAGCTGAAAACTTTCAAAAAATGAGACAGACACAAAAAATGAGACAGACATTTTCAGCCCACAGTATAACATAAGCTCTACCCACACTTCGTGGGTTGAGCTAATAATGAAAACATTAGTAAACTTTAATGCAGTAACTTCCAACCAAGTTTGAATTTCATGCAACATGTAGTGCCTAAGATATACAGCACTGTGCTTTCTAGTTTCTGCTTCACAGTGACCTCAAATGACCTTTGACCCATGCCAACAATAATCCCAAAGGAGATGTTTGCATAATACACCAAAGTGCCAAGTCTGAAGTATCCTGCATGCTTCCTTCAAAAATTAGAGTGCTAACAAACCATTTACTCCATGACCTGTCATGAACCTGTATGACCTTTGACCTCCAATAAATCTCTGGAAATTTTCATAACTCAAGAGGTACTACTCTACTCACCATGTCTGAAGTTCAGGCAACATATAGCTGATGAGATACTGCAAACATGGTTTGTCCATATTTCACCTGCTGATGACCTCAGATGACCTTTGAACCACACCAAAACCAATCCCAGCTGAGGTCTTTATATGCTTTACCCACAAACCAACTTTGAAGTGTCTTGCCCTTTCCCTTCAAAAACTAGAGAGCTAACAAGATTGTTGTTACACACATATGCACACACATACAACGACATCACCATCGCAAAGATTCCTTGCCTGCCGTCGACAAGGAATCAAAAATCACAAAAAAGTTATCTTTCTTGAAATTTTCATACTGTCCACTATTTTTTCTTAATAGTTGTTGCTGATCAGTGAGATCTTTGCTGATACTGTATTTCTTTCCCGCTTTATGATACCCTCTGGAGAAGTTATTACAGATGTCTCTCTTCACTCAACCCCTCCCCTCCCCCTTCCAAAAAAAAAAAAAAGAATGGTTATACGGTACAAAGTGTAAAGACATCTTTGACTTAGCTGAAACATTCTACAGTAAATATTGACTGATTTAGCATACAGTTCCACAATGAACACGTTCATGTATAAATTCCCTCCTTAAATTTATGTCACACAGGAAAGAGAAAGTGTATAAGTATTTTTCTATCTTCTCAAATGACATTTGAAGGAAGTTTCAATTATTTTTGTCACATAGTAGAATACTTCCTACACATAACAAACTGTGATATAGATATCTTAACAGTACAATCCCTGCAGGCCTGGCATTATAAGATGGGCAATTGCCCGTGCCCGCCTAAACGCCCGTCTTGGCTCCTAAAAATAACTGTTAGAACTTGCCTAAGACGGGCAACCACTGCCTGTCTGCCCAAAAACTCCTGACCAGGCCTGAATCCCTGGTCATTTAACTGCCACATGACATCAATGTTTTGCTAGAGTTACTGAAACAGCTTATTTGGTTACATTACACTGTACTTAGAAAAAAGTTTCCATTGGAACCTTTTTCCAATGATCTTACAGTATCTCATACTTCCTTTGGCACTTTATCTCTCTTATTAACCTTTTGTCACATTCTTTTTAGGGGTCGGTTTTTGACTATCTGTATTTTTATATTCTTGCCTTAAGTGCTACTTTTAACTGTTTTAAACTTTTAATGCATTTGTATAATTATATATATATATATTTTTTTTTATTTGTGCACTTGTTTCAACTTGCAAGCCTTTATTACTCTTTTTTGGGATTCAATAAACTTAGACCTAAACCTGGGTTTTGTCAACCAGATTAAAAAGTATCCAAAAGTATGCATGCATGAGACATTATAGTAGCAACATTATTACTAACAACTGAAGGTGCAGAATCCATACGACAAAAATGGTATACAGTGCAAAATTATATTCATACAGAGTATACTGTAGTTAACCACACAGTAATTCTGAGTCACTGTCTTGTGATATCAACAGGATATTGTTGTCACACAGGATCAATTCAATCCATGCACAGATACAGTAAATGCTTCTGAGTGTTTGACAATAACTGGAATTTTTATTTAAAGAAAGACAATTTCACCCCAAGTACATTTTTGGTTCTAAGGGCAACCAAAATTCTCAACTGGTGACCAGAGTGCGCATTTAGGATACTGTTTTGCATAGCAAAACTGCTATGCATTTTTTATTTTGTATAGCAATTAACAAATTCTGAATAGCAGTTCTGTTGTTGAAAAAGTACTCCACATCAAGATTCATTGACATCGTGGTCGATATCGTTATCACTCACTGAACATCACCCGGCTTGACAGTGTACGTGACGAGTTGATCACACGCTAGCACACAGTATGGAGAGCTATAGGCCGATATGTTAGTCATGCAGTTCATCCAGTGTATCACGCCAGTCGAGTGTTGTGCACATTATATAACATATGTACTGTACGTTGATTCGGAAGAAAAAACACGTGGAATGTTAGCTCGCGCAGCGGCATTGCAGAACGTGCGGGTTGAGAGCATGTGCACTACAAAGGTAGAGAGAACTTTGTAAACAACTAAACCAACTGCAGCAGTGCTATGCTAGCACTATATTATTGGATCCCGGATGGCTAGGCGGGCCCCAGGCAAGCAAGTGTAGTAATTAAGTTATTATAATATAAACTCATACAGGTGATGGATTCATTTTAATGATAGTATTTAGGTTGGAATTGGAATGTAAAATTAGGTGTGAAACGAAGTCAGGTCTGCTCGTTGCCTGGATGCCAGGATGCCTGTAGGCTACTAAATTACTTCAATCGATTTGCAGGTTTGTGTCGCAAATCTGCGAGGAGTTAAAATTTTTGTATCGCTACTGTGCTTGTGCAATCACAAAATTGCGATGCAATACAGCTATTGCGGACCCTGCTGGTGGCTGCTCTTTGATTGACATCAGGGTTGGATAATTTGAAAGATACAGAGTACATGTAGCTCATATTTCACACAATGCAGAGAGTGTTGCGATTGCACAATAAGGCCTTGTATGCTCAACAGGGGCCATATTCACAAGGACTGTATGCACAAAAAGTTGCACATAAGTTGGACTTACACAACGAATCTTGCTTAGTCAGTATTCACGAAGAGAAATGTTCTTAAATATTAATATTCATGTTGAAAGACAAAGTTTGAACTGTGACATTGTTCTACAACCTTTTCACTTTTACACAGTAAGTCAGTGGGACTTCTCCATTGGGTGAGTTTTAAGCAAGAGAAATTCACACTTAAGTCTAAAGTACAGTACTATTTACTGTGGTCGCTGGAAATGCATGGTATTCACTTTCCGTAGTCGATTTTCGGTGTTTCGCTGAATACTGTACTTGTATAAATTGTGCTCGTTGTGATCGTACATATGAATAGTTCACAGCGAACAATTTTTATGCAGACCAACGAGAAATTCTTGCTAAAGTTTGCTCACCAGACGATGGTTTCACCAGTGCATCCAATATAGGTGCTGGTGTAGTACACTTCCCGCAGGCAAGCTTACTTCAAGCTCACATTAGGTCACAAATGTAGTAACATCATTTATTGATATCTCGATAACTATACATCAGAACTGAACAGAAATTTACCAGAATGCTAAGATTCATTTCCTCTTTCACATATCAAAATTTATTTTTTGCCTAAGCCGGCCCTTTAACAGTACAGTACCAGAGAGGCAAAAATACCTGAATGCTGTGAACACACAAAATGGCAAACACAGAACAGACACTCACTCAAATCACTAGTAATGGAGAAAAACGAAAACCTTGCGGTAAAGTCTTTGTTTTCAGTTCTTCCTACAGGCAGATGTAAATACTGGTCAACTGAAGCAACTATTCTAAATCGTCTGATCATATCAAAACTCTCCTATACCTCCCTTCATATCAGGAGTTCATATTTACTGTATTTAAACACTCTTGAAGGATTGATGAAGTCTTTGCTACTGTAGGCAAAGTATGTGCACCAGTTTATAATGCATTTCCTGGCAGAAACTATGCCAATTCATCAACAGTTTAATGACCATTTACAGTACTACAGTACTAATGAAAACAAACAGTATTAAATTATCACTGACATAAACAGCAGTATATATTACACGGGATATGCATCACATAATCACATGTATATCCTTCCCATTTTTCACTTCCAGTGCAATGAAAAATTCAAAACCCTGGGAGCTGGAATGAATTCTTGAGTTGTTGGACAAAAAAGCAAAAAACAATGGCTTTTTAGGCTTTTTACAAAAAAAAATAGCCCCATTCATGGCACAGTGCTTCAGTGCACAAGATAGCTTCACATCCTAATTGTGAATTCAGCTAACAGGTCCAAAAAGAATTCTGAACAATTGACGGAAGAAAACCTAACACAACTAGGTTCAGTTTACAGATTATTTTAGCCTGACATCAGTGACATGGGTAGTGATGCTGTCATCTGTATTAATAGGAATGATGTCACTTCTAACCTTATTGTGTATTGTTAATCTGCATATGAAAAGCACAGCAAATGTACAAAATATTTACATGCCACGAGTCTGTATGATACTGTACTGGGATGGGAGCTCATGTCAAAAAGTGGCAGAAGGGGGCCTGGTAGAACAATCTAACAGTGCTACGGACATGGGGTTCAGGGGTAATGCCCACATGGGCAATTTGGGGTAAAACCCCTCGGAAGCTCTAACATTTTTACAGATTGTAAGTGTAAGGCTTAGCATTTAACCATCTTTAAATCACACTGTAAAAGCACTAAACAGGCCACAAAAACAAGAATTTGACCATTCTTTACAAAGCCTCTTTTCATCAGAATAAAGACCAGCTGACTTTGAAGAAAGCTTTTGAGTGTGTTATGGGTAGGAGGGTATGGGTTGTATACGGCTTGGAATAATAAACCTTTTCAAAATGCCCTACAATAGGTGTGCAAGGTGGGCCCAAAAGCTTGCAATTTTTCAGACGTTCTTAAGAATGCTGTACTTCATTTTACTCTGCAAAATGTTATCCACTACCTTTATATAAAATTTCCCTCCTTATTTTTCTGGTCTACTTGCTTTAACTTGCTTTTTCTTTTTTTTTGACCCACTCGAATGCATGAAGGTGGGGTGGTCTGAAACTTCAGGTCTGGAGAAAGTCCTCCCACCCCCACAATTCCACCTGCTGGTACTCTACAGTATATGTAAAATCCTTTATTGCAATGCATTAAAAATCACAAACTTAAAACACTTTAAATGCAGTTACAAAGTATATTAATCAAGCAAGAAAACTGCATCCAATTAAGATTAAATTGATGTCCTGTATACAGCACTGAATGAATCTCTCTTCTTTAATATGCACTGCTCCCAGAATACCCAGCACAGCAGACTGGCAATGTATTCATGTCAGGTTTTTCAAGGAGTAGACACTGAGTTAAAATGATGCAACTCACTGAATAACATGTCTTTATTGCTTCTGTGCATTGAAATGCTGCACAAATTTATTACATATTCAAGTGAAACTAGATGAATTCAAATGCCGTAAAGCTACTCCAGCCTAAAATAGCCCACTATAAAAGCACTTTCAAAATATGTCACATGTATTCTAAGAATGCCATTTGTGTATATATGTTTACAGTATACATGTGTACGTGTGAGTTTCATTTAATGCAGCTAGAGGTGCCAATGCTGTATGTGGTATTAAGTCACATGTACGCAGCATGCTCCAATAGTATCAGTGTTACAAGCACTACTTACCAGTGTGCACTTAACCAAATGCTACCAAATCTGCATTATTTATCATTCTGAATTTGTTCTGTTTGGAAAATCCAGCAACAATGGGCAGTGACTTAACAAATAGTGAGAATGAGGTATACTTTACTGTGTAACACTTAAGGCATGACCTCCTACAGTATTTAGAGTGCAGCATGTATTGTGAAAATTCCCCTTATTATTGAACGAATGATGCATGGATTATCTTGAAAGCTATTTAGGATTTAAGAGAAGAAATGGGTCATCTACTAAGTATAATAACTGTATCATTGGGTTTTACAAGTAATGAACTTAAGTTCTCACATAATATTCATTCAAGTTACACTGTAGGACACATGACAGCATTTCTGTGTATGACCCACAAAATTATGTAGTTACCGTGTGCTTTGTATACACACACACGCCCACACAGAGTACATAAATGGAATTTTCAGAGTGGTCAAGCCACACCTTCACACAGGAATAGTAAATATAAATGTACAATACTGTAGTACAGTAGGAAGTAAATATGAATCCACATGAACAACATGGTTAGGTACGAACAAGGTTTCCATCAAGGAGGGAAAGGGGGATTTGTCTTCTCCCTTTCCAGAAGGAAGGTAAAATTTGATTTCCCCTTTTCATTTCCATAAAAATATAAATAACTGTCAATATCGTGGTTTCTCACTTTATAAGAAAAGGACACTCTGCAGCAATGTTTGAACTTACATAAATAAATGGCCTGTAAAACCCTTCAAATTGCACCTTATAGGGGCCTTAACTCAAGCTTTTGTCACCCTGAACCCACATGTAATTTTGGCCAAGGAGTCAAGGACAGATCAATTTGGACTCAGGGTTTACCAGTAATAAATCCCCCCCCCCCTTTTTTTTGTTTCTGGCAGAATCCCTGGGTAAGAACCTCACGTTTTGGGTGGATCTTCAGTTAACTTATTTACTTTTTTGAGGAGGGGGTCAGAAAAAGTGAGCTTCTCACAAAATTTGACTTCACAACCCAACTCCAAGGTCATCACCTTAGGTATGGTTGGTGAAAAAAAAAAAAATCACAAAGATTCTACTCCATGAACACGTTATCTTCTTAACACTACGTGTGTTTTTAAAAGATAGTGGCCTTAAAAGGGTCCCAGCTTTTTCCAGAGAGTATACCCCCTGAACCTAACATTGCCAATACTGTCAGATGACATGTGTGCTGTGCACAACTGGTCTATAATGGTTTTCTCTAATTTCCGAGATGTTTTTAACACAATGCTCATGTTATCAAACTGAATGCTCTACTGATAAAGTGTTTCACCTGAACTGTCACTTCACCTAGCTCTTTTTACAGTAGCCCAGTTGATCTTGAAGTAACCAAACCTCTGTGGCAATAAATTGGGTACAGATTGCACTGAACCTTTGAACCTTCTGAGCGAACATAAAATACAAATCTAAAAATATGGGACATTTATCATTTCCAACAAAATGTTGAACTGAAAGGATCAGCCTGTGTGTGTAAGAATGATAACACTTTGGCTGTCCAATACCTAGAGAATTATAACAATGTGAAGCAGCAACAGGCATGGAAGACACTAGCACATACTGTAAAGCAACTATCTTATGGTGGGTAATTCTATACTGAAAGAGTACTGTAGAAGCAGAATGTAAGCTAGATTACAGCTCTCGGTCTCTTAACTGTGACATATACAGAATGACAGTCCATGCATCTCTGGCCCATATCTAAGACAATGGCAATGAACACACAGTAGTGCAGCAGACTGAAGTATGTCTCCTTCTGTACATAATGTAACAACCAGCAAATTTTGTGCTCAATGTAATCACTAAGAAATATGAGTAAGCAATTAAACACTGATGCCTGAGATATTCTTTCTAATTGAGGAAAAAACCTGCGTTGATGGAAATATAATATCCAACAAAGAGAAACAATGCATTCAGCCTAACGTGCTGCAAGTGTCAGGTACGAATGTCCTCATACTGTAATACCTATCCTCAAAAGCTAGCACATCTTATAGCCAGTCTTAGCACTGGTGAAACTATTACCTTTTCTAAATTTCTTTTAAGGTATTGCATTTGAATTAAACAAAATTTACATATGAATCTTTTGATATTTTATCATGCATGACCACTGCACAGTGTCTCAAATACCTTGTCATTACTGGGAGCTATTTTGAAATAAAAATTGCCCCACACCCTCCCCCTTCTATATAAAAAATGATTTCATTTCATGTGCTACTTCAGGTCTTTCAGATGCTACAGTATTTTATTCAATGTTAGTTGAGCTTTAAATGCATTTCTAAATACAACAAATAAATGTTTTGGAAGGTGTTCAGAAGGTCAATCACAGTGTCTTGAATATTCACAGTTTACACAATGCACTCTGAATTAAAAAAATGATTTACCCTTCACAGGTTCATAAATATCTCTATACAGAACAACCTGGACCCTCTTTCATAAAGATTTACGATTGACCTTACATTTGATTTGCAATGCTATTGTCCTACTGAAATCAAACTTTAGATCGATCTTAACCCTTTATGAAACAGGACCCTGGTATTGTGGCATGTACAGTGTAAGAACAGCCAACAGTAGGGAAATATCAAGCAACTTTGCAGTGCCCTGCATTTGGGCCATTTCAAGCAAGTACATTGCTAAGGGTACACTGCTACAGTATGGGGGTACATTGCTAAGTTTATGGCTTTCAGCTGCTTATATGAATTTATGCAGTGACTAGGCCTACTCCTCTGTTGACTCTGTTACCTTGTGATAAAATTGCAGCGGGAATTTCCATCAGTTTTGATACATAGTAATTTTGGCAGCTCCTTTTATTGATTCCAGGGCAAATCTACACTCTGTCCCATACTTTTTTGACACACTTCTGCACCTGTGGTATTTACTGCCACGAAGGGAAATTACCCAATAACACATTTAAGAATAAAACTATGATGGGGTGACTACGTACCTTGAGAAACTGTACAATTGTGGTTTTGTAGTCAGTGTGGGGAGGTTTATGTGATTCACAGGATCAAGTATATAACACAATGTCTATTTCTAATACACAAGGAACACATACGCAAGGGTAAACATACACAAAAACATCAGCCTGGCATAAAAGCTTCAAGGTCTTTGTTTCATTCACTCATTCATTCATTCCATTCCATTCCATTCATACATTCATTCATTTATTCATTTTGTCCATACAAATATATACTGTATTAAAATACAAAAACAGACAGGGCACTAGAAAAACAATTGTTTAAGGAACTTGTGCCTGGAAAAGAGACTTTACAACAAAATATAACATGAAAAGAAAATAAGAAAACAAAAGCAAATAAGGAAATAACAAAGAAAAGGAAAGGGACATTCCGTGGTATTTCATTGTTAGTCATGGGACATTTTACAGAACATTTTGGCTCATAAATGAATAGTTGAAAGAGTGACAAACTTGTAATGCTATCAGTTTATAGAGTACAATTGCCTCTACAAAACAATAAAAGAAATAGGAATCAAAGTCTACTCCAACGATAATTTGTATTAATTAATCAACTGTTAGTTAGTCATGGGATAGCTTTGCAACATAGGTTTCTGGGTACAGTTACTAAATCCCAAAACTGGGCCATTAAGGTGATATTGCTATTTCTTTGCTCCTGGTCCCCATTTTCTGCAAATTAAAGCAATTCACTGTTAGACATGGGACAAATAAAATGTTAGTCATGGGACAGTTTTGTCTCAAATACAGACAAGCACAAAACTGCTGCAGAATGAAATGTTTCTCAATCCCTTTTCCTTCCTTTTACCCTTAAAATTATAAATTAAACTGAGACTTGATATTGGTGATGTTTTCCACTATCACAAAGGCCTTAACAGGGCAAAAAAGACATGACTTCGAGGGATACTGTAGTCAAAATCTGGTTCTACAATGCTGCAGAACCCATCGGTCCTACAGTACAATAAATAGTCCCACAGTTCATACTTGAATACAAACCTCCCATTCATTGTGAAACTAGTGGGATACAGAGCCAGTTGTTCACTACGAGACTGGGAGGGGGGGTTGAGGTTATCTGCCCTGGATACCAATATTACAGCCATGGGTGCCTAGCTGTAGCCTCCTCCACCCCTCCCTCTCTAGAAAAACATGCAATCAGTTCAAAGCTTTTCCAAAGCATTTTGAATTTTGCATGCAAAAAATTCTCTCAAGAGGAAGTGATTTCGTCCACTTCCCTCAGTAAACATGCCCCTCCCCTCAGATCTGGCACAAAACATACAAAGCATTCACTTTGATGGTTGCCATAGATAGCAATGTAATTCAAACCTCCATGTATAGGCTAAGCAAATTTTTTCACATGGCCCTGGTGCCCCTCACCACCCAAAACAAACCCACTTTCTAAACAAAAGCCTCCTTATAAAAACTTCCTCCAAGGGATGGGCCATCCCCTTTACACAGTTCCCCTCCCCAAGATGGAACTCCTAAAAAGGGGATATGGCATCTCCCAAACCAGGTAGTTGCTAGCTACTCTCTGCCCAAATATATTTAGGAATATCCCCAGAGTTCTAAATACAGTTGATAACTGCACTTTGATTGGCATTCAATCAAACAGGCCTCAAAGTGGTCCATCACAGAAATATAGGAGGTTTTATAGGAAGGATACTGATGAATATATAGGGTTTTATAGGATTTTTCAAGCAAAATATAGAGTAAATATAGGAATGTCACACACTTGTAGTTCTAATTATCTTCAAAATTCCTAAAAGTTGTGGATGAGGAAGGCACAGTACTGTACCTTAGGAAACTAACTATACTGTTTAAATGATACAAATGTGATTAGCAATATCACAAGTGTGGGCCATATGGCAGAACAGTGTGGTTCTACCATCAATATGGAAAAGAAAACCATCTAAATATTTTGGTGGAAGGGAAAGGGTAAATCCCCTGAAAGTGGTGTATTTGCATATTTTGAACCTGGAATAAAGTATAAATGTTATTATTTGTGCATAACAAAAAGGCACCAAAATTTGCAATATATGAAGTTGAGAACACAGAATGTGATCATGATGGTGCTTTGAATGGATGGGTAGTTCATGTGGACAATGAACTGTTGCTTAATTGCTAATGTCCTAAAGTACACAGACAGACTTCACATCAGCTTCAATAATAATGAGGTTGAGGATACAGAAATTTTTTAATTTTTGCTGCTTAAATAACAGAAAATGGTCTCTTAATACAACATTTTGCTATAAACTTAACACTGTGTTGCTAGTCAATTTTGATAAGTGTGACATGTGGGTGATGACAGTAAGATCATAGGCCTATGGCAACTGTATGGTTGCTATGAATACCTTCTAACTCACTTCCCAGCGGCACAGCCAGAACTGTCTCATGGGGGCCATGTAGTTCAATTATTCTGTGACTGCCAGCATGGGGGAGGGGTCTATGGGGAGGGGGTGTCCCCCTCCCCTTTGAAAATTTTTTGAATGATTGGGTGAATTACATGCAATCTGGTGCTACATATGTTATCTTTTTGAAGTAAAATTTATTTTCAAAAATTTACATATTCTGGGTTAATAAATTAAAGAAAAAATCAGCATCAGTGAAGGGGAGAGGGCATAATATTATGGCCCAATGGTCCCTCCCACTAAAATGCCACTGCTCACTTTGAATCTGTACAACTTGACAGAACAGTGTAGTCCACATATGTCATGATGCCTACAGTGTGCAAAACTGTCTGTGCATTAACATACTTAACATCTAAAATCTCACTTGAGAAAGTTACATCACAAAATTAGGGAAAGGGCAACTTGGCAAGTGTCCCCACTTGCCGCCAGTGATGGGCAGTGCAGCACCAGATCCCATATATGGATTAGACTTCCACTTTGGTCTGCTGGATTAATTGATGTGGCATCCAGAGACCTGCCATAGAGCTTCTTGTGGAGTTTAGGGAAAACCTCCTTAGAGATCCGCACATTGTAAACTTGTAACCATTTTCTCAAAGCATTAAGTTCTTTTTCTTTAGGGGAGAATTGTAATTCAACAACACTTTGAACAATCAACTGATCTAATGGCTAACTCAGTTTGAGGAAAGATGGTAGATGACGGGGAAAATATTGGTATTTCGAACCACTGTACTACAATATTTTGAATTAAAGAATTAGTTCTACTGTATCACAGACCAGCTACCTGTGCATGCAAAACATAGGTAAGGGTTTTAATATGTGGAGGACTGCATGACTACAGGGGATACGAGGCAAAGGACTCTAATCCACCCCCTTGACAATACCACTACAGGTACAATTCCCTCAAAGAGATGAAATCATAGAGTACTTGAAATCACAGGTGTGAGAGTGGAACATTTATAGGTGGTGAAATAAATGTTTATTAGTGCCCTATGCAGTTTCACATGGGAATATTTCTGAATCCTATAACTGGTCTTTGTGTACAGTACAGTACTTGTATCTAATTAAGATACTTGGCATCTATACACTGCTACCTGTCCAATTAAGCCACTCTTGAGTCTAAGACACTCAAGAGTTTAAGACAGCTTTCTTGGAAAAAGAATGTATTTGAAAATTTCACCCCAAAACACCATACAAAAGAAAAGTTTTTTGACAAGATCAGAAAAATATAGGAGAATATAGGAAAACAAGCCCAAAATCATACAAATATAGGAAATATAGGATTTTTGGGAATTTATAGGAAATTATAGGAAATATAGGATCACTTTGAGGCCTGATCAAACAATACAGTTTCACTTTGGTTGGTCAACAATGACTAGTAAATTGTAGTGTTACCAATTAAACTTACACACACACTGTGCTTGATAATTTTGCCTCCAGCAAATTAAACTTAGTGCAGGCTACTGTGGTGCTGTCTTAGAGGTGTAGCTGACAGTCTAGACAGGAGGCTTGGTTTAAACTGGAGGAGGGGCTAGAAGCTAACTTAGTAGGGAGAACTGTTACTCTCTGGGGTGAGCTTAGACAGCCTTTAAATTGATGGAGTTAGTTAGTTAGATAATATTTAACGACACACCAACACGAATGTGTTATATAGTGTCAACTAGATAAATTCGTTTCAAGTCCTCCCCTTTAGTCGCCTCTTACGACAGGCGGGGAATACCGTGGGCATATTCTACAACCCCCAGCCCACAGGGGGTCCAACCATGGGGGGGGTTTGCTCGGTTTTGTGGCGCCGACAACCCGCCAGTCATGGGATGAGTAATAACGGTATCATGTGCGCATTTTATAGGCGAGAGTTGGGGACAAACTACTCGCCACGCACTACCTCCTCACCCCACCTGGATGCAGTTTAACGTCATACCCAGGACACATTGATGGAAAGCAAAAATCTGCTCAGTACAAACTATCAAAGGTACACCAGTAGTAGAAAGTGGGCCTCTTCTTGAATAAGAAGGTTTGTTTCAACAGGCCATGATGGTCCCCTTCTGTTCTTCTAATGAAAATAACACACAGTAATCAGAAGCTGTTCACTATCTATGGTGAATAAATTTCAAAGGTGTTCAGCCCATTATCTCATGAAACCATTTCAAGAAAGACCCATTGAAAAAGTGATACTGTAAGTAAACTATTGCCAAGAACTTGCACTGAATTACACATACAGTATTCCCCAATTCAGACAAAGCCTATTATTCAATTACGTATTGTTAGTCAATAGACCCTTTTCCAAATAGCAATTACAAAGGATTGTGGGATAGCATTTTGGTCTGCATCATTCTTATCCACAGTAAAATGCCATTGACAAAATAAAAGCACACAAAAACTATCCCACAATCCTTTGTGACTGCTATTTGGAAAAAGGTCTATGTCAGGAGGGATATATAATCTACTGGAAGGATATATTGGAGGAATTGTTAGTATCTTAATAATCCCCTCAAAAACCAATTTAACAGAGACTTATACCACATACATGCAGTACCTCATGCTTGCAATGAAGGTAAAGCCTGTAGTACTGCCTGGTCAGTATTACTATATGGTACTGTACTGTATATGTGGGACTTGTCCCATGACTAACAAAACTGTCACATGACTAACAATTTTTGTGTTTACTTCACGTAAATATTCTTTGAGACACTTTCATATATACCATGCAGTTGTGTTAGTTATTATTCATTGTATCTACCATGAATTTTGAGATATTTACACTTTTCAACAAAAAAAATGTTAGTCATGGGGCAAATAACTAATTAGACAAGGTAATTAATAACTGATGAATAAAATACTTTTCTGCTTTGAGGTTTGGGGGTACTTTATGTCCCTGTATATAATAACTCATTTTACTTGGAATTTTCAAAAATGTTCTACAATATAGTTTGTCCCACGACTAACACATTTTTTGTATTTCTTGCAAAATAACATTAATTATCAAATGTGTATGGCCTGATTCAAAAAAAAAATATTTGCAGATATTGTCAGTAGAATACCTTGGCTAAACAAAAATGCAATAACTGATAAACAATGAAACTTGAAGTTTGAATATCCATGTCACAAATACCATGGAATGTCCCGAAACTCTGTTAGTGTACTGAGCGACAAGGTGATCTATACCTTACACTTTTGAAGTGGCATAGGTTCTAGTCTTTTCAATTTCTTTTTTGGAGGGAATTCCAAATTTTATAACAGTAGTTGTTTAACAATAATTTACCCTGTTTAGAATGGTGCCTACTAACTGTAATTTTAAAACAATAATTTACCCTGTTTAGAATGGTGCCTACTAACTGTAATTTTAAAACAATAATTTACCCTGTTTAGAATGGTGCCTACTAACTGTAAAGAGAGCATTACTTCTAGTACTACAGTAAGAGGAGCACTGGTAAAAATGCTAGGATTAACAATATTACTAAAAACATAAGGAAGATAATTATTGGAATACTTGTAGATAAAAGAACACATCTTAATAAATAAATATTGCCTAGATCTTAAGGATGCTAAGGTCACAATACAGGGTATTTGTAGGATTATGCTGGTCTTTGAAAGTAAATGTTTCTAAAATTCTATTTTAAAGAACTTGTTGGGGTTTGAGCGAGGTGGGTTTAGTCATGCCATACATTTCTGCACCATTCAGGAGCACAATTACAGGCAATCACAAACATGTAGGCAGCATACCCTACATAGGACATACAAAAACTTTACACAGACAGCATCTGATCATTTAATATGTACGGTAGTTTCCTTGCCTTCCCCTACCATCAGAAGTGTAGCCAGATTGTAAGACTGGGGAAGGGGTGCAAAAAGTATGAGTCTGATTTGATGCACATGGGGAGGGAGGAGCATGGCAGATAGGCTTTTGAATACAGAAGCACCCAAGTCTGACAGGTAAGTTCAGAAACTCCCTCTGATTCTGAAGAATTTTTTTTCAAATTTTGAGCTGCTCTGAAATACTTTGGACATAAAAACAAACAAAAACAACAACCCATTGCCAATATCTGGGGTAATATCCGTATGCCCTGAAAATTATGAGGCGTTAGGCAAACAATGCCAAGTCGCCTACCCCTGTAGGCATACAAGTGCAACTCTCTATTACTTTTTAATTAATGCCTGGGGAAACAAATTTCCCATTGAGCACCGAAGAAATCTTTTCTCCCATCTCTGTTTTGCCACATGACTACGTACATTTTTGCGAAAGTTTCTTTCTCAACCTTTGAAGTCATCAATGCTGCTCTCAAGCAAGGTGTTCACCATTTACCCAAACTGAGTACAAATTATTTAATCAAATCATTACACCTAGATGTAAAAAGTATGTTGGATACATCAGAGCTCCTCTCCCAGCAACCTTCCCCATGTAGGGCCTAGTACAGCCAATAATTTGACAACTTTTTTAAATTAAAATAAATTTACTTTACCTCTGAATCCTCTTCTTGTTTTGTTGCACTTGTTTCTAAAATTTTCTGAGCTGCTTCAAGAGAATATTTGCCAGCATATTCATCTGAAAAAGGGATAAAGTAGGCAAGAAATAAATATTCAAATCATAGTGTAAGCCTTGTGCAAGGTGAGAGTCTATTGTGTATCTACCCAAAGTGCAAAACAAGGGATGTATATCTTTCATAAATGCATATATTTATATGCATGCATAATGTTGAATATCACTGCAAAATGAACTAGGATGATATGACTCAATTCAAATTCTAATCCTATACTTTCCCCAAAACAGATGTGAGATTAATTGCTAAAATTGCAATAATATTCCAAGTGTGACCTTTAAGCTCACAAGAACCTTGCAGAAAGCAAAGTTCACTGGTGTATTGTATCTGAGGATGCAGGAAATACCACACATCCTGAAACAACCTTTCCACCCAGTTTTGACATAAATTTCCTGAAAAAAAACATTAAATTCAGTACAGATAAAGTTACAGGCAACTTTAAAAATAAAACTCTCAAGTGTTGCATGAAGACCTTTCTATAAATTTATAACATCAAGTAAATATCAAACTGGAATTTGATTTTGATCTTAACTCTTAAACCACAGTGATTAATTTGAACTATAAGGACTGGTTATAAATATTCTGAGGAAAAACAGCACTTTAAAGAGAAGGATAAAAGTTTGCAACCTTCAGTAACTGAACCCCACCATATTTATAAGAACAATTACATAATCATTTATTTAGCAAATACTCCTCATCTTCTGTGGTCTGCGAATTTCTCTTTGAGAGGAAAAGCACTCCTCAAAACAGGCCAATACAAACAAAACAAAACAAAACAAAAAAAAACTACCTACCGACAAAATGGTAACCTACCTAGTTTTCTTTTGTTTGTTTCATAAATTGCTCTAACATTTCTGTTTTCTTCATATAAATTAAGCAGTCTCTGTCTACCTTCCTGTAGACTTGACTCATTTGACAAATTAAAATCTGCGATGCTCTGAGACTCAACAATGATCATCTCCTTTTCTTGTTTCTTTGAAGTGACCTGTAAACAAATTGATACATTCAAGTGCTGCTTATGATCTTTTCATTGAAGGATGGAAGAACATACCATCCAGTATGGTAATCGTCTATACCTTTAGTATGTAGTGCAGTTTTATAACTGGTGCTAGGCCTTACCATATCCATGGTAAAAGTAAGATGGGAAGGGGAGAGTGCAGGCTGAGCACACAGTACTTAGAGCTGGCATGCAGTATGGTAGGCATGATTCAAAAAGGCTAGTTATTCAATGAAAAGATGGAAGAGGTACAGGATAAATAACTGTAAAACCAAAAGGTCAACAAGCACTTAAAAGGAGACGTTAGATTAGGTTAGATAAGGTTTAACGTCCCAGTTTCCAACCAATTGGTTCAAGTCGAGATGACCACTGCCTTTTTTCCAGTTGTGGCTCACTAGCTTGTTTTCCCTAGTCTATTGCTTATGCTAAGCACCAAGCACTTAAAAGGAAAAAGCAGTCACCCCAAGTTCATTTTCACAACTCTGCTAAATCTTACAGATTGCCTGTTTCGCTCAAGTATGTTTCATTAATGTGTTCCTGTATAAAAACATTGAATGTTGAAGGTTAACAAAAGAGTTAGTCTGCATGAATTTAAGAAATAAGTAACAAAACTACATCACATGATTGAAAGAAGCCATTCCTAAATTAAGATGGTGAGGTGCACTAATCCAAATGGGGGAGGGGACTGCACTTTCCCTTAAAAGATTGTTTGCATTTTCAGTTTGAATGAAAGTACTTTAAATGTAGATTCCCCAAAGCCAACCAAATACTGTATACACTAAACAGGGTTGCCAGCAGAGTTTGCCTCCAGGGCCTGAAAAATTTATCGACCACCAGCCTAGGGGAGGGGTCTAAGGGGAGGGGATGTCCTTTGGAAAAATTCTGAATATTTGAGGGTCCTCAGATGCAATTTAGTGCAACTATTGTGCGAATTTTTAAGGAAATCCCTGCAACATTTTTGAGCTTTTTTAAGGTGAACAAATAATAATAAGAACAACTAATACTTGCTATTTTTCGTCTGTTTCTATTACCGTTAATCGTTAGGATTAACGTAAGGCCTAACGTACTGTAAGGCCTAACGCTAGGCCTGTGCTATTCCTGTGACATCTATTTTCCATACATATTCAGAGAGATAAACTCCCGGGTAATCTTCGTTTTCCAGCCACTTCTAATAAGTCCTAAATCCACTGTATTCTTGACTCATATACAGTCAATTACTTTCCGTGGAACAGTAGCAAGAAAATTAAATTTCGACCCCTGCCTACATCGGAGAAAGTCCCGCCCGGGCTGGCACATTGGCTTCAACTTCCAATCGCGGATAGAAGCAATGTGTGGGGCTGGAGCCATACTGAAAGTTGGATGAAAGCCGGACGAAAGTCGGAATTCTGGCTATTGCCGGAAGGCTGGCAACCCCGACTAAAGCAGACAAGCTATCTTCATTTGTAAATTTAAGGAAATGCTGGTGTTTAAAAGGCTAATTACTAACTCCCTCATTATACAGTAGAATATAACATTTTCTTTGCAACTGCAAAACTGGGCAAGCATAAAACAGATGCAAGCATAACACTGTACATAGATACAATACTTTATAAAAATAGGAGATGCTCAGAATAAGGTCAGGTAGGATTTATACTATATATTCTTACCAGTTCATTATCAGCCACCATTAAATTTACTTTCTCATCATCATCTAAAAATGCTTGAAGGTCATCTTTATTCATATGCTGTACAAGAGGAAACTGGATATCCATATTTACTGTGGATATTCCCTACTGCCACAGGCTACAGTTTTTCTGTTTCCAATGATTTTCTTGAGTGAATGCTATGCAACTGCAAAGTGAACAAGTTAGTAAAGAAATGTTACCATTATGCACAAGTTATCAGTACTTGACCATCTTTAACAAAGGTATGAATCTACACTATGCTCTACTGTTACAAAACTGCATAGCTGGGTAGTAAAAAGATTAAATGACATTCAGTTTAGCCATGTATCTAAATCTGGGGGGGGGGGGGGGATATTTATTCCCAAATACTTGGTTCAATTTAGCCATGCATCTAAATCTAGGGAATGGGAATATTTACAGTATTCCCAAATACTCACTAGAAACTCTTTATGTACAGCAATAAATGTCAGATTGGACAAACAAACATCCAACTCATCGATAAGTTATTCCACAGCTGAACTTGAACAATGCTGCCATCACTTTTTAGACTTACGGTAGTTCACAGGATATCCTGACAGCATATGAACCTATGGATCCCAGCCCTGTATCATTAATGAATAGTTACAGGCAAAAGTGCACCAGAACCAAAGTTTAGTGCAAGATGGTACAGCAATGGAATGGTTATTTTAGCCTCGATTCACTTGAAATAAGGCCAAGAGAATGAAAGTCATAGATTTGAGTCCACCACCCGCATGTTCTGAAAGATACAGTACCACCCAAAATTGTCATTATTTGCAAAGAAATTCATTACTTGTCCAAAATGCATATTCACCAAACAAATCAAATTCACAAATCATTTCAGTTAGCAAAATTGTGATTCAAAATGAATTTCCATCTGCACCTAAATATTAGTGAGCCATTGATCATGTTTCCCATATGTCTTTCACTAGGACTTGTCCAATTCAAAGTGCACAGATGTTCAGTTTTATGGATAGTGGCTTTCCACATCGTGCACTCCCACTAGGATTGCAACACACCCATAAAATGTATACTCAGGAAAAATAAAAAGTCTGCACATCAGGGCTGTACACAAGTGGGGACTTACTGTGGGCCACTGGCTACTGGCCAGTAAATCCCAAGAAACACTCGCCCAGCTTCCTGGCTACTAAAAACCTATGAAACAGTCACCAACTCAGCTGAAGCTGACATTAGCCACAGTATCTCTGTACATATCTCATGCTGTATCATCAGTTCATCACAGGGTGCTGAAATAAAATTCACTGTTTACATGCTGGCTCATGGGAGATGAAGTGATCCAACTGGAAGTCTGAAATTATATTGGTTGGGTTTACACACTATTGAGAAGGTTTTGATGCTGAGAATTGAGTCTCTAATAATTATTTTTCACACCAAAAGTACAAAGCATTATTCGCCATCGGCCACTAAATCAAATTCAGTGGTCGTAAGGACTGACAAAATGGTCGCCAATGTGACCATTTTGGTCGCATTGTACAGCCCTGCTGCACATTCATGAGCTACAGTATTTAACTGAGTACAGGCCTATAATGACCATTGACAAATAATTAATAATGAAAAATAATGGCATTTTTTTCAATATTTCCCAGACTCAAATCTAAAACTTTCATTCTCTTGGTGGAAGTAAGGGCATTAAATTTAAATAAACTGAATGGCTTGTCTTTTTTTTTTCAGTTTTTTCAAAAAACATACATACCACCTGCTACCAAAGGGACCTTTTTTACAGTCCATAACTTACTGGAAAGTCCATTTCTGATCCACTGAAATTTACACCACTTAGCCAAGGCTACCTGTCTTTAATTTCTAGACCACACCAAATTGGTGCACTGTACAATTAAAGTGATATTACCTGTTTAAGAAAGGGAACTACATAACACTGCCTTGTCCAAAGTGTTGGAAAAACATTTAAGCAGTCCATCCGAATAATAAAGTTAAATAAAGATCCCTCACAGAAGTAGTTGTTCCAAACATTGTTTCAATTATCATAAAAATAACGATAAAAACTATGAAAATCGAAAATGTTTCCACACAATCTTTATTCCATTCAATCCCACTCCAGGGTGAACAAACCAATGGGAGTGCTCTAATATATGAATGTGCAAAAGGCAGCACAACGAAAGGCGCCCATGTACTGTATATGCCAGCGAACGATCACTGAACACATGATATTCATGCTATAGCCTAAGTACTTGACTGACTGACTGTAGACCTATAGTACCATGGAGCTGATATCCGAAAGGTTTTATTGGCTTCATAATAGTAAATCGAAAGGAGAAATTTCTGTTGAAGCCCACCCGACCAATTTCGGAACAAACTACAGCCCTTGTGAGCTACTCGATAACACCACTGCTTGGGACTAAGTATCAGCAAGGGTTACTATCTGGATGGGAAAGGACTGTAAAATTTGTGCAGTTAGTGAGCTTTCGTGATCATCGAAGAGTGTTTTTTGCATGATTCTGAAGGCAGACTCAAGAAAATACGAGTAGATCTAACTCAATTTACCCACAAGACTGGCCATCGCTATAGTATGTGAGTACTACCTCCGACGAATAATATTGTGCAGTTCTTGAATCATTCAAATCATCGATGGTCAACGATATCAGCTTGGAGTCTGACATCTGAGATGCTTACCCTCCGTCGCAAGGTCATACCATGGAGGTTCTACTACCTGGACATTCTTTCCCTGTTACGTTTCCCACCTAAAATATACACAGTTGCCTTGATTCAACCAGGGAGTTCTGTTACAACAGACAAATTCTTTTGCATGTTTGAAACTCTTGGAGAAACCATCTACAACAATTGAAGTTGACCGAGGGAAAAAACACATTGCTCACAGAGGAAATCAAATCGTGCCACACGATTTTACAACTACGACTATTGTCATACTTCAGGCAGAGAGCTGCTTCAGGTTAGTGCCCTTTCTAGTTATCGAAATCTACAAACTTGACACATTTTTTCAATAAGTGTATCGTTGTCCAGTTTACGTAGATTATTTGATATGTAGACCTAGCCTACCACTCAAAGACAAAGACTTCGGATGTGGGGAAGTAAGCAAGTGTATAGAGGTGCTAGGTGTAACTGGTTACCGTTACAAGTGTTAGTATGCAAGTCAGGGTTGTTATGTAAGTGGTCAAAACCGGTTTTGACCACAAAGTGGTTTAAACCTGGTTTAAACCGGTCAAAACTAGGTTTAAACCGGTCAAAACTGGTAAAAACCCATAAACCATTTTGCATGTGCTGTAAATTGTTCGTCATTCTTATCATTGATTATGTTGTATGTGAATGGAGCTAATTTGCTTTGACTTTTTGGATTGCAAGCAATTTGTTGTGGTATTTGTTCATTACAGCTCTGGTTCAGGTGTTTCAGGTAATAAAGTAAAAAAAAGTAGCTTCTCGTCACCTCCCGCAAAAAGCAAGGTTTTCATCATGTACCTATTAATTTAAGGTATTTTTCAGATAAAAATAACTGATTCAACTTAGAAAAATGTATGCTTGAAAATTTGCTCCTTTAGAAACGAACAGCATTTTGGGATGTTACAGAAAAAAATAATAAAGGAGAGTGCCCTCATTGCCAATTTTTCCAAAAAGTAGGATGCAATTTTTAATTTTGACCTAGGCACATGGTGTATACTTGTGTATACAACCCATAATCAAAATCAGTCATCTGTTGATGAAAAGCAATGGCTATGTAGCTAATAAACACAGGTGTGAGCTTGATTTTCCAAATGTAGTGAAAGCAAGTTCAGTAACTGAATCAGTAGTAGATTTGTTCCATTTGAGTTTGACAGTGTCAAAAAATTACATTGGGCATTGCGCCTTGCATGTCCAGTGATTTGGCTATCCATATTGGGACAGTTGATACTTTCTAGGTTTCATGTAATTGAGTGGGTACAGTAACTGGGAATGTATTCTTAATGGGGTTATTCTTGTGTTTGCTTTTTCATTATTTTGAGTTCAAAATACTGTAGGCACCATGAAGAATAAATTTGATTTTAGTTCATAAGAATCCTGTGTCAGAGCTTGTAGTGTAACTATATCAAGCCAATGAAATAATTTTACAACTGCAAGACAGCAAAAGTGTTGATTTTCAGATGTTTTGACTTTTGAGACTGAAGGGGCAAAAGAGAGAGAAGCCTTCAATAGCCCCCATGGGACTAACTTGTCTTCTGAATCTTTGTCAAATTGAATCAATTATTTAGCACATGAGTAACTGGCATGTTTTTTCTTTAAATTCAATTTAAATTGACTTGATTTAAACACTGAAGGGGTTTTGACCAGTTTTGACCGGCAATAGGTGGTCAAAACTGCCCGGTTTAAACCAGGTTTTAACCGGTTTAAACCGGGCGGTTTAAACCGCCCCGGTTTAAACCGAACAACCCTGAATTGCAAGTGCCTTCTTGAGGGGTGAAATTCACTAACACGGGTATTATGAGGAAAACATGCAAATTGCTTCAAAACCTCAAGTGTGCTGTGAAGTATATAACCTTCAAAATCACTCTATTCCCAGCTAATGCATGAATAACCAAAGGAATATAAGCCCATGTACACACAGCTGCGTGATCATTGAATATTCATATAGGCCTAGTGTTGTGGTAGGCTTGGTTTGGGCTATTTGAAATGACGACTGTTCTTTTTTTCAAAACAGCCTGCAGATTTTGACTGTTTCTTTATATTTTGCCATTCACATGACCATTTTCAGTCACTACATAAACAACTCCATCCATAGACCCTTTTCCAAATAGGCTAACAATTACAAAGGATTGTGGGATAAAGTTTGGTATGCGTCGTTTTCGTCAGTGGCATATTACTGTGGCGAAAAACAACGCATACAAAAACACTATCCCACAATTCTTTGTAATTGCTATTTGGAAAAGGGTCCATGAATAGTAGGCCTATAGGCCCCTAGTTAGTGTATTGGCAAAGAAAGAAAAACATCAGGCCTAGGCCTAGGTCGTACGTATTTCCCCTTTTCTTGAACAGGCCTAGGCTATATTATGTGTGCAAAAGGCAGAAAAATCACGCCATCTCATAAGCATATGAAGTCACACTCACGCCAAAGATATTCAGCATATTTTCCAGTCTGGTGTAAGGTGAATGGTATCTTGCACAACATCCATCCATACCATTTTGTACTAACAGACCAATACTAACGTTAGCCTATTTGGTGAGATGTAATTTTATCCTAGCAGCAGCAACATAAACACACCTTATTTCTGTCTGATCTCCTTTATTATTTTTAACACATCACGAACGACAACGTTTAAAGAAATACAGATATTCCAGACATCTTCATTCTTCGTTTTGCTGCTGGGTCGCAAATATTTTCCGTCCGATGTAAGGTTGGATAACTTCAAGGCTTTCGGAGTGACTGAACAGTGACTTTGCTGATATTGTCCTGGCATATCGCATGGCCCCAAAAGCAATTCGAACTTCTTTTCATACAAGTACGTAAGTTGCATGCACGAAGTACAAAACAACACAGTTAATACGTACTGTACACAACCAGCTTGGCAATTGCCTCTACAACATGTACGTACAGTATATGGGCATGGTATAGGTAGTTGTGTACAAATCAATTTCTGTGTACGTATGTTACAATCGCAGAATCCTGAGCATTTACCGTGAAGTGTGAATAGTCCAAATGTGAACACGTTTCATACGGCAGGGATACCCTGACTACCCGTAATACATGTGCTCCAAAATTACGAATTTAGTCCGTGGTGTGGATGAATTTTTTTGTTTAGCCTCTTGAGGGCTATAGAAGACAGAGCTCTGCGGTACCTACAGACACCCGCTACACAGGATACAACCAGGATGTCACAAGGAAATTATAGGTGAAACGCGGAATCAGCAAAAGTGTCAATTTCAGCTCTAACCAGCTCAAAAGTCAAGGTTCATTTTTTCAGGGTGGAACTTCCAATCAAATGTTAAGAAAAATTGCGACCTGAAAAGTTCTAACGAGATTTTGTCACTGCCAGGCTTTGGAATATCATTCCTAGTTATATAAGTAAAAATTCCATCTCCACATGGGCTTTTAAGCGGGTAGATCTTTTGTTCCTAATTTACTTACGGATGCCTTTCTTTCTTGCGTAATAGAGATAAAAGTGATGATGTCATTTACCTTGATTAAATTAAGTACCACTAATTAGACTAATGTGCAACTGCATCTGATTATGTGCAAAAGACTTATGTACTGAATGGATCAATTTAATTTCTTGTTTTCACTGAAGTCACGAAATGATTTGATAGGTCTCAGCCGCGGCCGAGCTCGGCCTAATTTCTCCTCTTGCAGGGAGGTCACACGCCTGTGGAGTACCTTCGGGTTCTGTCTTTTGTTTCTGCTTCTGCTCGGACACCAGCAGGGCTTATATCCATGAAGAATGATCAATTCAGCAGATGATATGTGCAAGAGCAAGTAAGCCAGGGATGTGGGGGAGAGAAAAGAGGTGCGCAGTGAACACGAAAATATTCGTCATATTTCGAAACTGTTCGGCCGAATGTTGTTTTTTATATTTTGAGGAAACATATTTTGTGTTGAGTTGCAGAAATATTTCCAGAACATTTTTAGAAATATGTTTGTTATATTTTAAAACCTTTTCACAACACTTCTAAAATATCGTTATTACGTTCCAAAAATGTCGCAAAAACATTTCCAGCTCATTTTTAAAAATGTTACAGAAACATTTCACCACATTTTCACGCTTACTAAAATATTTTTTGGGATATTTTTGAAACGTCAGTGAAATATTTCTGTTATATTTTTAAAATAGTTTTTTGAATTTATATTTTCAAGAAACAATTCGGAAATATTTTTGTGGCTTTAAAGAAATAGGTCTGTTATATTCTATAAAACCTTCACAACATTTCTAAAATATTGTTATTACGTTCCAAAAATGTCGCAACAACATTTTCAGCTCACTTTTAAAAATGTTACAGAAACGTTTTCACAAAATTTTCACCCTATCCCTAAAATATTTTTAGGAAGTTTTTGAAACGTTAGTGAAATATCATTGTTGCTTTTAGCAGCTTTAATCGATCGGTTAATTAAATTTACGCCTTTTAGTTAGGCAAGCGTAGGTTGGGGTACAGAATTGAATTAGGCTTAGATCTAGCCTGACTTAGAAGAAAACCTAGAAGACACTTTAAGCATGTTTGCAGAGGACAGAAGCTACTCTTTAGAAAGCATTTGGTGCCCTGAAAAGAGCCGTTGGTTTTAATCCGGATTCCTTCAACGTCTGTAGGGGTGTTTTCTTGGGGCTTTCGGTGCCGCAACCTATCTTCCTCCTTCTTGGCCGATGACCTAAGAAGTTTGTCCAGCAGCTTCTTGGCCTCAATACCTTCTGAAGTTGACTCTAAGTTCAACTTTGCCCTGCCTTCTTTTTCAAGGAAGCGTTGACATTGCCTTTTCGCCTGGCTGGATAGTTCCTGCCGACAGACTTTGCAAAGTCCCCTTCCCGCTCAAAGGATCGCCGGGTGCCAAGACTTAGAGAATTCCTCACAGCAGTTCAGAGACTTCGAAAATCTGGGTGTGTTTCTGTGAACCCTCAGGCGTTAAGGTACCGTCTTCTTCTCGATGTGTTTATCCAGAGATTTAAACTCTCCAGTCAGGGCGATGTTGGTGGTCTGGATGGTGCTAAGATTATTATCGTGCTGTCTGAATTTCTTGTAGTTTTCTTCTTTTAGAAGAATTCTGTCTTTTTTAAGAGGGGGTGTTCTCTGACCACGAGTTATTTTCTCTTCTTCAGAGTCTGTGGTGTCTTTAGGCGAGGCAGGTGTATCCGGTATTAGATCCGTAATATCCATAGGCTCTAGGCTCTGATAATGCGCTAGACCAGGGTTGCCAGATAAAAAGAAAGTTATGGCTCCAAACAAAGTTTAAAAAGGGCCAAATAGAACCAAAAAGAGCCAAAATAATTTCTTTTAGCCGCTAAAACAGCGCCAAACAAAATCGTCCAAAAATTAATGCTCACATTATAAAAAAGGTCCAAGTCTAGGTCACGATTACGCATTTTAGACTCACTTTTGACAAAAAAAAGTTTTTCAACCGAAATTTTGAAAAAATGTGTACATAGCGCACATGTACGCCTACACTGTACATCATACCAATATCACATTCTTTGCACTTAGCCTACGACGTACTGTACTGTGCGTCTCCCTTCAAAAGCACCTGTATACGCACACGAGTCCAGAAACACGTTCTACGACATAAGTTGTTCATATTGTTATAGCCCACCTACTACATTATAAAAATGTACCATTCTCTCACAGGCAACTAAGGCAACTTAGATTTCAAACATAAAAAATGGGCAACGGTAAGCAAAAAAAGATGTGAAATTGAATGTAACATAGTGTTTAAATAGACGTATTTAAGACTGCAGAAAAGCGCCAAGCCGCCAAATAGATTTTTCTGCCTCCGATCAATCTGAAAAAGTGCCAATTTTTACGGATTTGGCGGAAGAAGCGCTAAAATGGCAACCATACGCAGATTTTTGTTTATATTTGTCTATTTGGACGTGAAAGAGAATACCCCAAATACTGGACGCTAATTGGACAAAAGTTTTAGACTACGATAAGCCTTTTAGATCTCACACACATTTGTGCTAGTTTGCAGTTCTTTTCGACTGTTTTTCGGTATTTAGGATCCCGCTTTTGTGGGATGAAAGGATGTACGAGTATTTCCCTTCAGTAAAAGTCAGAGATTCCGTCCGGAATTCTCAGTGCATCTAACCTACGTCTCATTTTCCGAAGAAAAGAGAAGCAAAACAAATGAAAGGGGGTAGGGTTCACTAACGACGTTACCAAGTCGGTGAACTGTTATATTTTTAGGGAAAAGTGCCCGATCATGTTAAATATGATCCAAGCAAAAGCTTTTTATAGTTATTCCACTCTTTTGGAAAAATGTGAGTCGTTCTGAGATTGACAGATAAGAGGTTTTATGAAATCCAGCTAGACCGGTTTCTTTTCTTCCCTCTGTGGGCAGAACGTAATCAGTAGTAGCCTTTGTGTGTAGTACTAAGGCAGGGTTTGTAATGTTTTATAATGCAGCTTTGAGCGCAAGTAAGATATCGTCATAACTTTCTTCTGTTTTGTTCGACTCCTCGTCTGGGGGAAACCTTGATTTTACAAGTAAACCTTTGAGATTTGGTGCCCTTTTATAGGATATAATAGGACGGTCCGGAAACAGGACAGTTGCTGGTCACCTGCAATTATTTTCCAGTGCTTTAATAAGCTTGCTTTAAGTGTCTCGTTTTAGTGTGTGGAGTGTAGTGTTACTGAAAACGAGTGGTGGCGCTGTTTTTGTTGACTTTTAGCCGCAAAGAGATAGTCTTTGTTTATAATCAATGTCGTAAGTGGCTGAGGCTATCTCGTCGGGCGAATAGCTTCTTGTGAGAAGATTCTCTGTAAAGGAGTTTCTATTCTCTAGAAAATTGTTCTCATTACTGCAAATTCTAGCGTATCTAAGTACTTCACCCTTTAAAAAGCCTTTAAAAGTGGCTAGTGGGTGTGCAAAATTTCGTTGCAAAAAAAAATTTGCAAAATTATGTTGCTGAAATATATTTCTAACATTTCAAAAATGTTTTGCTCTCTAATTTTTTTCTCACTTATATCCGTATGTTTGTACCAATCTACACACCTTTTTACAAATTGAAATTGTTCACTTTTACTGCTTTTAGGGTAATAGAATGATACTATGGAAATATTTCCGAAATATTTAAAAAAAAATGATTTATTGAAATGTTACCAGAATGTTTTATAAACATTATGAAAACATCATAGGAATATTTCTAGCAACATTATTACAATATCCAGGATCCAATAAGAAAATCATCTTTTCTCTCTGATCTGCCATAGTATGGTAGTCTAAGTACTGTATAACACTTTGGGGCTATTTTCAATTCAAATTTGGGTGTTATTGTGAAACATTTTATTCATATTATCAAATGTTTCAGAGTAACATATAAATAAAAATATCTTCAAAATAATTTTGAAACATCTCAACATAAACACCTACACAACGAGCATTTTGAGGTTTTTTCACAGTTTTGGCGTGCTTTCTACAAGCACTAAGAATCATATTCATGAAAACGTATTTTTCTTTTGTTGACAAAATAAATGTTTTGATTGTATTTTGAAAACATTAAAAAAATATATATTTTCGTCAAAATATTTTAGAAATGTTAATTAAACATATTTGAAATATTTTCAAAACGTTTTTCCTTAATATTTCTCTGTTGCATTTTTACGCCTTAAAAATATTTCAAAAATGTTTCGTGTTTCCTGGGTGCTCGTTAAAATGGTTCACACCCAGGCTTGCATGATTCCCAGTCCCTTGTGACAGATTAATTGTTCCACTCACTTATATAATATTAACACGACATGCATGTCGATGAATATATTCATTACGTGTACAACCCCGTTAGTGAGTCATCCCCGAATAAAACAGCTTTACTCGGGTGTCACGTGACCAGACGCAGTATGTCTGTATACGAAGAGCCCTAATAACGGGAATGCACATGTAATGTTGATTGAGTGTTCTTTCTCTAGAGGCCTTGCCTATGGCCACTGGAGTTAGGTGCCGGTCCCTAGTCTATATAAGATCATGGGTTATTTTCAGGGCTATATCCGACGGAGTCCAGCTTTGGTAATCCAGGGTTTATTATTCGGATAGCATTTGAATTGCAGGATTGACGCCCATGTCGAAAATTCCATCCCATGTCGATCGCCAAGCCTAGCTGCTGTTCTTTTGTGTGTGTCATGCGGCGGTACGGTCAGTTTGTGAGCGACTCACGGACCAAAGTTTGGCTATTTCATAGGGTAGTCCAGGTGTTTCGATAAAATGTATGTTATCCCCGATATGGTCTAGAACCCCTGCAGCTTTTTCTTTTTTTTTTCTTAATATTTTTAATGATCATGCATCTTTTGTGTTCCAAAAATTTTCGCGCGCTTTGCAAATTCAAGCTTCAGATTCGAAAGAACTCTATATAAAGTGCGCAACTCGTCTCATGAAGTATTAAGTGATATTTTGCAAAATATGCCCTGAAATGGCATGGGATAGTAAGTTATATCCCCTTGTCACCACCTCTTCGACAGAGGAGCTGTAGAAGCTTGAGTCGCTGGCATGGCCCAACCCTCTGTCGGGAAAATTTTGTCACCACCTACGATCGGTTTACTTATTTTGGCTTTCAAGCATGGGCAGATCTAACAAATTTTGTTTTTTGGTTTTTTTTTTGGGGGGGGGGGGCAAACTCAAGTCCGTATTCAGGGAGGATCGAAAGACACCCCCCCCCCTCCCCCGCAATATTAATGGTCAGCTCCGGATAGTACAATAGGAGTATGGTTATTATTATGTGCTACAGCGATGCCCCATGTAGCTTTCAAAAGCTCTTCAAAAGCCATTTCCGGCAGTCAGTCATGATCTGACTACTTTAAACATTAATACAACGATATCAACCCCATAGGGGTGGAGTATGAGGCAAGTGATATGGGCAAATCGGCTTTGTCAAATTGTATAAAATTAGCCCCACCTTTAAATATTTTGTTGTTTCTTTCTTTGTGTCACAAGATGTTTCAGCTATGCCAAGAAGCCATAAAATGTTGGTTTTTTGGATTAAAAATTTCGAGCATGAAGACACTTGAAAATGATGAAATGATAGCACTGTTTCGGATCTCCGTACCGTTCCGAAACGAAATTCTTTAGAGGGGGAGGAAAATTCCCCTAACTCAGAACGACGTCTCATCCTGTATACAAATAGCTAGGCCACTAGTCAAAAGTCCCATTACACTGAGCTTAGATTGACTGTTTGGTGTGTTTATTTTAAATTGAAACGGTATAATTTAGCACAGAAGTGGAAAACCTTTTCCTGTAACAGGCCATTTGACAGTCATTAGACCGCTCGTGGGCCAACGGCGATGTCAGTTTGGACAAGGGATGGGAAACCTCTCCTTCTATGCATGGGAAACATGTCCGTTACAACTTTTTGTAGACAGATACCTATGCTATTCTGGCCAGGTGACACCTTGGCAATACTGCTTTTAGTCGTGGATGATAATCAACACCGCTAATGGGTTGTGCATCTAATGACCACGAAAGCTCTGAAGTGTCTGCAAAACTATGGGCATTTAACTTCAGCATTACCGTTACACTGTAAATGACATTATGATGCCTAAGCTAATCAGATTCCAAATATCACAGGGTGATCATTGTTTTGATTAACTTAACTCGCACTAATGGCAGGTCCATTTGAGATTCCTGAAGATTATATAGTAGCAAACAAGCAACTAAGAAAACGCGCGCGAAGCGCGCCGAAAAAAAGTCGTTTTGAAAGCACTTTATTAATGTTTAACCTTCGCATTGCATTGGGGAAGTTATTCACTTCTTTAATTTTAAACCCACTCAAGGAAAAGGGAGGGCCTAACCCATCTCGAATTACATGTTTTATTTATTATTTTTTTCTTATTTTTTTTTGGGGGGGGGGGGGGGATTGAAGACCATGCGTTGTAAACTTTGGGGGACAAGTGCCCCCGTGCCTCTATGGCGAGCCGCTAAGGCTTTCAAAGGGTCATTTCTGCAATGAAACCCAAGAATTTTGGTACGCTTTGCCCACTCTTCCTCAGTTCTGTTTCTTATAGCTAAATATTATACAAACTATTTCCACCTTTTTCAAGTAACTGAGAAGTAAAATACATGAATTTATGAAAATGTTGGGATTTCACCTCATTTCATCTCATTTAGTCAATGTTCTCTTGCGGGTCTGTCGTGTGGCTATAGTCACACGAAGAGAGAAGTACAATGTAAGTTATACCCGTTAGAGACCAACTGCCCGGACAATTGACCTTTATTCGCTTTTAATAAGTACCGATTCTTTTTGGTGTAGGATATTATTACCCCAAAAATTTTCGCACGCTTTGCAATTTCACACTTAAGATTCTGGGGAAAACATTAAATCAGCGCCGAAACTACGTTCCTCTAGTAAATACACATTTTCTGAAAGATATGCCATACAATGACATGGTTTAGTTCACAGGTTTTCTTCAGATCCCTCCTCACCATCCCCTTGACGGCATCGGGGCTGTCGGGGCTTCGGATCATTGCCTCCGCCAGTCTGGCCACCCTTCGGGCTAATCCTGGCGCCATTCCTGGCACTCAAAACTTAGAATTAGCCTATACAGAATGAGATTAGGAGAGAATTTTTCATTTTTTTGGTCGTTTACCAAAGGACAGTGAATAATCAGACAGGATGCTATCAATATCAATATTTGGCCCGTGGTGCAGGTAGGCCTACTATCATTAACTTTCCTTCGCGCTTCGAGGTATTCACTAATGGTAAAACTAGGTTTAAGGATGAAACAGTGCTGTTAACTTTTGCGATCATCTCAAGCAGCCTTCTTGACTGGCCTCGTGATCTTAAACGTACAGTCCTGTCAATGTATGTGACACATACTGTATCACACTGCTGCTTACAACGCATAGACAGATAGAGGATAACCTGAACTCATAGAGGATAACCTGAACTCTCCGTCATTGGCATCGAATTGCACAAAACCTGAAACAATCGAAACCTGATCAATAAGGCCTCTAGAACCAATTTACGGCGGTCTTGTTACCTTATATTGCAGAAGCTTCTGGGGCTTCGCCCCCTGGACCCCCACCGGAGCTCTGCCCCTGGACCCCACACGTGCAAACTCGCGCTTCGCACTCGTGGTGCACCTTCGGTGCACTTGTGACACTCCTCCATGTCAGTCGGGGGATTCACAGGTTGTGCCCCCCCCCCCCACCTCCGAAATCCTGCACACGCCACTAGTCGTCGTTCGGGATTACATTCATCTTATCCATTAAGGCTCCCCTACAAAACTGCATGAAAAATCTTTTTCTTACAAAATATGTTTAACCACGATGGCGAGGCTGAAGAAACAATCTTCCAAAAGTTAGGAAAAAGAGGAATTTCAAAGAACTTTGCAACGATGCATGTTCGCGTTTGTCTAGAATTACGCCTACAATGAAGAACAATATTTGTGGAAACGTTGAATAAACTTAATACGTTTGAAACGGGGTGTTACCACTAGATAGAACTATAGATGAAACCGCGTCTAGAGCACAAAAATTTTTTGAAGTTATAGAAAGAATAGTTACAGAACTTACTGGCTACGGGCCTGATAAACAGACATTTGGAATAGTTTCTTAGTACCTATGTCTTCCCCAATATTAGTCTATATGAAATTTTGGGCAATTTTGTGGGGCTTGGAAAAATTTTGGGGACTCAAGTCCCCTAGCCCTGTAGAACTGTGTCTGGTATGATTACCTTAATAATATTCATGAGATTGATTGCAAATCGTGACGTATGCGCGCAAAGCGCGCCGAAATTTTCATTAAATAAGATTACCATGACAAAACCTACCTTCAGAATCTGCATCGAGATACTTTCAATTGCCCAACAAACCAACATGTCACTCAAAACGCCAGTCTTTTAACCTGGTAATTTGTAAACAGCTTTCAACTTCTGCTGCTGTACTTCTCTGAAAGTTGCTATCGGAAGATATTGATAATAAGAACAACACTGAGGTAAGGTTTGAAGCGGGCGGAGCGCGCGAAAATTTGATAGTTTGTGAAGAATTTGCAAAAGTAGGACAGTTTTTATTCGATTTTACGTAAGGAAAAATAACGTTTGGTATTATTCTCACTTGATCTAGTTGGAAAATATATACAAAGTTGAAATATGCACAGTCGGAAAAATGTGCTAAACTGAGATATCAGAAATTCCCAACTGGTATTTCAGATTTTCCGACTATTGTCGCTCTGACGAACTTGGGGGAGTTGAGACACCCCCACAGTCCCCGGTCGCAACGGCCCTGCCTCCTGTCATGTCATGTTCACCTCAAGCCACGCTATCATGCTCTGCTACGTTTCTTTACGTTATGCTATGAGAAAGCCAAGTCTTATTTATTTCCATAGCAACTTAACCTGTCTAGATCAAAGCTTACTAAGTTTGTAATCCCAATTGTCCTCCTTTTTAGTTTAGATGGGGTCCTCATTTCTTTTCTTTCCAGGTGAGGGGATCTGTTGTCTGGGAATGTTACTGTATAGCCTACTCTTTGTCCGTTCGTTTCTTTCTGTCTTTTCTTCGTTTTTTCATTGTTTCTTTTTTCGCGTAGACAGCGTCCGTAGTTGTATTATGTTTGGGGGATGCCATATACCCCTTAAGTTATGGCAATATCATACAATTATAGAAAAAGATTTAAATATTTATTAGCAAAAGAATGGAATGAAGTTGACGCTTACATAAAACATGCAAACACACGTTTTAAAGATTTAATTTTCAATGTTATATACTTCTTTTACTTACCATGACTTGCTTTTATTTGGTGTAGGGGCTATTTGTTTATCATTTTAGTATTTTATGGGTTCATTTCTGCGTAATACTTTCATTTGACTTTTGTTCTTTAATTGATCATACATTTCTTATTTTACATTCTTCTATGCCTCATGTTAGATTGTGCTTACTTAAATGACGTGGTGTGACGTCAAGGTCTATATAGCAGACTTAAATCATTGCAATGCATGATGGAAACTGGGAGTATAAACACAACAGGCGTTATGCTAAAAGGAGTGCCTGCTAAATTAGTACTAGCGCTATCGTATTGTTTTATTACTCCCAGTTCCCATGCTTCTTTTGTACGCGTGACGTAGTCATTAAAGTCTGCTATAGACCTTTTGCATAGGACGTCACATAACAGAAAGTGCGCTCTCTAAAGGGCGGCACACACCTATCCGTTTTTTGCGGTCCGTTTTGAACGTACGCGTGAGCGTCTCCAATCCGCACTCAGTAATTTGCGAACACACCTATCATTTAAGTTCGCGCGTGATATTGGACGCGTTCGGATACGTTCCTTATATTTTTAACGAAGTTTAGGCCGTTGGTTTCGATGCTGTTCACGTGCGCAGGGGCGTAGCGAAGGTGTTATCTTTAGGGGGGTGTGGAGATTATGTTTTGCCGACGGATTTGGTAATGCGTAGTGCGAAAACGAGCTTCAGCGGGCGGGGTCCAGGGCCCCGCCTAAGGACCCCTGATGGGGTCTAGGGGGCGCAGCCCCCTAAAGCTCTGAGGTTTAAGTATATCTCTGGGTGAAAAATTAAGTCTAAGGATGGATATATTTTTGTTCATAATGCATCGTCAAATACAAACTAGATCCCAACTAATTTTAATGTATTAGGCCATTCCTCTCGTCAGGCCGCTATATAGTTTTAAGCGGTTGGGATACACAGGCCCGCTAGTGTTTTAGCTAGGACGTTTTCTCAATGCGACATTTAATGATCTGTGGCCTGGGGGAGGGGTCTAAGGGGAGGGGGTTCCCCCTCCCCTTTGGAAATTTTTGGAATTTGTAAGGTGCCTAGATTGCAAATGGTGCAATATTTGAGTGGATTTCTGCCCTAATGAGGAACCTCAAAATTTACACCCGGGTAGAATTTGCTTGTCAGATTTTTTGTGCGACATTTGTCGCCGTTTATGCGACATTGTCCCTTAAATAGGGGCTGGATAAAACACTGGGCCGACTTAAGGGCCCCTGGTGGGAGTCCGTGGGGCTTCGCCGCCGGAAGCTCTGGGTTATAGCTTAATCTCTCGGTAAAAAATTAAGTCTCATGCAGGACTGGTATATTTTGGTTCATACTGCATTATCCAATGCAAAGATTCCGGTTAATTCTAATGTGTTAGGCTATTCCTCCCGTCATGCCACTATACTTCAGGAGCTGAACATGTCGTTCAGAATTGGAACACTATGTGTTCAGCATTTGAACACTAGACGCTACGATCGCTACGATAAGTGGATAGGCGACCGGCGTTCAAAAAGGGAGAGAAAGTGTTCAGAATCTTAACACAAGTGTTTAAAATATGCTTTGAACGCCAGAATCTGAAGATGGGTTTTGTATCTGTTCTCATTTCGGTGTTCAAAAGTTAAAAGCCTGAGATTGCAGTGAAGGGGATACAAGCGCGGCACGCATTATTTTTCCCAGGATGTTTGTGGGTAGACCGGATCCTCAGAAGTTTACAAAATGTGTTTTAAGTCAAGGTTAGGGTTTAGAAGACGGGCTAAGGATACCCTCTCCATGGGTAATCGGGTGCTGCTCCCCATGGTGATGATAAAAGTGAGGAATAATGTGCAGAAAGTGGTTTTTCAAGAATGTCATATGACCCGAATAGTGCACCTATACGGAAGCCGTTAAGTCCCTTTCTTTTCCCGAGTTGCCGACGGGCTCAGTCACTCGTCCAATTACACCGACGGCCGTTGATACGGCCGTATACGGCCGTCACATGCATAATCAATTTGCCTACGGGTCTTCAAATTGAATGGGCAATTATAGATGAAGAGCCGAAAATCGAAATAGCCGATAACAGACTGGCCCGTTCTCTCTTTCTCTTTTTACTTTTCATTCTCCGTCTTCCCTTTCACTTCCTTCCTTTCCCTTCTTCTCTTCTCTTCTTTTCCTCCTCTCCTCTTTTCCTCTTCTTTTCCTTTCCCTCTCCTCTTTTTGCCGACAGACCGCAAATTTGCCGAGGGGCGACCAAATATTGGGGGGTGTGACACCCCCACACCCCCCTCTCGCTACGGCCTTGCACGTGCGATAAAATGGGGTCGGATAATATGGAGATAGAAGAAATACTAGGAATATATTGGAAGTGGAGGAAAGGGATCAATCGGAAAATGATCGTAGATGGTGGGTTCATCAGGTTTTGGAAGGCCGAAAAGAGTATGGTGAATATCACCGTTTGGTAAGAGAGTTGGAGTTAGATGGCCACAGATGTACCTACCAGACACTCCCAAAACGTCTCCAATTGACTTCCAAATATTCTTCGTCAACTAGGCATCTTTGTAATTTTGGTGTTTTACATTGTATAAAACCTCTCGCTCTCTTACGAGCTCAATTAATTTTTCCGTGTTAAAAATTTCCGTCATTGTTTGCTTTTGGTTGAGTAAATAAACTGGTCGCTTACAAAGACTTGCCAAGGCTGCATTGAGCGCGTCTATCCGTCATCCGAATTAATCGCTCTTGAAGCGAATTTTTCGGACGCAAAAACGGACGACGGACACTAATCGGATAGGTGTGTTATGCGCTTACTTAATTCATTGTATTCGAATTGTGCGTGCACCGGAGGAATGACGCGCACGCATTCGGGCTGGAGTTCGGACGCAAAAAACGGATAGGTGTGTGTCGCCCTTAATGGAGGCAAGCGTATATCTCTGCAACCCACAACAAAAGCTGACAAATGATTTGTGTAACTGGTGCGACGCTCGCGTATTGTTTTAAGTCCGTGCCAGTGGCGTAACTAGAGGTTTTAGCGTTCGGGTGCAAGAGTAGAAAACTGTATCCACCTCCAACACCCCCCCCCCCCCCATATAATTGTGAAAAAAGTGATATTGATTGTACAGGCTTTAAGCATATCCGTACCGTACCATTCACTGTAAAAATAACACTTTATTTAAACCACAATAACTATTATTATTCTTTCATAGATAGTACTAGGTTCTTTAAGTTGTTATTGATACTGTTGATACTGCATTATGATGTTCGCAACTTCGTATACGGCAACTTTACCTTTATCCTAAGTTGTAAGGCTGTTGTATTTATCGCATACAGTTAGTAATCTTATTCTCTAAATTTATCTTATAGTAGTCTTGTAAGTTCAAGCTGAATTTTTAACCGTTGTTTAAACTTCGCAACTGCATTTTGCGTGTTTTTGCATTAGCAAACAAGTTAATAACATGATCGAAGTTAACGTTGTCTGCTTCATTGCGCTCAATACTTTAGGAGTGCTAAATTAAGCAGATAGTCTCGCTTGTCCCATCGTGGCTATGAGATATGGCAGGACTGAGCTTCAGCTTGCTGAATGAGCTACGGCCGGGCGTCGTGGTATATATTTCCACCTTTCGAAATTTACTGCCTTGGAACTGTATAGTGAAATACCCGAAATTTCCGTGACATGTAGTCATTACAGAACAGGATAAAAAAGAGAAAACGGTCGAAATGGACTGAAAAAAATCACAATCTATACATTTGCCAATAGCCTGCTGAAAACAACTATACATTCTTAGTAGTGGAAAATATTCATGCCTGACGACTTCAATTTCGTCAAGTTTTTCTAAAAGCGCTTATTTTTTGCTCTCATTCTCGAATTTCAGCGCTCCAAAACCCGGGCACGATCCCCCTTCATTGACCCCCTAGCAACGCCACCTACATTGTACGCTAATGTCCGCTAATGTCCGCTAATGTACTTACGTTGTGCGTGCAGTGTGCTCCGTTGCTTTGTGTCCAGAGAAATCCTAAGCTTTGAAGCTTAGGATTTCTCTGTTTGTGTCCAAAATGACGTCCGTGACGTCATTGCATAAGGTCTGTTGCGAAATGCGAAATGCACATTGCGCACATGAGACAAAGTCCTGTATGTATGTTTCCACTTCCCTCAACAAGATTTCGTTGTTTATAAGCAACTGTGGGGGGGGGGTGGTCATGTTGGGGTTTTAAGTCATATAATTTCTGTGTAAAAACATAAACCGACCTTGAACATCATTTCTCATAAAAATAGATGCCAGGCAATCCACAGTTATGAATGGTCCTTTATTCAAATCAAAGGGCAAGTCATTTTCCCGTGCCGTTGTCTTTTTATATGGAGGTCAAGTGCCTGAATGGTGGATCTTTGTTTTGCATTTGATTTATATTTGTCCATAATAAAACCAAAGTCAGGCGCCCCTTACGTTGTTCAGTATCCCATATACGATATATTGTATAGACTTCTATAACCTTCTAAACCAGTGGAATTTATTACAAATTCTCTGAGAGTTTGACTGACCACACGGCGCGTACGTGGTGTTGTCTCAACATTATCCACAAGAAGGGAAGTACTCTCGATCATTAAATTTTAGGAAATTGACGCCTAAAGTAAGGAAAATTGTGTTTGGGTAATGGAAGCATTAACTATGCCACTTCCAATGGGTAAAATGATGTAACAATAAACATAGCGACGCGACAGGCTAGGCTAACTTAACTTTCTCGCAGAGTAACGACAAACTTGCGTCATCCTTAAACTCGGCAACGGACTGTCACATTAGCCTACCCATTTTCTGTCTCAAGATTTAAACCAGAAGCTCTAAAATGCCTCGTGGAGGACGCAGTCGAGGGAGGTCGATGTCTCCCGTCAGAAGGTAGGCTCCTAAGCTGGGGCTCAGGCCTATAGTATAACATAGGGTAGGATATAACTGGAGTACGCACTCCTAATAATATCGCGTATGTAAGTCCGCTGTGATTGCATGGGAACTTACAGATCAGTCACTGACTGATCAGGAAGTTCTCTCATAGATTCTGGATTAAGAGTGGTCAACTAGAGATGGCTAAAACTTGCTATTCGTTTCTAGCATTATGGTGATGGGGACCGTCTGCCATTGTAGGTGGAGGCAAGAAGCGGTGCTGTGTGCGTGCATGTGTGTACAAACTGTACGGTGGCCGAGTCCCCATGCGATCACAGCTGTTTCCGGGAGTGTATATGATGGCACTACTTTATAACATAAGGCCACTCTAAGAAACTTTCATTTTTATAAAACGGAGCAACTGCAGAATACAACGTCCCTCCAAAAAGCAACCTTTTAAAAATCATGGAGTGGCACATGTACACAGTCTCCTACTTTTCAAGTCTGTAACCCCACAACAGCATGCCTATGTACATGCATGGCTCATATTGTTGCGGGAAGATAGCCTGAAGTGGAGGCGCAGTCGTAGTCGCAGTGAAAGAGCATGAAGCTTCCAATCTAGACTAGAGGCGCAGTCGTAATCGCAGTGATCTAACATGAAGCTTCCAATCTGGAGTGGAGGTGCAGTCGTAGTCGCAGTGGAAGAACATCAATCTTCCAACCTAGACTGGAGGCACAGTCATAGTCGCAGTGGAACATGAAGGTTGTGTTATTTTGAGAACGACTCAATGTGAGTCTTGCGTTCATTGTTTACGTCCACTGAGTTTTGGAGGCGCAGTCGTGGTGACTGCAACTGCGTCCCCAGAGTCTCAGTGGTATATCTTTGAGAGACGTTGTATTCTGCAGTTGTACCATTTATAAAACACCACCAAAGAAAGTGAATCTGTTTGTACTTACAAATCTTTTGGCGGACTTGATCTCATTTGAGGGCTATAAATCTTAACCACAGAATTTTCCTTTCGAGAGATACAATTACGACAAGTTCAGAGTTTCCAGCTCAAGCTTAACATCAGAAGTAACCTAGTAATACAGAATAAGGCCAGCAGGCGCTGCTTGTAATTTTTGTACAGAGCTGTATATACAGTAGGGCTGCGACGGTTAAATGGTTAACCCATCGATCGGTTAAACGACCGCCAAATGTTGTTTCATATAACCGTTCTTGCATCCTAATAAATCTGTCACCGCAGTTCACCATTATACCCCAGATTGCATAGTTTGTTAATTGCGCGCAGAATGTAATTGTAAAGTTCCAAAATTGCGCGCCAGTGCCACTACAAACTGAATACACACAATACATTTAACTATATGTGTACGTATACATATACGCATGTATACTATATTTATGTATACTACATACTGTATGTACGTATACTGTACTTATGTACGCTACACTTATACATATCATACTACTTCCAAAATTTATGTACATTTTTCCTATTTGGCAGGAAATAATCATATTTTGTGTGGTACTCAGTGGGAATTAAGTGGAGGCACATTACAACACAAAATTGCGTAGCTGCCGTGTGTGTATTGGATAAGGTTAGTTTGCATTGCACAGTATGCCGACAGACCGAGGTACTGTAACCGTTTCGCCACCGCTATGCCGGGATGGAGTCTGGCTCTGCGCGCCGCACACCAAACTGAATTATTGCGCGCCAAATTCGTGGTAAAATCAGTATGTAAATTGAAAATGCGCGCGGAACTTCTTCCGCGCGACTGACAAATTATGCAGTCTGGATTATACCTAAACTTGTTTATGCAGTAAGCCGCAGAAGCTGCTTGCCCCAAACTGCGTAACAATGGGTAAACTTTGGATGAAAAATTACAAAAGGTTTAAAAAAAGACCTTTATACTGTCAGTTGCACAGTCTGCATTGCGATGCTTTGACTAGTATATCGATCCGTTCGCCTCATGATCTAGGAGTGGTTTGCCGAAATAATGTGACAATAAACTCTTTCATGCAACTTTTGAAAAGGATTAAAATTATCAAAGGTGCAGGGATTAAACTATGCAGTACACGCTACAACAATTCACCATACCTTTTAAAGTGTGGAGCACCGTAAACTTGATAGATAAGACTAAAAATGTTACCTCTTGACAGCAGAAAAATATATGCTTAATATCGTTCAAAATAAATGCACTACGGAAATTAACTTCCAAGGTTACGTGTTAACAGTTCATCGGTCTCAAAACATATGCAATAATTTCTGCACAAAATAGTGACCAAGCTATCCAGTCTGCATTACATGAACTACAACATGAAGATCTTCGGCGTGAGCACCGACTCCTTCTCGGCGTAGCGGCGGGCAAATGGAACTCCCGGCGTACCGGCGGGCTGAATAGGTCAACTCCCGCTGTATGATCACGTACAGTACTGTGCTGTATACCTGTACTTGTATTGCCGATGCATTACGTACATGTATACATACGTACGTACAATCGCTTAAGGATTGCTACTGACAAGTTATAACGTGTGTGTACTATATACCTGTACGTGCATTGACAATGTATGGTGACCGTGTATGCATCACGCACATGTATACTGTACGTACGTACGCATGCCTACGGATTGCTATGTACATGCATTGTATGTGCACAGTACAGGAAATTCCAGGGTATATCAGCCCGGCGTACATAGGCCCGGCGTACGATCACAAAAACCTCGGCGTACCTCCGGCGTAGGCCTTACATGGAATGCATCCTGGCAAGCTATGTAGTCCTGGGCTTAAGCTGCATTTATAGGGCGCGGACGCGGGCGTTTTGCCGCGCGTTGACGCGCCCGGAACCATTTATACAGCGCGGGTGAGCGGCGCGGGTAAAGTGTTAGTTTGGCGCTTTTTAACAGCTTCTTGCCGCCATACAACACATGGTTCTCAGACAACATGGTGGTTCTTTCTACGTTGCGGCGAATTTCTCTCATCGATGAGGAAATTCTACTCCTCGCATTGTTCTTTCGAAGAAGGAATCGACGGAAGTGCCGATCGAGGAGACAGCGCCGGTGGGGGGTTCACCCCATCAACAGGAGGAGAAAAACACAAGGCGCATACCACAAGCACAGCGCACACGAGCGACTAACCGTACAGATACAACCTTGTTGCATGTGCTAATGAACAGCTACAATCCTCTTTGTGTTGATATATGCATGTACGAGTGTGGGATTTTCCAAGAAAATGATTGCGCAATACCTCGCGTCAGGCGCGACAGGCGTCAAAAATCGCTACATGAGCGATTCGAATTTTGACGCCCGCGTCCGCGCGCTGACGCGTGCAAGACGCCCGCGCCGTATAAATGGTCCCAAGGAAATACATTAGATCGATTTTTTGACGCAGCGAAACGCCCGCGTTGACGCTCGCACGCCCGCGCCCTATAAATGCAGCTTTAGTTATGCAACCCTGGCTTGCAAGCCTTGTAGGCGCAACTAAAATATTTGTACCTACGTTAGCCTCCCCATTTAAGCTGACTTAATAATTTTAACAAAAACCGATTAAACATTTTTTATAATTTTTTCAACGTTACTATAATTCCTGGAAAAGTTTCAACTCCCAAAATTCGCAAAGATGAGTGAAATTCTTTCAGCCATTTCATTTATTAACCCCAAATTATAAAATATGGAGCATTCCAATGGTGAACTTCATGAATATTGAATATTCATATTATTTTCGAACATAATTAGCACAGTTCGTTGGACTTGCTGAACGAACCGGCGCATTGCACTTGCGTGCATTGCACAGTACAGTACAGTATTTGTAATTAGCAGAGCTGATTGAGCTTGCTGATCGAACCGGGCTGGCCGGCCAGCCATGTGCTTCACTGCTTCGCACGTTGCATGAACGATCGTTCATGACATACCATACGTACATTGTACAGTACAGTATTGCGTACGAGACAACTATGCCCGAGTCCTATTATAACATAAAGTATGAGGGTAGCTGCCGTTATCGAAAAGTTTTGCCGTTCATAATTACTAAGAAACTGGTATTTTCAGTAGGTATTAGGTAAAAAGGCATGCGATGTAAGACAAGTTAAAATTCAACGTTACAATTTTTTACGGAGCATGCGGTAATACATATGGGTAAAAATTTTCACACCTGTATGACATAACGGTGCTGGAATTCTTTGCAGACACACTTATATTACGTAAGAATTGCAGCAAGGTCACAAGGCAAACTATAGTACACTGTATGTGGTACGTTTGTACTCGACACTGCTCTAGGCGTATGTGATACTGTCTCGCTGTAGCCGGGGAAGTGTGTCTTGAACTGCGATAATGCCAGTGATATCCATAGGCTTCTCATCTTACGTTGCTATGTTAGACCGCAAAAATCTCGAAAATGGTAATCAGTGGCATAACAAAAAGTATGCATATTTGTGAAAAGTTTGAATAAATGCGTGATTCGCCCATGTGTACGGACTGCTTGCCAAAACATCGCAACTAATGCAAACGTTTTAACTTGCACGCTACTTCGACGATCATCACCACCGGCGCCATTTTAAGTGTAGAAACTTTGGTATTTATTGTTGTGGCGCTCTTCCGAAATGTTTATTTTGTTTATATACCTTGACTTGTTTTTATTTTCGGTTAACCGTTAAACATTTGGTTAATAAAAATGGTTAAACGAATAGTGTATTAACCGGAAATGCACAGCCCTAATATACAGGTTCAGTGTAGGCAGTTTGAGCGTTCAATTTGAGGCTGCATATCTTTGAGAGTGCATGCTTAAATCACTCAACAGGTTCACGCGCATTTAATTTGCAAGGGAGTTTGCTGTGCGCATGCTGCATCAAAAATTGACGCATTGATTGTGACAGCAGTTTTGACGCGCCTTGTTGATTGTATCGATGCACGAAATTCGAAAGTGGCCTTATTAGGTCATGTCACTATACACTCTAGTTCCTATATCCTACTCTATCACCTATACTAAACTTCGTCAGTAATATGAAGGCCTGAGCACTGTCACCACTTACCGATCAAATTGCTCATTCTGTGAGTAACTTAGTGTCTTACTAGAAGCAAAAGAAAATACGGTGGCTCTGCATGTAGGAGATCTCTTCATTTGCAAAAGCGGGCCGATGTGCAAGCCTATGTAACATGTGATTAGCTTAGTGAGCCCAGTAGATGGAACTCATAGTCAAGTACAGTGCACATTACATAAGATGTGACTAAAGAGAGAACATCGGCACAACTGCAGAATACCCTGCCCCAAAACCCTTCTCACCGAGACTCCTGGAGTCGCGGTCGCAGTCAATACGATGATGATGTAACAAACTGCAGAGAGTCACGTCTTCTCTTCACTGAGGACCGGGACTGTGACTCCACTTCAGATTGGAGTCCCGGTCGCAGTTGAAGTGGAAATCGTAAGAACACTGAGGACTGGGACTGTGACTCTGCCCCAGAATGGAGTCCCGGTGGCTGTTGAATAAACTGCCACCGGGACTGCGACTCCACTCCAGAATGGAGGCGCAGGGGACTTGATTCCACCGAGGACCGAGACTGCGACTCCACCCCAGAATGGAGGCGCAGGGGACTTAATTCCACCGAGGACCGAGACTGCGACTCCACCCCAGAATGGAGTCCCAGTGGCTGTTGAATATATGGCCACCGGGACCGTGACTGCGACTCCACTCCAGAATGGAGGCGCAGTGGACTTAAAATAATTTTTGCAAAAGTGTTCGTAGGATGTATGTCCCCCTCATGAAACTGTAAAATGGCCACTACGACTGCGACTCGAGGAGTCTCGGTGAGAAGGGTTTTGGGGCAGGGTATTCTGCAGTTACTCCAGAACATCACCTTAGGGCTTGTTCAAACGGGGTCAGGGGTTCCACCTGGGGGCTTGATTGTGCCTGGGGTTCGGTTAAGGATAAGGTTAGGGTTAAGTCAGTTCAGGGGTTAGGTCACAGCCCAGATTGGAAAGCTTGTTGTGATGGTGCGCTGGGGATTTTAATAACGGCCAGGAGAATTGCGTGGCCGATACTATCTAAGCGGAGTGCCACCATCGGTTGGTGCAGAGCATACTGAGAAAATTTTGGCCAAAACCACCTCCTACATTGCAGGAAATCGCCTTTCCCAGGCAACTTGTGTGCTTGTTGCCAACAAGTTTGCGCCGTTGCAGTTGTCAGTTGTTAAATTTGCGTGGCTGGCAACTTCGAAATTCATATTGTTGCGCGGGGATAAATCCCCTGTGCAGGGCAAACTTTCCAATCTGGGTCACAGCTAGGGTGCATTCCATGCACTGTGATCTGAAGATTGGGGTTAGGTTGGCATTTTTCTTATGTTTTCTATTGTTTTTCTTGGTGTAACTTCGGCATGAGATCCATGGAATGCACTGTGGGGTCACAGACAGTCCTAGTGTTATATAGTAAATACTATAATAATGGAAAGGTTGCGCACTTTATGGCCTTTTGGTACCAACTTCCCCTTACTAACTGAATCACGAGTTTGGTTTTCCCACAATCACGTTCAGTTTCATGACTGAACGTGATCGTGGGGAAACCAAATTTCTGTGGAAAAATGTTTCTTCTTTGAAGACATTTTTGGTCCAAATTAATCATCATACTACTCAAGTCATCAGAACAAACAATTGGAACATTTGTGTTTATTGAAAAGAGGTAAAATGGAGGATACGGCATAAAAATCGTGATTCAGTTAGGCAAAGTTGATACCGAAAGGCCATGAAGTGCGCTACCTTTCCATTATTATATATATGGGCTTGTCTACAGTAAAGGAAAATATTCAGTGTGTGTTTTTTGCTTTGATGATATTTTGAAAGATGTCACAATGGTTTGGTGATTTTACAGTTCACCATACTTGGAGGACTATAGAGAGCTAATAAAGACAATTTTATCAATGTCCAACTTATATAAAGGATGTTTTGTGCAGAATTTGGGGCTATTTTGGCCTTTTTTACCACCTATAAGTGTTACATAGGATGTGGAATAAATTTATGATGTGAGTGGGACCTTTGCAGATGTGACTGATGCAGGTTCTTTGTCTTCATTCATAAATGTAATGTACAAACTTATGATAAATGAATATTTTTAGGTGCACAAACACCGCAAAATTTTATCAGCAATTTGGAGTAAAATTTTGAGATTTGTCCGTCCATCTGGATATTAAATCTTAATAGTTGATATTTTAACTGAAAGAAAAGATTTCCAGAGCTAAGGTTATGATGTAACACTTTACCTTGATCATGTGCAGTACCACAAATAAAATAATCCATCAGTAAATGCATCATAGTCAATTGCGGAGCACATGATGGTTACGTTGGTAACATGTCTGTCCCCTAATGGTTACGTTGGTAACTATCATATTAACAGGCCTGTAGGACACAAATTACCAGAGAATTTGATAAAACTGCATCTGTTTGCAGATGGCCATATTTGTCACTGGTTTGTGTGCTTTCCTCCATCTTTTGCTTACAACAAGGGTATGAGAGCCTTCAAGGCGATGTCCGTCCAGATGTTACCAACGTAACCATGTCCTTGTCGGTAGTATAACCTAGGCACATGGGGACACTGGTTTTTGATGAATGTTTCACATGTCATCAGTTTACACTTCAGGAAAGAGCAAAACTTGTGTCACAATGCATTCAAGTGTTTAAAGTGCTTAATTTTCTCGAACATAGTTTGGTTACGTTGGTAACGAGGACGGACATGTCCGTCCTTGTTACCAATGTAACCATTGATCTCCATACTAGTCCATGTTTAACTAATGGTAATGCAATTTCAGTGAAAAAGTGTTTGTTCTTTATCATTCTATTAAATACAGGGTTTATTTATACATATTGTCCTCCTTAAAGATTTCTGGAGCAAAGAGTTTCCATGTCTGTCCCCGTTACATACATAACCAGTAACACTTACCACTTAAAAAGTGGTGATAGGTGAAAAGAACTATCTTCCTACTCTCAGGAAAAAATTGAGACTACCAATCAAACAAAATAACACAACAAAAATTTATTCTTAGAGGACTTCAAATTTCACCACCTTTGTAACACTTTTATACCCCTTTATTGTAGACAAGCCCATATATAGTATTTACTATATGGTAGGGCTGCCTGTGGGTTAGGTTAGGGTTAAGTGGCCTCTTAAATAAGCAATCTACGAATCACAAATAACAAGGATATCGTATGGAGGGTTACTATCTAACCATATTTTGGTGTTTGGGGATGATGTTCCCTCCCTAGCCTCATGTCGTTACATAGGATTTAGCAGTGACAAGATTTGGTATTCATCTTAATGAAAGAAAACATATGTTGAAGTCATCAGGTGGGTACACAGCAAAAGTGGAAAAAATTTGTTGGGATCTCGTTGGCACACCATGTTACGCTGACCTGAACCCAAGTTGACAAACAGCGCCATCTTTCAGTTTTTAAGATCTCATAACTTGGTGTGCCAACAAGATTCCATTGAGTAAACAACTCCACTTGAAATAATTCAAAGCCTTTGACCTTTAATAGTTAAGTGAAAACATGGTGGCAGGATTTTCATTAAGCTTCCAATCTCAAGAGTCCCAGCTTTCTATTTCAAGCGTGCCTAACAAATTTCAAGGGTTTCCAAAATTCCCAAGAGTCCCGTACTTGTACTGTAACCAATAGAGATACACTGTACATACATACATGCGTGCACAAGATGTGGAGCTATACTCTAGATAACCCCCTTAGACAGGCATACTGCATGTATCGAGCTTCCATGTAAACAGAGCATATCCCATGATAAGAATGCATGAGGGACCTGCAACATTAAATTGCTTCCAGTAGTACTGTATGTCGGCATAAACTGAAAATTTGCTGGAAAATATGTAGGCTTGAAGCTTCAAATGAACTTTGACTGCAAGTGTGTGGTACAGTAGATTGTTGCACATTTTGGGTATTTTTTGCCAAAAAATTTTGCAACATTTAGAGCTACACTTTTTGTGCATATAAGGCTGAACATCATGCATTCACAGGATGCACAGGATTTTCCTCCAAGCGTCTAGGAGGCTTATTGAGCAACTGAGACCCGGAAGCTCAGGTTAACGAAAACCCTGGGTGGTATCTTGTTGGCGCACTGAGATTACGGAGGTCGAAGAGTCAAGGTTTTCTAAAATGTTGCATTTTTGCACCTCTGAAACTCTGTGCATCAAGGTGTTTATTCAAATGGTCATTTTGCTTACTGTTGTATTGTATTGCGATCAGGGTTATAGCTACGCCGGTTGGCGCCTGTCAGGCGAACCGGCACTAAAGCTTACCGACCGCCACTTAAAGTGATTTGTCAGCTTACCGACTGGCACCCGATTTCCTAAAATAATGGTATATCGATATAAAATGCATCTTTTTCTAGTATAAATTCGGACTACAGAGGGCAATTTCCGTGGCCAAAATCCAATGTTGCATCAGTTTAACATGCTAACAAAGTTTCAGCGACGACAAGCATCTCCTAATATTAGCGCCAGTTGCACGTGTGACGTGTATTGACAAATTCCATTTCAGCAGAGATTTTATGAGGCTAGGCTAAGCACTCGTAGTGTGTGACTTAATGTTCATTATCCTACACATAAAGTGGTTTGTGAAAGTTACGTAGGGGATTTTAACCGGTACTCAAATTGGACTACTGTAGCTATAACCTTGATTGGGATTAAAACATTTTTTTAAGATCTTGAAATGTTTAAGACAGATTCCCCCTGCCCCAACAGTGAGAGTGGAAGCTTGATATGAAGAGTCTGAGAGAACTGCTGGATCAGGCAGATATTGTAAACAGATTTAAAATAACAGCATTCAAGTTTGGATTCTTTTTTATTGCCTAGGATAATAGTAAAACATCCAGTGTTTATGATTCATTTTTTCACTCTTCGAGGTAACATTATTTTGTGAAATTGACCTGTTGCAGATAAGGTTATAAAAGTAATGGGGTAACAACATGTAGGTTGTTTCTTTGTTCCATTTAAAGAAGAATGATAGAATAATTATGTTATGTGATGTTTTCCTTTTGGATTGATGTTTTTAAAGGTCACCTGCTCCTAGGACTACTGCAGTGGCTCCAACCCCTTCTCGTGCCCCTGCTCCGGTTCCCCAACAACAGGTGGCTATGGGCCAACCTAGACAGCCAGGACTCTTGGGTCAAATGGCAGCTACAGCTGGTGGTGTGGCTATTGGCTCTACTGTGGTAAGTTTAACAGTGATGACCACAAAATGGTACCATAACATTTTTATGGTAGGCCCCCTTGGCTATTATACAGGCTACTGTTAAAGGCATTTTCATTCATAAGATCAGGTAAAATGAACACAGAAAATTACCACTCAGCATTTTTTCAGCTTTTCTAATAGTAAAGTATCTTGGTTTTCCATTGTTAAAAAGTAGCCAGTGTGTAACATTGGACTGTGTGTTGAAGAAGAATGTACTGCATGGCCTGCCCTAGACAGTTGATCATTACAACATGGGGTGCTATACAAGTAAATTAAGTTTTTATAGTGAACTGGAAGAGTACACAGTTTTAAAGTGTTTGCATTTTCTTCACTTTACAACCAGCTTTTTGTTTCAGGTGAAATTCTATACAAATTTTGCTTTAAAACTTTTAGAAGATTGATTTTTATTTGTTTGTTCATTCATTAATGGATCAATTGGATTTGATTGGTGTCATTTAATTAATTGATTTATAAATCGTTTTCTTCACCTGTCTTTTTTGTTGATTAGGGGCATGTTGTTGGATCAGCTATCACAGGTGGGGGTCACTCAGGACAACCTGATGTCACTTATCAGGAACCTGCCCCTCTAGGAGGACAGCCACACCAGCAGCAGCAGTATCAGAACCCATGCCAAATTCAAATTGAAAACTTCCTCCAATGTACACAGACACAGGCTGACATAAGCATCTGTCAGGGATTCAACGATGCTCTTAAAGAATGCAAACTTGCATATGGTGAGGACAAAACAATGTGATGCAGCTGAAGGAATGGAAGTATGAGTGAATGGTTTATTGATAAAGAAGACAAGAAATCATTTAATTTAAGTGGTTATACTCTTGAAAGTTGTCTTTGTGTATGGTTGTTTTTGTGTATGTGTGTGAAGTGCCTTCTGTGAGATATGGTAATGCTTGTGAGATCTCATTTACTACAGCTCTCAATGAGATTAGCTCTAGTTTGCATTTCTATACCAGTGTCATACATAAAAATATCTTATGTAGGATACTTTTTGGAACCTTTCTGTCGCCCAAGAATGATTTTGGTGAAAGAATTTTTATGATAAAGTAATGATAGTCCAACAGTCACTTGTCACTTAAATACGGTATACTTGAAAAATCTATTGCCCTCAGATGACCTCTGATATCCATCGTTAAACATCTCATTGAAACCATTTCATTTTAATCCTTTCAGCACTGGTTATTTTATTGTATACATTTCATTGTGCCTGAAGTAATTTTCCCATTTTAGAAGTCTACTTTTAGTGTCAAATTACTCTGACAAAACTTAAAAAAGCCGTAAACCCTACATCTGTTTATAACACTAGCAGTTCTGCGATAATTGATAAATGACCCATGATCTCATAGACATACCCAAGGACCAGTATTTAATTCCAGCGGCCATGCAAGACCTCCAGAGAAACGCTCATTGTTTACATCAACCTGCATACGATATTAAAATATATAAGTACTCTATCTTCCTAAGAACAATAAGTGAGGGGAATAAACTACCACAAGGGACTGTTAAAGCGACCAGTGTAAACCTTTTTAAGGAGCACCTCTTTTTGATGATGAAGGCAAGGTAGTAAGCATGGAAACTTTCCATACTTGGCTTGTGGATGTGTGGTGTGTTTTGGTAAAGGTCAAAGGTTAACTGAGGTCACAGAAGATAAAACTTCAAAAACCTTGGGAATTGCTTGTAAATGCAATATCTCAAGATAGGAATGATGGATACTTTTTCATACATGGTATGTAGATTAATCATATTAAGAGGAAGAACCATGTTGTTTTTGGTGGAGGCCCAAGGTCATGTCAGGTCACCAGAGGTCAAAAACCATAAACCTTCTAAACATGATACCAAGTTGGAAAGCATGGATACATTTTATACTTGGTATGTGGATGCTTTATAGTCAGAAGAGGAACCCTAGTGTTTTTGGTAGATGTTACAGTTTTTCTGAGGTCACTGAAGGTAAAACTTCAAAAACCTTGGGAATTGCTTGTAAACACAACATCACAAGATGGGAGTGATGGATACTTTCATACTTGGTATGTAGATTTATCATATTAAAAGGAAGAACCCTATTGTTTTTGGTGGAGATCAGAGGTCATGTCAGGTCACCAGAGGTCAAAAACAATGTAAACATGACATCTCAAAGTAGGAAGCATGGATACCTGGCATGTGGATGCTTTAAAGTCAGAAGATGACCACTATTGGTAGAGGTCAAAGGTCATGTGACTATGAGGACAAAAACCAAATCCTTTTTAAACATGATATCCCAACATAGGGAGTATGTATAAGTTTCATACTTGGCTTGTGGATGTGTTATAGTCAGAAGATAATCCTACTCTTTTTGATAAGGGTCAAAGGTAGCACAAGGGTAGCACAAGGTCTCAGGAGGTGAAAACAACAAAACATTGGAAATTGCTCCTAAATGCAGTAGCTCAAGATGCAAAGATTGATACCTTTTTACTTCCTTACGGCAAGGAATCACTAAGTCTTTAGGCTTTCTAAATTGTTTAACACCCCTGGCTTATATGCTGTTTTTTAAGAGCCCTGCCAGTTTTCGAACAGAAGCAGAATTGCCGTTAGCTATGGCCTAGCTTACTTTTCTGGGATCAGGATATACACTACCAAAACCTTAGTCCTTTACACAGTAACCATAGACCTATTGACTTTGCACATTTTGTTGTCCAAATCAAAAGCAGAATATTCCCTTTTAAATCCCTTCTAAAATTTTTCTTTGTGTCCAAGTAGAACTGCTTCTGTTACGTAAATGACAGGCCACTTTGTAATGCTCTGTCAGTTACAAACTTCTCAGCCATTTTCAGTGGAAATCATCTTTGAAATTTGTAATGCGGCGGCCTGTGTTTCACAGTTTGGTATCAAAATTCACAGAATTGAGTTTTGTATTAGAATGACATGATTTCAGCAAAATTTTGGGGGAGGGTGCATAGTTATGTAAGGTTGATCAAAGAAGTCAGGCCTTTTCATTTAAGGTGAGCTATAGCTCGGCAGCGCCTAAACTCACCTAAAATGAATTTGAGGCAAGTCATGTACTACTCACCTTGATTGTCAAAAAAGCTTGTCTACAAGAGCTTGACAAGCTTACTGATGCATGTAACATCAGTCAAAAGAAACAGCTCGCAATAGCAACTCTTAGGAGAGTTGTTATGTACTGGCCGTTGATTTTCAAATGTAAAGGTCTGGAAGTCACTTGGGCAGATATATATAGTAATAGAGTTCATGTTGCTGCAGTAATGTATATCTGTCCACAAATAAAAGTGCAATTTGTGGCTTGAAAATGATCACTTTGATCATGAAAAAAGTCCCTGAATTTCAGTACTTCGTAAGCATTCTGAATTTCAGAACTTCATAAGTATTGGAGCCATGTTGTTAGGTGATTGCAAAAGTTTTATGGAATACACATTTTTTGAAAATATTATTTGTAGGAATAACACTTATCACTCAAGGGCCATGGTTAATTTAATTGAACCAGTGAGGATGGTGGAAACGTGAATACTTCGACACGAAAAGTTCTAAATGATTCCCTTTTTAGTAGATGTCTTTCTTCCTGACATTTGAAGCATGCTGTAGGAGACTCTCATATCATATACAAGTACCAGTCCCCACACATAAATTTACTGTAGCATGTACTGTCCTTCTTTGCACTGTTAAATGTTTTCCAGTCCTGATTATAAAGCTTACCCTCAATTGAGAATGTTTTAGTAATATGAAATTGTTAGTATCTTGTATTTCTCATTCTTTTATTAGACATGTTTAAAAAATTAGGTTAAAAGCATCAGGCCTATACACCCCCCCCCCTTCCCCCCTAGCACTTTTTTGGTATGTCCTATCACCAGTAGTCCATGAAACTGAATGTTTGGTTTGTGCTCTCTTTGGGATAGATAGTAGCAATATCCACAAATATAAAGCAGTAACTACCAGATACCTCTTGCTGCCCATTTCCCATATCATCCTATTAGATCCTTCCAATACCTCATGGGAGGAGATTGTTGTCCATTCTGGGATCCACATGTGTAGAGCCACAACGAAAGAGTGTGACTCAGAGAATTAAATCATTACCTTCCACATCGACTCAGTGCTAGGGTCAAAAAAGATGATTTCAGCTTAAAACAGAGATGTACTTTGTGGTTTCCCTCTTTGGTTCCTTTCAGTCATATTTTCTGTGTGCATTTCACATTTCCATCAGTTGCTATCTTCATTCTTTTTAATTCCTTCCCAACTTTTCACACAGGTCTGCAGTGACACACTCAGTGATGAAGAGAGGAAACTGGAAATATGAATCAAGTTCATTTGCAGTGCTGTGCCATGATATCCAGTCACATTACAGAATAAGATGTGTTTAGTGCCATGCAGGATTCTATTCATGTCTGCTATGAATGAGCTTCAAAAAAGAAAATAAATATTTCTCTAAAATCAGAAAGACTTCATTTGAAAAATTGTGGAAGTTACAGAGAAGGAAAACAGTTCAGATCCAAGCCTTTTCAAAATCAAGAAATAATATAAAAACACTGCTCTTCGACATGAAACTTTTGGAGAGTAGCCTTGACTTCAAGATCTAACATCGGGGTCAATGAGTGATTCGAAGGAAGAGTAACAGTAAAGTGCCTGTGTATAGAGTCAAAGAGGTGATATTTCAATAAAGCATATAGACATGTGCTAAGAATTAAAATGGTGTCTTGCTATTTTTTCTGTCTTTCTGTCAAAAAGCTTCAAGGTAAATAGCAAAATTAAAGTTCAGTTTGAAGGGCAAGACCCATAAAAACAGTTAGGATTTTCTGTACTACCCTGATAAATATTGTGATGCCAGTTTGTTAATTGTGTATGTATGTGCGTTTGTGGCGCTCAGCTTGTTAAAATGATACCTCAAAAAGGGAAACTCCAACAAGTCTCATACTTGATAGGCAGATGTCCCTAGTTAAGAGGGGGAACCCTATCATTTTGTGGAGGTCACCACAGGTCAAATCCCGAAGACCTTGTTAACACAATATCTCAAGTCAGGATACATGCATACTCTCCATATTTAGCGTGTGGATGAATTACATCAAGAGAAAGAGCAGTGTTGTTTTTGGTAGAGATGAAAGGTCATCAGGAGACATCTGATGGTCAAACTCTGAAAACCTTGTTAACATGATAGCTTGAGATAGGAAGCATGGAAACTTGACATTCTTAGCTTCTAGATACATTTTATGAAGAGGCAAAAATCTGACTGTGTTTGTTCAAGTTGGTCAAATGTCATCTGAGGTCAAACTCTGAAAACATTGCATACTCTATATCTCAACATAGGAAGAATGGATACTCTTTATACTTACCATGGAGATGCATCATTTGAAGAGGAAGAATTGTTTTCTTTTTGGTGGAGTTCAATGGTCATTTGGGGTCACCAGAGGTCAACTTCTGAAAGCCTTCATGACAGGATATCTTCAGATATGAAGAATGAATACTCTTCATACTTAGCATGTAAATGTATTATTTCAAGAGGAAAAGACCGTATTACCTTTTGTGGAGGTCAAGGGTCATCAGAGGTCAACTTCTGAAAACCTTGTTAAGAATATATTTGAAAGTAAGAAGCATGGATACTCTTCATTATCAAGATGTAGATATATTATACAAAGAGAAAGCAACCTAATGGTTTTGGGTAGAGTCAAAGGTCATCTGAGGTCACCAGAGGTCAAATTCTAAGAAGCTAGTGAATACCATTATCTTAAGAAAGGGAGCATGTATACTTCCAATACTTAGCCATGTAGATGCATTGTATTGAGTGAAAGTGCCCTATGTATATTGTTGAGGTCAAAGGTCATCTGAGGTCACTAAATTTCAACATCTCAAGAACTTGCATTTCAGGATGTTTCATTATTTGAAATTTGAAAAAACTTATACACAATAATAATAATAATAATAATAATAATAATAATAATAATAATAATAATAATAATAATAATAATAATAATAATAATAATAATAATAATAATAATAATAATAATAATAATAATAATAATAATAATAATAATAATAATAATAATAATAATAATAATAATAATAATAATAATAATAATAATAATAATAATAATAATAATAATAATAATAATAATAATAATAATAATAATAATAATAATAATAATAATAATAATAATAATAATAATAATAATAATAATAATAATAATAATAATAATAATAATAATAATAATAATAATAATAATAATAATAATAATAATAATAATAATAATAATAATAATTAATAATTAATAATAACAATAACAATAACAATAACAATAACAATAACAATAACAATAATACTACTACCTCAGGGCGACAGTTACATTGACTTGTACACTAAAAATTCAAATTTTCTAACCCTAACCCTACCCCTAACCCCACCCTAACCAAATTTGGTAGACATACTTATTAGACCAAAATGAACAATTTAAGCCTATTTGCGACAATAAAATTATTTTTCTAAATGGTACCTATTCCTTTAAGGCGACAGTTATGTGTCGCCTTAATTCCAGGTGTCGCCTTAATGTCGTTGAATTAGCACGAAGTGTCGCCTTAAGGCATAATCCATGCTGATGATGATGATGATGATGATGATGATGATGATGATGATGATGATGATGATGATGATGATGATGATGATGATGATGATGATGATGATGATGATGATGATGATGATGATGATGATGATGATGATGATGATGATGATAAATTGGACTTATATAGCGCCAAATCAGGACCGAAGTGTACCTGCTCTAGGCACTTAACAAATATGAATGACTCAATTACAGTCAAAGGAACAAGTAAAGATATGAGTCTTTAAATAACTTTTAAATACAGAGAGTTCTGTGCAAAAAGGAATATGGTCAGGTAGCTGGTTCCACAAATAAGGAGCGGAGTAAGCAAAACATCGATATCCATAAGCTTTTAGCCGTGGATTTGGAAGAGACAGGTAGGCCTTGTCAGAGGAACGAAGATCACGAGGAGGAACATAGGGAGCCAGCAGCTGAGAAATATATACAGGTTGTTCCAAACGTTGAGCACGGAAAGTGAGCAGGAGTATTTTAAATTTGATTCGTGCACTGATAGGAAGCCAGTGAAGTTCTTTTAAGAGCGGAGTTGCATTGCAGTGTCTTTTCTTCCTTTTAACTATACGTGCTGCAGAGTTTTGAATTTCCTGAAGTTTCTTTATGGATAGATCTGACAGGCCATAAAGCAAAGAGTTGAGAAAATCAAGCCTGGAAGTGACAAAAGCATGAACAAGCATTTCACAAGTCTTATCATCAAGATATTTCCGCAGAAGGCTGATGTTCCTTAACTGCCAGTTGGCAGAACGACAAAAGGTTTCAACATGTTTATCCATCGTCAGATTTTGATCGAAGACCGCACCTAGGTTTTTCACATTTTCTAAAGCATATATAAGGTCATCACCAACGACAATTGGAGGAAAGATAGGGTTTGTAGTTGAAAATTTTGATCGAAAAACAATGCACTCTGTCTTATCACAATTAAGCTTCAGCTGATGATTGGTGAGCCATTTGTTCACATCACATATACAGGCTTCCATTTATTTATGCTTATTTATCATTATTATTACAAATATGCCATGTTGATGTTTGTGTTTAGTGAATGGGCATTTCAGGTCACCAGTAGTCGATGTCTGAAAACCTTGTTAGCGTGATATTTCAAGGTTGATATCATAGCAACTTCTCACATGGTGGGGTGATGCATCACATTGGTCCAGAATGTTAACATTGTGGAGGCCTTTGTAGTTCTGGATGAAGCTTAAGTCTATACAGTAATGGGTTCATCAAAACCTTGATACAGTTTTGCATTTGTGTTACATGATGGCCAATGCAGCCCACTAAAGATTGGTCCTGAGATTCATTGAGGGTGTAATAATTTGACATTTGATAGTAAACTAACTAACAAAAGTGCTGCCAGTAGTAGGATTTACCCTTGAGTGCACACAATTAATTGAACCCAGCCATGTGTCATTGTAGACATACTGACCAACTCTACAAGCTATTTATAGTGCATTATATGCTATTGTGAACATTTGTAGTCCACCTTCTTTGGAAGTCAACTGGTGGTTATCTAAGAACCAATTTGTGCAGTAGAGCATTCAATGAGGCTAATGTTACAAACTCGGGTAGATATTTAATCTCCCCTGTTTTTGGACAAAAACAGGGGTCTCGGGTAAAACTCATTATGGATCCAGGCATATGAAAAAGGTCCCTATTTTTGGCAAAGCAATGAATTTTTTTGATGGATTCATGACCAATGAATTTTGTAACTAGAATTTCACATCTCCAAGCCTATGAAAAAGGTATGATCAGCACTACAGACAGTTATGCCCCCCTTCCCTCCCTTTCTCACATTCCTGGATCCAGCCCTGCTGTGTGACCTTTGCTTGAAGTGTGTCAAAACTGAGAGGTAACACTACTGCAAAATAGAAAAGTTCACCACAGTCCAGCACACTCTCAGTGGCAAAGCCATTACTGTTTTGCAAAACCTTTGGCAAGTGACCACAGACTGTTGCTCACTCTTTAAGAAAACCATCACATGCATAAAGTTCTGGGGACAGATTACATGGCATCCCATCAGTAATGTCCCTACAATTGTGATGCTTTAAAAATTGTGGTGCAAATCAAATGTAACATAAAAATTAACATGGGTATAATTAGGTAGTTTTGTGTATCAAATTTGAATTCATATCCTCTCCTGGTCAAAATTAACATTTCAAAGAAAGGTGGGGACAATTCTGGTATGTGCATCAAAGAGGGCTTGCCTACAGTGTACCAACTGGGATGTCAAAATCAAATTATGGGAATACAAGTCAGTGATAGTAGATCAAACCATTGAACACTTCAGTTTTGAATGAGCTGTAGCTTGCCAGTAAAATCAGGGCCATTTAAGCATATCAGAGATTTTCAAATCCATGACTTGAACCTCAAGTTAATTTTTCCTTATGGATCATCAGGGCATCAACCATTGCAGAGCCACTAGCAACAGGCCAGGTGTGCCCATACTGAAAGAGACCCCAAGAAAAAAGACTGAGTACTTATAAGGTGTCAACAATCCACCTATAGTTACCAGAGAAACTTTCCTATACAGTAACAGTACATCAGATGTACTTAAATTTTTAAGGAATTAGTAAGGGGAGGATACCAAATTTGATATTGCATCAGCTTGACTTGGATGAAGGATTACAGAACTATAAATTTATGTGTGCAGGCAACAATGCATTGCCTTCTGCTTTGCCCTACCCCGATCTCCACCTGAACCAGTCCTGAATAATGCAGAAACATTATTGAAGTGATATTTTTACATCTATTCATTTCTCAAAACTGACCTCACCCAGAAAATAACAGAAGACAAGATTTTGAGTGCAAGACAACAGTGAAATGCTTTCAATAATCTGTTAAAGAATGATATTTATTTGCCAGTAAGTCTCATAAAACCTCAATGCATGGTGCCAATGTAAAATTATCAAAGAACAGACCTCAAATTATCACTATTAATATGGTACACAGTAATGTGTAATTATTAAATGACAAGTACAGAGGGAGGCAGGCATAGGAAGCTGTTTGAGACTGGGGGCTGAAAGTTGTCTCAGAGTGCCATCCTGGGGGAGGGGTCTAAGAGGAGGGAGTGAAAACTTGAATATATGAGGGTCCTTAGATGCAATTTAGTGCATCACCATTTGGAAAATTTTATGGAAAATTACTGCCAATTTGACATTTCTTACAGAAACAAGGAGTTATCATCCTTGGATGGGGGGAGGGGGGAGCACACTTCTGCCCCCCCCCCCCATATTTTGACTCCCCTTGCATCTTACACCTATGGAGGCAGGGGCAAACATTTTCCAACACCTCTGGTATCGAGGGGTTATCACATTTGCAGGAAAAGGAGCATAAGTCCAGGGATCTGACCCCTTTACCTCCTGAAAATCCTCACAGGATAAACATCAAACTTCAGAAGAGGTCACCTATACTCCCAATTTCATTTTTGTCCTTGATTTAATTTGTCACAATAAAACTGACAGGTGTCATCATCATTTCTTTCAAATTATACATCCTCTTCCAATCAAGCTTCACAAGAGATTCACACTGAGGCAATTCCATTGATACTTGAAGCCCCCTCTTCCTTTACTGTATTCATGATGGAAGTTCCACTACAAAACCACAGTCACATCTCAATTGAACTGATCTATGACAAGAATGACTTAATTTATGCAAAAACACTTGTTCATCACAGACCATTCTTCCCAGTGTCACTCTGGCAAGTCCAAGTGTCAACTTTATCCATTCACAACAACAACAAAGACATGTCTCTCTCTGCAGTTTCCAACTTGTTCAAAGACTTACAGATGGTATCAAACCCATACCGCTTTGACTTTGATCACCAAACTTCCTTTCTCACAAAGTCAGACTAACCCTCTGGGTCTCTCTTCAAGACTTCATAGTTTTCTAATGACTGTCTCATGATCCTCTGGTCAAGTAACCCACTTCTGTCAATCACCATCTCCTCCCTTATCAACATCCTCCTCCATGTCTTCTGCATCTTCCTCCTCTTGGTTATCTTCTTCCTTACCTTCCTCTTCTTCTAGTTCTTCCTCTGGCTCACCAGGGAGGCAGGTGGAGACGACATCTAGCAATTTATCAATTTGTTCCTCTGTCAAGCGTTCTTCACTCTCTTCAATCATCTGTAAAAAGAGAGCAGGGAAATAAATGTAGTATGATTACAAAATGATGGGAACATTTCTGTGGAGGAAACATAAGTCAGGCGCATAGCTATGGAGGGGGGAGGGGGGCTGGGCCCTCCCAGATGTTTGCTAGCCCCCCCCCAATTTTTTTGTGTCCTAATAAATGTGTAAGAATTAAGGACAGCAATCAATGCCGTGACCCCCCATTTCATACCTAGGCCCCCTAGATATTTCATCCTAGCTACGCCACTGACCTAAGTATTCAACTTATGTTGTCTTTCTGTTTACCAGTCTATTAGAGTGAATATTCTGATGAAATGAAGGCAAGGGGGAGGGTAATATATGAGGAAATGTAAGGGTGAAGTTAACTTATTGCAAGAGCAATACGAAAGTTGTATACAAAACATCCCTATTACATACATTTACATACAAATGGTTACAAAAAAAAACACAAAAAATGGACTAACTCAAGTCATTTGGTCGTAATTCGTATACCTTAGCAATAAAAAGTAATATGACAGGGCTTCAGTGAGTTAAGGTAGTGAGGATCGGTGAATGAGGTTACACTTTCCTCCATGTATGCTCATCACATCAGCAAATGGAAACTCAACTTACCAGCTGAATTTCAACTGCAGTTGTTGGTCTGTGGTTCAATAGTTGTAGTTTCTCTGCTCTGAAAGTACAGGGAAAAAAAAGTATTTTCAAACTGTTTTCTCTTAGTCTCGCAAGTCACTTCAGTGAAATTTTTTTTTAGACAAAAGGAACAGCAATCAGGCAAGAGTGTGTGTGTATGTATGTTGCAATTAGGGAACTTTTCCCAGTCTGGGGCACCTTGAAATAAAACTTGTAATGCGGCATAAAAATATTTTCCTACTACAAGGTGTGCTGGACAGGCACAGAAAGTGAATGTAAATTTGATGACATACTATTTACCCACCTGGCAGCCATATTACTCCTGCACCTACACTGGCTGCACTCATCATACCAACATCCACCAGGGAGGTGTTAGGAAGGAGATCCAACATTCTTAGACTTTTTGAAGCAATGTTCGTTTCCGACAGTTATCTTGCCTTTCTTCTCAAAACTGTTTTTCTCAATACCTAGATCGACTAGGATCAGTCATACATTGTCAAAACGACAATGAGAAGACACACCTCTTACGCTGAACGTGTTAACTTTTTGTTACCAGCCAACATGCATAAACGTGAAATTTTAACCTTTCATCCTTATTCGTCACACCGAATATCATTGCATTTAAAGTCGGCAAAGAATTTCTTTACAACTTACTCTTTGAATATGTCTCTTAATGATGGACAAAATTGCTAAAAACTGAGAGAAATGTATGCTTGAACAATGTTTCCAGCAGGTGACATATTAAAATCATGTGGGCACAATTGAAGTGCATTATTAAACGTTTGTTGCCAGTCATTTTACTGAAAACTGTGATTCACGATTGTTCACTGGTGGAAACAAACCTTACTTCAAAGCATGTATAGCATGTGTCGGGATTACTTGTAAAAAGAAAGGAGATGATCCTTAAAAGTGCATAGTCAACAAAGACTTAACAAAAGGAATAAAGACATCTGTCAATCAAATGACAGTGCCTGAAAAGAATTAAATCATTTTCAAGTACATATTGTCTGGCAGATTTGTTCATTGTACCTCCTTCCTAACAACTCCCTGCATCCACAAACTTCTCCAAGAATTCTTTGCTTACAGATCGTATACTACCAAACCTCAGACTTACAATCACAATAAAGGACAAATCACTAACACTCAACAGAAACTCCACAAAGCAAGTCTGATTACTATAAATTTCACAAGACCAAAATCAATCAGTGTGTGATTTCTCCCATTTACAACTCTGCCTATGAATAAGTCCCATTGACTTGCTGATGGCCATACACAGAAATTTTTCAGGAGGGGCATTAAGCTAAGCATCTAGTACCACCATCATTTGGAGTAAGTGTACCACAAAAATTGCCAAAAATGATTCTCACATCGTCAGAAATGGCACATTTTTTTTCCAATAATGGTACTATAATTTAATGATTTTTGAAAGAAATTTGGATGTAACATAAATCTCAGAATGAGACAGTCAATTGGAGCATTAATTTTAGTGTAAAAAAATATCCACACCTCTACATATTACCAAGTTACTGAGAAATGGTGAAAATCTGCAATAATAATATCTGGTAAGTGATTTAGGCCCTAATACTTAATAGCACTATAGGCTATTGCACAAAACTTATACGTAAAAATCCCACTTTCACGATGCACTAAAACAGACAAGTACACTAGTGCTACATGGCCGATGCGTCCAATATATGTATCTACAGTAAAGGTTTAACTCCTGCACAGCTGTGTGCAAGGTCCACAGATTTTCCAGTGGCTTGCATAATTATACCGGGAGGGTGTATGAGTATTGGCTCATTACTAGTATGCAGTATTGCAGTTGTATGCGCATGTATGCTGTAGTTGTGAGGTTGCATTGATGGATTAATATACAGTAGTAAAAGTCAAGAATTGCTGCCTAGCAGTAAGTTTGGTCTCGTGACAACCCTGTGTATCAGGCCCGTCGGAAGGTATTTAAAAGTGGTACGGTATTTTTCGGGGTATTTTCGGTGTTCGAAGGGGCAGAGCCCCTCATGGGGGTTGAAGGGAGCGAAGCCCCCTTAAAGCTTTTGGATTTTGAAAAATGAAATTGCATATTTCCATGGGAAGTTAATACAAGTGGAAGATTGATTTTAAGTTGAGATCCTTCCTTTGTCACTACATAAATGTGTCGTCTTTGGTGAGGGGTCTAAGGGGAGGGAGCGCCCCCTCTCCTTTGAGAAATTTTTGTTTATTTAAGGTTGCTTAGGTGCAAAACGGTGCTATCTTTGGGATTTTTTTGGAGCTGATCGTACATGGCTGGAAAATGTCCGTAATTTAGTGAATTCTAAGTTTTCAGACTGGCTGGATGTTTTTACTAACTGCAGTGGCAGCGCGTAAATTGCACCTTTTTTATGCACCCTGCGTTTTTGTATACAGCAGTGGGGATCCTTCCTTTGTCACTATATAAAGGTATCATTCTGAAATAGGGGTCTAAGGGGAGGGGGCGTTCCCCTCACCTCTGAGAAATTTTTGTTAATTTAAGGTTGCTTAGATGCAAAATGGTGCTATCTTTGTGATATTTTTGGAGCTGATCGTAGTATAGCAAAGGTGTGAAGGACTAGCAAGGCCGTTTTTAGAATGCTTTTTAGTCGTAAGTGTATTAACAATCACCACTGCCCTCCCACCACTGCCCTACCCCTTTTCTTCTCCCCTCTCTCTCTCTTTTAGCTGAAAAGTGGTACTGTAAATACCATACTTACCGTAGCGGTTCCGACGGGCCTGCTGTGTATAATACTGTATGCTGAGTATGCTTAAAGTCTCGCCCTAAAACATGTAATGCCAGACACTCGAATCAGGCCAGAAAGAATGCTGCAGGACCTAATTTTCAACACTCCCATATTGTATCCTCTGCAACAGTATGATCCTTTGCAAAGCTATTAACTGGGGAATTTACTTGTTGGTCTGCAGTATAGGATATTAACTATTTGATATTACCAATAAGAGATAACTATTCTCTTCTAGCAAGCCATGTATTGTTTGCGACTGTCTACTTTACCAGTACAGAGTCTCGAAGGTAATCTGTCTTTGGGTTTATGTATTGGGCTGACACTGTAGGATTCTAAAAGACACAAATGCTGACCAAGGTTCTTCAAAACAGATCTCACAGTATCACAAAAATTTTGTCAAAGCATTGAAGCAGGGAGGTGTTATTAGCTGGAGATCCATCGAAAACTCTTTCTTTGAACCCTACTAGTTGCCGACAATAATCTCTATTGTATGTTGTTCTTGATGATTCAATAGGCTTAAGAGCTGTTAGGAACCAAGTACAAGTGTGACGTACAAGTGTACGTCGTCTGCTACATCTCAAAGAGCAGATCGGGAAATTTGCCCTTTGCCTAAACATTGCCAGTCCCTTAAGATGTAAATTAATTTGAAGGTTTGGACGCTAGTTACAACATACTTGTCTAGTTCCATATAACTTGCTCAATATGGATGTGTCTTTTATGTCATGCGAGGGACTGCGCAAATTAGTCAAAATCTGACAGCAAAGTTTAGTCTTATACTTCTTTTGCTCATTTGCATAAATCATGAGCATTGGTTTATAGTTAGCATCATTAGGTTCCTTAGCAATAAACAGTCCTTTTGAATGTCAGAACAGTGTTTCTTACTCGACTGTTGGCAACTAGTTAGACATTAAAGCATTGTTCCCAATAATGCTTTTTATTGGGGTCGCTGTAGGTATGAATGAGGTTGCCTAGATATTAGACAAAGGAATTCAATGCCCTTTAGTTCAATAATCCCCAATTAAAGGATTTAGTCTCCACTCTGAGGGCAATCTAATTGGATTAGCATAAATTAAAGTTTTCGATGGATCTCTAGCTAATAACACCTCCCTGATTGTAGCATGATACCTTCAAGGTCATTTTCTCTTTCAAGCAACTGCAAAGAAAATTACAACAAAGCAGGTTGTACTTTAAGCCATGGACCATTTTGTTCCATCTTTCTTCCCCCCCCCCCCCGTTGAGGCAACATCCCAAAAAAGGGCCTGAAAAATACGGCTCTGATTTTCTAATGTTAAATTTTTTCACCCCTTCCTCAAATTCCAGGGGAGGGGTACCCACAACCACTCGCCCCCCCCCCCCAAAAAAAGAAAAACCTGCCTATGGAATGCACAAAAGGAAAATGAAACTATGTTTTTGACTCACTTGGTGAGGTTAAAGGGTGATAGCTCTGTCAGTAGCCTCTGGATACTCTCCGGTGTTTGGTGAATGCAAGGTGTCTTTTCTAGGTATGTCACTGTCTGGTATACAAAAAATGACAAAGAAATGTAGAATGTAGAACAAAAACCAAATCCTAAATACTTGTAAACTGAAAGTCATAAAACTTAGTGAACAAACCTGAATGGATTTACGTAAATGCACATTAAGGCACAATTATTACATTACGGCATTATTATTACAATTATTAACTAACACTGTATCTAATTAAATGAAATCAACAGGTATATTTCTTATCTTCTATGTTCTCCATCAATGATGATACTCCACTTCTGCCATGTTCACAACTTCACAAGTGTTGCCATTCTATGCACATGGGACAAACCTACTTCACAATCACAGTATGTCTCAACTGTAAAGATGACTTAATTCTAAATTATCTGTGTACACATTGTGGTTCATGGAAATTACGAGAGCTTTACGGCTGGGGTCATACTGTAGATTCATACACCAGTCTCCAAGTTTGGTCACTAAAATCTTTCAATTGTACTGTGAAAGAAAATCCAAAGTTTTCCAGGATTTGAACTAAGAAATTTACCTCATATGAAATTGTTGCCAAATTCTGCTGTATCTTAAAGGACTTTCCCTTGTTGCTTCCATTTTGCTCCTGAATTTCTTTCAACAGGGTAAGAACCTGATCAGAAAATTATGAATAAAATGCACATATTAAAGCCATCACACTCCAACTATAACTCCAAATGCACTACAATATCAAGCCATGCAGAAGTATGAAATTGAAAACCTTTAAACTTCAAATGATGCTAATATCAGATACAAGTAGATCCTTTAGAAACAGAAAAGAGCAAATCCACTTCATCACAACTTACTGTAGTACTTACTTAAGAACAATGGCGGCCATTCGTTCTCAACATGTGGGGGGGGGGGATTACCTCACTTCAAATTTTCAAATAATTTATGGTGTAAAAAATCAAAGTCAATGGGAGATTTCTCAAATATTCAGTGATCATGTGCCCCCTTCCCTCCCCCTCCCCGCCCCCAGGACTGCTGCCCATGCTTTAAGAATATAAAGACAATTTCAAACATGTACAGGTACTATAACCTGATTCAGCCTGATGTACAGTTACCTGATGCAGCCTGATGTATGTAACCTGATGCAACCTGATGCTTTCATTTTGATCATTAAGATGGGGCAATACGGTGTTTTGCTGAAGGAACAATTTATTCATAGCTTATCTGCTCTTATGTTAAATGTAGGTCAACTCAGTGATCAAACAAATGTAAACAACCAGTGCAAATTTATTCATTTACCTCATAGTTGCTGAGCATTGCTGCATTTTCATTCACACTGTGAGGTAAAAAGAAAACTAAAATTAAATTTTAAACACGTTCCAAAATGATTTCAACTTCTCTTTTTCTGCAGTGTTTTCTGAGCATACTGTATCAACATTATAGGATGCTATGGTTGCCAGTCAAGCCCATAGCCAAGGGAAGGCAGGTAAAGTCCCCCTGGAAAAATGTTTACTCCTCTAGAAGATTAAACATTGCCACTGCCTTCCATTTAAGTTGCCCCCTGAAAAAATTTTTGCCCCCTTGAAGCTATCTTGCACCTCCTCTTAGCATCTTGTCTGGCTATGGACCTGCCTTGCAAAGTTGCCACTCTTACCAAACTTTCCCCTCAACAAAGTGGCCTCCTGAGTTCAACAGTCTGGGGCCAGTCAAGTCACCCCCAAGCAAAGTCACCCCTCACAAAGTCGCCCCCTTGGCCAACAAAGTCGCCCCTTACAAAGTCGCCCCTTACAAACTCGACTCCTGACAAACTTGCCCCCTGACAAAGTCGCCCCCTCAGTACAATTTAAGTCACCACCGGCAAAATTTCATCAAAAATGATTCAAGTAAATTAATGATAAACATTATTATATATATATATATATATATATATATATATATATATATATATATATATATATATATATAGGTCAAAAAGGAAGTAGTAAATAGTGCTGAAAGTTTGTGAAAAAGTCCACGACGTTTCGGGCTTAAACCCTTCATCAGGTGGCAAAATGCAACTAATTGTTGACACGGCCAAACGAACAAATTAAAAAAAACACAATAAAATTGGGCTAGGAAAACAGACAGTGTTAAGTGGTTACCACAAGTCAAAAAATTGCAGGAATTGCTGCGTTATAACAGTTCAAGTCTAACGTTCAGACCATGTGGGGACAGGGTTCCAAGTTTCATGATTCGGCGGTTTTCGGCAGCCAGGCAGTCATGATCGAAACTTCGACACGAGTTGGCCGCCGAAACCATCAAGTCACGGATCGAGCATGTTGACGGGGGATTGAAGTGGGTGGCTACCGGGAACCCTGGGAGGTTCTGTTTGATTGATCTCAGGTGCTCGGTGACTCGGTCAGCAAGACGACGTTTTGTTTCTCCCACGTACAGTATATTACAGCGTTTACATACGAGAACGTAAACAACATTGGCTGAAGTACAGGTAAAATGCTGATGAACGTTAAACCGGTTGTTGTTGGGACCTACAATGGAAAGGTTTTTGTCATAACTGACCACCGGGCAAGTATTGCATCTCCCACGGTTGCAAGGAAAAGTTCCTGGGGTGTCAGGCACTACTGCTTGAGGTTGAGAGGCACGGACCAAGTGCTTAGATATGTTCTTTTCAATTCTGAATGCCGTGATGGGGGGATCAGGGAAATGGTCACGGGTGGATGGGTCATGACGGAGGGTCTCTACATTCCTGTAAATGGCACGTACAATGGGGGTTACAGATGGGTGAAAGGATAGGACCAACGGGATACGTCTGGTGGGTGTATGGTCAGTTTTGGGGGCAAGGGCAGAGGCTCTATCAATTCCTTGTATGCGTTTCAGGGCATTACAGGAATGTAGAGACCCTCCGTCATGACCCATCGAAAACTACCTCACCCTGGTGTGCACTGTCCTGAAGTACTGCTTCATCTGACGTACTTACGCCTGTACAGTGCGTTGAGTGTGCATAACCTAGGTTATAAAGGTTACTATACCCTGTTTGTAACTTGACCAAAATTCCCGTCTTTCTTAGGCAGGTTAGGTAAGCAAGTTAAACAAGTTTTGCACGATACTGTATGTGAGACAACTTAGCGCCTTCCCCGCGGAGCGAACTGTTGCTCAGCACCTGTACTAACAAGGACTTAGCCATACAGCTTGCTACGTAGGCATCTGTACGTAACTATACAAAGTCAATGAAAATGGTTGCACACCACACATATGGAAAATGCGTCATTTTCGGTGCCGTTAAGAGATTGAAATCGAATAAAATTTGGAGTCAAATCAAGCTTTTTTTTACTACTTTTTGGACTGGAGTAGGAGAACTGTGCTGTGGGTAGCAATGCATCCGTAAGTTACTGCACATTTGGATAAGGCAAACAGGAGAGTGTCTGGATTTACTTTATTCCAAATATCGGCATTGAACCTGCTTGGGTGCGTCAATTTCGGGCCCACCATGCTATATGTAGTATTTACTATATAGCCTACTGTGATTAGTGGTAGGGCCTCGCGTTTCGAGGTACTAACGTTAGTAATAGTAGCATTGCATCCTATTCGGCAAAATAACGCTAGGCTACAGTACTCACACCTCCATTCCTCTGGAAGCCGTGTACTGTTACAGGTTAGTGTTCTTCTGGAAAATGTGAAGACTGCAGATTTCATGCCTACGCCAAGGCTCAGTTTCAGTATCGGTTGAAAAAGGCTAGGATCAGCTAGGTAGTCAAGCACGGTAGACGTAGTAGAATCTTGCGTACATTACATGTTAACGATTGCGATCATGCTTGCCTTTGCAATATTATTATGCAATATTGAACTCCTAGATCGTTTGTGATTTGTTATGGCACGTGTTTGTCAAAATGGATTATTCCATTAAAGATTAGAGTCAAATTTTATTACTAAACACTTAAAAGAAGTATACACAGGAATAAATTGAGCCAATAATGGTATTTAAAAAGATTATCGATGAAAAATATATGTCTCAGGTTTCAAACCGTAAATACAGGAATACTGAATTATTTAAAAATACAGATGTATATTTACCTTTCCTAACTTAATGTGGTCTGGCTTCTTCCTCATTTGTGGGCACGTTACCCCTCAGGTGCATTCTCCTGTGCTGCAGGATACATGGTGCAGGTTGTTCATGCCAGTTGCCAGAGCTTGGGAATTTTCCCAAGATCTTGGGAATTTTGGAAATCACGGGGGGAATTCGGTGGCTATCCTCATTTAGAAACCATTTCTCGTATTTTCTGACATGCTGCAATGATCTCACGCTGGTATAGGCACATATACTTTAGGCGTAGGGAAAAAAGGAGGAACAGCGGAGGCGGTGACCGCAGCCCATTATCACCCTTTTTCGCCCCACACTTTCAAGGATTGGTACCGTAATGTTTATTACATGCAACACGCCAGCATGAAGTTTTTCAATGTATTTACATTCTTTACCTATACATTACATATAAAGAGCATTACCATTGAAAACATATTTCCCCAGCGGCGAAGCGCGATGTCATCTCTCCGTTTTCCTTCAATGTGTGAAAGAAGGTAGACTTAAGACTAAGTCTACTTTTTAAACTATTCTCAGCATGTTTAAGTTGTTGGTCCCTTGAGTTCAACAACTAATCGCATGCAACTGAAATATGCATTTTGCTGTGATTTCATCGACGGGCTATCTTTCAAAGTGACCGCCATTGAATGTAATGTTACCTAAATTTTGAAACAAACAAGAAGATTCGTCTATAAAGTGTAGTTGTCATCAGGAGCTTGAAAGCTTGGCATTTGACACATAATGGAAGGCTCTAACTCAAGTGCCGGTGAATGTCGTATATGTCCTGCGACAATAATGACGGCTAATTTTCAAAATGGAGGCCGTTTACAGGTATTGTATATTGGCGCAGAATTGTTCCCCACTCATCCCAATAAATATGGAAAGCTTCCATGTAAAGGTATCTCCCACTAGTATCGATTTACCCCTGCAGTCAGAGTTCGAGGGTTTATGGAGCGACCGGGAACAAATCTAATTCTAAAATACTGTTGCTTTCTAAACAAAAGGTAGCGTTATTCAAATTTGTTGATGCGTAGGAATTGCCAACCGAAGGAGGTACCACCTGTGCGGGCATTGTTGTTTCATACTGGACCCCGTACCAAGCCCGTAACCAGACTTGGAGAGCAGGGGGGCAAACCAAGCTCAGAGGGGGTTAGTATAAGTTATTGCATAGGGGCGTGGCTATGCCCGCGGTAGAGCAGGGGGCCAAGCCAAGGAGCAGGGGGCCTAGTTGCAAAGTGCTCGGCATCATGCTCTATAGTATCAGTTGGTTGTCAGGTAATAATCATCATATCAGTGCCCCATTTTGTATAATTAATCCAGAGCTTCCAGGAGGCACTATACCGGTGTCTGCCAGCCTTAGATACTCTTTTATAATGCACAACGAAGCAAAGGAAAATTTTCGTAATAGTCCAAGAATGTTCCTGTGAACTCCACGCACGTATTTTTACGTAGAAACTTACTCCAAATAGAAGGCATTAAAGTAGCCAAAAGGGGGCTTCTGGAGGTTTGTGGACAACATACCCTTCTCTAAGACAACTTACTCTCCTCCGCCTAACCAAAAATTAGAATTCACTAAATTATGGATATTTTCCAGCCATATATGATCAGTTCCAAAAATATCCTAAAGATAGCACCATTTTGCATCTAAGCAATCTTAAATTAACAAAAATTCCTCACAGGGGATGGGGCACCCCTCTCCTTAGACTCCTCCCCCGGACGACGTTTTTATGTAGTGGCAAAAAGGATTCCACACTGTATTATACAATCGCAGGGACGCACATATAAGGTACAATTTACGCTGACTTTGCAGGGGGGGGGGGCTGAACAGAAGTGGCATTACAACGTCATCTGCCAGTTCTGCCCCAAAACACCAAATCCCGGCGGCGCCACTGAATTATGTGCACTTCCAATGGCAAAGTTTTGAGACTGACTGATATGTTTGTCGAGAGCATGTATAAGATCTTAACAGCTGAAACTATATTTACCGGGGTTGGAATAGCCTACTTGGATCAATGCTAAAATCTTTAAAAAGTGACAAACCCTATAGTAAGAAACAAGCCAAAATTCAGAACAAAAACCTTTATAATCAGATTTCTTTGCAGTTTATAATCAATTTTAATTAGTCTCTTTTCATGTGTTATTGTAAATCTGTTCCTCCACTGAATTTGAAAACCTATTTTGCGGCAGACCGCAGTTTACCAAAAAAAAAAAAAATTTCTCAGGGAAGTTACTTTGAAATAAAATACTTTCACAGATGGTTTCTGTTTAGAACAAACGGACCTTGAAACGACAGATGGATTTTTCTTTACCCAAGTACCACTGCCTGACTGCTCAGTATACCATGATGGCTTCCAACTGAAGCGATGATCGGCAAGTTTTCACGGTAAAGCTTCTGCAAGTTGCGATATGTGCAGTAGAAATGGCATTTCTGGCTTCAAACACTAAGTTAATATTCCTGCTTAAGGTCCGACAAAGTGAAAAAAGCAAAGTGTTTTTATAGCATTGGAAATAGTCATAATTATACCACAGGTATTTTTCATTCACCTCTAGAGTCAGTCACCAGCATTTTATTTTTTACAAAATGTAATATTGATAGTGGTATATAGAAATCAAATGTAGCATTTATTTGTAATTGATTTTCAAACTTGGGGGTCAGGAAGCCACTTGGCTCATCAAGGACCCTATACCAAAGTGATGAGCACCGGCGAGATTCGCCTCCTCTTTGCTAATAGTGCTCAACGGTTAACGAGGCAGGCATGACATGATCGCTCCCAGTCTTGCTCCTGGGACCGTCATTTAATGTCCCGCCCCATCTGACGGACGTGAGTACTATATGCCCAGTCTTTAGCCACTTTCCAAAGGCTGGGAGGGTGGAGGTTCCTTGCTCTGCCCCCCCCCCCCCTGATCGACAGCTGAACCAAACAGAGCCGACGTCGGAATTGCTGAATGGGACAACTTTCCTTGCCAGACAACCAGATACCCACCAGGATCTCATACGGGGACCTCTTGTATGCAAGGCAGTACACTCAGATCAACAGATAAGCTCCATCCTCAACCTCGAAGACAATTAAAGACAACTAAAGTCTTTAAGTAAAGACAATTAAAGCCTTTAATTAAAGAAAATTAAAGTCTTAATTAAAGACAATAAAGGACTTCAAATTTCCTCAAAGACAATTGCATGTTACTACTGTTATACTGTTATACCCCAGCCTATATATGTACTCATACTGGTACTCATACTCGTACCCGTACCCGAGTATATTTTTCTGTACTCCCACTCGTACTCATGGCTTTGGACTCGTACTCTACCCGTACTCGAGGCTTTGTGCTCGTACTCGTACTCAGGAGTTTTTACTCGCACTACAAGTCTGGTGTTCTCCAGCGGATTACGAAGCATCAATAAATTTGACTTATCTTCCTTAGGAAGTTGAAGTGTCTAAAAGTAATTGCCAAAATGCAAGTTTTACAATTAAAACGACTGATGTCTAGAAGGGTAAGCTTCGGCGCGCTTCGCTCGCAATTAACGTCGTCCACATCTCATACCTGACTTAAACCGTATAACGAAAATAAAGCATTTGTTTTTACGGCAAAGCAATTTTCTGAAAAAATAAATGTACACCTCATGCTTCATGGTAGCATCCTAAGATGAAATAATCTCAGATTTGCCTCTGGACCTCACTAGGCAGCCCTCATAGTAACCTGTACGCAGCGATGCATGGCAACGAATTTCATAAGATATGAAATTAAATCTCTTTAACAGAATAATTGAAGACTAATTTTCTGCGTTCTTAATATGTAATATAGCCAGTGGCACCGCCAGGATTTGGTGATTGGGGCACAGCATATGACGTCGTAATGCCACTTTCGTTAACCCCTCAAAGTCTGCTTAAATTGTACCTTTTAATGCGCCCTGCGATTATATACAGAAGTTAGGATCCTTCCTTTGTCACTTCGTAAATGTACCGTCCTAGGGTAGGGTCTAAAGGGAGGGTGTGTCCCCTCCCCTGTGAGAAATTTTTGTTAATTAAAGGCTGTTTGGATGCAAAATAGTGCTTCTTTGGGGTACTTTTGGGAACTAATCATATATAGCTGGAAATTTCAATACCGGTAATTTAGTAAACCCTGTCACATTATGGGTGATTTCAATATTGATTTGTTAAAGGATAGTGCCAATGAATTTCTTACCAATATTGTTAACAATAGCTTTGAACCCACTGTAACTAAACCTACACGTGTAAATGAGAGATCTGCCTTGTTAATCGACAACATATTTACCAACACGGTTGAAAACCATTGTTTCAGGCATATTAATTACTGATTTCACTGATCACTTTCCGATTTTCCTAAGTTTGGACATTTCTAAACAAAACAATGATAATGGATATTATTCAAGGAACTAATCGACTACGGACATCTATAATTTTGTTATTTTTGTCGTAATTTTAACTGGGACTTCATTTGTTCAGATAATGACGTAACTACGGCGTTTTCTATATTTAACTCTATTTTTCGTGATATCTATGACGCCTGCTTCCCTCTATCCTATATCACTAAGCGGAAGCGACGTTAAAAAAGACATCCCTGGATAAGCAGTGGTATTTTGCAATGGATCAAATACAAAAATAAAATGTCAAAGATCAATTTGGAATAATACCCAACGTTATTTTCCTCACGTAAAGTCGAATCATCACTGTCCTTTACCAAGGAATATTTGTGTATGTATGTGATGGATCTATTGAATCATTTTCTGTCACAAATGTTTCTCAGACTATTAGAATTTTTGCAAATTTTCGGGCGCTCCGCGCCCTTCAAACCTTACTACAATGCTGTTCTTATTATCAATATTTTCCAATAGTAACTCCCGGAGAAGAACAGCAGCAGAAGTTGCATGCTGTTTACTAATTACTGTCTAAAAGACTGGCTTCTGAGTGGCATGTAAGTTTGTTAGGCAATTGAAAGTGTCTCGATTCAGATATTGAATGCAGGTTTTGTCATGTAAATCTTATTTAATGAAAAATTTCGGCTCGCTTCGGGCGCATGCGTTACGATTTGCACTCCATCTCTGACTATTATTAAGGTAATTATACCAAGCGCGATTCTACGGGGGACTAGGGGGTTTCCTAGAGCCTCCAAAAATTACGCAAAATTTTGTATACTAGTAGACTGGTAGAGAAAATATTCCGAACGTCTATTTTACAAGCCCGTAGCCAGTAAGTTCTGTAACGATCCTTTCTATAACTTCAAAAAATTTTCGCGAGTTACGCGCGCTTTCATCTTCAGTTCTTTAGTGGTAGTGCCCGCCATTTCAAACATATTGGATATATTCACCGTTTCCACAAATATTGTCCTTCCGTGTAGGCGTAGTTCTAGAGAAACACGAAAATGCATCTTTGCAAAGTTCTGTCCTCTTTTTGCTTACTTTTGGAAGATTTTGTCTTCAGCCTTGTCATCGTGGCAAACGTATTTTGTAAGAAAATAGATTTTTCAGTTTGGTAAGGCAGCCTTAATGGGTAAGATAGAAAATGTAATCCCCGACGACTACTATGCAGTCGCCCCAACAAATTTCTTGGTTTTTCTCTTAAGTGGGGCAGGTTTTACAAAAAAAAAATACACAACGAAACTTTTTAACTTTCCTTAATGAAAACAAGAATGTGAAATCTTTTTCAATAAAACTCCAAATTTTTCGGCGCGCGTCGCGCGCCTTATATTTCGAGTTCGGCAACCCATTTCATCTGTCAGGGCTAACAGTCCACGGTCAGGACGCGTGGTCATCATGTTGGCAAATCAAATCACAACCCCTGGCTGAGCCTGCATGCAGGCTTTTCCTTTTGGCATTGAAGTACACCTTCAAATTTCGGCGCCCTTTGCGCACAATCCCCACAACCCACGTTGTATCACTTATGGACATTATAAGCACAAAAGCACCAGTGAACTTTTCTAACATGAACTAAAATCTTGGACAAAACTGTTAGAACACTTTGTCATAATATTCTTGAATTTCAGTTTCCTGGATTACATGGAACCCCCGCTCCCCCTCCCAATGTTGCGCCGAAAGAGTAACTGTGTCTATTGAACAGGATAACTGTGGTCAACATTGTGAAGGGGAGCGGGGGTTTCCCAACTAGTTTTTTCCAAGATTGTAAGGAAGATTGATGTGAAGAATAGCCTATTCAATCGGGCAGAAGACAACGTACCCCAGCGTCGGGATTACACATTTTATCGTACCTACTGTCCTGACTACAGGTTTTCCGAAGTAACTGGAAAATTCTGCGACAGAGAAGACCACGACTTCCTGCGCGTCAGCTGTTACTTCCCCTACCAAGCCCCCTCCCCGCCCCGCACCCGTCGTCATTTATAGAGCAAACTACGAAACATTTACAGAAAATGCTATAAACAATAAAAGGAAAATGTATGACATTCAAGGATATTGAAGCAACATCATTCAGGGTGTTTCAGGCAATATAAAGTACGGTACTAATACTTAACAATACGGGTGAAAAGGGTTGTTCGATCCAGCTCCCCCTACCCCGTCCTCCACGAGGCACTTTTAGTCTTGTATGTCATATAGTTTCACACGAAAGTATAACTATTGATTATAATGCCACTACGCCCAGTATTGTCGGTGGTCAGACGGTAAAGCGCTTGACTCCGACTACTAAGTTCGTGAGTTCGAGTCCTCTCGGAGACTAGATAACAGGTCATTTTTTGTTTGGGGGTTTTAAAGTTGTGGAACGGTCTAGTTTTGCAGTTTCTTTCTCTTTTATCTTCCTTGTTCCAGTTTTTATCGACTTCTCTGAGTTCCCACTTTTTAATTAGGCTACGTGTTGTTAATCATATCTTACTGTATATTTCCGAATCAGGTCACTACACGTTGTTGCACGTAGCCTATATTATCAAGTCGTGTACCCCTCCCTACTTTCCACAAAGCTTTTTTCGGTTGCAATTGGTAAAAGTTTTATGAATATTTTCCCATTATGAGACTAAACCGATTCCATATTTCATGTAATTAGCATTTGATACGAAAGGTATCAATAATGACAGAGCTCTCGGCAACAAAGTTGCCGAGAGCTCTGTCATTATTGATACCGAATTTGCCTACCTTCCCAAAGGAACTCTTGCTTTTAGAAAAAAACCTTGTTTGGGATGAATATTCATAAATTATCGACTTCAAAATACTTTTTTTCTATTGCAAGTACCATTAATCCTCTTAGGGGTAGGTGTAAGCTTCTCCTAACAATAGGTGACCATTGTCCTTGTTTGATGGTGCGCTGATTTGTGAAAGAAAGCCAGCGGTTCCCTTAAACTTGACCAAGTCTCTCTCCGTGTTTTTCCTACCATCTCGATCGATCACATCACTGATTCGAAGGGAATCCCCTCGGAGGATATTACCATACGAATTTAACACTTTGCAAAACATTTGGGGGACAGTATAGAAGATGTTTCTGAAATGATGTGTTCAATTTGTGATGTGTATGCGGTAGGAAAGGAGTTGAAGTACTCATCAGACAAAAATGAAGAAAATTGAAGGTATTGCAGGCATCGTTTTGCAATATGCTTCTGCGATGCAAAATGGCATTAAATTTGAGTGAAGTGGAAAAGCAGGAAACACATGCTCTCAGAGCTCAAAATCTCAACAGTCATGGTACACAAATTTGAAATCATTGTGAAAGGCCTACCCGTGAGCTTTCATATGAGGAGTAGCTTAATTGTGCCCGTTGACTGAAACTTCTACAAAGGTCCAGAAACCACGAAACGGACCAAAATTTGTTGTTTGAAAGTCAATGCATTAATTGAAGAAATTTCCTCCGCGCCAAAATATTAACTGACAAATTTAGTGCCTAAAATTTTTGTTTGGTGCAGTGTATACCATGTTGTTGAAGGGATCAGCTCAACCTGTGATGTGGATGTTGTGGCAAATGAATTCAAGTACTTATTGCGCAAAAATGGTGGAAACTGAAGGTATTCTAGACAACGTTTTGCCTTATGTCCTTTCGCTATGGAAAAATGCATTTGATCAGTGAAGTGTCAAACGGTAACACACTGTCACTTTTATCGAAGCTCTCGATGCTCAAAATTCCAATGGTCTTGATGTTACACACAATTGAAAACCGGAAGCTTTGGTATGGCGACAGGGAAACTTGTGCCCGTTGAAAACTTCTCCAAGGATCCAGAGGCCACGAAACGGATTATATTTTAGCGACCTACAATCCTGGAGCGGGTGTGTCCCAACAAGTTTTGTCCAAGATTGTAGGTGTACTCTTATAGTGAATAATCTCCGGGGCCTTATTGTAGCCCAAGGCAGCATGGTCCCCATACCTTCCGAAATGCACTCAACTCTTCATCTACGTTTGCGGAGCTGACGAAGCACCATCATGCTCATACCCTTGTTCCGTTTACTTGTGAGACTTTCCACAAAGTGCCGCTAGGGAAGGGGAACCTTTTCCCGCACTTAGCGTGCACGTTCATAATTAGGCCCCCTTTTTAGCTATGATAAGTGTGGGACTTGAAATATCATCCCCTGTGGTTCCCGCTGCCATAATCTGTCGGCACCACTAGTTAAAAACAAAGGCTTCTTCGGTGCCCACCTTTGCGGTACCGGAGTCCCCTATGTCAGAATTCCTGGCCACGGGCCTTCTCTTTATCCGGTTTTACCGGAGTCAATGGCAACATAGTCCCTCTTCTCCAATTATGTCCCTTCAACCGCGCCTGAACTGTACATCGAACTATTCTGATCACAACACTTTTCGAAAAACAGAGATACATCTCCAAACATCTATAGGGGCCTCGCATCAATATAGGATCTTTCACTCTAATTTGCAGCATGATATGGAAGATTGAATGTAGCCTACGTTGTTGCCCGTTATACATTTTCAAAAATTTTCAAGGACCTCTTCGCGAGCAGCCAAAATCGATATAGATGGTGATTGTTAATACCCTTACGACGAAAAACATTCTGAAATACGCTTGTTAGTCCTTCACCCCTTTTGCTATACCTATCAGGGAAGACAAATATCACCTTCCTGCACCTATATATTCCCCCTCCCTCCCATTCCCCATTGCTGGAAGCTGCTCGTCTGGAGTTTTGTTCAAAATCAGTAAAAATACGATAGATGTAAAGTGCTTGGCGTCATACTCTATATTATCATTTAAATGTCAGGTAATACGCATTATGTCCTTGCCCCCATTTTATATAATTGATCCAGAACTTCCATGAGGCCCTTTACAGGTATCTGACGGCCTTAGACAGTTAGATGCCCTTTTATTATGCAAAATAAAGGAAAGGATAATTTTCGTAAAAGTCCAAGAAAGTTTCTGTTGACTCCATTTACGTATTTTTCAGTAAAAACTTTGCCCGCATAGAAGGCAGTAAAGTAGCCGGGGTTGGGGGCTTCAGGAGGTTTGTTGACAACGTATTTTTCTCTTAGACAACATACTGTCTCCTTTCACCAAAAAATTAAAATTCACTAAATTATGGACGCTTTCCAGACATATATGATCAGCTCCAAAATGTCCCAAACATAGCATCATTTTGCATCTAAGCAACATTACATTAAGAAAATTCCTTAAGTGGAAGGGACACCCCCTCCCCTTAGACCCCTCCCAAGGACGGTACCTTTATGTAGTGACAAAGGAAGGATCCCCACTGTTGCATATAAAAATGCAGGGCGCATAAAAAAGGTGCAATTTACGCGCACCCATTAATTGGAGAAAACATCCATCCAATCGGAATTTTGGACCTTCACACCCTCCCAAACATATGACCCTAGCTACGGCCCTGAGGGAGAGTATAGGTGTAGGGAGGCGATATTTGACCTCCCTTATAGGTTTACCAAAAAGGGGTGAAAGACTAACAAGCGAGTTTCAAGAATGCTTTTTCGTCGTAAGTGCATTAACAATCACCATCTATACCGATAATGGATGCCCGCAAAGCGGTCGGTAAAAGTTTTTGAGAAATTTATAACGGCAAATACGTGGTTTCAACCTTCCACATCATGCTACAAATTGGATTAAAAGACCCCATATTGACGTGAGGCCCTACAGAAATTGGAGATGTCCCTCTGTTTTTCGGAAAAGTGTGATCAGAATAGTTGCATGTATTATCACCTTAATAATGGTCACGAGATGGAGGGCAAACCGTGACTAAGTGCGCGCGAAGCACTCCGAAATTTCTCATTAAATAAGATTTCGATGACAAAACCTGCAATCAGGCTCTGCATCGAGACACTTTCCATTTCCCCAACGAACCTATATACCAATCAAAAAGCCAGTCTTTTACCTGGGAATTCGTAAACAACTTTCGACATTTGCTGCTAAGCTTCTCCGTGAGTTGCTCTCGGAAGATACTGATAATAGGAACAAGATTGAGGTAAGGTTTGAGCGCGCGAAAATTTTGATAGCTTGCAAAGGATTTGGGAAAATTCTGATAGTTTGAGAACTAGTTGTGATAAAAAAAGACTACGCGCCCCCATGTCCCCGTACCGGCGCCAATGAATATAGGCCTATAGCGGGAGCTTGCAGGGGCTTCGTTCCGGCCGTGAAAATCACTGGGGCTCTGCCCCTGGGCTGGCTAGAGGCCCTAACGGGGACTGGACCTCACGCGTGCAATACCCTTTACGTGCTCGTAGTGCGCCTTTTGGTGCACTGAACATTGACCATCGTGAGCCCCCCCTCCCTTCGAAAATTTCTGCGGGATCCACGCCTTATGCGTGGTGCGAGTGACGCACCACCAATACAGAAAATTACAATTTGGCCAACCTCTGTATAAAGTCCCTAGAATTGTTATTTTAGTTCACTTTTCACCCGTTCTAATAGAGGAATGGATCCTTTAGGCCTATGGGAATGCATGATTTATAGCGCTTAGATTGAAGAATGTACTGTGCAGAAATGGTCAAAATTGCTTTCGTTGATTATGATTTTGAGGTTTCATTTGGAAGAAAACAGAGCCATCTTCTGGCTTGATGTGTTTTTCGGGGGCGGATCACAATTTTAATCCGAGGTAGTACTTCCATGCTAATATTCAGGCACCTCTCGCTCAATAATTCAATGCTCATGGTATGGAAATTTGATGTGCCTGTAAACACCAACTCATGAGCTCTGACGTGATGTGTACCTTGTTGGGGTTCAGCTGAAACTTTGACAACGAAATGAGAGGGTAAAGAACAAGCCTAGTTAAGTGTGTAAGTCAATGACAGCAATTACTGATGGTGCGCCACCCGCAGTACATATTGTCTTTCATGTTTAACGTTTTGATGGTCAGGAGGCCACCTGGATCATCGCGGACCCAGTGACGTAACTCCTATGCGCTCTGGGGGAGAACCCCCGGGCACCCAGGCTAGAGGGGCATCTGGCGGGACTGGCACCCACGATGATACTTTGTTTGCATGAACTTTTGGAAGTGGAAACTTTCCCACCTGGGCCTGGCATAGGATTGCACTTTTGACCATAACTATCGAAGTCGTGAGAAGACATCAAGCTTTCAGGGCGGGCACCCAATCATTCTTGCCCTCGGGCACCCTGAACCAAAGTTACGCCACTGCGAGGATCCCATATCAGACTTGCCGTCCGGCCGCATCGAGAACCCTAAACCATATTGATACTTTTGTAAAAGCTTTCAAGTTTGTGCATGCTACGATTGCTTTGAACCAGCAGCAGTTAATTCTCTACTGGGTTCAAAAAGGTTATTGAGTCAATCCTGCAGAAAGAAGGCGGCCTTACTTAAACCAAAAAAGGCTGTCTGCTCCAGGGCCAGCTTTCACGATCCCATCTACTGCTGGTGAGGGGTTCCGTCCGGTGAGTTGGTCCGGTGATATCAATGGTATTGGTATACATACACAGAAATTTAGGGTAATAGATGAACTGATGAAGTAGAACGGAGAAGATGACACTCAGAAGTGTAATATATCTCCCCCTGTTTTTATCGTTAACTTGTTTATTAAAAAGAAAATAAATTTAAAAGAGGCCCGAAATCAGGTTGATAAATTTTGGAGGCAGCAACCCATTTGAAGCAAAAGAGCTGGTGTTATAGGCACACCTGTGCCTTCTACCAGAATCCATCTATGTATCTATGAAATCAAGACACTGTTCCAAAATACGCAATGTCAAAGCCTTCTAATTGGGAAGGCAAACGAATTATATTATTGGGAATCCTTGGGAATTATTGGTTCATGATCTTGGGAATTTTAAAAAAGCTGCCAGCACTTGGTTAAGTTACATGGGACAGTACAACCTGTGCAGCTCTCCGCTTACATCGTACACGCACGCATGCCCAAGTACTGCACATGTATGCAATAGTCTTATGAAGTAAGGAGACTGAGAATTATTTTTTCAACGGTTGAAAATTGCCAAAATTCAGTACACCCACGTTCCTGGACTGACTTAAATGCCTTCGCAAGTCATCGAGTTATCACTGAAGTACTGTACCGGACCACCTGACACTGACAGCCAAACTCCACGGCTCATCGCCGAACCCTACCTGCAACGGCTTCGCCTCCATTAGGCCTAACTGTGAGGTCTACTCATCTTTTTTAGAGTGAAAACAGTTTGGTAAGTAGCCTAAGACCAGGGGCACCCTTATAGAAGTGTGAGGTGCCTGGAGTCCAGTTGCATTCTAACTTCTATTCAATAAGTAGCCTGCAGCCAAAGTATAGCATGGCGTAATATTAGGCCTAACTGTTTTTCTAAAGGCACAATATTTTTCAAATGCTTAAAAGTAAGCATGGCCTGCATTTTGCATTCTCCAAACAACATCAAAAACAAGTATTTGTCATGTTATTTCTATTTTCAAAGGGCCAAATCTCACACCCAGTTTTTCAAGCTTCAGCATTAGCATGAGCGAGAATTTATGTACCTGGGTTTACGTACCTGGTCCACCAGGAACTTGGCCTAGTAAGGCACAAAGTCCCTAGTGGCCCGGTTGGTTAATGGGACAGATAGCTTCCAGCTAGTGGTATGCCCCCCAAGCTTCTTGAAGAGCGGTCCTTGAATAGCAGTCCTATGCTCTTTTTGAACTGTAAGACAGTTTTGGCCCTAACAGCTTCTGGCGGCAGAGAGTTCCAGTCATCAATGACACGTTGAGAAAATTAGTAACGTCTCAGCATAAGATGAGGTCATTTAATGAATGTTAACAAAAGTGTGTAGGGTGAAAGTTTTCATTTAAACATTTTGATGAAAAAGAAAATTTAAATTTTCAACATAGCCTAGGCCTATGCCTATAAATTAACCTTGACTCTGCTAATTAGCAGTATTTTAGTTTTGCTTTTCACTAAGTGATTTACCAAGATATCTTTTAAACAATTTGTATGTTGTGTGCAGCCATGTTCATCCTTCCCATACTGGAAAGTGTTTGCTGTGTATAGTTGGGTGCCCTTTGACTGCGGGCCAAGCCTAACATTCCATGTCACAATGTTGCAATGATAAATTTCTTAAGTGCACATGTGACAGTCACTCCATTATCAGTGTTGTAGTCGAGGCCGCTGCTTCCGAGGCCGAGGCCACACCCTCCGAGGCCGAGGCCGAGGCATTAGCTCCGAGGCCGAGACCGAGGCCGAACCCTCCGAGGCCGAGGCCGAGGCCGGGTTACTTGTTATATCAGAGAAAAAAATATCAGAGCATACTTTCACTCCATCCAACATAGTATTAGCTGGAGCTCAGGATCAGTATTCCTTGCCCAGAGGTGGTGAGGCAATGGGGATTAGATTGAGATATCTTGCCATTCAAGGGCGGGCTTGTGAGGCGAAGTATGTAAACAGGTCTAAGAATGAGCAAATAGTAAATACACATAAGTCAAGTTCATTTAAATTTACCAAACTTTATTTTAAGAAGCTGGGCATTTGGGCAGTTGTCTCAAGTTACACTGTCACCTACTAGTGTTTAGAAACAAAAACATGGTTTTTCACAAAATACAGAAGGGATCAGTTCCAACTTCCAACTAGTTCCCAAAAAGTAAAATTAATCTGCCTTGCGAAGGATATTGCTGATCACTTTGAGCACTCTATTGAAAAAATGAGAGAACTAAACAGCAGTAGACGCCGGTAGTACATGTGTGCCTGCACAAATACCATACAAATTGTGCACCCATTTTAGAAAGCATAATTAGTGTATGAGCTCAATCTAAAAACAAGAAAATGTGTTTTCATGAACTTGCAACTGCCAATTTTCGTGACCAAAGGTGGAAGAAATCCACAAACAACCTGAAATAATTTTTCCCGACAGTTCACACTGTTATGTGTCACCGTCACTACATATTGTACATAATAACAGATGAGTGTACAGAAGGTACTAAAATAATAAAAAAAAAATACATGAAGTCTACAGTCTACAGTTTCATCTTTTACCTTTTACAAGACCCCAAAACAATACAAACTGAATTATGGGGAACACAATACTTCACAAGTCCATACACACTGCCACGTGCACCACTGCACCCAACTTAAAGGAGCTTGGTTCTCTGGCTCAGAAGCTAAGAATGTGTGCATTGCACTTCAAGAACATGAGGCATTCCAGCATTTGTGGGGAAAGTTTGGCACGATGTGGCCTCATGATCAGTCCTCCATGGCTGAAAACTCTCTCCACCGGAGCACTGCTAGCTGGCACAGAAAGAACATTCTGGGCCAGGGCATAGAGTGCTGGATAGCGCAATCTGGCCGCACCGTCTGGCCTCCAAAAGGTGTTGATGGCTTGCAAAATTTGCATCGTGCCCTATGTTTTTTCCGTCCCCTCTCTTCAAACTCTTCGTGGTCATAAAATCCGAATTTTATTATTCGAGAATCAGCAGACATGGCGACTTCGTCAGGACAATAACAAGCTAGTATAGAGGCTTTTCGTATGACGTCATAATACTCCCTGGCGCCATGTTGGAGTACATGTAACTTCGTAGTAGGCCACACTCGACGCGCTTGCTCGATGAATGTGTACAAACAGCGTATACCACAGAGCACAGTGTGCAGCGCGTTCAGTATACTACTGCACAAAACCATGTGTTCTTGGCATGAGTGTCATCCAGCATGGCGAATCCGTGACGTAATTGCAAAGCCTGTATAGTGATAGTGCGCGCGCGAGTGACACGGCAGCTAGGCTGCGCTGCACGTGTGTGTGTGTGTGGTGTGGACTGTGGAGAACTGTGCATGTGCCGTACCGGTTATCCAGTGTACGGTATACCGTGTGTGTGTGTGTGGCGGGTTCAGCCTTGCTGTATGGTGTATGCATTGCAAGATATTAAGATTACATGCGCTGTATCGTACGTTCACAGCTAATCTGAACTTTTCAACCGCAACGATCGATGTTGTCTTGTAATAGAAAATATCGACAATTAATTTCAAGGCAATCTAGACATTAAACTTTGCATGGTTTAGATATTTCTTTGCAAAAAATGGTAGTAAATTATTAAAAAAGTCGGGGGTAGTCTTGCCCGGCCTCGGCCCGGCCTCGACCGAATTTCCGAGGCCGGGAGCTCCGAGGCCGCAGCCTCCGAGACCGAGGCCAAGGCCGCGGCGATCCGGCCTCGAGGCCGGCCCCGAGGCCGAGGCCGGCCTCGAGTCCTCCAACACTGTCCATTATACACCACAGAATGCCAAATTATGTCATGCAGTGAGGTACGTAGCAGGCCAAGCCAGCATATTGCATACACCCCAGTTTTAGAAGCCATACATGTGCAGGGCTCGAAATAACCGGCAGCATCGACAGCCATGGCCAGGGTGACCAGATTTTGAAAAGTAAAATACGGGACACTGCATGGTTGGAAGGTGGGTTGTGTGCACACATAGCATGAAGCCCCAATCAGGTGGGGTCCAGGGGCCCGCCCTAGGGCCCCTGGTGAGGTCCAGGGGCAAAGCCCTGGGAAGCTCCTGGATTTGAGTGCATTCAAAGCACCAGAAAGTCATACTTAGAGTGGTCCAAGTTATAAATCACAAGATCCAAAAATGTGTTGAAAATGTCAATTACTAGACTAGTTATATTTCTTTTTGATGACACACAGCTTTGAGTAATTGCCAGATGAGATTGGGCATATGTAACAAACTCAGAACATGTCATATAAAAGTTACAATTTGCAGTTCTAATTTGACAAGGAAGACACTACAACTATTTCTGCAGGCTACATACGACTAGTATGCCAGAGGCACCAGTGTTATGCGGGACTAAACTGTGGAACTGACTACGAACCTCGACACTATCCTACGTTTTCCCACAATTGTAATACATAAACACATGGCGGTGCGTGAGCAGGCTTTGAAAAGCTACTAACGCACTCTACAGTAGAATTCAATTTACAGTAGTTGTATCCGTCCATTCTACCAGAGTTGTCTCCTTTTTTGTGTCTATTTTGTAAGGAACCCCCTTCAGCAACATGGAAATACGGGACAAATAGGCGTCCCGGGGAGGTTCAATATGGGACGCGGGACAAATGAACCAAATAGGGGGCAATCCTGTATTTTACGGGACGTCTGGTCACCCTGGCAATGGCAGTTGGGTTCTTGGCAGTGCCACTCAGTCAATATCCTATAAAATTACAAAGGGCCTAGATTGACAGCCAATTTGCTCATGGTGGCTGTGCCCTTTTTCAAGCTTATATCTAGCCCTGACTTGTTACTGTTTTGTTACTGCAGGCTAATGTGTATTTGGCTTAAAAAAACCTACTCAGGCCTTGAAGGGCAGTTATTTTACGACGCTAAGCGACCACAAATGTGGGAGAAGCCAGGTGTAAGGCTTATAAATTACAACTTCACGTCAGGTGACTAACAAACTCAACAATTTAGATCAAATTTGGTCAATCACCCCAAGTCTTAGGGCTTAGGGTGTTGGCTAATGTTAGTGTTATGACACAGTTGACATCATTGTGTGTCATAAGCCATGCCAAAAAGGTTGGCGCAGTTTCATACGCCACAGATCTGGGTGAAACTGTTGAATTTTCAGTGTGTGGCATCTATCCAAGTATCTTTTGCTAGATCTATACTCCTTTCAAACACAACCAAATTTACAGAATCAGGAAGATATACTGTAGCTTTAATTTCTGGAAAGTTAAACCATGATTGTGCACCCTGTTTTTCATATTTGTACAGTATTAAAATGTTTATAAGGTAATTGACTTATATGTTACTGTTCCCCCAGTAAACTTACTAGACCACCTCCAGTCCTACTACTTGCTACAGTGTGCCCAGGTCCAGCCTCTGAGTCTCCCTGAGTCTCTGTGCCCTCAAAAGATCAATGCTGTAAAATCCTAATTAATGTACATACAGTATGAGTAATGTTAGAGGTCTGTTAACCCCATCCCAGTGTAGCGTGGTGGTCGTTAATGCAAACTGGGCAGGGCTCTACATTAACACTTGCCTGCTCGCCCGGGGCAAGTAAACAATTTCCAGGGCAAGCTCTCTCATGAACATTCCAACTTGCCTGCATGGGTAAGTAGGCCTAGTAACTCCTATCTCAAAATCTGAAGTGCAAGGAAAAGAATTTTCCCACAGTAAGAAGGAAACTAGTATTAAAAAATTTCATTTCACAAATCACACCACTCTTAAAAAAAAGTTGAGGGTCCCCAGGCTCTTGGGTTGAGAACCCTTAAATTAAAACAGTTTATTATGTGTAAAAACTTTTTCAACTCAAAATGGAAGAAGGGTGCAATCCATTAATTGTTAAGGCAAGTTTCAAGGATTGTTGTCATCTGTGTGACTGTAAACAGCCATGTAGGAAATCAATATTTGTCTGCCCTACTGCAAGGGGCAAGTGAAAAAATACCAGGGCAAGTGAATGTCAGTGGTTGCTTGCCCAACTTGGCAAGTGAGTTTGAAAGTAAGTGTAGAGCCCTGCTGGATAACTGGTCTGAGAACTTTGTTTTGCTTTATCACCAGTTCAGTTCCAGACTCCAGGGTTGATAGGTAACATTTGAGTTCACCCAGGAATACCAACCAGGCCCAGTTTTACCACATGCACATACCAGTTTGTCATAAACCAGCGACCAGTTCACCCCATATGAAATTTTAATTTTAATGCATCATGTGTTGTCAAATTTAATATGCTGTAGTTCCTATGCCCCAGCAGCCATAGTGTCAAATTACTTTGTTCATCTACAATAGTGTGAGATTTTTGCCTGTAACACAATGACTTCATAGTAGAAAGGTTGTGTTGGTAGGGTTCTGCCCAGGATTGCTGAAGTACCGGCAGCGCCTTTTCTGGTTGCATAACAAGGGTCCAAGTATAACCTGTGGCCCAGGTTGTCCAAAACACCAAACAGCAGATTGTAAAGATACAGTAGCCTGCTGTACCTTTTCAAAGATAACTTTCCTTTCAAATAAAGGCAGAAACTACAGTTATTACCATATGGAACGCGAATTACGCAAAGTTCATCAATAATGGCGTAATCGTAAGGAACAGCGGCATACATTGAGTTAATAACGGCATGATTATCAACAACAGCGTGGTAAATGTTGGTAATAACGGCCTGATTTTAAGAAACAACGTGGTATGTATTGGTAATAACTGCGTAACTTTAAGTAAAACGCGGTACGAGTGGTTAACAGCGGCGTGATACGAAGTAACAACGGCGTAATCCTTTTCAATGGCGAGCTAAATGTCGTTAACGACCTTTTCGCGTTCAACAGGCTGATTGTAACTAAACACGTGAAAGCAGTTAACAACGTGAAAGCAGTCAATGGCGCTGTTGCAGTCAAGGCAAATTCAATCAACGGCGATGTAAACGGAAGCAACAACACGATTCGCATCAACAACGCAAACTTCAATGGCGCTGTTACCGTACTGGTGATATTTAAAGCACACGGCTGTTGTGGAGGCGAGACGGAATGACTCCGTATCGGCCGGACCAATGCTTGACAGGATGAAAAATAAAAAGGCGCGTAAAGTAAATTCGAAATGCTGGAATCCTAGTGAACGATTTTTTTTCAATCCAGAGGTACTGAGTCCAAGCAATGAAAGAACCTGATAGGTGAGGAAGGTTCCGAATATGTTCCTAGGGAAATTGCGAAACTCAAAGGTCACGGTAAAGAACAAAGAAGCATATGCCATATGGCGGCAAAACGTTTAGCGCATGGTGTGGTCTCAAATGAAAGGGTGAAGTAAACTATACTGTTCATTCGCGGGAGTAAGAAGCTTTTCTTAGCTGGGTGCCAGGGGACGTAGGCTACTTTTCAGACCCCTGGCGAGAATGACCTGTAGAGGCGCTTCAAAATAAGAAGAGCCTGAGAATTTGGTCAAAGCATGCAATAATTCGGGACTCTTCGAAGCAGGTGGGTATAGATACCTATGCCTCAATACGGTAAAAACCTAGAATTTAAGGGCGCCGACAGGAGCCATTTGGGAGTTGAGCGGTCCGTCGGCGTGCAGGGGCTGCGCCTTACATATGGTAGCATGGCTATAGAAGAATAGGCCTAATGCAATAATAAGTGGGGGTTTTTAAGATCTCGTTTCTCTCAGTCGCAATGAACTTCATATAATTTTAGTTAGTGGCATTGGCGCAGCTACGGTAAGGTGACCAGACGTTTCCGATTTTCGGGGACAGTCCGCCCCGATTCCAGCGTTCCGTGCCCGATTAAAAAGTGTCCCCGATTTATAAAAATGTCCCTTATTTTGAAATTTCCCAAAACATTAAAAATTAATGTTGCAAAATTAATATTTTGTTAAATGTGTAAGCCTACTATACCTTTCGCAAACTTCAGATGGAGGCTGAGACAGTGTTGTAACGAGTCATGACTCGAGTCACTAATTTTCAAAAGGGAAATGACTCGAGCAATTGTATCGTAATTTTACTCATTGAAATAATATAATGACTCGAGTCACTGACTCGACTCGAGTCACATTGAAAGTAGTAAATGACTCGACTCGACTGCAAAATTGAGTGACTAGTTACAACACTGGGCTGAGATAATGGTCCTTAACGCCCATGCACAACGTACGTAGGCAAACAGTTACCTGCAATCACAGAAATTTCAAGTCAAGAGCACCAATGACTTTTTTTTCTGCTGTGATCACACATGCACTGTAGCCAATTGAACAGTAACGAAGTGCGGTAGCAGTGGTTCCATACAGGGCCTTGTTTAACATACATGCTGGGGGGCCGTGGCCCCCCAGTCCCCTGCACGGCCCCCTAGTCAGCTCATTTGCCCCCCCCCCGTCCCTTTTTCTGGAATTCTTGAAACCAGTAGCGTACCAAAGGAAGGAGGGGAGGGGGTTCCAACGAGCTCTTATTTTTTAGTAAGCTGAAAATATTGTAGGCTTATATTTAAGCCACCAGAGGTAAGGGAGTGTGGCAAATTGCTCTTTACTATAACGTACTGGTAACACATAACAGTCAGAAAATTGTAAAAATTTTACCACACTTTGTATATTGAGGGGCAGACATCACCATATTTTGACAATCTGCCAACAGTTTTAAGACGATTGGTTTTCCATCCTAGAAAATACTAAAAATACCGTTCCTAGGAGCTTACTAGCAGAGCCTGAGGAGGGCGATTCCGGTAATCTGGGGGGAATTTATCCAAACTAATTTTCTGGAACGCTCCGCGCCAACCAGTGGTGGCGCTCCGCTTAGATATTCTTCCCACAATCCTTAGCTCCCCAGTCCAAAATCCTGGGTGCATCACTGGTGGAAGTCACTGCCTAATGTTAAGCGGACGGGGAGGGAAGGGGTACTATAAAATAACCTCACTCAGGGAGTAAATAAAATAGGCTATAAATAATGCATGAATTTTCTTATAAGCCATTGGAAGTCCCGTTTCTGGCAATCTTTTTTTCTTCTTTGTAATGTATGCGCCGACTAATGATCGCGTTCTGTTTAAGTTGCAGGCGTGTGTCCAGAGGGGGTCCAGACCCTCCTGCTCGCGCCGAACTTTTTTAACTTTATTTTTTGTAATGAAAGAAAAAATGACTTCAAATGATGCTAAATATTGCACCAGATTGCATCTGAGGGTGCTTAAAATATTCAAAAATTTCTCAGGGGGGAGGGGGACACTCTCTCCTCCTCTAGACCCCTTTCACAATAAGGCCATTTTAACCAAAAATTAGTATCCAGTAAATTATGAACATTTCCAGTCACATATGATCAGTTCAGAAACATCACCATTTTGCATCTAAGCTACCTTAAATTAACAAAAATTTCTCAGAGAGCCCCCTCCCCTATAGGCCGGCGATCAGGTGCTGCAGTTATCCCCCATGCAAAAATCCTGCCTACGCCAGTGCCTGGACCCCCCGCCGTGCGCGGGCACCTTCGGGCGAAAGGGCTTCCCCCTCAGTCCAGACCCCTGTCAGCTGCTGAAAATCCTGGACACGCGCCTGAGTTGGTCCCCTTAGCTGAATCCCCCCCCCTAAAAAAATCTTAAAAAAGGCCCTGCCAAAGTTAGGGTAATTCGACTAAAAAGATGACCAAAGTATCAGGCAAAAAAACGAAAATGTAACTTCAACAATCAGTTGCATATGGATTTTCCGCACGTGAAATTAGTTCATGGAAAATGCAAGTAAGTAATTTTAGTTCCAATTCACCCCACACACACACACACACACACACACACACACACACATGCACACACAAAACATGAAAAAGTTTGCTAAAAAGTTATAGTACTGTACAGTATCACCATTTTACTGTTGTTCTTAGCAATCTTACGTGCATACAAATGTCTCAAGGGGGAAGAGAACACCCTTTAACCACTCCCTCTCATCAAGCCCCCCCCCCCCCCATAAAAAAACATTTCCAATGAAAAGGTATTTCCACTGAAGGATCAAAAAATTTTCCCCAATAAACCACCACAACTAAACCTCCAAGGTTAATTTAAAAATTCTACAACCTCGCACCATTTTGCATCTAGGCTCTTTAAAAAAAAAATTGAAGGGGAGGGGGACACACCCTCTCCTTACACCCCTCCCCCAGGCCGGCGATCACACGACATACTGCATCCGGCCACTATCTAGTTGGACCCCCTCGTCGAACTGTTGTGCCACCTTGTGCTCCCCCAGAATAAAAAAGTCTGGTGACGCCACTGATCGGAGGGGGGCATTATTTTGATCCATTACCCGATCCCAAACGGATCTCGTTAGGCCACGCTGTATTTATTCTTCAAGCAAAATTTTTCGTGCACACCTCTAGCTCTGAGTCTGATAAGCCTTCTATCTGTACATGACTTTGTAGAAGCTTCAATAAAATCCTCAAATGCACTCTTCCAACAGCTTAAAGGTCAAGAGCAGTCGTCCCAAACTTATTTTGAAGCAACAGCTAAATCTCACAATTTTCTTCTTATTTCTCTGCAAAGTATCTTTCACAATATTTTAGGACTTCAATATTGCATATTCAAGGTAAACCAATCAGTTACTTCTAGTAAATTTCACGTTTGAGGAGAAAAAATATTGTCACATGACTCTCAAGAGCCAATCATGAAACAGGACAGTCTACTACACTACTTCAAGTTGGGGTGACTGCATATCCCCTTTAAGTACAAGCGCCATGAAACATTGAGCATGTAGCTGTCTTCCAGCTCCATGAACATTGAGCATGGAGCTGTCTTCTAGCTCCCTGCATAGGCTCATTGACTTAGCCTACTACCAATCGTGCTGTTGCTCCCATTTACATCGTCGTTAATTGCATTTGCGTTGACTGAAACAGCGCCATTGACTGCTTTCACGTTGTTAACTCGTATTACATGGTTACTTACAATCAGCCCGTTGAACGCGGAAAGGTCGTTAAAGACATTTTGCTCGGTATTGATAAGGATTACGCCGTTGTTAACCTCTTGCTGTACGAGGCCACTTCGTAACACGCCGCTGTTAACTACTTTTACCGCCTTGTTACATAAAGTTACACCATTGTTGCCGATATTAACCACGTTGTTTCTTAAAATCAGGCCGTTATTACCAACATTTACCACGCTGTTGTTGAAAATCACGCCGTTATTAACTCAATGTAAGCCACTGTTACTAACGATTACGGCGCTATTGACGAACTTTGCGTAATTCGCGTTCCATATTACCACACCATACATTCCTACAGTAGTTACAATAAAGAATCCTTTGTGCCCTTCATCAAAACAAGTGGATGGTTAATGTGTTGGTAGGAGTTTATTGAGATACCCTAGAAAACACTGCATAAAAAGATGGAAAAGGAACATATCCTGGGAAGCAAGAAACTACTGTACTAAATGTTCACTCTGGAAATCTGAAATCTGTGCTGGTTGGAAATAACACTTTCTTACCTTAGTGGTGGTCGGTATTTCTGCTTCCAGGTCAGGCCTAACCGGCACCGACCAGCAGCAGTAGATCATTGTGTTGATGACATGAAATGTATGTAGGTGGGTAAAGTTCAAGGCTTCATTGAAACATCTGTAAACTGTGGTGCAGACTTTTGAGGAGATGGAGCATGTTAATTCTGGCTTCGTTACAGCACTTAACTTTTAATTTTTACAAGTATGGCTATCGAAGTTGTTCTACCTTCCTTAGTGCCATTTTGATAAATATTGCAATATTCTGATTAGACAGGAAGGGGAGATACAACTGATTTGTAGATTTTTTGGGTATGTTGAAGAAAAAATGATCTTCAGCCAGCTTTTGTTTACAATCTTGCTTGCTAATTAGAGATATACTTGCAATTCTTTGTAATGTTGTATCAAAAGAAGAACTTGTTGGAAAGTTCTGCTTGTCTTGTTTACAACATTAGGAAGTCAACTGATTTTCATTTAAACTCATTTTGAAACAACAGCTAAATGTCACAAATATCCTCTTATTTCCCTAACAAGTATCTATCATGGTATTTCAGAACATAAATTTATATTCCATAATCAAGTAAACCATAAGGTGAACGACAGGGTTAAAGTCTGAAGACCAACCTCTCCCTGTCAATGACCGAAGTTAATTTCTTTGATAAATAAACAAGGACATGGCTGATTAGCTGATTGTTTGCCTTCCTCAGTGGAGGAGGACATGGAGACTTCAAGCCCCAGCTGTGATTGCATTCATTGTTAAATGGGCATTGCAAATTATTAATGGCATTGTGCAAGAAAGTTGAGCAGCCAGCTGGCTGGAAAAGCAAACAAATCAGTTATAGTAGCATGCCCAAAAGGAAGCGAGTTGGGTTACCTGCATTTCTGTATCAAAGCCCGGGGAAGGATGTAGGTATTAACAATTCCCTAATGGAGGTGTATGCAATATGTGCATGGAGTTGCACGAATTTCGCAGTTCAGTGAGAAAAATATTGTCAAATGATCCTAAAGAGCCATTCATAGAAAAGGATACCATGGTACACTAATCTAAATTGCGGTGACTGTATTTTCCCTTTAAGTGAACATTACTATGTTTTGCATTCTTAATGAATGCTACTGTAAATTCTAATTAACCTATTGCCAGTCATGCGTGATATACAGTATGTGTGTTGGTACAGTTAGGGAATCAAGTTGTTATCAAACTTGGAATGGTACACTGTATCTAAGTAATTACTGAATGCTGTGAACATGATGGTCATGTGGAGGTAAACTTCAGGGGTCATTTATGGTGGAAATCTTTCATTAGGAATACTTGAAAAGTGACTGTTAGAGATCACTTATCTGTACTTGTTATGCAGATGCCTCATATAAAGAAGATGATCCCTATTGCTTTTGGTGGAAGTGAAAGGTCATTTGAGAACACCATACTTTAAACAGTGCCATCTCATGGAGGGTTGACAGATTGGCATATGGATGCTTCATGTTGAATACATACATCTCTTACTGTTTTTGAAACAACCAGCAGAGATCATTTGAGGTCACCAGAGGTCATACTGTGAAAAGTTTTGATACCCATACCCAGGGTTTCAGCTACAGTAGAGCATATTTAGTGCCGGGCTGCAGTTGGTTTATGAAATGCCGTCCTGGGGAAGGGGTCTAAGGGGAGGGTGTTCCCCTCCTCTGTGAGAAAATTTTATATCTTTGAGGGGGCTTAGATTCAAAATGGTGCTACCTTTTGCAATTTTTTGACCTAGTTATTGATTCCTTGCCGAAGGCAGGCAAGGAATCTATGCGATGGTGATGTCGGGTGTGTGTGTGTGTATGTGACGCCTAGCTTGTAAACATGATATCTCAAGATAGGAATGACCGACACTTTTCATATTTGGTATATAGATTCGTCATGTTGAGAGGAAGAACCCTATTGTTTTTGGTGAAGGTCAAAGGTCATTTGAGGTCACCGGAGGCAAAAAGCTGAAAAGCTCGTAATCACAATATCTCAAGGTAGGAATGACCGACACTTTTCATATTTGGTATATAGATTCGTCATGTTGAGAGGAAGAACCCTATTTTTTGATAGAGGTCAAAGGTCATCCAAGGTCACCGGAGGTTAAACTGCAAAAACCTCCTAAACAGCTTGTAAACACAATATCTCAAGATAGCAATGGCCAACACTTTTCATATTTGGTATATAGATTCGTCATGTTGAGAGAAAGAACCCTATTATATTTGGTGGAAGTCAAAGGTCATTTGAGGTCAACAGAGGTCAAAGACCGAATACCAAGATAAGATCAAAAGACAGTATTGTAGCTCATTTTCAGCAACATTTCAGTTTAGTTTGAGGAAAATCTGTGCTGGGCTGGACTGTACATTTGACCGTGAGCGCTGGGCAGCCCCGCCTGGGGCCACCCACCATAGCTAGAACCCTGTCCATACCTCAAGAAAACATATAAATTTCTAGTACAGTATGTCCCTGCAGATACATGGTTGGCATACATTCATGCATAATTTTGAAAAGTAAATATTTATGGTTGTTCTGTGATTATTCTTTTCATGGAAGTATGTGAGGTACGTAGTACTGTCATGCTTGTTTGATAGAATTGGAGTAAGGCATACATTCATTCAATCTCCGTATTTCCTTTCTGCGGTTCTATTCTCAAACTAAGAATTATATTGTATTAAGTTGCATCATAAGATGAAGGTTATGTTTGGGTTTCAAATGTCACTGCTTAATCCGAACTTTTTGCCAGCTTTAGATGAATATCTTATAAAACTACTGTATTACACACACTGTGCTATTGTCACAGAAACTCCTTCAAATGCAAAGGACTATAGGATGGAGTTTGGTATGGGTCGTTTTTGTCCACAGGACAATGCCACTGACAAAAATCATGCATATGAAAACTTGAGCCCATAATCCTTTGTGCTTGCCGTTTGGAAAAGGGTCTTTGTGGATGTGATCCAGTTCCACTCCTCACTTGAGGAAAGCAAGTTGGTGCATTAATTTCTTTCCCCCAGAATATGGTTATGTTTTCATACTCAAATTGCTATTTTGGTTACCAAGTGCTACGTACAGTGAAAAGTTGGCAGTTGTGGGCAAAAAATCAACTTACAGTACTGTGGTTCCTGCAAATCTTAGAGGACGATGTAAGGGATTGACTTTAAAAAGTTGGAAAAATTGACGTTGTTGCTCAGTATACAATATTTTATTGAAACTTGTGCATATCTGTTATTGATTAAACAGGAATGTTAACTGTGGATCTTGGTCACATTTACATTTAGTGGAGTTTGAAGTATGGGTTGTGGATGGTCACTATTCTCCGTGAGGGACGGACAAAATTTGACATCTCAGAATTTTACTTTGGGTGAACACCTTACAGTACATCTGTTTGTAAAACATTTTACCAAATACAAGAGCCATCTTGTAGTTTTTAGCCATTATGTAATCAGGTCTTGAGTTCTAGATTTTCCAGGTGTGCTACAAATCACACTCCTCAGGAAATTAAGGAGTGTGGGTTGGTGTGCTGTTTTATTAAACTTTATTGGTTTATCTGAGTTTCTATTCTTTATCTAGGTGTGCAAAAAATCACACCTTTCACAGTGACTGAGGCAAGAGGTGGTGTGCGATCACACTCGCACGCCCTCAGAATTCAAGGCCTGATGTAATATCTTCTGAAGTGAGTGATGGATGGCCTATTATTAAGGACAGACATTTACACACACCTATATGGTACAAGGTACGGACTGTCCATCTCTCACTCTTTCAGCTTTGAATATTTCCATTGCAATACGTTTGACTGATATTGGTGTGCTTCAGAGCATGTGGTTATATTGCCAATAGGCACTTATTTTCGTATTTTTTTTTTGGAACCATGCAATTTTAAATGGAAAAACTTTTGTCTTTGTGTCATACTGTAAATGTGAGTGATGGACATACAGTACACTTCATACACTGGAACCATATTAAGGCCACCTTGTGAATTTGTGATATTTCGAGTCCAACTTAATTTCAGTTTTAGTTGACAAGTTAATACATTTACATATTCTCCCCCCCCCCCCCTTCCTCCAATTTGTCTACTAAACAAGAATGCACAAACTGAACCGAAAATAAGACTGATATTTTGCAAGGGTCCTCTGCCTCTGTTTGTCCCTCATGTTTAAACACACCAAGGCCATTTTTCCAATCTGTGGTCCCTACTCCCCGTCCATGTTGAGTTACTACCAAATTCAGCTATAATTTCCATAATTTGCCCAATTTTAAAATGTCACCAAATGTTACATAGTTTAGATAACAATAGACTAATTAGGTCATGTGCATTCCAGCACATGTTTTGTCATTTTTGTTCATCTGGGGTGCGTGGTCAAGTGGTTAGAGCATCCAACTTGCAGAGCTGGAATGTCTGGGGTTTGACTCCTGGCCGGGTCATACCAACAACTTTAAAAATTGAACCTACTGCCATTGTGCTTGGTGCTCAGCATAAGCAATGGAGAAGGGAAAACAAGCCAGTGAGCCACAACTGGACAAAAGGCCATGGCCAGCCCGACTTAAACCAATTGGTTAGAAACTCAGCTGGAAAGCCTCATCTATTACTCTTACTCTAACTCTTCATCTGGGCTTGAAGTGTAGTTTGAAATGAGTTTGATAGTAATGACATTACAGTGCACACAACCACATCAACAGCACAAAAAAAGACTTAGAAGTCATCTCAAGATGGTACAGTATAATCTCTTGTATTTTGTTGGCTTCTGATCCTCTGACTAATAAGAAAATTCAGCTTCTACCAAAGGTATTTTTCACATATATTATAGGATATTCCATTGTGTATTTTCCAGTTTTGGAACTAAGAAATTGCTCTGTAAGGCAGCAGTGCATCATTCCCATCATATTATGAAGCACTCATGTGTTAAAAGACTAAAATGTGTTGGTCAAGCTTAGGTTCATTTGTGATGGACAATACAGTACCTGTACTTCAACCAGGGCTGGTAAGATAAAATTTGATGTCTTATACCAGGGTTTCCCCTGGGTTTTGGAGAGTGGGAGGGGGTATTAGTCCATGAGGGTAATATGGTGCCAGCTTGGGTACCAACAGTGAGGGAGAACTATCAATATTCCTATAGGTAGTGCAGTACAGGTAGCAATTAAAGCAAATTTCTATGAGGTGGTGGCCAAAAACTGTGAGGTGGCCGCCTCACAAAAAGAATACCAGGGGAAACCCTGTTATACTATTAAACAATGTGTGAACTCCTAGGTCCCCATCTGCAATACAGGTCACAGGACTTCACCGCATGGGAGGCCCTGTGTCCTGTGTTTTGAATTGACATGGTAGTTAGTATGGTAATGGTGTCAAAAATTTTCTAAATTTGCAAATGAAAATGTTTGAAAAGGATAGATCTACTGTAGTGTTCATATGGTGTGCAAAAGAAGTTCTCACGTTTTGTTTAAATTGTCTTTATTTAAGTTATTGTTATTTCTGGTCACAGGGACCATTCAATGACACTTTACCCTAGGAAGATGGAAAACCTGCAACCACACATCTTTGAGATCTCTGGTAAGCGGCATGAGCCTGCGACTTAGCCAAGTGTTTGTTCGTCTTCGCGGAGGATTTGAACTAGTACATATTGTTCACCACATAAGTTTGTAATGTTTAAATAAACTCATTGAAATGGCATTTTTAGTTGTGTGCCTGCAGACTGTGCACAGCTATTGTGTTGCTGTTTGGATTGTGCAAAGTCAGCATGTTTTCCTTGTAATCATATCTCCTCTAAGGGAGTGTCAATATTAATTGTAGTTTCAGTTGTCTAGACCTTTGAGGAGACAGAATCTTTTGATTGCACATAGTTTTGTGGCATGTATTGTTGTGTCAGTTATGTGTTAAATAATGTATGCCAATAGCTCACCTGTCATTGTATGAGGAACTATGAAGTTTGGCTTTGTGGTGTCAATGTATGTAATGTTACTGTGATATATCATCAGAGGAGCAGTCAGGTTTCAGAGTTGTGAAATCTGTTAAGCCTTTTGCTTCATCTCCCTTACATGTTCATCATCTTAGGGTAGATAGACTGATTTCAACTGGTGGACAAGAAGGGGGGAGAGGGGGGTGAGCTGAGCACTAGCAGAAAAGTTTAATGGAAAAATGTCACATCTATGCCCTACAGTAAAAGTATGTGGAATAAATGCCCTACAGTAAAAGTATGTGGAATATATTTTCGGCCATACTTGGTAGATTCAGTCACCATTTTGTTCTGAGAAATTTGCATGTCATTAAGGATCATTTCAGGTAACATTTTCTTCAAAATTTGGTTCAGTAAATGTAGTCAATGTTAAGTGCCAAAATTTTTGGAGGTCAGTGTGGGTAATCATGGGTTATTTCAGGTCAAGTTCCTATATTTTCAGATCACTGAAGGGTAAATGCATAAAATTAGGTTTGGCTTGTTAAAAATATCCTTCATTTCATTCTGATGAAAAATTGCATTCAGTTCCTACTTTGGTTCTCAAGAAGCAGATGGAGCTATCACATTTTCAACCAACAATGTATTTGAAGCAGGCATATGTACAGGGCTGTACAGTAACATCATAACCCCACAGTAAATCCACAGTTTATTTCTCTTTCAACTGTACAACCATTTTTGATTCCTTCCTGAAGGCAGAAGGAATCAATGCAATGACCATGGCATGTATGTGCATATGTTTGTGTGTGCATATGTGTGTGTGTGTCTTTGTGTGTGTGTGTCTTTGTGATGCTTGGCTTGTAAACAAGATATCTCAAGACAGGAATGATGGATACCTTTCATACTTGGTATATGGATTTTTCATATTGAGAGGAAGAATAGTGTTCTTGGTGGAGGTCAGAGGTCATGTGAGGTCACCAAATGTCAAAAACCAAAAACCTTGTAAACAATCTCAAGGTAGAAAGCATGAATACTTTCCATACCTGGCATGTGGATGCTTTATAGTCAGAAGGTAAAGCCTATTGTTTTTGGTAGAGGTCGAAGATTATCTGAGGACACGGAGGGTAAAACTTCAAAAACCTTGGGAATTGCTTGAAAACACGATATCTCAAGTTAGGAATGATGGATACTTTTCATACTTGATATATGCATTCATCATGTTGAGAATTAGAATCCTATCATTTTTGGTGGAGGTCAGAGGTCATGTCAGGTCACCAGAGGTCAAAAAACCTTGTAAATACGATATCTCAAGGTAGGAAGCATGGATACTCTCCATACTTGGCATTTGGATGCTTTTTAATCAGAAAAAGAAGCCTAATATTTTTGGTAGAGGTCAAAGATTATCTGAGGTCAGGGAAGGTAAAACTTCAAAAACCATGGGAATTGCTTGAAAACACGACATCTCAAGATAGGAATTATGGATACTTTTGGGAAGTGATATGTATATTTATCATATTAAGAGAAAGAACCCTATTGTTTTTAGTGGAAATCAGAGGTCAAAAATAAAAACCCTTTTAACAAGATAAGGAAGGAAGCATCTTTATACTTGGCATGTGGATGCTTTATAGTCAGAAGATGATGCCTATTCTTGTTGGTTGAGGTTAAAGGTTATCTGAGGTCAGGGAAGGTACAAATTCAAAAACCTTGGGAATTGCTTGTAAACATGATATCTCAAGATAGGAATAATGGATACTTTTGGTACTTGGTATTTGGATTTATCATATTAAGAGAAAGAACCCTATTGTTTTTGGTGGAAATCAGAGGTTTTGTCAGGTTACCAGAGGTAAAAAATCAAAAACCTTGTAAACAGGATATCTCAAGGTAGGAAGCATGGGTACTCTTCATACCTAGCATGTGGATGCTTTATAGTCAGAAAAGATGTCCCCTATTGCGTTTTGTAGAGGTCAAAGTCATGTGAGGTTACCAGAGGACAAAAACTGAAACCCTTGTAGACATAATATCTCAAGTTAGGAATGGTGGGTACTTTCATACTTGGTATATAAATTTATCATATTTAAGAGGAAGAGTGCTATAGTTTTTGGTGGAGGTTGGAGGTCATGTGAGTTCACCAGAGGTCAAAAACCGAATCCTTTTTAAACGCAATTTGCCAACATTGGAAGCAGCCTTCAAGCATGTAACTTTTCATACATGGCTTTTTGGATGTGATATATTCAGAAGGTGAACCCCATTTTTTCTGTTAAAGGTCAAAGGTTGCATGAAGTCTCCGTAGGTGAAACAGCAAAAACTTTGGAAATTGCTAGTAAATGCAAATAGCTCAAGATGTAAAGATTGATACTTTCTATTTCCTTTTGGCAAGGCATTACTAAGCCTGTTGGCTTTCTGGTTCTCGATACTCTCATTGTTTTCATAATGTGAATGCATTGGCATGGAGATGTTAAGTGTACAAACCGTATTATTCACGATGGGAAAGTCATGACCCTATCTACTCGAAGGTTAAGACATGTATTGAAAAACAAAGGTATAACAAAGCATTTATATCAGTGTGAGGAGATGCCATGATTAGTCCTGTTCACTTTAAGTTACAAGTGAAGTAACTTTGTGTGCTTCTACAATATTTTGTGAACCCTGCAGTTAAAACTGAAAAGTGAAAACTTCCTGCTGGCTCCTCCTTCCTTTGCATTTCACTTATTTCACTTATGGTAGGAATTGAACTATAATTTCCCAAAAATGCTCAGATATAGTTAATCTTTCACCATCAGAAATACTTTTACCTATCAAAAATACATTTATGCTTGAATGCATTCTTTTATGAAAACCAAAAGGGGAATTAGGAAGAATTTGGATTGGCTATTTCCATACAAATCTCTGAGCACTTTAATAGTTTGATACCAAAATAAAAGCATGTAATAGTTTTATCAATTTTTTTGTATACAGTACTTCTATTACAACAAGTAAGTGGAAAATTACAGGTATGCCAGTCAATTGAGTAGTAATTATGGAGTCGGAATATAAAAAAGAAAGCAGTCTTCTGAACTACGATCTGCAGATATAATTCCCCCCCCCCCTTTTTTTTTTTTTTACAGGAACAATTTTCTATTTTTTAAATGACATCAATTAGATGTTTTGCACAAATGCACTGCAGGTCCCTTTTGACACCTCCTTAAGGGTGTAAGGAAGCCATGCAATAATGCTGTGTATACATGTAGAGTATGTGTGAAAATATGTGTGCTTGTGGAATTTACCTCATAAACAAGATCTCTCAAGATACTGCAGGAGCAGTGGATAGCTTTTATACTCAGTTTATACTAATTTGTCATACTAAAGAGGAATAAAGCTAGTGTTTTTGATGGAGATTAGAGGTTGTTTGAGGTCACCATAGGTAAAAAACTGAAAAAGTTAAAACAAGGTATCTCTTGTTAGCACTTTTCATACTTGGCGTATACATTTGCCAAATTGAGATGTTTCGATGGAGGTCAGATGTCATCTGAGATCATCAGAGGTGAAACTATAAAAAAATCTGTACCCTCCTTGTAAACACAATTCCTCAAGAAGGGTAGTATGGAGGGATTTTACACTTACTGTATAGATTTTTCGTTTCATTTCGTTTATTTGTTTTATCACTTCACAGAATCATATATGTACAAGTGTAAGAAGAATATGAAGTAAAACATAAGTACATGAGATGAAGGGAAGTGCACAGAAAACCCTTCTGGGCTTGAAAATATGCACTCCCAAGATAACATTACAATTAGCAAAAGCACTACAGCAAAAACTAAACACAAAAGAGACAAAGATAGGAACGAACCAACCCTCAAAGAAACCTAACCACTAAAAAAGAAGAGTACCTGTACCCCCAACTTACCCCCCCCCACCAGACAGTATAACATTTGTCATATTGTGTACAACAGGAGTGCCCAACCAGTCAATGGCAGTCAACTGGTAAACCGCAGACTGATCCCAAGTCAGCCGTGATACGTGATCGAGGGGTGTAGGAGACAATGGAAAAAAATAAAAGTTTTTCTATGTGGAACTGTATGACAGTGTGTTTTGTAGATCTCAGGAGAGTGCTACTACAAAAAGTAGATCTTGGGTCAAAAAAGGTTGGGTACCCTTGGTGTACAAGAATGCTATAATTTTTGGTGAAGTCTGACATCATTTGAGGTCACCAGAGGTCAGACGGTGAAACCATATTAACACAAAATCTCACAAAGGGTAGCCATGATGGATCCCATAGGTAGCATGTGGATGCTTCACATCAAGTTTAAAGGGATAGTGCAGTCACCCCAATATAAAATAATTGTATAGTAGACTATCCTGTTTCCTGAATGGCTCTTGAGAATCATGTGACAGTATTTTTCTCACTCAATTGTAAAATTTACAAGGAGCAACTGCTTGGCTTACCTTTAATATGCAATATTTATGTCCTAAAATATTATGAAAGATACTTGGAAGAGAAATAATAAATCTGTGACATTTAGCTATTGTTTCAAAATAAGTTTGGGGTGACTGCTTTTGACCTTTAAGAAGACTTCTGTTTTTTATGGAGGTCTAAGGTGATTGGAGGTCACTGGAAGTCAGATTGTGTAAACCTCTTATACTCATTATGTTAAAAAATGTAATTTCAGGCAATCTCTCACTTAGCTTGTAGTTACTCCACATTAAGTTCAAGAAGGGTATGAGTTCTGATGAAGGTGAAAGGTCATTTGGGGTCATCAAAGGTCAAACTGAAAAAACTTTTAAACATATCTCAAGGAGCATAGCTTAGAGAGATCTCATACTTCACATGAGGATGCTTCACATGAAGTTTGAGAATCCTGTGGTGTTTGGTAAAGGTCAAAAGGTCATTTGTTATCATGCGCGCCTGTAAAGGACTGACTAAGGTGTTCAGTGTGAACACCACACACTGTATGAAGTACACGTAATGCAGAAATTCCTTTTGAGTACATAGTACCAGAGCCTGGCTTTTGTGCAGTACAAGAGACTTTAAATGTCAGTGCAATTCAGCCTGTTGCCTTGCTAAACAAACTTTGCCAATCGCAAACAGATTCCCTTGCATCTGCAATATTAGTTTTATATTTTTAGCTTAAAGGGGTGGTTCATCATCCCAGACATATTCAGTTATTCCCCTTGATTATGTACAGTATTGGTGATAGCACTTCAATTGACATGAATTCAAGCAATAGCTAATTTCAATATTTTAGGCCACTGTGATTATTCTGTAATTATGATTACTAAATTACAGATCAGAAAAATGTGATGTAATGTAGCCCATTGCCTTTAGACAGGTCATGTCACAGTAAAATCACACACAGGAGTGTACTTACCATAGCAAAATATGGCCTTGAGCAGTTTGAACACAGTAAGGTCATGGAGCTTAGCTTCTGTGTTGTTTCTTGGTACAAGCTACTGTTGCTTCTTCTGGAAAACTGTGTTCTATGTTTTGTGTTTATGTGTGTGTTTTTTCTTTTTTTTTTTTTACTTTTGTATTAAGATGGGCTAGAAGTTAACTTAATTGATGGCATTTTACATGTATCAGTCTGGGACAAGATTGTTGGTCCTTTAAATAAAATATTCAGTTAACCTCAATTGACATTGCTACTACAGTACCTCTTAGCCTCTGTACTCCACATTGTCAGCTTTGGACAAGTCTTGAGTCCAGACAAACATATTTATTTTAATATGGGACTTACTAGTTTATTTAAAATGGGACTTATTAGTTTTTTAATATGAGACTTAGTAGTTCATTTACTATTTAACATGTTTATTTTAATATGGGACTTATTAGAACATGTTGGATTTTGTAAATACAACTTACATCACATAAAAGTAGATAAAGAAAATTTAATAATTTATGCATCTTGAAAAAAGCTTGCCTCTTCTGGCCCACATGCACCCATGTACTAGCCCACCCCTCCCTTTTAGTGTATCATCCTTGTACATTTATATTCTCCATTGTGCCACCAAAACCATAACAAAGCCACTAAAGTATAATTTTGACCCTGCATTGAATGTACTTTTTCCATTATTTATGCTTTGAACAGTTATCAGTATTGGGGCCATTCACTACAGGACTCTATGCCAGATAACATTTCTTATGATTTAATCTGCCACTTGAAAATATTCATCATTGTTTCTAGCCTTTCTCAATGCTTTCAAATTGTCATACCTGAAAAGTTTTCAAAACTTAAACTTTATGTCATGAATATTCAGTTCTGATAAATATTGATTTGTATGGTATCTCCTTTTATTGACATTAGACCAGCATACACAATGAGCACTGTAGCACAGGCAGGGTCAGGGCACAACACATCCAGCAGTTTGTCATCGGCAGGCACAGTATCAAGTATGGAAACCATACCAGTCCAAGAAGATCCAGAGGGAGAATACCAAGGAACTCTAGGTCCCCTGGAAGAAAAAACCTGGGGCAAGTTATTTCCCATTGGCAAGGGACATAGTGCAGAAGGTTTGTTATTCTCTGATTACAAGTGAACAGTGAACAATGTTTGCAGTATTTTGTACAACAATACTATATGTACACACAGTACTGTACACAAGCTTATCTGTACATACAGCACTGAGTGTGTATTGACTGTACAGTAAATTTAATTGGTGCACATGGCCTTGTGTGTGCAACGTGTGCACATGCTATGGTATAGGTGAGTGTATGTAGTTAATGTATATACTCAAGGCAGGGACTGAAGTGCATGTCACAGCTTGCTTTGGACTAGCTTATACTGCTGTATGTATACAGAATATAGTGTGCTATATGGTGGTACTGACATAGTGCAGGAGAATGATTATAATGGGAAGGGGATGAGTTTCCTTCCAACCATTAGTATGTTAAAACTGTGATATCTGAAAAAAAAAATAGATTCAAGAAATTTCAGAGTTTGTATTTCAGGAGGCCACCCTGTAATATCTCAATACCTCACATGTATTGTGTAATGTCAGGGCACATGGCATACTCTTCATAATCACATGTGAATCCTCTGTATGAAAGTCAGCTTCAACAGTTAATACTGAACTCAGTGAACTGTATGCAGTAATGGAAGTATATAATGTAATGCAACTTTCAGTTTTGCTAAACAGAAACTTTCAGGGTAAGTAAGCTTGCCAACTGGCACAGAAATACATCACAGGAGTTTACGAAGTTTAGAACTTTGTCAGGGAGATTACATTCATGTCATGAAATTTCCCCCCTGTCACCGGGAAAAATTTTACAGCTTATTAAGTTTGGAAATGAAGTAAGAGGCACTTATTCGTCAATCATACAGTGTTTCTGTCTTGATTGTAATAGAAACTTGTTTGTTTATTCTTAGCTTGTTGTTTCACAAGTGATGTCATGTTGCTTTCATTTTCTGAGACAATAACCAGTTTTGGTTTCTAATGCTGTTAGTCAGAGACTTGAAGATTGTCAAGGTTTATGATATAAAAAGGATGTCTCTACCAAAGTGTTTGAATGATTGTTTTCTTCACATGATATCTTTAATTAAGAGGTTGTTCACAAAATTAATTTTTTTTTGCCCTTAAGTACCATTTCTTGCTATCTGGGGAATGTTTGTAATGTGACATAGAACTCCATTTGCTTTGAAACACAAACATAGTGTTACTGTGCTTAGATAGTGAATTTTTCTCTCGGAGTTGGCAAGCCTATTTCAGGGTGATGTAAAAATTGTACTGACTGTACTCGCACTTGGGAAGCAAATACTTGACCAGGAATTTGAAACCAGATACATACTTCCCAATTTACATTTTAGGGGGGAGGGGGGATTTAGGGATCTCCCATACCCTTAAAAATATGAAAGCAGTTAAAGAAAAATTTGAAAGGATTTGAAGAGGGAAATACTGTAATAATGCACTTGTTCGCGGAAACATGTTTATCATTCAGTGGGGTAGGGGTTGACCACTTCAACCAATTAATTCTGTGAACTGGGTGAAGACCATACTGGGGGCTATAGGTGCCAAGAGCAGCTAAATGACTAAGTGATGGTGCTAATTCACAGAGTAATGGATGTGTACATAGCCCATTTGGAATAAGTTGCAGATTATAGTGGAGGGATAATCAGGCTGGAAGCCAGACAAGGTGGGTGGCAAGATACAGTAGGTCCCAGGGAGGTTGAAAATATTCTCAGGGGGGCAAGATATAAAGGCAGTGGTAATTTTTGATCATCTGGGGTGGCAAAAAAGTTTTCCAGTAGGCTTCACCCCTGGTTCCCCTCCTACTTGGCTACAGGTTTTTGGGGATACTGTAATGCATGTTACAGTAGATAATGATCTGTAGTAATAAATTTATCCTAAAGAGTGCAGTTTTTTGACATCTTAGGGGGTTGGGGATGTTAAATAAATTATCACCACACTGGTACCTCAACACAAGATGATGATTTTAGCAGTACTGTACTCTACAACATTTTAGGATCCCAATTTTTCCCCCAAAACAGTGGTCAAGGCATGTTGGATGCATCACTATCAGAGAGCATCTTTCACAGTACTGTTTAGTGGTTGATACAGTTCATTGTTTGGACGTATTTGCTATTTATTGGGATTTCCTGCAATCCAGAGCGTTCTGGATGCCAGTTCTTTTCTTTCAGCATACTGCAGACCCTTGCATGGTAGATGCAGAGCTGAAGTGGCAAACTTATGTTTTTAGAATGTGATTTAAGATAAGCAAAGGGATTTGAGATAAAAAAATTGCACAGTGGGAATTGGTAATTTATACAAACAAAAATGTTGACCTCCAAAAGGAAGAGATTTTAGACCCGAAATTCTTGGTTGGATTGCACATCTACAGTATGCTACAGTGTTGCTCATGATAGTCTGCACTGTTTACTGTGTATCAGTTACTCAGTTACAGGATTGATTGTCATAAGATCCAAATAATGTAGTTGGTCAAAAATATGGTCTAAACGTAGACTCGACATGTTCAAAAGAGTCTTACCATCTGAAATACGTATGTTCACAAGCTTCAGTGTGAAGGTCTTTCTCGACCAAGCAACTTTTTCCAGAGGGGCAGGACTCTGCCTAATGTGTAACGCATATGACCCTAACTTAACATAACAGGTTTTGGGAAAAGGAGGGCTAAGGCCCATAAGATGACCTGAATTCCAAACCCTTTACTAAAACAACAAGACCAACATGATGCGAGCCCAGCACAATTAGATTCTACAACCATGGAAGAACTTGTCTATGTTAACCTTTAAGCAGTGCACTGAAGTGGAGTTAACTACCCATTCAGGCAGGCTATTCCACTGGTTGACAACTCTGTGAGAGAAGCTGAACTTCCTAATATCAAGCCTTGCAAAACACTTCAGTAGGTTCTTACAATGGCTTTGAACCCAAGCGTTAGTTTGGAACCTTGAATTAGCTACAAGAGAACAAAGGATTCTTCTCACATAGAAATTTGTAAACATGGAGCATGCCCCCCCCCCCTCCCATCCTTCCTACTGTAACTCCAGTGTGGTAAGCCCAAGATGCTTAAGTCTAATATGATAAGGCAGATTTCTTTTTTCAAGTATAAGACGAATGGCCTTCCTCTGAACCTGCTCCAAGAGAAACTTGTCATTTTCATTGAAGGGATTCCAAGCCTGAGTGGCATAGTCAACTACTTATATAAATTTAGTTCAGCATCTTTCCTATAAACTGAAATTCCTCTTGGTCAATCCAAGCACCCTGTTAGCACTAGTAGCAGCAGTACATTAGCTGCACACTGCCTAAATGGCTTCAAATCACCTGTAATAACAACACCCAGATCCTTCTCAAAAGTCACATTATGCAAAATACTACTTTCCATGTTATAACCATAACTGAAATTTTTAGGACCAAAATGAAGCAGAACCTAACCTGCACATTTGCCTCTGCAGTTCATGAGCTGTGCACACTCAAGGTTTACTCCTAGAGCTAAAGGGCTTTTCTTAAAACCTTTCAAACTACTTCTTGCAATTTTTTGTGTTTTTTGTTCATAGACAATGTACAGTATTATGGGCCCAAAGTCTAACAGTATGATTCAACACTGCTTGCCTAAATTTCTTATATTAACCTTTTGGCTTTATTCACCATATACTGTATAATACTGTTGCAACAGAGTATGAAAAGACTCAAGACTTACCCCATAAGTACATGCTTTGACAGATTTTAATTAAAGGCGGACTCAATAATTATTGGGTAATGGGTCAGTATCAGTGTTGCTCAGGGAAATGGAGTCAAAGGTCATGTAGGGGTAAGTTATAAATTGGAAAAAATGCTTGTTTACCCCAGTGGATTCATGCTTGGGCATTTATCATTGTGGTATAACTTTGGTAACTGCATCATTGAGGGCAGTGGGAAATTAAATGTCAATGGTCATCTAGTGGTCATTTTGTAACATGTTACCAGAGCTTATAAACATTGTCCATGTCCCATCTCACATCTACAGTAGTGTTCTTGCAGTATTACTTTTCAGTATCTCACAAAAACTGACACTTTTGAAAGTTTCTTGGGACTGTAACAAAACTTCGCATAGTAACTAATTGAAGTGTTTATCTGCTTTTTAGCTCATACCAGCATGCTGGTGTGAGCTATTGTGATCACGCGGCGTCACTCTATCTATCTGTCTGTCTGTCTGTCTGTCTGTCTGTCTGTCTGTCTGTCTGTCTGTCCACACTTGTTCAAAATGCTTCTCCTCCCACATGCTTTCATGGATTTGTTTGAAACTTGGGCACAATGTTCCTTGGGTGGTGGGCCATTTGGGGTGTTCAGGAATTTTTGGTCCAAGGTCCAATGTGGACCCTAGGGCCCATTTAATGAAATTCTACAAAATGCTTCTCCTCCTACAGATTCTCTTTTACAATGTTGATGGTTTGCCATAATGTTACTCTGTTATTGGTCCCTTCGGGGTGTTCAGGAATTTTGGGTCCAAGGCCCAAGATGGACTGTTGGGTCCATTTCGTGAAATATTGCAAAGTAATTAACTTCTTCTCTATTTAATGTTTAAAGAGAGTTAACAGCCTCTCATTATAATGCTTGGTTAGTGATCTCATTATGGTGTTCTTGAATTTTGGTCTAAGGTCCCATGTGGGCCCCAGTGGCTCATTTTATGAAATTTTACAAAATACATTTTCTCCTACAAATTTTGTTGTACAGTGTTGATGATTTGTCATAATGAAGCTCTGTTAATGGTCCTTACAAATTACTTCTCCAATTTGGGATGAAGAATACTTTTGATACCTTTCTAACCAATTTTGTGCCACCCCTCTATTTTACCAGTCTCACAAAATCACTGTATTACCTGTTTTTCTTTGTACTGCAACCTCTTTAAAACTGTCTGTGTAGAAGAGGTCAATTCTGTGCAGTTGTTTAGGTTAGTTTAAAGGGAGCTGCTTAATGGAATTTCCATTGGGCATTTCCATTGTGTGTGCATTGTCAGAGCACGTGGGTGGTTTGTCATAGTGATCCTCTGTTAATGGTTCTTTTAGGGTGTACAGAAATTTTGGGTCCAAGGCCCAAAAAGAACCCTAGGGTCCATTTTGTGAAATATTGCAAAATGGTCAATTCCTCCTCCAGTTAATGTTAAACAGAGTTGAAGGCTTGTCATAATGATGCTTTGTTAGTGATCTGCTTATGGTGTTCTGGAAGTTTGGGTTTAAGGTCCCGTATGGGCCCTATGGCCCTTTTATGACATTTTGCAAATTGCTTACACCTGCAGATTCTCTTGTACAATGTTGATGGTTTGTCATAATTATATTCGGGTAGTGGTACCTTCAGGGTGTTTAACAAGTTGGGGTCCAAGGCACAAGGTGGACCATAGGGTCCATCTTGTGTAGTATTGCAAGCGATTAACTTTTCCTCCAGTTAATGTTTAACAGAGTTGACGGTCTGTTATAATGATGCTTGACTAGTGATCTGTTTCTGGTTTTGTGGAATTTTGGTCCAAAAGCCCATGTGGACCCTATGGCTCTTTTATGAAGTATGCAAATTTGCATCTTCAGCTACAGATTCTCTTGTACAATGTTGATGGTTTGTCATAATGATACTTGAAATTTGGGGTCCAAGGCTGAAGATGGGCCCTAGGGGCTTTTGCTTTCTTAAATTGTATTCATGAAACAACTTGCAAAGCAAAGATAGCATGACAAATTTTTTGTGACATTCAGGAAGGTGCCATCAGGGTATGTGAGATTTTGGGTCATTAGCCATTTGACGTCATTTAAAGTCATATGATGCTTGTACTAACAAAGACTAGAAGCCAGGGACCCTTAATTGGTTGAAGGTATGAGCTTCAGCACCATTGGTGCTCTAGTTTATTCTTTGCCAGTTTTTATGCACAAAAATTCAACATGACAAAGAGTTTGAATTGAAAATACAGTTTACTGTGGGTGCCCTTTTCTGTTTGATTTTTGGCTGTGGTTCCCTTTGCAGTGGCTATGGCGCCCCCTAAAATTAACAAAAAGTGATAGTCTTTTGACTGTTCCCTTTTTGATTTTATTTCCAGCCCTGGAGTGCTCAATGTTTACAGTAAATTATAAATGCAAAAGTTAAACATCATACTATACCATTGATCTGTAGACATACCAGTCTCATAATTCTTCAAGGGTTTCTTCTCCCACTGTAGATAGTTTCACTTCAAATACACCAGTAATTACTGCCAAGGTTACTGTAACTCTGGGTCACATTACAGTATTTGTGACATTTAGCAAGAAATGGTCACCAGTTTGCTCAAATTTGATGCAGATATGTATATTCTCACAATTGATTGTAGCACCCATGTCTTGCTATATTAGTATTGTAGATGCTGTGTAGGTTGCAGTGTATACTGTAATTTTGATAAATCCAGTTAATTTGCTTCTGGGTGCAGAATGTTAATAACCCAGAAAGTCTGTTGTCTAAGGAGTTGTGGCAGGTTGAAAGTAATTAGTATGTACATGTAAATTAATAAATCACCCAGGCTATCTCCACCTATGAGGAAGCTAAACCCTTCAATCAGGGAGATGCTATTTGACAAATAAATAGGAAAGTCCCTGCTTCAATAGGGCAAATGGAAAGTATACATGCAGGCTTCAAAGTGATCCTATATTTCCTATAATTTCCTATAAATTTAAAAAAATCCTATATTTCCTATATTTGTATGATTTTAGGCTTGTTTTCCTATATTCTCCTATATTTTTCTGATCTTGTCAAAGAAATGTTTTTCTTTTATATGGTGTTTTGGGGTGAAAATTACAGATGGATTCTTTTTCCAAGATAGTTTATAGACTCAGAGTGGCTTATTCAGACAGGTAGCAGGGTATAGATGCCAAGTATCTTAATTAGATGCAAGTACACAATGGCCAATTATAAGATTCAGAAATATTCTCATATGAAACAGCATTGGGCACTAATGAACACTTATTTCATCACCCATAAATGTTCCACTCTCACACCTGTGATTTTAAGTACTCTATGATTTCATCTCTTTGAGGGAATTGTAGTGGTATGGTCAAGTGTTGGATTAGAGCCTTTTGCCTGGCATCCCCTGTAGTCATGCAATCCTCCACATTTTAAAAGCCTTACCTATGCTTTGCATACACAGATAGCTGGTCTGTGATATAACTAATTCTTTCATTCAAAATATTAGAGTACAGTGGTTCAAAATACCAATATTTTCCCTGCCATCTACCAGCTTTCCTCAAATTGAGGATCACTATGAGATCAGTTGATTGTTCAAAGTGTTGTACAATTACAATTTTCCCCTAAAGAATAAGAACTTAGTGCTTTGAAAAAATTAAGAATCTCTCTGTAATGTTTACAAGTTTACAATGTGCAGATCCCTAAGGAGATTTTCCCTAAACTCCACAAGAAGCTCTGTGGTAGGTCTCTGTATGCCACATCAATTTGTCCAACAGACCAAAGTGGAAAGTCTAACCCATGTATGGGTCTGGTGCTGCATTGCCCCTCATTGGTGACAAGTAGGGGCACTTGCCAAGTTGTCCTTTCCCTAATTTTGTCATGTAATTTCCTCAATTGAGATTTTAGATGTTAAGTATGTTAATGCACAGACAGCTTTGCACACTGTAGGCATCTTGACATTTGTGGACTACTGTACACTGTTCTGCCAAGTTGTATAGATTCAAAGTGAGCAGTGGCATTTTTAGGCTGAGGGACCACTGGGTCATGCCCACTTTCCTTCCCTAATGCTGATTTTTTCTTTTAATTTAGTAACCTAAAATCTGATTTTGAAAATAAATTTTACTTCAAAAAGATGTTCATATTTAGCACCAGATTGCATGTAAGCACACCCAATCATTCAAAAATTTTCAAAGAGGAGGGGGACACCCCTCCCCTTAGATCCCTCCCTATGTTGGTAATCACAAAATAAACTGCATGGCCCCCATGAGAAAGTTCTGGCTATGCCACTGGGAAAGTGAGTTGGAAGGTATTCATAGAAACCATACAGTTGTCATAGGCCTGTGATCTTGGTCTGACTATCATCACCCATGTGTCACACTTTATATCAAGATTGACTAGCAATACAGTATATAGTTTGTAGTAAAATGTTGTATTGAGAGACCATTTCCTGTTATTTAAGCAGCAAAAATTCAAAAATTTTCTCACGTCAACCCCATTATTATTGGAGCTGAGGTGAATTCTCTCTGTGTACTTTAGGACAAAAGCAACAGTTTATTGTCCACATTAACTACCCATCCATTCAAAGCACCATGATGGTCACATTCTGTGTTCTCACCTTCTGATATTGCAAATTTTGGTGCCTTTTTGGTATGCACAAATAATAAGATTTATGGATACTTTATCCCGGGGTTAAAATATGCAAATACACCACCTTCAGGGATTTACTCTTTCCCTTCCACCAGAATATTTAGGTGTTTTTCTTAATTCCATGTTGATGGTAGAACCACACTTTTCTGCCACATAGCACACTTGTGATACTGTTAATCACATTTGTATCATTTAAACAGTATAGTTCATTAGTTTGATAGTTTCCTACGGTGCCATGTTTTCCTCATCCACAACTTTGAGGAATTTTGAAGATGATTAGAACCGCTAGTGTATGACATTCCTATATTTACTCTATATTTTCCTGGAAAAATCCTATAAAACCCTACATATTCATCAGTATCCTTCCTATAAAACCTCCTATATTTCTGTGCTGGACCACTTTGAAGCCTGTACATGTGTAGGCTATGTAAACATTTACTTCAAAATTTGAAATAAAGCTCAGAGGTATCTCTTTAATAGTGTAATTGGAAATGATTTTTTGCACTTACCTCTACAGTCAGTAAATCTTATTACTGTAGGTGGGGGATTTTGCCCCTTGTACACCCAATGGCACTCCACCCCTGGACTCTGCCATGGGCTCTAATGATAGTTCCTGTACCTTACATGGGCAAACTTGTGCTTGGCCTTTGGTGCACTAGAAATTCACCATAGTGGCCCACCACCCACCAAAAGTCCAAAGATATGCATCTGTAGACTTCAATAACATGATTTCCCATTACCTACTCTAACCCTATCTGCCAATGGCAACTCGGGGAAGAAGGATCAGGCCACCTTATTGATTTGTTTGCTTTGTGGTTTCCCCTTCACAACTGTTAGGGAGTCTCTCTCATTCAGGCACAGCACAGCTTTTCAGTGTGTCATTTGACCTTCATCAATAAGTTTGCAGGAGTCAAAATGAGGTTCATGTCTGCCAGGAAGATGAGCTACAGCGTACACAGTTTATTTGCTGAGGAGATAAGTTGTGGTTTGAGTTTTTCTCAATCCTGGCTAATGGGCCTTTTCTCTAATGAGATGCGTTTTTTACATGATTTGATGGCCTTTAAATTTGTTTTATGAATGCTCATGCTTTCCTGAATGTTTTTTCTCTGCAGAGCTTGTTGATTCTAAAGAAAACTACATTTTTGGTAGAGATGCCAGCTGTGACGTCTGTTTCAATACCCCTAAGATATCAAAACTACCTGTTTTTGGAACCATCAGTAAAATTCATTTTGTCATATATAAGGTACAGTATGATTTGTTCACCATTTTTCATTTGTTTCTGTGAGATATTTTTCTGTAACAAATATTAAAAAAATTGTTGAATTTGCTCTCAGAGATTGATAGCATGACACTACATTTGACAACCTTGCAGACCCATATTTTAAAAATATCCAAGTAGAATAGTTACTGTCTACTGGAAATGGTAAAAGGGCAATTTAGTTAACCCAAGTTTGCTAGGCTTCTATGGTTTAGTGTTGGGCACCCCCTACCCCATCCCGGCCCATAGAGTGTTCCACTCTGAGTAATTGTTTAACATGAATTTAACTTCAAAAACTTACAGCATGTTGTACCAGTTACAGCATCAGAGCACCACTTTTTTCAGTGATTTGCCAAAAAAAAACAGCATGCCAACCAATTATTCATATGTGTAAATTACTTAAAATGTTACAACTTTGAAGTTTGGTTTGAATGGAAAGTCTAAGTTCCCTCTTAGATAAATTAGTTCTAGGCCTATTTACAGTGTAAATATTGGGCCTATTGCAATTACACTTCACTGCTAGTAGTGTACTTCCCTTGGTGTGCTTCCCGATGTGTTTCAGATCTAACAATCTACATCGCCCCTCTCTTACCTCCTATTTACCTATGTAATCCCCACTTACCCGCAACTAAACCCTGGTAAACTAATAGCACAGTAGCCAGGGAGGGCGCCCTCCGAGAGGAGGCCGACCTCCCAAGTCCTCTTCCCGCTTACCACCAGACGGTTTGAACGCAACTTTGGCCTTGGTTTTTTCTCCTGCCGATTCCGACTACTGGACTTCCGCGGGGGACGGATTTTTCCGACTTCGACTAATAGCTGGCCCTTTCTGACGCCCTTTCCGAAGATTTTGATGAGTATCCTTCTCTTTGGGCGTTTTTTCGGGTCCCGTAGTTTTCCCGCCCTTTGCGGGTTTGGTCCTCTCGGTTTCCCTTAGTCTCGTCTTTGGGTACCGGTTCCGCGATTTTGTTTTGTGTCATATTGTATCTCTTTCAGCAGGATCTGTATACGGCATCATATTGTATCTCTTTCAGCTGGGCCTGTTAGCTTGTCGTCCGATCTGTATGATCGTTTTTCCCAGTCCATTTGGACTCCCTCCCCCCACCCTTTCGGGTGTCCCTAGTTTTTGTGGTTTTTCGGGGATTTCTGAGGCCATGATTTCTCATGGCCTATGACGTCATTCCCGAGACTACCTTGTCCTTAGAGCGGGAGTTTCGGGTTTATACCCTTTCTGACATGATTACTTGTTCTTGATGTGCAATATTGTAAATGTCGCTTTTACGTTTTACATTTTCCACACGGAGCATTTTCCAGTTTACGATTACTCTAACATTCTACATGGAGCATTCATGCACTTGTTCATACAACCCTTCGGGGTTAGTTATTGTAATCGTTTTGGTCGTCTCACGGTCTGCTGACCGCAGCTCTCGAGCTTTGGAGTTTTCTCAAGACGACCCTTAAGCCGTTCGCTTTATTGATTCCAGCCTCGGCTGGCGATGTATTGTTGTTTTCTTCCTTGACCGTTCTTTCAGATGATGCAGTCCAATTCATCTAGATGTAGATCCGGTAAAGATGGCATTGCTAAGTGGGATCGTCACGATCTATGCATTGACTGTCGGTCATGCTCTGAACAATCCTCCTGCAGTGTTTGCAGTGCTTGGAAAGAGGAATGGAATAAGTTGGCAAAGTTTAATCTGATCGTGACAAAAGGCTAGCCAAGAAGAAGGCAAAGGACAAGGATAAGGATAAGGATAAGGATAAGGAGGAGGGTGCAACGTCTTCAAAAGCAAGACAAAGCCCGAGCGGCCACCGTGTTTACGGACGTTAACGGTCGGCCCTCCTCAGATCAATCAAGGGTTAATTCCCTAGCTAGCCCAGCTAGCTCATCTGAACATCGTTATCAAACGATGACTTCCAACTTGCCAACTCACCAACCTGATCCCACTCCATCAACTTCACAGCTAGCCCAGCTAGCTCATCTGAACATCGTTATCAAACGATGACTTCCAACTTGCCAACTCACCAACCTGTTGCCACTCCGTCAACTTCACAGCCTTCACGCTCCACTGAATCCTTTCAACAAGGTACGTTCTCTCTCACGGCTGCTCAGGTGAACCGTCAGGAGTCATCTATTTCATTGGAGGTCATTGACCCCGAGGCTCGTCAAAGTCAAGTTGGTCAAATGTCTAACCAGCCAGCGGAGGCTATTCGATGATTTGCTTCTAGTTTCTGATCCTAGCTCTGTTGCCCAGAGAGATTTTGAAGGATTCTCTGATCAAGCCTCTCACACTAGACATAGTAGGTCTAGGTCTAGACCAAGGAGACACAAGAGGAGGCATCGTCGTCATTCCTCCTCCTCCTCTGGTTCCATCTCTTCTCCTTCACCGAAACGAAAGAGAGATCACTCCAAATCAAGTACTTTGGACAGTATTTTGAACTTATTATCTGGTTTAGTCCAAAGTCTTCTCCTCAATTGGAACCAAGCTCTCAAGCTTCAACCTCATTTCAGCCGAGTACCTCTTTCCACGATCAGTCGGCTCCTTATTCCCCGGCGGACTCCTCTGATACTGGTTTAGATGTTCATCCAGTTATGAAAGATAGGGAGGGTATAGACATTTTCGCAGTGGTTAACCAACCTCCCTCGGTCGAAGAGTTGTCAGCCTCCGGTTCGGATGAGGAACCGTTATACGGTACTGATATTTCTCAGGACGTTTTTTGCCAGAGCAGTTTCTATTGTCAGGAATCATTTGGGTTAAGAGGAACCAGCCTCAAAAGATCCTCCTTCTAAGTCAAACTGTCACTCAACAAGCCTTCCCAGAGCTATAAAGCCGCTATGCCCGTAGATGCTGAGTGTGAGGATCGTTACAGAGCTTCGGCAGCTTCAGCCACATCTTACAAGTGGGCAGCCTTTTCAAAGGCTCAGAATTTGTCCTTCAGAGTAGAAGAAAAAGATTAGCTCACTCTTTTCAAACTCCTGCTGTTCCTCAGGCCGCTAAAATTATTTACGCTCCGTTGGTTCAGTCAACGCTTCTGGAAACCTTGGTCTCAATCAGTCAAACGAAGCCTGAAGTCACTGAAGTCTTTGGACGCAGCAGCCCGTGTCGGCTTAAAGTTTTCTTTGTCCCTACTACTCTTGGCCGAGATTCTTTCTAAATCCGTGAGACAGCCTTCAGTAGTTGCAAAGAAGGATGTTGCTTCTCTTGTCAGCTTATCGGGTCCGATTTCTCGTAGAGTGTATGACCAATTTGCTAGAGTTTCTACTAAGGCAGTGATAGATCAGAGGGATGTTATCTTAACACCCTACGTCTGCCAGAAAGGGATGTCAGTTAACGCTTTAGGCAACTTCCCGTCTCGGGCGTGGACATTTTCGGCGGTCAGTTTGATTTACAACTGCAGGCGGAAGTCAAGCGTAAGAAGAACCTAATGAATTCTCGATTTTCGAGACCAGGTCCTTCAATCCAGTTAAGACGTCGTCAGAATCAGCCTTTAACTTCGACTTCCAGAAGACCTCTTCCTCCATCTGGAAGCGGCTCGGCCCAGACTAGACGTGTCTTGCCCACTTTACTGCTTCTTCCGGCAGCGGGGGAAGACTTACTTTGTTCAGTCAAATTGGTAGAGAATGGTTCCGGACGATTGGGTTTTAAGGGTAGTAACCGAGGGCTACCAAGTAGAATTCTCGAAGTTTCCTCCAGCCAGAGGGCTAATGAAGTTAACTTCAGTTCCAAAGGACTTGGACAAATGAACAGCCCTCGAGACAGAGATCCTCGGTTTATTAGACAACAGGCTATTTACATCGTCCACCCATCCAGGAGTCTCAACCTTATCCGGTCAAGCTTCTTCTTAGCTCCAAAGAAACCCAACCCGTGGAGTCCAATTTTGAACCTGAAGCCTCTGAACAAGTTATACTTTGCAACCAAGAGGTTCCGCATGGAGACTCTAGCCTCAATTATTCCGACTCTAGTAGAAGACATGTGGGCCATTTCAATAGACTTGAAAGACGCTTACCTTCATGTTCCAATTCACCCTCTTTATCAGAGATTCCTGGCGTTCAGGTACAGGGGTGTAGTCTACACCTTCAGGGCTCTTCCATTCGGCCTGGCGACCGCCCCAAGAGTTTTCACCCGAGGGTTAACCCTCGGAAACTCAGAAGACCAAGTCTCCAGAGACACAGAATTTGTCATTCAGACCCTTCAGAGTCTAGGCTGGGTGATCATCTGGGAGAAATCCAACATCACTCCCGTTTTGCCGCCTCAGGATGCGCCAGATCTAGTTCCATGTTCTCCGATTCTTCAAACGGGACGTTCATCCCCTCTCATTACGAATCTCACTGCATCCGGACTTACGTCCCTTCATAGAGTGGTGGCTGTTCCAAGAGAACCTGCTTCGGGGTCGTCCGTTCTCAGTAGTCAGACCTCAAGCAACCATCACAACAGACGCGTCCAATTTCGGTTGGGGAGCTACTTGGGGAGCCAAGTCCCTATCGGGTCAAACGCAGACAAGGCCCTTCACATAAACGTTCTGGAATTGACTGCGGTCTGGAATTGACTGCGGTCTGGAATTGACTGCGGTCTAGAGAACCTTTCAATTTTGGGAACCCCAGCTTCGGGGCCTAGATGTTACGGTGATGTCGGACAACTCAACGACAGCCTCGTACCTGAACCGTCAAGGAGGAACCAGATCTCTAGAGCTGTGCAAGCTAACCTGGGACCTTCTCATCTTCTGCCAACAACGAGATATCAACCTCAGGGCCTCTCATCTGGCCAGGAAACTAAACGTGTTTGCAGACGCCCTGTCGAAAGGCCAATTCGATCAGAAGGAGTGGTCCCTGTCTCAGGAATGGGCGAACCATTTCTTCCTCCTTACGGCAGACCTCAGATAGACCTGTTCGCCAGTCACGAGAACTACAAACTACCGACGTTCTGTTCCAGGTTCTTTCATCCCTAGGCGTGGGCAACAGACGCTCTGGCGATTCCTTGGGACAATCTATTGTCTTACGCCTTTTCACCGTTCAACCTGATTCTAACGACTCTCCTGAAGTTCTCACGCTCCAAGGGCATGATGTTTCTCGTCGCTCCTTGCTGGCCGAACCAACCTGGGTTTCCGTTAATTTTCAAACTTCTGGTCGATCGTTCGTCCAAGCTTCCAACTCAAGGGAAGATTCTGTCCCAGAAGAAAGGCCAGATATTCCATCAGGACCTCCAGTCTCTTCACTTAACAGCGTGGAATTTGTCCACCGACGCCTCGTTGAGGGAGGAGTTTCTGAGAAAGCTGCGGACTTGGCAGTTCTCGCCAGGCGATTCTCTACTTCCAGAACTTACGATTCCAGATTGGCCAAGTTTGCGGTCTGGGCAGGTTCTGACTCTGTCAATCCCTTGGATGCTTCCCTAGAGGAAGTCTGTTCCTTCCTGACCCACCTCTATGATAGTGGCAGGCAAGTTTCGACGATAAAGAACTACAGGTCAGCTATTGCTGCCATTCATTCTGGGTTTTTAGACGGCTCTACAATTAGCTCTTACACTGCGATTTCCAAGCAGCTTCGTGGCATGTTCAATAGGAGACGACCTCAGTGAAGACTAGCTCTGTCTTGGTCTATTTTCGATGTCCTTCAGTCACTATCGAGACCTCCTTTCGAGCCTCTCCAAAGAGCCCCTCTAGACGCTCTCACGAAGAAAACTCTTCTTAGTTGCGGCGGCTTCTGCAAGAAGGAGAAGTGACTTCCACGCTTTGTCCGTTAAGAGAGGTTTCATCAGGTTCGACTCTTGTGATATTCACTTGCTACCGGATCCTGAGTTTCTATCAAAGAACCAGACTTTATCATTCACTCCGAGCCCAATTTTCCTGCTAAACATGTCAGAAGGCTCTCCTGTTCCAGAAGACAGACTGGCTTGTCCCGTGAGATGTCTGAAGTGGTACTGAGACAAGTGAAACACATCAGATCCTCAGACGCCTTATTTGTCCTTCCAAGGGCTCCTTACACTGCAGCATCGAAAGACACGATTCCCAAATGGTTTGTCAATCTGATCTCAGAACACACTCAACCAGGGGATCAGGTTAGGGCTCATGACGTTAGGGCCCATGCTTCTTCTATGGCTTGGTTCAAAGGCCTTCCCCTCCAAGAAATCATGATTGCTGCAGTCTGGAAGCCTCCTTCATCATTCGTCTCAAATTATCTTACCAACGTTGTGTCTTCAGGGGGAACTTTTGCTAGAACTGTCTTAGGGAGTGGCAATCGCCAAACTAGTCACCTCCCTCCGACTTCTCGGTGCTAATCTGGATTACATAGGTAAATAGGAGGTAAGAGAGGGGCGATGTAGATTCCCCAAAACTCCCTGGATTGGGAATCTACGAGCCCCGATACTTACCTCCTATTGGATCCCGCCTCCCAGCCCCGCTGGACTGACTAGTTTATCTAATATTTTGGGGCTCAGAGCTTTATATCTACTTCGTGAGCTCTTCAGTGTGTGCGGGAATATCTAGGTCAAGTTAGCTATACTACCCCCAATGGACCTCACACGAACCTAATGCTATTTTATTTTCTTGGATTCTCAAACTGTGTTATAACCAATACCATTTTTGTTGGACATATAGTACTGCTATCACCATACCACCTTGGAACTGTCTTCAGACTTATCCTTGGATGTTTAGTGACTCTCATGCTTACTTGGGGGAGTCTAAGTTGTTATTAACCGATTTATTCGGACCTTCAACACTGTTTCCTCGGAGTTAAAGTGTTACTTATTGACTTTTAAAGTTCAGTGCTCCTGCTATCATTAGGATATAGGCGTCCTCATCATTACTCAAGGCCCTTATATACTGTCTATTCTTGTGGGCCTAGTTATCAATTAATTACCTTTGGAACTTACAAGTTTCCTATCGTGGTTTTACTTAACTTCCTACCGCTCGGACACTGTTTCGTTATTTCAATTACTTACCTTGGGAAGTTTACTGAATGTGTTACTAATTAATGATGGAGGGCTTGAACACTGATACGTTGTTACTCTTATACGAGTTTGAGTTCACAGACTTGTTAATTCAACCTTAGTGCTGAGACACTTATTCGTTACCTACCTGTGAATACTATTCATCTTCAGTGCTTGGACACTTTTCTACTTGTGCAATTACTATTCACCTTCAGTGCCTGGACATTTTTACATTGTTATGGAAGTATTCTATCTCAGTGCCGGGACACTTATTTATCAGTGACACTTGGAGTTGTAACTCCCTGACTCACAACCACGGATATTCAAGACGTCCACCTTCTTGGGTCAACCTTATCTTAAACTACTCTGGACCATGAACTCGAGGTGATGTCCCTCATCTAACTGATATCTCACCTTGGAGTAGTTCCGGCTATACCATTCACCAATGATGATATCTCAGAACTACGAGGTGGCCGTTCGAAGATGACGGGTTTGTGAGGTGAGAATGGGTTCTTCTTGTCTCCTTTCCTAACCATCACTTTGTATCTCTCCTCAGGGGGGTTTATCTCCACCAAGGCCCAAACGCGGGGTCTGGTGGTAAGCGGAAGAGGACTTGGGAGGTCGGCCTCCTCTCGGAGGGCGCCCTCCCTGGCTACTGTGCTATTAGTTTACCAGGGTTTAGTTGCGGGTAAGTGGGGATTACATAGGTAAATAGGAGGTAAGTATCGGGGCTCGTAGATTCCCAATCCAGGGAGTTTTGGGGATTACGGACATGTGAGTTGATATATGCACTATTAACTTGAAAGTTCGTTGACCAATACATTTCTTTGTATGTGGAGACAGTGGGGGTTGGGTAGGAGCAGGAAATAGGTATGAAGGGTCAAATATGTGATAAATTTAGATTTGAGCTTGAATTTTTTCATGCTACATAAATAATTTAACTTGATTCATTAAGACATGAGAGAGGAATGTGTCACGCTGTCAGCTATATTACAGTTACGTTATTTGTCTGTCATAACCTTATGCCAAAAGGTGGGTCTTTCACTCTTTTTACTGGCATTCTTAACTTAAAACTACAAATATTTTAGAAAGAATCAACTTTGAATTTGTGATTTAAGTATTAAAGTGGATACTATATTGAGATTTCTTAAAAATACCCAGACCATGGAAGGGTAACTCTTTGCAATTTCTGCATTGAGGTATGCAAGCAGGATTCCAGTTGACAGATTTACTACTTCTCATTCTAGGATTTAACTGGAGAAAATGGAAACCAGTGGGGGTATCCCCTTTCAAAGGGCAGGGAGGCATTTTGAAATCTTTAGACATTTTCCAATTCCTACTCTCTCCAGGATGTGAGGGGTTCAGACTCCACAGATAAAAAGGTGAAGGAAATTTCAGTAAAAAAACAGGAAATTGACATGAAGAAGAATGTTTCCTTTGTAGTATTATTAAGTGTTGCCGTTATTAGACAGTCAGTGCCATAGTTAAGCTTTAAGATGTGTGTGTATGTGTGGGGGTGCCTCTTGTTTTACAACTTTCCCATCTTTTGCTTACACTATGAACTACCTGTTATTAGGTTTTGACATCTTCCTGTGCAAATTAAAGGTTTTGTGCTGGAATAGAGAATGCACAGCATGTGAATGGTTTGCATGATTTCTGCATAATGATCATGATCATGATCACACCACAAAGTTAATGTACAGTCATTGTATTGGAAAGTCAAAAGTTACACATTGCCATGTGGACTTCAAAAGTATGTAGGAGTGCAGTAGTTAGCACATGAACCCTGTTAGATATCTTCCACCTTGCCCCATTGTCAGTGGTGCTAGAGGTTGGCCTGTAGCCGGACAAGGTACTGAAGGGGGACAAAAAAGCTTTGGGGGGTTGAAATATTTTTCAAGGGGCCAGACATACTAAAGTGCATTAAGGCAGTGGTAATGTTTGACCTTCTAGGGGGAAAAAATTTTCCAGGGGGAAAAGCTCCCCTGGCTACTGGCTTGGCTAGAGGTCTTTAGGTTGTTGTCCTCATGTGGATTTTGATTACAGCTGAACATTAACTTCAGTATATTTACAGAACTACACAGTTATGAGTTTATGTGGTAAATACTATGACATATGGGACCCCCTGTGGGCTGGGGGTTATAGAATATGCCCACTGTAATTCCCACCTGTTGTAAGAGGCAACTAAGGGGAAGGACTTGAACTGTATTTGAAACTGAACTTGAACCGTATTTGAACTTTACCTTTTTATCGAGCTGACACTATATAACACATTCGTGTTGGTGTGTCATTAAATCCCGTCTACTGTAACTAACAAATGACGTATGCAGGCTTCAAAGTGATCCTATATTTCCTATAATTTCCTATAAATTCTCAAAAATCCTATATTTCCTATATTTGTATGATTTTGGACTTGTTTTCCTATATTCTCCTATATTTTTCTGATCTTACCAAAAACTGTTCTTTTATATGGTGTTTTGGAGTGAAATTTTCAGATGTATTCTTGTTCCAAGGTTTCCAGGATAGCTGTCCTAGACTCAGAGTGGCTTAGTCGGACAGGTAGCAGTGTATAGTGCCAAGGATCCTAATTAGATGCAAGTTTACAAAGACCAACTATAGGATTCACAAACATTCTCATATGAAACTGCATAGGGCACTAATAAACACGTATTTAACCACCCATAACTGTTCCACTCTCACACCTGTGATTTTAAGTACTCTATGATTTCATCTCTTTGAGGGAATTGTAGTGGTATTGTCAAGGGGTGGATTAGAGTCCTTTGCCTGGCATCCCCTGTAGTCATGAAGTCCTCCACATTTTAAAATCCTTACCTATGCTTTGCATGCACAGATAGCTGGTCTGTGATATAACTAATTCTTTAATTCAAAATATTGTAGTACAATGGTTCAAAATACCAATATTTTCCATGTCATCTACCATCTTTCCTCAAACTGAGTTAGCCATTAGATCAGTTGATTGTTCAAAGTGTTGTACAATTACAATTCTCCCCTAAAGAAAAAGAACTTAGTGCTTTGAGAAAATTAAGAGTCTCACTGTAATGGTTACAAGTTTACAACGTGCAGATCTCTAAGGAGGTTTTCCCTAAACTCTACAAGAAGCCCTATTGCAGGTCTCTGGATTCCACATCAATTTATCCAACAGACCAAAGTGGAAATCTAATCCATGTATGGGATCAGGTGCTGCAGTGCCCATCATTTGTGGCAAGTGGGGGCACTTGCCAAGTTGCCCTTTCCCTAGTTTTGTCATGTAACTTCCTCAAGTGAGATTTTTAGATGTTAAGTACGTTAATGCACAGACAGTTTTGCACACTGTAGGCATCTTGACGTATGTGGACTACAGTGTTCTGCCACTTGTACAGATTCAAAGTAAGCAGTGGCATTTTTAGGGGGAGGAACCATTGGGCCATGCCCTCTCTCCTTCACTGATGCTGATTTTTTCTTTAATTTAGTAATCTAAAATATGTTAATTTTTGAAACTAAATTTTACTTCAAAAAGATAATAAATGTAGCACCAGATTGCATGTAAGTCTCCCAATCATTCAAAAATTTCCAAAAGGGGAACTCCCTCCCCTTAGACCCCTCCCCCATGCTGGCAGTCACAGAATAAACTACATGGCCCCCATGAGACAGTCCTGGCTATGCCACTGGAAAGTAAGTTTGAAGGTATTCATAGTAACTATATGGTTGTCATAGACCTATGATCTTACTGTCATCACTGACATGTCACACTTATCAAGATTGACTAGCAATACAGTGTATAGTTATAGCAAAATGTTGTATTAAGAGACCATTTCCCGTTATTTAAGCAGCCAAAAATTCAACACTTTCCTCACCACAACACCATTATTATTGGAGCTGAGGTGAATTCTGCCTAAGACGTTAATAGACGTTAATTAGCAACAGTTCATCATCCACATTAACTACCCATCCATTCAAAGCACCATCGTGGTCACATTTTGTGTTCTCAGCTTCTAATATTGCAAATTTTGGTGCCTTTTTGGTATGCAAAAATAATAACATTTACGGATAATTTATTCCTGGGTCAAAATATGCAAATACATCACTTTCAGGGGTTTTATCCTTTCTCTTCCACCAAAATGTTTAGGTGGTTTTCTTAATTCCATGTTGATGGTAGAACCACACTCTTCTGCCATATGGCCCACACTTGTGATACTGTTAATCACATTTGTATCATTTAAATGGTATAGCTTATTAGTTTCCTAAGGTATTGTGTTTCCCCCATCCACAGGTTTGAGGAATTTTGAAGATAATAAGAACTGCTAGTGTGTGACATTCCTATATTTACTCGATATTTTCCTTGAAAAATCCTATAAAACCCTATATATTCATCAGTATCTTTCCTATAAAACCTCCTATATTTCTGTGATGGACCACTTTGAAGCCTGCGTATGGGATGAAGTAGTGTTGTACCTTTTATAACAAATTACTGATATTAATCAATGCCCAATACTACAATATAAATATCAGGAGATATCGATATTTGAGAAGTTAGCTCACTATACACTAAAACATGGATTATTGTGCACTACCACAAAGTGTCCTTTCATTTACATGATGTTAAATATCAGTACTTATAGTTAGACTCCAGAAAATAAAGAAACATTTGGGTGAAACAGGTCAAGAAGTATCAGATGGGTAGTATCCCCATTGTAAATGGATTTTACAGATACTGATAAAGGACAAAAAATTGGGAATAACAGCAGGTGCCAGTGTTTGCATTAGGGAAGGGATTTTGTGATTCTTGCACTTTTCCCAGCAATCCCCCAACTTTTAAAATCACTTGCAGGAATTTCCTGCACCTATTGGGAAAACCTGTTAGGAAAAAAGCGGACTTTTTATGTTGCAACTTTTCAAGATTCCCCCCCCCCCTTTGAACCAAAATCCCCCTCCCCCCCACCCAGAAAATATTTTGAAGGGGGTACTTGCCCAAAAAATTCTGAGACCTAGTGCCAACACTGTCTGATACTGATATATTGAATACCCATAATCAATCCAATACCATTATGAACAATATGACTTAAAATAACATCGAATTTGTTACGTCTTGATTTACACAGGAGAAGAATGCAGATTCTACATTGGTCTTTATTGAAGACAAGAGCTCAAATGGTACCTTTGTGAATGGTAACAAGATAGGTGTGTAGTGAATATCTGTTTCTTCTCTCTCTTTAACGAATGATCAGCAAAAGTTTATTTTTACATTGATGAGGTTATACATTGTGCAGGATATTTAGGGAGCCCTTTAGGGCAAGGGTATGGATCCATCTCCAAAGGTGGGGGGGGGGGGGACTTTTCACCATTGGGAATCACCGTCCTGGGGAGGGTCTACGGGAAGGGGGTTCCCCCTCCCCTTTGAAAAAAATGGCAATTGGAAGGTGTCTACATGGCAAATTGTGTCATATTTGGGTGCAGTTTAGCTTTTAGAATGCAGTGTCAATTCATAATCTATGTTGTATTATTGGAAAAGTGGGGGGGGGGGGCCGGGGGAGACATATTGGAGATGTCCCCCTTCCAAAAAAAGTGAGGGGGACCCATCCCCCCATTATCCATGCCCATGCTTTTGGGACAAGGAAATTTCTGGAGACATTAATGGGCAAATACAGTCAACCAATATTTAATTTATATACATCTAGGTGTGCTCAATCATCAGGAGATTTTTAGGTATAATTGATGTTTGAAGTTGAATTTGACTGCATATATATGCCTGTTAGGTATAGTTAAAGGCACTGCATGTATATAGGCACTGCACTGCATATATATGCCCGTTAGGTATAGTTAACTTTCGCTTTAACTAACTTTGTGATGCACTTTACCATTGTCCTTTGTCATTCCTCATATTGTCCACTGTTGCACAATTTTTTCTATGAACTGAGAAGTGTGGTAAAATAGGATAATTACAAAAGAGCAGTGTGTGTGTGTGGGGGGGGGGGGGACACCACTCAAACAGAAAATTGTAATAATAATTAAGATGTAGAGACTTTTGGTGCTAGGTGACTACAAATGTTGGAGCAATATTTACAGGTAAATGATTTACAAGCTCACTTTGAGTGGCTTTCAATTAACATTTTCCCTCAAATGTTAAAACGTTCTCACTTTAAGAAGGTCATTTCAGATGGAAAACCATAGATTGCTGTTGGATGAAAAAATGTCTCTCTACATGGCCTGGCCAGAGATCAACCTAACATGCACCTTGCCAAGCCTCATTGATTCACTCGTCATTGCTTTTATCCACTTGACCTGAGTGTCAAGTTTACTCCTCCCCTCTCCTGTATTGTGTATTGTGTTCTGTTTTGTATTGGAATAGTATTGTGTGGGAATGTAGTCAACATCAATGTCACAAAATGAAAGCTTGCCATGAAGGCAAGCCAATACCCCTTGCAATTTCAGATATGTTTCGACTGGGTTTCGAAATTCACGAGACAGGTCACCAGTAAAAGAGATATCACATAATGTGTAAGGAGTAAGCTATGTACATAGTTAACAAACTTCTTCAACACTCATGAAATTCTTAAACATATATAAAACTTGCATTCCCATCATCTTCAGTGATGCACAGAAAACTTTCAGAAACATTGTCTCACTACTACTATTTCACATACTTTCTGTTTGTGTGTGTGTGTGTGTGTGGGTGGGGGGGGGGGGTGATGTAATGACCTGAAGTGCCAGTCATTCCCTGTTTTTGTTATTTAGTTATTTAGAATAAGCCCAATATTCCAGGATGAATACATTACCAAATTATAGTATGGTTAAAGGCTACACTCCAATTCCCTCTGTACAGTTGGCTGGTTACGCAGTACAATATCAAAACCACCTTTAAAATTATTCATCTCTCTGTGATAAGAGTATTGTTTCTTCAGCACCTAATATCAATGTGTCTGTCGTCAAAACTTGCATGAAAGCCTACTCTGATGTATGGAATTTAGAACACTGTCTGCTGTCTGTTTTTGTTTGCAGGAAGAGGGAAGAAAAGAATTTTAAAGAACAATGATGAAATAGCATTATCATTGCCCCAAAACAAAGGTAAGGAAGAAAGAAAACAAATGATTCTACTTTCTTGCAAAGCACATCTTCCTGTCTGTGTACTTAAGTGTTGCCCTGTGGAAGAAATTGTCCAAATATTTTTTTTTTTGTATCTGTGTGGGCGTGAAGGAAATGGAGTCATCTTCTTAGAGTAATTTCCTTTGATACATTTAAAATGAACATAAATGAAATAGTTATTTTACCAGAGCTAGTGCTCCTAAGATGGACATGTGATGTCTGGAGCAGAATCTGAAAAAGGCACTTGTGTAGGAGAGAGATGATCAAAGGCTGTTTTTTTTTTCTTTTTTTCTTTTTTGCTGTCATTTGCAAGGTATTTTTTTTTTTGCAATCTGTGATGAAGACATTTGCAGACTTGTGCTAATAAGATCAGACCTGTTATTTGTGCTTTCTGTGGTACTTGTTTCTGTATTAAGCAGCACCTACTTCTTGAGTATGTCTGGGAGTTTTGAAGCATTTTCTTACAAGCCCCACAAGGTTTACTGCTTGTACTCCCCCACATCCCTTAACTGACATTCGTGGATGTCAAAAGGTCATATAAGTTAGTCAGTCAGTCAGTCAGTCAGTCAGTCAGTCAGTCAGTCAGTCAGTCAGTCAGTCAGTCAGTCAGTCAGTCAGTCAGTCAGTCAGTCAGTCAGTCAGTCAGTCAGTCAGTCAGTCAGTCAGTCAGTCAGTCAGTCAGTCAGTCAGTCAGTCAGTCAGTCAGTCAGTCAGTCAGTCAGTCAGTCAGTCAGTCAGTCAGTCAGTCAGTCAGTCAGTCAGTCAGTCAGTCAGTCAGTCAGTCAGTCAGTCAGTCAGTCAGTCAGTTGTTTTATGGCTCAGTTTCTAACCAATTGGTTTAAGTCGGGCTGGCCACGACCTTTTTTCCAGTTGTGGCTCTCTGGCTTGTTTTTCCTACTCCATTGCTTATGCTCTGCACCAAGCACAGTGTCAGTAGGTTCCATTTTTAAAGACTTTGGTATGACCCGGCCAGGAGTCCAACCCCAGACCTTCGGGCTGCAAAAGGTCATATAAGATGGGTTGAGTTCCTTTCTTGTTTCAACAGAAAACGCTGGTAGTCCTTGATCTCATGATATGGCTGTTTCCAAAGACCCACAAACTGACAATATCACTAAATCTGATGATTTCATTCATATTTATTTTACGGTTATGATTTACCAATATAGTCATCTGTCCAGTATCACTGTGGTGAGGCTATAGCTTGACTCTATTAAATATCTTATTCTTCTCCTGCAGCTTTTGTGTTTCTCGACACTAGCTTGTCCCAGGAAGAACAAAAGATCTTACCTGATGTAATGCAACAAAAATACATCTTGTCCAAAATGTTGGGGAGGTGAGTATTACTGATAGTCGTCGAGAAAATATGACTGATTGAAATTGTTAGCTGTCCACCATGGAATTTGTTAGCAGTCTGGAATTATACTGTGATATTGTTATATGTATGTTTGAATTTGCTACATTGATAGAAGGCCTCCATTTGTCCTTCAACAGTGTACCACCATAAATAATTTGCATTTTAAAGATTTTGTATAGGCATCTTTCCATGTGTCTTTGTAATATCAGTTGAACCTATTAAAAGATAATATTTCTCTACATGTATCATAAGAACAAACAAGTCTGTAACTTGGACTTTGGCTGTACCCTAAAGAATTATCATTTGTGTTTTAATTGAGGCATACAGGTAATTGTGTAGAGTAGGGGTTCCTTTACGTTTTCTCCTAAAGGGGTCCTCAGACCCTTGCATACTTTCATGTGGGGATGTCAGTGTAGAATTGGAGGTCCCTGGCTGGGCCATCAGTCTAAAACTCAGTCATTTCAGTTGCAGCTTCTTAGTTGATTGTGTTAAGTGTTACTTTTGCATATCAACAGCATGGGGCTACCCTGTAAATATTTTGATACTGGACTGAAACACAGTAAAAGTGAATTGAGTATGTTCAGCAGTTTCATGAAAGTACCTGCTACTGCAGTCAATCTGTTGTGGGTTCAGAAAAGTTGTGATTTCTGTACATTAATTGTCACAGACATCCAAATAAGGATGTTCACCTTGATGATTGACAGGCAGCCTGAATATAGGAAAATTTGTGACTATGTATCTACAATGATGCCTGAAAGTTTGTGTTTCAAGTTTAAAGACATTTGACAGACTTTTGAGAAAAGTGATAACTTTCATCAGAAACAAGGATTTAAAGAAGTCTTTCATGAATGATGTTTATGTTTTATTGGTTGCAATCATCCTAAACAGTTTTCCTGTTGCCATGGGAGGAAACAACTCAATGTGAGCAGTTTGCCTTAATATGGCTTGGCATAGCCATTGAGATGTCTGTCAATATTTGAGATATAAATCAGTATTAAATACCCTGTCAAAATAATGTGAACTATTAGTATTCATCCAGTGATAATTCTTTTACACTTGTACATACCTGTACATAAGTAAATTTTTAGCTTCCAAATAGAAAGGATTTCAGTCAGGAAATTCAAGATGATGAAAAAGCTCAAGAAAGCTGCACTTCTCTGCGAAACATAGTATGGCAAAAGCACCCCTCACCCCAAGATGAAAGATCGATGGTTAACAGACCTCAATCAGTCAAGCATTTAAAATCTAAGTCTGTAACACTTACAAAAATCGCTGAATCAGTGAATATACAAATGGCAACAATCGCAGTGGCTTTACTGCACCACTGTACAAAGATTTCACCCCTTGGGTGTTTCTAGGCAATAGTGGTATCCTAACGTTTACTTAGTGTGGAATAAGAAAACCTACACTATGAACATTTGACGGAGCTATGGTGGAAGCTACTGTGGCTGCTTTAGTGTGTGAGTTCTGCATACGTCTGTGTTCAGGCCATTTTGCCATCCATACCACAACACATCATTCATGCACAAGCCACTTAGGCCTATTGCATTGCTGTATCTTTGCCAGCTGGTGTCCTTCGACTTAATTAAAGTACTGTCTACTGCAGTCAGTCCTTTGTGGATTCAGAAAAGTTGTGATTACATTAACTGTCACTGACATCCAAATAAAAATATTCACATGAACCAGTGATAGGTAGCCAGAGTATGGGAAAAATTGTGACTAAACCACTAGGATGTCCTTTAGAGCCCTGCCAATCTACAGATTTTCCATACAAAAAAGCCATGTATCCTTGAAGCCCACTGACCTTGCTAACTGTGCACCCTGCATTATTTTTGTGCATATTCCCCCGAGGTCTCGAGTTTTCATGAGCCCTGTTACGTTACTTCAAATATTCCTGTAGGGCTGGCCACTTTTGTTGCTTTCAGAAAAGAAGGGGAAAAAATCGGGAAAGACAAAGAAAATGCTATTGCATTATGTCAGAACACTGTGAAATGCCTATGCTTTTGCATAAATAATGCAGTATATACTATTATGGGGTCAGTTTCATGTATTCTTAAAGAACTGCCTCCTGTCTCAATAAAATCAACATTTAACCACATCCATGCAGACATATTGTTTGATTAACCATGCAACTGACATTCTCTGTTTTTTCTCTCAACTCTTAGAGGAGCATGTGGTGAGGTGAAACTGGCTTTTGAAAAAGACTCTTGCCGAAAAGTAGCTGTGAAAATAATTGAGAAGAAAACATTCTCAGTTGGTGGGACGATCAAGAAGGTAAAGACAATATTACAACAAATAAGAAAAAGTAACAAGTGGGGTGGTAGTAGGTTAGAGAGAATTAAACATTTTTGTAGGTATTATGTATGGCTAAAGTTATTCCCTACATTTCTCACGTGGAAGGCCTGGGTTCGATTCCCAGGTCGAGTCATACCAAAGACTCTAAAAATCGAACCTACTGCCGTTGTGCGTGATGCTCCGCATAAGCAATGGAGTAGGGAAAGCAAGCCAGTGAGCCACAACTGGAAAAAAGGCCGTGGCCGGCTCGACTTGAACCAATAGGTTGGAAACTGGGCCGTAAAACTCCATCTAACTAACTATATTACTCACAGTTCTAGTTTTTTTCTTTTTCTTTTTTTGTTTGGTACATGTTCAGGGTTATGTAGAATAAATCGCTCAGTTATCAGTGTCAAAATGTTCTTTATTCTTTGACCACAGGGCTTTGATAAAGTTGCAAACAGTGTACACCTCTGCGTTTTTGCCTTTTTTTTTTAATTTTTTTATTTTCCCTTTTTTGAGATTTTGAAAAAGCACATTTGTTACAAAAGGTTGTAATAGACAAAATTGTTGTGGCTTTGTAGATCAACCTTTTGCTGTTGACAAAAGATATTTGTAGCAGTACAATGGAAGCATTTTGCCATTGTGTTTTAATTATTTGAAGTTTGTGTCAGGGTGATATGACAAACAGGAAAAGTTGTAAATGTCTGACTTTTGAATCTAGTGTAAATTTATTGTGTTTTCAATTGATGATGTAAAACTGATTATTTCAATGCAGCATTTTGTGCATGGGTAAAGTCCACTTTTCTAGAAAATGTTGTGTACAAAATGCTTCTTTTAAATTTTTGTAGTAGCAGTGTGTAGTGCACAGTTTAGACCAGGGGTTTGAAAAAACCTTTGTTGAACAAGATTTAGCTTTACAGGCAGTGCTGATATATACCAGCCCAAATAGATTAGTATTGCTGATAACCTTCGTAAATGAGTAATATGCACACAACAAACAGAAAAATATTCCAGATTGGCCTGGGTACAGTCTGTGGTTGACCAGTCTTTTACAAGCTACTGAGTTTGTACCCCTGGTTTTTAAACGTAAACCTCAGATCCATGAGTTCTGTATTTTCTTTTATTTTGTTTTTTGACTGACTGCATGGTCAAGTGGTTAGAGCATCCGACTTGCAGCGGGAAGGTCTGGGGTTCGACTCCTGACTGGGTCATACCAAAGACTTTAAAAATGGAACCTACTGCCATTGTGTTTGGTGCTCAGCATAAGCAATGGAGTAGGGAAAACAAGCCAGTGAGCCACAACTGGAAAAAAAGCTGTGGCCAGCCTGACTTAAACCAAGTGGTTAGAAACTGAGCCGTAAAACCTCATCTAACAAACCTTTTATTTTGTTTTTGCTTTGCGCAGAATATGGACAAAGCTGTGATGGAAGAAGTAAAAATACTTAAGGCCTTGAATCATGTAAGTCTGAACTAAAGTAAACATTTGTTTTCTTTTGATACATGAGAAAGAAAGTATGGAGACAATTCTACCCTTTATCATGATGTCATAGTGTTACTTCCAGTCCAAAAGAGAATTAACAAAACCCCACTGATAGCTACAGTATGCTTCTTGTTTTTAAAAAAAAAATGTTAAACATGCATGCTGCAGCATTTACAGTGTCTTCTTTGATGCTATTTGTTTTCTATAAGCACATTTTAGAAAATTTAATGAGAATCGAATTTACCCAGTATAACTTTGTTAATTGTATTCAATGGTTCAGATTTCATGGTCTTCGGGAGACAAGTTTAGATGATATCTCATAGAAATGTGTGTAGAATTTCCACTAAAATGTTGGTACATCATTAAGACGGATGTTACTTTCTCGCAGATCAGTGTAAAACTGGGACACATGCAGACCAGTCCAAAACAGTTCTAGAGAACCCAGATATTCCAATTCCTTGGAATTTATATTTGTTACCAGACTGACAGGGTATTTTTTGGTATGAACCTTGAGTAGAAATGCAAAATTGAATTCTGTTTTACCTTTCAGCCATGCATCATTAAAATTGAAGATGTGTTTGAAACGGATGCAAGACTATTCATTGTCCTTGAATTGTAAGTCTTCCTGCCATAATTGTTTCCAGTCATCATCTTAGTATTTCTCCTTATGGTATATTTAATATACTTGACCAGACATTTTCCATATAATACCACCCCCCCCCCCCCGATAATTCCTACCCCAGTCCATATCCTAGGAAAATTCTCGCCTGTGGCAATTACCCCTCAGACAGTTCCCCCACCAGAAAATTTGGGGTTGTCCTCGTTGAAAGTTGTCTGGGGTAATGACCATTGCTGTGGTCAAGTGGAAGAAGGTGGTGGCATTTGAAGTGATCAAGCTTAGCAACCGGGAGGTTTGGGGTTCCAGCCAGGCCGGGTCAAAGTAAGGTGGGTTTTTCATCCAAGAGAAATCAACAGTTTTCCCATCTGAAGTGGCTTTTGAAAAGAAACCAGATTTGATCAAAATTGTTGAGTTGGCTGCCAGCTGATGTGAAGTTGTAATTTGTGAGCCATAGGCTGCTTCGACATTCATGGTAGCTTAGCGTAGTAAAAAACTGCCCTTTGAGGCCTGAACTTGTTTATCAACCCTGGGGGTGTTGTCTGGGAGGAAATACCCAGGTGGGAATCATCTGGGAACCTTTAATGTCTGCATTTGATTTTGATAATTCAGTTCAGATCATAGTCTGACTCACAAACAAATTGATCCAAAATGCAGAGTGGAATGTTTTCAACAGTCGTCATGGTTGGTAGAGGTGTTGACCACTAAGCATCCTTTATATTACTGTCGTATCTATTATCTCGCTGTGCACATTTGCTCCTAACACACCTTGTGCGCACAAGCAGTGACGGTTAGTGTTGCAGTTGGACAAGCATTGATGTCAGGTAAAATATCTTCTCTACATCTGAAAGTAGCATTTTGATGTATGTAAGAAAATGTTTAATCATTAGTAAAGCTGCTGTTGGTAAAAACTGTAATTTATAAAGTTAGGAAATTCTTCACTTATTTGGAAGGTAACCAGGTGGAGATGATTGTTGATGAAATGTTAGATATAGGTAAAACATTTGTGATACATACCTGAGTAACAATTCAGTCACATACCTCAGAAAAAAGCCTTCCAGAGACATGCCTCAGCCACAGGCCCTCCCGGGATCACCCAAGGTCCTAGTAGAGTTGCATATGACTCTAGCAAACATACGAAGACTTATCAAGAGGGTTAAGCAAAAATTAGTTTGGATATGTGGAAGAGAAATTAAATTTAAAAATTCTGGTAAAATTGTCATTCTGTTACTATATGTGGTTCTCAAAATATTTGCAGAGCAAGCAGGAGTGATGTCATCTTCTCACATTGATTAGAAATGTTTTGTTGATTCCTTGCCGAAGGCAGGCAAGGAATCTATGCGATGGTGATGTCGTGTGTGTGTGTGTGTGTATGTGTGTGTGTGTGTGCGTTTGTAATGGGCGCCTATTGGGGACACACACCGGTCCTTGAGACGTGAACTGGGGATATGATGAAAATCGGGGATATCCCCGATTTTAGTATCACTTCAAATGTGCCTTTGGGAGTCAAAGTAGTACGCCCTCTGCTTATCATACAGTTTCAAGCAAGTTCCACAGTTCACCTGCTCACCGCACGTTCGTGTGTAAAATCTGTGTAATTTTAGCTTTGATTAAATGCCATACACTCTCTTGTGAAATTATCCCGTTTCTGTGTGTGTGGAAAACACGCCCCTTTTTCACACACGACCATGCGCTGAGCAGGTGAACTGGGGATATTTCAATAGAGAGTAATTATCCCCGGTTCCCTTACTTTCGCAGTGTGTGAAATATGCTCCCCATTTCCATAGCTGGCGGTCCAAGTAGATAGAAACATAAATTGAGTTATTTCAACATGGGATATCTACAGCTATGATGTAGCCATTGTAATTCCAATGACGTTTTGGCTCTAGCGCCCCCAGAAAGTGTATCCCCACTTCACGTCTCAAAATCCAGTATCCCCAGTAGGCGCCCTGAACGGGTATGTGTGTGTGTGTGTATGTGATGCCTAGCTTGTAAACACGATATCTCGAGGTAGCAATGACCGACACTTTTCATATTTGGTATATAGATTCGTCATGTTGAGAGGAAGAACCCTATTGTTTTTGGTGGAGGTCAAAGCTCATTTGAGGTCACCAGAGGTCAAAAACCGAAAACTTTGTAAACACTATATCTCAAGTTAGCAATGACCGACACTTTTCATATTTGGTATACAGATTTGTCATGTCAAGAGGAAGAACCCTATTGTTTTTGGTAGAGGTCAAAGGTCATCCGGGGTCACCGGAGGTTAATCTGCGAAAACCTCGTAAACGGCTTGTAAACACGATATCTCAAGATAGCAATGACCGACACTTTTCATATTTGGTATATAGATTTGTCATGTTGAGAGGAAGAACCCTGTTGTTTTTGGTAGAGGTCAAAGGTCATCTGAGGTCACCAGAGGTTAAACTGCAAAATACCTTGTAAACACGATATCTCAAGATAGCAAAGGCCGACACTTTCATATTAGGTATACAGATTTCCTCATGTCAAGAGGAAGAACCCTGTTGTTTTTGGTGGAGGTTAAAGGTCATTTGAGGCCACCGCAGGTTAAAAGCCGAAAAGGCTCATAATCAAGCTATCTCAAGATAGGAATGACCGACACTTTTCATATTTGGTATATAGATTCATCATGTTGAGAGGAAGAACTCTAAAATTTTGGGGGAAGTTCAGAGGTCATTTGAGGTCACCTTAGGTAAAAGGCCAAAAAGCTCTTAATCACTATATCTCAAGATAGGAGTGACCAGCACTTTTCATATTTGGTATATAGATATGTCATATTGAGAGAAAGAACCCTATTGTTTTTGGTGGACGTCAAAGGTCATTTGAGGTCACCAGAGGTAAAAGACCGAAAACCTTGAAATTGGGATATGTCAAGATAGGAATGGCGGATATAGATTTGTCATGTTGAGAGGAAGAACGCTATTGTCTTTGGTAGAGGTCAAAGGTCATCTGAGGTCACCAGAGGTTGAACTACAGAAACCTTGTAAATGGCTTGTAATCACGATATCTCAAGATAGCAGTGACAGCCACTTTTCATATTTGGTATATAAATTTGCCATGTTGAGAGGAAAAACCCTATCAATTTTGGTGGAGGTCAAGGTCATCTGGGGTTACCAGAGGTAAAAAAACAGATTTCCCAAGAATTCCCAAGATTGTCATCTGGGGTCACTGGGATCAAAAGCAACATTTCCCAAGAATTTTCAAGATTGTCATCCGCAGGTCACTATAGGTTAAAAAGCAAAGTTTCCCAAGAATTCCCAAGATTATCATATGGGGTCATCAGAGGTCAAAAAGCAAAATATCGCAAGTATTCCCAAGATTGTCCTCTGGTTTCACCAGAGGTCAGAAAGCAAAAATTCCCAAGATCGTTATCTGGGGTTATCAGAGGTCAAAAAGCTAAATTTCCCAAGAATTCCCAAGATCATAATCTGAGGTCACCAAGGGTCAAAAAGCAAAATTTCCCAAGAATTCCCAAGATAGTCATCAGGGGTCACCAGAGGACAAAAAACAAAATTTCCCAAGAATTTTCAAGATCCAAGATCCATTGGAGTTGAATTCCTTTCAAGACACTTTCGTTTTTCTTTTTTGTTATATTTGGTGGGGTTCAAAGTTCATGTGAGGTCAGCAGAGGTGAAATTGTTAAAATACCGTAAAATGATGTAGTCAAGGTAGATAAATCTGAGGGATAAACCTCAGTACAACAAAGCATCCCCATTCGGCAAGGAATCACTAAGCCCTTAGGCTTTCTGGTTTTCTTTGTTATTCAGGCTGTAATTTTGAGAAGTTTTTACAAGTAATGGTGCCTTGCATGCATTCACATTATGAAATCATGATAAAGAAAATTGGTTGTTGAGTTCAAAACAGTGTTGCTTAAAGTGAGGTTGTGATGTCACTTCTGTTTGCTTCAAGTTTACTTTTGGTTGAAAATGTGTTTCTCATCTTCGATCTCAAGATCCATACATCGGAACTGAATGTTACCAGGATACCTGTATGTCATTCCCGTTAAACCTATCAACAAATGAGTAAGAGCTTGGACCATTCTTTTATTGAGCAGTGGTTGACAGTTTAATACATTTCCTCTTCCTTACATACTTCATTGGTTGTGTTGTTTCAGAGTTGAAGGAGGTGAGCTATTTGACAGGGTGGTCAAGAGAGGCAGGTATACAGAATCATCTGCCAAAGTGATGTTCTATCAAATGCTGCTAGCTGTCAAGGTGAGGTAATTTTGGTGCTTTAGAAAATAAAATTTGTCACATAAGTGACTCTGTACTGAGCAGTGGCATAAAGTTGAGATGACCTCTCCCAAAATGTACTTTTCAAAACACCCCCCACTCCTCCCCCATGACAGGAGAAGTGGAATATTTGCTGTTAATGAGAGGTATTAAGATTCCTTTTTATACCTGTGACATTATGGTACAAACAGAAAGTTGCAAAAGGTGGAGATGCAATCCTTTTCTAAAGTGTTTTGTCAGTATTAATCCCGTTGTCTTGCTCTGGAAATTTCTGTATAGTCTTAAAAGTTGTAGAGAAGTGAAGACAATGGTCCTTGTTGCATTCTACATCATGATGAGTTCAAGGGATGATCTCGTTGGTAGAACATTGACAGTTGTAAAAGAAGATTACAATTATATCGTGTGCCACTAGGAGCTGTCATATAGAAAGGTGTGGTGATGCTTTGTTTTCGCGATGCTCCTTACTTACAAAAGAAATTTGAATAAGAATGGAATTGTGCCTCTGTACAGTTGTTTGTACTAGAGCAGTGAAAAGGCCTAACTTTGATCTGATATGCAGCTCACTTCAAAGGATTGTCTTAATAATGGCCCTTGTTTCAGGACTGCTTTGTTTGAAACGAGCAGATCATTGTTTGGAAGTGTAAGTCAGTAGAGGCTGTACTGCGGCAAAAAAGAGACCTGTCAGTCAAATTTTGATATCTCCAGAGCATCAAATTATTTTCAAGTATGAATTATGTAACAGCTTATTATTTCTCCATTCTTACCCTGCAGTAGTACAAGGTAATAGATTATTCACAGGATGTTATGTTGGCAGAACACTGTAGTATACCAAGTTTGGTTGAAAACTTGGACCTGCCCCTCACGTGAAGATGTCTTGTGCTTTGCGAAATTATAAATGCAAAGAAGATTTTTAAGGAAAATTGCATTATTTCTCAACTGGCAGTATCAGAAAATATTTATTTACATGAAAGAAAAAATTATGCTCCTTTTCAGAATATATATATGGGTATGTTTACCTGGGTTATCTAACAACCTGTGACTGAACGACGTTTGGGATAATTAATTACTCGGAAAAAGTAAGCAGAGTTTCCCCTGGGTTTCAGAGAGTGTGAGGTGGTATTAGTTCATGGGGGTAATATGGTGCCAGCTATGGCACCATCAGTGAGTGAGAACTATCAGTACTTCCATAGCTAGTGCAGTACATGTGGCAAGTATAGCAAATTTCTGTTAGGTGGTGGCCAAAAACTGTGAGGTGGCCACCTCACAAAAGGATTGCCAGGGGAAACCCTGAGTAAGTAATATGTGAAAGTAAATTATGCACCATGCTGCATTGTGTTGGACTTTTTGGTATCACTTACTTTTGTTACAAACTGTGTTTTACTAGATTAGTATCGTTATTAACATGTATATGGGTATAACTGATGTAAAAGCTAGTCAGACATGTCTCTATATCATTGTTTGATATTTTTTTCAGTATCTACACGACAACAAGATCAGCCATAGAGATTTGAAACCAGAAAATATCCTTCTTGTTGGAGAGGAAAATGAAACACTTATAAAAGTTACTGACTTTGGGCTTTCAAAATTTGTGGGGGAAGTTTCCTTTATGAAGACGCAGTGTGGCACACCCACATACCTTGCCCCTGAAATTGTAACTGGGGGAGGGATCAGTCGGTATGGGAGAGCAGTGGACTGTTGGAGTCTAGGAGTGATTCTATTTATTTGGTAAGTAAATATATGTAGACTGACTCAGTTAAACATACCTTGTTTGTACTGGAGATCAGACCTTTTAAATGGTAGTAGAAGTTGCCCTAACCTTAGTGTTTAAATATAAGCTAAAATTTTCAGATATCCTCCTATTTACTTCACCGGTGTTTTTCTTGATGTTTCAGAATGTAAATCTTGCCTTTTAAAGTAAACTAAGGAGTCAGTGTTGGCAATTCACTATCAAAAATATTGTCACATAAACAATAAAAAAGAATCTACAATGAGTTAGGATAGGGGTTATACTATTCATATTAGGGTGACTTTATTTGCCTTTGAAGAAAGCAAGTCTAAGCAGAGTTGCTTTTTATGGTCACTTGTCACATGTGCATATATACCTCACACCATCTTAGAAGAAACCTAGCACTGGCACTGAATCATGGAGATATTCAGTATGTAAATGAGACTTTTCATTGTTGCAACACTTTTGACACTGATTGGCACAGAGCATGCGCAAGGTGATGCACATACATGTAAGGTTTGGCATTTGTAAATGCTAGCAAGATTTCATTCAGAAAGTAGACCAAGTAGAATCTGCTTTTTCATGGTAAGCATGACTTACCAGATCTTTTGCCAACCAGCACGAATATCATTTGTTTGTAAACATGGAAATTCTCATTGTAGTCCAGTAGTCTGTTCCACAAGCACCTTTTCTGCAGCTTGCGTTTTTCTGAATGCTAAGTCAAAATAAATGACAGTGGTTCAAGAGAATCTTTATGTTTAATTTGTGCTTACCGGTTCCCAGAGTGAATGCCAGCATTTAATTGGCTGTATATAAACCAGTCTCTAGTTTTAACATTTTTCTCTCTTTTGTCTCTTTTTAGTTTGGGAGGATACCCGCCTTTTTCAGATGAAATTAAATTAATGTCATTAAATGATCAAATTAAACGAGGCTACTACAGTTTTCCTGAGAAATACTGGAAAGATGTGTCAGATGATGGTGAGTACTGGCAGAAAAGAATAACTGAGCAGGCTTATTCCAAGATTAATCAATTGGTTTTTTAGCTCACACATTGTACACAGTACATGTTTGAGGTTATAAAATGGGGCTGATGCCGTCAACTTTTCAACAAAAGTTTTCAGCGTTTAGATTTGTGGAGATTTTGAGCTGAAATTTTGGTACATGATTGTCAGTAGAGCATTAAAACTTGCCTATTTGCATTTTGATATACAACAGTTAAATTTGGTTTTTAAGCAATTTTTGTAGGGCTGAGTTCACTGTGCCTGCTGAACAGGTAGCTCTTTATTCATTGCACTTATAGCAGTGTACTTGGTGGGGGGTCAGTTGCTATCTTTCAACTGCCTGTGCAGGCTTGTTTTGAAATTTGATCCATTCACAGACATCAGTCTTTGTTCATCAAGTGGCCTGTGCAATCACAATGCTTTGGGATCAAGGTTCATTAAGCAAGGAGTTCCATGGGAACTCCCTGCATTGAGCAGCTACTTGATTCATGATAACAAAATTTGAAGCAACTCTGTGGTCAGTTTGGCTTACAAGAAAGGCCCTTTCCCTACAACATGCTATGCAAAGAAAAGGTAAATGTTTCAAGGTCATAAAAACATCTTAATTTCAAAAGGAAACAAAAGCATTTAATGTGAGTTGTACAAGAAGGGCATCACAAATTATTGCGCAATCGTCTTTTTCAAATTAAGTGAATAAATTTCAACATTTTACATCTCTGCAATGGAGTAAGCTATGAAAATGGAAGTTGGATGAATGGAATTAATTTTCCAATCTCTAAAATATATATTCTCGTAACTCTAAACTTTAGGTCCACTTAGTTACGCTCTTGTCCATCAGTTGGGGATATTGAATGATTTATCTGGGACCCAGCAGGATTGGAATCAATTAGTATATCCGTACCCTTTTAACCCTCTGAACACTAGTTCAGGGTTGGTTTTCCTTAACTTTTTTTTCACAGGCCAGCCGGACTAGTGATCCAAAATTCTGGGTAGTCCGCAAGCTATTTTCACTAACCCGCCTATTGTCATATTTAAAAGGCAAATTAAAAATTTGTTTTATTCAATACTTCCTTATGAAAATGCTTGTTAACATTTGATGTGTGTTCAGAAAGTTGAACAGCAATGAATACAGCAAACATGAAGGGGAATGCGAATAGCCTTTTGAATTAATAGAATACAGAGAATCTAAATGCAGGGAGTTCGGAACTGTTGAAACGGATAAAGCATTTTGAGAATGCTGTCATATTTACAGTCCTTCACATTAGTGCGTAAGGACTGGCAGTATCCTCAATTGGAAAATTCGTAAATAACGAAACTAATTGTGACAGCTGGTATATATTTTCAGCTGGACCTGAGATCACTTTTTTAGTGACAGATTGGTCTGATTGTGCATAGTAATAAATAATTTTTAACTGTGGATAGGAGGTAGTCAGATGTTTTAACCCACAAACCGGACTACCAAGAGAAGGGTTTTCACTGGCTCGCCCATGTTTGCAGTCACAAATGGCCAGCAGGCGATTGCTAATTTCAAACCCTGAGTAGTTGAAAAGTGTTGGCGAATTGCCTCGGTGTATGATCAACGAAATGTAAGGTCTTTTAAAAGTCTGGCTGGCTTCTTTACCTTGAATTGGACAGTGATGTCATGGCAATGTATTTCTCAATCTCTCTCTAATTCTCTGTATCAACAATTGAAACCATTGAAAATCCTCACAGCTGCAGTCATATTCCATTGTTTTGTGAAAAGTAAGGTCAAGTCATCTCTGAGTTAACCTTAACTTTTTGATGTAATTTGTAAACAAATGTTGTAAAGTGATGCTTTAAACTGTTTTATGCCACTATGATACAATCTTCAAGCTTCGTTTTCAGCCTTAAAATTTTTTTCCTAGAATTAATTGTTTTTCATTATATTTTCCCCTTTTCTTTTATTTTCTTCAAAATACCAGCCAAAGATCTCATCAAGAGGTTATTGACGGTAGATCCAGAAAAAAGATTCAGTACGAATAAGGCTCTGCAACATCGCTGGATGGCCGACCCAGAGGTGAAGGCAAGAGCAGAGAGGCTTATGCACCCCCCAGTGGTCAGTGACCCCATGCCCCCTCCTGCAGCCATACCTGTGAGTGGTTTCCATTTTGTTGGTTACTTAAAACTTTCTCTGTAAAGGCTGGCTCATAATCCATCATGCTATGTTTCTGCACATACGTAAGTTAGCTCACAAGTTAGCTGGGTAAATGTCTTTAGTACGACATTGACAGTGCAATGTACACAACAGTGTGCAGGGTTAGGAACCTACATGCAGAGGCAACATACAATTTGTATGCAGCACAATGGGCTTGAGGTCAGAGTACACAGTAGGTAACCATGATAATGTAGCAAAGATGAGGTGATTGGTTGTTACTAACCTTTATATACCCTACCGGGGACCGCGTGTTTGGTCTAGCGGTAGAACATCCGCCTCTCACGCGGAAGGCCCAGGTTCGATTTCCAGGTCGAGTCATACCAAAGACTCTAAAAATGGAACCTACTGCCGTTGTGCGTGATGCTCCACATGACCAATGGAGTAGGGAAAAAAAGCCAGTGAGCCACAACTGGAAAAAACTCCATCTAACTAACTTTATATACCCTGCCTCTTGGGAAGTAATAACTGATGCAAGGCATATATTCTAATTTCATGCAACATTACAAGCAGGACTGGACAATCTTACAAATCAAGTACTTGAAAATAGGTCCCATGCTTAATGTGAACTATTCGCATCATTCTGAACAGCATTGGTCTCATTAACAGAATGCACCATCTAAACCAATTAATGCACATTTCAGAACTCATAGAACGGATACATGAGTGCTGGAGATGCATCTAGGATACATCCTGTTAAAGTTCTTTACTTTGATTTCATCAATATTTATTTGAGTCACTGTTCAGGATTTTTATGCAAAGAAACATGTACAGAAATAAAAAAAAATTCAAACAAACGAATTATTTTGGTGGGAAGACTTGTAAAACAGTATGCATATTTCAAGTAGCAACAGACAATTGCAAAATGTCTATGTGCCCTTCCCCTCATAAAGTACAACCCTTCATTTCAAAGTGTTTTAGCCTTCATAACTCTGTAGTATGTATCATAAATTTTAAATATATCTAAAACATTAGTGTGCTTTACATTCCCAGCGATAACAGTCAACCTACAATCATATTTATTATTTAAGTTGTTAACAACACCTGTAAGGCCTCTTTAACTCCAGACTATTGCCTCTTAAAAATGAAAGTGATTATACATGTTGAATGAATCCATAGAATCCATAGAATCCACAGAAGGTTGATTTAAATCAAGTAGTGGAGATATACTCTAGAGTATGAACCAGCCTTTAGAGTCATTGATATGTTATGAAAGATCCCTGTGGCAAAATTGTAGACATGGTTGGAAAAAGCTGGGAAGCTCCTTCCAGGGAAATTTTTGCATTTGAAGGGAAATCTTGGCAGTTGGAGGGAAATTTAAATTTTTTGTAGGGAAATATATTGTGGAAAATGTGATGTGCTTCCTAAGGAATAAGACATTTTTCCAACCCTGATTGCAGATGCCTTCTTAATTTAGGATTATTAATGAGAAATTGTTCGTTCCGTTGCAGGTTGGTGGTAAAAAGAGACCAAGGGAGGATGGAGAAGGAAAAGAGTTTGAATTGAAAGAGAATGGGTCAATGATGAGTACCAAAACCAGTAGATCTAGCAGCTATGAAAGTGATGATACAAGACCAGCTTAATGTATTTGTGTATTGTTAATAATTGAATCAACTCATAACTTATCAATCCTTTTATGGAAGTCCTTGAGAGTTAGGGTAAGAATGGAAGTAAGTCTAAGACAGGTTTCCCTTGCTGTATAGACTGATGAAGATTAATTGTGGGAGATCGCCAAGGTTACAGGTGTTTGGATGGCTGACATGTTGACCAGGGTACTTTAGACTGAAGAAATGATAAGATGGCATTCTGAGGCAAAAGTTAGTGGTCCATTATGCCTTAGTCTAGTGCCTATACTGAGTGTGTGAATTACTACAGCTCTTTATTCATCTTTAGTGACATCATAAGACTCTAAGATTAGTCACATTTGGTAACTACTGTAGAAACGGTGTGTTGTAAAAGATGTTTGTTTCATGCTAGAGACCAATTGGTTAGAAACTGAGTTGTAAAACCCAGTCTAACTCTTCATGCTAGAGACTGATTCAGGCACCATGAAGAAAAGATATGAGTACTTTTAAAATTTTTAGCAGTAATTCCTTGACTTAGAACCATTGTGCCATTGCAATGGCAACAAGGCTCTGTGATATGACAAAAAAGAAAACATTCTTTAATAATACACAATGTTCTGTCTTGGTCGTAATGTTCAGTAAAATGAAGTTTTTCAGACAAAAATATTTGTGACTCTGATTCTCTGTCAAATTGTTGTAAAGTTAGTTTGAAAGAAAAAACAAATTTGTGAGGATAAAAGAATACAGATGTTTGACATATTCCAATTTTCTGTGTTCTTTGACAGACACAATGCCATCAAGTATGACCATAAATTCATAATTATTCAGAAAGTTTGTATGATTCTTTTAGTGTCCAAAATCAATGAAAGATTACACGTGTTCTTGTTTTATGAGTTTTATCGATTGCTTTTAAATATGTGTAATATTTTTATTTTTCACAGTTATGAAGAGTTAATACAATATTGAGTTTTTATGTTTGTTAGCAGGGAGGCATTGGCTTAAATTTAGATCCTATTCCTATGCAAGGATGTTATTGCATTTTGAGCACATCTCATATTTGTAATGTCTTTAAGTCTCAAAGATAGGAATAAATTGGGATGTTTGCGAATTATGTTCAGTCCTGGAAGTCAAATGAGGAAAATTGAGTAAATTCCAATATATGTGATTTTGCTGACGATGGTCATGAAGTGTACCACTCAGGATGAAAGTGCCAAATTTCAATGATGAGAAAATTATAATCAGAGGAGATGGATTCCAACTTTGTCTGAGTAAATTACAGATGTAGCAAGCAAAAAGCCTCACCATAAGTTACATGCTGATATTTACAAGGTATAAAGTAACTTTTGAAATCAGAAATTGTCAGCAAATTTTATATGAATACAATGAAAGTGAATTTTATTAGTGGGAAATGAAAACCTATAGGGACTGAAAACGTGTTTGTCTGTAAATCTTTGCTCTTTAAATATTAATAGCGAGCGGCATTCATTGCTCTTGTCTAATAGCAAGTTGCAGTGCCAAATAATTTCCTTACTTTAAAGGTGAATCAAGACATACAAGAGAGAACAAGAGAATTTTAGATCCCCACAATGTGATAATCTTAACTTGGTAAATATTACTTTCCACCTGAATACACCACAGCCAAGTATAACGTTTTATGCAAAAGGATCAGTGAAGGGTCTCAATAAAAACCTTGCTATTTCCAGTGTTTATGTTCTTACTACATTGCTAGTTATTATCCAAATTGATTTTGGTTTGGTTTCAATCAGTAAAATCTCACAAGAATAAAGAAAAAATGCCAAATGATGGTGAAGGAGCTATCTAGAAGTGTTCAGGTAAAAAGAAATGTTTGTTCAGGTGTATAATGGTATAGCTGTTGGAAACCATTGATAGACAGAATGGCAGATTTTCAAATTCATTACATATTAGTATCCAGTGTTGTGGCTTTGAGGATAGTTAGAACCAATGCAGTCATGATAGCTTGTTGGGGTGTGTGTGTGTATTTTGCCTTGATCAATAAACACCCTGTCTTATGATAGTAAGAATGCCTTTTTTCTTACATGGCATGTGGATGTGGCATATTGAAAAACGAACCACATTACTTTTGGTGGAGGTCAAAGGTCATCACAGTCATCTGAGATGACCAGGTGACAAACACTGATTATCTTGCAAACACTTTCTCTCAAGGCAGAAACTAAATACATGATTTTCAAGTTGGTGCATTATATCGAGTGAAAAGTTTTTGGTGGAGGTCCAAGGTTACTAGAGGTCATATTCCAAATCCTGGGAAACATATCTCAAGAATGATAACATTGGGAAATCTTGTATTCAGTATATGGGTGTCTTGTAGCAAGTACATGAAGTTGGTTTCTTGAAGATAAAAGTATATGTGAAGTTACCAGGGGTCAAACACTGTCAAAACCTTGAAAGAGCAATATTTTGTAAAAAGGGTTACAATGTGAGATGCTGTACTGTGTATGTCAGTGCCTCCTATTCAGTACATGCACTATGCAGGATTCTGATACATGCAAGTAGTGAAATCTGGTTAATATGTGCAGTTTGCTTTCTTTTTCATATTGTTTTGTGCTACAGCCTTGCAGAACATTTCAGTTCATGAAGCTCTAAGGTATACAGCAAGTGAGCTGTGACTGTTTATTTGTCGGAAAGGGTTAGGAGAGATGACTGGATGGGGAGGGTATGGTTCTCGTTTTAAATATGTGAACCTGCAGGGATAGGTAGTATATGGCAGCAAAGTGCAGCATTTCAAAATGTGTTGCAAAAGTGTTTTGTCCACTTGTTCAGACACATCGTTAAATCTTTTTAACATAAATCAGCTGCCTATTTACAAAATTATTTTAGTTGCAAAAGTAAGGATTACAAGATTTTTTGTTCTTTGCCCAGCATGCATGAAATGTTACCTTTGTTTAAATATTTTAGTTTGTTTGTTACTCCTTGTCATATATTTTCAAGAAGCATCATAATTTTAATTGCAATATATTTAGCATAATAAACTGCATAAAATTCTGTACAAAACACTTGTATAAAACCAAACAATAATAAAGATAGTAATTATCATACATTTTCATGTGCAGAACCTACTCATGTTCATAAACTTTATTGACTTCCTTTTCTCTCCCCTTCCCCCCCCCCCCCCCGGCCACCCCCACTCATAGTGTGGCCATACACGCCTGCAAAAAGCTGGACGCAAACACACATTGCATCCGCAAAAATCATGCTGCAGCTAGAAATTTTCATCTTAGTCCCACATTAAGGAGACCAGGTGAGCTAGAAATTTTGGTTTTCAAAGTATGTGCACCCATGAAGTTTTGCAAGTTTTGTAGCCATGGTGGCCATATGTCTGCCTTTTTGTCAGATTGTCTGGCTTTTGGGCACCCTGTTCTCCTTTGATCTTTACTTAACACTGGAGGTTGATTTGGCCTCCTCTTTGAAGATCTGCAAAGTCACGGTGAAAATTAATACAAACTATGAATGGAAAAACATCGCGTATGTAGAAAAAGTCTTCATGTATATCTCAAAATATAAGTGGTACTCCTTTAGCCACATAAACCATATTACGATCTGCACACACAGTCAGTTTGATTAGATGCGGATAATAATGTGTTCAGCCTCGTGGGTATGTATGGCCTGTACAACTTGACACTGGTGTGTAACAGTGATCTGACGTGGCTAGAGACGGTCATGTCCTCCTTTTTGGGAATCTGGAAATGGTCCCCAGTACCCTCCCTACTGCCTCACCCTCCACCCCCACCCCCCATCCAAGAAATTGTGGATCTGCCAATGCAAATATATTCTCCAAGAGTACTTGAAGCTGTGGTAAATAATCTGAAGACTAACCAGGCTTGCTCTCTGAAACTTTGAATGGATCCAAGGAGATGTCCTGGTTCCCACAACATCAGGCATCTTTGGGTTCCCACAGGGCCATACACGCCTGACGCAAAATCTAAACCATAGGAGTACATGTTAGATCACTTGTTGTGTTCCCATCAAATCCTGCTCGTTTCAACCAGGGCTGCCAATCTCACCATGTGCTAGCCACCCTTGTTTCATTTATTGCTAGCTGTAGACAGTGCAGGAGTATGTAATTTTAATTGTAAGGCACTGAAAACCCACTGAAGCACATTCAAGGGCTTCTTTTTCCAACTTTTCTCGGCTAGCCCCTGATCCGTTGCCATAGGTGCAATTTCGATGCTCTAATGTGAAGGCTTCCCCTCAGTAGTATACCTGGAAGGCAGTTCTCCAACATTAACGCAGCATGAGTGGATTTATTTTAAAAGCTCAATGTAAACCTAAACATGATCCATCGTCCCCACTCACCCCTCTCCAGTGGCGGATCCAGGGGGGGTCGCCGGCGTCCGGACCCCCCCCCCCCCCTCAAATTTTCCAATGTGCCCTTTTTCAAAAAATGTTTTTTTTTCACACTAGCAAAAAAAAAAAACGAGACATTTTCACAGGTAATGACAGTGTTGTCCAATTCCGAGGAGATTTTGGTTACCCCCATTCAGTATCGATCAATCCACTAAAAGTCTAGCCATGTATCGCAGAAACTTTCGGCAATATATTTGACTACGGTAACCTATATTGGCCGCCCCGAAACCCGAACAGTGTAATCGTTTTACAGAGAATGTGACTACGGTATGTCTGCGTGACAATCAGGCATTCTAATCACTTTTCGCTTGGAACCAGATATTACGTCATACTCACTAGCGATATGCAACGTATTACTATTGGGTTTTAATATTGATTTCAAAAGGTCACTGCTAGTCTTTTGGTCTTACAAAATAATGATCTGTTCACACTCCATAAACGCTACATCTACGAAACCTTCCCTCCACCCTCTAGTATCCATCCTCTCGTGAACAAGAGAGAGTAGGTAAATATGTTTCGCCATGATATTTATAGTCTGGAATTACTCTCCTTTTATAGTGTTGCCCTAGTGATGGGAATAAAAAGCCAACCTTAGGTAAAGTCCACAGCCAAGAGTTGACCAGAAGTCACGATAGACAATTCGGTGTTTGTTTCATTTTAAAATACTATATAAAATCACCACCAGGTCAAATAACGCAGTGTCAGTCGGTTCAATTTTTTGACGTCTTTGGACCGATGACCGGTCTGCTGTCGCAAATGAAAAGCAAACATTTGACTTTAGTCATCTGTTCTGACAGAGTGTTTTTGACAGTCGCGACGCAACTATATAGCGAACACAACATACAGTATTTTAACCTCCTCCCCCAGTCGAGATAGCGGTAGCGCCCATGGGCGTCCGGAGGGGGGGCAAGGGGGGCACTTGCCCCCCCTGGAAAATCAAAAACTTGAAAAAACGAAGAAAAAATAAAGAAAAAAAAAGAAGAAAATGTAGCATTAACATTTCTTAACAGTTCAATCAGTGTGAATTTCTACTCTCAAAACAGGAATTAAATAAAATATCAACACTCAGGCCCCAGCAGCCCCCCGAGCATATTCTGGTATTTTTTAAAGTTTATATTTACGATATTGCTTATGTTTCCCCCATTTATATGCGGTAAAAAGGCCTTGGAAGTGCCATTTCCAGCTATCTGGGAAGCACTCTGGGCCAAAATTTTCTTGCGCTCCGCGCCAACCCATGGTGGCGCGGAGCGCTGAGAGTCTGTCTATGCGCTTCGCCCCCCCCCCCCCTTGACAAATTCCTGGCTACGCCTTTGTCAACACTGAGTGAAAAAGTAGCATCTAAACTCTTTTCTAGGAGTAAAATATTTCCCATGGAAAAAGTTGGGCCCCTAAAAAATTTTGCCCCCCCTTGAATTTTTTTCTGCGGACGCCCATGGTAGCGCCAGGTGGGGGATGGGTTCATGCCGCCCGTCGGGGAAGGCTGGCCCCCTATCGGAGAAGTTTTACAGTTTCGTAAGGGAGTCTTAGTCGAAAGTACGCAGTCCCTGACGACAACTAATCGACGGTTTACCTGTTTTTTGCTCTCAAGAGGATAATTTCTGTAATAAGAACCCAAAATTTTCGGCGCGCTACGCGCGCTGTAGAGTCACTCTAGTTTTTCAATAGTTCCATTCCACATAGCAGGATAGCACAATTCCTGTCCACCTTAACAGATAACATATGGGCAGAATACATAGTTTATGTAAAGGTCGTAACTTTCATCCCATATCGCAAAGCCTGGCTGGTGTTCTCTTGTGTGTGTCATGCGGTACAGTCAGTTGGTGAGCGACTTACGGAGCTATTGGCTATTTCATCGTGTAGTCCAGGTGGTTTCGATACAATGTATGTTACACCCGATACGGTCTACAAACCCTACAGTTCTTTTTTCGTTTCGTCATATGTTTTATGTGTAAGCCTATCAAAAAATTTCGCCCGCTTCGCGCGCTTTTCAATTTCACGATCCAGATTCAAAGAACACTAACAGTGCAACTCGGATCATGAAGTATTAAGTGATATAATGCAAAATATGCCTGCAATTGCATGGGATAATGAGGCTCTCACATTTGCCCTTCTCATCATACCCTCGAAATAGGGAATGTCGGAACTTGGGGTAGCTGACATGGTCCGGCCCCCTGTTGGAAAAAATTCTGCCGCCACCCACGGTCAGTTTACTTATTTTGGCTTTCATAAGGGTAATTTCTGGGATAAAACCCAAAATTTTCGGTACGCCTTGTCCACTCTTCCTCAGTTCAGTTATACTTATAGCTAAAAATAGTACAAACCCTTTCCACCTTTTCAAGTTAATAAGTAGAATACATGGATTTATGTAAATGTCGGGAATTGGATCTCATTTCGCTAAACCTGGTTAACGTTCACTTGTGTCTGTCGTACGGTACGTCTAGTGACTCGAGGAGGGAAGTACAATAAAGTTATGCCCGATAGGGCCCAACTGTCCGCTCAATTGTTCTATATAAGCTTTAAATTAGTACAAATTCTTATAAGTGTAGGCTTACCAAAAACAATTTCGCGCGCTTCGCGCGCTTTGCAATTTCACCGTTTAGATTCCAGGTTTTGATTCCAGTTTTGCATGTCTCTTGGTTTGTCCTTTCTTTATCAATATGCGGTAAGTTGTGTAATCGCTGACGTTTATGGGAACCAAAATTAAAAAAAAAAAATGAATGTGCCCTTTTTATGTTGGACCCCCCCTCAGAAAAGACCCTAGATCCGCCCCTGCTCTCCCTCCCCATCATGAAATAGTGCGAGTATGGCTAACAAGAATGGTCAAATTGTGATTTCCATTTATGTGGCCTGTTTAGCGCGCATCTAATGCAATTTTGGGAGATAGTCAAATACTTCATTCTAATGGCCACAATTCATAAATACCCAAGAACCTCTGGGGGCTTTGCTCCCTGGACTCCGAATGGACATGTTGTGCTTGAACCCCACCAGGGGCCCTAATGTGGAGCCTGGGGCCCAATGCTTACAGGGGAGCACTGTACGTACGCATCCACCAGTGACGCCGCTCAGTCCTTCATTTTGGTCAGGGGCGTCGCCAGAGCATTTTTCATGGGAGGGGGGCAGTGCCGTATTTTCCGACTAAGAAGAAACAAATGCCGACTGAGAGTGTTGACAAGTGATGCAGTTAGAGCTGAGAACCGTCAGTCTAACCGGTAATGGTCCAGCAGGGGTGACGCCAGGATTTGCCTAACGGGGGGGGGGGGGGGCAACGACCCGAAGCCTCGACAGCCCCGATGCCGTCGAGGAGTTGGTGAGGGGAGACTTGAAGAAAACATGTGTACTATACCATTTTGGTATATTGCATAAAATTTTGTATATACTGGAGGAAAAAGTTTTACTGAAGGTTTTTCCCGAAATCTAAACTGTGAAATTGCAAAGCGCGCGAAATTTTGGGGTAAGCTTACATTAAAAAGAATCTGTACTTGAAGGTTATATAGGTCAATTTTCCAGGCAGTAGTCGGCGCTATCGGGCACAACTTACATTGTACTTCCCTCCTCGAGTCACTAGCCATACCGAAAGACACACTCCAGAGAACATTAATTTAGTTTAGCGAAATGAGATGAGATTCCCGGCATTTACATAAAAACGATAAATTCTAGTTAGTCCTATTAAGTTACTTGAATAGACGGAAAGGGCTTGTTCCATATTTAGCTATTAGTACCGAAACTGAGGAAGAGTGGGCAAAGCATACCGAAAATTTTGGGTTTTATCGCAGAAATGACCCTTTTGTAAGCTAAAATAAGTAAACCGACCATGGGTGGCGACAGAATTTTCGCGACAGGGGGCCGGGCCATGCCAGAGACCCCAAGTTCTGACAGCATGTGGGGGGGGGGTGAGAAGAGGATATGAAGGAGGCTAACTACCCCATGCCATTGCAGAGTATATTTTGCATTATATCACTTAATATGTCAAGAGCCGAGTTGCGCATTGATAGTGTTCCTTTGAGTCTGAATCGTGAAATCGTGAAAGGGCGCGAAAATTTTTGGTAGGCTGACACAAAAACATGTTATCATTAAGAACAAAAAGAAAAACATAAAAACTGCAGGGGTTGTAGACTGTATCGGGTACAACATACATATTGTGTCGAAACCACCTGGACTAACCGATGAAATAGCCAAACGTTGCTCCGTGAGTCGCTCACCAACTGACCGTACCGCATGACACACACTTGAGAAAAACAACTAGGCTTTGCGATATAGAATGAAATTTACGACCTCTTCATAATCTGTGTACCCTGTCTACATGTTACTTGGTAAAGTTGACAAGACTTATGCTATCTAGCTATGTGGAACGGAACTGTTGAAGAAACTGGAATGACATTACAGCGCGCGTAGCGCGTCGAAAATTTTGGGTTCTGATTATTCTTTCTTTCACTTCTTCTCCTCTTTCTTTTCCTCATGTTTTCTTCATTTCGCCGACTGGTGCAGAATTTACCGACTCATTGCCAGAATACCACATGAACAAGTGAACTTCTTTAGTATACAATGAAACTGAAAAGCCCTTTGTCGCATTTTTGCTGACAGGATATGTTGTAAGTTTCAAAAAGTGTTGCTTACGGGCTTTGAAAATATTGTGATAAACGTTGTCTAAAAATGCATTCCATTCTCCTGTCTTCCATCTGCACCAACCCCTTTCTCTTGCCCTGTTTTGCCCCCCCCCTGTTCTTTTTTCTGTCCGCTCGGTCTTTCACTCTCCTCTTCTCTTTCCCCCTTTTTCTCTTTCTTCTTCCCTCTAACTTCCCTTCGTTTGAACTTCCCTCTTTCCTTCATTTTGCCGACTAGTGCAGGATTTTGCCGACTGCGTGGATGATGGGGGAGGGGTGTCACACCCCTACACCCCCTCTAGCGACGGCCCTGATTTTGGTGTGCCCATCCGGCGGAATGCTTGGCCCCCAATACCCCCACTTCGAAAAGTCTGGCGACGCTACTGCACGTATTTGTTTTGTGACAACATTGGCGACCATCTTTCAAAATTGCCGCCATTGATTGTGATTGTACATATATTTTGAAACATTTTTTTGTGTGAAGTGATGCTGTCGTCATGAAACCTTGGCATTTGAAACATAACTGAAGCCTCTAACTGAATCGTCATCTCGTTTACGTCCTGGGACAACAATGACGGCCACTATTCAAAATGGCCACCATTTTCAAAGTCACTGGTATTATATATTGACACAAAATGATGGGTGGTCCCCACTTCTAATAACAGGGCTGTCAACTTCTAGTGACTGGTGAGAGTGAGATTCGCTGGGAGACTACTGGCCAGGAGCGCGACCAGCGGTTCGCGCGCGCGGAGGGGGACTTTGTGACAAAAAAATTAAAATTTAAAAATGCAACTTTTGAAGTGAAACCTTTGAAATAACAGGTCAAAATTTGGAGGTTAATGCCATAAGAATGATTTTTAAATGTAAAATAATGATGTAAAAGTGAAAATAATGATGTAAAAGTGAAAATAATGCAATGAAAAGCCAAATCTGTTGACTTTGAAGACAACATTACTCAATAAAAGATCATACTATTGATATTTAATGTCAAATTCGTGTTTTTTTTTGAATGTCAAAAAAAAAGAGATCAGAGGGAAAGTAATGAATGGCATTAAAAGTCAGTTTTTGACATTAATATCCAAAATATTCAGATTAAAGGTCAAAATTATGGCTTATTAGATGAAAAGGTCAAAATGAAAAGATGAAAAGGAAAAGATTTGAGATTTAAAATCAAACGTTTTACTTATGAAGCCAAAATAATGTGATTAAAGGTGTAACAATTGATACTAAATGTCAAAGTTGTGACGTTGTCAAACTCAAAATAATGAAAGAAAAGACAAAACAATGATTTTTAAAGTCAAAGTATTGCCATTCAAATTAAAAATTTGGGAACGTTTATTCAAGATAGAAAGGTTTTAAGTCCCATTCATTTTGTCCTTCCCATATCCTTATCCTCAGATCATAAAGCCATTTTAACGACGTGCCAGCCCGTTCCGAGCTCTGAGTTTAGAAACGTTTCCCAAGTGACCGTTTTTCATCCCAGTCATTGCACGAGCACTCCATCGGTAGAAACACTTTGTGCGGGCTATGCTTATTCCTGCCTGAAATACTGAGATAGATTTTGAAGGCTGTTGACACTTGGGCACAAGTGGGTCCAATATTTACAAAAAAATTGCACCATTCGAAAGTGAATCATTGCATTTTCAAATACCCATATTTTTAAGAGTCTGATTGCTTCTGTAGAATTGGTGCCATGGTCTGTTTATATGGCCATAAATCACTTCATATACAAATTTTCGCTACGGATCTGATTTCATTGAAAAGTTATGATCCTTCAAACCAGTGGCGTAGCCATGGGGGGCACTGCCCCCTAACATTTTTTGTAACACGTTCTTGCCCCCCCCCCTCCCAAATAATTTCAAGCGATGTGTTTAAAAGAAAAAAAAACAGGAAGAGTTTTCTTTGACAGACAAAAATACAACATTTACATTATATACAAACTTTGATAAATATGACCAGCTTGGCAATTAATCAATTTGGCCAGTTGGCAGGTGAGATCTTAATTGAAAACAATGACAAAACATGATGGCACCCTGGTCTAATTGTCAAAACATAGTAAAGGAGATGACAATAATGACCATTTCAGGAACATAATCAGAAAGTATATAACATTCTGAACCCAATGCAAAAAACCCCATCTTCATAGCTTATTTGGTTCTCGAGATATCACAATTCTCATCCCTTACAGGGGCACTGCCATACCAAACTTGTAGCAAGTCTATTATGATGTCACAGGCTCACTTTATTTTCAAAAGTTATGTATTTCTTTATAATTAAATTCAATTTTTTTCAAAGGTCCAGCTACCATTTAAAAGATCATTTCAGAAATGCAGAGAGCGAGTCCCGTAATTTTGAAATCTGATACCAACAAGAACATGCTAAAACTGTGTGGACAGAAACAATGAAACAAAATACAAAGGAAAACAAAAACGTCTCAATTACAAAGTGAGCCTGAAAGGTCAAAATCAACTTGCTACAAGTCAGTTTGTTTGGAAAATGGCAACTCCAATGTAAATGATAAGAATGGCGATATCTCAAGAACCGAATAAGCTATGAAGATGGGGGTTTTTGCACTGTGTTGAGGATTTTGTTTACTTTTCAATTATGTTACTGAAATGGATATTGTTGTCATCCCCTTTAACCGCATGCATGCAGTATCAACATATACCGTACCATATGAACAATGTACATTGTACATGCTGCATGCACGCTACACTAGGCTTCAGTACAGTAAGTGCATAAGAAGGTTACTTTGGTTGCCCCCCCCCCCCCCCTTGAGAAAAGTCTTGTCCTCCTAACGAAGAAATTATGGCTACGCCACTGCTGCAAAGTCGTTAGAAATTTCACCAATCTACAGCTGTCTTTTTTGAAAATATGGTACCGTATATACATTCAGAGGGCTATATATTCTGAACCGTTCAACTGGGTGCTAAATTTAAGAATTGTATGACCAAACGTATAGCCTACAGTGGTTGATGCACATTCATTCTGCCAGCTTAGGTAAAAGAGCTCTCCAAGGCGGTCATTTTGGTAAATGGGCATACTTCGTAATATTACTAAATCTACAATTCAATTCAGTTAGTCTATTTCCACAAACTGAAATATAATGCAGTTACAAATGACAAGTATATGCAGAGGCCTTCAAATGGTCACCTAATTGTATGCTGAAATAACGAAAAGAATATTTTATACATGCCTAAAGGACATAATGTTGTAGGTTAGCTAACACGCGATGGGGCAGTTTTGAAACATGAACGCCATTATCGTCACAGGAAAAGTTTATGATGTCCCAATAGGGGTCTTTAATTATGTGCCAAATGCAAGGCTTTCAAGTTCGTGACAGCAACAACACTTTGTTCCCTGGAATGATTCAAAATGCAGGTAAAACAACAACCATTGGGGCCACTTTGTAAGATGACCGTCATTCACGTCCTAAGACAAGTATATACGGGCGCTGTATAGTTAGAGACCTTTAATTATGTATCACATGTCAAGTTTTGTGACCACAACAAAGCTTTTTCTACAATGTAACAAAATACACTGTAAAATAATACCAATGGTGGACATTTTGGACAAAAAAACCGCCATTGATATCACAGGACAAATCTCTTTAGCCCCGCCGTGGATGCATTGTTTTGCGGGTTTTCCCTCCTTACGGATGAACTAGCTTCCTATGAAAAGCACAGCACTTGAATACACCAGAAAATACCAGGCGTGGATCCAGGGGGGGGGGACTCTCCCAGCCTCAGCCCCCCCCCACCCTTTTCGCCACAACAATATCAAATACACAAAAATTAGCATAAGGTTAATCTAGGAGAATACTGAAGGGGGCTTTCAGATTAACATTATGCTAATTTTCGCGTATTTGTTATTGTTGATGTGGCGAAAAAGGGGAGGGGCTGAGGCCGGGAAAGCCCCCCCCCCGGATCCGCATCTGCTACCGGACTCTGCACGCGAAGACATCCCTTTGGTACTCTTCACATAGACCTTTTTCCAAATAGCAATTACAAAGCATTGTGCGATACCCCTAGAGTTTTGGTGTTGGTTGTCTTTTGCCACAGTAAAATGCCATTGACAACAAAGATGCGTACCAAAACTCTACCTCGCAATCCTTTGAAATTGCTATGTGGAAATCGGTCTATGAGAGCAGGGAGCTCTCACATCCCCCTGATGAGAGCATCACTCTTCTTTACGAATAAGCCCCAATTCTGCAAACCGTTTCCGCTCCTGAGGGTGACTAAAGTACCGACCTCTTATGAAGAAGGTGCATTGAGGATACACATTTGCCAACTTAACAAAACAATTGTGCTGATAACATGACATCACATCAGTTTTGGAACCAAAGTGGTTGCGCTAATAGAGTAGTGACTGGCTACATCTTGGTTACAGTGAAGTAAGATTGACGGCAAACCCGTAGCCGGGGCGACGGGGGGAAAACCCTTCCCCCTGGAAATATTTTTGCCCCAAGAAGATAAAAAATTATCATTGCCTCAATGAATTTATACGTCTCGCTTCCCTTCTGAAAAAAATATTTAGCCCTTTTCAGTTCCTCGTCTGGCTACGGGCCTGATTGACGGGTATAGGCTTCGACAGTTGGAATTTTCTGGATTCAGACTCACCTACATTCACCAGGCCCTCTGCTTCTCTCTCCGCGCAAACCATACCATCATCAATAATCCCCCACCCACTCACATGCTCACTTTGTAGCCAAATCGACGGGCCATTATTCTGACATAAGTAATCCAGTGGTGGTGAGGGGGTAGTTAGGCAGGCCAGTTGAAATGAACTTACGAAATTTGAAGAGACGATATGCCCTTTGATAGAAACATATGTAGGCCGAAAATTTTTCTCTTATTTGCCTTTTATTATTTGAACTGTACGATTGCTAATGATGATATTTCAGAGTAAAGAATATGGTACGTATCAAGCTACAACTTACACAGCCTGGTAACCTGTCACTCAAGGCAATACAGGAGGTAGTTTGACCAAAACAATATTCTTGTTACGCTATATGAGCCCACGGATAGTGACGCTCCGCTCAGATAAAGTCACGACAAACCACCTTTTCCCCAGCTAAACACTTTTCAACATAGAATTGGGCCAATTAATTTGAATTTGACATGATTTTATTTGTTACCCGCTATGTCAGTCTGGATTGAGGATATTACAAAATAATGGTCAAATTGCGATACGTGTAATCAGGGAGTTGCAACTCCCTGGTATAATCATTTATTGAGTGCGCATTCAGTGTCATTTACAGATAGATAAGTGTCCAGGTTTATGTCCACCATTTTGTAAATACCCCTAGAGCTTCCGGGGCTATGCCCTTATTATTCCATTCTGTTCTGCTCTCCCCTGGACTTCACACATTCAGGTGGAAAGGTTACTATTTCAGAATGAAAAGGCAAAATCATGGGTATGCGTCTGGCTGTGACCCGTGAGGTCTTCCCGATTATTAATGTGGGCCACTAGCGAAAATAATTAAGGACCCCCATTTACGATTTTACAGTGGCATTTTTATGAATATTATCTATACATTACAACACATATTGCAAACACGTAGATGCCGTGTTGAGTTGTACAGATACTGCAGAGGACAATGTAAATGCTATGTGACAATGGCTTAATTTCATAAAGGTGAATCCCAAATCCTGCCGGTCTCGAGCCCGGTCACGGGAAATTTAGAGACGAGTCACAAGTCCGGACTGTACGAGACCAAGTCCGAGTCCGAGTCCTTGCCTTCCGAGTCCGAGTCACGAGTCCTTAAAATCGTGACTCGAGACCGGTCTCGAGTACTACAGCACTGACGGATAAATATTGCATAGTCAAGGTAAACCAATGGGGCCGTAGACAGTGGATGGCAGGGACATACCCCCCCCCCCCCCGAGATTTCCAAATCGTTAATGAAAGTTGGCCTAATTGAGAAAAACTGAAAGGCTGAAAACTTCATGGTCTAAATTATGATTTCAAGGCTAAAAATCCTAGAAAATTGCATATAAGAGTTTCTCTTTTGCCCAAATTTTCGCGAGGAGGTCCTCTTTTCTTGCCTTGACTTCTCGTGTACGCTACAGCTACGTGCCAACCGATGGTAGGTCCCCCAGTGGCGCACAGAGAGCGCTAGGAAGAAGTCAGCACCGGGTACCAGCCTTGTAATGGTGCCATGTCACAGCCGAAATATCTAGTACAGTTTTTGATAAAATTATCAGTTTTGTATCTAGGAAAACTTAGAACAAGAAAAATTTCCCATAAAGTAGAGGTGTAACCCTCGAGGTAACACCCCCTCCAATCACACCCTACCCAACACGGAAAGTAATCACTAAATAATGAGGATTTCTAAACATATAATCAAGTCAACGCTTTACGAAACTTTACCAAAGATAGCAACATTTGGCATCCAGACCACCTCACAAAGACAAAAATTTCTCAAAGAGTATAGAGTCTCATTTACTTCTCTTAGTCACAACACCTCTTAACTTACGCCGAACTGAAAATAGGAAGACTATCATTAAGTAATGACAATTTGTAAACATATACTCAGTTCAAAGCTTTGCCACCTATAGCATAATTTTGCACCTTAGGCAGGATTTATTTGCACCCCTCCTCTCAGCACCCTCCCCCAGGATGGCACTGCACGCACAGGTGAAAAAAGAAGGATCCACCCAGGTGTCAACTATCTGTAGACACGTCACTTGGTGTTCCACTTAGATGGTGTCATGAACTGCCCCCTTAGAGATTTCGCCCAGGTTACGGCCCTGCACAGCCACTAATTACCCAGGAGAAAAAAAACAGTTGATTCCAGTTGGATATTGCAACTGGTTTTAACTGTGTCCAACTGGTCTCAACTGCTTCCAACTGGATTCCTTGGCAATCCCAACTGTATCCAACTGGTCTCATGTGTTTCCAAATGGACCATGACAAAGTCCCATCTGGAAATTTCGAGACCAGTTGGACACAGTTTCAAGACCAGTTGGACCCAGTTGCTTTGTACTGAGACACAGTTGGGTTTTGGAAATCCAACTGAAACACTGTTGGGAAAAGAGTCCAGTTGGAAATAGGTGAAATAACTGATGAGTACAGTTGGATTCCAGCCATGTACCTGTAGTGTCAAGTTGTGAATGAGAACAGCACTAGTTGGGGGTATCAAGAGTTGAGTTGTCGAGTGGTTAAGGTGTTGTTGAAGTATTGATCATTTACCGTACTCTTACTATATTTTTTATTTGATTGTCTGTGAATTTTAGGCTATTTTATTATTAGACTACTTATATTCTTTACCTATTACTTATATTGCATATAATTAGCTACCCTGTTCTTCTACATCACACTCCCGTCCCTACATTACCGTTCATACAGTTTGAACCTGGTTTTTTAACTGAACTTTCTAAATATATATTTTATGTGACTTTTCCAGTATTTTGCATTCAGTGAAGAAAATAACTGGTGCAAGACAACAGAAGTTAAATGAAGCCTTGGACTGAACGGTCCTGACTATACATGTATTCCATATTACTGGATCGCCTATATTAAATTGACATGAAACAATACATGGAAATGGAAGTTTATTTGTTTTGCATTTTTGGTATGAAACAGTTGAAACAGTTGGAAAATTCAGAGAGCAGTTGAGATCAGTCGGAGTTGAAAATAGTTGGAATCGTTTGAGAATCTCTTTAAGTCCAGTTGAATCTAAGAAAGAAATAACAGTTGGAAATTCTCAACTGGTTCCAGTAATTATTGTTACCAGTTGGAAAATTTTGAATGGCATGTCAAACCAGTTGGAATAATTTCCAACTGGTTTCAACTGTTTCCAACTGGTATGAACCATTTCCAACTGGTCATATTCAACTGGCTTTACCTAATTTGCATAATCGAGCTAAAATGGATTTTATCAGCTCAGTCCTTTCGTAGGATGCTTTGTGATGGTTCCATTTTTAAATTTTATTTCCAAAATTTGCAATTAACACATTTTAACAGTTTATAACAGGGTAAGCCTATTACTGATTTGTTTTTATCATTTTTGTTATGTTAAGTATATCTCAATCTCTAGGGGAACCCGGGGCAAAGCGGAACGCGGGTCAAAGTGAAATACTCCATTTATTATTTCTGCAATGCTGCCCTGATTAGTTAGTCAGAAGTGTACCAACGTCGAAGCAAAGAGCTATCGTTTGATGCCAAAGTTCGCCTCTTCTGGCAGGGATGTATGGTTTAAACAGAAAATGAAAATTTCCTGCATGCTCAGACCAATATTTCCTTGCATTAATTTTGTGATTAAATGGCCAAACATTAGTAGACACCTTCACTGGTCCTGTTATAGGGAGATGATTTTAGGCCTGGTACTTAGGACCTAAGCGTTTGTTAGGCTGCACATGTATGGCCATTACAATCAATCAGCCTACACAAACCTAACCATCGGGGCAAGGTGGAAAGAATACTGTTCCACTTTGCCCCGTGCACATTCCCAGTGGAAGTGGGCTCATATTACTAAATAATTCGTACCCAGGTATGAGGGTTAGTGTTTAGGGATGTATTAGCCTTTGTAAATGGGTTTAGGGTTAAGGCCAGGGTTGGGGTTCAGGGCCCTGAGTGATAATGAAAAATTTGTTTGCGAATTTTGTATGGAATGAACTCCAGGTTTTCCTCGGAAGTTCACAGGACGGGGTGGGGGTGGGGAGGGGAGGGATGCTGGTTCGCCAGCCCTTTCCTCAGCTTTATAGGCAACGATAACTAGCTGAGCAAGTTCTAAGTGGCGATTGTTATGACCCACTAACTGGGAAAGGTTCATGTGTAATGCCAATTATGATCTCCATTAATATAAACTTGCCGCTTTTATTGGCCCTCTTCATGGGCTGCACCCATTTTTAATTCTGAACATTATAAAATGTTTTCAAGTATTCAACTGTACAACCCATCACTTGAGTAAAGTCTGTGATAGTATCTATTCACAATAAAAAAACACCTGTTGGTTCCCATAAGGTTTAGTTTATGTTGTCAATTCATGTTGCTTCATTGATTGTTTCACTTTGCCCCATTGTGTGTTTCACTTTGCCCCCCCCCCCTGGCTCGGGGCAAAGTGGAATGTCACTGATTTTTTCAAGTTCATATTAATTGGGGACAGTGATTGTTAGAGGCGCATTCTATATACCCTTGGTGAACTTTCATACCAGGGTATTAACATACACTATCAAATTCCTCCTAACAGGTTTTAGTGTTCCCTTACTCGAAATCCAGATATGGGCCAGATATGAAATTCCATATATGGGCCAGATATGGATTTCATATCTGGCCCATATCTGCTGCAGATATGGGATTTATATCTGGGCCAGATAAAAAATTGGGCAGATATAACCCAGATCTACGCCAGAACCAGATCTAAGCCATATATGGCCAGATAAAGTTTTATCTGGATCAAGCTTTCTTTATATGGAACAGATAAAATTTTATCTGGACCAGATATGGTCCTTATATGAGCAGAATATATTTCCATATATGGCCCATATCTGCACCAGACATGGAGTTTATATCAGATCAGATAAAAAGTTAGGCAGATATAACACAGATCTTAACCAGAACCAGATCTAAACCATATATGGCCAGATAAAGTTCTATCTGGATCAAGCCTTTATATGGCACAGATAAAATTGTATCCAGACCATATCTGCTCTAGTTCTGAATCATAGTTAGGACTTATAGTCCACACTCCTCATGGAGACTTTGAGAGAGCTTTTTAAGTACGTAGAAACAGGCACTGACAAACTAAAGGATAATCCCAAACACAAAGAAAAACCCTGACGGATCACGAACACAATGTCAAACAGACTACACATACCACGCAACAAGGAACAAAAGTCTTTGTTACTACTGAGATTTAGTACTGCCACTGCAGCCAACCCAAAAACAACACTCCAGCCCAACCACCACAAACAACCCCAAAGCAAAGTCCCACAAAGACCACACACCCACATCCACCACACACCCAAAGGCAACACCACTCCCGAAGGCAACACCACTCCCGAAGGCAACACCACGCCCGAAGGCAACACCACGCCCGGAGACTTTGCTTTTTTTCCAAAAGTCCCCTGACTCTCTGGCGAAGAGCCAGGGGCGAAAACCAAACAATACTCCCGAAGGAGTTCTGCTCCCCGAAGGAGTAACAACGTCCCCAAGGGACAAACTTTGACTTAACTGACACCACCTGACAGTGGTCCCGTTCGAGACTAGCTGAATAGAACAGGTCCCACCTGGGAGCTCCGCCGTCGTGATCTGGGATACTCCTGCGCCAGATAAGCTTCTTTTTTTTTTCAAAAGTCCCCTGACTCTCTGGCGAAGAGCCAGGGGCAAAAACCAAACAATACTCCCGAAGGAGTTCTGCTCCCCGAAGGAGTAACAACGTCCCCAAGGGACAAACTTTGACTTAACTGACACCACCTGACAGTGGTCCCGTTCTAGACTGGCTGAATAGAACAGGTCCCACCTGGGAGCTCCGCCGTCGTGATTCTGGGGGGGGGGGCCATTGGGGGCACGTGCCCCCAATCGATTTCAGAATTTTTTTGAACATTTTAAAATGATTCCAAAAGGCGTTTAAGCTATAGATATCTGTAGGGGTAGGTTGAGGTGTGTTTTCGACCGAGTGATGGATCTATTGTAACCATTTCCTATCACCTATGGTTCTCAAACTATCACAATAATCGCAAATCCTTCCCAAACTATTCAAATTTCTCGCGCGCTCCGCACGCTTTCAACCTAACCTCAATGTTGTCCTTATTATCAATAATTTCCGGTAGCAACTCCCGTAGGACCACAGCAACATAAGTTGAAAGCTGTTTACCAATTCTCGGGTAAAAGACTGGCTTTGTGATTGGCAAGTAGGTTTATTGGGGAATTGAAAGTGTCTAAATGCAGAGCATGAATGCGGTTTTGTCATGGTTATCTTATTTAATGAAAAATTTCGGCGCGCTTCGCGCGCATTCGTCACTGTTTTCACTCCGTCTCATGACCATTATTAAGGTTATAATACATGCAACTATTCTGATCACAACACTTTTCCGAAAAACAGAGGTACATCTCCAACCTCTATAGGGACCTATGGGATCTTTCAGTCTAATTTGTAGCATGACAGAGGCGGATCCAGGATTTTTGAAAAGGGGGGCCGAAGTTGTTCGACCTGTGATTGACGGTACTATACCATCTAAGCGGAGCGCCACCATCAGTTGGCGCGGAGCGTACAAGAAAATTTTTGACAAAATAGACCTCCCAGATCGCCGGAAATAGCACTTTCCATGTCTTATTTTTGCATTTTCTGCTTCATATAATTTCATGTCTCAACTCTCAACACATTAACTTTTCCACAAGTTATTAACAGAAGACAGTTATCATAGGCACAGTGCCTTACTACAATGCATCCTGTTCAAGGTGTCTAATCACTGCAAGAGCGGCGATTTGTTCTCAATACTGGGGGGGGGGGGGGGGCATGACCAGAATTTCCAATAATTTACTGTGTGAAAAATCAAAGTCAATGGGCGATTTCTCAAATATTGGGGGGATATGTCCCCCCATCCCCCCGGGATCGCCGCCCATGCTAATCAGATCTTTAGTAGTCATGTTCTAATTTGGTGAATATTGAGGGACTTCCTTGCGAAATTTGTGACCCATATCTTAGTTCGACTTGATGCCAGGACTCAGGTACCTTGCATTGACATGTGGGCGTAAATGTACGTTTTATCACGGGCATGTTCCCCTCTGCCTAATTTCTTGTTTTGTGTGGACTCAGTGAGAAAGTGAAAATCACCCAGAATGCACGAGACTTGACAGCCCTGTCATTATTTTGGGAGTACGCCCAGGCAGTGTAATGATGGTATTATTGTAGGCCTTACATAGTATCAAAACTGAATGAACGAATTGTAATGTTTCCGACCACTATATTTCTAAATAAAATTTTCTTGGTGACGTGCACTGTAGGCCAATCTTAACGTCCTTCAGAGAAAAATCGAGGGATTTATTAACTGACAGAACAGCATTTCAGTGGCCATTTAGTTTTGTCATTGATTATGGTTATACTTGTTGATTTCTGATTTTTACTTAATTTATAATTCCTCATTTTTCTCCTTAGGAATTCATTTATGGGAGGAGCTCCCCTCACTGAAAATTTTAGGGAAGGACTTGTCCTCCTCCCCCGTTCCCCCGCTACCGCTGCCAATGCGTAGCATACCAGGAAATTTGGGTAAAAACACATCCCAGATAGCCGGAAAAGACACTTCTAAGGCCTTGTGATTCCCATGATTTTCCATTTTAATTCTCATGCAGTGGCGTAGCTAGGATTTTTTTGTTTGGAGGCGGGGCTCCCGTTTACTATCTAAGCGGAGCGCCACCTTGAGTTGGCGCGGAGCGTACCAAGAAAATTTGAGATTTTAATACATCCCAGATCGCCGGAAATGGCACTTGCCAGGCTTGATAGCAGCCATCAAGAAGTGTACTTTTTGTGCACAAAATGTGAAGTTTGGTTTTATTTTATTACACATTTCTGTGAAGACGGATCAGCTCAGCTGGCTGGGACTTTTGGTCCAAGGGTTGCAAGTTTGAATCCCGTTAACTCAGTGGCGTACCCAGGATCTCTCTCTCGCGGGGGGGGGGGGGGGATGCAGTATGTTGTGTGATCGCCGGCCTGGGGGAGGGGTCTAAGGGGAGGGGGTGGGGTGTCCCCCTCCCCTTTGAAAATTTTTGAAAAGTAAGGTGTCCTAACATGAAATCTGGTGCCACATATGCCACCTTTTGAAGTAAAATTTGTGTTAAAAAATGACCTCCCCCTTGTGTACGCCATTGCGTTTACTATCTAAGCAGAGCGCCACCATAGGTTGGCGCGGAGCGTTCCGAGAAAATTTGAGGTTTTAATACATCCCAGATGGCCGGAAATGGAACTCGCCAGGCTTGATAGCACCCCATCCCAACTGATGCGCACTGTCTCGTAAGGTATTTTTCGATTGGCTGATGGTATTGTATCGTATTGATTGTATATCCAATCATGTGTAGTAAGATCAGCATGTGTGTAAACGTCCCAATCATGGGCGGCTCTAAGAAATTTTGTTTGGGGGGGCAAACTCAAGTCCGTATTCAGGGAGGTTCGGAAGACCCCCAGCAATATTAATGGTCAGCTCCGGATAGTACAATAGCCTTAATAGGAGTATTCATAGGCGTAGGGGCCCAAGTTGATTGGGGGTGGGGGGGGGCTGTAACGATCTGCCCGAAAAATAGAAACAAAAATTTCCGCGCGCGTTCAAAATGTTAATGTACATATCATATAGGCATGCATCCGTTATCACACCGCATGCCAATTACGTACAATAATTTGCTACGTTACTACCTATTCCATATTGGTTATAATTCTGGGGGAAGTCGCTACAATAATGATGATAATAATTAGTGGTGTGGCCAAGAATTCTCTCATGGGGATGGAGCAGGCACTATGTTGTGTGACCGACGGCCTGGGGGGAGGGGTCTAAGGGGAGGGGGTGTCCCCCTCCCCTTTGAAAATTTTTTGAAAAATTAGGTGTCCATACATGCAATCTGGTGCCACATATGCTACCTTTGAAGTAAAATTTGTGTTAAAAAATTTATCGTACTTATTTTAGGTTAGTTAGATAAGATTTAACGACACACCAACACGAATGTGTTATATGGTGTCAACAAGATAAATACGGTTCAAGTCCTCCCCTTTAGTCGCCTCTTACGACAGGCAGGGAATACCGTGGGCATATTCTACAACCCCCAGCCCACAGGGGGCCGTATTTTAGGTACTAGAAGAAAAAAATAGGCATCGCCCCCTAACCTTTGAAAATTTTTGAAAAATTAGGTATCCTTACATGCAATCTGGTGCCACATATGCTACCTTTGAAGTAAAATTTTGTGTTTTATTTTAGGTACTAAAAAAATCGGCGTCAGTGACGGGGGCATGGCCTAATTGCTCCTCAAATACACCACTGATAATCATAATATATAAGTTTAACCATTAAAAAACATACTGGTGAATTAATACCGAATATATAGGTGATGGTGCAATCCAAATCAGAACTATACTTTAATTACCAAGGAAGTTATTTTAAAGTATCGATTTCCGTTAAACTACATAATTGCATTATTTTTCTTTCAGTAGGTGCCCGAAAAATTCTCAGAATATTGCCCGAATTTTCACAAAAATATTTTGTTGCCCCCAGCCCCCAGCCCCCCGCCTCCTACGCTTATGGGAGTATGGCTATTATTATGTATTACAGCGATGCCCATGTAGTTTTCAAAAGCTCTTCAAAACCCATTTCAGGCAGTTAGTCATGAGCTGACTTCTTAAAAAATAAATACAACCATATCAACCGATCGCTACCGTACTACCATAGGGGTGGAGTAAGAGGCAGGTGAAATGGGCAAAGCGGCTTGATCCATTTGTATAAAATGAGCCCCACCTTTAAATATTTTATTGTTTCTTTCATTGTGTCACAATATGTTTCAGCTTTGCCAAGAAGCCATAAAATGTTGGTTTTCTGGATTGTTTTCTTAAACTAACGAAAATTTCGAGCATGAAGACACTTGAAAACGATGAAATGATAGCACTAGTATTTTTGGATCTCAGTACCGTTCCGAAACGAATTTTTTTAAAGGGGAGGAGAGGAATTCCCCTAACTCAGAACGACGTCTCATCCTCTATACAAATGGCTAGGCCACTAGTCAAAAGTCTCATCACACTGAGCTTACATTGACTGTTTGGTGTGTTTAAATCAATTGAAACGGTATACTTTAGCACAGAGGTGGAGAACCTTTTGCTTATAACAGGCCATTTGACAGTCATAAGACCGCTCGTGGGCCAACGGCGCTGTCAATTTGGACAAGAGAAGGGAAACCTCTCCTTCTATGGGAAACACAATACTTTAAGACTTCATGCCCATTACAACCTTTTGTAGACAGATACCTATGCTAATCTGGTCAGGTGACACCCTGGCAAAACTGCTTTTAGTCGTGGATGATGATCAACACGGCTAATGGGTTGTGTATCTAATGACCCCGAAAGCTCTGAAGTGTCTGCAAAACTATGGGCATTTAACTCCAGCATTACCGTTGCACCCTGTAAATGACATTATGATGCCTAAGCTAATCAGATTACAAACAAGTAACTGAGAAAACGCGCGCGAAGCGCGCCGAAAAAATGTCGCTTTGAAAGCACTTTATTAATGTTTAACCTTCGCATTGCATTGGAAAGTTATTCACTTCTTTAATTTTAAGCCCACTCAAGGAACAGGGAGGGCCTAACCCATCTCGAACTACATGTTGTTTTTATTTATTATTTTTATTTTTGAAAACTGAAGACCATGCTTTGCAAACTTTTGGGGGGCAAGTGCCACCCCGTGCCCCTATGGCGAGCCGCTAATGGTCCCAATCGATGTTCAAACTGATCTGCTGTGCGCTATGACTCCCATACTTCGAAGTTGCTAATTGCAGCTTCATTCTCTATCACTCCACTCTCTGTCCTTCTCTCTATCTCTTCTCCTTTCCGTTTTTTTCTCTTTTTTCCCTTTTTTCCCTTTCATTTTTTTTTTTTTTTTGCATTTTAAAAAAGGGGGGGGGGCCGGGGCCGTCGGCCCCGCCCCCCCCCTAGATCCGCCCCTGCATGATGTGGAAGGTTGAAAGTACGTGTTTGCCGTTATACATTTTCTATAAAAAAAATATCGAGCGCTTAGCGCGCAGCCATTACCTGTATAGATGGTGATTGGCTATTAGCTTTGATTTTTCACACAGTAAATTATTTGAAAATGGGGTCATGTCCCCCAATATTGAGAACAAATCGCCGCCCTTGGGCCCTTTCAGTGCCCGTTGTGGTGACATTATTTGTGGAGTCACCGTGGGACTAATACGTGACACTATTAGAGACCCTATAATGGTCCCACTATTAGACACTATTTAAACGGAACGCCGCTAGTAGTTGGCGTGTGGCCTACAAAGATACTTTGGCAAAATTATTGTGTGGGGGAGAATAGAACTTATTATCTCTCCTTTATTCGATGTTAGGCTATTATGTGTTAAACAGAAAATAGAAGATCATATATCATGCATTTGACAAATAGAAATCCATGGGGGGGGGGGGGGCGGTTTTGGCGATTAACTCCCAACTCGTACTACAGTAAATTGCAGCTAGCGGACAAAACTGCATTTATTGAAGTAGTGCATTAATTACGTCGAATGACCAGATACAAAAGCGCACTTGGGCATTATGATATCATTCTGTTATGTTGTGTATACGTGCTGAACGGTTTCGGCGCATGACCGTTAGGCCTACCTGATGTCTTGTTAAACGTTACACCGACTTGCCCAAAACTGCTGCAACCCGTCAGCAATATCCGCCGGAGGCCATTGTCGGCTCACGATCGCCTACGCGCCTGGCCGCTGGAGAGCCCTCGATGGGCCTACGAAGGTCCCACTGGCTACCTCCGTGGTAAAAGAACAAAATTGAATAATGGGTAAAACATTTTCACTAATCAGCGTCGCTGCCATCGGAGGACAGCCGGCCAGCCACCGGACATTTCTCCGACGGATCGCCGAAGTGGCCGACAGCGGTCAGCCGGAGCCGGCCAAATTTGCTGGCTGGGCAGGACCGTACCCATACGAATACCTGGCAATATCCATGGTCCATGGACTTATGCGACTGGCGCCTGGAAAAATAACAGGGAAAAGCCCCAAGGGTTAGCGTTTCCACTTCTTGCCATATTATCACAAAATTCAGGTTCAATTGTTTTACGGGTTTGTCCTCATGAAAATTCTTTCAAGAATTATGTCACCGTTACCCTATTACATGGGCGTCAATCCTGGGGGGAGGGACGGGGGGACACGTCCCCCCACATTTCGATGGGTGGGGGACACAATATCCAATGTCCCCCCCCCCCCATTCGCGTGAAAGAGTAGAGTCGTGGCTCTATTTGACTGGCTTTTTGAATGACATGTAGGTTTGTTGGGCAATTGTTAAGTGCCTCGATGCGGATTCTGAATGTAGATTTCGTCAGGGAAATCTTATTTAATGGCAAAATTTCGGCGCGCTCCGCGCGCATGCGTCACGGTTTGCACTCCTTCTCATGACCATTAAGGAGGTAATTATACATGGAACTTTTCTGATCACAACACTTTCCGAAAACAGACATACATCTCCAAACATCTGTAGGGGCCTCGCATCAATATGGGATCATTCAATTAGTGGGGAGGGCCATTCGACCATGCCCACCCTCACTGATTCCGATTTTTTTAAGTTCCTAAAAATACGTAAATTTTTTAACACAAATTTACTTCAAAAGGTGGCATATTTGGCACCAGATTGCATGTAAGGATACCGAATTTTTCAAAATTTTCAAAAGGGATGGGGACACCCCATTGGGCCACGCCCCCCTCACTGATGCCTATTTTTTTAGTTCCTAAAAATACGTAAATTTTTTAACACAAATTTTACTTCAAAAGGTAACATATGTGGCACCAGATTGCATGTAAGGACACCTAATTTTTCAAAAAATTTCAAAGGGGAGGGGCACCCCTCCCCTTAAACCCCTCCCCAGGCCAGCGGTCACACAACATACTGCATGCCCCCCTTGTGAAAGGTTGAAAGTACGTTGTTGCCATTAAACATTTTTCAAAAAATTTTACCGAGCGCTTCGCCGAAGCCATTATCGGTATAAATGGTGCAGGCGCGAATACAGGGGGGACCTGGGGCCCGTCCCCTCGCCACGGAAAAAAAAACGAAAGGAGAAAAAAGGAAGAAAAAGAAAAAAAAAGAAAAGAAGAAAGAAAAATTATGAGCAAAAAATTAATAAAAGTGTCTATAAGAACGTAGGGGTTGGGTGGAGCTATAGCTGGATTATCTCTTTAGATATCTTTCACAGTGGTTGGCAACGAAAGGAGAGCTACCAGGCTACAATGTTCGAAAACAGGTGAATAGCTGAGTAATGATCCTTGACTTAAGATCTAGATAAGTAAACATCGTGACATATGCAGTATGGGCCCTGCTAGCTGCACTGAAATTAGTGACAATTTTGTGTTAAAGAGTGAAAGTTTTTGTAATCTAGAGGGATTGAGAGGCAAAGATTTCGCCAAAGAACTTGCAGAGTGAATACAAAAGACAAGCTGTCAGGTGACGTGCTGTTGTGCACAGTGGCACCAGCTGTTGCAGGCAAAGTAGCGGCGTGCATACCCTATTCGATTTCGAAACTGTCTGAAAAGTTTTAAAATGACCTCAAAGGCTTTTAAGCTACAGACAGTGGCGTCGGCACAGTGGGCAATGGGTGACGTGTGTCCCCCTCCCCCATCGAATCTTGAAAATTTTTAAAATAGTCCCAAAGTCGTTTTATAAGCTACAGATTTCTGTGGAGGGTGAGATGTAGTTTTGATGATTGGTTTATTTGTTCTAACCATTTTCTTTCACAAACTGTTCTCAAACTATCATAAGTTTTGGAAATTCTTTACAAATTCCAAAGTTTTGCACGCTCCGCTAGCGTCGAGCCTTGTGTCAGAGTTGTCCTTATTATCAATAGCTTTCGGTAACTACTCACGGGGGAACAAAGGAGCAAAAGTGCTTTTTAAGAATTCTCAGTCAGAAGATTCGTTTCTGAATAGCATAGGTTGGTGGGAAAGTGACAGTGTCCGATGCAGGTTCTGAATGCAGGTTTTGTCATGGACTAATATTTTATTCAAAATTTTGGCGCGCTTCGCGCACACACGACAGGGTTTACACCCGATTTCATATACCATTGACAAAGCTATGACGCAAGAAATTATTCCAATGCAAACATTTTTCTAAAAAGTACATTCTCCTTCTCTGTATGGCTCTCATCATTATGGGATCTTTGACTCATCTAGTCTAGCACATGATCTGAAAGATTGAAATTACGTAATTGCCGTTGCTTATTTCCCAAACATTTTACCGCGACGTTCAATAACGACGAAAATCTTTTCTGAAACGAATTTTGCCTGTCCACCATCCCTCTTGCTATACCTAAAAAGACAAGGTGATATATCATCTCTCCTCCGATATGGATGTCAGGTTGTGAGAGTCCTGTTGGTCCCCCTTTTCAGTGTACAATTAATGCAGAGCTCCCGGGAGGCTCTATACCGAAAATTTTCGTCGCGCTTCGCGCGCAATTGTTTACGCTTACTGAGAGAGGTACGTTTTATTGAGTGATGGATTTATTTTTATCACTTTTTACCAAAAATCATTTGAAATCTTTCACGATTTTTGCAAAGTCTTCTCAATATTTCTTGATTTTCGCTTGATCTGCGCAGTTTTAGCCTTGAATTGCTCCTTTTACTATCAATAAGATCTCAAAAGTATTCGCATTACTCATCGGTGGGGTTCTCCCATAAGCCAATTATTCGTGTGCATAAACGTGATTTCAGAGGAGCCAGCATTGTAAGGATGTAAAGCAACTGATATTCATTTCTTCACCCTCCTCTTCTTATGAGAACTGAAAACTTAGTATCGAAGCCACCTTCTAATTGATAGACACACATAAAGGGAATTGACACCGTTTGTAACAGCAATGGCTTTAAATGTAAATTCAAATTTTCACGGGCAATTGTTTCATCTGACGTCCTATACCTGAATACCGTATAACGAAAATAAAACACTCATTATGGCAAAAATCATTTCAAGTTACCTGCACGGGTTCATAATGTTGGCGTGTAAGTTTTAAAACAACTTAGATTCTTCGGAACTTCTGCAGGTACATATAGTAACTTATACTGAGCCATACACATCAGTAGCGTGTTCAAAGGGGGGGGGGGCCAGGGGGGCACTGCCCCCCCCCCACTTCCGAAGTCAGTCGGGGGAAAATCCCTTAGTCGGGGGATTTAAGGGTTAGGGGAAGAGAAAAAGATTGAAGAGACACTGAACACTCAACAGGGATGGCGCCAGGTGGGGGCAGGGAGCCCCATCGGGGAGTCTTAATCGATACGATAGAGTATGCAGTCCCCGACGGCGCCTGAAAGAGGACAATTTCTCTAAAAAGAACCCAAATTTTTCGGCGCGCTACGCGCGCTGTACAGTCACTCCAGGATCTTCAGCAGTTCCATCCCACATTGCTAGAAAGCACAGGTCCTGCCAACCTTACTACGAAGCATGTAGGCAGAGAACATTGTTCATGTGGAGGTCGAAAGTCTCATCCCATGTCGCTTAGTTGCTAAGCTAGTTGTTGTTCTCTTTTGTGTGTCATGCGGTACTGTCAGTTTGTGAGCGACTGAAGGACCAAAGTTTGGCTATTTCATAGGGTAGTCCAAGTGATTCGATAAAATGTATGTTATCCCCGATACGGTCTAGAATTTTTCATGTTTTGGTCGTTTACCAAAGGATACAGCTCTTCCAATCGCCCTCCAGTGAATAATCAGACAGGATGCTATCAGTATCAATATCTGGCCCATGGTGCAGGTAGGCCTACTATCATTTAAGTTTCCTTCGCCCTTCACGCTAGTCACTTTAACCATCTGTAATGGTAAATAATATAGATGTAGGGATGAAGCAGTGCTGTTAACTTTTGCGATCATCTCAAGCAGCCTTCTTGACTGGCCTAGTGATCTTTAACGTACAGTTCTGTCAATGCATATGACACATACTGTAGCACACTGCAGTTTACGACGCATAGCCTGGATGACCTGAACTCTCCGACATTGACATCGAATTGAACAAAATATGAAACAAACGAACCTGATCAATAAGGCCTGTAGAACCAATTTATGGCGGTCTTATTACCTTATACTGCAGGAGCTTCCGGGGGCTTCGCCCCCTGGACCCCCACCGGGGCTCTGCCCCGTACCCCGCCAGGGGCCCTGGCGCTGGCGCCTGGACCCCACGCGTGCAAACTCGCGCTTCGCGCTCGTGGTGCACCTTCGGTGCACTCGTCACACTCCTCCATGTCAGTCGGGGGAATCACAGGTTGTGCCCCCCCCCACCTTCGAAATCCTGCACACGCCACTGATACACATCAATTTCCATGCAATATGAAAAGGTATAAAATCTCACTGACATAAGAACTGGAGCCGATTCCTGTGCTCTTAAAATAAAATACTGCGAGAGCTTCCGGGCGCTTCGCCCCCTGGACCCCGCAGGGGCCCTATCGCGGGCCCCTGGACACCATGCATAGGAACTCGTGCTTTGCGCTCATGGTGCACCTTCGGTGCACATGAGATTTTCCATCTTGGCCCCCCTCAAAATTTCTGGATCCGCGCCTGCAGATGGTGATTGTTAATACACTTACGACTACAAAGTATTCTGAAAACGCCCTTGCTAATCCTTCACACCTTTGCTATACTACGATCAGCTCCAAAAATATCCCAAAGATATCCATTTTGCATCTAAGCAACCTTAAATTAACAAAAATTTCTCAAAGGGGAGGGCTACGCCCCCTTCCCTTAGACCCCTCCCCCAGGATGACACCTTTATAAAGTGACAGAGGAAGGATCCCCACTGCTGTATACAAACGCAGGGTGAATAAAAAGGTGCAATTTACACGCCGCCACTGCAGTTAGTAAAAACATCCAGCCAGTCGGAAAATTAGAATTCACTACATTATGGACATTTTCCAGCCATGTACGATCAGCTCCAAAAATATCTCAAAGATAGCACCGTTTTGCACCTAAGCAGCCTTAAATTAACAAAAAATTTTCAAAGGGGATGGGGATTCCCCCTCCCTTTAAACCCCTCCCCCAGGACGCACTTAAATTATGTAGTGACAAAGGAAAGGAATCCCCCACTGCTGGATACAAAACGAAGAGCTGCCATAACAAAGTGCAAATTTAAAACGCCTCCACTCAGTTGGAAAATTACATTCCAGCCGGTCGGAATTTGGGACCTTTCACAACCCCAAATATATCCACCCTAGGCAACGGGCCTGGTCGGGTCCGAGGTCTCCGACAATGATCCACGCTGCGAAGCGTGTTTTAGATATTTTGGGACATGGTGAAAAATAACATCTTGATGTAATCCCTTGGAACTCCGTGTTATTTTCACCTGGCAGATCATCTATGATGAGTTATGTTAAACTTTGAAATGATAATTCGTATTAGAATATGGACAAACGTCCAGCCATCATAAGGCGGGGGGGGGGGGGGGAGGGGGGAGGAAAGGGCCTAGAGGAAGCCGCCCGCTCTTCAGAACCGAAGGGATTGGTTTGTGCTAAGTCATGTATGTCCCCCCCCCCCCACATCTGAATACGGATTGACGCCCCTGCCCTATTATCACCAAATCCAGGATCAATTGTTTAACGGGTTTATCTTCGTGAAAATCGTTTCGAGAAATACGTCACTTTCGGGCACTTTTTCTAAATTAGAGCCGGAAACTGTAGAAAACCCTTCAAATTTAAGGAAGTTTTCTCGATTTTTTTTTTCTTGTACTTTCTTGGGAATTTTTGTCTTAAATTGTGGAAACACTGCTGTTGACAAACCGAGAAGATCACCTACACAAAAACAACGGTACCGTTATCAACCAGTAATATCAACCAGCCTACTTACCGACGCCACCGTACAGCTTTACACTTCTTGATACCATGGGCCTGAAAGTATTCTTCGACGTCTTGTCGCAGCCATCAAGAGCTGTTCTTATTTTCTGTCAGGCGAATGGCCTAAAATTCACACCCTGTCCTGTGGCGCTCAGAAAAGGTATGTAGCCTAACACTAAAGTTAGTCCCCATGCCAATAAAGACTGTGGTTGTGTAGCAGTAACTTTACTCTATAGTATATATCTAATGGATAGGCCTAAAGCCGCGGTCACACTACAACGAATTCGGATCGGATTCCAATCCGATTTTTGTGAGTTTTTATTAAAATATTCTCCATTTCGGGTCGAAAAGAAACCAAAATTTGCCAACCTGTGTAAATATATGATTTGCATCAGAGGTCTATGAAAATAAAATGCTAACTGATGTTTTCGTGACGTCACATCGACAAATCAGCTTTTATCGGACACGCGTAGTCCGATAAAAGCTGTCTGTCGATGTGACGTCACGAAATAATTCGTATAAATTTAATTTTCGTAGTCCTGCGATAAAAATCATATAATTACACAGGTTGGCAAATTTTGGGTTCTTTCTGACCCGAAATGGAGAAGATTTTAATAAAAAGTCACAAAAATCGGATCGGAATCCGATCCGAATTCGCTGTAGTGTGACCGCGGCTTAACAGTTACACTAACAGTTGAGTTAAGCATAGGGTTAAAAACTTAAATGAGGGGTATTTCATTCATATGGGGGTTTCTGGTCACACAGTAGTGTGTACCATATGTTTTTGCGCAGTGTTATCATGAAAAGTGTGTAAACCACCCTAGGCCTACCACAAATTAGGATTTTTCTTAGGTTACATAGGATTAAACACCGCGTGTTTGGTCTAGCGGTAGAGCATCCGCCTCTCACGCGGAAGGCCCGGGTTCGATTCCCAGGTCGAGTCATACCAAAGACTCTAAAAATGGAACCTACTGCCGTTGTGCGTGATGCTCTGCATAAGCAATGGAGTAGGGAAAACAAGCCAGTGAGCCACAACTGGAAAAAAGGCCGTGGCCGGCTCGACTTGAACCAACAGGTTGGAAACTGGGCCGTAAAACTCCATCTAACTAACTAACATAGGATTAAACACTTGCCACTGGCTAGCCTTCGTAGTTCGTAGTTCATCATCTAGAACTGAGATCTCACCTCCCGGAAATTCATAAACAAGAAGTGCATTTTTCATATTTTCCTTTGTTATGGTTGGAGATAAGAATATTCTGTTCAAAACAGGTCTAATGCACCTACCTCAGTGTTGCATGGAAGGACCGGATTTCGTCCACCCTTACAATAGTGCCTTCCAACCTTGCAAAATCTGTACCTAATATTGCCAGAATTTTGTTATGGTTGTGAGTGTAATTTTCTGATAGGCTATCCTTGGAGCAAACACAGCCTTGTTACCGACAATTTTACAGGAAAGGGACTTGAAGTGGTTGGTTGAATTCCAGTCACCAATTACGCAGGTAGTCTGCAATTCGTTCACTACAATTGCGTTGTGCATTATGGAACATCGTTACTTTGAAAAAGCCCAAAATGAATCCTAGAACTTAGTGTCAGCTCCCAACTTTCCAATTCAAAGAAGAAAAAGTGTCAGGATTTTACTCTGGGATTTACAGGGCTGTGAACTTTTGACTGTGGTAATTTACTAACTGTGGTTGAAGCAACATCATAGTGTATCGTCGACCGTTATGGCTGTTCAAGCTTTTCCGACTTAACAATTATGTGACAAGATACAAGGCAAATACAATGCAAAACATCGGTTTAAAAGTTGAAAATAATCTATTTCTTCTTACTCTCTCTCTTGTTACTCTCTTCTTCACATAACATTATTTAATACAGCATGGGGAGTTAACTTTGTCTTCAGAGCACCTTCCTCGAGCAGTGACATGCTCCCTGAGTTTCTTAGTAAACTAAAGTATCATTAACAGTCTGTGCCTGTAAGAGTGTACCATCTTGTGATACATGGGTCCTCAGATCAACTTCTAAGAAAATGGAGAGAAGCACCATCATACCAATATAACAAAACCAGATTATTAGGTCACCGGCATTTTGGGGGTGGTTGTAAAAAAATGAAAATTTCGACTTTTGACCTCCCTTATCTCCATTCGCCAACAAGATCCCATAAACTTTTTACTTAAAATTGATTAAGGGCTTTGAGTTCTCTCGTGTAAAGTTGTTTACTCCATGGGATCTTGTAGGCGCATCAAGTTATGAGGCCTTGAAAATATCACGAGGGCGCTGTTCGTCAAGGGTTCGGATCAATTTAACGCAACGCTCCAACGGGATCCCAAAAATATTTTTTTGTTAATGCTATGTACCCCATAAGAGGTTAGAAAATATGTTTTCCTTTTGTTGGGATGTGCTTAGCGCACATATTTACGCTTATGGGGATCATGTGCACTATTTATCTCAATTTTTGGGCATTAAATTTCAATATTTTTTACAACCACCCCCAAAATGCCAGTGACCTAAAAATTTGGATTTTACATATGATGAGGCATCTTTATATTTTTGGGGGAAGTGATCTGAGGACCCATGTATCACAACCCCCCCAAAAATGGTACATTTTTACAGAGTGACTTCTTCCTGGACAAGACTTAAAACACAATGAACACGAAATGTAAATTTATGGTTTCTCTGAGGAACAACTTCTGACTCAGAAGCTCTAGTACAGTAGTTACAACTTCGGAAAACTAACAACTTCAGAAAATTAACAGCTTCCGAATAGGGCATATTACAAGCTACGGCAACAGTCAAACAGCAACAGCCCTGATTTTCTGAAAACACGGGCTTTTATTTTAAATTCCCCCCAGTAACGGAAATCTACCCATCCCTGATTGGTTGAAGTGGTTACAACCTTGGTCAAAGGTCTACTTTTCCGACATGAATGTTTTTGTCTTTCCCAGGGTTCTGGACACATGACCCCTGGTCACTGACCATGTGCCCATCACGACCCAAGCTTAGGTAATAAACATTTAAAACAAGTGAAATGAAACTCCCACAGGAGACCGTAAGAGCTCTTCTGAACTAATACGCATCCAGGGGGTCTAGAGAGAACAACATTCCTGAACTTTACATAGTAGATGGCGCTGTCTAGGAATCAAAACTAGGCGAGTATAATACATTTTCGCTATAATAGAATAGGGGAAATTTTCAGTGTCTGACTCATTGTGTCCTTGTCAAATTTTGTCTATTGCATGTTTTGATCATTTTAGCATGTCTCCAGTTCACATGTGTGTTTTTGTGAACCGAATGTGTGATTCTAAACAAAAATATCAAGTGAACGAATTCCAGGATACTGCCGAAATCCAGTCCCCTAACCATGCATATGATAAAAACATGGTAAATTTGGACACTTTAAGAATTCTGATGACTTTGCAGTTTACCAGAATCAGGAAAATTTGGTTATTGACACCAAAGCTACAGTAGGTTTGAAAAGCATTTGGCTAAGGAGGTTAAGTTTAGGCTACTTTGAGCCCTTCCAAAACAAAAACACCAGTCTAGTACACCTTCAAGACAGACCCACAGAAGCCTACACCAAGTTTTCAATTTGTCAAAGTGACACACAGAGCCGTGTGTGAGCGTACTTGGTAACAAATCAGACTGTACTGTACAAGCCATCATTGAGCAACCACAGTTGAGCTTTCGTTTGAATGAAAGTCTGTCAAAGTGCAGTCACCAGTTGTATTTAGCACTATAGGGCTATTCCTAATTTGGTTTGCAGAGATGCCACAACCCCTACAATTTGTTGACCATGGTGGATGAAGTCCCCCTTCCCATGCATTCGAAAACCCAAATGTGGACGAAAACCATAGCAGCACATAAATTTCCAGATCAATTGTTTTGCAAAAAGCTGATGTTTTTTTCATGACAACCATCAAAAACAGATAAGAAAGGGTATTATTGTAAGTGCTTATGGTAGGTGCAAAACGGTGCTATATGTTTCAAAATTTTTGGATACTCAGAACTTTTCAAAACAACTGTTTGAGGGTCAAGTGCTGTCTTTGTAATTCATACACATTTTGTTACAACCATGATCCAACCCAAGATTATGGATTTTTTTCATGATTTGCTTTTGGAAAAGTTTTGAAATTTTATTGCGATTAAGGTGCAGAAACCCTATAGATGCAATACTGGTGCTGCAAAAAGTTAAAGTTTGATGTGAGATACAATATGTTTACCTACTGGACAGTATGTAGGAATATTGTACCGCAGCAATGTCATGTCCATCGCAGCCTTTAAGGTTGCCTCTTACAACGACATGGACTGCTAAATTGCCATGTGAGAGAAATTGGAGATTTGAATATTATCATAATTGCAATCACCCTTCATGCCCATACCATACTGTATTTATATGACTTTTTCAAATTTGTGTGGCATCACAAAGTAACAGTGTGTTGGGTCAAAAGTTTACCCCTGTCCCCTCTACCCCACCTTCAAAAAAGCATGTCACACTATGGCAACTCCTTTAAGATCATTGCTTTTTTTTTAACTTTTATATAGTCATTTGCTCAAAATGAACTAAGTTGTCTTTACTTTGCTGAAATGTTTAAAGCTCATGAAATCATGAAAAATTTTTAACACAACATGTTTCATTGTTCTAGAGACTCATGGCAGGAAAGAAGGCGAGAATTTTGATGGCATGACTTTGGTTGAGCCTCTAAATCAAGCCAGTCTAGTTACCAGAGTATGTTGTCAAAATAATGCAGCATGATAAGGATTTACATTGTTTTGTGTTTATACTCACTATGACTCAACTTTTCTTTCAGGGGAAAATAAAAAACCTGAGTATACCAAAATTAGCCCTTTCAACAGAGTACCTGCCATCCAGGATGGAGATTTTACCATGGTTGAAAGGTAATATATTGTGAGCTGCTGCTGGCAGAGGGATACTAGATGGGTGGAGGGGAGGGGAGGGATATGCAAGTCTTGGTACCACATTCAAGCACAAAATGTTGTGACCATAAATTTGATTTACAAAGGCAGAAGAGAACGTTCTTGAATGTCCCAGTTTTATGAGGTACCTCCAGAATAAATCAGTAGCTAAGTAGCTATGTTAGTCTTGTCATAAGTAGCCTTTTTGATTCCTTGACGTAGTCAGAGGAATCTATGCAATGGTGATGCTGTGTCTCTGTATGTGTGTATGTGACACTTTGCTTGTAAACACTCTATCTCAAGAAGGGTAACCTCAAGGGATCTCATACTTGACTTGTAGATACAGTACCCCTTGTTCAGTAGATGATCCCAATTGTTTTTGGTGAAGTTCAAAGGTCATTTGGGTCACCAGAGGTCAAATGGTAATTATTTTGGAAATTGCTTGTAAACACTCCATCTCAAGATGTATACCTTCAAGGAATCTCATACTTGGCATGTGCATGGTCCATATAAGAAAGATGATCCCTATCGGTTTTTTGTGGAGGTCAAAGGTCATTTGGGGTCACTAGAGGGAAAAAAGGTTAAAACCTTGTAAACAATATCTCAAGCAGGGTAACATTGATGAATCTCATACTTAACATGTATATGGCCCATATTGAGTAAATAATGCTCATCATTTTTGGTGGAGGTGAAAGGTCATTTGAGGTCATCAGAGGTCAAAAGGTCAAAACCTTGTGAACACTACAGTACATCTCATGCAGGGAAACTTGAAGTGATCTCAAACTTGACAAGTTGTTAGCCCACATTGAGTAGATGATCCTTGTTTTTTGTGGAGGCCAGAGGTTGTTTGAAGTCACCAGAAGTTAAAAGGTCAAAATCTTGTTAACGTATTTCAAGCAGGGGAACTTGAATGAATCTCATACTTAGCATGTGGATGGCACATAATGAGTAAATGATCCTCATTATTTTTGGTGGAGGGGAAAGGTTATTTGGGATCATTGGAGGTCAAAAGGTTAAACTTTGTAAACACCATATCTCAAGCAGGGTAACCTTGATGAATCTTCGACTTGACGTGTGAATGGCCTGCATTGTTTAAATATCCTTCTTGTTTTTGGTGGAGGTCTAAGGTCATTTAGGGTCACCAAAGTTCAGAAGGTTGAAACATTGTTAACACTATAAATGCTGTATCTTGAGTAGAGAAACATTGATGAATGACATGCTTGACATGTGGATGGTCAATATTAAGTGAAGGTCAAAAGTTGTTTGAGGTCATTGGTGATCAAAAGTTTAGTAATATGGTATTGTGTTTGATATATGCCCAGGGATCCAAGACATTGTGTGCCAAAATTGTAAAGACAGTAATTTATGAAACACTGTCAATTTCAATATACAGAAATAGACTTACATTTCATCGGCAAGGAATCACTATGCCTTGCGGCTTTCTGGTTAAGTTTTGTGTTCCATGACTTCCATCACTGTTTATCTTTAGCAACTGGGGGAGAGTATGCAGTCCATCCCTTCCCATATCCCTTGGTATGAATTACAGTATGTTTAAGTTACAATGAATTAGATCCCCGTACAATTTTTCATACCGATGGTTTTACTTCAAAACCACAATATCTTAAAGTATGTAAGATATGTTTAGTTGTATGAAAACTATGCTCAGGATATCCTGAGTACGAGGTGCATTAAAAGTCAGCCTGGGAAAAGAAGGCAGGGCTTGACAAAGTTGACATTTAAGCTCTAAAAAGGGTAGGAGGAAAATGTCATGTGTAGGTTCTACCAGTGAAGGGTGGCACAGCAAACGGGAAGGGCTAGTCCGCAAAAATTAGCCTGAACAAATACATGTAGCATGGCAGCATTTTTCATCTTTGACACAGTACTGTCATATTGGAGAAGCAGTTTCAGTTTCAGTTTACTCTCCATGTATCCTCTATAAGAGGTATTAGAGACTTAACAATATAAATCAAAACAAAAATATACAATGGATATATAGATGGCAGTCAAATCAGAAATACTTAACAGGTAGGACTGTAAGATTCTCGACTGTAAATAACTTAGGCCTAGGCCTATGTAACTAAACGTGGCACCAGCACCAACTTATGTGCTGGATGTTGAAAATAGGACAACTTATGGAAAGGCTTTCATTATCTTGCTACAAAACATACTTAAATTGTTAATTACGGATTTAGATTTTGATTGGAAAAGGTCACGCATCTTAATAGAGCTGGGTCTTGTTCTAAAATAAGGTTTGAGAAACAGATTCCTTTCGTTTTTAAAAGCTGCACATTCTAGAATATAATGGAACTCATCCCCTAAGTAATTATTACTCTTACATAAATTACATATTCGGTCATGAAATACAATATTTTGATATCTTCCTGAAACGACGGGAATATTGGTATTTGCACAGCGATATTTACATAAATAATTACGATTTCGGAAGTCAAGGATATGCAAGTACTTTTCAAATTCAAGACTGGTTTTAATGATCCTATATACTTTACAATGGGAATTCCTATTTACCTCGGCGAGCCATTCTTGCTTATACATATCGCTTAGTCTTAACTTAATTGCTTTAATAAACCACGGATGGGGTATAATAGGGTTGGTGGGACAGAAGTTGTGGTTTACACTGTTTGGCATATTCCATACAAATGACATACCAGTTTTGTCGACAATATTTTTAATTGTACTTAACCAGGAAGAGTAATAGATATTTTGATCATAGAGAGCCCTTAAAACTTATACATCATATGAGATAATTTAAACTCACTTCCATTGACAATCCTACACCAAAAATAAACCATTCTTGCCTCAATTATTTCATTTAACTTATGACGCCCTAATTCACCATATGCCATACAATTTGGGGTAGTTTAAGAATTTGCTTGAAAGGCTTCAACTTGGCTGTAATTATCACACCCCCAAACCTCGCACCCATATAACAGAACAGGAAGAACCAGTTGATCGAAGAGCTGAATTTGCAAATCCAATGGTAGCCTTAGATTGTAAGAGTTACTTAATAGACTGTATAGAGTATGTCTGGCTTGGTTAACTTGTTTGTTAACAGCCTTTGTAAATCTATTGTTATAATTAAAAGTACAACCCAAGTAGGAATAATCTTCGACAACCTCAACCGTAGAATCCCCGAGGGTGAAACTAGGTTTACGTCTAATTTAACCCCTGGAAAATACAACAACTTTTGTTGATTCCTTGCCGAAGGCCGAAGGAATCTATGCGATGGTGATGTCATGTGTGTGTGTGTGTGTATGTGTGTATGTGTGTGTGTGTGTATGTGACGCTTTGCTTGTAAACACGATATCTCAAGAAGGGTAACTCCGAGGGATCTCATACTCAGCACGTAGATTGCCCGTATTAAGTAGATGATCCCTATTGTTTTTGGTGGAGGTCAAAGGTCATTTGGGGTCACAAGAGGTCAAAAGGTCAAAACCTTGTAAACACGATATCTCAAGAAGGGTAACTCCGAGGGATCTCATACTTAACAGGTAGGTTGCCCATAATGAGTAGATGATCCCTATTCTTTTTGGTGGAGGTGAAAGGTCATTTGGGGTCACAAGGGGTCAAATAGTAAATATGCTGGAAATTGCTTGTAAACACGATATCTCCAGAAGGATAAATGTGAGGGATCTCATACTTACCATGTGGACTGCCCATATTGAGTAGATGATCCCTATTGTTTTTGATGGAGGTCAAAGGTCATTTGGGGTCACCAGAGGTCAAAAGGTCAAAACCTTGTAAACACTGTATCTCAATGAGGGTAACAGTGAGGGATCTCATACTTAGCATGAGGATTGCCCATAATGAGTAGATAATCCTTATAGTTTTTGGTGGAGTTCAAAGGTCATTTGGGGTCACCAGAGGTCAAAAGGTCAAAACCTTGTAAACACGATATTTCAAGAAGGGTAACTGTGAGGGATCTCATACTTAGCATGTGGATTGCCCATATTGAGTAGGTGATTCCAGTTGTTTGTGGTGGTCAAAGTTCATTTGGGTCACCAGAGGTAAAAAGGTCAAAACCTTGTAAACACTCTATCTCAATGAGGGTAACAGTGAGGGATCTCATACTTAGCATGAGGATTGCCCATAATGAGTAGATGATACTTACAATTTTTGGTGGAGGTCAAAGGTCATTCGGGGTCACCAGAGGTCAAAAGGTCAAAACCTTGTAAACACGATATTTCAAGAAGGGTAACTGTGAGGGATCTCATACTTACCATGTGGACTGCCCATAATGAGTAGATGATCCTTATAGTTTTTGGTGGAGGTCAAAGGTCATTTGGGGTCACAAAAGGTCAAAACCTTGTAAACACAATATCTCGAGAAGGATAAATGTGAGGGATCTCATACTTACCATGTGGAATGCCCATATTGAGTAGATGATCCCTATTGTTTTTGGTGGAGGTCAAAGGTCATTTGGGGTCACCAGAGGTCAAAAGGTCAAAACCTTGTAAACACGATATTTCAAGAAGGGTAACTGTGAGGGATCTCATACTTAGCATGTGGATTGCCCATAATGAGTAGATGATCCCTATTGTTTTTGGTGGAGGTCAAAGGTCATTTGGGGTCACCAGAGGTAAAAAGGTCAAAACCTTGTAAACACTGTATCTCAATGAGGGTAACAGTGAGGGATCTCATACTTAGCATGAGGATTGCCCGTAATGAGTAGATGATACTTACAATTTTTGGTGGAGGTCAAAGGTCATTCGGGGTCACCAGAGGTCAAAAGGTCAAAACCTTGTAAACACGATATTTCAAGAAGGGTAACTGTGAGGGATCTCATACTTACCATGTGGACTGCCCATAATGAGTAGATGATCCTTATAGTTTTTGGTGGAGGTCAAAGGTCATTTGGGGTCACAAAAGGTCAAAAGGTCAAAACCTTGTAAACACGATATCTCCAGAAGGATAAATGTGAGGGATCTCATACTTACCATGTGGAATGCCCATATTAAGTAGATGATCCCTGTTGTTTTTGGAAGAGGTCAAAGGTCATTTGGGTCACCAGAGGTCTAAAGGTCAAAACCTTGTAAACTCAATTCTCAAGAAGAGTAACTGTGAGGTATCCCATACTTGGCAAGTGGATGGCCCATAATGAGTAGATGATCCCTATTACTTTTGGTAGAGGTCAAAGGTCATTTGGGGTCACCAGAGGCTAAAGGTTTAAATCCCTTTAAACACAATATCTCCAGAAGGATAAATGTGAGGGATCTCATACTTACCATGTGGATTGCTCATAATGAGTAGATGATCCCTATAATTTTTGGTGGAGGTCAAAGGTCATTTGGAGTCACCAGAGGTCAAAAGGTCAAAACCTTGTAAACACTATATCTCAATGAGGGTAGCTGTTATGGATCTTATACTTATCATGTGGATTACTCATATTGAGTAGATGATCCTAAGTATTTTTGGGAGGTCAAAAGTCATTTGGGGTCACCAGAGGTCAAAAGGTCAAAAAACTTGTAAACATGATATCTCAAGAAGGGTAACTGTGAGGGATCACATACTTACCTTGTGTATTGACCATATTGAGAAGATGATCCCTATTATTTTTTGAGCAGGTCAAAGGTCATTTGAGGTCACAAAAGGTCAAAACCTAGTAAACATCATATTTTAAAGGAGGGTAACTATGAGGGATCTCATTCTTAGCCAGTGGATTGTTTATATTTAGCATGTAGGACATTTTGGGTCACAAGATTTCGAAAGCTTTTGACCTTATTAGCATGATATCTCAAGTAGGATAACTATAAGGGATCACATTCTTGTCATGTGGGTGATTCATGTTTGTTACAATATATCCATATGGCAAGGAATCACTAAGCCTTTTGGCTTTCTGGTTTTAGACGTGTTTAAAGTCAGCTGCCATGTATCACAATATGATTTAAGTCCATCGAGTGCATGCTGAAGTTCCATTTCGTTTTCAGCTAAGATAATAGTGTCATCTGCATATAGTAAAGTAGACAGTTTCCAGAAAATTTCAATATCATCCGTACTTAATATGTGATTCACAGATGAGGAGAGGGTATTTAGACCATTATAACAACGACTTAAGTGCCTGCCAAAATCATTAAGAAAGATACTAAAAAGCACTGGGGAGAGGTTCTCCCCTTGCCTTACTCCAATATTACAGTTAAAACAAGATGACATATCACCGTCGTTTAACACACACGACTTCGCATTTTCATACATAGCATAACATTCAATACTTTACCATTTATATTACTAGCAATTAATTAAGGCCACAAAAAAGACCTGCTTTCTTATAGTCGATAAAGGCACAATAGATCCTTTTTCTTTTACTGAGATAGTAGTCAATGACAGTGTGTAAGACAAAAATGTGATCTAAAGTTGAGTAATTACTTCTAAAAGCTGCTTGCTCATCGCCGATCAAACCTACACAATCAATGTAATTGGTGATACGTTGGTTTAGAATGGAAGTGAAGAGCTTTCCAAGACAACTAAGAAGGGTAATGCCCCTATAATTATCAGGATCATCCGTTGCACCCTTCCCTTTATAAATCGGCTTAATAATCCCCATTGTCCAGCTTGTAGGGACAATACTTGTTGAAAGAATAATATTGAATAACTTTGTAATTACATGAATTAACTGGTTTGAGCTATGCTTAAGAAATTCGTTCAAAATCAGATCCAGCCCTGGAGCCTTTTTATTCTTTAACCTTTGAACTAACTGCAAAACTTCTTGCACTGTTATGGGCTTATTTAACTCTTCGTTCGTATCCTCCTGTGGCAACACTCGGGGGTCGAGTGTTGAACCATCCCTATTCGCGGTGTCACAATAACTGAGGCTTTCAAAATGGTGGACGAACGACTCTGTTGGGACCATACCTTGGGGCCTACTTGCATTTTGTGAGGTTGACCTGTTAATAGTTTCCCAATAATGCTTAGGGTTGGAACTACTCATTTGTCTAAGTTGCCGGTGCAATTTACCAAAATATTTTTTCTTAGCATTTTTCAAGGTACATTTGTACCGTTTGGAAGCCTGTCTTAACATGGCCTTGCTATGTTCAGAGTTGAGTTGCTTATAATCCCTTTTAGACTGGATGTAGCGAGATTTCATTGATTTACAACGACTGTCAAACCAATGGGCTGAATTTCTAAATTTCCTTGAACCACGTTTAGGGTTCGCAACTACACATTTAACAATTCCAACCTTCTCAGCAGTTTCAGTATACACATTCTGCAGTGAGGAGACTATGCTATTGATTTCATTTTGTGAAACATTTGCATTGTTAATAGCATCAAGGCGTTCAACAATATCGTTAACGTCAGTGGTACTTAGATAATTCTTAAAATCTTCCCTCTTTTCATTTTCCCATGTAATCTTCTTCATAACTTTCTTACGTGCATCACTTTTACATGGACCAGTTAAGTCACTATGTCTGTCTTGTGGTAATCTACTTAGGAACTTCACAAAAATTGTAGAATGTTTCAGAAGCACATCGTTTCATTATTAGGTGATACATCATCCTTAAGCAAGGTTACCCCCTCCCAAATTTGGTATAGTCCTTCAATTAAAAACAGAGTGACTTTTGTATTTCTAGTTTAATTTTTTACAACACTTGCAATATTCTACAACACTGACAATGTGCAGCAGTGAAAGCACAATCAAGAAATCAAAAAATATAAAGAGCATGATGGCAGCATTTGTTGGCTGCTACGTGTGTGTGTTTTATTTAGTGTGTGTGTGTTTGGAGGCAGGGGGCATCATGGCAAACTTTGAAGACACAATGGTTCTTTGCTGTTGTTCATGTCAGTTATGTCTAGTCTCAGGAAGAAACTTAAGGGAGTGGGTCTTCAGCTTCCTGTGTATTGTAGAATTTTGAACCTGTTATTTGGAAGAAATATAGAATTGAATAATTATGCTAAGAAATGTGTGGGTGTGGCAATTGTGAGTTGTACCATTTATTTTCAGATATTTTTATGATCATGCAGTTATGCCACCAAGTATTTATTTTATGACCAGTCCGCAGACTGTGGTCTGTGGAGTAAATGTGGTGCAAACCAACTATTTCATTTCTGAAATTGTCCATATATTAGGCAAACAAAACTAGTGAAATCAGCTTTAAATATTGCACCATTTGGCTTCTAGGCAGATACCAAAATCTAAATTTTAGCAAAGGGGAGGGGACACCCTCCCCTTAGACCCCTCCCCTATATCAGTCTCCAAAGTTGTGTCCCACTTTCAGCTTAGAGAAATATGGTAACCATAGATGGGGGCAGTGTTCTTGCCTTTAATGATATTTATAAAGTGACCCCAATAGCTTCCCTCATGGAGCCAAAAGTTGCTTTCCTAATTCTTTACAAAGGAGGTGTCCATTTTTATGAGAATTTCTGAAAATGGTTATTATATAAAAGGAAGTTACAAAAAGTGATTGGGGAGTGATGGAAAAAGGAGCAGTTTTAGGAAGACTCGGAGCATGTTGGCCATGTGCTGTATTTGAAATTGTTATGTGCATTCTTTGGGGGGTTATGCTTTGAAATAAAAATTTATGGTCAGCAGACTTTGACAAATTCTTTTTTCATTACTTGTCCATCGGGCAAGCTGTTCTCTTAGTCTACTTGTCCGCGTGAATATCTACTCGTTCACTCTTAATATGCCTTTAAAACTCCTTTGGGGGAGACTTCGCAAGGGTACTTGCCCGGCGGGCTATGATATTGAACAGTGTACTTGCCCGAGTAACTTTTTACTTGTCCCAGACTGTCGGGCGGGGGATTTGTCGAAGCCTGATGGTCAGTCCAGCTGATTAAAGAGACCCTGTCTTAAATTGTTGATGTGGAACCCTTTCCATGCAGTCTTCCATTTTAGAGTAGCTTTTATTTTTTTTGTTGTTTTTTTAATTTTTTTTTTTCTGCTTTTGATTTAATGTGTAACTTTCAACACCCACAGCCCTGCAATTATGGAATACCTTGCCTCAAAGTACAAGTGTGCACCACATTGGTATCCATCTGATGTAGAGAAAAGGGCCAAGGTCAATGAGTTTATATCCTGGTATCACTTAGAGCTCCGTTACCCTGTATCAGGATACAGCTATAATAAGGTAAGGGAATATCGATAAGCTTATCTTCTTAAATAAATTAACATGTAAGTCCTTTGAATGTCACATGCAGTGATCCCAAATTAATTTAGAAATGTCAAGTACACTTGTGAAAATCATTCTACTCTCTGCAAGAGTCTGCCTGACATGATTCAAATCATAATTTAGAGACAGACAGGTAAGCTGTAACACAGTCCATATAACTTCACAAATTAATGGATAAAGAAATTCCTGCAGGGGAGGAGGTTCAGAAATTTCAGTCACTTAATGAGACCCATCTCATTAAAATAAAAACAGTGAAAACCTTGTCCACTTCACCCATTTGATCACCCCACCCATGTGATCTCCCCTCTCGATAATTATGCATTACCCTTTATACCCCTCTAACAAAGCAGACAGGAGATTGAGAAGGGAAACAATGTGTACAAAAAGGCAGCAAGAAACATTTTCATACCTGGTATTACTGTACTTAAAACAGTCAAAAAAAGAAAAAAATGACAAAAAAGTGGAAAAGTAGTCTTTAGGTCAAGTTCCAAGTCAATTCTCTGGTCATTTAGGTCAGGTTTCAAGTCTTTGATGTCATGCATCAAGTTGTCAAGTCTTACTGCTCCAATTAAACAAGAGGACATGATTACTTTTAAAGTTTTGTTTGTATATTTTCTGTATTTTACTTAAAGGGAGAAAGCTGTCACCCCAAGTTTATTTTCAAAAATCTGCCAAATCTTACAGAACTCTGCTTATTTTGCTCATAAGTATTTTTCATTATGTCTCTCTAGATGTTAAAACAATGAATATTAAAGGTAAACCAAAGAATAATTCTGCATGACGTTAGCAAATAAGTAACAAAAATATTGTCACATGATTGAATAGAGCCATTCCTGAATTAGGATGACAGGGCACACTAATTCAAAGTGGGGCACTGCATTTTCCATTTAAGCAGTAATTCTGTTCTTAACCCGTTTCATCCCAGTCCTTCCTTTCCAGTCACAGGTAGGTAGTATCCATGGAAGAAGGGTCACCAGATTGTTTCAACTAGTTCACATTCACAGTAAAGAGAATGCCTGGGTAACATGGGATAACATTGTTAATTGAAAATACACAGTTCATTGATATTAAACTGTGCTGTGTTAGACTAACATCGTAAATGGAGAGGAGGAGGGGGGTGTTCAGGTTCCAGGGGGCTCATTGTAAGGAAAATAACCTTATATAAAAGCACTGAAGTTTTGTTTACAGTGGGGGGGGGGGGTTGGAGGTTAGCAGGATTGGTCTGCTGGGAATTTGAAGAGAAAACACTTGGCTTTGCCTTTATATGGGATTTCCCAGGTTCTGAAATTTATGATCAGGGCAGTGCAGTTTCAACACATTCATCAGCAATGAATAGAAACATAATGACTTTAGAACAATGTCAGTAAATAAACATAGATTTAATCATTTTAAAGTTATCCACCAGGGGAACACAGGGTCCCGGACAAGGTTGCCAAATTGGCAGTTTCAATGCCAAAAATGCTAAATGTGGTATTTTTTAAAAAAATACAAAATTTTTAAAACCATCATCAAACATCATTCGGCATTTTTTTCATTCAACTGTCAGTTTTCCTTCAAAATGCATTTTTTATCTACAAGCTTTGCAGAAAACCAAGGTAAAAGGCTTAATTTATGCCACACAATTCTCACTAGCAGCATTAATGAAAAGATAAACTCCATCAGTTGTCATTGAAAGCACCATCACTTCAAATCATGTTCATGAATTAAGCAATTTGAGTACTGATGCGATTGAATTTGCATTTGGTGCTTTCGACCATTGCCTATCTCAGAAAATCTGGCAACCCTGGTCAGGTAGGTTGAGCCCTAGAGTGGATTCACACAGTAAATTGTTGAAATGGCAGTGTGCATTTGCCCAGGGTCACAAAAGCATACCTAGGGCCAACTATGCTTTGCAATTTTTGTAATGGTTTCATGTTTCTTCATGTTGGCAGTGTGGGGGGGGGGGGGGAAATATGGGCATCAGAAGTTTAGCTTTCACTGATAATGATAACTAGACCACTAGTGCCTGGTATATAACCCAGTGACAACCAACAATAATCACAATTCAACAATATCTGTCTCAATCACATTGAACATATAGGCAGAAGTACATGGTTTGGGTGTACAACTGGGTGACAATTTCCCCCACGAAAACTTACAGTTCCAATACCCCCCACCCCTTCAAATAAAAGCTCCAATTTAAGAACCACTGTATCCTGAATTAAACGATTTAAATTAACATGACTAAGATGGCTTCATAAGCTAGAAGTGCATGACATTCTTAAATGGCTTGGTCTGCTTTTTGAGGAGGTGTATGTATAAATATCAACCATGCCAAAGGTAAATAATAGGGGGGCCAATTACAGTTCCTTGCAGAACCCTTACCCTAATCCAACTGGAAAAGATCAACTAAAGGCTCTCTAATCTCAACCCAGACTGTAAGAAAATCTTCCTATTAAGTTTATTTCTAGCCCCTTTTCCACTTTAAACAAACCCACCTGTCTAATACACCTCCAAGACAAAACCACTGTAGCCTGCACTGAGTTTCATTGGTCGAGGCCATGATGACACACAACTGTGTTTGAGCTTAAGTGGGCTCACAACTGACTGTACAAGTCATGTTGACCAACCAGATAATAGATATTGTTTGAATTAATGTCAGTGAAAGTGCAGTTATCAACTGTATTTGGAACTATAGGGCTATTTCTAAATATGTTTGGGCAGGTAGTTTCTAGCAACTCCCTGGTTTGGGGGAATGCCATATCCCCTTTAAATTACACATAATGTGTTTCTACCTTTTTTGCTGATGAGCTTTATCAAGTTTACATTAAGTTTGCATTCTAAAGATTTTCACCTTCTGTAAGTCCAAATTAAGTCCAGAGTCTTAAAATATGCAGCTTGAGATGGTCTCAGGTCCAAGTCTCATGGCCTTGAGTCCCCAACTCCAAATTAGAAACAAAATTTAGCAAATAAAGCAAGATTTAAAGAATAACTGAAGCAGCACTGCATTAATAGTAACAGTTTTTTTGTTTTGTTTTGTTTTGTTTTTTTTTATAGGTAATGGTGCCTCTTGTGACAGGCAAACCAGTTGAGGAGAAGGTCTTAGCAGCACAACTAGAGAAAAATCTAAAGGCATTCAGTTCAATCGAGAAGTATTTTATTAAGGATAAGAACTTTATTGCTGGAGATGCTCTCAGTGCAGCAGATTTAATAGGGGTCTGTGAGGTGAGTTGGTTAGATCTTCCCCTCACTTACATCTGAGTGATCATTCTTATCTCCTGGGGTCACTTCAGAAAGCATACATTTTGGGCAGAGGTATGCCTTCAAAAGACCTGTCACATACAAAACATTAAATTAGATAAAATTGTTACGATGGAGTAGAGAAAGGGGACAATGTGGAAAATATCTGGAAGTTATGGTTTGGAAAGTCCATAAAGTCTGGATGCTTAGTCAGGAAAAGTTGTTGTACGGTCTGGAAAAGTCATGACCTTAGACTTAATATACCTTAAATCATACATTGTGACTTACAGTATTTCTGACATGTATAATGTTTGCATAAACAAGGAAGGTGGCAAAACTATGAAACTGTATACACATGTAGATAGTGATTGAACCAGGGAGTTGTTAGGAAGGAGATCCAACGTTCTATAGACTCTTTGAAGCAATGTTCGTTTCCAACAGTTATCTTGCCTTTCTTCTCAAAATTCTTTAGGGCTGTGAACATTTAGCAAAATTACTAAATGTTTAATCGCAAAATTTTGCGATCGTTTAGCGATTCATCGCAAGTACCTATGATGAACATACAAAGACTTAAAACGTGCTCTTGAACATGATGAATATGTAAAATACGTTATTGATATCCGGGGGACATAGTTTCCATGAACCTCAAACACAGATCCTCATAGAAGCTCAACATTGATGCCGTATTTCACTTTTTCAAAAAGAGTTAAAGTGAACATCTAATTTTCTGTAATGACTGCAGATTTTTTTATTTCCTACGGAAAAACGGGTTTTGCGATTAATCGCTGGTAGCTTTGTACTAAACGTTTGTTACACATGCGATCGTTTAGCAATTTATCGCTAAATGGTCACAGTCCTAAAATTCGTATCTCAATACCTAGATCAACTAGGATCAGTGATGCATTTTCAAAATGACAGTGAGAAGACACACCTCTTACGTTGAACTTGTTAACTCTAAGTTGCCAGCTGTCATGCAAAAGTATGAAATTTTATACCTTTTGTTGTTGTTCGTCACACTAAGTATCAATTCATTTAAAGTCAGCTAACAATTTCTTTACAACTTACTTTTCAAATACATTTCCTAATGATGGGAAAATTCGCTAAAAACTAAGAGAAATGTGTAGGCTTGAACAAAGTTTCCAGCAGGTGATGTATAAAAATCGTGTGGCCACAAGTGAAGTACATTATTTAAACGTTTGGTGCCAGTTGTTTTACTGAAAATCCTGATAAAATCTTGTTCATTGGCGGAAACAAACCTTACTTCAAAGCATGTATAGACATGGCCTTTGTCTTGGAATTACTTGGAAAAGAAAGGGGGAGATCATCATTAATAGGGTTTAGTCAACAGAGACTAAACAATAGGAACAAAGAGACCTGTCAATCATATAACAGTGCCTGAAAAGAGTTAATTCATTTTCAAGTCCATAATGTCTGACAGATTCTGCTGTTGTATCTCCTTCCTAACAACTCCCTGATTGAACACATGTACTGTATGTGCTTACACCTACAGCTAATCTTTACTGTAAGCATCTTTGCAAGACCATGAGTAATATATCCTAAATAAGGGTTTTCCCTCCAATTTTATTAATTCCTCACTTTTGAACCATAAAAATGGACATCATGCTCTAGAAAATGTCTTGAATTTCATTATCCCAAAAGTGTTGGAATGCTTGAATTAGTACAAGTACCTTATCTTTGGGTTATGAGTAAGCCTTCCATTCAAAAGATGAGGGGAGTAAATGTAGAAATATTATATTTTGAGTGTGTTTTCCAGCCAGATGTCTGCTGGCTGGATGGAATCCTTTGGTGAGCAGGATAGGACCTTTAGGCTGTATTCATATCTATATTCATGTCTGCTTCACGACGTGCACTTACACATTTTCCAAGAAGGTGTTGGGGACCAGTTTTGTCCTTGTTTTTTTCTTTTTTTAGCTGTCAGGCTAACAGAAAATTGAAGTAAACTCTTTACTTATACTCACAAACTAATGAAGCAAGATGTCGATGATGTATGCTTGCAGCATAACCAAAAATCAAGGTTTTGTTCGTATGTTTTTTTTTATTTTGTGTACATTTGATTGTGTTATCATTTTAAATATTTTACAGATAATGCAGTTTGCCACTTTTGACTTGGATTTTGCAAAAGACCATCCCAAACTGAGAGACTGGATTCAAAGAGTGCGAAACGAGACCAATCCATATTTTGATGAAGCACACAAGATTGTCTACATGGTTGGAAAAGTGAAAGATCCCAGTAAATTATAGACAAATGGGACTGACACTGGAAGTCAGGGGTTTTTTGTGTTAATTTCAGTAGGAGACATTATTGTAGAAGCGTTGATTATACTTGTGAAATCAGATTTTTTTTGAAACTATATTGAAGTCACTGATTATTCAAAGTGAATATTGCTGAATAGCACCATGGCAGCTTCATATGCAGCTGATCACTGAAATATTTTTGTCTTTTTGTAAAAAAGTCTCATATGTTTATGGACCATGAGATTGAAGGTCACTTTGACAGAGTTTCATGGTTGGAATTAGTCGTAAGATTTTATAGTGTAAATGACTGCAAAACATCTTCAACTTGGACAGCCACTTTTACTTGTGTAGGGGACATTTCAACTCTGATATGTGTCAGAGTCATTTGAATGAGATACAGAGAACAATGACCTATGAAGACTACTGACCAGCCATATTGGAATATTATCAGTCTAAATATTATGGCTCTGACAAGCATGAATGACAGGTACTACAAACAGAAAAAAATTCTGGCTCAGAATGGAGTCAAAGTAGGATCATGCTGTGCAATGGCTATTGTGGAAGAGGCCTTCAAGCTTGTAAACTACCGTTTTATGTTGAGTAGCTATGCTTTCCAGTCAAATGAGGTGAAAGAGTCATTATACACCTTCTTGGGAAATTGCATGATGGTGGATTGCACATGACAGAAAAGTGGGTGCTTATTTGAAATTGGTGGCTAAAACCCAATGTATTACACTTCAGTTTGAAAAGGTTTGTGTAAAAGAACAACTCTTGTGGAAAAAATGGAAGGTTTTTTTGTGTGTATGTGTGTGTGTTTACAGTGGAAGGATCTGAGTTTAATTGAATGGAAGTGTCAGGTCCCTGAAATGAAGACATGTTGCCATGACAACTTGCCCTCAGTGTATTGTATGAATTGTTAGCAATGTATTGTTGCACCAATGACACAAAAAGGTATTCATGCAATAAATATATAATAACACAATAGAACATCTTGTGGTCCTTAATTCTGGTAGATTTATTTATGCAATACCTGAGGTCAAATACAAAGGTCAGTGGTGGTTGTGGTTAGTTGTGGGTCTATTTTTATCATTTTCTAGTACAAATTGTTATGAAATGATCAAAACTTTCTCAAATCCTTTGCAAACTATCAAAATTTCCATGCACTTCCAGCCTCATCTTGTTGCTGTGCTAATAATCATCTGTAATACTGTCTCAAACTTATTCGAAGTACTCATTGGTGAGGGTTTGAAATAAGGCTGATTGGGTAATTATGGAGGAGCACAACATTGCAGGAATCTGAAGCAGGGGAAGACATATTTTAAGAAAACTGAAAGCTTTTACAAATTACCAGGCAGAAAACTTGCCTCCTGATTGGCAGATACATTTGTTAGGGAATTTAAAGTGTCTAGGTACAGAGTCTGCATGCAACTTTTTCCATGGAAATGATTTGAAATGCAAAATTTTGGCACAATTTACGCACATTTTTCATGGCTTGCACTTCATATCTCATACAACCATATTAGGGCAATAATGCATGGAATTATACTAAAACACTTTTGCAAAATATAATTATGTTCCCCCAACCTCCGTATAGGGATGGTGCATGTAAAGGGGATCTTAGGGCATACTAGTACCATGAGTAGCCAATATGATATCATTTGCAGCATGATGTGAAAGGTTGGAATTATATTTTTGTCTTTATATATTGTTTGAAGCATTTTACAAAGCACCTCCCACACACCCATTATCTGTAGATGATGAAATTGTTTATAATATAATTACTGAGAAAAAGCATTCGTCGACATGCATGTTAGTCCACCCACCCTTAATTTGGTTATTCCTTCTACCCTATCTCGCTCACCTGCCATTGCACACAGACCGTCTGAATTCTCATTGCGCATGTTAGTATCACCTATTTGTAATTACCATACAGCTTCCAAGAGGCCCTGTGGTGATCTGTACCAACCTTGGAGAGGGTGCCATATCACAGCCAAAATATCACTAAGTAATAAGAACTTCTAAACATGTATTTAGTTCAAAGGTTTGAGAAAGAAAGTACCATTTTGCATCTATGAGCCACCTTACATAAACCAAAAGCTCTTAACAGGAGTTGTCAACCCTCCATTAAGACAATGCACCCTTCTCTTGTACCCAACTAAAAGTAAAAAGAATTCACTAAATTGTGAGAATTTTTGAATGTAAGATCAGTTCGAAAATTTGCCAAAGGTAGCACCATTTGGTATCTAATCCACCTTAAATGAGCCAGGGGGTATTGCCTTAAGTCTTCCATCTTCCCCACTCTCTAAGTGGAAGGCTATCCTTATGATGTTTCCAAACGAGCAACTTGTACCAAACTCTCACTCTTTTAATATCTGGCACATTTTCTCCGTGTGCATTTCCAATCGATCGTTCACCAGTTTGTCATTCATTTCAATCCATCCTGTCTCTTCTCATCCAATCTCATTCGCCATATTCGGACATCTTATTAGATGCAGTGCTGCACCTTATACTACTCTTACAATATGAAAAAGTAATAGTCATGGGACCTCCTCACCCAATTGTCAGTTTCTCCGCGTGGGGAGATGGGGTCAGGGAAACAAGCAAACAGTATGATAGGAATTATCGGGAGAAATTTAACTTTGATAAATGATAAGAACGTGCTTCTGAACTTGTATAAATATCTTGTTAGACCATATTGAGACTATGCAGCACAAGTATGGAGACCTTACCTAAAGAAAAACATCTGTTTAATGGAAAGTGTGGAAAGGAGAATGACAAGATTGATATCATGAATGAGGGACAAAACTTATAAGGAAAGATTCTGTTTTTTCCAAAAGTCCCCTCACTCTCTGGCGAAGAGCCAGGGGCGAAAACCAAACAATACTCCCGAAGGAGTTCTGCTCCCTGAAGGAGTAACAACGTCCCCAAGGGACAAACTTTGACTTAACTGACACCACCCGACAGTGGTCCCGTTCTAGACTGGCTGAATAGAACAGGATTGAACTGAATTTAACATCACTAGAGCAGAAACACATCGGACAGGACCTGCTAACATTTTACAACAATAGGAACACGGATATCGAACTGGATGGAATAACGAAATTTGTTGGAAGTGAAAAAACAGCTCCGAGAGTTTACCCCTACCCTATTCCTTTTCGCCAAATCACACTTTGTTTTGCATCACTTTACTCAACACGACATCAGAGCAAGGTCTGAAAATTCGGGCATTTTTTCTGAAACAAACTGAAATCGTCCAAACGCCTTACGGCAGGGTCCAGCTCAGTTTCAGTTACTTTTGTTACTTCAGGGTTCTGTAGTACAACGTAATTAATTCCAACAGCTAAAATGCACCAAATTGCATGTTGTTAGTATTTCTTTCTGAAAAAATAAAAACTTCACCCTAAGGCCACTACCCTGCATCAGTAGCTCTTGACAATCTTGAAAAATCCCCTCCCTCCCCTTCTCAGGCAAATCCTGGATTTGCCACTGCGATGATACATCTGGCTTTTAGCCTAAAATTGTTGAACATTTATGGTCTGTATATAACCGCCCGGCCGCTGAAGAAGTAGGTTTACGCGTACAGCCCAATCTATTGATATCAGTTTTTTCAAAGAGCCAAATGACTGTCCGAGGGGCCCCCACTTAGGTTCGTGCCCAGGGCCCCCACATTCGTAAATCCGGCCCTGCTCATCTGTTAATTCGTTCCAGTCTTTCCAAATTGTTTGAATTGAAAAAACGAGGAAATTCATTGAAAATTAGACCCAAGTATGCCAGATTAGAGTCTAGACGAAATTCCTATTTCAACAATTTGGAAAGACCAGATGAGCAGGGCCGGATTTACGAATGTGGGGACTCTGGGCACGAACCTCAGTGGGGGCCCCTCGGACAGTCATTTGGCTCTTTGAAAACAAGAACTGATATCAATAGATTCGGCTATACGCATAAACCTACCTCTTCAGCGGCTGGGCAGTTATATACAGACCTGTGTTCGCGCTAAGGTGCGCGATTCCCGTACCTGGCTCCTAAAATCCCGCAAAGTTACAATTTCTATGAGGGAAATTCCCGCGTCGTTTTTCCTTCCTAATTTGTTCAGGTTGTTGTCAAAGTGGGCCTTTCTGCCTTGTTCATAGTGCAAAAAAATTCTGCTGAGGGTTCTCAGCGATCTCCACATCATTACCTTTGCATAGGCAATGAGTTACTTCAGAAACCATCAAACTTTGTAGATGTATATTTTGAGAACGGTAAAAGATACTGAAATAATTTCAACGCATTTTTCACTGGAGAACTTAATTTTTAAACTGACAAGTGAAACAGTTTTTTTTTTTTTTTTGCATGTCACCAGACCTTTCTTAAAGCACACCTTCTTAAGTTTAGAGCACTAGCGTAACTTAAGGGGGGGGGGGGCAGGGGCGGTCGCTCCCCACTTGGCTTCCTGGGATGGTCTGTCGGTACATTTGCTGATCATGTACATCCCCCCGGTGTGAACGACGACTAGTCTCTCCGACGGTTTACCAGTCTTAGCTCTCAAGAGGACAATTTCTCTAATAAGAACCCAAATTTTCGGCGCGCTACGCGCGCTGTAGGGTCACTCCAGCCTCTTCAATAGTTCCATTCCACATAGCTAGATAGCATAAGTCCTGTCACCCCTACCAAGTAACATGTAGGCAGAGCACACAGGTTATGTAGAGGTCGTAAATGTCATTCCATATCGCAAAGCTATCTGGTGTTCTCTCGTGTGTGTCATGCGGTAGGGTTAGTTGGTGAGCAACTAACGGAGCAAAGTTTGGCTATTCCATCGGGCAGTCCAGGTGTTTTCGACCCAATGTATGTTATCCCCGATACGGTCTACAACCCCTACAGTTTTTATTTTTTCTTTATTGTTCTTAATAATTACATATGTTTTTAGTGTAAGCCTACTAAAAATTTTCGCGCGCTTTGCATTCAGCGGCGTAGGAACCGGGGGGCCAAGGGGGCCATGGCCCCCCAATATGATTTGTGGGGGGCTAAATGTCATTTTGCCCCCTCCCCCCATATTGCGACAGTTTACAGTTTCGTTTTACCCGTTTTTGCTCGTAAGAGAACAATTTCTCTAATAAGAACGCAAAATTTTCGGCGCGCTACGCGCGCAGAAGAGTTACTCTACTTTCTTCAATAGTTCCATTCTACATCGCTAGATAGCGCAAGTCCTTTCCACCTTACCAAGTAACATGTAGGAAAAGTACACAGTTTATGTAGAGGTCGCAAATTTCATCCCATATCGCAAAGCCTAGTAACTGTTCTCTTGTGTGTGTCAAGCGGTACTGTCAGTTGGTGAGGGACTCACGGAGCAATATTTGGCTATTTCATCGCATAGGTAAGGTAGTGTCGATACATTGCATATTATCTCCTGTACGGTCTAGAACCCCTATATGTTTTCTTTCTTTTTTGTTCTTAATCTTTACATATGTTTTTTGTGAAAACCTACCGAAAATGTTCGCAATTTTTACAGCGTAGATTCCGGCAAAAACATTAAATCAACGCGGAACTATGCTTCTCTAGTATATTCAAATTTTATGTAATATATGCCCCGAATGAGATGGTCTAGTACACAGGTTTTCTTCAAATCCCACTTATACCCGACGGCATTGGGGCTGTCGGGGATTCGGGTCGGTGGTCGGTGGCCCCCGTCGGGCAAACCTTGGCGCCACCAACTTAATAATAGTAGACTCTGGCTGTGGAAAATCTCCATTCCAACCAATCCACCGAAATCCATTGGGCTAACTCCACTCTGAATAATTTTGAATAAATTCGGATAGATTGTGACAAACTTAATGTATTTTAGAACAAATTCAAATCAACCTTTAAAAAATTTTCACAACAATTGCACATCTTGATGGCTGCTATCAAGCCTGGCAAGTGCCATTTCAGGCGATCTGGGATGTATTAAAATCTCCAATTTTCTCGGTTTGCTTCGTGCAAACCTATGGTGGCGCTCCGCTTAGATAATAAATGGGATCCAAACTTGCAATCCTTGACCCCAAGTCCGGCCAGCTCAACTAATCCGTCCTCACAGAAATGTGTTTTAGAATGAAATCAAACCAAGCTTTACATTTTTTCACAAAAATTGCACATCTTGATGGCTGCTATCAAGCCTGGCAAGTGCCATTTCCGGCGATCTGGGATGTATTCAATCTCAGATTTTCTTGCTATACTCCTCGCCAGCCTATGGTGGTGCTCCGCTTAGATAGTAAACGGGAGTCCCCCTCACCTCCCCCCCCCCCCATGGTGCTGATGTTGTAGTTGTTTCCTTTTTCTTTGAATATTTTTATTTAACTTAAATTAAAATCGGAAAATTTATAATGAGCAAATATGATGTTTTGGTGTGGGAAGGGGTATCAAGGTCGAGAAATCGCATCTGGTCTTCCCCCCCCCCCCCCCAATTTCAAACATCTTCCTACGTCGCTGATCAAGAATTCAATTATTTTCGGAAATTAAGCCTGCACGAAAGAACAATAGCCTAATTGTGGAACCTTTACCTGAGCCAGCATAGCTGAAACGGGTGTTAAAGCCATATGTAACTGAAGATGAAAGCGCCCGCAGCCAGCGAGTTTTGTAATTGAATACATCCCAGATCAAATGAAATTTGTTGGAAGTGAGAAAACAAGGAAATTTCCTCGAATTTCCTCGTTTTTTCAATTCAAACAATTTGGAAAGACTGGAACGAATTAACAGATGAGCAGGGCCGGATTTACGAATGTGGGGGCCCTGGGCACGAACCTAAGTGGGGGCCCCTCGGACAGTCATTTGGCTCTTTGAAAAAACTGATATCAATAGATTGGGCTGTACGCGTAAACCTACTTCTTCAGCGGCCGGGCGGTTATATACAGACCATAAATGTTCAACAATTTTAGGCTAAAAGCCAGATGTATCATCGCAGTGGCAAATCCAGGATTTGCCTGAGAAGGGGAGGGAGGGGATTTTTCAAGATTGTCAAGAGCTACTGATGCAGGGTAGTGGCCTTAGGGTGAAGTTTTTATTTTTTCAGAAAGAAATACTAACAACATGCAATTTGGTCAGGGTTGTTCCCGTTACGCTTTGAAAGTAACTCGTTATAGTTACAGTTAATTCCGTAAAATTGTAACTCGTTACAGTTACTAGTTACAATGTTGAAAAAGTAACTAGTTACAGTTACTTTTGACTAAAAAGTAACTAGCTACATTTCAAAAGTAACTCGTTACTTCAAGGTGAATATACGGTACCTCGGTACCTGAAATGGAGGGGGGGGGGGGCATAATTAGATAGTAAGACGGGGGCACATGAGACGACCGACACCTCATTTGTGCCGGTTATCCTTAGGTGTTCCCCAAAGAAAGTCAATGAAGCTAGCTGATCTTCAATGGGCATTGTCGCAGAGGCTCCTAATGCTCAACATGAAGCAGCGAATCATGATACTGTGTCGGAGCTTACGCAAACTATTTGTTAGAGGAATATGGTTATAACCAAAACTTTTCCAGTTACCAAAGTACTTCTTTGAGGGTTGAAATCTTTATACTCCCATCACACAGTCGGCTAATTTAGAGAGGTTAGCGGCTATGCCGGAAAGGGGAAGAGCGTTGTTTCAGCAGTAAAGTCTTCACCCCTCAAGAGCATAAATATGGTATAATAAGAGGATGAATACATTTGTTAGCAGTAAAATTTTAAAACCTCACCGCTAAGGTTGGGCTAAGTGATATTTCCCCATAAATTTCAAGTTTCACATTGTGTCGATATAAAACAGTGCATAGAAATGGTGATACTATGCAGTTTATACATGCAGATCATGTGCACATAATTCACTTTCCCTTTACAATAGGTAAAGCTTTAAGTCGGACACTTCTCTTTCCAATTAGCTTTGTTAGGATACTTTTAACGCCATTGACCATTTCAATATTCTGCTGTTTTTTATATTAACCGTACTATTATTCCAGTGTAAGGAGTTACGGACATTGAAAAGAATATGATATAGCCTAAATTCATACGTTTGATTCATCAAATAAAGATACCATACATGTTAAATTAGATGCATAAATGGATGCACGGTGTTTACCAACGCTTGGCACCGTATAGATTTACTGGGCTCCAACGCAAGAGTCCGGATTCGGTTAGCTTAATGCCGGTCTCAAGAGCGTTTTTCTAGATTAGGAATTTGCCCGGGATAGAAGGTTCCGGAATCGAAATTTTTACGGAATGTGATGTAACTGGACTCGGACTCGGAGTTCATTCCAGCCGAGTTCTCAAATATGAAAGTTACATTAAAAGTGTTTAAAGTTCCATTTGTGCACAATGTACAGATCTAAGGTATTGTCACATACAATCAACTAAATTACTCAGGAGGCCAGGCTATGGAAGTGAGTACAAACGATGACTTTGTTAATTAATGGTGGACATGTACGATAGAATTAAAACATCTGTATGTGTGATATGATATACATTGGCAAAAAGACTGGTCTCGGAATTGGTGCCATTGGAATCAAAACTGGCAGAAATTTGAGGATCCTGAGTAGTACCATGCTCGGAAAGATTCGGGAATCTAGAATCACAGTTAGCTCCGACTCGGATAGGGTGAACACGGGTCCAGCCCTAACGTCTCAAGAGGCAATGATTAAACTTTCAAAGTAAGCTGGTATTTGAATGCCCATGGGCCAACCCGTTTCTCACGGTACACTGTCTCCACTGTGTCCTCTAAAGGACAATATGAGTAAACCAAGGCCCAGCTGACTTTACTTAGAATACATAAAGTCAGCTGAGCCTTAGAGGACCGTTCAGTATTTTTCAAATAATCGCACAAATCGGTCTCATGGATAATAAGCATTGATCTGTCTAATAAGTATTTTGACATACAGATCAATTTTAAACTTATTTCAATCAGGGAGTTGCTATTTGACAACTCCCTGGTTCAATAGACAATCAAGTGGCCCGGCCTGTAAGCCTGCAGCGTGTGCATCTAATATCAACTTCTGATTCTAATCGTGAATAAATTTGATGTCGGTGAGGGCGACGTCGATAATAGCGATGAATGATAAATAGCCTATATCGAAAATAATTTTACATTTTACTACCAAAGTGTCATCAATTTGAAAATTTTCTGTTATTCTGTTATTAGCTCAAAGAAAATGCAATTTGTGGTCATTTTGACTATTTGTAACGGGAAAGTAACGGGACCCAAATGTAACGCCGTTACAGTTACTTTTACACAGAATTGTAACTAGTTACTTGCTCCGTTACTGAAATGCAAATGTAACTCGTTACAGGGTTCCGTTACACAAAATGTAACTCGTTACAGTAACGGCGTTACTTGTAACTCGTTACTTCCCAACCCTGAATTTGGTGCATTTTAGCTGTTGGAATTAATTACGTTGTACTACAGAACCCTAATGAAAGTAACAAAAGTAACTGAAACTGAGCTGGACCCTGCCGTAAGGCGTTTGGACGATTTCAGTTTGTTTGAGAAAAAAATGCCCAAATTTTCAGACCTTGCTCTGATGTCGTGTTGAGTAAAGTGATGCAAAATAAAGTGTGTTTTGGCGAAAAGGAATAGGGTGGGGGTAAACTCTCGGAGCAATTGGCAGAATTCAGGCGTGGATCTAGGTTTGGACAAAGAGGGACACCTTTGGGACTTCGGTAAGCAATGGAGAACAGTACGTAAGTGGAGAGCCACCGTGACCGATAAATGGCGAGAAGCGCTTTAAGAAAATTTTGAGTGGATGAAAACACCTCCTAGATCACCAGAATTGGTACTTCCCAGGCATTATTTGCCTGAATATGGAAAGACATCACAGGCTTGTATATTACTTATTTTTTTGTTTTATTTTTATTTTCTCGGTAGGCCAATATAAGGTACGTCCCCATGGTTGCTTTTCACCATCTCCCCCCCCCCCCCCACTCTGGCACTCTTTATCTGAGACTATCTCTTTCATTTTTCCCATCATTTTATATTTTCACTTCTCCAGTTTAGAGGCCCCTTGAATTTGGGGACCCTGAGCCCGGGCCCATCTGGCCCAATGGGAAATCCCAGCCTCATCTGCAGATGAGGTTGTAAAGGAAGTGAGTAGATGGACTGCGATGACATATGATCATCGAGGTCCTTGCAATATTTGAGTGCAATCTAGAACATTTGGACTCCACATTTTCTCCCATATTGCATGCAAACTGGTAATTTACACATGGTGGACGCAAAAGTCTAGTTACAAGTTTATGCTTAAAGTGGGATTTCTTACAATCTAGAACATTTGGGATGCTAATTCCTCCATTCCTGGCGACCCACGCATGGAGTTTTAATGACAAATTTATCATGCAATTTCCTCCAAACTAGAGCGTTTGGGGTGCTATTTTTTCTCCCGTACTGACAGACTGGTGACCTATTCACGGAGTTATAATGAGAAATTGTGTAATTTCCTACAACCTGCTGCGGTTGGGATGCCTAATTTCTCCCTGTACTGACGACACCAACAAGCCTGGGAGACGAGGAACCATGCATGGCCAATCTGCGTTATAGAGCGCGTTCTTCTGCCATCCAGCGCGTTTAAAATGTCAAATTTTTTCACTTCAGCGTCCCAACCAAGGAGTGAGAGGTGAGATTTGATGTCAAACAGCGCCAAAGGCGCCGACTCGGAGGGAGCGCAAAGCGCTCCCCTAACGGCGTGGGGTCCAGGAGCCCGCTTCAGGGCCCCTGGAGAGGTCCAGGGGAGAAGCCCCGGAAGCCCTGGGGTATTTATGAAATTGTAGGCATTAAAATGATGAATTTTAGCTTCAATTTCAAATTTCCTAAGGTCGGCAATTAACATAATACAAAAATCACTACTTGACTTTTTTTCAATTATATTTTTACTCCATGAGACTAACAATCAGATGAGATCGATGATGCTGAGGGCTTGAGGAAGTAGGGGAGAATGGATTATTTTGAGGGTTTCCTGGGGCTTTGGAATAATAATTTAAAGAATGGTAGATCTAGTATTCAGAATGGGTGCAAAGAGTCGCATTTTCATACTTGTACTAAATTTAGTGGTATGAGTAATAGTAATGCTAAGAAAGAAAAGTATCCTCCCTCCGTAATCACGGTACCCAAAATGACACTTTCCGTGCGTTACAACTTGCATTTAAACAATCTTTAAAGAGTCGGTAATTTAAACAGATCGATGGCGATAAAAATTTTGGTTTGAAAATTTCGGGGGGGGAGGGGGGAGGGGAAACTCCCCTAAGCTGCTTACGGGTGGGCGCGAAGCGCGCAGAGGAAAATAGCGTTGAAACATTTAATTGTAGCCTTTTGTTTTTCTTTATTTTTAAGTGCAGTATTTTTATTGCATAAAAAATTTTCCTTCTTTCCCCAGGTGGGTTGTTCTTTCCATAGTGCAGGAAGTGAAAACAGGCCCGTAGCCAGACAAGATGCTGAAGGGGGGGGGGCGAAAAAGCTTCCAGGGGGGTGAAAATTTTTCAGAGGGGGCGAAAAATACTAAAATGCATTACGGCAATGCTCATTTTTGATCTTCTGGGGGCGGGAGGCGAAAAACTTTCCAAGGGGCTTTGCCCCCCGCCCCCCCCCCCTCTTGACAACGGGCCTGAGTGGGAACCTGTATTCTGCTCTATAGAGGCTCTCTTTTATATTTTATTTTGTCGATGGTCTGGAACAAGTGCTCCTCAGCTTTTTTATTAGTGTGAAAAATAAGGTGAGTGTCGATTCTGAAGATTATAGACTAGATGTGGATACTTAAAGAAGTATAACTGAAATCTTTGGTGGGTAATTTTTACATGGACGTTGTAAAGGGCATCGGTGGTTAAAGTGCTAAGGAAGTAACTTTTATTGGAGGCTGCATCCTGCGTCTTGGGAATACGTGGCCAGGCGCGTAGCCAAGGGGTGGCGAAGGGGGCAGCCGCCCCCCCCCCCCGAGCAAAAGTTTGGTATTTTTGTGTTTTTTTTTTTACAATATTACTAGTGTTTCCCCTATTCATATGCAGTAAATAGGCCTGAGAAGTACCATTTCCAGCTATCTGGGAGGCATTTTGGGCCAAAATTTTCTTGCGTAATTCTTTATTGGTTCACTTGAGCTAACTGTACAATAAAAAAGCTGGCAGAATTAGTATGGATCAACTCAATTTTAGGGGGAGAGAAGAGGGCTGTGGGCCGCAAAGTAGTAACGATTGGCCGCAAAGTAGTAACAACAACGCGCGCAGCTACGGGGGGGGGGGCTTGGGGGCGCAAGTCCCCCCCCCCACAAAATCGCCTCGCCCGCCCCCCCCCCAAGCGCCCTACACTGGCGATGTGGGCAAAAAATTACCCACTCTGAATAATTTTGAATACATTCGGATTGATTGTGACAAACTCAATGTGTTTGAGAATAAAATAAAATCAAAGTTTACATTTTTCCACCAAAATTTCACATCTTGATGGCTGCTATCAAGCCTTGCAAGCCATTTCCGGCGATCTGGGATGTATTAAAACCTCCATTTTTTTGAACGCTCCGAGCCAACCTATGCTGGCGCTCTGCAGTCAAACTTGCAATCCAAGTCCGGCCAGCTGAGCTAATCTGTCCTCACAGAAATGTGTTTGAGAATAAAATAAAACTAAAGTTTACATTTTTTCACAAAAATTGCACATCTTTATGGGCTGCTATCAAGCCTGGCCAGTGCCATTTCCGGCCATCTGGGATGTATTAAAACCTCAAATTTTCTTGGAACGCTCCGTGCCAACCGACGGTGGCGTTCCGCTTAGATAGTAAACGCACTGGCGTGCACGTGGAGGCCATTGGGTCATGCCCCCCTTACTGATGCCAGTTTTTTTTTTTTTAGTTCCTAAAAATACGTAAATTTTTTAACACAAATTTTACTTCAAAAGGTAGCATATGAGGCACCAGATTGCATGTAAGGACACCTAATTTTTCAAAAATTTTCAAAGGGGAGGGGGCACTCTCTCCCCCTACACCCCTCCCCCAGGCCGGCCATCACATAACATATTGCATGCCCCCCCCCCTTTAGAGAAATCCTCGGTACGCCTCTGAGTAAACGGGATTCAAACTTGCAATCCTTGTACCAAAAGTCCGAACAGCGGAGCTAATCCGTCTCCATACTCCATAAAAATTTGTAATAAAATAAAATCAAACTTTACATTTTGTTTACAAAAATTGCACTTCTTTATGGCTGCTATCAAGCCTGGCAAGTGTCATTTCCGGCCATCTGGTATGCGTTAAAATCTCAAATTTTCTTGGTACGCTCCGCGCCAACTCATGGTGGCGCTCCGCTTAGATAGTGAACGAGAGCCTCCCCACGGAAATCTCCAGCTCCTCAGAGCCCCCCCCCCCAACAAAAATCCTAGCTACGCCACTGGTAACAAGGACTGGCTAACGTAACTTACATCAGAGTCGCAATTTTGTCAGATCACCTTGTACTTTTAGCACAAATCGTATTCTTCTCTACACGTGACCATTTGTAAAGCTAAAACCGAGATTGCAAAAAGTACATATCCTAAACACTTGATATCTCGAAAATAGCCTGTTCGGATCACCTTACAGGGGTTGGGAAATGTCATTTCCGGGGTTTTGTCAAAAAAATCTGGTACGCTTCGCTCCACTATGGTGGCGCTACGCTTAGATAGTAAACAGGCCGTGTCAAAAATTTTCCCATCTAAAAAATCATCCTACCTTGGCATCTCTGAGGAACACGGTTAAAAAATGACAGAATGGGTACGTACTTTGCCTTCTTCAGAAATCTCACTTTTATTCTGGTTTATTTGAAATGATTGGTGTGGACGCTTGAACTAGGCGGATAATGTAACCGCTGTGTTTTAATTTAGCTTAACGCACATACATATACAACTTACACGGTAATGGAGGACTTGCCCAGCAACTGCCCAGCAACTGCTCAGCAACAGGGGCGTCGATCCTGGAGGCAGGGTGGGCAATTGCTTCCCAAAGAAATTGGGGAGGCAAACATATCGTTTTGCCCCCCCCCCCCTCCCAATAATTCAGGCAGAGTAAAAGGCGGCATGCAGAGTAAAAAAAATGTATGCTATTGTGGTATACAGATGACTTTAGGGTTTAGAAAGCAACCCCAATTTAAGCCTATTAAAGTGTTAATGTGAATCCATTAGCGGCTCGCCATAGGGGCACAGGGGGGCATTTGCCCCCCCAAAAGTTTGCAAAGCATGGTCTTCAATTTTCAAAAATAAAAATGATAAATAAAAAAAACATGTAATTCGAGATGGGTTAGGCCCTCCCTTTTCCTTGAGTGGGCTTAAAATTAAAGAAGTGAATAACTTTCCAATGCAATGCGAAGGTTAAACATTAACAAACTGCTTTCAAAACGACATTTTTTTCGGCGCGCTTCGCGCGCGTTTTCTCAGTTGCCTGTTTGCTACTATATATACTTCAGACATCACAAATGGACCTGCAGTTAGTGCGAGCTAAGGTAATTAATCAAAACAAATGATCACGCTGTGATATTTGTAATCTGATTAGCTTAGGCATCATAATGTCATTTACAGAGTGTAACGGTAATGCTGGAGTGAAATGCCCATAGTTCTGCAGACACTTCAGAGCTTTCGGGGTCATTAGATACACAACCCATTAGTCGTGTTGATTATCATCCACGACTAAAAGCAGTTTTGCCCGGGTGTCACCTGGCCAGATTAGCATAGGTATCTGTCTACAAAAAGTTCTAACGGGCATGTTGTCTAAAAGTATTGTGTTTCCCATAGAAAGAGAGGTTTCCCTTCCTTTGTCCAAAACTGACAGCGCCGTTGGCCCACGAGCGGTCTTATGACTGTCAAATGGCCTGTTATAAGCAAAAGGTTCTCCGCCTCTGTGCTAAAGTATACCGTCGTTTCAATTGATTTAAAATAAAGACACCAAACAGTCAATCTAAGCTCAGTGTGATGACACTTTTGACTAGTGGTCTAGCTATTTGTATATAGGATGAGACGTCGTTCTGAGTTAGGGGAATTCCCCCACCCCCCCCCCCCCTTAAAAAAAATTGTTTCGGAACGGTACTGAGATCCAAAATACTAGTGCTATCACTTCATCGTTTTCAAGTGTCTTCATGCTCGAAATTTTCGTTAGTTTAAGAGAACAATCCAGAAAACCAGTATTTTATGGCTTCTTGGCAAAGCTGAAACATATTGTGACACAATGAAATGAAACAGTAAAATATTTAAAGGTGGGGCTCATTTTATACAAATGGATCAAGCCGCCTTGCCCATTTCACCAGGCTCTTACTCCACCCGTATGGTAGTACGGTAGCGATCGGTTGATATGGTTGTATTTATTTTTAAAGTAGTCAGCTCATGACTTACTGGCTGAAATGGTTTTTGAAGAGCTTTTGAAAACTACATGGGGCATCGCTGTAATACATGATAATAACCATAGGCCTACTCCCATAGGCGTAGGAGGCGGGGGCGGGGGCTGCAGCTCCCCCAACAAAATATTTTTGTGAAAATTCGGGCAATATTCTGAGAATTTTTCGGGAACCCACTGAAAAAAATAATGCAATAATGTAGCTTAACGGAAATCGATACTTTAAAAAACTTCCTTGGTAATTAAAATATAGGTCTGATTTGGATTGCACCATCATCTAGGCCTATATATTCGGTGTTTTTAATGGTTAAACTCATATATTATGATTATCAGTGGTGTATTTGAGGAGCCATTAGGGCATGCCCCCGTCACTGACGCCGATTTTTTTAGTACCTAAAATAAAACAAAATTTTACTTCAAAGGTAGCATATGTGGCACCAGATTGCATGTAAGGACACCTAACTTTTCAAAAAATTTCAAAGGGTAGGGGGTGATGCCTATTTTTTCTTTTAGTACTAAAATACGTACGGTAAATTTTTTCACACAAATTTTACTTCAAAGGTAGCATATGTGGCACCAGATCGCATGTATGGACACCTAATTTTTCAAAAATTTTCAAAGAGGAGGGGGACACCCCCTCCCCTTAGACCCCTCCCCCAGGCCGGCGATCACACAGCATAGTGCCTGCCCCACCCCCATGAGAGAAATCTTGGCTACACCACTGATTATTATCATCATTATTGTAACGACTTCCCCAGAATTATAACCAATATGGAATAGGTAGTAACGTGGTAAATTATTGTATGTAATTGGCATGCGGTATGATAACGGATGCATGCCTATATGATATGTACATTAACATTTTGAACGCGCGCGGAGCGCGCGGTAATTTTTGTTTCTATTTTTCTGGCAGATCGTTACAGCCCCCCCCCCCATCAACTTGGGCCCCTACGCCTATGCATACTCCCATTGAGGCTATTGTACTATCCGGAGCTGACCATTAATATTGCTGGGGGGGGTCTTCCGAAACTCCCTGAATACGGACTTGAGTTTGCCCCCCCCCAAACAAAATTTCTTAGAGCCGCCCATGTGTGAATCTCCCATCTAACCCTTTCAACATAATGCATATCCCCATATCCCATATGCCATTTTTTCAACACTTCAGACAACTATTTATACATTTTCTATTGGAATTAGGGTTTTCGGAAAAATTTCCCCCAAACTTGCAGCAGTAAAATCTTTGTGCGATGCAGCGCACCACCTGTACAATGAAGTGAATATCGAACACTGCACACCAATTTCGCAACTTCGACTGTGGGTCTATCTGCGGAAACTCTACACCAAATTGCGCGGTGGTTAACACCCTGCGAATGCAGCGCAACATTTAATTATAATACTGCGTTAACTGGAATGAAATACTTGATCTGAGGAAGCTCTGCCCTACCTGCGCCGCAATAAATATCTTATGATGTGGACGAAGCGCACCAGCTGCGCAAATCTAAATAAGGAATCTACGGGAGCTCCGCACCTAATTGCGCAGTGGTTAATATCTTGCGGACCCAGTGTAGTAACTTGCGCCGCAATATTTATCTCCTATAGACCTTATGCATATGATGACGAAAATGGCGTATCACTGCAAGTTACACCAACAGCTGTATAGACAGCTGGTTTGTGCACCGGGGGGGGGGGGGGCTATAATACACGCGCGTGGTAAATCTATGCCGTGAGTGCACGTGTGCTTCATTGTCTTCCTCCAAACTGCCATCAGTGTGACGTCAATGCATAGACCTTATGCATTAACGTCACACTGACGTCATTTTGGAAGACCTGCCAGTTTTTAATAGCAACCATCAAAATGTGCAATTTTGGTGAAAAATGTAAAGTTTGATTTTACTTTATTATTAGACACATTTCTGTGAGGACGAATTACCGTAGCTCAGCTGACCGAACTTGGGGGTTCTAGGATTGCGCAAGCTTGAATCCCGTTTACTGGTCGTCGTTCTACTCGTACTCGTGCTATTACTGCGTATAACAATTTTTGGCTAAATGGCCCTCCATAGTAACAAGTGCACTGAAACTCAAGGAGTTCTGTCAAAATCAAATAGCAACTTCCGAGGGTACTGGTACATGGCCAAGGGCGCTGAAACTGGATCACCGGCCGTATAAGCGTAACGTTACTGGACAACAAAAATGGTCTAAGGTTTGCGATAGTAACATGTCTTTGAAGGTGTTTGCCGACCTCTTGTCACAGCCGAGTAGGGCCGTCGTTCTCTTCTGCAAGGTGAACAATGTCAACTTTACACCTTGTCTTATCGCCGTGAGAAAGAGTAAGTTGGTGTGACATATCAGAACTGTTCGTATGTACTGTACTGTAGGCCTAGGCCTACTCACAGGCGCCCCTTAACATTGTATAGTATACCATATACTATGTAGTATATATAGACGGAAAGGTATGTCACAAATCTCCTAGCTCGAACAAACAACTTACGTTTCTGGCACAATTACTGCACTTTTCTCGGCAAATTTGTCTGTGTCGAGACTTTTGATCATAAGGTACCCCAAGGCAGCTCTTTTTCCCGAATAGTTTCACTTGGCATTGTCTGAAGGATGAAATTTCGATGGAGTAACAGTATGAGGATGGTAGCTGCTGATAGGAGAGCATTCAGCACTTCCACACTATATAATACAAAACTCCTAAAATGTTCTCTAAAGTTCTCTTAACTTTCTAAATTTCTTCCAAAATTTGTTTAATTATGGTTCACTTTTTATTATTGCAAATCTTGCAGATATATATTAGCATCAATATAAACAATTTTATAACTTTAAACTTCATAAAATTTGAAAACCTTTTGAAAAGTGGAAGGGCTAGCATTTTCTACAAGCACTTGTGACTATGGAACGCCAAAAGGGCACGGATATTTTGTTGTTCATTTTGTATTTTGACTTTGTATTTTGATTTTGCATATTGATTTTGTACTTTCATTTTGTATTCTCACTTTGTATTTTCATATTGTATTCCCATTTTGTATTCTCATTTGGTATTCTTATTTTGTATTCTCATTTTGTATTCTCAGTTTGTATTCTCATTTTGTGTTTTCATTTTGTATTCTCATTTTGTATTCTCATTTTGTATTCTCATTTTGTATTCTCATTTTGTGGTAACACTGAGGCAGCCTCAAAAGTGCGCATCATATGCAAACACCGATATCTAGCGCGCCAAAGTTACATAGGCCTGATGTAAACTGAACCGTCCCGTTCGGACTAATTTGAATTAATTAAAATAGGTAGGCGGTAGCATTATCTGATACTACGTAGGCAGTCCCTTTTTGCAAAAGTTTTTAAACAATGCGTTCTTAACGGACATTCTGTCTTGTAATTAGACAGGTAGCATCTTTGTGCTGTGGAGTGGGGTTAAAGACCGCAGATACTTTGAAGTACTGCTCTGTTAGGTTTCTGAAACCTTTAACTAGACATGTTTCTGCTCTTGTTTTTAGATGTTGAGCTTCATCAGTAGTCGGACTTTTTAGTTTGTCCGGTCTTAATCCAAAAAGATAAAGACATTGCTCTTTTAGAGCGCCTCGATGAGAGCATCGAGGTAGCAGTCTTCATTCTCCTCGTGACTTGTTTCCAATTAACCGTCGCTTTTAAGCCTAGAATTACTACTAGGTATCCTTTAGTGGGGTTAAAGACCGCAGATACTTTGAAGTACTGCTCTGTTAGGTTTCTGAAACCTTTAACTAGACATGTTTCTGCTCTTGTTTTTAGATGTTGAGCTTCATCAGTAGTCGGACTTTTTAGTTTGTCCGGTCTTAATCCAAAAAGATAAAGACATTGCTCTTTTAGAGCGCCTCGATGAGAGCATCGAGGTAGCAGTCTTCATTCTCCTCGTGACTTGTTTCCAATTAACCGTCGCTTTTAAGCCTAGAATTACTATTAGGTATCCTTTAGGGTGGGTGTCCTCTCATAGGCTAGGAACGGTTGTGTTGGAAAATTTGGCACACGTTCGGATCTTTCCAAGTGCCAGTGTCTTAGCACTACAAATTTTGTTTAAGCTCTTTCGTACAGAGTATATCATATCCTCATGTTGTAAATAGCCCTTTTAGGAATTAGGACCGTCCGAGGCTTGATATTCCGGTTGGATTTAGTAGGCGGGTAGCTATAAATTTTAAACCAGTACCTAGAGCTATTTATTTTTATCCGAACGAGATCTGTCGGAGAGGTTATTGATGAAGTGCTCGGTTTGTTCCGCCTTCAGACAAAATTTGGTAGTTTTAACTCGGCCTTTTATGGCTGTCAGTACACTTCCTTCGAAATTTTTGAGACTTTGCACGAAGTTTCTCCCTTAGGGTTCTGGAAATCTTCCTACTTTTTGTGGAAGAAGAAATTCTTGATTCAGTATCCTGCTTCTCCAATTAAACCTTTTACGGCAGATAATGCTTTTTGCAAGACGAACAGGATTACCGTAGAAACTTGTACACAAGTTATGTGCTTGCTTTCAATGCCCAGTTCACAAGAGATAAATTAGTCAGCACATAACTTGTGTACATGTCTAGTTAAAGGTTTCAGAAACCTAACAGAGCAGTACTTCAAAGTATCTGCGGTCTTTAACCCCACTCCACAGCACAAAGATGCTACCTGTCTAATTACAAGACAGAATGTCCGTTAAGAACGCATTGTTTAAAAACTTTTGCAAAAAGGGACTGCCTACGTAGTATCAGATAATGCTACCGCCTACCTATTTTAATTAATTAATTCAAATTAGTCCGAACGGGACGGTTCGGTTTACATCAGGCCTATGTAACTTTGGCGCGCTAGATATCGGTGTTTGCATATGATGCGCACTTTTGAGGCTGCCTCAGTGTTACCACAAAATGAGAATACAAAATGAGAATACAAAATAAAAATACAAAATAAAAATACGAAATGAGAATACAAAATGAAAATACAAAATGAAAATACAAAATAAAAATACGAAATGAAAATACGAAATGAGAATACAAAATGAAAACACAAACTGGGAATACAAAATGAGAATACAAAATGAGAATACCAAATCAGAATACAAAATGGGAATACAAAATGAAAATACAAAATGAAAATACAAAATGAAAATACAATATGAAAATACAAAGTGAGAATACAAAATGAAAGTACAAAATCAATATACAAAATCAAAATACAAAGTCAAAATACAAAATTAACAACAAAATATCCGTGCCCTTTTGGCGTTCCATATGTGACAGTTGAACTGTAACTGTTGTACAGTCTTCAACTGCCACAAATGCTCATAGTAAATGCAAGCCCTTCCACTTTTCAAAACGTTTTCAAATTTTATGAATTTCTGTGTTCGAAAATCTTGCATATTAATGCTAATATGTATCTGTAAGATTTGTAATAATCAAAGCAAAACATAACTGACAAATTTTGGAAGAAATTCAGAAAGTTAAGAGAACTTTAGAGAATATTTTAGGAGTATTGTATTATATAGTGTGGAAGTGCTGAATGCTCTCTATCAGCAGCTACCATCCTCATACTGTTACTCCATCGAAATTTCATCCCTCAGACAATGCCAAGTGAAATTATTCGGGAAAAAGAGCTGCCTTAAAGGTCAAGAGCAGTCGCCCCAAACTTATTTTGAAGCAACAGCTAAATCTCCCAATTGTCTTCTTATATATCTTCAAAGTATCTTTCATAATATGTTAGGACTTTAATATTGCATATTCAAGGTAAACCAATCAGTTACTTCTTGTAAATTTCACATTTGAGGAGAAAAAATATTGTCACATGACTCTCAAGAGCCAATCATGAAACAGGACAGTCTACTACACTACTTCAAGTTGGGGTGACTGCATTTCCCCTTTAAGGTACTTTATGATCAAAAGTCCCGACACAGACACATTTGGCGATAAAAGTGCAGTAATTGTGCCAGAAACGTTAAGTTGTTTGTTCGAGCTAGGAGATTTGTGACATACCTTTCCGTCTATATAATACATAGTATATGGTATACTATACAATGTTAAGGGGCGCCTGTGGGCCTACTGTAAGTAGCCCAACCATGCAGGGAGTTAGGCCCTAATGTCAATGTCAGCTCCCTGGCTAGGCTGGCTTAACCCAGTCCCAGGTTCTTGTTGACACACAGTTACATTAACAGTATGTAGCCTAGCCCAGATTGCATAGTTTGTTAATTGCGCGCGGAATGTAATTGTAAAGTTCCAAAATTGCGCGCCAATGCCGCTACAGACTGAATGCACACAATACATTAACTATATGTGTACATATACATATATGCATATGTAGCATGGTTGCCCCGAAATTGACGCACCCAAGCATTTCCAAGCCGATATTTAGAATAAAATAAATCCAAACACTCTCCTGTTTGCCTTTTCCAAATGTGTAGTAACTTACGGATGCATTGCTACCCACACTTTTCCTACTCCCATCCAGAAATTAGGCCTAGTAAAAGAAAGCTTGATTTGACTCTGAAATTTTCTTCGATGTCAGTCTTAACAACACCCAAAAGTGGCGCATTTCCATATGTGTAGTGTGCAACAATTTTCATTGACTTTGTACAGTTACGTACAGATGCCTACGTAGCAAGCTGTATTGCGGAGTCCTTGTAGTATAGGTGCTGAGCAACAGAGTCCGCTTCGCAGGGAAGGCGCTTAGTTGCCTCACATATACAGTATCATGCAAAACGTGTATTAACTTGCTGACCTAACCTGCCTAAGAAAGACGGGAAATTTGGTCAAGTTACAAACAGAGTATAATAACCTTATAACCTAGGTTATAAACTCAGCACACAGTGCTGGCATAAATACGTCAGTGAAGCAGTACTTTGGGACAGTGCACACCAGCGTAAGGTAATTTTCGTTGTTTTTAGCTGAGTATTATTTCTCTGTATTAAAATTACACCCAAGTGTGGGATGCAATTATAAAATGCTTGAAAAATAATCATATTAAGGTACATGTACCTGAAATGGATTCATTATCGTGAAAAACAAAATACCTGATATGTTCAAAAATGTTAGGCTCGCTACAGTAACGTTGCTACAGTGATAGCTAGTAATTTTCGAAGGTGCGCCAATTTTGGGTGTGCGCCAATTTCAGGGTCTCTACTATATACTATATTTATGTATACTTCATACTATATGTACGTATACTGTGCTTTCGTACGCTACACTTATACATATCATACTACTGCCAAAATTTATGTACATTTTTCCTATTTGGCAGGAAATAATCATATTTTGTGTGGTACTCAGTGGGAATTAAGTGGAGGCACATTACAACACAAAATTGCATGGCTGCCGTGTGTGTATTGGATAAGGTTAGTTTGCATTGCACAGTACGCCGACAGACTGAGGTACTATAACCGTTTCGCCACCGCTATGGCGGGATGGAGTCTTTCTCTGCGCGCCGCACACCAAACTGAATTATTGCGCGCCAAATTCGTGGTACAATCAGTATGTAAACTGAAAATGCGTGCGGAACTTCTTCCGCGCGACTGACAAATTATGCAGTCTGGTATAATGTAGCCTGTGTGAGATGTATTTTGAATCATTCCATACATTACATTTGTCGCCGCCGAAGATTTATGCCAAAGGAAAGGCAAGATAAAAATTACGCCAATATCTGCTGTAGGCTAGGTGCGCCAAATAGAAATCAGGATGACAAAATACGCCAGAAATTTGGCGTGACCGCTTGAGTGCCACGCCGAAGATCTTTGGCGTAACCTACATGTTTTCCAGACGGCCTACAGTATAGTGATACGACCTAACAAGGCCACTTTCGAATGTCGTGCATCGATACAGTCAACAAAGCGCGTCAAAACTGCTGTCACAATCAGTGCGTCAATTTTTGATGCAGCACGCACATAGCAAACTCCCTTGCAAACGCGCGTTAACCTGTTTTTCAAGCACTTGCCAGCAAAGATATGCAGCTCAAATTGAACGCACAAACTGCCTACACTGAACCTGTACATACAGCTCTGTACAAAAATTGTAAACAGCGCCCGCTGACCTTATTAGGTTACGTCTGATTTTAGGCTTGAGCTGGAAATGCTGAACTTGTCGTAATGGTATCTCTTGAAAGGAAAAATCTGTGGTAAAGATTTATAGCTCTCAAATAAGGTCAAGTCCACCAAAACTATTTCAGGTACAAACAGATTCACATTCTTTAGTCTTGTTTTTTAAAAACGAAAACTTTCTTAGAGTGGCCTTGTTAGGTTATGCCATCATACATGTAATTTCTCTCTAGGATCTATTCACATAGGCCCTAGGTCTAATGTTACTGTCGAATTAGCCAATAATGCAATGTGGTGTTGTATGCTATTTGCACTCAGTGGCCTAGCTAGATATTTATGTAGGCGGGGGGGCAAAAGCAAAAAAGTTCTGACAGATCATTATCTTGATGTAATGATGTACTATCTAAGCGTAGCGCCACCATCATCTGGCGTGTAGCACTCAGAAAAAATTAGATTAAAATATCTCCGAGATTGCCTTACAGGGAGAATGCAGTCACCCAATAAAGAATTGTATAGTACTGTAGACTACCCTATTTCCTGAATGGCTCTTGAGAATCATGTGAAATTATTTTTTTCACTCAGTTGTAAAATTTACAAGAAGCAACTGCTTGATTTACCTTGAATATGCAATATTTATGTTCTAAAATATCATGAAAGATACTTGGAAGTGAAATAAGAAATTTGTGACATTTAGAATATTGTTTCAAAGTAAGTTTGGGACGACTGCTTCTGACCTTTAAATGACACTTCCAGGCCTTGTTTTTCTTCCGGGATCGTGGAAAATCTGTGGCCCTACTGTCAGGCAGAGAGTTTTGCTTTAGATTTGCGTTAGCTTTCAGGTACAGGCGTACTTTTTGCATCGTAACATCACAGCCGTGGCCAATTTGCATCACATATGCGGCCACATCTATGACCAGCAATTTTTTGTGTGCATGGCCAGATGCCAAACCGCGTGGCAAGGTGTGTTGGCCAGATGTTGCGTGCACAAGGCAAAGTTTACAGTCTGGGCCAGGTGTGCTCAGTACTCCGTAAACTCATGTCTGATCTAGCCATTCATAGTGTATTATAATCTAAGCAAATTATGTTATCACTTAGACCAATCAGATTGTATGCAGTTCGGGCAGGCTCTTGTGATTTTGTTCTTCATAGCCAAGGTATACTGTAATTTGTGATCAGTTTGATTTTAGACATCAGCTCACCCCGGACCCGTATTTTAGGACTCCTGCCTATATTTCATTCCCGACTTGCTAATTTCAGGGTATTTTGTTCAAGTTTGATAACCAAGAGGACAATAGAATATTGTGAACCTTCAGGGAACTTTTCTTTCCATTTTCTGGATTCTCCTGTTGATGTTCTTCCGCTCGGACTCTGTAAACTTTCAGGGTTCTCCACTGATCTGTTTTCTGTCCGGGGGCTCTTGTGATCGCTGTCCTGGGGGAGAGATCTAAGGAGAGGGGGACATCCCGTCCCCTTTGGGAAAATTTTGACAATGTAGGAGGGCTTAGATCGCAAATGGTGTAATCTACAGCCTTGTTCTTAGCCTTCCTTATGAGTTCAAATCTGGGCATTTTGAAGTCATAATTGCATTTTCTGAATATATTTGACTTGCAGATCTGAAGCTCCAGTTTCAACTTGGAAGTATTCAAGAATGAAGTAGTTCACTTTAATGGAAATTTCGGGTGAAAATCGGGAAGCCTAGGGGACAGTTCAATTGAATGGTTTCGTTTAGTGTATGAGTTTGATGGTAACAGACTCCTGCTGTGGAAACATGAAAAAAATGCAGTAGCCTAAGTGCATGTTGACCGATATAAGAGCTCAGGTGCAAGTGAGCTGGGTTTGCATCTCCGATGTTTTATTATACATTGCTTGTCATGAGTATTTGAAATCAAATATAAAAGGCAGTTAAACGACTAAGTTGTGGTGTTTGTGATTGAGAGTACAGGCAACTTCTTGACCAGGCGGGTCAATTTTCTGTGCGGGCAGCAAAGTTTTGCCCGGGCGCTAAAGTAGTGTGGAAGATTTTGTACGGGTGGAGCCCCCGGACAAAACAGCTAGTGGAGAACACTGACTTTGTGTGAGACCCTTCTCCCCATTGACTGAAAATGGGCCATACAAAATTTGGTGGCAGTGGATTTCGAACTGCAATGTTCACTTCATCGCACAACTCCAAATGAAAACTGTCATTTCAACATCAAAGAATTTAAGGTATAGCGGTATTGCCAGTATAAAATATCGACATATTGGACTGAAAATATCAATAATATCCCTATGTACCTGCCTTTTCATGGAGGAAGGTGCCCGCTGTGCACATTGTTCCAATTCTGGCCAGGGAGGGCTGGGATCCGCATTCTGTCTGCCCGGCTTGCAGAGCTTGCACGAGGAGCAACCTGAGCGAGCGATGCATGGGCTTCTCTGCAGACCAGTGGAAGGGAGATTGACTCCTGGCTGCAGAGACACTTGAGCTCCAGTCATGGCTAGATGTGCACCCAGAACCCCTAGCCCCCTGTCCCTCTGGCCTTCCCCCTTCCTCCAGGAAGGGCAAGGGGAACTCAAATGGTAGGGCACCGGCCAAGTGGTCGGGGAGTAGTTCTAACACAGGTTCTGCTAAGGCCAAAAAGAATGTGCTAATGGTAATAGCAAAATCAACTCTTAAGATAGGTAATAATACAATGAATGCTGAAGAGTTGTAAATACTAGAAATATGATAGTATTTGGTTTTCACGGAATAGGGACGCACACTATACATAAGTAGTTACAAGGAAGTATGGGAGGGTAATATTACTATGTACCCGATACCTGACGACTTAAATGCCGAAGTTAACTACGTTTGTAGCGAAAAATAAATCAAGATTTGTACAGAAAAATTAAAAAACTGACATTTGCATTTGATTTAACAGTTGAGTAGTTACATTCCCAAATTAACTTTCAATTATTGCTTTGTGAATATGTCTTATGTAGCTTTAAGTGCTACTTCAGCATCACACCAGATGATCAAATATCCCTCCACCTCACCAGAGCCACATGCAGCCATCATCTAAAAAAGTCTTTAGTAGGTCTGCCCCTAATTAATACATAATAGTTTCAAAATCTGTGATTTACTGGTTTCATTGTTCATTGATCATACAAACATTTTTAAAGAGAGTGGCCCAATCATAATTCCCACCCTTACTAACATTACATGATATCACCCTTACTCAATCGCCCACCACTGAACGGTGCAAAACCTGACCTTCCGGGGGGGGGGGGGGGGGGGGGCGGGATTTGCATGATGTTCGCACTAACAGATTATAGCCTAAAACTTGTAAACATCAATAAAAATATGATAGAACCTGATAAGCGTCCCAAAGGCTTTAATCTGTAGGTGCGAATATCAAGTAAAATCCCAACTTTCCCCCCAGAAGGTCGGGTTTTGCACTCTTCAGTGAAAGACTATATGAGTAAGGAGGATATCACGGAATGAGCATGTGATACATTGATTCATTCCACTGGCTACAGTTTGTGTTTTAATTATTTTTCTTTCAAAAAATATGGCATCTTTTGATTCGTAAGTTTTGGGATAAGCCAAAAAGTGTTCCTTCTGGACTTATGTAAGCCAGGGGCCTTCTTCTGATTCATTCAGTTTGTCACTAAATATGTATCTCTTCACCCAACTCTTCTAAAGTACCCTGCACATAATTCACCATGCAATGGACGGCGTAGTTTTGCTAGTCCCCATGTCTAAAATACTGATCAAAATTTTCTATATCAACTATACATCATTATTATAGTCAGCTATAACTAGTCACTAGCAGTCTGTATTACTTTAATACCTCACCATTACTCACAAACTCCTGCCTGTGCTTCAGACACTCCACAAATTTTCAAACACAGTGCTGCTTGTAGTCAAAATCCAGGCACTCTGCAGTCCACTGCATACTGTAGCTCACTAGCTGCTTCAGCTGCTCGGCACTCTCGCACATGTCTGGTACCTGGGATGTCGGAATTTTCCCAAAACTTAAAGGGCCAACTATAAGAACTTTTACGCAGCTATTTTTGCAGGATCATGCCCATCGTAGTGTCAGCAATCTTTTTTTAAGGTATGGAAAAATGTTGCAGTCGAAACTGCTCGCAAAATCCTGCCCATACAAGCAAAATATGTGGATCTCACAAAATAGTTCAAAATCAAAACCCCTTGTATCAAAGTATGTAGATCCTGTCAAAGATCATAATACAGGTACTTCTCGGTATGCTGCATAGTTTGTTTGGAAGAGCAACAGCCTACCAAGCCTGCAGGCTAGGCTCTATGGAGTTTCAACGATACAGATTGTTTGGTGATATAATTTTTGCAATTTTTAGGCCTAAGGCTACCCCATTTTCATTGTTTTATTGAGCACATCATGTAATTTTCTTCATGCTCAGCCATCACTATTATACCAGGGCCAATTTATTCAAGCATTGTCCTAACAGTAACATTGACTGGGATAGCCTACTGATTGTGATACTGTGATAATAGCATGGCTCAGCAGAGACAACCCCAGGTAGGCCTACCAGGTTTTAAGATAAGGTTACCCCCACACTTTTTGGGCAATGGTAATGAAAATTTTATGCAATGGTGTCGGAGAATGGAGGTGGCTTTAGAAGCATCTCTTGACAATGTTAGACCCCCATTAGTCAAACTCCATCAAGGTTGGGTGGAGCAGCTTTTAGTTTTTGGGATAGTCTGCCCCAAGCAGTTAAAGCTGATTATCAAGCAACCAAAACCCAAATGAATGAGGTCTTCGGCAGCTAAAGAGGCAGTACATTACCAGTTTCAAATCTTTTGTTAATGCTAGACCAAGGTACCCACGAGAACTGTGTGAAATCTGTGCAGCAGAATTGTCCCACTTAATATCTGAAGCTTTCCCTGATTGTGATGATTAGAGCTAAAGAGGAAGAGACCTTCAGAAGATTTCTGGCTGGCCTTGATGTAAACTTGGTTCAAAAGTGCCATGAGCATGGGGTTCAAAATTTGCAAGATGCAATGAAACTTTCCATGCAGGTGGAACATGCTCATAGAAGCTAGTAAACTGCACTTCCCCTCTCCTAATACATTTATTCCTCCATCTCACACTAGATGTCACCTTTACCCTCACACTGTTAATTCACAGCCACCTGCTGGTACCACACCATCCATATCTATAGGCAAAGGAGGCCCCCTCCCCCCCAACCAAATATTTTGGGAAAATTCAAGCAATATGCTGAGAATTTTTCGGGCACCTACTGAAAGAAAAATAATGCAACGTTTGATGTGGCTAAAGGTAATCAATAGTTTAAAGAACTTCCTTGGTAATTAAAATAAACTTTTGATTTGAATTGCACCAGCACCTATATATTCAGTATTAATTAACCAGTGTGATTTTTAATGGTTAAACAAATATTATGATTGTCAGTGGACGTGGTGTATTTAGGGGGACCATTGGGCCATTCCCCCTTTACTGATGCCGATATTTTTTTAGTACTAAAAGATGTAAATTTTTTTACACAAATTTTACTTCAAAGGTAGCATATGTGACACCAGATTGCATGTAAGGATACTAATTTTTCAAAAATTTTCAAAGGAAAGGGGGACACCCCATCCCCTTAGACCCCTCACCCCAGGCCAGTGATCACACAGCATTTCTATTCCCTCCACCCCCATGAGAGAAATCTTGGTTACACCACTGATTATTATCATTAAATTGTAACGACTTCCTCCAAAATTATAATCAGTATGGAAGGGTAGTAACACAGCAAATGATTGTAATCGGCATGCGGTGTGAAAACCAATGCATGTCTATATAATATGTACATTATATTGAACGTGCGTGGAGCGCGCGGAAATTTTTGGTTATTTGTCTTTCAGGCAAGTTGTTACAGCCACCCCCTCCCCCCCCCCCCCAATCAACCTGGGCTGCTATGCCCATGCCCATATCATCTTATGAAGACAACTCAGGATCCAGCTGAGTGAACAGAGTTAACAGAAAAGGTTGCGAGGTTAACAAGACTTGTTGAAAACTGGGTTGATTTGCATAGTCAAAGGCCTAACAGTGAATATTCCCGTATCTCAGAAAGTCATTATTACAGGAGTAAGTGTAGAGATAGTGAAGGGGAAGGTTATGGATCAAGGTGGAGATCTAGACATGATTATAGATCTGTCAACCATCACCCAGAATGGGAGATTAAGAGGAGTTTGTCATCTACCTGTAGGACTCTTTTTGCTCCCTATTTCCTAGGGCTCTAAAACCTTGATGGTCATAGATGGTTTAAAACCATTTTGTTTCCTTTTTCAGTGGAACATCTAACAGATGAATATGCCAAAGTGAATCCTTTTAAGCGATTACCAGCAATCCAAGATGGAGACTTTACCATGACTGAGAGGTAATTTTAGGTATTTGAAGTGAAATTTATCACTATTGATTCCTCAGTTGGAATAGAATTTATTGTTGGATCACACTACCTCATTTTGCAGCAGTACTTTTTTCTCTCATACTGAGTAAGTAAAATGTTTTTTAAAGGTTTTCCCTTGGATTTGAATGGGTTGTTAATGTGTTTCCTGCACCATTGAAATATATGTCAGATGTATGTGATTCAAGGGGAAAATTTCTTGGAGGTCCAGGGTTGACAAGCAAAGAATGTCAGCAGTTTGAAGAACTTTAGGAAAATTTTACCTGTATATATTTAAGTTGAAGGTGTAATCACTTTTCACAAAACTTATGATTATTTTCATACCTGTGACATGTTTAATTTTTTAAATACAAATTTCTCAAAAAGTAGCCATAGAAATGGTGAAATTGTTGCTAATGAAAATATTCCCCTTGATCTTTGTGTATTCTAGACAAGTATGGTAAACCAAAAAACATTATGTGATATAACCCTTACTCAAACTGCCTTTCATTGAACAGTGCAAAACCCAAGCTTTAGGGGAAAAAGTTGGGATTCTAGTTGATGTTCGCACTAACAGATCATAGCCTAAAACTGCGAAATATTAATACAAATTTGATAAAACCTAAAGTGTCTCAAGGCTATAATCTGTAGGTGCGAACATCAAGTAAAATCCCGACTTTCCCCTCAGAAGGTCGGGTTTTGTACTGTTTGGTGAAAGGCGATCTGACTAAGGGCGATATCACGTAATGAATGAATTCAACTCTAGTAGATTTTTGTGCCATGTTGGCCTCATTTGTGTATGCATGGGATAAATTTTTGAGGGTAGCTGAGTTGTTCTGCTTTAGAGAAACCTTTAATGCTGGAGAATATTGCATTTATTTGCAATTGATTTTATTTGCATTACTGTGTAACCAAGCATCTATTGAAACATGGTGTTATGATTAGTGCTGTGACACATGTTAGCATCCAGCAATGCTTTGTGTTCATTCCTGAGCATGGGATTATCCATTTCTTCCTGTATTCAATTTATTCCAATATTCATTCAGCTCAGCAATCCTGGAATATATTGCATCTAAGTACAATTGCCCATCTCACTGGAGTCCGCCAGACCCCCAAAAGAAAGCCAAATCACAGGAGTTCATGGCATGGCATCAGACAGATTTACGTCCAAATACAGCCGGGTATTTCTTCAACAAGGTAGGGACATTCTCATGGTTCTGGCTTACATTTAAATTACCAATTACCTTGTAATACAAGCAGTTTATTGTGTTATGCAAGTAACCTTTTTGTCAGACGTCATTGCAACACCGTGGACAGAGAAAGTGGTACCTAGACAGATGGCATGATGGGAGCAGCAGATGAGCTAATATCTATAGTGCCTGGGTTTAGACATCTTTCAGTTCTTACCCCAAAGGTGATGGGTGGCTAGGACTTAAGCCCCAGAGTTAGTGACACAGGTCACGGGACTTAAAAAACAGCAAAACTTGCAGAGCATGGAATTTTGGTATCCCATTTTATGATCTGCACATTAGTGATGTAAATGTTTGTTTTCCCATTTGTTGCCTATCTCCCTTTTTTTTGTTGCAACAATATCAGCATTTTATACCTCCTTCCTTTCAGTGAATGAAGTTCTTTCAATAACATCATCTTTATGTGTCTATTGAAAGTAATTATATTTCCACTGGTTCATTTTCAGTTGATATATCCAAACGTTAAAGGTGAGCCAGCTGATGAAAAATTGGTTAACGAGCAATGGAAGCAAAGTATGAAAGCATTCAAAGCAATCGAGAATTACTTCCTGAAGGACAGGCCTTTCATTGCAGGAGAAGAAATAAGTATTGCTGACCTGCTTGGGGTTTGTGAGGTAACCAAGTTTTGAGTTACTCTCATCTGAGTACTCAAGATTTTCACAGCTCTGCAAATTGAAACATTTCAATTTCATTGTGTATACACCTTTTACATATTCATCTTTTAAGGTTGTCCATCAGGAAGGACCTTATGGCTGCATCTCTCATGTCTGTGTGTGTCTGTGTATGTGTTGTGTGTGTGTGTGTATGTCGGAGAGTTTTCACCCTTAAATACAGGAAAAATATGCCTGTACTTAGTTTGAAGATGTTATGACTAAGTGCTACATTTTTGCAGTTACAGTAGACAGTGATCCCATAATTTTTATGAATTCAGTCTTACCGTTATAATGATATATTGCTAAAATTGAACTTTGTGGAAAAATTAAGATTTATAGGATCTTTAAAAGAGTAAACCTGGTTAAGGTTTGGTGAAAATATCAATTATGCTTTTACAGTATCATGCCAGGCATCAGTGGTACAGAAATATTACAAACTCGTTCAAATTACTGTGGTTTCTTGACATAAAAATCGCCAGTTTCATGCCGTGGTCACCCAGCATGATGTGGTGTCTTCAAGGGGAGAGATTCTCTCATGTGTGTCAAACTGTTAGAGCACAACTTTTTCATTGCCCATAGAACTTTTGTACAACTACCAGTTATTACCGAAATTGTGTCATAGATGCAACATGGATACCCTCATATGTTTATAAGGTCAAAGGTCACATACAAAGATCTCTATGTTCAGTTCAGTTCAGTTCATTTATTTGATTTTCACAACTTCAATAATAATACATATATATAATGTGACATTTTAACAGAAAATGGTAATGTATAGAATATTTATATCATTATCAACAAAGTAGAAAATAAGCAGGTCGAAGCTGTGAGGGAAGCACATACAAAAAACTCATATGAGCTTAACTAAGGTAAGTGCTCCCTAGCTAAAAAAGATGAATGATAGGCCCTAAAACAAGAAAAAAAACATTAGATATCCCTCCCAAACACGGAAAAAGTGGACAAACTATAAACTGTAACCCCCCCCCCCTCTCCCACCACTAATCAAATGGGACTAGTACTTATCAAAGAAATTTTTATTAAGACTGTTTCTAAGTTGTTTTAAAGATTTACAATCTCTAATGTGATGTGGAAGAGAATTCCACAAATCAATAGCAGTATTGCTTGGATTTTTCAGGACAGTGGCTGAATGACAAGGTGGACAATGAATATTATAGGATTGGCGTGTGAAATGACTGTGGATCTCATTATTTGTTGAAAGAAATTATCAAAAGAAGATGGTAGTTGATGGTTTAAGGCACGGTAGACAAAAGAAATTAAATTCACGGCAATGACATCACTAAGCTTAAGTAGCTTCAGATTTAAGAAAAGACGGCTAGTATGCTCATTGTAATCAGCTCGGACAATATGTCGAATAGCACGCTTCTGCAATACCTCCAATTTGTGAAATAAAGTCTTATTTACAGCAGACCAAATGGTACAACAATAAGTAAAATGGGGTAAAATGAGGGTTTGATATATTGACTTCAGAACTCTAGTTGGTAAGATATGTTTCAATCTTGACAGTATTCCAACACCTCTTGATACATTGCTTATAATATGATCAATGTGGGGCACCCAACAGAGCTTGCTATCTATGTAAATTCCTAAAAACTTTGTGGAATGAACACGTTCAATGATCGTATTATTCAAATATAACTGGATGTTCCAGATGTTGCCAGATGTAAAGTGACTCTCAGCAGTTCCACTTAACCTTTTTAGCTCAGGGAGGATGAGAAGCTGGAGTTAGTTTGCCACTTTGAGCTACATAAAGAAATTCCAATTGCCATAGCAACAGTTGGTTTTGTAATGCTTTATTTCCAAGTTAGGAGTCTGAGGGGCTAACCCATGGTGAGGTGCAGTACCCAAGGGTGGCGGGAAGTCCATGACTGAGGGAGAAGTCAAAATGTGTCCATGTGTGTGTGGTGTGTCCAGCGTTGTTTCAAAATATCTCCTTAATGAGAAGGCCTGATTTTATCCAAACTTGGTAGGGAGGTACTCAGACCTGCCAACCTCCAAAAACTCAAACCTTGAGATTTTAATGAAAAAACCTGGAGATTGGTACCTCAAACCTGGAGATTTGAAATTTGTCATGCACTGTACCATGACAAGTTCAAGCATAGCTAAGCAATCGGCTTAGAAGCCTTATTTGATTGTGGGGGGGGGGAGGGGGAAATGCAAAAATGTGAGAAGTGCTATCAAAAAAATTTCGCGTGCTTTGCGAGGACAGTTTTTAAAGGACCAGTGAATATCATATTAGGGGCCTATATATAAACTTTCAACTTCTGCTGATACGCTTCTCCTGGAGCTGTTATCCGGTCCTATTACCCGGTCCTGGATATGATATATGTTTGTGTGTGGTAATTAATTTGTCCCCAACTATTGCCTATAAAATGCACACATGTGACTGTTACTACTCACCCTACGACTGACGGGTTGGTTGGCGCCAAAAAACAGAGTAAGCCCCTCCTGTATCCCCTGTGGGCTGGGGGTTGTTGAAGATGCCCAAGGTGTTCTGCACCTGCTGTAAAAGGCGGCTAAAGGGGAGAACTTGAATCATAAATTCTACAACGTGAAAGACACTATAACACGCATGTGTTGATGTGTCGTCAAACGTTTTCTACCTACCTACCTAGAGCTGTTATCAGAAAGTATTGATGTAACTGAAGAGAGGAAAAAAAAAAAAAGAATTAAAGTCTGTAGCACGCAAAGCGCGCGAAACAGTTACCCTGACTCGGTCAAAAACACATCTTGTAAACTCTACACAGGTATAGCTTAAATGCCTTTTTGGAAATATAAGGGGGCACGCACACCCAGTCCCCATGCCGGTGCCACTGAGAAATGTGGTGTAGACAGTGGCAATCATGGCAGAAGTGGCCCCAAGTTTTGCATTAGAACTGTTGTAATTACCAATCCACCGTTGACCAACCTAAATGCGATTGATCACGATATCAAAGAACGATTCAATAGCACTGAAGATAGAAGTGCAGAAAGTGCACGGAACTTTTGGCAATTTGGGAAAAAATTGATCAAAAAAGATTAAAATACATCCATTATTCGCTCAAACACAGTTATAGAACTGTACTACATTATCCAAAAGTTTTTTGTCCGGCAGGGGGTGGACAAGCTTAGAATGTTAGTCTAAGTTACTGATGTAACGAAAACAAAACTTTGTTACCACAGTTTTTAATTCTATAATGCACGTCTGTACAAAAATTCTCTTCATATTACCCAAATTTTCACAATTATATTTTAAGGGGGCTGCAGCTTTCCATCTCAAACGCCCATGCAGTTCGAAATAAGGAAGTCGTCAGGTTGATGTTTTTTACCGTAGTGTATAAACGGCTTTCCATCTGTCCGTTGGGTCAGTGACGATGTACCATGCACTGAGCGGTGATCACGCACCTCTTTTTTATGCATGATAGATAAGGGAACAATCAGGAGTTGCATGGGCAGGCCAGGCAGCGTAGTTTTTTTTCCCAGGACGAGTCAGGCCAAATCTGGCCAATGGACCAATTAGCTTCTTGGAAATAGGCCACACCTCTAATTCCAAAATGACAGCTTTTCAATCCTTTTTTTGTATTTCTGACACTGGATTATGAAAGAACGGGCCAAATAACCCCAATCTACCTTAACCTTAAATTTAGCCCTAAACTTCATTTTGAAACAAATTTAAAATTTTTTGAAAAGTGGATTCGCCCACGTTCGTCTGGGAAAAAAAATGCGGCGAGGCAACATGCATGTATAGCATGGCCTATTGCCCTACGTGTTTGGCTTACGAATGGTCTCTATTTTCGTAAAGATAGCCAGATCTGATTAGAGTTGGTGCAAGGCAAAATTGAATTGACTAAATGTGAAACAGTAACCTGACTAGGCTAGCCTTCATTTCATTATTTTCCAATGGAATATTTTTCTGCCAAAATGATTTTTTTCCCAACGATGGGAAACCAACCCATTTTTTTCCCGAGTTGGAGCTGTTATTTGCTGTGTAGTTTACTGTTTACATCTGTTTGAATAATGTTATTTCACCATGAGATTTGAAAACTTGGCTGTGAGATGATGCCAGAAACCGTGAGAGTTGGCAGGTATGGGTACTCCAAGGTGAACCCCTCAGGCTGTGTCCCACAAATTTCTGAGAGTAAAGTTCAAAGTTCAGATTTTGTGAAAATCATTTCTTGGCTATAATACCAAGGGGGAGCAATACACTGATAAGAAACTTCACACATACAACGGAAAATGGTTACTCCAAATCTGGTGTCTGTGCCTCATCACATTTTTACCCTGAAGGGTGCATGAAATTGCCCTAAACTTCAATTGAAATATCAGATGGGCAAACATTTAGAATTTTTTATTGTATGCATGACCCTCTTTGAATGCTGCAATTCATATTATATGTAGAGGCAAACGATGGAATATCCCCTCCCAACATTCATGGGTATTCATGTAAAGAAAAAATTCTCTGAAGGGCCAAGCAAATGCCTACTTTTTATTGGGATCAGGGATTGAGTTCAGGTCTGGGCAAGTGCTGTTTGTGCCTTTATTAACTGAAATCCAGTACAGAACATGTCATTTGTCCTTTTCCGCAGATCGTTCAAGTTGGAAGTGTTAATGTAGACTTTGCCAAAGACTATCCTGTGATGAAAGCATGGATCCAGCGTGTGAGGAACGAGACCAACCCCAACTTCGATGAGGTTCATAAAATCCTTTACAAAATCGGAAAAATTACTGATCCCAGTAAGCTTTAAGCTTTGTATCTCACACAGCACAATCACAGAGCAGCTGGGAGTAAATTCCACATCTTGTCCAAATACAGTATTCTTAGCCACGAACACAATGATGCCTGAATATCATTTATTTCCTATATGAAATACACTCTTTTAGTTGTATTCCATCTATATACCATGCTTAGACCTATGATTTTACATTCAACTCTCTGACACAAGTGTCTTTTCATTTGAAAGGAGGAAGAGAGAGAGGAAGGGGGGATGCTATTGATCTAATCGAGGAATGTGCAAAGAGTTGATGACACTGCATACACTTTAAGAATTCTACTTTTGGACAAGGGAAGTTTCTAGTTTCCATGCATAGCTTTTCATAAAGAAATTCAAATCTATACCATTTTGAAGTTGGGTTTGCACCAACAGGTACATACGTAGTTTTCAATAAATGTTAATGCATTCAATGAATGGGAGGGAACATGCTCTTCGATTGACATGAGATAGAGGGGGTTGGTTGATATTAGGGAGGAGGAAGAAAGGAGGGGGAAGAGCATAGACTGTTTACCTCAAAATCTTATCAAGGAAAATTTGTGCCACATAATACTTGTACCATCTAAAACAGGCATTGTCACAGCAGGGAGGTGTTAGGAAGGAGATCCAACGTTTTATAGACTCTTTGAAGCAATGTTCGTTTCCGACAATTATCTTTCCTTTCTTCTCAAAATTCTTATCTCAATACCTGGATCAACTAGGATCAGTGATGCATTGTCAAAATAACAATGAGAAGACACTTCTCTTACATTGAACTCGTTAACTTTTCGTTACCAGTTGTCATGCAAAAATGGGAAATTTTAATTTTTTGTTGTTACTTGTCACTTTGAATATCATTTCATGTAAAGTCAGCTAAGAATTTCTTTACAACTTAATTTTTGAATGTGTTTCTTAATGATGGGAAAATTTGCTAAAAACTAAGAGAAATGTATAGGCTTGAACAATGTTTCCAGCAGGTGATGTATTAAAATCGTATGGGTGCAATTTAAGTACATTATTTACGGGTTTGCTGCCAGTCGTTTTACTGAAAAATATCCTGACTTAATTTTGTTCATTGGCGGAAACAAACGTTACTTTCAAAGTATGTATAGACAATGGCCTTTGTCTCGGGATTACTTGGAAAAGAGAGGAGATCATCATTAAAAGGGTTTAGTCAACTGAGACTTAACAGTAGGAACAAAGAGACCTGTCAATCACATGGCAGTGCCTGAAAAGGACTAAATCATTTTCAAGTACGTATTGTCTGACAGACTTGGTCATTGCATCTCCTTCCTAACAACTCCCTAGTAACAGGGACAATATAGACAAAAGAATATGGCTGACCATTTCAGACACAATTTCCGTACTTAGCTGTTTCGTTTTGTAATGTTCACACATCACAGGCACAGCTGTATCTTTCCAAAACTTTTTCCTGTGGCACTTCCTGATATTGTACAATCCTTTAGAATTTAATGGGCATCAAGCTCCTCTTCTAATTTCAAAAAGAACACCTGCTTAGTGCACCTCCCAGACAAAGCAGCAATAGCCTATACAGAGTTAAATCACTCACAGACATATCCACAAAGGCTGTTTGTAAATTGATCTGCACAAGTCATCAGTGACGGACCAATCAGAGTGGTGCTATTGTTTTAATTATGTCAATCAGAGGGCAGTCACCAATTGTATTTAGAACCATCGGGCTATTCCTAAATGTTTTCGGGAATGCCACAGACCCTTTAAGGAATGTTGGACCAGTAGTGGAAGAGACCATTTTGTAGGGATAAAGCTCTTGCAAAACTTATCTCAATGTGGCATTAAACCATGGCAAATGAACTTCTAATGGTTTTTCAATGCAAACTCTCCTTGTATCTTTTAAAGAAATTTATATCAGAAAAAAAAAATTATGGAAAATTTTATCGATATCATGGTAAAGTGAAGAAGATAAACTCATCAGAACAGAAAATTACATTTCTTTTCTCTTTTTTTATTGATGGGTTGTCTGTCAGAGACAACCAAGCTTCAGAAGTAAGCAAACTTTACTCTCACTTTTTCAATACATTTATTGTTAAAATATTCCATTAAAAATTTTAACTTTCGAAACATGGAATGATATATTAATGCAATTAATTCCCATAACTTACACTAAAGTAAGACTTCTTTAAAACCTTTCCAAACACGAAGTATAAATACGTACATAATTCCTTCTTATAAATCGTTTCCAAAAAAAAAGGCTTCTGCCATTGCACGAGTAAAACTACATTAAAAATGTAACCAAAATGGTGCCCTCTTATACTTATGTTGGCTAAATATCCCACGATTCATTTAAAATTGAGTAATTTGGTAAACAATGTTGATAACACACTGAATCTATATACACAGTTGTCTTTAGAGATACATTGTAGTACTATTGTGGACAGCCACTGATGACTTTCCAAAATGTTCCAAAACTTTGCAATCAAGTCCAAAACAAAGGAAAAAATATTACTTCCAATCAAGGCAGTGAACAAAAAATTTTTCGAAGTTATTTAAAGAGTGCATAATATAAGTGCTTCCATCATTGCATTTTTGTGTCAAAGGAGATCTTCTTATCTCATTATGTATTGTTGTGATTGATCTCATTACAAATCATTGTTGAAAAAAAAAAAAAACAATACCTCCTGGACCATTTTTTGCACAGCCTGACCATCAGCCAAGAAGATCACATGCCACACCAAATGTGCTACACTGTATCCCTTTCAAAATTAGCATTTCATTAAGTAAAATTAAGTAAGTGGGACATGGTACTTAGCAAATAAATTCACTATAAATAATGTTTACAATGAATCAACCACAAATTCTGAAATATGGTTTCCAAATGAGCTTTTTTTTTTTCAAAAATATATGGTGATGGCAAAACCCTGTTAGGATTATGAAGTACTAATTGCTTCTATTGCATAGAAGAGCAATATGAATTTTAATTGAACTTTATCCTTACTTTCCTCAAATTTGTTGAGGGAAATTTATCACTCCAAAACCAAAGTGAATTTTAGTGATTTAAAATGTGCACACAATTTTTACTGGTATTGGAACATATTTTGTAAAGAAAATTGCCACAAACCGACTGTTTTATAGTATGAAGAGAATCAATGGAGGACTGACTAACGTGGAACTGGCAACCAGAAATGCACCTATGAAGAGTAACAACAACCAAGCATTTGGGACAAGCTTTGAAAGAAACTGATTCCTTCATTGTAAAGGTTTTTCACTTAAGTAACTACCAGTGTGTCTCAACCAACAAAACACTCAAGTATTTCCTGAGTGGTAAACAGCTATCCAGTCACACCTGGCCAATGAAAATTTAAATTTGACCAATGGCCCATTGTCATACTATTCCCACCTTTGTTTCTTTAACCTATGTTTACACAATTCCAAAAAGTATTTTTGGCAAACTGACAAAATTCATCTGGTTCATTCCTATTTCCAGTACTTTCATTTCAGTGCCATTAGACAAATAATGCAATACATGGATATGGTTATGCCAACGTAATTGCCATAATCAAACATATACCATGCTTCCATGTGACCAGGGGCACATGATTTGTCATATTTTTGGTGGGAGGCATACTACAAATCCAAGAGCTTTATTAAAGGATTTCAAAAGAATGAAGGTATACAAACTGAACTTACACTGTCTGAACCACACTCTGATGTACTAATGTACTACATCGTAATAAGAGCACTGAGATAATAGGAATCTTGAAAACCAAAACTGCAGTCTGTGAACGATGACCAGTCAACTTTAAGTTTACTCATTTTGTTCATAAAGTATTCATTTCTGAATGGTTTGTGCCAATCATGAAGGGCAGAAAGCTATAGGGGAGAAACTTGCTCCAACATTGCACAAAATAAAGCAAGTGTTAACATAAGATACTGGGATAGGAGAGTCAGCAAGAAGTAATAACACACTGCATGAATTCAACTGTTGTAGCAACACTTCCAGGTTACATTACTATGAAGAATGTTGCATGCCATAACAGCCAAAATAGTGCACACCTTAAAATATGAAGCTACATGACAGCGGAGATACCAACTGTATCGCAACATAGTCCAGTCAAAAATTCAAAAATGGCCACTGTGTCTATCAAAGATCCTACAACCCAATTAATAATACTGTAAATTTTATGAGCAAAACTGTGACTCCGGAACAAAATCTTAACAACAGAATAACACTGACCACAGCATTTTTTTTCTTTCTTCTAATTTTCTGTGAAGTGGAATGGGCCGATGTAAGTTGCTCTTTCATAAAAGGTCCACCAGCAGTTGAAACATTAGCTGTAACTTGTTTAGCATACATCTCCTGGACAACCACATCATTTCTACTTATTTTTGCCTCATCACACACTGAAGTGTACAATTAAAGGAGAGGACTTATAGAAAACAGGGGGGGGGGGGACAGGGGAGAGTGCCAGAGCATGTTATCAATTGCTTAGCCTCTTAAATCTGCTTATGCAAATACATTGACATACACATCGAAGTTACTTGCTGGTTTATCCACGGTAGTAGCTTTGGTCAGTGTGTGAGAAACTTAAGAAAGAAGTAGGTTGGAGGGATTTTTTTCACTTGCATTTTATTTTCCATAACTTATTCTGGCATGTAGGAAGTAAGCCTCATGGGGATCAAACTTGATAAATGGCACTTTTATGGGAGTGTGTAGTACACCCACTGATTGCAAAGGCTGTGATACAGAAATTGTGTATAACCAATCAGAGCTATTTGCGACCTAGCAATAGCATGTAAAACTCATGGAACGTTTCAAAGCTGAACGCCTATTCCTGTACCACTAATCTAGTCTGCACAAAAACAACATTGGCAGAAAGAAAATCTACAAGAATATTTAACATGAAAAGAATATTTGTCATTTATTGTTCTTAACCTGTTACCCAATGATATTCTGCTCTGAGTGTATTCCCTGATAGTTGTCATGCCCACTAGAGTTCATCAATTTATCCATGAAAGAAAATATTGCTCAGGAATTTAGATGGCGTTGCATGTTATTCTCACTTTAATGAAGAGACGGCAGTCTACAACACAGAATTATTTGCACATTTTTGCCAGCAAAAATTTACTTAGGCAGACTACTTTCAAAACAGTCCGACATGAGCTATCTTAACAACAATCTCCCTTCTTCCTGCCACAATCTTAATTCAATAATATTGGCAACCAATTAGTAACATCTGTCACAATGTTTGTGATACAGAAAAGTATGTATGTATCCCTTACATCTGTTGAAAGGTTTATCAGAGCAAATCCCATTGCTCATGTTACAAGCAGAGAAATTTTTTTTGTAACAAGTCAAAAAAATACACTACCAGTTAGACCACAATGCAGTATTACCTTAACAGTAACTTCAACAAGTTGTGACCATGGGTGTCGACCATGAGTTGTTTCGACCATAACCCCTACCCCCAAGTTTGCTTTTTGCAAGTGACATATAACATACAGGTAAAGAGATATATCCATAACTTGCAAATAGCTATAAAACAACACACACACACACACACACACACACAAATATCTCATATGGCACATCGTAGCCAAATCTCATTCATACAAAATATATAAACCTCTTTTTACATAAAACAGAAAACATGTCTGCAATTCTCTGCCTTCTATTTTTGGCACTGAGAAAAGTTAGGCAGAGTGGCTAGGATTGAGACCAGCTCCCCACCCTCACTGAACAATGACAACTGACCGACAAATATAAGAAAATCCGATAAAAGACAAACCCTTCTGCATAGGATGGCAAACCAACAAAAAAAAAAAAAAAACGAGGGACCAGCTCTCGTTGTCCAGGCATCTATAAGACATTCTTAAGTAAAAGAAACAGCAGACCAATGAGTAGACTTCATATAATAGACTCGGCAGATCTGGACAAATGAAGAGGATGGGAGGGACTCCGATGAAGCCCTGGTCTCTTCCTCGGAAGTCTCTGAAGTAGCTTCTTTATCTGAGAGAATGATGGCCGTGAATCCTTGTAGTATGACCAGCACATCATTAGGATTTCCTGAGGAGAGGCAAAACGATGGGCGAATATGAAAGATCTTAGATGCTTAGTGAACACAATATGGAATGAGTGATACTCCCTATCAACTGTCCTAAATACTTTCATAAGAAAATTATTTTTGTTGGGGGGTGGGGAAAAGGGAAGGGAGTAAAGAGGTTACTTGAGAGTTGGTGAGGGGTAAAAGATGGTATTGCAAGAACTAGGGACACCTACAATTGTTTCATACCTCAGTGGGCTTGTTTTCCTCTCTCTTTTTTCTTTTGTTTGTTTGTTTTTTTTTTTTCCTCACTACTATAGTCTGAAAATCATTGTTGAGCAAAAGGATTATATCCCATGTGTGAAAAAAATTGCTGAATTTTTGGTGTGACATATCTGCTTTGATGTTCAGTTACATAGCCAAAGGAAAACACCATCATAGACAGAAGGTGTATGCTATCATAGCAGGATGAGGTGACCAAACATTTAAAATGTTTTTACCAGGTTACACATCATGATAAAAGCTGCTGTATGGTCAAAACTGACTGTTATATTCAAACATGCAAAAATCCTTTTTTCCAATTCTTGTAATACAGTACCAACCTCTTTTTCCAAGTATCATAAAATGATAATACTATTAAGTAACTAGGTGTACCAATGGTTAATACATCTTATTTTAAATGAAGTATATAATCTCTCCAGGTTTTCAAATGTCAGTAAAAATTAGTTCCTGAAGCATTTGATTACAACGCTACAAAAATCAAAAAACATTTGAACAAACCAATGTCCAGATTTAATTGTGCATTGTTTTAGTGTTATGTACAATGCAAAACCTATCTGTCCAAATTGTGATTCCAATTACGCACAAATAATCACTGGATTCTTCTAGTTCCTGTATGAACCCTGTTTACCACCAACTAATGCACTGCATACTAGTTCATGTCTTGGCATTCCGTCTTTGAAGTGATAGTAAGTTTAAAACACTAAGCAAGCACAAAATATCTATAAGAAGCCGTAAGTGCTTATGAATTACAATTTTACTTTGGGTGGCTTCTAAATAAAGTTCAACTCGGATTTGGAATATTTTGAATAAAGGTCACGGCAGATGGGAAAACCATAGATTTGATTGAAAGTCCATCTTAATGACCTGCCTTACTATGACTACACTTATCTTATAGTCAGAGTACAAACAATGCCTTAGATCCATAAGATGGGAAGTCATACAGGCATTTGGGTCAAAGTTCATGTTACAGATTAAAATAAACCCAGCCGGCTTATGTTTGCTGTGTATACCCATAGAAGTTGTTTTCATGGGCTTGTTCGTTGCTACCAGGATGTGATGTCACGGTCACCCATGCCCACTTCTTACACAGCATAGGTAGTCAGCCTAACCTCATTTAAAATGCTGGCTAAATCCCTAAATTATCCTCTTATTTCTCTTAAAAGTTATCTTTCACACAGTCTCTGATCAAGAACATTGCATATAAAAGGAAAAGAGGTGTTCTACACACATTTAACAATTCAGTAACCTAATATTTTCATACAACTAGCCATTCATAAATTTGGGAACCACAGTACGCTTATTCCAACTAGACCATTTACGGTTACATCACTGTAGGCACTGGTTGGCATACAGCATGTGCAAGATCAAATGCATGCATGTTAGGTTTTGTGGGTGTAAACACTTGTATGATTGCAAGCAGAAAGTAGAAGAATTAGAATCTACTTTTCACTGTGACAAAAGTGAAAGCATGCTTTATCAACTCTTTTGCCAACCAGCCGTCATACCTTTGTCTGTAAACATGAATCAGTCTACTAAGTAAACACAACTTACTCTTGAAACATCTCTACAAACCAAGCCCTAAAACATTCACGATACTTACTTTAACATCCCTTGATGCTTGGATTTGACTTATGGGTTGTTTTAGACCCTTGCCGACCTTCCAGATGATAGCTTCAGGAGGCTCCTTGTGAAATGGCCACTCACCAGTAAGTAGCTCAAACCAAACAGTTCTATGCAAAGAATATCAATTTGTACATTTTATAAAATCTCCCAAACCCCAACAATATCACTGGTGAATTTATATATCTTATACAATCTGGAGGAACTGAAATATTGCTTATACTTGGTGGAGCATATTTGACTAGGAATTCTCACTGACTTAAATATCAACTGGTTAATGACTGATTATAAACTAGCAACTTAGGGGAGCCGTCCAAACTCGCCTCCGCGGATCCGCGCGGAGCCAAATTCTCCTGTGCATCAGAGCGTGTCTCATTATCTCTCTTGCTCTCTCTGCCACTGCCGAGTCCTTTCCGAGATATGCAGATCTTCCCGTAACTAGTAGTAATCCGATTACAGTGCACAAAAGCCAACCAAGTCTGCAGCTTCGCGATTTCCGTGTAACAGTGCCAGGAACGTTTTGTTAGAGATCTCTATTGAAAGTTTTTTTTCACAGATCGAGGCCCGCACACAGCCACTGTGGAGTGCGCTCAGGTGTGACAGCAACCATTTCGTTTCGAGAAGGCCTATTGTTCCACTCGCAACAGTGTTTTCAAATGAAAGTTTCAACACCCAGGAACCAAAATAAATAAACCATTCTTGTGTACGGTGTCTTCTTTTATCGAATTTCAACCCCTTTTCATTTTCCCTGAAACAAGTTTTCTGTTTTCAGATTTTCTGATGTGTATTTTTATGTTGAGCCCAATACAGTGTCAAAGATAAACTCCCATGTGCTTTTTGTGCACTCTACTCCGAAAATCGTTGACGTAGACGAAGGAAAACGCTTGGCGTAATGGCATGAGAATTCACTCGAGTTGGCGTACAACTTAACCTACTCATAGGGGTTGGACAATGCGGGACCCTGCGGACTGAAAAATGCACCTCGATTTTGGAAAAAAAAAACGCAAAATAGCACTACCGTAATTGCAAAAAGTGCAGTCACATAATATGGCCACTGAACCCGTCATTTGCTTGAGTAACAGTACTGTTCATGTATAGTTTCAATGCCGGTAAAAAAGCTCTGTTCGGATTTATTTCTCGAAAGGTTTCACACGCACGTAGGAAATTTTCTTTCTCGCAGATCATCTGTCAGTAGGTGAAAATATGCTGCAGTACATCGGTACATTGCTTATCAATATACCGACATGTTTCTATGGTAAACTTTACAAAGCAGTTTGTTCCCCCAGTTCCACCCAGAATATGCCAGGATATTGTTGCATTCGAGTTCGCAGGGGCGGGGCCATGTTTACAGATTGTTGTACTAAAGCACACATGTGCCTATTCTGTATGGCTAAGTTCTAGTTGTAGCGGGCCGGCGACACATTGAGCAATAACCTCACACCCGTCGAGCAATAGCCTCACACCCTCCCTAATAATTAAGCAACATCTCCGTAGCCGACTGTCTCTCTGTTTCTTCGTATGTACAATCAGTGCAGTGCTAGTACTACAGTCAAGGAACTGCTTTATTTGCAGTCGCACGTAAATCCAGGCTAGCCGTACGCACTGCATGCTGGCACTATGTACAGTACGGGGAAATCGTTGGAACAACGTAATTTTGCGAAGAATTCCCTTACATACAGTTAACTCAATGGAGAAGTCCGATTGAATTACCGTGTAAGCGTTCGTTGAAACAACATTCACAAGAATTACCTGTTGATATTTTTTTTCATTTCTTAACCTTATATAAATCATTTCAAGAATAAAAGGAAACAGTAATTTGTCTTCAAAAGTTTATCTTCCCAAATAAACGTACACCTGTACTTTTTATCTGAAATTACTGCAACTGCGTGACATAAAAATGAGATCGTTAAAATCTCGATTTATTTCACCCACTGTAGGAACATAGGACTAAGCTCTGTCGCGTTTGCTGATTGGTCAATTGCCTCGAGGTCAGTCACGAAAAAGCGAGATTTCTCGAAGCATTTTGAAGCAAGAAATAGAACTTGTAGCCTACAATTACTCTATTGTGATATGTGCGGAGAAATAGAGCTAGGCCCGTTGGCAGCTCTCTACGCTAGCGCTAGCTTAGTCCGCAGTCTGCTGACCTAGTATGGGATTCCCATACTAGGTCAGCAATATACCCATTGTCAAAATTGGGCTACCGCACCTTCAAAAATTTTGAATGGTCTCAATCTTCCTCAAATTCACATATACTCCTAGGTAAATGACCTCTATGGGTCATTTATATGTTTAAGATCCATCATTTTAAGGATACTAGCACTCAGTCTCCAAAAAGAGACCAAAAATTTTGATGTATACAAACGATCCTGTTTTGTTTTTTAAAACATTCTAAATCTTGTTACTAGGACGTTCACACTATTGTATGCTATATAGCACGCACTGCAGTTCAATTGTGACATAGTTCATAGCTATGGTTACGATCATGTACGCACATACGCGTATGTAGCAACAATCAGTGCAGAAACACACGCAGACGATATTACTCTCACAGTAATAACGCGGGAAAAACTTTGTGTTGCAATAGCCTAGGCCTAGTTCAGGGAGCAACGTGTACGTGAGAACTAGGCCTAGGTACCCTAGGCTAGCGCTAGCTGCGCCACTGGGGTATCTATACTGATAGTGCATAGGCGGTTGCTCGTCACCGTATTAAGAACCGATGAAGGACCTGTATGCATGTGTACGTGTGATCCATGTTTCATATTCATAAAATTCTGGTAACAATGATCGCAGAGAAAAGAACAGGGGAGGGAGGGACAAAGCAGGGCAAGAGGACACCTATTTTTTTCAAAAATTTCCAAAGGGCCCGGGAGGGGGACCCTTGGATCCCTCTCCCAGGCCGGCGATCACACAACATACTGCATGCCCCCCCCCGACAGAAATTCTAGGTGCGCCACTGAATGCCGGGAATTTCATCTCATTTCGCTAAAGTATCAAGTTGATGTTCTCTTGAGTCTGTCTTTCGGTACGGCTGGTGACTCGTGGAGGGATGTACAGTGTAATTTGTGCCCGACAGGGCCCTATACTGCCTGGACAATTGACCTGAAGCTTTAAATAAGTACAGATTCTTTTTTAGTGTAAGCTCACCCAAAAATTTCGCGTGCTTTGCAATTTCACAGTTAAGATTTCAGGAAAAACCTTAAATCGGGCCGAACTATTTTCCTCTAGTATATACAAAATTTTAATCAATATATGCCCGCAACGGCATGGTTTAGTACACAGGTTTTCTTCACATCTCCCGTCATCAACTCCGCGACAGCATGATCGGGGCTGTTGTGGCTCTGGGTTGTTGCCTGCCCTCCCCCCCCCCCCCCATTGGGCAAATCCCGGCGGACCACTATAGGTTGGACTAACGGTTCTCAGTTCTAACTGCATCGCTTATCAACACTTTCAGTCGGCATTTTTTCTTCTCAGTCGGCAAATACGGCACCACCCCCACCCCCATGAGAAATGCTCTGGCGACGCCCCTAGAAGCACCCTCAAGTGCTCTGCAAATAATCCTAGTTGCGCCACTGAAGATACACAAGGCTGCCTTCCCTGGATCACCTATCACCTGTACCAACGAAATAAGTACACCAATACCCTATTTCAGACAGTTGAAAAAGCTGAAGTTTGTCAATAAGGCTATGACCGTAGGGGCCTATAGCCTATGCGATTCAGAAAAACGAACGCGTATTTTGTGTTTGTAAACGTTTTAAAAAAGATTAATATTGGCAAGTGATCCAATATCTCTTGAAAGTGACGACTGGCTTCTAGCAAAACCAAGTTACTTTTATCATACACATACATCATACTTTCACTGGCACTCAGTTTATTCACCATTGACTCTGTGTAAGGCTGCTTTTCCGAATCAATCCGCGGCACCATCGCTGTTCCTAACTCTGATGTTGGTTTTTAACTAATTGAATACTCTAATGTAGCTTCGGACACCTGCCACGCCGGCTAACACTTGTTCTTATCACATGAACAACGATCGGAGATCGTGGTCGCCATTTTGATAAAAGTAAATTGCTCGAAAAAGTACCATATCGGGCATCTTTTCTAAATCTGTTTGCTTGGAATGTTAGTTTTAGCGATTTGATACATGGTACTGCGTGGACTTTGCATGGATTGCGTATTTTCGCTGCAAATTCACGTCTCCGATATTTTGTCCATGCGGCATGCTTCGTAATGACGTAGTTCGAACGCACTGTTAGGCTATGTTCACTTGATGCACATTCTGTGTTGACCTATACCCGGAAGGGAACAGGGTACATTAATCTCAAAGTCACTTACAGCCTTGCTAGAGATTTAGCTGCCCAAGATCTTGGGAATATCACGCATAGGCAGGGAATTAAACAAACAATTTCTGGAATGTGTACTTCACGAAACCAGGGTTATCATGTTGGCCCTGTCGAGTCACTTTTCTCCTCTGGTCCCGTTACTTGTCCATGGCCCCAACTAAACTTGTTTAGAGATTGTTTCAGCTGAAAATGCCGAACCTGATAGCCTAGCACCACCTTCCTTATATCCCCCTAATTTATTTCAAGTAATTGCCGTAACATATTTATACACTTTTGTGGCTTGATGATGTAGGTGGGGGGGTTAACCTTTGAAACAAAATTCCGTTGGCATACGCAAAAATTACTAAATCAAAACAGCTCAAGTTGCAGTGAATATTAAAACATTTTTGGGAAGCATGGAAGGTGATCTCAGCTGGTAAGGGGTCTGAAATGAGTTGTTTTCGACCACCGCCAAAGGGAATGGCTGTCGATCCTCAAGCCCATAGCCGAGGGTGAGCCCTAGAAAATCGCCCCGGTGCAAAATTCAAAATAACCAATTTCTCAACGCAGTTTGAATGTCTCCCTCCTAATAAAATGTCTCCTCCTCGGAAACTGTTTCTTCCTCCATCAGTACTTTGTCTGTTTACGGGCCTGGATTTCCCCACCCCCCCCCCTCCCTTGGAGAATTTTTTTCAGTATGAGGGTCCCTACATGCAGTTTGGTGCAACGTTCGTATTGCGCAAATTTGAAGGATAGTTTGTTCCCTTTGCAAAATTATTTTTCAGTACAGAGGGAACAAAAGAGACTTTTCATCAGTCCTGGAACAATACCTGGGGCATAAGCACTCTTTCATCCCCTCACATGTTTGACAAAGGGTGCTCGATTCCCTCCCTCCCCGCCCCCCCCCCCATCCCTCTCTGACTTCTTACGTCTCTCAACAGATGGAAAGACTGCCTCCCACATTGAAAAGCTAAAAATTTTCATTCAGTTTCACACCATGCTGCCCTTGGCTCGTCGTTTGAAACGATCGAAAGGTAAAACGGGAAAATTTAACGCCTGGATGTACTTGAAAAGTTCCAGCAAAAGTATTTATTGCAGAAAGGTTAATTGTCTCTCAAAGAGCAGTCATAACCTTTGGACGTTTTTCACCATTTTCCGAACGTACAAACCTACGTTGGTGATGGGGGTAAGGGTAACTTATGACAAGTTAAATTGGTCTTTGAGGAAATCATTGGTTCGAAGGGGGATTTCATTTGTATGCTTGAGAAAATGATGAAATGGATGGCCCCTTAAACTAGGCAGAATCGGATTTTGTGAACAGTCCCGTAATTTGCAGAAAACGACGGTGTTTATTCCGCTGGGAATAACGACCTTCCACAGTCACTGAAAATAACTCATTAAAATGGTTTCGTCCAGTAATACTGCAGATAGTGCAACTTTGCCTAGGCCTACTGTCGCAACTTTAGCAAAATTAGTGTGTTGATGCAGGCAACTCCCTGGTTGATGTAAACCTATCTTTGGTAAAATAATTAAGTGGCATGTGTAGAAGACCTTCAACGAACTATCCGTTATATTTTTATACGCTTCCCGTGAATACTTGCTTCGAACGGTACCATTTACTTTGGAGTACCATGTAGGCTCTAGCTCTACTGAAGCTATCCTAACGTGCATTATGTATGACCGTTTTGAACGGCCGTAAGAACTTTCCTTGCGAGAGCAGAAGCATCCCGACGCATTACTGTAGGTTATAATACTCGGAAGAGTTTCGTTTGCAATATCGGAAAATACTTTAAGAGTGTGGGACACCTCATATTGCCCAGAAACTTGCTTAAAAATTCATATTATGAAGCCAGTTAATACGTGGGCCAATCTGTTTGAAACAAGCAAAACCAAAAACTCTGTTGGCAAATAGTTCTCTTAAAGTCGAGAAATTTCCTGCTCAACGGATTAACCAAGGTTTGTTGTGATCTGAAAAGGAATCGCTTGTTGGGGCTATTGTGTGTGCTCTTTTGTCAAGACGTTGCTACTCGGAAAGGTTGCCTGTTAGGAGCCCAGTCAGGCCAAGACACGCTATTGTGTGAACGTTCACTGAGCACAATAGTGCAGAGATTGAGAGGGCTCATTAAACATCGGGAAACTTCGGAGGTGTGCGTGTGACGTCAATAGGCATATTCATAGGTTATTGAGGAAGTCGACTTCCGCGCGGATCCGCGGAGGCGAGTTTGGACGGCTCCCCTTAACATACAACTCACCAATAACTTTCACTTGAATTGAACACTACTGTAAATGATTGCAAATCCTAAGAAACCCTTCTCTCTGCTGATAACAGACCACAGACTAATATAGACTTTCTTTATAACAATGACATTTAGAGCTTTACATGTGGTATAAAAGTGATTCATGTGACATCATGCGATTGAGAATGCCTGGCAGTGAAGGGCCAAACACACGTGCAGTAAGTTTATTTACAGCACACGAGCATGGCATAACCATAGATACTTCTGTGACACAATGTACGTTTGCCCTTCAAAAACCAAAGAGACATGCGATCATGTGATCTCAGTGAAACACCTCTATAGAGAGTAAATGTTGCCAGTGTGTGCACTGATACATGACAGTTCATGAAATATGAAAACTCAGATCTGTGACTTTCCATGTCAAAATCAGGGTTTTCCATGACCAATTCATAAAACTTTAAGCAAACTGATCACTTCATCAAACTGAAAATAATGTCAGCCATTTGAATTATCATCACCAAGACAGGTCCTACCTCTTACAACCATCTGATCCACTCACTTTATTACAGTGGCATCCAATGCATTCAAGCCACAGATCTCAATTCATTTTCACACAGTCATTGCCAAATCTAACATTATTTCTGAGTTGTACAAAATTTTGAATTTTTTGAGAATTTTTTTCTTAAAATATTCAGTTAATGACAAATTCTGTAACTTTATGTGACAGTTTTAAATTCCAAAATTATTCATAATTGTAAAAACCCTGATATTTATTTTACATAATTATAAACCAATGCATTTATCATGTCCCATTAATGTACATACAAAACTTCAGACAAATTCAAAACAGCTACAAACTTAGGTTTTAAGAAGCTACTTCTAGTTCATCCATGAAAATCTTCCACTTGACAACTGTAATTACCAAACTTTTCAATCCAAATGACACTAATGACTCCTGGAATGATTAAAACCTAATAAAACAAAAAAAGAGGCTCTTACCCAAAGGCAAATACGTCACTTTTCTCCGTAAAAGGAAGATCTGTGACCACATTATCGGGACCAATTGTTAGAGCTGTTATCAACTCGGGTGCTAGGTAGCATAGCCATCCATCAGGAATAACTAAAACATCTTTCCTGCAGAGCAACAAAACATTACTTTCTTACTTCATTCTTAACTCTGGACATTTTTTTTTTTAAGCCTTCTAGTTATCTCATTAAGTATGACAAAACAACGACAACTGAACCAACATGTCAGAGTTAGTCAACGGCATTCCAAATAGACAGTATCGCATTGCAAAATGTAAAAAACTTTCTTGCACATGCAGTGCTGTTCTCAAAATCTACTACATGTAAAAATGTGATGCTGTGTGTTTGCAGTCTATAATAAAATTGTAAGAGAAATGAAGTAATCTCACACAATGCAAACTTTTTACACAAAAATGAAAAATTGTTACACAGAATCACTGTTGTGTACATGCTTGTGTAACTCCAAAACCTACATTAATTTGAATCCTGATAGTCAAGGTTGCCTGATATGAACTAAGTAATGACAATATGCACTCAAATGTCCTACACACAAAGAAACCAACGAACAATCAACAGGGTGACACACTGATCTTGCCAAAAATTGTAACAAAAACCATAACCATGTAGGTTTTGAACACACTTAATTTTCATCAAACTCTTCAAAATGCAACCAAAACTTTTGTTTAAGCACCACACCAGAAAAAGTCTAAGAAGGAGATTCACATAAATTCACAGCTAAACAAACCTTTTTTCTCTTGATAATCTTGCTAAGCTGAAGAGGGCAAAGTCAGTAATGACAACTTTCCCATTTTCAATAAAAATATTCTTTGATTTCAAATCTTTATGGACAATTCCTTTAGCATGTAGGTAACCCAAACCCTGGAAAGAGAAAGATCATCATATTAATGTAGGACAAAATAATCGTATTGTACAACAAAATAACCGTAATATACAAAAATCTTAATTCTGCAATTATTCACATGACATTGGGTCTTAAATTTTGGGTAGTGATACGATTTTGCTATTACTTATCAACAAGGACTGTGGGAACCTATAAGAAGTGACCAACCATTTTGTAAAAAATGAATGACCACCAATTGTATCAACCATCAATTAGCTAAAACAACAAAACACTTTAAAGGAACTCCTACTACTAATGCTTCTTCACCCTGAGACACTATTTTAAACTGCATGATAAAGATGGCAGTTTAAAGCCTCTGAGAGCAAGGTTTAGTCATGTCACAATGATCAACTAACAAAATGCTCTCTTCCTTTGTTTTTTTAATCAAATGATTTTCCTCCTTTAAAGGGTGATCCAAATTTTCATAACTTAAACAAGCATGGTGTGGGAAGGGAAGGGGTACTCTTCTCTGTGTGATTTCATCCTAAGTCAATCTAGCCAGCACTTGTGAACTCCATACTGTTATTCCACTCCACAATTTCTTTAATCTAACTTAAACTTGGCAAACATGATTGTCAGTTTTTCCTCCAAGTCTTTGCTTTCATGTGACGGTAAAGGAAGAGGGTTCAGTAGGCATGCACATGAGAATAATGACAAGAAAGAATGACCCCTAAACTTCCAGGCCATATGGCAACAAACAATCAAAGTAATATACATTTAAGATACACAAACTTTGGATTTTCTACAAGTACATGATGACTAAGCAGAAAATAATAGTTAATGATTCCTCTTTTTTTTTTACCTGAGCTATCTGGGTGGCTATCTGGATGGCTTTAATTAATCCAAATCGATCTTTCCTTGTATGAATGTGAGTGTATAGAGTCTGACCTTTACATAAACTGTGAAAGAATGAAGACATAAGATTTAGCAATAAGGAACCATGACACATACGTCAATAGACAAAGAAGTGAGTAAAAGTATGATAAGTAATGAAGAATATGCCAATAGCAACTAGGAGCACAAAACGCATTTCAATAGATACCGAAACAACAGTAAAATAATGATAAGTAATGGTGAATGTGGCAAAGAAACAATATTTCCTGAATTCCGATTAAAAAGCTAATATGTCCTCAAAACTATTTACACTGTTCATTCACACACACTAAAAATGCTTATACGAGAAATATGAGAGATACTGTGCAGGTAAGACAGACTTCACAATTGCACACTTCCTCTTTCAATGTTTGTCCTGAGGGTATAAATACCTGAAAACTATAGTTACATGTTACCACTGGTTTCTATGCTTTTAAATAAGTAGGTTATCCCTAGATCCAGGTACGACTTACTTTGTTACAATTGCTAGATCGGGTGGGTGCATACAGGCCCCTGTAAATAGAACTACATTTTCATGTCTCGTTTTCTTAAACTGGGACACCTAAACAACAAAAGGAAAACACAAAAATAGTGAAAACATTTGGAAATTAAACTCATTAAAGAAAACATACATTCTAAGGAATGTTGATACTGCACAAGTTTTTAAAATAACATTGATATTAATTGCATTTCAAAGGTATTGATACCCAGAAATTTGGTCCTAACTAAAGACACTGTACAAACTACCTCTGATCAATGATAGCCTGCCCTTGAGACAATCCCTCCATGCAGAAGTAATGTACTGAGCCTTAAAGGAAGGATTAAAGCAAAAAATAAATTTTCACATGTGAAAGGGGAACTAAATCTACGCAATTTGGTGAAACTTCCATTCAAATAAAGTCTTCGGTATGACCCAGCCAGGAGATGAACCCCACACCTTCTGGCTGCAAGTCGGATGCTCTAACCACTTGACCATGCAGTCAGTCTTAACAGGGATAGGTCTCCCCGTGGGGAATGTGAAGTTTGTGAAACTCTTATGCCTCTCATGCAATCACATTCTGATAACATGTGATTGTGGAGGAGAAAATTAACTGTAAATTTTAAAGAAAAACATGACTGGCCATTAACGTGAGGCTACGACTTCATATGTGCTTGCTTCAAGTTCACTTTGTATTGAAAATGTGACAACTTTAACGGCTAACATCTTGAGAACCACACGTCCTATTTTAATGCAAATTTCACCAGAATGCTAAGAATTAAGTACCCCTCTAACATATCAAATCTTGATTTTAGCTTATACCATTCTTTTAATGGTAAGTTCATAATACTTCACAGTAGAGATTTAACAGAGTGGTATAGAAAGGAAAGTGAGATGAATCATCTAACCCAAGGACAGTTTACAAACTAGCCAGGATTGAAACCTGTAATACTTGGTTCATGAGTTCAACACCTTACCTTCATGTCCACCATCGTGCCCATTAGCATATTTCTAAGTGCCGTTCTAGTCTAAACCTATTTCACTTCAAATTACCTTACTTTTAATAGCACCAGGCCTCAACAAAAATTTCCAAACCAACCTGCCATTTGGCAGCAGCATAAAAATTCAGTGTAATTTAGAGTAAGTGACAGTCGCCATTAACAAAATGTTACTTGCCAATGCTGACTTGGCGAGCTGTTTTGTCAAGATCTCGATAGCACACTTGAGAACAATTCATGACCATGCTTCTGAGGCTTCAGTAATAACCCAGTGCATTTTCAGCCTCAGCTGGGAAAAGTGTTCACGAGATTTAATTTTTCTTAAACTCACCTCTCTTTGAAAGGCCTTTAACTGTTCTTTATCTTGTTCATCAATGGCAATTTTTTTGACGGCTACTTCACCGTGCCAATTACCCCTACAAAAGAAATGATGGTAAAGCAAAAATTGATTCAACACACTTGAGCACTGGTATCACCACATTCATACCATAAGACTATACATTCATGGACCATATGAGCTGTAAATCAAAATATTTTTTACACTAACTCGTACTTTTTTAATAATACCATTTACTAAATGTATGATTGTATCAAAGCCTTGCAAAGGTCATTCCCTTCCTTTTATTTTTTAATGAAAATACTAGGCACAAATTCTTCAATTTCAGTCCATTTTCCAAAACACAGGTAAGAGATGTGTTAGATCTAATAAAGGACACTGCCTTTACCTTTGCTGAGATTAAAACACAGATTGACCACCTTCCCTTAAGGGGCAACAAGACAGGCACATTCAAGTCAACACTCATCTATTGTCTATTAACATTGATAAATAGGAAAACTGCCCACAACTCATAAATAATTGAGATGTTTGAAATTATAAAGACCATTGAAACATTAATGACATAAGCATCAATTTCTTTACTGAAAATTTTTCTTTTGGACTCAGTAATTTGGATATGTATAGTACTACAGGTATTAATAAGCATGTATTATCACTGCAGTATCCAATTAACAATCAGGACCAATTATACCCTAACAACGTATGACAAAACAAGTACACTTTGGCCAGTTTGAGTGTCACCTTTACTAACCTATACACTGGACCAAATCGACCCTCTCCTAGGAGCTCCTTCAGTTCCAGCTGATCATATGGAATGTCCCATTCAGAGGCAACTGTATTCTGCAAGCGAGAACAATTAACACAATCATAAAATGAGCAAATGTAACATGGATGACGATGCAACTAACATCATTGTCTCGTTAACCTGTCAATAATCGTGGCTTACATGAATTAACACCCCCAAAATTTGCAATTTCAATTTCTTTAACATTTAATATTTGAGCCACTTTTCAGGATTTTATGCAAAGAAACATATGCAGAAATCAAACAGAGATGAAAAACATGACTCAGGAGGAACTCAGAGAAAGCTCCATGGAGCTTGTGGTATGAGTCCTCCTTGAGCAAATATAAATTTACAATGGTTACAACAAAAAGAATATACATAAATGAAAAAAGAACAAAGTCACCTATACTTATAAAATGAAGTTTCAGAGATTTCTTGAATGAGTACTTAGAGTTACAGGATCGAATTTTTTGGGGAAGAAAGTTCCATCGGCAAGGACCGGTGAAGCGATTTGATTGTTGTGAAGAGAACAGCCTAAAAGCAGAAGTAGAAAGGGAGTTCCTAGCGCGTGTGAGGTGAGAATGAGTTTCATGATGGAACTGAAACGTGGATCGAAAGATATTGGGAAGGGTATTCCGCACAGACAAGTACACGAAAATACCAAAATATCTCCATTTCATGTCTGTAACGGACATAAACATTTATTTCAGGACATAATTTACATGGTACTGCATGGCATATTCCTATACAAGATTGATACCTTGCTACAAATGTGCAGAAATTCAGAGTAGTTTTCTTTGCATAGATCAAACACGGCACAATCATGCAGTTAACCCCTAACTTACTTTGAAACAGCACATAAACTCATTCAGTCTTCTCTTATTTTCCTTAACTGTATCTTTCATAACATTCTATAGTACAAATATTGCATACACAGGTAAACTACAGTAATGTCTTGCATATACTGTACAATTCATTATGAAACAAAATTACCATACCAATGTAAATAACCTTCCTTATTTAACTCTTATCATGCAGAGTCTTTTTGAGGACAGACTTCATTTTTGAAGCACTTATAAGCTCTGCAGGTGCACCTACAGAACTTCTCCTTACCAGACATGACCTATTCTAGTCGAGTGCCACCATTTCCTAGAGTTGAGGCCTAAAACGCGAATGAAAGGCCTTCTTTTGTTTTACATATAGTGCATTAAAGGTTTAATTTGGAAAGTGCCCTCAGGCAAGATATCTCTCCTGACCGCCTCATAAGAGTTAACATACCTGGGTATGCAAATGCATGCTGGGTGACTGTGTTTGTCCCTTAAAGGTTCCTACTGTTTTACAGTGGTTAAATCAATCAACACATATACATCTGTTCAAAATTATGCATGATTGTTAACTCCCTGCACTTTCACCATACTATTTTCATGGCAATAATATGTATTTTGAGTAGCAAACAACTTATTTCCTGGACAGGAAATACCTAAGGTAGCAAGGCTGGAATATTAGGCCCAACTTGTCAAATGTACTAACTTCTACTTAAGAATAAATGTCTGTAAGATAATGGGAGGTCGGGTGCCAACAGATTTTTCAAGGCCCACTAAGACTGTGAAACACCTTGCATACACAGCACATGGCAGGACCCAAGACACATTCGAGATTTGACAGTCAGTATATCCAAAAAGCACTGCAATGTGTGATACAGTGATGAAAGTGAAGAAACTCATTTATAACCAAAGCAGACTTGCTGTAAGTCAAACCTTACATTCAAAGTTTATCATATTTGCTTGTACCAATACTCAAGAATATTCCTTTAGTATTTCACTAGTCCTGACAGGAAATTTACTGGTGCCACTGATGTGAGCTTTCACACAAATAACTCTGTTAATAACAAAGGAATAGCTCTGACAGTCATTCTCACAAATAAGTGCTGCTTTCCAAAACCTAGTTCTTGCACTACACATTTGAATTTATATTAATGTACAAATTACTTACGCTGTGTTTACGGGTCAAAACTTGATCTGAAGACCCACTATCAGATGCATAGTCAATGGATTCACCACCATCTGGTAAAGTACGTTCTGAGTCAGTGAAAGGCTATGAGGAAATGAAAACGAGACACTCTTTTGTAAAATTGGGACTTTTTGTTTATTACAATGCAAATTGTTCGAATGGTAGAGGTAAGTATCATGCCTTGAATAGTGAATGAAATACAAAGAATTCAAGCTGATGACGATGGATGTGGCTTTATTTTTAACTTGTGTTGAGTTCCAATTATAAACTGTACAAACACAAATCTCTTGGTGTAAGATTGCATTTGATTTTTTCAAATGTAAAGAATAATAAAAGTTCCCACATGAACTTCAATTTGGTGTCTAAATCACACTAAAGTGTCACTATCAGAATGCATGGAATTTCTAAAATAATTCATTAGTAGCACTATGGAAGCCTTATTACTACATACAATGCATGCACATCTGGGGTTTAGTAACCCCACCCACTGATCATCTCATGTAGCAAATATGGAAGCCTAATTTCTCCATACAATGCATGCAAGTCTGGGGTTTAGTAACCCCACCCATTGATCATCTCCTGTAGCACTATGGAAGCCTTATTACTCCATAAAATGTATGCAAGTCTGGGATTTGGTAACCCCACCCATTGATCATCTCATGAACCCTTATTAACATTCTGTGCACCCAGCAGTATTGTTAAGATACAAGTAAGTAGAGTGATTTTCTTCAACAGTCATCTGGGAGAAATGTTGCATTTCCATAAAACTGCTAAACAGGGGGCGCTCTACTAGTAAATAAAGGAAAAGGACACCAAGAGACAAAACTTACATGATGGGAGGCAGTGGAGTCTACAGTCAATGTCACATCACTATTTATAGACTTTACTTGGTCGCTAAAGGAAAACAAAATCAAAACTCGGTCAAATTCGAACCTAGAGATTTACAAGTATCATGAAAAACAGAAAGAGATCTAATATTACAAATCATATGAAATTTTAACCACACAGTAGGAAGAAGCTCAATATTTCCCACGACAGATAATTACTGATGAGTTAAGCACGTTTCCTGTTTGGCATAATAACATACCATGTACTACAGACACATCTGAAAGACACAAACATGCAATTGCTACCTCCAAAGTGTTCCAAACGATTCCCTGCGACGGAGTTAATTAGGAAGGTCTTATCAAATTCATTTCACTAGGGTTTTTTGTTCCTGTTTGAGCCTCATGTAATTTCTTATTTTTTATTTTTTCCCTGTCCTAACTCTGTCTAGCCAGGTCACAAGACAATAAACCAACATCCTACATTAAAAATTTAATTTCATGTGCAGTATTAATGACAAACAAAAAGTGCATTCTTCAAAAAATAATCATCAGATACACAACCCTCATAAGACAAATCCAAACTCAACGTGTAACAAAACTGCTTTCATGCGTTGGATAAATTACTTGCACAAATATCCTATAAAATGTGTCACATTTTCTCCATTCCTCATCTAATATGATCTGATCAGATCAGTGGTCCTCACTGAAAATCACTTTGAAATGTTTTCTTCCTCCATTGCAAAAGTTCACTACAACTTTGAAAATCCCCTGAAGAAATTTTTAGTGCCAAAATGATAGACATTTGATTACATAACCATGTATTTGATTTGTGTCATGGCAGTACTCTTCTTTATCTTGGGAGGTGAGTAAAGGGGATTCAAGTAGGAGATTGTAAGTTGCTTTAAGTCATTTTTTTATATTACAAGGTTATTTGTGGTAAAAAACACTGAAATATCATCACCTAATACTCGAAATCTAAGAGATGTTACAAACGACAGTTTGACCCTCCTTGTTATACACCAAACCCATTTCACATAAATGCTATCTACAAATGAACAGCCCACACTCTTGGACTGCTGATCTATCCATGACTGTCAAATAATTTCACCAACAGTGCCAATACCAACACAAACATTCCCCATGTCCCTACTTAGAGGAGGCAACTCTAATTTTTATTTCTACATGACCACCTCATAGCAAATTTGCATACAGCTTAAACAAAGTTTGGAACAGTTAAAAGAACCCCACATGTTTAAAAACTAGGGTTCAAGATAATTTCAATTTTGTGTGGGATGTTATGATACTGCCTCCCGCAAAGTTCTCCTTTATTTGCTTCAAAATTCATATTGAGCCTGTTATTACAAATGAAAGCACTTCAATTCTACCAATCTTTGCTATCTTCCACTCCAATTTTATGTATGAGCAGTTTTCAACATTACATAATTATCAACCACATTCTTGCCCCAAATATCACAGTCTGTTGGAACACTTTGTAAACTTCTTGCTAAAATGAAAGGAGAGACCAACCCATTACTCATCATATATGTGTAGTGAATGGTTCTCAAGGTGAAAATGGACCTTAATAAATTTCAAGCCATTATTCTTCAATGTTCCCATCTCCTGAACCACATAGATACAGGACCTGCTTATTTAAAATCTGTGAAACAAGTATTTGACAGGAATCCACATTTTAATTTATGTCAGTCTATGAAAGTACCAACCTTTGTATACTGGCATTGTCAGGTACATCTGGGAAGGTGAATTGCGAGACCGACATGATATTAGGGTGAATGGGGCTGGAAGGGGTGAGGCTGGCAGAAGATGTAGCATACGGGGCAGGACTTGACGGGGTGGATGAAGTCGTTGACGATGGATTGGAACTAGATTCCCCCGGAGAAAACGGAGAAGATGGTGTATCGTTGGGAACTAAGAGAAAAGAAAATGGAAACAAAATATGATCAAATATTCTGGAACCTTGCTGTGATGATGTAGGTGTAATTACGGCTTGAAAATGTATCGTTACTGCTGGATATATACCAGTATCATATACTAGTACAATATTAGTATCATCAAGCATTATAAAAAGTCCCCTTTTGGGTCAAACCACCTCCACATGCAAAGGACAATAAGGTATTAAGCTTCCAAAAAAACTTGACTGTTTTGACACACTTGCCAAATTTTGAAAACTTATGGTAAATGTAATGAAAATGAAGAAAGGTTGGGCGATATATCGAAAATTATCGTTATCGCGGTAATCTGTTTTGCTAGACAATACAATAATATGAATTTGAAAATGACGATAATTTCTTGTGGAAAAAATGTGAAATGATTTGCCTCTTGTTGTTTTCTTTCTTCGTTTTGCTGTCTCCGACCTAATTCCTTTATTGAAGGCATTCTTTTATTACATAGAACTGATGAAAAATCAAGGCAAGTTCGTCATTTCTCTCCACACTTTTCCATCGAGGAGAGAACAAAACAATTCGCAGTCATTATTCTTAACCCTGAATATTCCAGTATCAGCATAGAACTCGCACTTGTCTTAGGAAATTATCGTAATTATTGAATTATTGCTATAATTTCTTGTTTTATTATCGCGATAGTAAAAAGGCAATATCGCCCAACGCTAAAATGAAGCAACCAACATGCCAGAGCTCAAAAAGTTCAATGACACCAAATGAACCCTTGACTATGGCTTTGCCCTGTGGCACCACACTGGGGGCCAAGCCCCCCAGACCCCAGTAATACCTTTGTCCATCTCACAGGCACCAGCAGTTTCCACTGTTTTGTATGAATCATGCCGAGGTACCAGATAACCATGTTAAAGTGGTGACAAAGGTAAAGATAATTTCCTTAACAACTATGAAGTATCGTTCATAATGCCAAAAAGAATCCATGAACCCTGAGAAAGAATGACTCAACATACAATTAGCAGTAAAAAGTGCAAACTAGCTGGTCTGAAACGATCTTATCTGACAATGAGGAAGTTAAACTTGATGACTTCAAAATACTAAGGTTTTGTAAAGGTGTAAGGGGGATATCCAGTAATTTGAGTGAAAATATTACTAATGTGAGTGGGTGCCTGGATATCTAGGGACTCCCAAAATATTGACAATTACTGGTACCTGGATATTAAGGCACAATGAAAACTAATATGGTGCAAAACTGATTGTAGTATAACCTCTGTAGAAAAGGAAGGAGTTGTGCAGGGTCAATAAACCTTCAGTCACATCTATGGAAGGATTTTGTACATTCAGATAGTTTTTGTAAGACAGGAAGTAGATTTAAGGAATAAATACACCTTAAACCACAACAGCACTGAAGAACATTTTATTTTTACCACCATGACTGATTTGCTGTTTTCTTGTATGAATAGAGAGCCATGTTGAAATGACACTTTTCAAACAAAAGCTATGAAAAGTTCTTAAAAAGAAACACAATAAATACAGGGGCTCATTCAGTAACTGCTTTTGAGTAAAACAACCACCCCATATCATTTCTGTACAAACTCCAAGTTTAAATTCCAATTATTTTACCTCCTGAGGTACCCTTCCCCTCCCTCTTCCTCCCTAGCCCCCAAAGAAATAAGATTGAAAGGTTTAGAATGTCCTCAGATTATACAATGAAATGTTTAAGATGTCACCCATATGTCAGTAGTCCTTTGAACAATGCTCTTTTCACAAATGGGCATTCAATGATAATTAGTGAATGTGTTGATCATAAAAGAAAAAATTAAAATCCTACAGACGTCATCCTCCAGCTTCATTGTGAAGATAGCTAAATTCAATAGTACATTTGTATAGTGTGGAACAAGCTTCAATTGAAGCTACCATGACTCATGAATGACCTCTATAGCAAGCAAAGCATGAATCTAATGATTAGTTCAATGCAGAAGTTGTTGGCTTCCATTAAGCATTTAAAAATGAACAACACCACTTATGATGTCAAGTCCTGGATGAAACCTAAAACTGTGTGACTTGACAAGTCAAACTGTCCTAAAACCTCCAGATGTTAAGAGAATATCCTCTATCTGATTTAAAAGGAATACAGATCTCAGGAATCTAGAGAAGATATTAAAATAACCACAGAACAAGAGCCAAGAAAGTTTTAAGTCATCATAATCATGACATTCAATAAAGAACTTGTTTGGGGCTGAATGTCATCTGGTTGTAAAAATGCACAAACAGGATATCGGAGAAGGGATGTACATGTCTAAAACTAAAGAAAACACAACAGCCACTTACTAAACCAAGGTACTACTATCCTCATACCAACCCCTGATAATCATGCCAAGCTTGGTCAGGCAAGGATACAGGAGAGAAGACATGGCATGGGCAGGGGGTGGGGAGTAGGGAAGGAGGGTATGGGGGGATAAGAAGTAGGTATTCATAGACAGGATGGGGAAGGCAATCTAACAATCTCCCTGGTAACATTCTGAAACAGTAAGTGTTACTTTGTAAGGGTACGTAGTCCCCTTCATAAGTTATCTAAGCTCCCCAATGAAACACATCCTCTCCACCTTTAAATTTCCCATTCTTAAAAGTAAATTTATGGTTAAACTCTCACAGGAAAATTTTCTCTATCAGCTGTTTCACCTTACCCCTCCAGCCCCCCCCCCCACTCCATATAAGGTTACCTCTAAAACCATCCCTAAATCATACTCATGACAGAGACTTCTCCTTCCATATGTTCATAGCATACCTTCTTCCCCCCCCCCCCCCCCCCCCCTCAATGAGCAGGTTACCTCTAAAACTGATATCTTCACCATTGAGAACTCCTCCCTTCTTATATTCGCCACATATCACTCATCTTTCTCCAATAAATTAAACCTTTGTAAACAATTCCAACAGTCTGATACAGGGGATGATCTCACACCTACTGAAGTATTGAATGGTTCCTTCACCATTAAGTTATCATGCTTCATACAGGGTAGTATACTTCTGTTCTACTGTATCAAACTTAAGAACATACTTGACTGGAAAAACTTGATAACGACACAAAGGAGTTCCCCTTCACTTGGTCCACTCAGGGTTTGGAAGACAGGAAGTGACATCACAGAGTTCTGAATCATGTTAGTAAATATAGCACCACAAAGACACACAAAGGTTACCAGGGACTAGTCAATCACGTACGTATATGTTTAGAATCAGGAACAGAAAGGAACAGGAACTAAAAGGAACTACCCCAATAGATTCAGTTTTTTGCCTTTGTTTTGTTTTGTTTTTTTTTTTTTTTGTGGGTTTTTTTTTTTTTTTTTTTGGTTTTCACTGGATCACTGCTCATCTATGTTGCAGCAACAGAACCAAAATCATACCACAAATAAGCTATATTTAGTGCTTGTTAGTAATAAAAATAAAACTCCCTGAATACTATTCCACAAATAACGAAGGGGAAGTTGAGCTATTTTTAAATTATGGTAAAATCCAATACTTGGAAACATCCCTTCGTGGATAAGCACAACAGCGTGAGAAGAGAGGAAGCATCAATTATAGAAGCAGAAAACCGATCATAAATGACGGCAATTTAACATTCTTAATTAGATTGTTCTTTCTCTGACAGCAGAAGGTTAAAGTAGGCATTAATGAAAAAGGTGATTGATCCAAAGAAAAAGAGGTGTAAATGGATGACTCCCTTCAAAGAGGAGTTCAAGCTTGCATTAAAGAAGTGTTAATATCCCAGACACCTGTTTTTTTAATTTTTGTTCGATATTCTGGAGGAATCAATGAAAATCACTTCCTGTGTGATCTGATGGATGTATTTGTGTAAAGACAGCATGACATGAGGTGGTAGTTTAACTGCAAAAATGGAAAGTAAAAAAAAATGTTTGAAGGTAAGAAGGCACAGAGGAGGGTTACGACAGGTGAATACCTGATCTGCGATGAAGAAAAGGAGACGGCAAATTTTCATCTGTAAAATAAACAAAAAATGTAACAAGCTGAAAAAGGCCAAAAATTAGGAAAAAAAGGAAAAAAATCACAAAAATAGGAATAAATTCACTGAAACAAAATGGGAGGGTGTTTTGCAAAACTGCTACACTATGGAAACTATCCAGTGACAAATGGTAGCAGCTCTACCAGCTGGACTGGATGGTTCAAGATCAATATCCACAGTGATGACTAACAGGATACCAGGCTACTCCAAAAGAAAAATAGACATAACTTTATGATGCAACAAGAAGACGTGACTGTCTACAAACTCACTTCTTAAAAAGACTATCACACACCATACACAGTAGCAGAAGCCAACACAACTTGGTACACTGTACCTTTAATACTTTGGAACCCTGATGCAAAGGCATGCACCGAAAGGCAAATTGACCTGGCAAAGTTCCCAGGGTATGATCAAATCAGTCATCATACCACATCACCCCTCCCCATCCACACCCACCTCAATAGGAACTAACCTCGAGAAGCAGGCAACTTTCTCAAGCCCCCCGGCCTCTCCCCACCCCATCCAGACCCATTTAATTTACTTTTGAGTCATGTTCAACTTCCACTTTACACATGAAAATGACAAAAAAATAGTCTGTGAAAATATATTGAAGAGACTACTTAATGTTTGTAACATTAATTGTACAACAACAAAATTTTGGAACCTCAGACAACATGTAACATGAAAACAAAATCATATTTTTGAGTATCTGGATTAAAGATACTACGAAAGGCCAATGTTAATATCTAATTTATTACTTGATACATTTAATAAGCTAACAATCGTTAGTGTCTACAATGTGCAACCAAGACCACTGGTCACAAGCAGTGAGGTCTTAAAGCACGCATAGATGGACATGATTACAAGCCCTTCCCTGGATTAAAAAGCTTGCCACATCAGCTAATTTGAATAACCAGAATGAGAAACACTCACACTCGCAAATCTAGAGAGCAAAACTTAAAAAGAGAAGCCATAAAGACATAAACACAAAAAATGATAGTTAGATTTGTTGTTGGAACTGAAAGGCTGGGGCAGCATTCAGTGCACATGTTAAAATGTATATATTCGGTAAATGTTCAGTTCTCAGGGTGCCTAAGCCTACTTTTCACATACCTAAATTTCATGTGGATATTAAGAAGATACTTGTATGCCCATAGGTATACAGAGCTGGGGGCTTAAGCCACCCCCCACTCCTTTTTTATTCCATCTGTAAAAAAAAATGTAAAAAATTTCCAGTATCCTTAAAATTTGCACAATACAGGGTATGTTGCACCAAACTGCATCTAAGGACCCTTAATTTCCCTTAAAGACTAAAAAATTTGCCAAAGAGGGGCTCCCTCCCTTTAGAGTTTATACCCCTTCCCAGGACAGTGGTCTGAAGCATCGTTCATTCCCCCAGCTGAGAACAACTTCCTACACCATGTATGCGTCCAAACACAGGCCCACCTCCATGAATTATTGTATAAAATGAGAAAAATTTAGTGGAAAAGCAAAGAACCATCATGGGTATTTGCCAAGATGGATCTTGAGCCATTGTCTTTACTGTCGTACCAGAGTTGAGTGATTTCTCCATTGCACCACAATACCCCATGACCTACGTCTAAGTTTGAAAATTATACAAGCTCGCTGCTCCCTTCAGGCGTGGCAACTTTCAGATGATTTAAATTAGCATTGCCTAAAATGTTCCACAGTCAGGTTTGTCAAGAGGATAATTCTGTTCTCTATCATTAGAAATCGGGCAAAAGTTTGGCCCTCACCTTTTGGTGGTTACAAAATGGACACAATGTGATGGGCTGGGCCTGCACCATGCTAAGATAAAGAATGCATAATGCTGGCTTATATTACGTGACTGGTGTATAGCAGTCGCCCACACAGTAGGATGCAGGAACCTGCTGTGCTTTAGCATCACAGTGACATTGTGTATAATAAGTGCTGTTTGAATGTGGAGTTCAATGTAGCTACATTATGAGAGTGAGCTCTTAGCATCGCTCGTAGCTCCTTGATGATGTTGCATGCATATGCATGTGCTGTTCGAATACATTGCTTACAAGTAGAACAATTTAGTTTCCTACATAATTCTCTGGAGAAAATACTGTTTCTGCGATTGATATCATTCCATTTTAACAATCAGTCTTTTGCACTCAATCATTTCGAACTCGTTATTCAACATTGTTCAGTTCTTTATCCAAATATTATGTTTAGGGGAAACTGAGGAATGCGCTTGGAACAGCAATCTTTGCAAAAGCGGTAACAGGCCGTAAGACACTACCAATTACATGTAGGAGAGTCGCATGGGTGCAAGTAACACAAATTTTTTCTTCAAATTGTCACAGATCCCTTATACTGACATTTAACTTGCATGGACTATTCAATTAAAACGCCATGGGGTGTTTCATGACAAGTACAGAATACAATAACACCTGAGAAATGTCAACATACGGGAGGTAAAGACTGGCAAGTCTGAAATACAACAGATACACTTCGCTCTTTGCTTGTAAAAAACACAATGGATTAATAAATCACTCTAACAAGAGATTTTATCAGCACACTTGCCAAGATCTTGTCTCCGCCCCCTCCTCATCAGGAAACAGGACAATGCCACACCACTCTCATTCCCCTTCAACATAGACATATGTTAATACCCTTCCCCCATTAAAATCTACACAGACACCCTCCATACTACATTCAAAAGTTGACACATTTTCATTTTAGTTGTGGCCGTACCCTATGTCATTGACGTATCTGTTAGTAAAACATCATAACAATATGGTATGGTCTTCGTACCCCCAGACAAGTATGATTGTTTGCTTCTACCATACATACGACGCAGTCATACACAGATATCTGCCTTTCCTTCATAAATTTTTTTAGGCAACACGAAAATCACAAGTACACCATGCCCTGACACTGACATACCAAGTTCACAACTTTTCAACATTTCAGTTAAATTGTAACTTTCTGCCAAAAACGGCCTGCAGAGCACCTCTCCTTGACTCGCACCATTTAGAGAGCCCCAAGAAGTTGTTAATGAGCTTTGTTTCAGAAATGACCTGTAACTCTGAACCTGCTTTGTGGTGGTGTACTGTGTGTAGTCATGAACAGCTGTGCTGCACCAGGGACGTGTTTAATTACACTTACCTCCCTGGCTGTGCATAGCACTGTGAAATGGTAGTTATGACCCCCTGTGTAATATGTATCTGAATGCCTTAATCAAGCCAGTTGCAGTGTGGCTATGTGAAAGAAGTTTTCGTCAGTTGACAGAAATGAAACATTTTGGGATCTAACATCTATTGATGTTGGTTTTGTCATTTTGATGAGCTAAACAAAAATATTTTTTCCACTCTTTGGGCTATCTTAAAGGAGGGAGATAGTACTCAAGTTAGTTAGCCAATGATTTCGGAGTAAACCTTTTTACATATACTCTATTAACCCTTTCACTCCCATGTTGATAGAGAGAAAACAAGGGGGCTATTCTGGAGCGTGTTAAAGCACTTCTGGGCATCAAAGGGATAAATTTATCACCACCATACAAGAGAACAGTCCTCAGATACCTCTTGACTGGTGCACGTGCAGCTCGAAGCTGCAAGTAGTTACTGGAAATGCCTGCCTATATAAAGTGATGCTCAGTGGGACCATGGCGTGACACCACTGCTCAAGAGTCTGCACACCGCTGCCACTGGGACTCCTGAGTTGACTGAGAGAAAACAAGGGGGCTATTCCGGAGTGTGATAAAGTGCTTCTGGGTGTCAAAGGGTTAAGATAAAAATTTTGTGATTTAGCATGCACTAGGAATATCATTAACAGACAGACAGATCAAACAGCTTATTAATTCAATGTAAATACCCCTTCATACCCATATTCAGTTTTTTTACATAAACGATAACTGTTTTGAGATAAAATGAGCATGCATATACTGTAAGCATGCAATACCCCATCACCAAAAGCAAACTACCATTGCCCCAGAGCTCTAATCTGAGTATATGATACGTTTTAAAGTGAGTTAATGTTACGCTGGACAAGCTGCTGTTAAAAGCTGTAAGCCCAACTTAGCTATCTAATAAATTTATACAGACATTTTTACCAAAAATTAATCCAAAGTAGAAATACTCCCATCTTGCCCCCCCCCCCTTCCCAGCAAAACCTTCACCCTTCCTTCTCATCATTCTCTATCACATCCCTAGCAATATTATAGTCATAATCTGAAGGACAGAAACCCATCTGCCACCAACAGCAACCCATTCCTTTACCTTTACAATTTCTTCTTTCTCTTCCTTAGTTTAATATGTACCATCAAACACTTCACTATTCTATACAATCTGCAGGTATACCATATATCCAGTTTTTTTTTTTTTTATTTAGTCTCTAGTATTTGTGATTTTACATAATGATTATTTCCTGATTTTTTCATAACCCCCACGTGGTAACTTTTGAATAAACTGCTTCTTTTCCTTTTTATGATAAAAAGTTGAGTTCTCAAGGCATTTAGAGGTTACAACTAAAGAAACTCATTTTGACCGATTTAACCATAGCAACTACAAAATTTTGCCCCACCTTTGTTGACAGATTTCTTAAATTGTTTATTCAGAGTGAAAATTATCATTAACTATTTCCGTCCTTTTAGGTACTAACAAGTCACTCTAGTATAATTTTACATTAAGAACTATTTTATGGTAAATTTTACCTTTCTCTAAATGAACTCCAAAGAGGAATGTCTTAAGGCAATACATATATATGAAACCAGAAGACTAATAATCCTAGTTATAAAAAAACCACAATCAAAACTCCAATGGCTTTTGAAACTACTTTTATGAAGCCTGGATGATTTCAACAGCAATAAATGCAGGCCCTGGATTCTAAGAAAAGACACTAATTCAATTTTATTTCTCTCTTTTGGTTTCATTCTGTAGATCTTACCTGCTGAACCAACACCACACTGTACATACCTGCTCGATACTTCATTTACAATCATTGATGGAACCCAGTTACGTATTAAATACCATTAACTAAATTTCAACTTGGCAGATACATTAATCGTTCATGCATGAACAGGTGAAATGTAAGTTATTGCTTTACCACACAATGAGTGATTTCTGCATTTGTGGAAGGATATTTTCCAATCTTTTTTGTTTGCTTTTTACTAGCTTTCTAACCTACAATACTTTTGGAAATGCAGCACGGTTAATATAAGCGTTCTCTACTAGTCATTACTTGGGCGATTCTAAGCAATACTAGTTTTGTGATATTAGTGGGTTAGTGCTACTTTGTTACCTTTGAAAGTGCAAACTTGTGCTGTGGCTATTCACACAAGCCTCTTCTAAAATGTATTACTAATATCGTCAATGTTCTCATGGAATTGTGCTTATGATATAAATTTTTAAAGCTTGCACCACGAGATATAACTTGTAGTTTACAAATACGTTGTTTAGTGACATTCAAAGTTTTCTAAATTGAAAAGCAAGCTTAAGTTGACAAACTGAAGTTATGGACGAAAAAGTTGGCCAAGGAGAGACCCTACTACCAAATGGGAAGGTACATGTAGACTTGTGATGGTTACCATGGAAACCATACAAACACTCTTTCTCAGGAAATTCAACTTACAATCATCATCCTCAAGTGTTTCTAAAGATATCTGTGCCGCTCGTTTCTCTATAAATTGGATATAAAATAACACAAAAATGTGAATCCATACGAACATAAACGGACAGATACCTTGCAGTTTGGGTACTAAAGAGGAAAGTAAACTTTACATGTCAGCAAAAAGGTTACTCTGGGTAGCAAGATATTGTAAGTCTTTAAAAAGTCGGGGCATTGCATAATAAGTTTTTTTTCTATAAGTGTTGACAATATTTTGTAAGATACTTTTCAGGCCTTTTCTTTCAGCTCGTCTAAGCAGCAAAATTGCTTTTCTTGCAATCTGAGAGGGGCGTTTTGAGAAAGAAATGGGGGAGCAACTACTACGTGGGAGGTTACTTTGCAATTAACTTTTGTTTTGCCAAACATGCACTGTCCACCCTTTTTCCTGTTATGAGGGGTAAATCCTCCCAGCCCCCCACCCCACCCCCCTTTGCTTCTTACCTTATACCCTCTGTAACCTGATAAGGTCACTTCAAAGACAAACAAGATTCTCCACAAGGTAAACACCTCTAACAAATCCCTGGCTGAAGGTTATTCTCCTCAGTTCAAATGGGGATTGATTTTTGGCTTTTCACCTCAGCACTTTGCTTGCAAATAAATGCACTGCAATTGGTAAATGACTGTTTTGCTGTCCATGCAATTTATGAAAGAAAATCGTTTGCTTCAATACATTTGACTGGGAAGTTCCAGACAGCAGCTTCTATCTATCATCACAGCTATGGGTTAGGGCAGTCTTACAGGCACATGGGTCGAAGGTCACCCAGCCAATGAAGACAAACCCGTTTGTGACATCACAGAAGTGGCAACTGTGCGGCATACGGATTATATTTTACAAACTTTTCTTGATTCCAGGATTGAAAGTTCCTGCTTATTAGCACGGGCTGCCATACGGGCCATTTTGAGCTGAAGGTAACATTGCCAGTGAAAGCAAACCTGCCCGGATTACGTTGCTGTGCATTTGTTTCATTGGCTTCCTCTCTGCTACCCTATTGTGACATCACAGGCCATCCCCCTCCCATAATACCCGTTGGTTGGTAACATCTAATGCACATCCTTCCTTACAATTCCCTTCAAATTAAAACTGATTTCACGATTTACATAAGACACTTCTAACGGAAGGTAAAGTATTTAATGTTTAAGTTACCTGGATTCTCATATCTTCTCCTGAACACTTCTTCGTATTTTCTTGGTAGACCGCAAGAGGGTACCCCCTCAGCGCTACTCCGACATTTGCTATGACATACATACCTGTTGGCAAAAGACAAAATCTTGCTATATTTACTTAACTATGGAAACTGGATAATGACAGGTGTGAAAAGACACATGGTTGACTAATCACACATTACTCTGAAAGCTATGATTGTCATTCTGATCTATTGTTGTCACATTATACAGACTTAATTTACACTTTATGTGAGGTCATTAATTGGAAGTATGAAAGTGTATGTTTCAAGTGGGGGGTTATGGGGGTGGGAGGGTGGTAGAACTGGGATACTGTAAAGCTTTTATAGAAAGTGAACTTCTGAACAGTCACAGTAAACTGTAACTGTTCATCTGTATGTCTTCCTCTACTTCAGGAGGTAAGCTGTTGCCGAGCCCTCAAGGATCTTTTCTTTTGTTTTTCCTTTTCTCTTCCTCACACATTGTTTGCAAATCATGAAATCATTTCATATTTTGAGTGATCACTGTTCACAAGCTCCAAAACAGATAGGACCAAACTGGCCAGAAAAACAGTAGTAGTCAATCAGCTGAAAGGAAACACTGGAGTGGGGGTCACTAGCTTGTTAACAGTTTGTTCTGTTTTATAGTGTCTATGGTATGCATATGATTCTAACTATGTAAGTTTCATTACTGTGTAATGTTGCACATATGAAAAACAAATTTTGAATTGAACTGAAAGTGAACTCAACAAAACCATCGTACATTTCAATCATTGTAATGTAGCAAGGAACACTAATGAAGTAAAATGAATGATGATATTAATCACGCTAAGTAAAGTGAGCGATGATATTAATCAGACTAAATATGATGAAATGACGACAATGGATGCAAAATGACTTAAGGATAACCAGTTAATGATCCAATCAGGACATGACAAAGTGTGTTAAGTAGGGATGTAATGGATCCAAGTGTTTAGATCCAGCCAGAACCAGATTTTGCCAGACAGTATTTCACATCCAGTCAGATAAAGTCCAGCTGAAACCAGATTTTTCACTTGTAAAGAAAAACATTAAAAAATAGCATTGTGGGCAAGGGGTGGGGTGGGGGGATGAAGGTCTGTGAGCTGGTAGTTAACTTTGTGATGGTGCTACAGTAGGTCACTATAAAGCTAGTGCTATTTTGTAGGGTTTAAGATCTAGATTGAGAAAGCATTGACTAAAAATGGAAAATTACATAAAATAACACACTGATTCATTTAGATTGTCAGAGTGACAGGAGATGTAAACGGAAGCATCTTCTAATGAATTTGACTCAGACTGTGCATATTGTCAAGGAATAATTGACTTAATTTTTACTGTGTACACATCATGATATTGCAAATTTTGGTCCCGTGGGAAAAATGTTGATAAGCTGACTTTGAATTTTTTGTCTTCATTGTTACCTTCACCAATTTTGGACATGTGCAAAAAGGCTACTCTATGACTCTAAATATAAGTTGGGTTACTAACAGTGTCACAATGCACTAGGACCACCTACCCCACACACAACACCTTAATGAGACACTTTCTTACTATGAAACATGGACAAACCAGAAAGCCAAAACTTCTTGATTGACCTTTTGACCACTAGTTTTTGATGTTTTTTTTGATGTTTTGACCTCTGAGAGAAATAGTGTTTACGTTTTGACCTTTTGACCACTGGTGATTACCCTTCTTGAGATATCTTTTGACCTTTTGACCTCCTGAATGAAAAACAATAGGGATCATCTACTCAATAACCAACCTTCTTGAGATATCGTGTTTACAAGCAAAGCGTCACCAAAAAGAAACACTTCTGCAACTTAAAAGGTCTTTCTAAAATTCATCTGTGAAACTACTCCTATCTTTTAATGATTAGATGTATTACTGGCTAGAGTTTCTGAAAAATCCGGCCAGATTTCTTCAAAGATCCACCCAGAACCTGAATCTGATTATGTTTCACTATCCGGCTGGATAGTCTGGCCGCACCAGACATCCGGTGCATCCCTAGTGTTAAGGCTTACACCATGTTCTAAAGACAAACTAGATGATAATATCAATATCATGAACTATAAGTCAAATGTTACTTGAGATCCCCACCAACCTCAACCACCCACCAATTTCCATTTCACAACTGTTCAATATTTTATAACTCATATCAGGAAATAAAACATTTAATAAAACTGTTTTTGTTCAATATAATAAAGGGCAACCAGAACCTACTTGCAGTCTTTACACTTATAGCCTTTCACAAATAGTTTGTCATGACAGAAATCACACGCCAGAGGTTTCAAAAAGGTTTTCTTGGAAAATCTGGGGATGAAAACAAAAGAGTCCAAACATCAACTTTGCCATCTATTTTAAGAATTGTGTATAATTAATGTGAAATTCTAGAATCTAATGTTTAAGTTATGAGGAAAGAAGAAATACTACTATCTTTAAAGATTTCAAAACTGGATAGGATGATCGGAAGATAACAACAGATTGTTGGCTAAGGGACACATACAGTACTGTTAGTTGCAGTATGTTTCACTCTTCTTGAATTAAAATGACTCTTCTAAGTAAAGCCCTGTATGATATTGAACTGAAGATAAAATACATGAAATGTGTCCCTGGATCTTACTAACAGCAGCACCTTCTGTTTACTGGTTTTTAAAACAAAACCATCATATTTTCGAAGAAGTAAACCACAAGAGTGAGGAATGGGGTGTGGTTGTATACTAATATATCCTAATATGTCAGTACTGTTGGCACATCAATGGTATGGATTTCACAATTTAATGATACAATGGAATATCGATATCGGTATAAAAAGGCTATTGTCCAAGCGCTTACACAGGTGAGTAACTGAACACTGAGCTACATCAAAATTACTTGATCAAATGTAACAGTTTTACATTATACCATCTAGGCAGCATAGATACAATTAAGACAATCTTTCTACACTGAAAATACTGATACATTCAATTACATTTTTGCCATACTTCTTTTTGTCGTATTTTTGCCAGAACCAAGTCATCTGAGGGCACTCAGTTACAGAAAATTTTCCAAGGCTTAGACCCCTCAATCATATCACTGTACCACCAATTTGGCCCCTCTCAAACAAAGGCCCTGGATGTGCCAGTGAAGCCACACACAATATGGGATCCAGTCCTGACTAGGGTACAGGAATGCCAGCAGGGTTTGCCTCCATGCCCTGAAAAACTTTGGGACCACACAGAAAGTGTCAAGGCAGATGCTGAAGTGAGCTGTCATCATCCCTAGCACCCCACCCCCCACTCATACAAATACATATATACAAAAATGACAAAGGCAGAAAACAAAGGTTTAAATTCAGTTTTATGATCGGTCTTGTTTTTCTACCTAAAAGTTTTTACTTTTTATTTTGTTGCATACATTCCCTGTGTTACTAAAACCTGTCTTTTCAACTTGTGTGTGTACTACGCTCTTCCAAGTTTAATACTTAGACCACTTCATTCAGTCTACAAAGCTTAAGTAAGATCTATCAGGGATGTCTATCTTTAGCATGTTCAGTCACAAGCCCTCCTAACACTGAACAGACTACACATAATAAAGGCCTATACTATAGACTACTATTGGCCTACAGAGTCTGTAAACTATATAGCATACATAACACCTTGTAAGCTTGTAGTCTGAGAAAATAACTCTTGAATGTTCTTCTCAAACCACTTTGGTTTAAATTTCCTCTTCTTGCCACATCCATTTCAGAACCAATGATAAAACCATTGATATGGAGCAATAATGCCAGTTCATGATATACAGTATGTGGCAATGAATTTCAGTATAGTTGCACTATACTGTACTCACAATACAGTGAAGACATCTAAAAAGACTATGTTCAACGTTCTCATTCAAATGAATCTCCTTCAGATTATTGTGTTCCTTAGGCTAGTGATATGACCCCAGACAACAACGCTGGTTTTTTATGAACAAGAGCCATACCAATGGCTGTATTGTCCTAACTGCAGCATTTTTATAAGAAACTTCTCATGTTCTGTACTCTTTTCTTTCTCACCTTTCTGTATTGCTTGCATTCCCTGATGTTGTTTTGAGATACCACAAAAGGAAAGCTAGTGAGTTACTATCTAACTTTGCAGGACTAAGTAATTATTCAGCAAACTTTCAAGACTCAACCTGTTGTTTAATTAATTCCCCACCCTACCATTAAAATGTCTTCTCCTCCACTCCCCCATTTTAGCTCATTCTTACACCAATATCTGTACCCAAACACCCCCCCCCCCCCACTTCCTTATCCTCATAGTGACAAGGATAAATCCATACTGGCAAAACATGCCCCTCCCCCTCCCCAACTCATTCAACAAGTAAATAAGTCATTATTTGTTTCAGTTCTTACATTACCATACATAATATGAACCAAGCTATACAAACCTGTGAGTTATTTTATGAGCCATCTTGCTTTGCAATCTTGGAGATCTTCGGTTATTTAATGTTCCTGTAGAAAAAAAGACACATTTTCACTACACGTTAAATTTTCAAAATATCAGCATATTGTGTAGGCTTGCTACGAGGGGATGACTAGTAATCAAGTACATAGTATCAGAGCTAATGAACAATGAACTGTTAAGTAGGCGAATGACCAGATTACTCAGCAATGATGTCCACATGTCACGGGTCATATCTAACTTCTCCCCTGTCACCCTGTGTGGAGACACAATGGCAAAGTGGATAAAACTATCTATCTGTCATTTAAGCAAAATTGTTGACTTACAATCTCACCTGGTTCATTTGTTGCATTACTCAACATAAATGGTTGCCATAATTGTAACGGCCATGTCATACAAAACTTTCCAATATGTCACACTACCCTGCCTACCCGGCTACCTTACCCAGCTACCCTACCCTACCTGGCTACCCTTCCTACCCGGCTATCCTACCCTACCTGGCTACCCTCCCTATCTGGCTACCTTAACCCACCCTACCCTATGTAACCTGAATCAGACCAGACAAGACCAGAAACAGACAATATATTGGGGGGTAACCATGAATTTTGCAGATGGGTGCACTGTACAAATCCCTTGCCTGTCTCTATTATATTCAGGCGATGAAAATCTAGCTTGATAAATGGACACATTGCAAGAAACGTTTTTAATGAGTGTGATTACTATATTGGACAACTAAATATAAATATATTCTGTAAGTTTAAACATGAAGTGTAGTATGCATGTGTAACAATCACGTTCCAGTGAAACCTTCATGCCTATTTTACAAGGAAACAAGATTCTATGAACAAATCAGACTACAGTAAACATTAAAAATCTGTCAAGTTTTCATTCTGTATTCCTGAATGAGGTACACACAACAGTGTTGTGACCATATTACAAGAAGCTGATATGATAGGTTTTTTTCACTTCACAATAAAAGCCATTGCCAATCCAAGGCAAATACTTGAGAAGAGAGCTTACTGTACAATAAATCACAGGCTGTCAGGCAACACAAAGTGTTGTTTCATTTACATGAAGTATAATAGTGGCACTTATCGCCAAACATACTAAAACAAGGTAACATTTTTATGAACTATTACACAAAAAATATTGGTTAAGTATATCTTCATTTAAGGCAAAGTTTACTGATTCCCATACAACACTTAACTGGACAATATCCACTGATACCAATAGTACATATCCATAGTCAATCCAACACTAAAATAGCACTCTTCTGCCCATCACTACGCCCTTGCCCCTCCCCTATCAGTCGCCCTAAGGCACTTACTAGATTTTCTGGGTTCTAGTACAGATAATGAGTCAACCCTGTTAGGGTCATTCCTAAATGGTGATGAATGACTATTTCTCCTGCCTCTTTCCAACGTACCATCTTCGGAGTGTCGACGTGACTGGAATTTATCCAGACTACTACTACTGGATGAGGGTGACTTGATGTTCAAAAATTTTCTACACAAGGGAAGGAAGAAACAAAAAAAAAAGCAAGTTTTTTTTACTGAAAGATAATTATAAGACAACATTAACTTGCCAACTTTGAGTACACTTATATTGATGTAAGCCAAACTAAGATGCTTGTGGTCATGTGCACAACTGAGCTGCATATTACACTGGCAATCTCCAGACACTGGTATCAAAGAACTCTGTCAAGTAAATTTTCTCTGAGGCCATCAAGATGGTTTCCAATACCCCTTTCCAAGCAGTCCATATAATATTGCGTTACAATTTGGAGCCTTCTTTTGGTAGGAAGTTTAAAAAATATACAAGAACAATCTTTCATACCACCCTTCTCCCCCCCCCCCCCTCCTCTTCTCTATCTGGTCACCTCCAAGGTAACTGTATCACCCATACACATCTATCACAACATATATTCAACAGACTGCTTGTTTGTAAAGTACTTCAACCAAAGTTACAATGAATTAGTCAGCTTGTAAAGTACTTCAACCAAAGTTACACTGAATTAGTCATGTAACAGCCATAGTAGCTACACTGTGTGATATAGAGCAAAAACTTAAAATAGAATTTGAAAATTTATCCTTTGAGAATAAACAAAATTCCTTTGCTTGTACATTAAATGACACAAACATGTGCATTAAGTGAGCAAAATTTCCTGTTATTCGCAGCAGTGTGATGACAAAAAGCAGGAAAAAATAATTCACATTCCTAGAAATAGAAACAACAGGCTAATCATTACTGACACGTTCCTAAAGGATTGAGATATAGCTTACTTCAGTGGGTTAAAGGCCCTTTTACACTAGGTGCGACAAGATATGATAAAAAGTTGAAAACAATGTAATTACTTAGACCCTTTCGCAAGAGGAGCAATACCATGCAATACGAGACCCAATACAACGCAATAAAACTGAGTTGAAATGATGTCAACTTTCACCCACTTGTCACCAAGCGTTATTTTGTGTGACCAAGATGAGACAGAATTGCTAGTTATAAGATCACATGACTCATTGGTCATTGGAATATCACTGAGAAAGGAAAAAAAAAGTTGCCTCTAGTGTGAAAGGGCTGGCAATATTTTTATCGTGTTGTATCGCATCATGAAACTGGCTTGACAGTGCAACAAGTGTCATACCTGGCAAAAACATAAGATGGCTTTACTTTGTTACTATCATAAGACCAATGGAAGAAATACAAACTTGTCTGTACGGCTCGTAGAGTGTAGACATCGATTCCCTGGCCACTTTTAAAACTTGGATGACTTGTGCCACCCAACCAGATACTATCTCCTGTACATATGTAAACCTTACTTATCACTGTGATCATTCCAGCAGTCAGTGCAACAAATAAACAGTAAATGACTGCCTTCCCTCCGTGTGATATGATACTGGCTGGGCTATATACTTGTTGAAAAATTACCATCCACATCCTACAACCCCTTTCCTCAGCTTGTCCCCCTCCCCCACCCTTGGTCATCCCTACCAACCCTTCCATTTCCTAAAATATCCTTAAAAATTACCTACCTTTGAAACTTTATCTTGACTACACCTAAATTACATTTGCCCCTTGAAGTGTCCCCATACTGAACTTTGGTCATATGTTCAAATGTCTCTATGTACCTCAGGGAGAATTTAGAAATATCATCGTGTTCTGACCCTTGTCAAAATTTCAGTGTAATTTAAGTATTGGCCTGAAAAGTCTTCAAGGTTTTACATTCAAGTACTATTTGTCACAATTTTGCTGCAAAACGTGTTTAAGTGCTTCACAAGCTTGGCATTGACATACTACAAACACTGCTCCCTGCTAAACTCTCTCGTACATGTATGCACAATTACATCTCAAAGATAACAAAAATGTTTTACAACTGGTGACTTTGTGCTTCTTCCACTCTTCAAACTAAATTCACTGGACCTATTCTGGGATTTCCATTTAAAGCTCATACATGCTGAAAGCTGATGAATTCTTTGAATTACATCAAGATGCCCTTTCTGGATGAGAAGGGACTTCCCCAACTGCTATCACATGACTCCCTCACCTTTTCAAATTTCCTTATATCTTCACATTTTCAAATATCACCCATCCAGGGTTATCGACTAAATGCGTGGTCTTTGCCAGGAAATCATTGCCCACACCTTCATAACATCTCCTTTTGTTGTACAGTTCCTTCCTTTACCAGAGAATATCAATATCATGATACTATGAATGTCACACTAGGCAAAGTTTTACAAAATCCTACTAAAATTAGGCAATTCGTACGTATAATACATCCTGGTATGCCTTAATGGCTGCTAAGATACCTTAACAAACATGTAAAGGCATCCTATTACTTCAAACTGGAAAGTATAGCAGTGAGCTAGGCCTATAACTATTGGGGAGGGAGGGGAGGAGGAGTGGGAAAAGGGTGGAAGGGGTGGGAGAGGGAGAGGAGGAAAGGGGAGAGTAGGGGATGGGAGAAGAGATCAGAAAACCATCCCTCCTCCATCTCCAAATATAGCCATCCCCCCCCCCCCCCAAAAAAAAAAAATTTCAAATGTAACCCCCCCTAAGACAAGATCCTATCACCAGGACAGCCTTCACATTCCTAAATTTATTAAAATATTACTTCTAACTAAAGTAGAAAAAGGAAAAGTGACCCTCCCTGTAAGAAAACCTCGTTACTGGCCAATGAGCTTTTTCAGGTTAACATGCACATATGTGTAAACTGAATATTAATCAAAGCCATCTTCTTTTTAATAACTTTTGTGAATTTTGTATGCATCAATGAGCTGGTAGGTAAACAATGAATAAGCTGGTAGATAAAACACATATAAAGGCTATAAAAAGAAACATAAAAACACCTTTATTCTTTAGAGTATGACCTGAACAAGATGCTCCTTGCATCACCTGTAAGCGAAGGATTTTACCTCTTACAGGGTAGAGTGTGAAGAGTGAAGCAGTGGTATGGTGAAAGGTTAGAGAGAATAGGAAAGACAGCAATTTGATGGACTCTTGATCCAATACTTTTGATCTCCCAGAATCTCATTTGCAGTATTATACATGCAAAGGTGGTCTCTTGACTCTATCAGCAGAAATATTTGATAAACTTGAGCAGCCAAAAGAAGCACTTTTCTAAAGAAGGGTTAAGCAAATTGTTTCTGAAAGTATGACTCACTTGGATGAAATAAGGAGCTCTGAGGAGCTCAAGTCCACTTTATGAGGGGAGACTTCAGATGACTTGCTCCTTTTAAGTTGTGACACTGGAGGGACAGACATAAGCTTCTTATTTGGTGGAGGGGTACCTCTTGGTTTGTTCTTTTTAAAGGTTGGTGTAGAGGGTGGAGTGACATTGTATCGTTTGGATGGGTGGTCATCATAGATCATTAGTGGTGGGGTGTGTGGTATAGGTACTAGTGGCTCCTGAAAACCCTGGTCTGTCTCAGATGCTAGAGAAGATGAAGAAGGATGCTTCTGGGATTGACTACTGCTCTCAGATGGACTGTTTGGAGGGGATTCAACTTCCACTACCTCTTCATCACTGTTTTCCACAGAGCCAAAGGTGGGATTCTTGCCTTGAATTTGAGCTATAGAGAGACAGAATGGTAAAAAAAATACTTTGAAATAACGTCAACCCTTATATTTCTTTATAATGAAGATATTGAGGCAAGCTCAAGTAGTGGGATTCAAGTAAAGCATCCATATCTGGCAATTCTCTATGGAGAAGAGCCCATTTTCTTCATTCACTAGCTTTTAGGTTGACATACTTTGTGAGAAAACTTGGAACATACTGGCATTGCACACATATTTTACTCCTGGGTCACTCCAAGTTAAATCTCCATTTAATGGTGACATTAGCACCAGACTGTCCTGGATAGCAGGACTTTCAATGACTATTAGTGCCTGAGTAGCTTGGCAGTGTCGGGCATGCCCAACCAGTACTGCCCACCAATAGCTGCAACATGAATGATAAATATGTTATTAACATACCCTGCCATTTACTGGATGCCTTTGACAAGTTCTACTATTTCTAAGTTCACCTGATCTCTTGTCAACAGATACTGTGTCAAGTTTTCCAGGTATAGTCACCACTAATTACCTTCGTGTTAAATGATCACTTCCAAATACAAATATGTCACATCACATGCTAACTTACCACGATATACCTTCTTAACATTTTTGAGTCCAAGCAATAACTTCCTGGTTTCTTCCTCTGTGCATTTGCACAATTTCATAAGACAACGTGCTTCTTTTTCTGGCATTTCCACGAGGGCCATCAATGTTTTTAACTTTGCTGACAGAAGCTGTTTGAAGAAGGAAAAAGACCAAGAAAAAAGAATTTCAAAAGTAATACAAAATAAGTTTCTATCCCATAAAAATTTGTTCACCATAAAGCTTGAATATTCTTGACGAATCAAGTGAATTTATTTAATAAAAATTTGTTCACCAGAAAGCCTGAATATTCTTGACGAATCACAAGAATTTAAAACAATACTGAGACACAGAATCAAGTGAAAACAAAATTTACAGAAAAAAGGCAAAGCTGAATATTTCAGTACTTTCTGGAAGGAGTTAAACAGTCAGAAATCTCTGCAAGCTCTGAAACTTCACTTGATTTGCTTGTGTTACACTTAATGCAGGAATATTTTTGTCACTATTTGTCTTCTACTGTTTGGAATCATTTTTTAGATTTTTGGGGGAAAAACATCAATACACTGATCTCACATTTATTCCTTAATTTAAGGTATCAGATTAAAAAAGAATCTGAAAATAATAGATAGGTTATGGCTCTATGATCTGTTGTTATTGCTTACCCACACAATGTCATTTTACCCTCAGTTGCCTTGTACACATAGAGATGCCCTTTAAACAATGCTGCAGTAACCTTTCTTCTAGGGAATTTACACTGCATGACATTTGCAACGCTCCTCGCCAATAGGTCCCAGGGGGACTGTTTAAGTCTAGGTGATTAACCTCTACACTAGCCATGTACAAAGGCATTCAAATATTACAAAAGATGTTTACATGGACAAGGTACAAAGAACAAACCTTATGACAAGTTACGTGTTGATTACCTATTTTTTTATTTTTTTTTATTTTATCTATTTCTTTTTTTTTTTATTTTGGGGTCTTGGGTGAAGACCATGGCAACCAATAAACATACTGTGGCTGCTATAATGCAATGTCTGCCTACACACAACACTGATTTACTTGTTTATGAAGGAAAAAGTTCAATACATTTGTTGTCTTTTAAAAGTTGACCTTTGTAAATGGAGGAATGAGCAATCAATAAAAACATACTTAAAGAACAACAGTGACTGAACCATACGCATGCATTTATTTCTCCGCCAAGATATCCTTCAAGTAACAAAAAATTTGTGAAAAGATGGAGAGGGGGAGGATGGAGAGAGGGGGGGGGGGAGAAATTCTAGTTACACATGACTTCCTGGATAACTTCACCAAGAATGCATTCACAGCCTCGGTGCATAACACTTAATTGAGATATATGCTGTGCATGTGTTTGTGAAAAGCTTTTGCAAATAGGATTGACAACTTGCACTTCACTTTTCTAGAAGAATGAAACTGACTGCAGTAGCCTATGTTTCATATGGTATACTGGTGGTACACTGAATGTGTACTGTACCATATACTTTACTGTATCCAATTAACCCACTAGCACAAGCATTGTACATGAAATATGCTGAGGGAAAAAATGTTGAGTTGATTTCTAATAAGAAGTGTTAATTTCTTATTAAAACTGTCTGAAGTATAACAAGATTCCTCATCAAAATACAGCTTGCACATAGGACCTCATGAATGCCAAGGTAAGAGCACTGATTTCACTGACTCGGGTCAATGACGCACAACTTTTCATTTTGACGCACAGACAAAACTTCTGGGGTCAAACTGATGCACAGCTTTTTTGCCCCAACAATCAGTAATGATAACGCAATATTGCCAATACATTCATTGTGCAAATTAATTCACAAAATGTATCACTTTCCAATTCCCATACTGATTATCGACAGATTGAATATCAGGCCTGATGTCTTCCAAGAAAAAGATAGTGGAAAAGCATCACAAATATAGAAAATAAACAAAAAACTGGAATAAAGTTTGTTGTATTAAACTCAAATCTATTCTGACCCCTTCTCTTTTAAATTTGACTCTTGTAAATTTATTTTGAAGGGTCTATGACTCCTGAAAAAAAAATGATGAGTGAAAACCCTGTAAGAGGTTGCATAGCAGGTACTTAGGACCCTTCCTTAACACTATTCATCTCCCCTAAATTGACAGTGTCCCTTCCTTCATACCCCTTCTTTGTTTCATCAAAACACCCTCTAGCCAAGTGCCACCATACTGTACCACCACAGATAGAATCTCATTATTTCACCTACTCTGTGATCTTGATCTATGATGTATGATATGGCATGCATTCTTAGCTCAAACAAAAATATTACAAAAGAGGACCACACACTAACAAAAGTTGTAGTTTTCAAAATTGTGGGTGGTCCAACTAACCACATCTACTGATATAATCTCCATAAACTGACAGATTTTGAATTTCATTCCAATTATTAAATTGTTGCGATATCAAGATTTTGTCTGTAAGGCTATAATTTCATAATCAAAGAAATTGTATAAACTCCAGTAGATATGAATACTGATATACAGTATTCATACCTTAGTTCTGCAAAACAGAGTGAAGTTATGTTATGCAATTCTAATCAATTACATACTTTGACATGCACTGCAATTGAGAACACAAAATGTTTTATACTCATAGTTTTGTATAATTTAAAGAAAGACTATGATGACAAGAATTAATGACATGTTAATGAAATGAATTGATAAAAAATTTACTGAATTCTGAAGCTGAACTCTCCTTGAAAGTGACTGACTTTCACTATCTAAAAAAATAAAGTAAAGCGGGGTTTGCTGATGTAAATCACGCTGCTTTAAATCCATGATTAACATCACACTCTAAGCAAATCAACTATTTTTTTTTAAAGGCGTATTGATTTAGATTACAAGTATGACTTTCCAAAGTTTTTGCATTCAAAAGAAACAATTCAGCTGGAATTTTTTCAAATCTTTCATTTGGCACAAGTTTGAATAAGATAAAAGAACCCGATGCAAAGTTATTCCAGATGCTATTTACCAAAGACTTCCATGGTGTTACTGTATGTGTGGTTTGTACACTTTACACAATGCAAAGCACATGTGCCACGAGTATGGCACAAAGAAGCCCCTAATGGATGCTGCACCTTGCTCTTAGTGTACTCCTAACAGTTCTTTGAGGATATGTATTGCACTTTCAAGCACAAAATGTCAATGATTGTAAGGAAGAATGAAGAGAATTTGTGTTCCTATTCCCTCTCCCCCTGCCAACTCTATCCCTCTCCTCCCTGCCAACTCTTTCCCTCCCCATCGCAATCTTTATATGTTCACTTTCTTTCATAAAAATAAACTTCAAGAACACGATGAATTATAGGACAAAGTATTCATGCAAGGTGCTCCAGAACAAACTTTGACACAAAAGCAGTGCTTCAATAGACATCAGGACTGGGACATGTGTGGTTCATTAGATCAAGGACATCTGGGATTTGGTCACCCTGTGTCAGGTCAACTCATCTGTGCTAAAACTAGTGTTACAGCTACACTGAGACTTGCCCTACTAACATATTACACACTAAACTGCTAACATATTGGTTTATCTTGTACTATCTCCTGTACAAATAGTTCACACACCTTCCTTATTTCACAAAAAGTATTTAATTTGGCCTAAATGTGTCACAGTACACCCACCTAATGACACCAATTGGTGGAATAACAGACCCATTTTTAGACACAGTGCTGGAGTAAACAATTAAATCCAATTCTTCGCCAAACCAAAGTTACTCAACTTTTGCATAACCTCTGTGTCCCAGTTAATTTAACACTGTAAGGTTGCTCAGTGTGCAAAATAGCTGATTATGCAATACCACTGTATCTTTGTAAAGCTAATGGACCATTCATCATATCTGTTCATAAGGCAAGTCACAAAGAAAGTGAATGGTTTATTAATTTTTATTTTTTCTTTGATATAAATGGAACCAGCTGAAATGAAGGCAAAAGGTCCACTATTAACATGTGAATTGGCCATTAAACAGTATTGCTCAATTACATATGTAGGCCTACACACCTTTCAAACAAATTCATTCCACTGCAGCATGTAATATTTAGCATACACACTATCAATGCCATCGAAGCAGGATTACTGTACACATGTATACAACAGCATTCATATCAGTTTTCATTAATCCAAAGATGTGCTTAGGGGGCATCTCACCCAGCGCTCTGCCTCTCTGTCTCTACTTGTCTGGGAAACAGGAAACAAAGTTCACAACTCAAAGAGACCAGGATGTCATAAATGACATTTGGATGGTTCCCCAGTGGGAGAGTCCACAGGGGTTGCCAGGGACTGCACTGTTTTTATTTGCTTCTGTGACCCCCTTCACTGTAGAAGGCCAGACTAGACTAAAGGAGTTAATGAAAAGACCACCACAAAGGTTATAGGTCAAAGCAAAGCAGATCTAGTGAGAAAAATAAGATTACCTAGAGACACACTGCACACTGTCCATTATTACCGTATGGTAAAACTGCATGATCAGTCTCAATACATCGGAATGATCACACTGAGAATAAAATTAGTCCGAAAATTTGAAGAAATGCAGAACAATAATAAATGACAAGATTTTCATGTCATAGGAGACAAGATGATACAACATGCATTTGTCTTTCCTTGACAGTGATGGCATGCTGCAACCTCCTGTATGTACCAAATAATTTTTTACAACTGAAAATCCAGCCACAACAGTTCTCATGCTAAACACTACTTCAACTGTTACTCTGAGCACACAGACACATGTATAGCAGCCTCAACTGCCAACACTGCAATAACATACTGTAGATACTCTAGTGTGCCAGGGAGGAAACGATCATCACGTGAAAAGGCTAAATCCTATAACCTAACATCTGAGAAAGAACTGCAAACAGAGGGCAATTTGGTATTCAATGAATTGGAGGTTCAAAGGGTATGAAAAGGGTAATTCTGAGAAATTTAAGTTGTAAACTCAGTACTTGTGTTTGAGTCATACAGAAGTACAGTATAGCATTCAAATGTTTCAAGATGACAAGGTATCACATGAAAGTGATTCAGAAATGAGATTCTTTCACTGATTGTGTTCCAAAAACTTAATCTTTCTTTTTTCTTTTGTTTCAAGAACTGTGCTGAACTTATAAACTATTGGCCCTATTGTCATTTCAAAATACATAAAATATGGTCAAATATTTGGTAATAAATACTAAATGTAATTGCAATGCATAACAATTCCACAAAAGTGATCAAAGGCACAGAAATATTTATTTTATTTTACTAAATATAAAAAGTTAATAAAATGACATAGTGCTTTACTTTACAAAATAATCAGTTTAATTTTCTTGACTGGACGACTGTTAAAATCGAACCCTGCAATGACTTTTTTTTTTAACAAATCCCACATATCAAAACTGGTCTGCAGCCAAGGGAGGGGGAAGAGGAGGGGATCCACCTCCCATAAAACAATGCAACCCTACTATAAGTTTGCGAAAAAATAAATTACTATTGACTTTATAACTTGTCCCATGAAAAATATCTTACCCCTCCCCTTCAACATGCTTCCAGACCAGAATGATTAGCGTATTCAGTCAATTTTTGTGAACGACTAACAACTAGTGAAACACAATGGGAAGAAATTTCTACAGACAGTAGTTGAATATAATGCAGAAGTGGCAAACATGCAAGTTCATTACACTTCTGTACAAAATCACAGAGATGCATTCATAGGGTAGCAACAACATTTTTGTTAACAGTGCTGAAACCTGCCTGCATAAGGGAATGTGTGAGAAAGCTAGCAGGAGGTTATCAAAAACATATAGAATAGCTGACTTTTTTTTCTTTTTTTTTATTCAGAGATATCAAAGGACTCAAAGCTAGCTACTTTTCAGAGAATGTTGATACCACTTCTAGATAGTAGGACAACTTAGATTCTACAAGAAAAAACAAAGAGCATCTCCATAAATTATGTAACTTCCGCTGACTGACATAAACACTTTACAGGTTGAGCTGTTTTTGATAATATCACTTTGAGGTGATAGACACTTTGTACAGATTTGTGTTCCCATGGTAAAAGACCTAAAGAAGACCTACAAGCAGCTGGATCTTTGGCATAGGAATCAAGAACAAGAGGTCAATATTAGTCACCACTGTTAGCTTCCAGCACTAGGGCTGTGAACGTTTAGCAAAATTACTAAACGTTTAATCGCAAAATTTTGCGATCGTTTAGCGATTAATTGCAAGTACCTATGATCAACACAGAGACTTTAAATGTGCCCTTGAACATGACGAATATGTAAAATGAGTTAGTGACGTCCGTGGGACATAGTTTCCATGATCCTCATAGAAGCTCAACTTCGATGTAGTATGTTTACGTGTGTGCCATTTGTATGATTATGTATTTCACTTTTTCAAAAAGAGTGAACATCAAATTTTCTGTAATGACTGCAGATTGTTTTTTATTACGTACGGAAAAATGGGTTTTGTGATTAATCGCTGGAAGCTTTGTACTAAACGTTTGTTACACATGCGATCGTTTAGCGATTAATTGCGAAACGGTTACAGCCCTATCCAGCACCCAGGAAAGCAGAAGTACAGTATAGAATGGAGACAGGTGCAGCAAGGGGTATAGGTTATTTGTGAGGAGGGAGCTGGTACAGTGCATATACATCTACCCTGGTACTGTAATGGTCAAGATAGCCTTTCTGTTTAACAACATTGTGTCTCCAATAAAACTAAGAGAACAGACATGAAAGTCTTTAGGGCTGAGATTCTCATCAAAATTTTGTGAAGTAGGGGTGAGGTGAGAGAGGCACACTAATACGTGGTCGAATCAGTTTAGTTGAACTCCACGAGAATGAAATTGGCCAAAATCTTACATAATAGGCATAGGCCTATTCATTTTGTAATTAATACATGTACTAACTCCATAGTTAGCCAACTTTCAAATGTAGCAACTCTGCTTCTGAACAATCACTCCAAAACAAAACAAACCAATCAAATATGCCCCACCATTGTTCTAATTCAAAAAGATAATACACAACTTCTGCAAGCCTGTAATGTCACCAAAAGGATGACAGCCAACTTTTTTGTTGAGATCATTCTCTTCATTGGCATGGTTCCACAGTACAAGTATAACATAAGATCAAACTTTGGCAAATGTGATTAGCAGATTTATAGTTTGTCAGGTCAAATAATATTAAGGCACATTACTGTACATTGTAAAAGTGCTAATCATAGATGAAAATCATTTACAATTTGAGATTCTTGCAGCAGGTATGTGTATACACCATTTTGTAACTGCAAAATCAGTAAATGTCATCCCATGCATTTACTTCTTGCAGCTGTACAGACAGATTCATCCTGGCCACTTCCTCTCTGGATAGTCCCTATCTGTCTGCTAGCCTAATAACTGAACCTAGGTTCCTGTATTTCTCAGTTTCTGGCCTCTTAGATGACTAGCTCTTTCATGACTCTCTATTTTCATAACCTCACTGATGAGATAATCTATTCTTTGTTACTCAGTGGGAATATCTCTGCATATTGGGATCGTAAAATACACAATGAAAACAATTATTACTGAATGCGTCATAATTTTTTTACAATGGTATGGTATTCTTCCAGTCAAACTGTTCTGGGCTTTTTTTCTCTTCAACCCAGGTTAAAAAAAAAACCTAAACATTGACAAATCAAAGATAGGATTGGTTCCATAGAGGGCAGCTTACATGTGAAGGAATATGAGTCTTATGATATTATTCTGCCATCTGTTGTCGCCAGACAGGCCCACTGCAAATAGTAGTGTTAGCCATGGATATGGTAAGGAAGGGGGTGTAAAGAATCTGCACACTATTAACTTAAAATTGCATATTCATGAGATCATACTATACCTCTTTTGCTTCTTCATGAATATCCATGACAAAAAGCCACATCTGAAAGTTAGGAAACTGTTCCAATTCTTCATTGATTTCGTTGTCATTTTGTCGATGTCTAATGGCCAGTTGCCTCCCAAACATTTGAATGACTTTGTTCTGAAAGAAACATTGGGCAAGTGTTACCAAAATATATCAAATTCCAATAGGTTCACACTATTCAATAAGTGCAGGAGCCATTTCCTGAACCTAAATGTTAGATAAATATTAGGTGCTTATAAAAACATCAACAGTGTCCATCTATACACAGTGAAATTGCAAGATCTGTCTTCAGTACCTTTCTATAGAGCTTATGCACTGACGTCATGCGACGTCATTTTGGCGCCAAAACAGTGAAGCACAGTGCACACACGACGTAGACTTCGCACGCAACAGTAGAATACTACGCGCATATATCATGCAACACAAAATGCTAGGCTGGGCTATACAGTGTATGAAGATAGTAAAGACAGAAGTTATCTGCAAGGGGGCACATAAAGAGCCAGAACAATGCCAGCTTTGGACTTATGGTCAAGACCCAAAAGAACAAAGAACCTTGACAGTTAGCACACACCATTATGAATAGAGGGATTTCATGTGACATCATGTGATTTGGATTGCCTGGCAGTGAAGGGCAAAACATGCGTGGTGGGTATATTTACAGAACACCTGCATGGCATAACCATACATACTTCTGTGATTAATGGATGCTTGCCCCTTGAAACCAAAAAGTTAGTTAGATGAGGTTTTACGGCTTAGTTTCTAACCAACTAGTTTTAAGTTGGGCTGGCCACAGCCTTTTTTTCCGGTTGAGGCTCACTGGCTTGTTTTCCTTACTCCTGTTTATGCTAAGCACCAAGCACAATGGCAGTAGGTTCCATTTTTGAAGTCTTTGGTATGGCCGGGAGAAACCAAAGAGACACATGATCACATGACACTGGTGAAACACCTCTATAGACCGTTTTGAATCCAACCAATTTCAAAGCAATTACGTACAGTACCTGTAAACTTGTGTAGTTCATAATACTCACAGAAATTTATTCTGACACAAGATGTTAACTTGTTATGTAGCAACGGTTATGTAATATGGGTCTGCAAAGTGAATACATGCTACGACCAGATATTCATATCGAAGCGCTCACAACATATCACCTCTATATTGCCAAAAGGGTCTAAAGCAGTTACTCTCAGTACTATAACTAAACAGTGAACCCCCTTGAGCTGCATTATACCTCATGTATTGGTCAGTATTAAACACTACAATTACAGTACCTTAGCATGATGCAAAACTGCTTCAACAATCAAGGCCTCAAATTTATATACAGCAGATAACTTTCAGCTGAATAATCACGTTTCCTTATACACTGTATACAACTGTACATTGTACAGTTAAGTCTACACTACAGCAAAATTTACAATGCCCAGCTCTTGATTTTTAGGTAGTAAAATGTTTTGAAAGACCAGTAGGTCATTTTCACTTTACATTTCTCTTTTGTCACTTACAAGGAGTTAATTTACATATTAAGGTATGGATGCAATGTATATATCATGTACTGTACACTTTTGATTTCCATCTGGCTATAACTTGTTGTGATCTATCCATTATGCATCTAACATACTGTTTGGTCACTTATTGCAGCATGTTGTAAATAAGAGTGACTTTTCAATTAGTCATTTTTTATGATGCCTTGCTTTTTTATTTATTATCCCTTTCTTTCCTAGCAAGTCACACATACACAACCCACATTTTATCAATGGCACCTTTAGTCAAGGCACTTCTCACACAGATATGCCAGTGCAGTTGCTGAAAAACTTTACTACAGAAATTACCATTTCTGTGCTTTTCCAAAAAGAAAAAAAGAAAAAAAAACAGTATCAATGTATTATTATACCACAATTTCTAAATCAACATGACATACAATTTATAATACTTTGAGAATGTGTTTAGTGATCATACCTGCTTGCAAAAAGTGTAAAACTAACTTTCTTTCCATTTTTTGGTAAACTGAGGGACCAGTTTAATAGCAAATCATTTAAGACTGCCGCTGCCAAAGAAAAGGTTTTCGAAGTTTGCTTCCTACAATACTATATCTTTCCCCCTACAAACCACCAAAAACATGGAAGTTACATAAAATATGCAGGACAAAAATCACCAAACATCTCACAATACTACAACATGATTTTAATTCTAGACAGGTTCTCTAATAACAATCAAAAGTTGGTACCCCTCTCCCCGACTGACTACAGCAAATGTAATCTTTTACATAAATTTGTAAATGGAATTCATATATGCAAATAGGACAATAACTTGCTAGTGTTCAAACTTGTAATATGAGGTATCATTTATCTGTTTAAAAATTTGCTAGTGTTTCATGAAAATTTTTAGTATGAGGTATAATCTTTTTAAAATTTGCTAGTGTTTACATTTTGCTAGTGTTTACAGAAAGTTTGTAACATGAGGTATAATCCTCTTAAAATTTGCTAGTGTTTTATGAAAATTTGTTATGTGAGGTATAATCTTCTTAAAATTTGCTAGTGTTTTATGAAAATTTGTAATATGACATACAATCTTTTTAAAAATTTACTACTGTTTACTGAAAATTTGTAATATGAGGTATAATCTGTTTTAAAATTAACTTGCTTTACAGTTCAAGACTTACAAAGTTGAAATTCTTAATTTGAATGTCGCATCTGCACTTAATGTTTCCCAAACTATAAGCAGATACATCTTTATTATCAGTCTCAATGTATAGAACAAGAAACCTAAAATGACTGTGCTTCCCTTCTGCATTATCAGTGACGAATGCCATCCACACATGTGTGCATGCACAACAAACCTATGGCGGTACTGTGTGTGAGACAATTCCACAACAGAAGACATGAGACTGAAGGGCATCGTGAACGCAATTAAGCTAGGCAAGGACTTGTCTCCTTCGTGACCATCAAAATGCAAAGACTATCAAACGTATGGCTAAAAGAATAGCAAAGTGACTAAGCCAATATGAGAGTGAAGTGCTAAATCTCCCAGGGTTGCAGAGTATGGATAAACCCAGACATTAGACAAGTAACCACCCCTGGATATGGAGGCTGCATGAAATATTTACAAGGAGAGAATAATCCGAGATGATGGGTTGTCAAAGAATGGATTTTAGCATCGTAGTTGTAGTAGTAGTAGAAAGTAGTAGTATTTCCCAGGCTAGGTTAGCTAATAGTATTCTGACAGTATAGCAGCTAACAACAGTTTACAGTCATATGCTTACTATGCAGTGTGGACTAGTGTTTCCAGTACTAAACTGTACTGCATGCAGTCTACTGTAATAGTATTATTGTGCATGGAATCATTAAATGCAATATGAGGAAGCATGTAGTTTTAAATGTATGCACTGGATAAAACCACATCTGTGAAAATATTTTTTTATATGTAAAACAGATCAGAAATATGAAATAATTATTGCAAAATGATTCTTTAACAGCTGTTAAATTAAAGGAGTAAGGTTGCTTTCAGACAGGTTTCTAGATTATGTAACCTAAATTGAGACACTGCTTGTAGTGTAAGGCTCTGAGGTTTATACAGGAAGTGATAAGCTTTATCTGGGTAGACCAGGTAACTTCCATCTTTTATGATGTAGGCCTATGGCATAAACCACAAGAAAATTACCACAGGTCTCCTTTGACCTGTATTTAACAGAATACCTATCCTATATCTTTTCCATCTCATCATTATGAAAAAGTATTTTGTCTTGGGGTAGAGAGTCCACACATCAGATCATATCTTTTTTATATAAAATGTGTAACTGAACAGGTAATACCTCCGTATACTTTGTATCCCACATGGTAATTTCTGGACAATGTTCCTACTCTTCCAGACTAATATATTAAAGAAAAGCAATAGTACCAAGTAAGTAGAAAGGCTTTCACGACAGGAATCCATACTAGTAAGATGATTTCAACGAGTACGCCATCGAAGGTCTTGAAATAGTCAAGCTTTCGTCAGAAGTGGCTCTGACTTCTTCAGGACTGATGCAAGGAAGCAAAAAGCAAAGTCGGCTAGTTAACTGGCGCGCAACTGACTTCGTCGGCTGGGCAACCGAATTTAGAGGCAAGCCATGCAAGGAAGTAAGTGCAGTGAAGTTATATAGTTCTGATAGGCCGATTTGTCTGTGTTGTGAATGGACAGTTGAATTGAGGATTCTGTGCTCTGTTTGGCCGATTCATCTGTGTTCTCAATGGATGAGGCAAGTGAGAAAGGACCCTGATTGGATGCAAAAAGACTGTTCCACATGTGGCTGACAATAGTACCATGTATGGCACAACAGGGAAAACCACAAGAAAATTACCACAGGTCTCCTTTGACCTGTATATCCTATATCTTTGTCTTGGGGGAGAGTGTCCACACATCAGATCATATCTCTTTTACATGAAATGTGTAACTGAACAGGTAATATGTCCTTAAACCTTTGTCTCCTACACTGTAATTTCTGGACAATGTTCCTACTTTTCCAGAGTAATATATTAAAGAAAAGCTACAGTACTAAGTATGGCACAACAGCTAAAACCTGCTCAATAAGGCCATGCATTTTACTGTACAGTCAGACCCAAACATGGAACTTTATATAACAGGGACCCACTTTGATGCCAAACTAAAAGCCAGCATGCTTTACTTACAAACATGCAAAGTCTATGAAAATTGATGCAGAAGAGAAATCAAAGATACACACTAAAACAAGACTATCAACGAGTTGCAAAAGTGACCTCCAGTCCTATTTTGACAATGATTGCCAACTCCTGCAATTGAAAGTTGTAAGGTGTGATATGGTCATTGATTTGTGCTGAATCTCACTTCAGCAAGAACAAGATCGTTTGCTTCAACAGGTTAAATGCCTTTTACCTAAACACTGACAACATTCATTTCTTGCATAGCATGTAAGCAGTCTTCTCAGTTTAAACTTTGGAAGAATAGTGATCAAAGTAGATCTGACGAAAGAGGATGTGTTGCTGACAGAAAATGTGATGAGTCACTTGGAGCCCAACAGCAGTGACGAAGTCTCATGAGTCAGGCATTTTAACCTCTCAGCTGCTGGTGGTCCTTTATATGCCTATGCAAATTTTAAACTTCTTGTACCTTACACAATACTTAAGACTTGACCAAGCAATCTGGTGGTAACAATACTAGAGCTAGTTTCTGTCTCCAAGATACCATGGGCTTTGATATATATAGGCCTGCCTGCCTTCATTTCCCGTTAAGAGAACCTAACACCCTGAACTTGGCTAAAGAGAAACAGGGCTTGAAATAAGCCGCACGCAGTGCACAGCAAAACTCAAGTCTTCAAGAGTGTTCAAGTCCCCCACCATGGGTGGAAAAAGTTGGGAAGCTAGGAAGCTCCTTCCTGGGAAATTTTGGAATTTCGAGGGAAATTTTGAGAACTGGGGGAACGTTGCTTCTTTTGCATGAGAAATACAGAAGCTATGGTGGAAACCTTGACTTCCTTCCCAGGAAATAAACTTTTTTCCAGCCCTATCCCTCACAGCAACTTTTTACTGTTACCTTGACAACATTTTGAAGGGCACCACAGCAAAGAATCAGGGCATGACAGCTTTTTTGCCATCCCTGCCATCTATTATGGGAAGCCCTAGAAGAAACGACAACAACGACGGGAAACCCCCTCATTTTCTTCTTTTCAGAATGTACACTATATACCCACTGCTGAATGAATTATGATCAGACCTACAAAATACATGCCTCTAAAAAGGCTTGCTTTCCAAATGCATAAGAGGGAGAAACCAAAGAGGATGTTTGGTCAAAGAGGGCAGGATTGAGGGAGAGGGATCACAAAGGGAAATTGATACTGTGTAAGTCTGCTGTCTCTAGCTCCAGGGACACTTAAATGTGTTTCTTGGTTAGTACAAGTAGTGTAACAGTAGAAGCCAGGGAATGAAGTGAATGCTACTGACCTACAAACATACCAACCTGCATTATTGAATGGTCCCCCAAAATGCAACTCACTGTAAAGACTGCAAGGTCTTACTCACCTGCAAAACTGACAGCCATGTCTGTTCCTAAACCCATATCATTCATGGAGCCAAGCAACTGTGAGAAAACTAAACTCGGTTCCACTATGTTGGGTGCTATGTGAACATCTGTTAAATTTACAGCTAGAGCATGTACAATTTGTTCAAAAGTGATTTTAATACCTTGTGACTGATTTATGTTGGTTGACCTATGGCTAATTTACACCCTAGCTATTGGAAGTATAAAAAGGGAGATTTAGTTTTTTTACCTTCTAACAAAAGGGCTAAATTTAACATTTAGTGTGAGACCACAGTTAATGGCAGTAGGTTATACTTCATAAACCTCCAATGCATATCACATGTAGGGTTACTGATCTGCAAAGTGAATAACTTGAACTCACAATACCAGCCACGAATTGTGAAGTTTAATGGCCAGTGACTCTACAAATTAATCTTTGCAGAAACCAAAAAGGTATTTATCTTTGTTTCCAAAACCTTTTTGATGCAGTGAATTTCTTTGAGAGAGATATGGGAAAATTAAATTTACAGGTTATTTTCACTTTTGCCATAGAGGAAGCAGATCAAGCTTTGTATGATAAGAGTGAGCCTTTAAGGCAGTTTTTTTTAATATATAAGGGAAGTTTTCTAATCTGACTGAAAAGCTGAGAATTTAATACCTAAACATATAAGAAATTGCAGACTATTGAAATTTATGTTAGTATGCACATGTGCTTCTGTGTCATTTCTGTGATGCAAGAAACTACATGTACTGTAAATACTAACAAAAGATAAGATCCTATAAGCTACTGTTTCTAAATGATTTCATCCAAACATCCAAAGAAAGGGAAGGGGGGGGGGTGGATGATGTGAGAAAGCATTGCTGTTTCTTTCAAATGAGTAGCAAACCTCACACAACTTTTACACAATATTCCAAAGACAAATATGCACTGTACTTACAATTAAAGGTCAGCACCATCGTGCCTGACAGTTGAACTACTACCATCCCACACGACACTACAGTAGTCTATGCTCTTCAAAGATCATCCACATTTACATGGATTAGTATGACAATAAATGCTGAATGTAGGCTACAGTAATTTATAATGGTATTTCTTTTTCGAGAATATGCCTCAAAATGTCAGATACCGCCCTCAAGATCGTTACTGGGACAGGAGAAGAAAAACAGGGGGTAGAGGAAGGGTACGATGTATCTACTCAAAGAAGAACTGTTTGCATTAATTACAATACACCCTGCTTTGGCAGTTCAACAGAACAGCATATTTTTCACAATCATCAAAACCAAATATCCACCAACAATTTATAAGTCTGACATCACACTTGCCTCTATGCAATGCTCCCTCCTGACCCCAATCAAAGTCCCCTTCCTCCTTCAAAACTTCCTTAAAGTCTGAACACACACAAATATTCTGTTATAATTCCTGTGTGTATTTTGCAAATACCTTCCTATAGCTACTACAAGTATACTAGTAAAAAAACAAATACAGGCATGATATATATGCAAACATTTTATAACTCCTTTCCCATTCCAACTTCCTCTTGTCACAGACCCAAAGATCTGAAACAGTTAACACTCCAGTTTTAAGAACAGGCTATTTTAACTAAATGTCATGTAATTTATTGCAAACGTAGATCTACTGTACCAGTCAAAAAGGACGAAAGCCCTTCCGATTTACTGCTGACTAAGGTCTGGAGATTCTCTTCCCCCTACAAACAGGAAGTCCCATAGTCCCAGTTGTTTATGTCTTATACTTGCCCAGTTTCAGACACTCGCCCTTGTAGAACCAGAATTTTTCTTGCATCCTGTTCCCCCTTTCAAGCCTGAAGGTCTCCATTTACGCAAAACCACTAACGGACAAACATAGAGCGCCACCAAATTCTATGCTTTAATGTTGCCAGATATTCTTCCCAAAGTAGAGCTTTTGTTTTGTTATCAATTTGAAATAATGAGCTGCGTAATAAATTCCACTCATTTTCCCATACTGCTACCCCCTTTCACAATAAAGGTCTGGTGACATGCAAATTACATAGTTGGATATTCCAGCATTAAAAATTCAGAAAATAGCTGCAATTCCCATCAAAATCCATCAAATATTGACCATTTTACAGACTTATTTCTATTTCACACTTGCACCATGAATAAACATGAACTATACATGCAAATTTGTATTACATGTTGAAAGAGGGACATACCATATATGGCTAATGTTAGCCTTTGTTTTTGCAACCTTCATTTCAAGGACACCTATAGCATTTGCATCCCCTGAGGGATATATCATGGAAGTTAAAAATTTGTTTCCTTGGAAAATATTGATATCACTCACAAAACTATAAACTACCTGATCAGTAATTAAGAGATAATTTATACAGGGTTAACAAAAAAAACCTTAACACTGTACAACACTCCACATCATTATTTTTGCATAGGCAATGAGTTACTTCAGAAACCATCAAACTTTGACGAGGTGTATCTTGAGAATGGTAAAAGATATTGAAATAATTCCAACGGATCTCTCATTGGGAGATTTTATACTGCCAAGTGAAAACACTTCATTTTAGTGGCATGTCACCATACTTTTAAGAACACAATGTATTTCTCATGGCATCACCATATCTTTACGAACACAATGTATTTCTCATTACCTACTGCACAAGTGAGTCACACCTTTGTCAATTCATACAGTAAAGAATCGTCTAGCTCACTGAATAGTCCACAAAATATTCTGTTTAGTTTAATAACCACCAATGGAACCTCAATATGAATACAAATGACAGGGACATTTGTAAAGATATACTCAATAATGAAAATTTTGTTGACTATGCTCGTGGTAAAACTAACACTGATCATTGAGAACATAATTTTAGGAAACTAGAAATCTCAGACCACCTTTTACAAACATTGACAAAATTGCTAGTTTGTGTGCAAAAACAGAACTTAATCTATTCACTGAGTACATTCTACTGGGATGGACGGCTTGAAGAACAACAGCAACATATTACTGGTTTCACCTCATTTATGCAGAAATTTGACTTTTCAAGGACACCACAGGTACAGACACAAACTTGACATACTTGACCTGTCCAACTCATTGAGACAAAATCTTCTCCCCCCCTCCCTCCCCCTTATTCCATTTGTCTTCAAAAACACCACAGTGAGGACACCTGTAGGCTACAGCTGTGCATTCTTACCTGTTAAGTGAGTGAAGGATAAATCCCAATGAAAGCAACTTACTCTATTTTTTAACAAGAAGATATTAAAACAGTCACCCCATCCAGGGTCAACCCTTTTTTTCTTTCGCACGGAGCCACTTTTCAATCTCCTACAAAAAGTGACCACCACCTCCCCTCCAAAAAACAACCATGTCCAAATTGGCTATTTTCATTATTTCTGTTGATGATTACTTCTTCTTTGTCCTTCCTACACAACTTTCTGGGGTTGTTTTTAGCTACTGCACGAATGAATCACCTGTCTCCCACAGATATTTCAACCCTGATTTCAATCCTATTTTGACAGAGCCTTGTGTAATTACTACTGTACTACAGTAACTCTGTTACTCATCTCCATACAAGTGTCTCTAATAGCACAGTGATTCAGAACATTTACTCACGCCAAATGTAAACCAAGGAATAAATACAGTACTCTAGTGAATTTAACAAATTTAAAATACACTGTCACATTACAAAGAGTCATGTACAGTATGCATTTGCATAGTATGTTTTATCATGGTAAACCAATACAAATTATGCAGACTGCATTTGACCTACACACACATTTTGCGAGTCTACAGGAGCTTGCTAAAGACATTGTGCAAGTTACAGTACATTGAAGTAAGCTTTGAGTAAATTCTTGCAATATGCTAAACTGACATAGAAATTCTGGTAATGTTACAAAAAATTTAAACTATTACTGCATGAACCCTTTTGGCCTTATTAATCATGTTTTAAAAGACCAGCAAATTCTTTCATCTTCTTAGAGGTACGGAAAGCTACAGTATGAATGTGTATGAACACCCAAGACAGCCAGACCACTACGTGTGTGCACATTATCCCAACTCTACTGTGCTCTTCAGGTAAGGGCAAGGTGTTGCAAGTCTAGAAGCGACTCCATTAGCCATAAAGTCACAACCCCCAGGGCATTTTCAGTACTGTTAAAACACCACAAAACATACTTCTCAGGGTTTTAAAAGGGTATATTTATGTTTTCAGTAAGTTTTAATGAAGGTACAGTATATATAACAAAACAGGCTCATCTTTTTCTTCGTCACACCAATACTACAATCTTCCCTTCAATTTGGAGCTCTACCACTACACAGCAGCAATATGGCAGTGGCACCTTAACCATTGTAAAGCATGAAGTGCACACCAGTACATTAATATTAACTGGTAGGGTACTGCTCAACACTGTACAGTTACTGTTGCATATAAAAAATTGCAGTTAGTACTACAGTTCTTATGGGTCCCAACTCCATTTAGCCATTTAGATTAGTGTTGAACAGATTGTCAGTACTCAATTGGTATCAGCCGCTAATCCTCATTTGGTCCCATACAGTAAAACTGGGTAATGACATTACTGAGTCTTACATTTTGCACAATTTAAGTCTTGATATTTAAACCTGTGCAGTTTATAAATGAAATGACACTTCACAGTAGAGCACAATAAACTAGGTGATTTTATGTTAAAGGACGTAAGTTTAATATCCTAAAATATTGTATCATATCTGTATCCACTTGGCAATTACAACTGGAATGCCAGACATAGTAAAATTGGTTACGAGTACTACCAGCACGAACCCTATTCTGAATGTACTTCAAAAATATTGAAATCATGCCAGCCTAGCTACAGACCACACTGCATTGTCAAATATTGGAAACATCATCAGTGATCAAGAATTTGTACAAAAGCCAGTAACTGTAGATGGCATAAATTTCTTCAAAATTAAATGGCATTTTACAGGCCCCAAATTTCTCTTTTTTTTTCAAAGGCAGAGAAGGAAATACTGTACTGTGTGAATTCTTCACAATATCCAAAGTGGGCTTCAGAGAACAGTATCAAATAAACCTGCCAAAGGTTACTATAGTAACAGAGTAAACTCTCCCACAGGCATTTTGTATGCCTGCTTGATGTTACAGGTTCAACAAATACAGGGTGTAAAGGTGAAATGATGCTGGCTGTTTTCTCAACTTGGGGCATTTTCTTTCCATTCATGTTGTAAACTAACATTAATATTCATTTTTACTTTGCTTCTATTTGAGAATACATACACTGGATGTATGCCGCACATTCACCCTTGCACAAATTTTGCCCACAATACAATTATTGCTGACAGGAGATTGTAAACTTGCAGAGCTGTTTGTTGATTTAAGGCCAACTACAAGTATCTAATTTATGTGAATTTTATAACTGCACCACTTTCAAGATAATTCCAATGATTTTGCAAAAATTATATAGCCAGAGGATGGTAGATGTGGGTGAAGTTGTCCCTTTTTGTAGAAAAATATCACCTTTAGACTAAGGCTCAATTTATGTTTACTATGTGATATTTATAAGGCCCTAAACAGAAAACTTGCTAACCAAATGGCAATTATTTCTTCTTGCCCAAGTCAACTACTGTATGTGACCAAGGAATGATGAAGGCCTTTGTAAAACAGTTGGCGCACACTATTAGTCTATTACTACAGAATTGACAGTAACAGGTCACTGTTATCTGTAAGCCTAACCTGTAAAAACGTAGGACAGGTGTAGCCTACTTCTTTACTACTTCCTATATTTATCAGCACACACCCATGTGTTAGTGAACAACCAAGTACCCAAACTGTACTAAAAATGCTATCTGCAACAAAAAGAAGGCCCCCATCCCTGGAATAATTGATAGCAAAGTGTAAACAGGAAATGTTTTGGGAGGAAGTTTGCTCAAAAGCTGTGTTCTGACAGGTTCATGTCACACACACCCATTCATAGGTATGACCAATACAAACATCCTGTAGCTACTGTAATATGAGCCTTGAGGGGCAGATATGGCAACAAGCAGCCATCTGTGTATAGAATACTTACAACTTTGAAAAATAAATGTCAAGTAAAATTGCTTGTTCATGAAAACTTCCCCAAATAAATTTTACAGTAAAATAATGAAACTGAGGGAAACTAGAATAACACTGCACAGCCTGTTTCCTGACTTCTTTGGAGAAAAAAAGTATAAAAATGTTATACAGGAGTCTACCTGATATAGTGGTATTTCACACTACAGGATGCTATTACAAACACGGAACAACGTACATAGGCTACAGTTTATCACCAGTGTACTACCCATTTCACTGACAACGTATATTTATTTATTACCGATACCCAATATAGCCACTACCTATCCAAAACCATTATTTTCTTTTTTAAGAATACATTTTTTCAAGTATACAGTAGTAAGTACTGCACACTACACAGACTGTTAATTCCATCAAATGATGTAAATCATCGGCAACTACACAGTACGGTCAGAAATTGAAAAATAACTTTTGCATAAAGCACAGGCCACATAATATTGACTAGACAGTATTGACACTTCACTGAAACTGCCTATATGGGACCAATATGAGGAATATCGGCTGACACCGCTAACACTATTTATCACACAGTTACAGAACACATTGCAAGTAACACATTTAATGAACATTCCAATTCAAGCCATGTTGGTCAGTCACATCGAGTGCCATGGTAATCACACATTATCATTGTGAGAGAAATTGGTGTGGGTTTTAAATTGAAACATGAAAGTTAATGGCTTTACAATTCTACATATCAATTCAATCTCAAATTTCTTTAGAAAAGCCAGTTCAGATGGAAAAAGATACAATACTGAAACTCTGGAAAAAAGAATAACCCTCAACCTTGCTCTGCAGGTAGTGTAACCCTTAACTATAACCATCTTCCCATGACTAGACAAAAAAGATTTAATCAGTTGAAGTCTGAACACTTAACAACTATTTATTGCCATTACAAATATCTAAAAAAAAAAACTGCCCTCTCAAACCATAGAGCTAAGTGGTTGACTACTATACCAATCCAATGAAATCCTGTTGGTTAAATTAATCTTGCGGACTGATAGTTTAATATCTCAACGCATTCAAATCTAACCTGCTACTTTGTACAAAATTTTGTAATACAATACTGGAAAGTCTTCATTACTAACTTACATGAAGTTGAACACTTACTAGACAGGATCTCTAAAGATGAGGGCAATACCACAAAATAAACACTGCAAGCTAAACAATGAGGGTGGTTCTTGAGACTTGCTGGGGTATGAAAGACAAAATACATAAAAATTATTTTAAAATACTCAGCTTAAAAAATCCTGCTATTTGAATGGAAGATTAGCTGCAACTAAAATGCCATTAACCACAATATGAAGGGGAAACATTGTCTCACGTTTCCCACAAGGTGCATCCTGGTAATAATGCTTTCATAGCCATTTTAAACAACTGAACCCTGTAAAGCAGGTCTGTAAAACATACACAACTGAATTCTATCAACAGGTCTGTATAACAGACTTAGATCCTTTAAAGACTTGCCACTAAAAGTGAAGTTAAACAGCTCAGCTACTGTACAGAGCTGCTTGACACTGCACCTAACAATGACTACATACCAATAATAGCTACACAACAATGGACTTAAAACCCCTTTTCTTTCTCCACAAAAGTGCTGTTCTTTGAGAAAGGGAATAAAATCACTTGTGTTTCTTTGGTGTGACACAAAAGTAACAAAGAGCCTGCAAAATACTGAAAGCAATTTCCAGGTAGCGATAGATGGTACGACCCTGTACAGACATTCACCTATACTACAACAATACAATCTTTACACCCTATATTATGTCAAGTTCACATTTTTAAAAACTAAACACAGTCAACCACTTGTAGCCCTGTGCATGTAAACCTTATTCTATATTTCTTTACAATGATCACTGATAAAGTTCATGACCTGCTGAAAGACCGCAAACCAGACAATTGCTGGGCAGTTCTTTCCAACTACATTAAGGCCCCACACATCACTAATTTAAGGGTCCGTTTTATACTGAATCACTCATCAAAGCTGTGTAAAATATAGTGTACCCAGTTCAGATATACTCATATTAATGGATTAGCAGTACTGATGACTATGGCACAATGCAGTAGTAAGTTCTGTATCAAAAGCCACAGTCTGTACACCAGCAGGGCTCGAAATGCTTGAAAAAGGGCACAGCCAAATGAGCAAATTGGCCGTCAGTCTATGTTATTTCACAGGACACTGACTGAGGGGCAACATGGCGAACAGTAAGGGCCCGACAGCCATGGCTATCGGTGCTGCCGGTTATTTCGAGTCCTGCACCAGGTATGCAAATGAAGGCCACAAAAGCCATGGCCTTCGTATATTTGGCAATGCCCATGGTGCCCTACAAAATGACGTTCTTTCCAAGGTCACCTTGGCTTTTGTGTCCTTTCCAGCAAAATAATGCCAAGCATAACACAAATCATCCATTTGGCCTCGTTGCCCCTTTGAGATGCATTAATGTGCCCTTAAACTAATATGAAAATGTCCTTGCCCTCATGATACCTTATTTCCAATTCCAGCCCTGGCACACTGTACAACCATTTCATCTCAAAGTATGGAAATCTTTTGAGAAAACTAAAACTTTTTACAAGCCTGCAGAAAAATATGCTTCTCCCAGTATGGTTCACCATAAAATATGGATCTTTCTCACAGGTAACAGAACTGCAGTCAGGACGAGGGGCAAGTATAATCCACACAAAACAGTAATTTACCTCAATCTATGTAGGGCTTAATAATGTACCACACATTTTTACACTCCATGCATATGGTACTTCTAAAAGGTACTAAATTAAACTTTCCAAGTGATAATATTTTATCAATGAAGTCACACTTTCTGTAATTTTCAATGGACAGTAGAATCAATTTTATTCACCCCCAAAAAATTTAACAGTAAAATACTTTCTTCCATCTTGTTTATGAACCCCACAATGTGAATAGATCATTCCATAAAAATTTTTAGGTTTCATGCATAAGATGATCATTTTGAACATAAAATGGGCAAGCTGGCAAGCTGAGCCATCTGCTTTCAGGCCTTTGTACATAAATAAGCACTTTTAGGCTTGTAACACAAATGCTCTGTGCAATTTATCTTCCATAAAAACTCCAAAAACATTTTGACATTATGAACAGTATATGAAAGTGTTGGTACTCGAGTGTCAGAGCTCAAGATTTTAAAATGTTAATTTTATCTTCGGTTAACCGTTAATCATTCCATTAATAACCAGAATGCAAAAATGCATTGAGGTTTCGATGATATATGTTCTATTCCAAATAATGCCATGATGTCCCTTGTCTTTCAGTCACTGGTAAAGTGCTATCTTAACATGTTGGAAAAATAATTTTAGGTTCATATTTGATCTTGGGAATTCCTGGGAAATTTTGCATTTTGACATGATGACATCTGATGACTCAAGATGATGATCTTGGGAATTCTTGGCAAAATTTGCTTTTTGCCTTCTGGTGAACTCATGAGACGATCTTGGGAATTCTTAAAATTTTGCTTTTTGACCCCAGATGACCTTTGACCTCCATCAAAAACGATAGGGTTCTTCCTCTTACCATAATGCATGTACATACTAAGTATGAAATTTATTCAAGCTTCCTATCTTGAGATATCATGATAAAAACATTTTCAGTGTTTGACCCCCGGTGACCCTACTTGACCTTTGACCTCCACCAAACATGATAGCATTCATCTTCCCACCATAACACATCCACATACTACCTATGAAATCTATCCAAGCTTCCTATATTGAGATATTGTGTCAACATGGTTTTCAGAGTTTGACCTCCGGTGACCCCAGATGACCTTTGACCTCCACCCAAAACAATAAGGCTCTTCCTTTTACCATAACGCATCTACATACTAAGTATGAAATTTATCCAAGCTTTCTATCTTGAGATATCATGCACACAAGGTTTTCAGGTTTTGACCCCCGGTGACCCCAGATGACCTTTGACCTCCACTAAAAACAATAGGGTTCTTCCTCTTACCATAACACATCTACATACTAAGTATGAAATCTATCCAAGCTTCCTAACTTGAGATATCATGTTAATAAGGTTTTCAGCATTCGACCCCCGGTGACCCCAGATGACCTTTGACCTCCACCAAAAATGATAGGGTTCTTCCTCTTACCATAACACATCTACATACTAAGTATGAAATCTATCCAAGCTTGAGATATCATGTTAATAAGGTTTTCAGCATTCGACCCCCGGTGACCCCAGATGACCTTTGACCTCCACCAAAAATGATAGGGTTCTTCCTCTTTAGCATAACGCATCTACATACTAAGTATGAAATCTATCCAAGCTTCCTATCTTGAGATATCGTGTTAACAAGGTTTTCAGAGTTTGACCTCCGGTGACCCCAGATGACCTTTGACCTCCACCACAAACGATAGGGTTCTTCCTCTTACCATAACGCATCTACGTACTAAGTATGAAATTTATCCAAGCTTCCTAACGTGAGATATCGTGTTAACAAGGTTTTCAGCATTTGACCCCCGGTGACCCCAGATGACCTTTGACCTCCATCACAAACGATAGGGTTCTTCCTCTTACCATAACGCATCTACATACTACGTATGAAATTTATCCAAGCTTCCTATCTCGAGATATCGTGTTAACAAGGTTTTCGGAATTTGACCCCCGGTGACCCCAGATGACCTTTGACCCCCACCAAAAATAATAGGGTTCTTCCTCTCAATATGGGGCATCTATGTACCAAGTTTGAGAACTGTCAGACTTTCCCTTCTTGAGATATCGTGTTAACGAGCAGTGTCACAAACACACATACACACATACACACACACACACATACACAAACACACGCACATACACACATACATACACACATACGCCATCACGAATGCATTGGTTTCTCTTATCATTGAAACCAAAAATAGTTAAGTAATTAACTGTATAACCAAAATACACAGCCCTAGTTTTGACAGTGCACTCTGCTTGTATGAGACATAAAGTTGTGTTTTCAGCATAATAATTAACAAAGGGGCATTAACTTTTAAAAGCTTTGGTGTGCCACACATGAAGGCTAGCACACACATTCCTGCACACATTTAGGCCCATAGCATGCATCGGATGCATGTTACATGGTACTTACAATAATGTAACACTTACACAACACACTTAATTCTGACCTAACTCCAATAAGAATCAGTTTCACAACTGACACCAGCAAAATAAACAAACATTTAGCTATAGAGTTGCCAGACATTCATTACTTTTTTCCTTTAATATAACCAGAGACTCCAGAGTAGTACTAATCCCTTAGAGACATTCACTTTTGCTTTGATTCTTTGGATTTAAGCAAAATACCAGAGACACTACTCATCTTTGTAATTCCCTTCATTGTTCCCTCCCACAGTTGGAAATCATCAATATAAATTTAGGAGAGGATTTACACTATGACAATCAATGCATGCATACCTGTCTACAGCTGAATGCTGCATGGTACCATCTTAAGTCAACTATAGGCAGCTGTGCAGGGATCAAGAAAACCACAGTTCTCCCTTTTGTTGTTGACAAAGACTGGAATGTCAACATCTATTCTCAAACAATACATCAGAGACTTCAGCTAAGATCCTTGTCTGGTGGGGATCACCCAGTGCACTCTTCTTTAAACCCATTCCCACTCCCTGTGTCATCCATACAAAACTGGAGGATACACACACCTGATAAAACACTGGTATGGTGGTCAGATCCAATTATACCCATGTAGGTTACCCATACATCAACTAGGGTATGCAGTAGGCCTATGAGGTATCATATTCAAAATTCCAGAGGGAATAAAAATTTCTCAGGATACTATAGCCTGTTCTCACGAGCTCTGGCTTGCCCCACTCATGCCCTACCCTTGCTCCACCTATCGATGTAACCCTGACATTTTCCTCGTGTGAACGCGGCAAGCCCGGGTTTAATTAAGCCCCTCATTCGAGGTAGGGTTAGAGCAGCCAAGCCCAGGGCAAAGTATGACAGGTGTAAATAAATAATTGCCTTTTGGGAGTGATGTGAGGTCAGATTGTACTTCTTGTGGTTTCTATTCACCAGTGTTGTATGGATTTGTGCATAGTGCTTTGATACATATGATAATTTAACAATTGTGTACTGAATGTCTTTCAATCTTGCACTTCTCCTAAAAAGAGAGAAAAATGTAACTTGTACAGTATTTTTTTTCAGGATAAAGTCATTGCACACTTAGGAAGTTGTTTTAATTAACTTTAAGTTAATCTTCCTTAAAAAGGCATTGTCTGGTGGCATTTTGTAGGGGTCTCTCTATGAAAGATAAAAAATTTTCATTACATGTCATCGAAACCCCATATCAAAACTCCATTCCTAACTCAAGATATCTCTTCCTAAAGATTGGTTACTTTTAATAAGAAATACCTCCAAGTTTCCTCAAGGTCACAGAACATGATCCAAAGTGGGCAAATTGCCTCAGATTCCTTTTGTTATTCTTTATAATTGGCTACCTTGTTTGTCCTTTAAATTTGATACCGTTGGAATGTTTTTCCGTGTAGATATAGTGAAAAACTGTTCTATACTTATGGTACAGCAAATAAAGTTATGGAATATTCAATATAGTGATATCAACATTATAAAGAAAGACATAAGCTACATCAAATCCATTTGCCCAGATGACATCACAGATTTCCCATCATGCACTGGGGAAACTGAAAATGTAGTATTTATTCAAAAATTTGTATCTTCCGAATGCAAAATGCTTTTGAGATGGGGTTTTCACTGCCTAACACGTAAAATTTTTCTGCTTTTTTTGAAAGCATCAAATTTGGTCACCAGACCATGCTTTTAATTGTACCAATTAATTTATTAGTCCGCTTAGTACTTTCTGACAAAATGTCAGTAGTGTTTAATACTTATTTGTTTTAATACAAGTCTTAACTACTATTTTACATTGAGGGACTAATCGCAATTCTGTACAGTTTCGTGGGGAGACAAAATGGCGTGGATTGCAATGGGGAACCCCTTTTCTCTGTATGAAAATGTGTATCGCCGAGATACATTCAACACTGAAGGCTGAAGTTGCCTTAAAAAGTCTGTCTGCACGACCAGTCGCAGATTTACAGGGGCCTGCCTCTCCCACTCCTCACAAGCCCCCCCCCCCCAAAAAAAAAAAGAAAAGAAAAAAGGAGAAAAAATTGAGAATACAGTAGGAGGCGCATATGTCCCTCCAATCCAATTTCCGACAGACTGAAGGACAGACACATGGCGGAGTTTAGGGAGAGCAGGGAGCTGGAAGACTTCCAACTCTCTGGGGAGAGAAAGATAAGGACGGAAATGAGAAAGGAACAAACCATCAAGCGAGGCTGGCAGTGTGGGGAAGAGACTGCAGAGGCAGCTAAGCTCCAGCCCCCATGTTAATTTTTCATCACTATCAATAACGGAGGTTTTCTTCACGGAAGATTTTCTTTGATAGTCAAACAATGTGTGAGAAAGAGCAGGTTGCATTGCCATGGAGTGTGGTTTGGTGTCAGCACCTGATGAGTGGGTCTAGAAAAATTGACAGGTAAAGAGAAATTAAAGGAGCTGAGTAGCCGACAAAGTAGAATAAATTCTCCTCGGACCGCCGACTTCGTTACCGTCACATCCGGTTATGCTTCTTGCTTTATCGATTCGATCCGATACCGATACTTATCAAAGCCATGCATGCAGTGTGTCTGGTGCAACAGTACACTTGTTACCATCGTTAACAGTATTAACGTTAGCCTAACTTAGGCTAGCGTTAGGGCCTAGGTCTACCACGCAAAACAAACTCATTGATCGAAAAAAACAGTTTCAATACCTGCAAAATCCACAATGTTGTTCATGAACCTCCTGCGGATGATGCGCGAAATAGGCGTGTGTCTTGCCACTAGTAACGCTAATATACTACATACGTACGAACGTTGTGAGTTGTGTGTACTACATGCAGGGCCGTAGCCAAGGTCATATTTTTGGGGAGGGGTGAAGGTCCCAATTTCGACTGGATGGATGTCTTTTCCAACTGAATGGTGGCGCGTAAATTGCACCGTTTTTTATGCGCCCTGCGTTTACATAGAGCAGTGGGGACACATAAAGGTGCCGTCGTGGGGGAGGGGTCTAAGGGGAGGGGATGTTTTTTTTTTTTTTTTTGTTAACTTAAGGTTGCTTAGATGCAAAATGGGGCTATCTTTAGGATATTTTTGGAGCTGATCATATATGGCTAGAAAATGTCCATGATTAAGTGAATTCTATTTTTTTCGACTAATTTGATTCTTTTTTCCAAATGAGTGGCGGCCCGTAAACTGCACCTTCGTTTTGCACCTTGCGTTTGTTTACAGCAGTGGAGATCCTTCCTTTGTCACTACATAAAGGTGCCGTCCTGGGGGAGGGGCCTAAGGGGAGGGGGACACCCCTTCCCCTTTGAGAAATTTTTGTTAAGGTAAGGTTGCTCAATCAGATGCAAAATGGTGCTATCTTTGGAATATTTTTGGAACTGATCATATATAGCTGAAAAATGTCCATAATTTAGTGAATACTAAGATTTGGTTAGGTGTAAGCAGAAAGTATGTCTAAGTAGAAGAATACGTTGTCAACAAACCTCCTGAAACCGGCCTTTTTGAGTACTTAAGTGTCTTCTGTTCTGGCATCTAAGGCTAGCATATACCTGTACAGGGCCTCCTGGACGCTCTGGATCAATTATATAAAATAGGGGTAATGACATAATGTTTATTACCTGACATCGAAATAATAACATAGAGTATGACGCCGTGCACTTTACATCTATGGTATTTTACTAATTTTGAAGGAAAATCCAGAGAAACATCTTCCAGCAATGGGGGAATGGGCGGGAGGGAAAGTATAGGTGCAGAAAGGTGATATTAGACCTCCCAGACAGGTATTGCAAAAGGGTTGAAGGACTAACAAGCGCGTTTCAGAATACACCTAGTTTATGCTATAAAAGTTCACTGGTACGTTTGTGCTTATAATGTTCATAAGTGATACAAGGAGGGTTGTGAGGATTGCGCGTGAAGTGCGCCGAAATTTGGGGGTACAATTCAATGCCAAAATGAAAAACCTGCATACAGGCTCAGCCTGGGGTGGTGCTTTGATTGGCCGACATGGGGGCAAAGTGCCCTGACTGGGTGGCAGCTACTCTAAGTCCCCGACAGATGAAATAAGTTGCCGAACTTGAAATGTAAGGCGCGCGAAGGGCGTCGAAAAATTTAGCGTTATATTGAAAAAAAATTCCACATTTTTGTTTTCATTAAGGGAAGTTGAAAAAGTTTGGGTTTTTATTGAAGAAGCTGGACGAAACCATGGAATTTGTTGGGAAGACTGTATGGTCGTCATCGGGGATTACATTCTTTATCTTATCCATTAAGGCTCCCCTACGAAACTGAAAAATCTTTTTTTACAAACTATGTTTGCCACGATGGCAAGGCTGAAGAGAGAATCTTCCAAAAGTTCGGAAAAAGAGGAAACAACTTCGCATTGATGCATTTTCGTGTTTCTCTAGAATCACGCCTACACAGAAGAACAACCATTTGTTGAAACATTGAATAAATCCAATATGTTTTGAAACAGGGGCGTTACCACTAGATAGAACTATACGAAAGCGTGTCTAGTGCGGGAAAATTTTTGCAGTTATAGAAAGAATCGTTACAGAACTTACTGGCTACGGGCCTGATAAATAGACATTTGGAATATTTTCTGAGTATATCTATGTCTTCACCAATATTAGTCTATATAAAATTTTGTGCAATTTTGTGGGGCTTGGAAAAATTGGGGGGGGGGGGGAGGCAAAGACCCCTAGCTCCCGTAGAACTGTGCCTGGTATAATTACCTTAATAATGTCCATGAGATTGATTGTAAATCAAGACGCATGCGTGTGAAGCGCGCCGAAATTTTCATTAAATAAGATTTCCATGACAAAATCTGCATTCAGAATCTGCATCGAGATACTTTCAATTGCCCAACAAACCAACATGCCACTCAAGATGCCAGTCTTTTACCGGTAATTTGTAAACAGCTTTCAACTTCTGCTGTTGTGCTTCTCCGAAAGTTGCTATCGGAAGATATTAATAATAAGAGCAACACTGAGGTAAGGTATGAAGCCCGCGGAGCGCACGACAATTCTGAGAGCTTGGGAAGAATTTGAAAAAAGACAGTTTTGATGCGATTTTACGTGAGGAAAATAACGTTTGGTATTTTTCTCACTTGGTCCAGTTGGAAAATATATACAAAGTTGATGTATGCTCAGTCCAAAAAATGTGCTAGACTGAGATATCAGAAATTCCAACTGGTATTTCTGATTTTCCGACTATCGTCGCTCTGACAAACTTTCAGGGGTGAGACACCCCCACACCCCCCGGTCGAGACGGCCCTGACTACATGCCTGGGTAGATGCATCTGATACAAGTGGAAACGATTCAAAATTGCCGCTGCCAAAAGAAAAAGTAACAAACCAGAAATTCAAAAAACAAATTGTAAAATATCTTGCAAGTGTAAAATCAAATAACCCAAGAAATAGTACAGGAACGTTATTGCAAAATTACTTTGCAAGATTATTCTAAATGAGAATGTAAAACGCATTAGGATTAATATTTTTAAAATAAAATCAGACCCGCACAGAGGGTAATCATCTCATTTGGTATGATGTATTTATTCTGGAAGTATGCCACTACTCAGCTCCTTTAACAGTGAATTTGAATATAATGAATAACTTTTGCAGTGTAAAATGAGGCAAGAAATTCATAAAATAAAATGCCTTTTCAAAGGGCTTCCCACTCATTAATCGTTATAATTTGTAGGGTATTGTTACACCTTTTTGCGGGACAGTTTGATCAAAATTTTTTAAAGCGTCATGCAGCCCTTGCCTACCATTATCCATCCTCCCAGCATGTATTCAGGGGGTACGGAACCCTTCTCCTCGCTGCAGAAAAAAGACTGAAATAATTAAAATAAATTATAAAGCAAAACAAAAAAGAAAAAGGATAGGGAAGGAAAGAAGACGAGAAAAAAGAAAGAATTTTAATAAATTGAAGAAAAATAATGCTTTGGGGGAGGTGCATATCTTATGTCTTTTTGGCATGCTAGTGTCATTATTGTTCCTTGCAGGAAAACTTGAATAGATTAATTCTTACCGTAGCCGCCCCGTGTAGCCCCTACCATAATCCATCTTCAACCCACCTGCAATCACCCTACAGTATCTCTTACACTGTTTTTTATAGGGTGACTTGACTGTACAGTACAAGCCATTTCCGTCCAGCATGCTATGCAGGAAAACAGTAAAGTTTTCAAGGTCAAACAAACGTTTTCATTCCAAAAGGAAGTATAGGCAGATAATGTGATTTTCACATTAAGTTAATTAATTTCAGCATTTTATATTTCAAGCTCGTTATCATTTATTTTTAGAAATTCTAGACTTTAATTACACTTTACGCAAGAGATTCCTACAAGAGTTGGGGTAAAATATCTTTAAGGACAGATGAATGATTTATTGTACTTGTTTTTCCATTGACAATCTTTCAAAGCCTACCTATATTTTTTAGCCCTTGTTGTAGGCATTGAAATGATACATTTTAACTTCAACTTCAAATGACACAAGGTTGGCACATACTCAACAGACCACAAAAATCACAATTTGACTTTTTGCAATTATACTCTTATATCGTAAGACTATTACAGTTGACTGGGATCGATAATGCCAAGAACTTGAGGGAGCGGGGGGCAATGGATTATTTAGAGGGTTTCCCGGGACTTTGGAACATTTAAGTTTAAGAATGGTAGACCTAGCATTTAAAGTGTAGTGCGCGATGCTCGCAGAAAAAAAAAATCGCATTTTCGGACTTTTTAGCGATATGAATAATAGAAAAGCTAAAATGTATCCTCAAGAAGAGGGCTCTTGCCCCCCCCCCTTGGCTTGTGGTACAGTACCAGAAATGGCACTTTCCTTAACTTACAACTTCCATCTAAACAATCTCTAAAGAGTCGTAAAATTTACACGGTCGAAGGTGTAAAAATTTTGCTTTGAAAGTTTCTGGGGACGGCAGAACTTCCCCCTCCGCTGCCTACGACCATGGGTTTTTGGTGGTTTCAATGATAAGAGTTTTTACGAAGCTATGGCAAGCAAGATGTCCTACAGGAAGTAACCCCAGATCCCAAAATAATATTTAAAACGGGTCCGTGCGAATCGCGCCAAAGGAAACAGCATTGAAACATCATTGAAACAGCGTTTAATTGAGACATTTAATCCTAAGCTATTCTTTTTTCTCTAGGTTAAGTGCAGTATTTTTTACTGCATAAAAATTTTCGAACTTTTCCCAGGTGCCTCTTCTTTCTATAGGGCAGCGGTGGCACCAGGATTTGCCCGACAGGAGTGGCAAGCTTCCCGACGGGTGGGGGAAGGGGGCAGCAACATGAAGCCCTGACAAGGGCGATAGAGTGCCGAAACGAAGACAGAAGGAAAATTTGGTTCATAGTGACTAGACGAAACCTACTGATTTTGGTGGAGGTCAAAAGGTCATCTTGGGTCAGTAGAGGTTAAATTGTGACAACATAGAAAATGATATAATCAAAAAGGATAAACTTGAGGGATTAAACTCAGTACAACAAATCATCCCTATTCAGCAAGGAATCACTAGGCCTTTGGGCTTTCTGGTTTTATTTTTTTTAAGCTCTGGAAAAGTGCTCCCAGTGGGGGTAGTGCCCCTCCCCCCCCCCCCCCGGTAATCCGGCCTATGGGTATGATTATGTTAGAACAAAGTTTTTAACTTGTGAAGAAGAGAATTCTTTTCCCATTCCACTTGTTTTGAAAAGACAAACATATTTGAAGCGAAGTTGTGGTCTCTGATTACAAAGCATTGATAAATCAGATTTATCTTCCTGATAGAATCATTTAAGTTGAAATGTCTCGAAGTACTGTCTGAATGTAAATTTTCTCGAAAAATGATGTTTTAACAGGCAAAATTTTCGGCGTAATCACTTGTTGTTGTTCATGCCCCATACTCGAAAAACCTTATGAAGAAAGTTAAACACTCATTATGGCAAAAATCATTTGTGAATTAACTATAAATGTGCACATCGTGCTTAATCCTAATGTCCAAATTTTGAAATAACCTCAGATTCACCATAAACCATACCGTTTGACATGTGGCCTACTGAGCCATTAACATCGAAGTTCATTAAATTTGAAATGATAAAAATTCTTCTGAGCTTTTTAATATGGAATATTGTGAGAGCTCCGGGGGACTCTCATACATTTACTTGTTATAACAACAGCATTGGATTATGAAGGAATCAGCTATTTGCAAAGTTGAAAGAAAGACAAAACAGTGTAAAGCTTACTGGAAGTTGACTTTTTGTCGAAAATGTGGTACAGTATCCATCCGCTAATATCTCAAGAACCATACATACTGTAGAAACTGAATGCAACTTTGACCAGAATTGCTTAGAATAAGCACACTTACAATAAATTCAATCTTAACCCAGAGGTACCATCCTCTGAAAAAGCATATGTTCAGCCTCACCTCATCTGTAGTATACTACCTGCACAAATTGATTCACAGCCCACATATCTGTGGCATACAGTATTACAGTGGAACTCTTTCCATTATAAATAGTTAAATTCCTCCTTAAACACGCACTGCAATCCATCATCTATTTATCATGAGGAATTTTGACCATGCCAGTGGTTCTAGAGGTAACTCGTTGGGACGCGGGTTGAATTTGCCGGGCTTGACTGTGGTTTTGACATTAACCCAGTTTTGGCTTGCCCTGGGCATGGGTGAGCTCGTGAGAACAGGGTACTAGTTACAATCAATCAACACCCCACTCCACATTCCAATGGGGCAAAAAGGTCACTTAGGTTGTCTGGCTTATATCGCCCATGTAACACCCCAGGGTCATTCACCCTTTGCAAGTGCAATGCAGTAAATATTGAGTCACCGCTTCCATGAAATAGAAATACCCTCATCCATTATCAAAAGGAGCCCTGCCTGCTAATACTACTTAGTTCTTTCTCTATTCCAATGTGTATTTATTGGTAAGGACAAAGCATTTCACAAAAGAAAAAGAACTGGCTCTTTCAAGCTGATCTAGACAAGCAATAAGCCTACCCTTTCTTTGCAGGAGTGTGTGCTGATCCCCTTCTTGTAACTTACAGTTTTTCAAAAAGTAAAGTTTTGCCATATCATGCTTTATTTATGTAACTTCTACAAATTAGAACAACCTAGGCTTGTTTCTAACAGAAAGATGTACAGAACTTTGATCCTCACACAGAGACAATGTACACATCGTTACAATCATATAAAAAGTATAGAACCAAAGAGCTTCATGGCAAACATGGAAAGGTTTAAGCCTTTTTACCCAGCTTTTAGTTTTTACTGTTTTCAATAGTCTAGGCATTAGGAAATTTTCATAATGGTCTAGAAGCTGACTATAGTTTTTTCTGTTGACATTACAAAATTTATAGTAAAGGTCGTGAAAGCTCAATTCAAAATATTTTTAATTAAAGGAAGCAATGGAAATGGTCTTAAATCCTTAAAGGGAAATTGTGTTTAAATTGCATTACAAAGTGGAACCTGTAATAGAAAGTATCTTTTATCATTATTAAAACATTCAGTTTAACAGTTAACTCTGGGAATAGCTTTTCTCCCACAAAATATTACTCATTACAATGATACATGAAAATGCATCATTTGAAACTGGAAAGTCTGAGTGACCAAATTTATAACCAGAGCTCTACAATTTTGAGAATTTTCCTTCTGTAAGAACTTATTCATTGAAAATAGTTAACCACTTTATTTTAATTTGTCTAGATATAATTCTTTACCTATAAATTATGAAAATTTTCGGTAACTAAACCAACTAATACAGTGATGCAATCATCAGTTAATATCTTCATGACGATACAACTGACAGGCACAATGCCAAAATGATACTCACAGTAACTATGGTTCAAAGTAAGAACTGTCATATACTGTACACCCACGAAATCCCAAAGTGTGAACGTTGAACCAACTTTAATATTTAGCAAGGATACTTGAGCTGACTAAATCTTGTGACTCACTTATTACAAGGTTATTTAAAGTGTACACAGAGTTTGTAATACCATGGTTCATGCTTCCTGGAAAAAAAGGAACCCTGGCAGAAATTAACAAGCACAACTAATGTAATATATGTGCTTCTTATAAAGCTGAATAATCCTTCTGTGAAAGACAAAACAACATGACAAATAGCTCTACCATCCAGCTGACATTTAATGAAAGTTAAAAGTCAACATGTGCAATTTTACATCACATGTGAAATTGCATCACACCCTTTTTTGTGACAACTAATTTGAAATGAAAAAGCTTACACAATTATTCTCGCACAATCTTGGGCAATTATGATGGGTTTGGTACTACAATTTTACTCCAAAATATTTAACTACATTTTATGTCCAATCTACTGTAACAGTTTTCCAACAGGAATGATTCAGAATGACCCCTCTCATGCTGTGTTAAGTAACATTATGTACATACTATACATCTGTACATGAACTCTGTAGTATAGCTACAGCTGGATTTGAAACATACCATAAACATTAACCATAATCTCCCAGGTTATGTTTTCCCTTTTTGTACCAAGTTCACTTACTGTAGAAACAATTAGATTAGTGGTCCACCTCAATGCAAGCATGAAAAATCTCAAAAAGCTTTTTGTGTCATAAGCTGTCTGACATTGTACATGTACGTTGCAAAATAACAAATATGATCAAAGAAAAATTCATAAGCCAATTAACAAATGTAGCATTGTACCTCAGAAACTATTGTTTACAAACCACAGTTACGGGGACTTCAACACCTTTTCAAGTCCAGTTCAGTAAATTACAGACCTAAAATACTCAATGACTGAAGTTTAATGACAGGATTTATAACCTATTAACACTGATGGTATAGTACTACACTGTTGCATGCATGGCAGAGCAAGGTTCAATACAGCACAGCTTTTGTATACAATGCGACATGTATCAACTACAGCAAGTTTAATGTAAAGATGTAGACCAACCTTTACTGTACAGTGCAGCTACATTTAATGAAATTTTTCCCAGTTCACTTCCCCTTTTTCCTTATTTAACCTCAGATACAACCGGAAGATTACAGGGTACACTGTGCAAACTTTCCAACATGACAAAAACTATCCAATGAGCAACTTTTTAGGTAAGTTGCACTTTTAAATCTTCATTCTAAAAAAGTAGAATGACAATGGGTGTTCTGCATTCTTTACATTCTAGGCCTCTGCTAGCTGTGAACTTTGTCTATTTGCATTCAATAACATCACAATCTATGGGGTGGGTTGCTCGAACTAAGATCAACTAAAGTATGTAAAACCCAACACTTCTGACTCAATGTCTGTCTGTTCCACTGCACCTCTTGGAGATGGATTTTTTTCCAAAGCTTGCTGAGATGCAAGATAAGAATCTACCCTTAGGGCTGGCTGAATTCAATAAAATAAGGGCAACTTTAAAACAGTCACACAGAATACAAAAGTTCAAACAAGCTTACAATCCAATAGATCACAAAACTTGTAAAATTTTAGAAGACTTTCTCTTCATACTAATGTACAATCCATATATACTCTATTTAAAGTTACCAATAGTCAGAACTGAGATTAATATTATAATAGCTATCCTAGAGGTAATGCTTCCATAATTTCATCATTGGCCTCTTCAAAGAAATACATAAATCAGTATAAAATTTAACAAAATGAGCAAATGAGAGAAGTAAGACAACTAGCCATACTTCCATGCACACTGTTGTAAATATCTGCAGCACCAACTAGTTAATCCAATGTCTCTACAGGCTCTTAATTCTCACCACTATGCAACATAATGTCAACCTTGGCATATCTTACAGGTTCTATAGAAGGGTTATTCTTTTAACTCCCCACCTCACCCCCCACAATCTCTTTTACCCTGATTGGCTAAAACATCACCAGTTCAACAACTAACTTCATAAAACAATTTTGAATTTAAATATGGAAGTGTGAACCTTTTCTGATGGCCAGGCTAAGGAAAAATAGGCAAACATGTACAACAATTCAGTGTTGGTTAATTGTGTAAGAAATTGCCAGATATTAAAGTAATGACTCATACCAAATCTAAAATTTTCATTACAGTACATTCCACTACTGTGGGCAAGTATATATACCAGCAGACCATAGAATCTTCACCTATTCTGCAACCATTTCAAGGATTCTCCAAACTGGCAAAGTCAGGTTCCAGAAAAACGCGGGTTGACTACACTCAGCTTTGATGAACTATAAAACCAATTTATGGCCTTCTGAGCTGGTTGAATCTTAAAAACATTTAAATTATGGTGGTTCATAACTTAACAAACAGTGTGATAGTCTACATTTTAGAAAACTTGACCGTAATTTTATTTTCAATAGTAAAAAGGGATCTGTCCAGTATTCAATCAATTACAGTAGTGAATATGGATGAAGCTTGACAATGGGGCTAGGGTGAGGACCATTACTAGTGATATAGCCAGGTCAATCCTCCAATGCTACAGTCTTAAGGTTAGACTTGCTGTGAGGTCTAAGAGTGCTGAAAGTAGAAATTAATGATTAATTTTTGGTAAAATTGAACAAAAATGTTACATACTTTAAAACTGAAAATGTACATATTGCTCCTCTGAATTTGTTTGTCTTACATTCTGCTTCATGTGCAAGAATGTCCCACAAGGGACTGGCTAACTCACTGACAAATGGGTGTATCCATAAATTAGGGGTCCAAAGTGTGACAAAGGGGTCAAAATTTAAAAACCATTTAATACTGGTGTAAAGTATATTTTCAAGAAAGCATATGTATCTATTTCTAAAATTTATATCAGTCCTGGCTTTTGTTTAAGACATCCAGGTTATTGATCAACTCTATCTCAAAGCTCCTTTCAAAAATGGTGGAGGTGACTGGGACACCAAAATTGGCAATATATGCCTAGAAAGTTTATAACTGTGTAATATATCCAAGTCTTTTCCTCACTTTTGGTAAGGCATAAGTGGCAAGGATTTATGACAGAAACAAGTTACACCCACTGAAATTGGTTGTATGCTCAATTTAGAATAAAAGCTCACACCATGGTAAGGGAAATCATGTAATATTTACACTGAAACATATTTATTATCTGTACAGTTTCCAAAAGATAGAGCAAGTAGCTGCTTGAAAATAAATGAACACATAAAACATAAACATTTTTCAGAGTTGTCCCCAATTCATCCAAATATCTTACATTTTTGAGTAACTGGGTTACAGACGTTATGTGTCAGGTGTGACGGGACACCAAAATCCCAGTAATACTGACACAAACAATGCATAAAAGGTTTCACGTAGCATTTACAGAGTACTGTATTCAAGTGGGCAACACTAACAGTTCAGACAAACCTATTTTTCTGGGAACATCGGATATTTTTACTGTCAGTTGCAAATTTTCTTATGTTACATATAGGGGTGACAGGGTCCTATTGAATTAACATGTGGTGTCCCAGTCACACCCAACCATGTCAACATTACTGTATGTTGTGACTTCTTAAATCATTACAAAATTGCACAAAGTTAAAAACTATACTGACTTGAACTAAAGTAAGAAAAAGATAGGAAGGATTTATCAAATAACAAAACAGCTTCATATTTACAGTAATAATGATTGTCGGGTGTGACAGGGACACCAAAGTGTGACCGGGACACCAAAAAAATAAAATAGATATTCACACTCTCCATACATTTTTCAAGTTTGTCACTTTCTAATTACTTTCCACATCTTTATGATGTTCATATTATCCATCTTAAATCATTTATTTTAATTTTTTTCAGTTTAAAACAGTTTTAATAGCTCTTTGTTGTTCTTCAATGGCGGAGGTTACAGTGGGACACCATGGGACACCATTTTCCCCTTTCAACCAGATAGTGGACAATACATTACAAAATGGGGAAAAAAGGGTAGTATCGATAACCATGTGCACACATGTTACAACTCAGGCATGTATGAATGGGATTGGCATAGTTGAGGTGATATGAGAGGGTGGTAATTTTGATGATTTTGTGCGCGATGTGACATGATCAGCGGGACACCAAACACAAAATGTGATTTCCAATCAGTGTTCGAAATAACGCATGCACACGTGCACCAGTGCATGTAACTTTTTGGCGGTGCATGTAACTTTGAATTGATTACCTGCACGCGTGCATGTAGGTCTAGGGCCCAAAGATTGGCTTTTTCTTGCCTAAAATTGTCCTTCATTCGAGTGAGATAGATTTCTCCAACAACCTAAAAACTAAGTTGGGGATTAATAAAAAAGATTAAATAGACAGAAATCTACTTGTTAATTCGTGTTATGTGACTGCAGGAGCTTGCGTACGGCAGTATTTATTTTCGGATCCAGTGTGTCATTCATGTGTCCTTCATTTGCGAAAATTAAGAAACACGTGTGTAGCATAGGCCATAAAGAACATACACAACATACGTTAGGATATTTAGTGCAACTGTGCAATGTCCGTTTTCATTTACTAGACAACCGTTCGGTGATTTCAACTGACGTATGTAAAATTGCCAGTTTGCAAAACGTTCCTACATGCACTGTACTAAACAGTGTGCGTTATAGGCTACTATATCGTACACTGCACATATGTAAAGTACGGGATAAGCTCCGTTAATTAATTTCAGCCAATCATTACACGGTATGATTCTGCAATTCTGAGGAATCAGCATACTGGAATACAAGTGCGATTAATCGATGTTTAATTGCAAAAATATCTATGTGATTAAATGATCAACTCATTATTAATAAATCGCAAATCGACATCCCTAACACATTGTCGTGAGTTGGTGATAGAACAAATGCAATTCATTATCATATTTTAATGGTGCATGTAAGAATTTATTTGTGCAGGTAAAATTTTGTAGCTACATGCACAGGTGCATGTAATTTTTTTTTTCTAATTCGAACACTGTTTCCAATGGGTGCCATTATTACAGTTGTCCTTGTACTGCTCAGGTTTAGCATTTTACTTTATCAGTAGAGGTTACCAGTAATTGGACATAGTGATTCAAGTTTCCAAGAGTAACACAGGGAGATGAGGCCTTGTATTAATGTCCATACTAGTATGATGTGACAGGTGGGACAAAGCGTCACATCCGCCATGCCAACTTTGAAATAGGCGCATTTCGTTAAACATTGTCCCTTAATCTGGAAACTCACATTGTTTGTTTGTCTGGTTCTAATATCTCATTTGAGATAACTTTAGGCTATCCAAAGGATAGAATAAATTTTTTATATTGTAATAACTGAAGTAAATTACCCATGTCACAACTTTTACAGATAATCTGGTGGGACACCAAATACATGCTGGATAATAAAATTGTAAAAGATAGATCAACAGACCGTAATTGGACATTGAGATACCACAGTTAGTGATAACACATAGAATATTAAACACTTTCAATACCAGGAATCATCTCTAGCCTCAGTTTTAACCATTCTCTATATGCCACAAGTGGCGGATGTGACGGGGACACCATGGACCCCTAATTTATGGATACACCCAAATACCTTTGAGTGACCTTTGCAGCACAAATCTCTATTACATTTAAATCAACATGGAACAAACACTTTTTCAGGACAGTTTTAATGGTTGCCCTGCAATTCATTTTTCTCTACTCACTTCATTTTTAAAACCTAAAAGTTACCTAAAGTTAAGATGATACTTATTATAAAGCCATGCCTCTGACATTAAGGATGGACCTAAAATTATTTAACATAAATTTACATGAAGCCAGTAAAAATACACCTTCTGTTAATTTCCTTTGAAAACTTGATACTTTATCCCAAGTTTACTTCCACATTTCCTACACAGAGAATGCTAAGATAGAGACATACATAAGGATTTGTTCATTTGCAGACTTCCAGCTCAAGTTGTTTGTGGAATCTTACAATCTTTGAAAAGAGACTTGATAAATTTTGGGATACTTTGCGAATAAAATTTGATTGCAATAGTGCAATGCTAACTACATATCCCCCTTATGTGTGTATGATGATTTGACACTCCTTCCTTTTTGAATTGTAATTTTTTATGTTAAGTTGTCATCACATAGAGGCTTTGCATATTTGCATTACTAGTTGTTGTGCCAAATCATGATATAATTTTGCGCCTAGATAATCACTACTAAAGGTATGTCACACTTAAAATTATCTCTGAAATTTGAACTCTCAATGATTCTTTAATCCTTCAAAATGCTCACTTCTAGTCTATCTTCAACACAAAGCAAAATTGCTAAAATTTTCTATGGCTTGAATTTCACAACAAACAAACAAAATAATGTATACTACAACTTGCTGCCTGGAAATGTTTTTATAAAAGGAAAGCAAATTTGTTAAGTCATGATGATGACAGAATATTCTACAGCTATTTTTTTACACTTTAACATGCAAGCCTTGCAAGGTAAGTAAAACACACAACAACAAAACTTTTGCTGACAAAACCACTTCCTTAGTTCCATAATATATCCTGGTACATCACTATTTTGATGGATACCCAATCATTTCATACTGTTTTGCAAGTTGAAACACCACTTTCTTGCACATGTACTAAGTGCTTTCAGTAATATCTTTTTGCATCTACGTTGGGCTTAAGAAAAGTTTATCTATATGATGGTGGTTCCATGAGTCAGTCAATTAAGGGAATTTCACTAAAAAACATACATATGAGGCAGTAATATGTAATCTGAACTCATCAATTATTCTAATGAACATGTTTTCTTATAATCCTGAAAGTAAGAGTGAATTTAGTGAATTTCGTTGGCAGACTTTCAAGAGACAGAGAAATTTCCACCCCAAGTTTAACATGCCTTAGATTCAAGTATGGTACCTTGAGTCGGTCAACCAAACATTATGAAAGCCAGTATGAGTGATATCAAAATATATTCCATAAAAGATGTCACAATTATAAAAAAAATTATAAGAAGATGAAAGGAGACCATTTGCAGTGATTTGGAGAATTATTTATAATTAATTTTTTAGGCCATTTAAAAAGGTCTCTAGCCAACTTTAGGTAACACTAGATGTAGGTTAGGCTGGGTAACTTTCTTCTAAAATGGGAGTAAATGCTTATTTTTGACAGAGTTTGAGTTGTCATGTTATTGCTGGCATTTCTTCTCTGCCATATGTTTATTTGTTGGCCATAGCTCACGACTGTCTTACATTTTGTGTGCAGTGACTGACCAGGCCTCGATTTTAAGAAAATTTTATGGCTGTCCAACCTGCCTGCCTTCTGTAGTTGTCCAAAAGGAAATTTAGTCATCCACAAAGAAATTTGCAGTAACCCACCCTAGCAGTCAGTCTGTTAACTTGTTGCATGAACTTTGGTTGTCCAATAGACAACCCTCCCACCCTTTTTGGTTGTCCGTCACAATTTTGGTTGTCATGGGCAGCGGACAACTGTTAAAATCGAGCCCTGCTGACTCAAGGTACCAACTGACTCAAGGTACACTCACTATAGATTTCAATTGCCTACTGAGGTTACACTCATTGGATATACATATAAGCAGACCTATGTACTCCATTATCATCATCACTGGTAGCTCTGCAGAATCCCACAGGGCATGTAGACCAGAGTGAGAGAGAGGGAGCTTCTTGTAAGATGCCATACGACACCTGAAGATGTCCAGTGATCAATGTGACTCACAAAGCATCATAAAAAAAAATGAATAACTACTTTAGTCTCACAACATTTAATGAGAATAATTCTATGATGCTTAATATTTCTATTCCCTCCTAAACTAACCTTCATGTTAACCCATACTTGCCAACATTTGAAAGTAGCAAAGCGGCAGATTTTGCGAGGGAGCGAAGCGAACAAGCCTGAATGCCCTTATGCGGGAGGGGCGAGGGGGGGGAGGGACTGTCCCCCCTCCCACGATCAGAAGCTTTTTTGTTTTTTAATGTGAAAATATGTGATTTGGTGCATACTTTATATACGGTTTTTGTATGCATAAGGAGACATACTATTATGTATTTTATGACCATTAAAAATCAAATACACACATACTTCGGAACTCAGTACACACGTACGTACGTGCGCGCACGGGTTTCAAGCAATCCATATTTCCCATCTCAAGCTCGATCGATGAATTGTATTATTATCAACATTTTCTCTTTTTCTGAGCTGTTTTCGGGTGAATTACACACAACATGCACGCTTAAACAGAAAAATGTAACTTAAATCATTCTTTCAATAAATTCTATGGCAGGTTTATCAAAAAGCGGTAGCCGGTTCAAATCTCTAAAAAGCGGTATTCTACCGCCCAAATCGATAGAGTTGGCAAGTATGTTAACCTTCATGTAAACATTCAAATGCAAGAGTGCACTATTTACTGCACACATTGTAGGAAGCATGCAATTTAACAACAGTCTTCCATCGGTACAATTACAGAATACCCCGCGACGAAGTAAGTCCACGGTGTGGCCGGCTACGCCATCACAAATGCTTCAAAACGCAGACGGTGTAGCCGATGTAGCCACATCTGGGGAAAGCTTTGGACTTAAGTTTTTTGCAACCTTTTTTAACCTTGTAATACGTTAATGTGTATTCAATCAGAAGGATGTCTTTTACGATGTAGTCAATGGAGCTGGCGTAGCCACTCCAGGAGAAACATTTGGTTTTTTTTTACAAAATATATTAAAAGTATTTGTTAATATAGGCCTAGGCCCATATCTTCACGGTGTAGCCGATGTTCCGGCATAGCCACTTGGGGGAATAGCTTTTGGACAGTCTATTTTTGCAAGTCCACATACAACTTGTGCATCAGCTATATTATATTTGTGAGTCGTTCTCAAAATAACTAAGTATGGAATTAAACGAAGTAGCCAATTAATTTTGGAGGTACGTGTTTTCGCATGGCAGGGTATTCTATAATTGCTCCCATCCATCTTCTAATGTCAGGCTACAATATCAATGGTGCCTGATAATTTGCATCAAGTGTAACCCTCATGTTACATAGGACCACACATCCTAACCAAGTTTGGGAAAAACAAAATTTAGTTTATCTTCTAATGCCATGATAAATTTCCAGACATGAACAGGCCAACATCAAAGAGCTTGCACTTTGCAGCTCAACCTGACACAAGTCAGACTACCATAATTCTCCAAATTTATGCCAAAAGAATAAGTTTTTGCAATCACTATCATGTCGAGATACAATACTGTGTCGTCAAAAACTCGAACAGCCAGGCAGTACTGTAGACCAGAGGACTAAGGCCAATCCTTGTCTAACGTTAGAGACAGTGGCCAATGTTAACTGAATATGAATAACGTTAATGTTATGTGAGATTGAGAAATGTCCAGAACCTTCAAGGTCGCCCCTAATCAACAAAGTGTTTACGCAGCACAATCGTCTCCAAGACATTGATTGCACTTGCCCAGGCCTTGAACCATGTCATAACAAAAGATGGCCATACAATGTGAGGATTAAGGTAAATACAATGGAAAATTTGGCCGCACCTGGACAACCGAACGACTACGGAAGAAGGAATCTCGTACCTCAAATCCTACTCCGTTCGCAAATTTTCAACCTGTTCTTAACTCCATCACCTTTCTATGAGGCATTTGAGAGAAAATGTATCCACTTAAAAAGGCAAGTGACACCACAATAAACTGCAGATGTTTTAAGCAAGTAAACATTAAAAGCAAAATCTCGTAAATTCGGGAGATTTTGTGCTTACCTCCAAAGTCTTGATCTCCTGTTGCGTGAAGCCACCACTTGAGCTCACATTGAGTTTCCGCAGGCCCTCCAATCTCGATATTCGCCCCTCAATCACAGACTGGAGATCCTTTAGACTTTCCAGTTGCTTCTCGTCAGAGAGAGGATCTTGGGACATTTTTGGTCCTTTCATTAGGTACTGTCGATGATTTTTCTCTCTATTATTGTAACTAACCCTCAACCTGTCTCAATAACTGGGTGTGAAAGCGACTAGCTGACACACATCTAAAGTCATTTTGGGTGTAAGCACTTTATTATCACCGTCACTAGCTATACACAGTTAATGCGTAACCTACACAATACGTACATGACCTAGTCCATGTACGTAGCAAATTCCAAAATTGCCAGATAGCTATAAGCACTACACATATGACCAAATCAAATTAGTATAAAAATATCTCTTAGAGCTAAACTTGTACCCTATAAAAATTATTTTATTTTTTAATATTATATAAAGTTAAATTTTTGCGTTAAATTTGATTTTAATGCAATTAAAAAAATGTGTAAGTAGTAATTGGCAATGACCAAAATTGCGATTATGTTTGATTTTCCTGTCACAGGCCAAATACCGAGAAAGATTATACCATTTTGCTAGACCGAGCTGACGAAAGTAGACGGAAATAGATTCCTGGTAAAGGGATAAGTGTGGTTCATATTAGGCTGTACCGTTAGCATTTGGTGCTGACTAAAAAAGCAAGTTAAAAATTTTGATTGGATAATGAATTTTTCGGTGCAATTATGAATGCGAAATTGGTTTCACCTCAAATACTTGCACCAAAATGACCAAAGGATACCTAAACAACGAAGTTACAATGGTGAAACCCTGAGACAGCTGAATTTCACGCGGGAACGTCGTACGTCCTGCATCCACTCATACCGTCATACATAGTGTATTATGTACTGTCATAAACGTACCTAGTAATATCACAATACTATTACTAGCCCATTTGGGCAATTATACACTGACTATATATCTAGCATGCATTATATTATCGAGGATTTTGTGATCCAGCGTAACTCGAGTCTGCAAAGTTTGCGAACATTCCACTACTCAAAAAGCCCATCGTGTTCTGAAGTCCCGTTTTCATCCAGTTATCTGGCCCAGGACCTCTTGGCATAGCTCAGGGCAGGGTACAGCAACCACTTCCGATAGTCGATAGCCAAACCATGAACCAATTTCTAAATTCTATTGCTGATTGTCTAAATTTTTGGAATAGCCTAGGCTAGGCGTAACGTAGGCTAGCCTACCCTATTTAGATTTGGCCAAACGTTTAGCCTAAATGTCGAACTTCAAGGCTTGGCGGTGGTTATATTTTGAGAAAGACCGAGACCAGTCAAAATTTTTGAAGATGCGGAAGCCTAGCCGGCTACCCCAATTTTGCAAATGGCATAGGCCTAAGCCTACGTTAGGGCCTGCATTGCTCACCTAACTTTAGTAGGCCTAGGTTAGCCCAAACTTAGTTTATGGGAAGCCCAAATAGGCCTAGGCCTACATGACATGAAAGTCCTTTTAGTCCAAATTCTTGTTGAAGCTGACAACAGTTACTCAGGCTTGCATCATAACAAGGTAACAGAACTCCAGCTCTATCAGCACAATGTGCACTCAAGCGAATAATGACTTGTGGTGCTTAATAAGTAGGCCTAACGTTAGGCCTAGGCTAGTTCCAGCGGCTACTAGGCTAGGGCTTGGCCGGATCATATGTCCGGACCGAGCATGGTTGTGAAGATACAACTGGCTGGACTAAAACCACAGAATGAGAAAGTTACTGGCCATCACTGATAAGACTTTCCCTGGCTGTGGGGGACTATTCGGGATTGTAGGCTTATGGGCATTTGCATTACATGTAGGCCTGGGCCTACTAATGTTAACTTCCCTTATAAAAAAGTCCCACATATTTCCTATATGAAATCAGCATGTGGGATTTATGTGGGTTTTTGGGCATGTGGGAAAAAATTCCCACATAAATCCCACATGCTGGTTATCCCTTCCCATATCGGGTTCTTCCATTATAGAATGGGGGATATATGGCCTTTGCTCTAGCCTTCATCATCATTTTTCATTCATCATCCTCGGAGGCCCTCTAATGTATAAAACTGCATTGTACAGTCAGAGTAAATGTTCCCGTGACTTCACAGTGATTCCAAAAGAATATTATGGCCTAAAATGTAATTTCACCTTAAGTCCTTGCTGAACTGTGACACTTGTGTTGTTTTTAAGTAAAAAAAAAATACCGGACGGACAGTCTATAGGTGGCATGCAAATCTGTGTGAAAGCCCGATGCAAAAGACAAAAATCCCAGCAACTTGTTTGAGTGGGGCAGCCTTTAAGCTAAATGACTATCCATATGTCCTTCTCAGATTGGTTACTGTAAGTGTCGTTGTCTTCGCCAAAATTAACTAACTGAGCCACACAGTTTAGAAGTAGTTCCTTTTATAGGCTCCATCCTTAGTCCAGTATAAGACAGCAAGATATATGGTTATCCAAATTAGGCTACTGCATGGGCATATGTCCTTCTCACATTGGTTACAGTACCTGTATGTCTTCGTTAAAATTACCTAGCTGAGCCACACAGTTTCAGTTAGAAGTGGTTCTTTTTATAGGCACCATCCTTAGTCCAGTATAGTCTGAATAAGACAGCCAAGATGCTATAAGAATACTCCATACCATTGGGCTCAAAAGAAATAGCACTGCATACAGCATAGTCCCTTACAAAACAACATACATGTAGTCCACTGACTAGCTCCACTACAACTGTGAGCAACCACTCTCACTGCTTGCTGTACACCAAATGCTGACCACTGTATTATACAACACAGTGTTCAAGTACACACTGTACTTGCTTTACTATACAGCTCTACACTGTGCATGTACCAACACAGAGAAGCCAAATTTGAAAAGGCCTTTGTTGTCCAAAGGGCTTTGAATAACCAATCACAATAGACTTCCTTCAAAGCTGTTCACTGCACAACTTACATAGCCATTTTGTGTCTTCCCATATGGGGAATTGGACTTCCTATATGGGGAATTTGACTTCCCACATCGAAAGTTGTCTTCCCATATGGGGAACTGAAATCCAAATATGGGAATTTAACTTCCTATATGGGAATTCAGTTTCACCATGTGGGAAGTTGACTTCTCATGTGGGAATTCAACAATTCCATGTGGGAAAACTCTCGTTTGTGAATAGTATCCCACATTATTCCTGTAGGAAGTTGCAACTTCCTACAGGAAATTGCAAATTCCCACATACTTCCTACAGGAAGTATGTGGGAATTATGTGGGTTTTTTTTATAAGGGTTAGGCCTAGGCCCTAGGCGTAGCCCTTGAACAGTGCTGTGTTTCTGTTACACTCCATCAGCATGTGTTGTACTTGTAGAAGTGTAACGGAAACACAGTAGGCCTAGTCCTACTGTTCAAGGACTAGCCTAGGTCAGCCTGACCAAGTTAGTATACTAAAGGGACCGCAATTCGACAGGGACCTGAATTCGTTCACTCCATACCAATTGTACAGCATGGCGCATTCATGAAGGTGACAGAATGCCAGTGCCACCATGCTACTGCCTGACCAAGTTAGTGTACTGTTAAACTAGGCAAGGCCTAGTCAGCAGTCTGCTGACCCTAGGCCTAAGGTAGTATAACATACAGTACATAACATAACAGGTTGAAGGGCAAATAGGGCTAAGGCCCCATAAGATTCCCTGAATTCCATACAACCTCAACTGAAAACAAACAACCAACCAACACCAAACGAGCCCAGCACAAATTAGATCCTACCACAGTTATGGAAGAACTTGTCAATGTTAACCTTAAAGCAGTGCACAGATGTAGAGTTAACTACCCACTCAGGCAGACTATTCCACTCGTTAACAACTCTATGAGAGAAGCTGAACTTCCTAATGTCGAGCCTTGCCAAACACTTAACTAGCTTCTTACAATGGCCTCAAACCCAAGAATAACTTTGAACCCTTAGATAATTACAATATGACAAAGGATTCCTTTCAGAGAGAAATTTGCATGTCCCCCTTAGTCCTTCTCAACTCCAGGGTGGTAAGCCCAAGATGCTTAAGTCTAACATGATAAGGTAGGTGTTTCCCCTGGGGTATAAGGCATGTGGCTCTCCTCTGAACCTGCTCTAAAAGAAACTTGCCCTTTTCATAGAAGGGTCTCCAAGCCTGGACTTGCAGAAATTACACTTTACAACTCCCCAATAGGCCTAGGCCAAGTCATGATGGATAGTGGCCATGAGCCAGATGGATAGTGGCCATGAGCCAGGCTTGCTGTAGGCCTAGGGCCTAGGCTAGATCAGCAATAGGATAGAGTGACCAGTATTCGACCCCCTAAGGAACTTTTTGCAATTAGGCCTATTCCTCCCAGGTAAAATGGAATAATATGATTCGTCTTTCGAATACGGTGAGACATCCAGTTAAGGACAATAGTACCCCACATATGGGCTTAGGGTGACTAACAGCCCCCTCGATAAGACTGCCAGGGAGATCATTCCAATCCTGAATTGTGTTTGGGATAAAACCGTATTTAAGTGATTAATTATTAAATTATTGTGTTTGGGATAAAACTGTATTAAATGATTCAAAATGTTTTTGTTAGACATTATGATGGGTAACATGTCACCATCAAAAAATTATGGATTCAGCCTTTCTCTTCGGAGAAAGGTCACCTTGAAAACTTGGATATGCCTGCCCAGTGTTCAACCCCCTGTTACCAGTATTCAATTTTTGAGACCAGTATGTGACCCCCTGCTCATTATACCCCCAAAAAATTATTTATTAAAGTACAATTCAGATAAACTGAACATACCAAGGAAATATGAAGTATCTTCATTACTTATGTTCAGCTAAATTGTTGAACAAACCTTTTAAATGTCTTTAAGAAAACAAATTAACATTTCTGTTTTTTCTTTTTGATTTTATTAGGTCAGTAGGGTCAAATAACACACATTTCAGTGCAAAATTATTGATTAGGATATTTCCTTAAAGACTCAGAATATTTTAGCAGAACTATGCAAAGTGACTTGACAATAATGACGTCTTTGAGAAATGACCAGAAGATTTTTTTCAACTTTATTCATTACATCTTTGATTCCACAGATGTACAGGGGGTTGAATACTGGGCAGCAGATCAAGATTCGGTGACCAGTATTCGACCCCCTTCAATTTCCCTTCTAATTTTCCCTAATATCACTTTTTTCCTGAAATTCGTTTACAAATTGCTGCCGTAATGAAATTTTAGCCTTGACAATTCATTATTTTTGAAACTAGTCCCTTTCAAATAGATGACAGAAAATTACACTCCTGATGATTTTAACCATGTGCCTTACACGACCTTTTAAGAAGGGCCGTTTTCAAAAAAATTCCCCAAATTCTCATAAACAAATATCTCCAAAAGGTATTTATCTGCAAATCAGTGACATGAAAGTGGATGGCAATTAAGCAGAGAAGTTGTTTTTACCTTTGATATCATTTAATGTGGGATGGAGCCTCAATTCAGTGAATAATGTGGAATTAATATCAAAGTGGTCGAATACTGGTCACTCTACCCTAGGCCTAGACCATAGAGTAGGATATAGGCACTAGAGTGCGCACTACCCAAAACAGCTGTGATCGCATGGGGATTGGGCCGCCATACACACATGCTCGCACACAGCATAGCTTCTTGCCTCCACCTATAATGGTGGTTGGGTCCCCATGCAATCACAGCGGACTTATGTACGCGGTATTAGGAGTGCGCACTCTAGTTCCTATGTCCTACTCTATGGCCTAGACCTAGGCTATATGCCATTTGCAAAATTGGGCTACTGCATCTTCAAAAATTTTGACTGGTCTTGATCTTTCTCAGATTCATTAGCCTATAAATATTGACTAGGCCTAATAGCCAACACTTAATGGATAGGCTAGGCCTAATAAAGATGTTTAAGACGCTTCATTCCAAGGATACTTGCAATAAGTGTCCAAAAAATGTCTAAAAAGTTGAATTTATATAGGCCTGCAAGCGATCCTGTTTTGTTTTTTAAACGTTCTATCAAGCTGCTCAATCTTGTTACCAGGAGGATCACACTAAAGTATGCTGTGCTAAATGGCATGCATTGCTGTTCAATTGTGACATAGCCTAGGCTTACTCCATAGCTTCATGGTTACGTTCATTGGTGGTCAAAGTCACAACAGTGCTTAACTGGGTGCTCGTAAATTTTGATAGTTTTCTCGTGGATTATCTTTCACTTTTTGTGTATTTCTTCATCTGGTTTAGTTTGAAAGCTTCATACTTTTCTTAGTTGTCAGTTTTTGTTGTCTGTTGCTTTGTTTTGGTGGCTTTTTCTCTGTGTTTCTTTTTCCGGCATCTCTTGTCAGGTATTTGTAGTTGGCTGTCGTAACAAGTCTGTTTCAGTGTTTGTGTGAGCCTAACCTTACCTATTCATATGTGTTTCGTCGTATGTGTAAAGCCTAACAGTTAGATTTAACTTAGGCTTCATTACCAGACCTACAAAGCCTATCCTTCTTTACTCTGTTTTTCACATCTCCTTTTCACATTTCATTTCTTTTACTGTGCAAGCCTTTGTTAACCGGTATTGTAGCCAAGTGGATAAAGGCAGTGGCATATGAAGTGCTGAAGCTTAGCAACAGGGAGGTCCAGGGTTCAATCCTGGCCGGGTCAAAGAAGGGTGGATTTTTCATTCAAGAGCAATCTACGGTTTTCCCCATCTGAAATGGCCTTCAAAAAGACACCAAATGTTATCTAAATTGTTGAGTTGGGTAGCCACCCGATGTAGAGTTGTAATTTAAGCCATATATAGGCGGTCCCACATTCATCGTAAAATAACTGCCCTTCAAGGCTGCGTATGCACATGTATAATATAACATAACAGGTTAAAGGCCAAAGGAGGGCTAAGGCCCCATAAAATGCCCTGAAGTCCATAAACCCTTAATTGAAAACAAACAACCAGTGACTGCGACTGTGCCTCCAAACCACAAAGGATGTAGGGGATCTTTCCCATTGAACACAAGACTCACATTAAGTCATTCTCATAAAAACACAACCTTCATGTACCACCAATGTGACGACAATTGTGCCTTCACTCCAGATTGGAGGCTCAATAGACCTGGACAGTCTTCCTCTCACAGTGAACTGTACAACATTTACTGTTTATAGGCTAGCTCTTGTTGGGAGGAAGAGAGAGTTTGTGTGCATGTGCGACTCCATGATTTTTAAAGTTTGCTTTTCAGAGGGGCATTGTATTCTGCAGGTACTCTGCAGAATATCCAGGTAGACTGAAGCTTTTCAAAGGCTATGGGACTATGTGATCACTGTATATCCCCAAGCCTCTTTAAGACTCATTTTCATTTTCAGTCGTGACTGCGTATCCCCTGAGCTTCCTAAAAAGTAAGCGAACTTTTGACTGCGTATCCTCGTATCCTTTCATAGACAGGGTAAGCTTCATAGGCTAGATAATAGGAAGTTGCATCTGCATTTTTACTCTGTACAGGTAGGCCTCTCACAAAGATAATTGACAGACAGACTGAATACCCCCGTAGCCTCTTGAAAGGAAAGTTACCAAGATGCTGCATTCATAGTCAAGAAGGGTAACTGTGAGGGATCTCATACTTAGCATGAGGATTGTCCGTAAGGAGTAGATGATCCTTATAGTTTTTGTTGAAGGTCAAAGGTCATTTGGGGCTACCAGAGGTCAAAAGGTCAAAACTTTGTAAACAGGATATTTCAAGAAGGGTAACTGTGAGGGATCTCATACTTAGCATGTGGATTGCCCATGAGTAGATGATCGCTATTGTTTTTGGTGGAGGTCAAAGGTCATTTGGGGTCACCAGCGGCCAAAAGTTTAAATCCCTGTAAACACAATATCTCCAGGAGGATAACTGAGGGATGGCATACATAGCATGTGGATTGCCCATATTGAGTAGATGATCCCTTTTCTTTTTGATGGAGGTCAAAGGTCATTTGGGGTCACTACAGGTCAAAAGGTCAAAACCTTGTAAACACTTTATCTCAAGAAGGGTAACTGTGAGGGATCTCGTATGTAGTATGTGGATTGCCCATAATAAGTAGATGATCCCTATAATTTTTGGTGGAGGTCAAAGGTCATTTGGAGCCACCAGAGGTCAAAAGGTCAAAACCTTGTCAACACTATATCTCAAGAAGGGTAACTGTGAGGGATCTTATACTTATCATGTGGATTGCCCATATTGAGTAGATGATCCCTAGTATTTTGGGGAGGTCAAAGGTCATTTGGGGTCACCAGAGGTCAAAAGGTCAAAAACCTTGTAAACATGATATCTCAAGAAGGGTAACTGTGAGGGATCACATACTTACCTTGTGTATTACTGTATTGACCATATTGAGAAGATGATCAGTATTATTTTTCCTGCAGTTCAAAGGTCATTTGAGGTCACAAAAGGTCAAACCTAGTAAGCATCATATTTTAAAGGAGGGTAACTATGAGGGATCTCATTCTTAGCCAGTGGATTGTTTATATTTAGCATGTAGGTCATTTTGGGTCACAAGATTTCGAAAGTTTTTGACCTTATTAACATGATGTCTCAAGTAGGATAACTATGAGGGATCACATGCTTGTCATGTGGGTGATTCATGTTTGTTACAATACACCATATGGCAAGGAATCACTAAGCCTTTTGGCTTTCTGGTTCATTCATCCTCATCCTGGCCATAATGTCCAAAAATCTCCTTGCTCTCAAATTACAATTGAATACTTTCTCACCAAACTTAGTTGATCGACTTTCTTGCTCATTGACCAATAGGGATACACCTCATATCCTCTCTGGCCAGAGAGTGAAAACAATATCTGGTTCTGGTTCCGTCCATTTCTTCACAGAAAATCCAGCTGCATTTTTTTTTTCTCAGATAACCAGAATTTTCTCAATTGGCCAGAATTACTTGAGAAGACAGTTGGGACTCATATCTATCAATTTTTAAAAGCTATTTTAAATTTGAATTTTACTAGTTCTTAGACTGATAAAGGTATTCTGGATGAGGTGAATCTTACTGTTCATTTCACTTTATATCTTTGCTGCAGGCAGTGAGGTCCTACAATAGCTAGCCTTTTATACATATCACTTGAGCAAACAATGAAGACTTCATTGAAAACTAGTTAGCCTATCCTTAGTTATCCACATTGTGGATTTTTACTAACAGTAAGGTCATGAACATATGTGTTACATTTCTTGTACCAGAAAGAACAGTTCAGGACTTACAGTATTAACATGAATATTTATTCCAGCTGGAGTAGTCTAATGGATATTTCTTATTCATAAGATTAAAATGTTTGAGAAATCCCACTCCTCAGACCCTACTCTCAAGATAGTCAACAGTCACATAAGTTTATCAACCTAATATCTCGTAGTCAACTGCCAATCCTCACCCCTGCCTCCTCTACCCCCACCCCCACCCCCACCAGAGAGATCATAATGTCATTTACTAATGTTTCTCTTTGAAAGTCAAAAATCTTGTCAGGCTGGACTTTATTCAGCCAGATTTCAAGTAGTATTGGGCAAAATCTAGATTAGGCCAGGTCTTAAACTTTGTTAGAGCATCTGACTTGCAACCAGAAGGTCTGGGGTTCAACTCCTGGCCAGGTAATGCTGAAGACTTTAAAAATGGAACTTACTGCCATTGTACTTCCTGCTCAGCATAAGCAATCAAGTACTTAGGGAAAACAAGCCAGTGAGCCACAATTGGAAAAAAGGCCGTGGCTAGCCCAACTTAAACCAATTGGTAGAAACTGATCTGCAAAACCTCATCTAACTCTAACTCTTGAATTTTGGATTCAGTGCATTCTTTGTGACCAGTTAGTCAAAGTAAAGCATTGGTGTAACTGATGTGCACTCAGCATGTACCATGTAGTCCTATGTGCACTATACACATGTGCACAAGTGAAGCTGCAAAGCATGAAGATCTCTCCATGTTTGCCTCCATCATGGCCCTGTGATGTCACGTGAAATGGATCTATGCTAGGCAAGCACTTGTACCCTAAGAAGGAGTTTGGAGAAAGTAACCAGTAGGCTTACTGCATTTGTACTTGAGGTTAGATCCCGAGCGTGGTCTGTCAGCAATACCAAGATCATGGAAGCTATGGGTTTAGACTAGACCTTGTGTTTTTCACTGCATAACTTTATAATGTTACATTGGCCCACCTGCTAATGTGTTTCTGAGAAATGAATATCCACACTTAAAACAAGAGAAGGCTTACTCAAAAGTCCTTCAAATATATTGACAGTCTCCTGTACTTTCAGGCAAAAGAAAATAACTATCAGAGCAGCAAGGAGCATCAGAAAAGGCAACACTGAAGCAAATAATAATTTACTCCAAACTTTTCCAACTGGACAGGTGGCAAAATTCAGCTCTAATTCCAGCAGAATTGCTGGAGCTGTAATTGAGAAGCACAAAGAGCCCTTCCTCTATCGAGAACAAATGGCCTAGCTGGCCAGGTGCTAAACGCTACCCCCTTCTCCATAACAGAAACTTCAGGGAGAGAAGTGCATTGGTATGAAAGAATGGAATGGGCTGAAATGGCTTTGTAAGTTGATGAGATACGGATGCAAAGGTTAATGTTGGGCCCAGGATGATGAGATGAAGATGGGTTAGAATGTATAACATGGTGAGATGAGATGTATTAATGACAGTGACAACAAAAAATTCCAGCTGTCAGTTGTCTTGACCAGCAAAAGCCAGCAAAATTGAACACATAGTGACAGTTTTCTCATATTCTCTTGGTGTACCGTGTAATGCAAACTGGAAGTGAAATGGATGGCTCTGATCAACAACACTGTCACTGAATACAGGCCCACTTTTACACAGCAAAGAATAAGTCTGTACTCTCTGCCCATCACTTTCTCTATCCTAGTCCATCACATTGTTGAAAGTGAAGTAATGGACCCTTATCAAGTATACATATTCAAAGTGGGAGTTTAACACTCTAAATTATATTACAACTTATTAATTTCTCTACATCTGATTGGAAGATTGGTGGTCACAAGCCATGCGTGATTCAGCACTATCATCAAGATTGCGGTGCTCGACTGTTGGTTAGTATATACTAACCCACGGTCGTTGGTTAGTATATACTAACCCACAGCAATGAGTCAGCAGTGCATTGCACGCGCTATGTACAAGCTATGCCACATCTCAATAAATCACTGCAGCTGCACTGGGGATCGTACATTGTTTCATTGACATCAAGTGATCGTCTCTTTGGTTTTGAAGAACAAGCGTCCATTGTGTCACAGAAGTATCTATGGTTATGCCTTGTGCATGTGCTGTAAATATGCTTCCTGCATGTTTTGTCCTTCAGTTCCTGGGAATCCAACATGCTTAACGTCACATGAAATCCCTCTCTATTAGGTACATAAACGTGCAAACCATGGAGCTACTACATGGACAAACATGAATCCATAGTGACCGCCAAAACACAAATTTTACCAACGACTAGATCAAAATTATAAGTTGTTATATAAAACAAATAATGAATGTTTTTCATTTGTGCAGTAGTATGAACAGTTCCATTTGTTGAAAGATTTAACGTCCTAATCGGTTCGGCTTCACCTCGTTGAATAGAACGTTCAATCTTTCAACTCATTCATTAGTTTACATTCATTCATTTTACATTCATTATTTGTATATTACTCTATGTTAAATTTTCCAACTGTACTTTTGCATTCTTTTTGTTTCTCAGCACTTTGATCTTTTGGAGTTGGTGTTTTATGTATGTATGTATGTATGTGTGTGTGTGTGTGTGTATGTATGTATGTATGAGTTGTTTACATTCCATAGAAATTAGTCAGTTTGTGAAATAAATTCTTTTAGAAAGCAAAAATGACACTAACATACATCAGCCCAAGCTAACACAGGCTTAGACCAACAGTAGCAGATTACAGTACTTACTTGACTAGTCCATAGCTGTTCTTCTAAAAAGGGTTGGTTTCAAGTAGCATAGAAACTTGCCGTTGACAGATTCAACATTCCTAAGTTTAGCGATGAATGTCAATTCTAGAAGATTCATAAACAGCTGTTTGTTTTCACACTGCAGATTCCTACCAACTGGTAAAGCACAGATTATACAAGAAACTTGCCTCAGAAACCAAAAACTGTAAATATGGGAACCGGCGATGGCGCAAATATACCATGGTAAGTTTTCTTCTATAAGTAAAATAAGTGTGAACATTTTATTCACCTTTAGAGTCATTGTAAAAAAGATTGGTGCTTAGAATAAAAGTTTTTGGAATGAAGCTGTCCATTCAAGGCAAACTGTAGAGTTAGAAATAGGTGCTAAAGCATTTAAATAGAAACTTGTGTATCAAAGGTTAAAAGTTAATGCAATTCAACTGTACTGCAGGGGTTTGCTATTACTATAGCTTGAGCACTGCCCTGTATGAAGTCATTATTTAAACAAAAGAGATCATTTATGTTAAATAGGTGTGAGCATACTAACCTCTGCTCTTCAGTGTGTGTTACTTGCCTGCGTCTATGTTGTTTTCTGCCCGGTATTAATAGGGTGTTACCTGCCAGTATTACTAAGGTGTTACTTGCCTGCATCTATGTCCTTTTCTGCCCGGTACTGCTAGGATGTAACCCACCGTTACTACTAAAATATATTAAACCTGCCGGTATTAATAGGGTGTTACCTGCCAGTATTACTAAGGTGTTACCTGCCTGCGGCTATGTTATTTTCTGCTCGGTACTGCTAGGATGTAACCTACCATTACTATTAAAATATAACCTGCCAGTATTAATTGGGTGTTACCTGCCAGTATTACTGAGGTGTTACCTGGCTGCGTCTATGTTGTTTTCTGCCCGGTACTGCTAGGATGTAACCTACCCTTACTACTAGAACATAACCTGCAGGTATTAGTAGGGTGTTACCTGCCAGTATTACTTAGGTGTCACCTGCCTGGTATCACTTGTGACAGATGTTTTCCCTTGAAAAATACTGTATACATAATTCAGGGTTCCCAGCCAACCTGTAGATCAGGGAAACCTGAAAAATTAATCTTTTTTTTTTTCGAGTCAGGGAAAAGTCAAGGAATTTGATTGAAGTAGATGAGAAAGTGATTGTGTACTACAGTTTGTTCAAGTCCAAATGGCATGAATATACAGTGAACTAGAAAAAAGCTGCATTAATTATACTGGAATTTTATCAGATTCTTCAGGGAATAATCAGGGATTATTTTTTTATGCGAAGCTGGGAACCCTGTGATTGTGATTTTTAATTAATGAGTGTTCTGATCAGAGTACAGTACATGACAACACATGAAGTAACAATGCTGACAACATTAAAAATTTCATTTGTAGCAAGCATTTTCAATTCTTCATAGTTTTTCCATTGGGAAATTAAAAAGAATCATTTTGGATTGTGAAGCTGTATTGTGATGTTGTTACCAAATTTTACTTTCATTTCTTTATTTCTCCTTTCAGGGTTGAAAAGTACAGACCACAGAATTTAAGTGATCTTATTTCACACAAAGAGATTATCAACACCAGTGAGTTTTGGGTATATGTTCTGCTTGGGGCTGCTTAACCTGCGCAGGAAATGAGAAGTGGAGCTGAACAAAATCACTTCATCTCTGTCAAGGTTCCTACTTGAGGAAACCAAGAAAAGTGCATTTTCATTTTTATGCAGGAAAAACTCAAAGATATTTAGTGGCCCAAGAGGGAAAAATGATTTTTGCCACTTTGAAATAAGTTTATGTTTAACCCTTGCCTGTTTATTGACTGTCTCTGGTGGCTTTCTCTCTGTTAAAGTGTAAATCATTTGTCAAGGAATTTTGAGAGAAGATAAACCTAAGAAATTAAATTTTTTTTTTTAAATGATGGGAGCCATGTTTACTATGTCCTGTCATTGACTGAAAGGTAAGGGATAAAGGGTGGAATTGAAATTGTCGTATTTTATCCCAGTTTCAGTATTTTATCTCACTGCCGATGCTCCACCCTTATTTGAATCATCCTTTATATTTCATACATTCTGTACAGGCCCTGAGTGTAAAAAATAGAATGGTCGGTTGTACATCAGACAACCTGTCTGCCTTTTTGGTTGTCTGAAGGAACATCGAGTTTTTTAAAGGAAATTTAAAGTTTTCTTGCCTATAATCTGTTTTTGTCTTTTGTAAAATTAGATTTCCTATTAGACAACCAAGCTGTTATGTGTGGTTGTCGGTCATGTTTTGTTATCACAGATAACTGTTCAAGTGTTAAAAGCAACCCCTGTGTATCTACTATGTAGTAAGTGCATCCCAGAGTGCCACTGAATACCCACCGCAGGGACAAACCTGCCAGCCATCTAAACTTCATTTATAACTTGACTCTTTTGATTAACTTTATTCACATTTGGTATGAAGATAATGCTTATTCTGTGCGCCATGTGACATAAAGAGTTAAGATTCATCTAAAGTTTAATCTGTAATGCAGTAGTCCTACTGAAATCAAACTTAAGATTGATCTTAACCATTTTTCAAAAAGGGCCCATGACTCTTTAGAAATTTTTTGCTGGGATAGTGTGTTCAGTCAATCAATTATTATAGTGACAGCTAGCATTCAGTAAGTTGCAGTTTATTAGGGAATGAACCGGTGCCCCTTCCTTTTGCTAGCTTTGGGTAGTTCAGTCATCATCTCTTGGCAGTACTGTTATGCAGAAACCCACAGGGTGGGTTTGCAAATGGCCAGACACATTGAAAGCACCCCTAGGATATCCTATATGTTCTGCTTGGGGCTCCTTAACCTGCACAGGAAATGAGAAGTGGAGCTGAACAAAATCACTTTTCAACTTCTGGACAAGCCCTGAATCACCTATTAAGGAGCTGGACTAAAAACTCAAATTGCAAGGACAAAATTTTCATTTTAAGTCCAGCTCCTTAATAGGTCATTCAGGGCTTGTTTAGAAGTTGAAAAGTGATTTTGTTCAGCTCCACTTCCATAGGGTAAGTGCAATAATGTGCAACAGTTAATTCCTTAATGTTGTAATGTTAAGTAACAAAAAACATTTTAGGCATTTCAATGAGGAATATTCTAACTCTTACAAAATGTTGATACAGAGTATTCACCAGCAAATTACTAGGAGTTGGCACAAAATTTATCTGGTAAGCCTCATTAAGAATTTGTGCCAGGGTACTTGAAGTCAGGGTTTCCACTTAGCATTTTTTTCAGGAGTCACAGACCCTTCAAAAGAAATTTACAAGAGTCAAATTTAAAAGAGAAGGGGTCAAAATAAATTTTAGTTTAGTACAACAAACTTTATTCCTGTCTTTTGTTTAATTTCTATATTTGTGATGCTTTTCTACTATCTTTTTCTTGTAACACATGATAATAAATCTGTTGATAATCAATATGGGAACTGGAAAGTGCTACATTTTGTGAATTAATTTGCACAATGAATGTATTGGCAAAATTGCACTATCATTACTGATTGTTGGGGCGAAAAAGTTGTGCGTCAGTTTGACCCCAGAGGTTTTGTGTCTGTGCGTCAAAATGAAAAGTTGTGCGTCATTGACCCGGGTGCCCGAGTCAGTGAAATCACTGCTTGAAGTTATACCTAAACAGGCGAATGGAACCAAATATTTTTTGCCATTTCTCATAGATATCATAAATGCAGCTTGGAAACCTATTCTTAAACTAAACATTATGAATCTGGAAGCTACATTTGAAGGATTTCGATTTAAAAAGTATCTTGTGGGGTGTAAAAAAATCTGCCAGAGAACTGTGTTCTACTCACCTGTGATGGCCAAACTCCATAAATATTATAAGTCCTTTTGGTTTGGTTTTTGATCATAGAGTCCCTGTTCAAACAAACTTAATGACACATTACAAAGATGAGAAATATAATATGAACTTATCAGAGATTTTCATTATCACTTAAAACATCTCTGTCATTGCAGTTCAGAGGTTTATACAGGAAGACAGACTACCCCACTTGCTTTTTTATGGGCCACCAGGAACAGGGAAGACGTCCACCATCTTGGCTTGTGCACGACAGCTTTACTCACCAAAAGAATTTAATTCTATGGTTTTAGAGGTAACTGTTGAAATTGTATAGGCTGTTCAAGTGAAGGCATGTACCACTGACTGTGGTGTTTGGCACTAGTCAGTTGATGAGATATCTGGCCATGTCTGGTGTGAATGAGTGATTAGTCAAAGCGATTGCTAACAAATTATGCAAGTCACCTGTTTTAGCCTCTCTCCAGTATCATTGCACACACCATAACTTATTTTGTTGCATTACACAGTTCAACTGATCACATGTAAGTATGTACACCAAGGAACAAGACTGCCAAAAAATGTTGTTATAGGCTCCTGTAGCAAATATCTTTGAGGACAGACTGATGGAATGCAAGACCCTTAATATGCAATAGACCTCTAGTCCCTAAAAGCCATCTCTTGAGATGACTTTCTTGATTTGAAAAGGGACGGGTGGCCATCCAGATATTAACCCCTTGTATGTGGCAATACTTATAGCAAAGTGTGCACTTGAAAGATGAGTATGACCAAAATATTTTGATGGGCTGATCAAAACATTATCATGCCATTGCCACTTTATGGCAGTTTGGTTGCAACTAAATCATGTTTTAACCTACAGAGTTGGAGGATTCTTTGTCATGGGTATGTTACCCATTTTAAAGGGTGCATACGATTCCTAGAAAGGCTGGAAAGTCCTTGTATTTAATTGGTCCATTTTCATGGCCCTGCAAGTCCTTAAATTTTCTCTGTTTTCTGGCATTTCCTGGATAATTGTCTTTTGTATCTTGTTAAGGTATTGTAAATTTGTCCAAACTATTACTGTACTTGGGCTTGTCTACAATAAAGGGGTATAAAAGTGTTACAAAGGTGGTGAAATTTGAAGTCCTCTAAGAATAAATTTTTGTTGTGTTATTTTGTTTGATTGGTAGTCTCAATTTTTTCCTGAGAGCAGGAAGGTAGTTCTTTTCACCTATCACCACTTTTTAAGTGGTAAGTGTTACTGGTTACGTATGTAACGGGGACAGACATGGAAACTCTTTGCTCCAGAAATCTTTAAGGAGGACAATATGTATAAATAAACCCTGTATTTAATAGAATGATAAAGAACAAACACTTTTTCACTGAAACTGCATTACCATTAGTTAAACATGGACTAGTATGGAGATCAATGGTTACGTTGGTAACGAGGACGGACATGTCCGTCCTCATTACCAACGATGTCCGTAACCAACGATGTCCGTCCTCGTTACCAACGTAACCAAACTATGTTCGAGAAAATTAAGCACTTTAAACACTTGAATGCGTTGTGACACAAGTTTTGCTCTTTCCTGAAGTGTAAACTGATGACGTGAAACATTCATCAAAAACCAATGTCCCCATGTGCCTACGTTATACTACCGACAAGGATATGGTTACGTTGGTAACATCTGGACGGACATCGCCTTGAAGGCTCTCATACCCTTGTTGTAAGCAAAAAGATGGAGGAAAGCACACAAACCAGTGACAAATATGGCCATCTGCAAACAGATGCAGTTTTATCAAATTCTCTGGTAATTTGTGTCCTACAGGCCTGTTAATGTGATAGTTACCAACGTAACCATTAGGGGACAGACATGTTACCAACGTAACCATCATGTGCTCCGCAATTCACTATGATGCATTTACTGCTGGATTATTTTATTTGTGGTACTGCACATGATCAAGGTTAAGTGTTACATCATAACCTTAGCTCTGGAAATCTTTTCTTTCAGTTAAAATATCAACTATTAAGATTTAATATCCAGATGGATGGACAAATCTCAAAGTTTTACTCAAAATTGCTGGAAATCTTTTCTTTCAGTTAAAATATCAACTATTAAGATTTAATATCCAGATGGACGGACAAATCTCAAAGTTTTACTCAAAATTGCTGATAAAATTTTGTGGTGTTTGTGCACCTAAAAATATTCATTTATCATTTACCATTTATTTTGTACATTACATTTATGAATGAAGACGAACCTGCATCAGTCACATCTGCAAAGGTCCCACTCACATCATGAATTTATTCCACATCCTATGTAACACTTATAGGTGGTAAAAAAGGCCAAAATAGCCCCAAATTCTGCCCAAAACATCCTTTATATAAGTTGGACATTGATAAAATTGTCTTTATTATCTCTCTATAGTCCTCCAAGTATGGTGAACTGTAAAATCACCAAACCATTGTGACATCTTTCAAAATATCATCAAAGCAAAAAACACACACTGAATATTTTCCTTTACTGTAGACAAGCCCACTTGTGAGCTAAAAATGTGATAAAAACGTCAGCCCTGTGGCTTATTTTCTTAGCTTCATTCACAATTTGGCATTGTATATTTTTTATGGAAACATGCAGAAAATAAATTTTGTGTGCTCCTGGAGGCTGGAAAATGTAATCCATGACCTGGAAAAATCCTTGGAAAGTCATGCAAGTATGCTGCATTGATATGTGTATGATCCCTGACTGTAGTATGATGTTGCTCTGGATTTCTGTCATTAAAGACATTGTCGAGCCATGATTTGTTATACTTAGTGAATAGTGCATGTATGAGGTACAGATGCGTGGTTTGGATTTGATTAAAACTTTTAGCACTCTTAAGAGCAATTTATTTCACTTTTCAGAAAAACGACAGAAAATGTGGAAGTACTCATTCTCTTTGCTCTGATATGAAATGCTCTTCACAGCTGACATTCTTGTATCTTTGTTAGGCAGATTTGCAAATTACCTCCTACAAAACTCCCACAAAGAAAATTTAATTTATAAAAACTGTCCATCAGAATTGATGAAAATTGTAGAGTAGTCCTAAAAGGTTTGTACCAAAATTGTGAAATCAAATTTCAAATTTTTGCTGTAAGATTGAAGTCATAGAGGGAATCTCCTGTTCCCTGCCATAGCTGTTACATGCTCTAGTGTACCATATTCATCATATACCTTAAGTTTAATATTACAAGAATACATAGTTTGGAGGTTGGAAAATGAATCTCATTCATCCATATCCCATTTTCATAGCTTACTCCATTGCTGAGATTTAAAATGTTGAAATTTATTCACTAAATTTGAAATAGTGGATTTTACAATAATTTGTAATGTCCTTCTTGTGCAACTCACATGACCTGTTTTTGTTTCCCTTTGAAATTAAAATGTTTGTATGAGCTTGAAAAATTTGTTTGCTTGCATAGCATGTTGTATGTAGAGGGCTTGTATAGTCAAGTCACCCTATGACAGTAAGACAGTGATCACATTTTGGCACAAGGTGCGGTGGCTTTCGAAATCAGAGAAGTACAAGGGCTATAATTTGAGTAGTACAAGAATGACATTACAAATTTTTGCGCAGTCTAGCATGTTAAATTGACCGGATAAGCTTCAACATGTTTTATCTCAGCTTGGGAATGTCCTGTGAAGATGGGAGATGAACCATTTGGATTCATTTTTCAAGCTTTGTAACATATTTTCTTTAAGTATGCACAGTCATAAGAGATTTGCACAAGTTAAAAAGGCATATTTCACATATTTTAAAATATTCAGAAAATGGCAGAAAATATGGTGTGAAGGTATAAATGAAGTTCATGAGAAAGTGGGTGAGAAAACCTGTATTTGGTAAAATTCAGGTAGGGGGTAAATCTGTTTTTGGCTAGAAACACGCCAAGTACATTCCTTATTTACATATTCCTGGAGACTGCACCTGATAGGATGCTGTGAGAGACATGACAAAGAAAGTGTAGTAAGCATATATTTCATAAAATATGTAGAAAAAAGGACATAACATCAAAAGCAAAGTTTCTCAAAAGCAGATGGGAAAGGCGTTTCTTTGGATTACTGCAGCCTATGGGGATAGACATTGCAGGCTGAAAAAATATGCCAAACACTTTCTTTTTTTTAATGTCTTGCAGCTGAATGCATCTGATGACCGTGGCATAGATGTTGTGAGGGGGGCAATTTTGAACTTTGCAAGTACACGCACAATCTTTAAAAGTGGCTTCAAGCTGGTGATTCTCGACGAAGCTGATGCCATGACAAACGATGCACAGAATGCTCTTAGAAGAGGTTAGTTTACTGGATTGTCCAGCCGACTTTCTGACATCCTTATTGTCCATTATTATTCATTCCTGATGAAGCAATAAATATGAAAAATAATGTCATCTGTCAAATGATTTATATTGACCTAAAAATACCACGATCATGTGCTCATTTTCCGATGTAACTATTATTTAGTTTTATTTGGAAAGACAGTCATCTAAACAAAGAATGTTTATTGCACTAAAATATCTGAAACAATTTTTCTTAAAATATAGAAAGTGAAATGAGTCTTTATTAAAGTGTCAAAACATTAGGTAGACATTATTGTTTTAGAATTTTGTTTGTTTCAAACAGTTTTATTTATGAAACAAGGGTTGTAATGTTTTTATAATTACAGGAGGTGCATTTTTGCCTCTGAAAAGCTTAGTCAGCATTGTTCATAGACTGTCTGTTACAGGATTTGAATGTAATACATTAAGCAAGACTCCCTGTTTCATACAGAATTATGTTTGATTGCAAGTTTGTTTTCAGTACATCTATTGCATGATAGATCAAAATTAAGGTCAGTCTTCTCATTACAAAACAGGGCCTTCATAACCTATCAGTGTAGGCCTTCTGCAACTTAAAAACACTACAAGTAGCTAGCATAACAAAGTATCTGGATTTCACCAGATTTGACCTCATATTCCTGGCTAATGTGTGCACATGGGCAGATTAATGATGTTGCTGACATGTAGATGTATTTGTGATATAGGTTATAATGTTGAACTTTTGGGGGTTCAACATGCAAGGGTATTTTGGAAAAGTTTTCTATGTGTACTATGATTCAACATATCTGCAATGCAGAGGAGTAAATTTTAAAAACGTACACAGGTCAACATCAGTGTTCACTGATTTAATTTTTGTCCGGGTGCTCCGAAGGTTAAAGGTTAGTAGCGATCAGTCTTTAAAGAGAGGGGATGCTTTCTTTGAAAAATGTTTGCTAAAATGTAGGTGATAAATTTAATTATGGCCTTCTTTCATGACTAAGAACATTTCTGATTATCATTACTCAATGTTCACACTGAAATTATTGCTGTTTGCTCTGTTTTAAGGTTTTGAATTGATAATTTCTGTCCAGGTGGTTCAACTTTTTGTCCAGGTGGTACATTTTTTGTCCGGGTGCTGAGCACCTTCAGCAAATATTGTCTGGGTGCAGCACCCTAACATAACAGCTAGTGGAGACCACTGCAATATCACCTTTATCATACAGATGCCCTGTGTATTCAAAGTTTGTCTTCAGGCTGTCTTATCTCATATTCCTTTCTGTGAAGTTTACAGGGCACCATCTTGTATTTTCACCATATATATTATGTATTCTTGGTGCTTGATAAAGCCCAAGAAAGGACATAGCAGAAATGAATCTGACGGAAAAAAATACAGTTAATTTGAAGGAAGGGCACCATGGCAAGAATTAAGGGCATGACAGTTTTTGCCTTTAATGCCATTGACAATGTCAAGCCCTGTATCCTTAACTTGTTGGTTCATATATTCAGACCTCTGATGATTTCTTACAACTCTCTATAAAAGTCAGAAAAAATCTTGCAGTTTTAATTTTTAGTTGTATGTTCATTTCAAAGAATAAGTTTATAATTTGTTTATCATGGAGTGTAGACAAGTTTACAAGACAGACAGTGTTGCAAAGCACAGGAGGCTGAAGTTAACACCAATACCAAAAGTGGGTTAATCCACTGATGACAATTTTTCGCTTTGTCTTATATCCTCAATACAGTGGTCGAAAAATTTACGGAGAACACACGATTTTGTTTCATTTGCAACTATCTATCGAAGATCATTCCAGCTCTCCAGTCAAGATGCACACGCTTTCGTTTTGGACCTTTAGGGCTGGACCAGATGTTACCTAGAGTGCAACATGTTATTGAACAAGAAAAGTAGGTCATTTGTTAATTTCTTCACATTTGAATTGTTTATTTCCAGAATGCATTTTATCACCTGCAAAATCAGAGAAAGTCATCCTTTTGGGGAAAGTTAGCCTTACTTGTCATTGTATCTTTCTCTTTGCCCTTGCAGTAGTTTGTACTTCACTGCACAAACCAGTGTCGACAGCAACAAGATGGCAACCTCTGCATGTTGCCATGAATATGGTAGTACCTGGGGGATCCCTTTCGTGCCCACTACATAACTACCAGTCATATTTTTCAAAAATTCTTACTATATACATCATTTTGTCAAACAGTCCTTACCATAATTTGTATCTTGTTTTAGGGATGCGGAGGGATGAATTTCGTGCAACTTTTCCAACATGTAGCAAGTGTTGCATATGTGCTATTAGTTGTGTGACAGGTGAATAGACTTTTTGAACAAAACTCTCAGTCCATTTAACAATGGCCGACATGTTGAAATGATCATAAGTGTTGAGAGAATTGGAAGTTTCTCAGTTCTGTTTAAAATGACAGACAAAGCAGTGATTGCAAAAATCATTATGAAAAGAAAGTTTGGTTTTGTTCAAGAGCAGGATGTCATTGTTACAAGTGTTTATTTTACTCTTTTTTACATCAAGTGCCACACATATGTATTTCATTGCATTGAATCGAATGAGTTCCACTACTCCACCAGCAAGGCCAACTAATTTCTGAATGGTAGTAACACTCTAAAATAGCCTATATTCCGAATTTTGTAAAATGATTTTGACTTAATAATAGAAACAGCTTTAATCTGAGAAAGAAACATTTTTGACATTCTAAAGAAGTAGGCTGATTTGCATTCTCCTACTCACTGTGAAGTAAAATTATTTGCAGCTACAGGTACAATATAACTTAAACTGCATTGAAATAAAAGGCAGATTCCCTTTTGTCACACCTGCTCAAATAATAAAGTAAGGCATTTCAAAAACCATTCCTTTGTGACATAATAAAATTGAGTCAATTCCCTTTCTTTGTACATGATGTGCAACCTTCAAAACATGTACTTGTTGGTGTCATTGATGTGTTATCAAATATGTTGATTAAGCTTACATATTCCTTACCGATAAGAAATTCAAGTCAGATAAAGGACTTGATAATAATTTCTATGTATTGTATTGTGAATTACATCATGTCATTCTCATGCCTGTCGTAAATATTTGATAGAACTTTACACAAGTTGTGAGAAAGAATACTTTGTGGTTGCCATATGTTCAACAATGCTAAAGTATTGTTTTAATAAGAGCGATTTCATGGAATAGATCTATTGAAGGTGTCCGCATCTGGAGACTTACAAATCTGTTTGATGTAAAATTACTAACTGTATGTAAAGATAGTTAGCATTGCTTGCTATCGTTTGTGATATATCAAGCTTTGACCCCAAAAATGTTAAGAATATCTCTCTCTCTCTGTATGGAAGATAATTTGCATCAAACTTATTATGCCATGGCATTGACACCATTACTGTGGATGCAGAAAGGTTGATGAGTAATGAAGTATCGTAGTTACATTGATTGGGGACGTGATTGGTTAGGTACAATATGTCATGGTCAGCACTACAGAGAAAGTGTCTACTGTGGTCAAGAGCAGTGCTGTAGTCGAGTCCTCACTTATCGAGTCTGAGTCCGAGACCGAGTCCCCTCTATGGAAAAGTGTTCACAAAGAATAAGAATTCATAGTCACATAGGACAGGGACAGTATCTTAAAGTGAGTGTGTGTGTGTGGGGGGGGGGAGGGCGAAAATTTATGGTCAGCGGATTTTTGAAGGGTTTTTGATACTATCTAAGCGGAGTACCAAGTTAAGTTTGTGTGCAGAGTGCCATCCAAATTGTAGGAAATGGTACTTTCCAGACTTTATAAGTGAATCTAAATGTGCCGTACTTCATTTTGATATGTCATGCTGTAGAAGTTTGGTACACTTCCAAAAGAAACTTAAATTATCATTACACTTCAGGTATAATCTTGAAAGACTACTTGGACATTCAAGCCCCGAGTCCTTGCAGAGGAAGTTGGGAATAGGGTTTGCCCCTGGTCTCAGTGAAAATTTTTTCACCTAGATGTAGCTTAGTTGCAATATTCTGCTATAATCAGGCTCGTAGCCAAGGGGGGGGGGGGCAAAGGGGCAGCCTCCAATTTTTTTGTGTTTTTTAATGTTTATTTTTACAACATTGCTAGTGTTTCCCCTATTTATATGTGGTAAATAGGCCTGGGAAGTGCCATTTCCAGCTTTGCGCCAACCCATGCTGGCGCCAAGCGATGAGAGTCTGTCTATGGGCTTCGCCCCCCTTGGAAAAATTCCTGGCAATCATTGTTTTACTTTACGCACTAACGTTGATCTGTGTGGTCGTGCACTATCACTTATATACCGTTTTTAGTGTCCAGGAAACAAGCATATTTATAAAAACAAAGCAAAACATATGTAGGAATAGTGAAAAACGGACACTTTTTCACATGAGCCTGCAAGCGCTGTTTATTCCCCACTAACACAGACCTGTCCCGTAGCCGTGTAGTACTAACTGGGTGTCATTATAAAAAAGTGTGAAAACTGCCAAGGGCTACAAAAGTCAGGTGGCGACAGGATTTGCCCGACGGGGGAGCAGAGAGCCGAAACCCCGACACCCCTGATGCCGTCAATGGGTTGATGATGGGGGATTTGAAGACAACCTGTGTACTATACTATGCCATTTCGGGGCATGTGTTGCATAAAATTTGTATATACTAAAGGAATTTAGTTCCGTGCTGATTTAATGTTTTTCCAGGAATCTAAACTGTGAAATTGCAAAGCGCACGAAGCGGGCGAAAATTTTTGGGTAAGCCAACACTAAAAAAATCTGTACTTATTTAAAGCTTATATAGGTCAATTGGCCAGGTAGTTGGGCCCTATAGGGCATTCCATACATTGTACTTCCCTCCTCGAGTCACTAGTTGTACTGCAAAGCAAACAATAACTAGATTCAGCGAAATGAGATGAAATTCCCGACATTTCCATAAATCTATGTATTCTAATTATTAAGTTACTTGAAAAAGTGGAAAGGGTTTGTACTATATTTAGCTATAAGTAACAGAACTGAGGAAGAGTGGGCAATGCTGCAAAGTGTACCGAAAATTTTGGGTTTTATCTCATAATTGACCCTTTTGAAAGCCAAAATTAGTAAACTGACCATGGGTGGGCCGGGCCATGCCAGCTACCCCAAGTTCCGACAGCCCCTTTGTCAGGGGGTGGTGAGAAAGGGATATGAAGGAGCCCAACTACCCCATGCCATTGCAGGGCATATTTGCATAATATCACTTAATACTTCAACAGTTCAATAGCTTAGTTGCTCACTGATAGTGTTCTTTTGAATCTGAATGGTGAAATAGCAAGAGCGCAAAGCGCGCAAAATTTTTTTGGTAGGCTTACACAAAAAACATCATTAAGAACAAAAAGAAAAATTGTAGGGCGATATATTCCATATTGGGGATAACATAATTTGTACCGAAACGGAACCACCTGGACTACTTGATGAAATGGCCAATTTTTGTTCCATGAGTCGCTCACCAAATGACTGTACTGCATGACACACACAAGAGAACAGCAACTAGGCTTTGCGATATGGGATGATATTTACGGTCTCTACATAAACTGTGTATTCTGCCTACATGTTATTTGGTAAGGTGGACAGGACTTGTGCTATATAGCTATGTGGAATGGAACTGTTGAAGAAACTAGAGTGACTCCACAGTGCACGTAGCATGACAAAAATTTGGGGTTCTTACATCTTAGTAGAGAAATTGTTCTCTTGAGAGCAAAAAACAGGTAAACCGTAGGGGCGACTGAGAGTCGCCGTTGAGGTCTGCATACATTATCGTATCGACTAAGACTCCCCGACAAAACTTTAAAAATTCCGCGACGGGGGGATGGCCCCCTGCTCCCCACCTGGCCTCACCCCTGGCAAAAGTTGAAAATAAGTGTTAAAAACGTACTGAAAAATATGTAGATACAAACTATGTGTGAGTTAAGGAGTAATTTTTCCAACATAAAAAAGTCCAGGATAACCCAGTATGTCTATGGTACTAGGAAAGGTGGAAGAGCATTATTTTACTCTTTCTAAGTTCTAAGTAAAGTCATGCAAGCTATTTCTCAATGGAAACAAAAGCTGAAACTACTCCCAAATGGAGTTACTACCCACTTTGCAGAGACCACCTGATGTGCCATATAGCTTAGCCTACTATGTACTATGTACCACCTGAAGGCACCTAGTGTGCTGTTATTTACTATTTCTTACATGAGAGCAAATTATAAATGAAAATGCAACTGAAGAACTATACAGCGCTCGAAAAAACTTACTTGAAGGATTTGTATTTCTTGAGAAAAAACAAAAGTTTTTTATCTGTATGTATCCCCTTGACCCAATGGGTTATTCCAACTGAACTGTGGTCATAGATGCAACATGAGCAGTGTTTCTGCTAAGCCGCTATGATGCAATTTTGACCCAATGACTTTTCGATTTAAGACACTGATATTCATGGCAAAAAATAAAAAAAAATAGGGTTCCATTTGTTCTTTAAAGTTGGTGCAGTGTGAGCGCATGGCTTTGAAATTTCTAGTTAGTCAAATTTTCTCATATTGGGTTAATTGACCCAGTGGATAATTTCTTAGAGGAAACACTGAGCATGGGTACCTTCATTATTTTGTTATTGAGGTGAAAGGTATAAAGTCTTATGTATTACATCAGAAAGCCAAAATGCTTAGTGATTCCTTGACAGTGGTTTTGTGTTGACACACTATTATTGTTATTGTTGTTGTTGTTGTTAAAAGATTTATTAAACACCAGCTATACTAGGAGGTAGTTAAAAGCTCTGTAAAAAGTCAAAGCAGCACATGAAATTGACAAAGAGTAAAAGTGAGTTTTTTTTTTTAAACTCTTCTTTAAACTTAAAAGGGGGACACAAGTGTGGATATGTATAGGCAAACTATACCAGAACTTGGGAGCTGTAAAGGAAAAGTACATTCTCCTAGTTAAGAGCAGACCCTCGGAACAAATAGTTCAGAGGGACTTACGGACCGAGCACAGTGGCTGCAATGTGTTAATAGACAGCAAATCCATAAGATAGTCAGGTGCCATGTCTTTAAGTACAGTAAAGGTAAGAGTATAGAATCTTACACTGTAGTCTGTAGATAACTAGTGAACCTGTCGCAGGAGAGGAGTAACATTTGTAGAAGAAGATGGTACATTAAAACTTAAACAGTAACATTTGCAAATGCTGTTACTTATGATAATATAGATAGGTAAATCACTGTGTAGGCAGTTCGAATAGTCAAGGTGAGTAATAACAAGAGTAACAATGAGGTCATGACAAGCCTGAAAATTGAGAAACATACGTCACTTACAAATTCTGTAAAGTTTACCAAAAGCAATTTGACATCTCTTATTGATTTGTAAGTTGGGTTGCTTAGTTTTGTCCAAATGAGCACCTAAATATTTCATATTTACACAATGAACCCTGGCATTACAGTACCAACAAGAAAATGATCAAAGTTAAGTTTTTGAAGCTAATGGCAAGAAGTGAAAACAACGATCTCGGTTTTAGTTATATAACCATGAAGTTACTGTGTTTGCTTGTAGATATAGATTATTAAAGGTAGATGGGCATACTGTAATTGAAAAACATTGATATTGAGTTGACATGGTCATAAATCAGCTATCATTTGGTTTTGAGCATTGCCTGCCAGATGTAAGAACCTATTGTTTCATGCTTATAAATCATGCTTACAAGGTTTTCACAGATTGACCTCTGGTGACCTCCAGTGACCTGGAGTAATCCTTGACATCTACAAACACAACAGAGATGCACTCAGCATGAGGCACCCACATGACAGTGTGAGATTCATATATCACATGCAGAGTATGAGATTCATACATGTTTCTCTTCTTTTAGAAATCATGTTTACAAGATTTTTACAGTCTGACCCCTGAGGGTCTCAAATGACCTTTAACTTCGATCAAGAAATAACGTGGATCTTGTATTTAATGCACCCACATGCTCATTATAAGGATCCTCAGGGTAACTTCCTATAACATACATGGTTTCAGAACTCTGAACCCTTGTGACCTCAAATGACATTTGACCTTCACAAAAGACAAGTAAGATTCTGTGCTTAAGTAGGAGATTTAAGCTTCCTTTTTTTTCAAAAATGTGTTACTATGTTTTCACAGTTTGACTTCCAGTGACCTCCAGTGACCCATGACATCCACAAAAAACAATAGGGATCTTGTACTCAATATGGGGTATCTACATGTCAAGTATGAGATCACTTCAAGTTACCCTGCATGGGATGTGTAGCAAGTAGTGTCACATACACACACATTTGCACACATACACTCACACACTTGAAATCATCCTTCTGCCTACACCAAGGGTTTGAAAAAAAAAAACTGATTAGTCAAATAAACTCTCTTGGGGAGGAACTCTTGTAATCTTTTATTTATAAGTAATACAGTATAATGCCCTTAAAGCATCAAAGCAGGTGGCTATCAATCTTATAGCTTTATCTCATATTGCATGGGGCCTTTTTTTTTCTTTACAGCTATCTTGTAGTTTGCACCTCACACTCTGTTTCATTCAGTGATAAGAATCTTTATATCTAAGATAAGATTAAGCAGCTGTTCTGTTAGCTTTATCATTGATGTGTCATCAACATTTTATGTAATGTGTGACTGCTCTCCTGTGTAGTCTTTTAAGGAACAGTCTTCAGTGTTTCAACAAGCTGTTAGACATTCTTGAAATAATGCTTGACTGTTCAGAATTTAGCAGTCAAAACATTTAACTTTTAAAATGTTAAAATTTAGTTTGAAGTTGAAGAAATACTGGCAGTACAGGTGTTGATGTTTTATTATAAAGGTAACATAACTCATGAATCAGTTACAAATTAGTTTGTAAAAAAAAAGGTAAGTTTGGTATTAAAGTTTTGTGTATTTACACTTTTGAATGGATGGTTCACATCTTTTAGGCGCTGCATCAACTTTGGGCTTACGTCCGCCGCCACAGCCACTGCAACTGCTGTTGGTTAGTCCAAACAATACACAACCTTAGCATCATCATACCGGCTTGTGCAACTGGCTGCATTATCGTTATATTTGGGCAAGAAATGCTTCAGAAAGAACTTAATTGTGTTTTAACATGAATTAAATTGATGTATAGAGGGGAATCCTGAAAAGATGACCAGCTTGTGCAATTCATTGTATGCTGTAGAATTAAACATATTGGGCTCATACTTAGACAAGGTATCAGCAGTGTTGGCATACTTACTAGTTTTATTTTCACAAACTTACCCTTTAACTAGCAGCACCATATCTTATCAGACTTATCGTATGTTTTTCAGTTGTCGTTAATTTTGGAAACAGATTGCAGGTGGCAATGCCCCATGTTGAGGTGTTCATTAATCAGTATTCTATTTTTGCAGAATATTAAGGTTGCTAGGCAAATGTTTCGTGTTCCGTGGGTGGGATTCTTTGTTATAATGAGAGGTTGCTTAGATATTTGCACACTTTGACAATGCATCAGTATACATGTCAGAAACTGTATCCTAAAAATATCCTGAATTGATAGCACATTGAAACTGTAAGTATTCCTGCAGGTTTCAAAGACTTTGTTTACTAGCTCTTAATCAGATCAGAAGTGTATATCCTCCAGCAGAAATAGTGAGAAAAGTAATGAAAATTACGATGGCTATAATCGTGTAGAGAATGTGGTTGGACTCACAATTGGCAGACTTCAACAGAACCATGACCAGTCTTTTTTTTTTTAATTTGAACAGAATTGAGGAGAGTTTGCCATTAATAAACAAATGAATTTACCATTTTTGGATTTAATAAAGCTGTGACCTTGGAAAGGTGTTGTAAAGTCCAATTTATCTTGTCCATAACCCATCTTCTTGTTTTGATATTATCTATATTCAGTCACATACTAATGGGGAGAGGAGCCGGGAGGGGGGGTGGGAGGAGGAGGGAGTAGTCTGCCTTGAGTAACCTGCTATACCACCCTCCCTCCCCTCCTCCAAAAGTCACATTAAACAATGGGATTTTTTAAATGTAAATATTCAGTTAAAAGGTTTTCCACATGTAGCACAAGTTTTGCATCCAAGCTTGTACACAAAAGCAAAAAATTCTAAAAAGGTAGAGGGTCCCCTCTTTCCTTAGAATACCCCTTTTCCATAGACCCAGCTGAAAAAATGGGAAACATTCTCTGGATAATGAGATTTTTTAACGTATAAACCAGTTCAAATCTTTGAAAAATCAGCACAATTTTGCATCAAAGCAATCTTCCAAAAAATTCTCAGGGTAAAGGGGTATTGACCCCTCCCCTCAGAAGGTAACATCCGACACAGGGTGATAAATGAAGGACCCACCCTGTTGTGCAAACTGTCTTAGGTACTCCACTACCTTCATGTGTTTTGTCAAACATCTGTCTCATTTGAAGGGCTCGATCCATAATGGACAAAGTAAGATTGACAAAAATTGTCATAATGGACAAAATGTACCCAATTCTTCCAAAAATTTGTACATGCCCTGAATATGAAACCTTTTTTATGAAGTTGTATTAACCAGTGGTATAATAAAATCATTAACACAAAGAAAATTTCTTCATGTAGTATGTGGAAGCAAAATAAGTGTCAGATGTCATGACATTTTTAAAAATTCTAAAATCAGAACAAAGTTACAAAAGTAGGTGGTAGGCAGGTGGCCTGTGCATTTTTAGAATGCTAATTTATTCTGACCACATTGTCAGTCAGGGCTCGAAATAATGGGGCCTGTGGGCCCGATGCTCCTAGAAATTCGCTCGGGCCCGTAGCTTCTACAGGGAAATGGGACCGGTTGGCTCTTAAATATTTCAAGTATAACTGTACAGTCTGCACATGAACCTCTCCACTAAAAACCTGCGAAACACACATTATTTCTGAAATCAGTTCACATCGCTCATTAACAGTCTGCTTTGTCACAACACGGAAGATCACTCACGCAGACGCACACCGATGTCATTCATGAGTAATGTAGGCAGAGCCTCACAGGTAGAATAGTAAATTAGCTATTACCAGGGAGCTGTTAGAGTGGCAGCTCCCTGGGTTCTAATCATGGAGTTACCTCCGAGGTAGTATTCTAATATCGCAAGTTGGCTTGTGTACTGTTACGTCAGTGAGCTGCCAGTGGCAGCTCCCTGGTTACGTAACACTGTAGGCCTAGATCATTGACTGCACATATGCATGATGTTGGGTTAATCCAATCAGATTACAATAAACAATAACATGATTGAGTGACTGAGGGGATTTGCAAAACCTGCCGTACTACAGGTAGGCTGCTCAGGCAAATACTTAGCCTTCATGACTGACTGGTTGGCGGGGATTGGATAGTGCCCTTCATTTTACCAGGGAGAAAATTCCGAAGTTACGAGAACATTTTGAAAATATACATTACATGCAACATGTACAGTTGTTAAGTACTGGTCTAAGAGGGTGTGGACAGATTTCAGGCTAGTTTCAGCATCTACAGTACTTATAGCCTACCTTAATTATACCTATACTACACGTTTCCAAGCACATAAAAAGCACCCGTACACTTTGACAGTCTTTTATTTTCTTGGTTAGTTTTGGGCCCCTTGATTTCTCATTTGGCCCCTAGATTCCAAGGACTAGGGGCCCGGCTGGCCCCCAAAAGTTGAAGGCTTATTTCGACCCCTGTCAGTATGTCATGTACAGTTCGTAAGATCACAGGGTAACATTTTTATGGATGCATTTCATGTCAGGTTTTAAAGTTGAAGTTCTTCCTGTATCACCTTGGTCATACATGAATTCTTGCATCAGCGGTATTCTTTTTGCAGACATATGCTTACTCCTTGCTACATTTAATTTGCACTTTGCAAACTACCAGTAAGGTCAGAGAAATTTTAAAGGACGTTAATGAGTTATTGAGTATTTTGTTGGTCTTCTTTAATGAATATGAAGATGAGTTTAACAATTTTTTAAATTCATCACCCAGTGATTGTTTTAAAGTGAATCATTCTATGGGTATTTCCTTATGAGAACAAGGTGCTAAAATTAAGGGTGCAAATTTACTTGTTTTACTTGTCTTTTCTACAGTGTAAAGGTAACAGAAGATGGCATGCAAGCATTGGTAACTCTTGCCAAGGGAGACATGCGGAAAGCATTGAACATCTTACAGGTAATAGTGCAATTCCTGTAGAGGATAAAAGTATGAGTATCAAACTGATAAACATTTCTTGCACTGATTTTTGTACAAAATACACTGCCCAAATATCCCTCAAAAGATATTATGTTATGTCATGTTATGAAAGTCAACCCCCCCCCCCCCCCACCTTAGTAACTGTTAACAGGAATAAAATGAAATAGCCAGTGGAAAAAAAGGACATCAAAAGGGCTCACTATTTTTCTGAAAAATTTCAGGATGCCATTCTATACCATTTGTATTGTACATTTTATTGTCCTGAAAGAGAGCATTATCCATGCATTCTGTATTTTGTCCCACACACCTACTGTGTCTCCTGATATTTCTCTTAAATAGTGGTATTGACTGTCACTGAGTGGGAGAGGTTCAGCTGACCCCAAAATCAAAAGACAACAGTACCAAAATTTTGCACAAAACATGAGCCTATATTCAAAGTAAATGAAGAAAATTGACCAAAATGTTCATAAATACTATAGCCCTATGTAGTATTGCATTAGGGGAAATTACTTGGTAACTTAAATATCTGCACCCCTTTCAGAGAATTTCTTACGGCCTTGTCTCACACTTCATGCACAAACACACTTTTCATGTTTCACAAACACATGCACACACTTGCTCACCTTAGATTAACAACCCTCAAATCTTTCAGGCTTGACTGCATTGACCTTTTATTTCTTCACTGGTAACTTCCAGTGCAAACTTCGCAATAACTAAGAATTCCCTTCTCTTTCTGTAGTTAGATGAGATTTAACGACACACCAACACGAATGTGTTATATAGTGTCAACTAGATAAAAAGGTAAAGTGTAAATACTGTTTCAAGTTTGGTTTCAAATACGGTGCAAGTCCTTCCCTTTAGTCACCTCTTTCGACAGGCGGGAAGTACCGTGGGCATATTCTACAACCCCCAGCCCACAGGGGGCTTCTCTTTCTGTAATGGCTAACAATAAAAATACTTCAGTAGAGCTCACATAACAGAGTTTGCTTTGGTGACATGTAAGAAATTCAATTTCATTTCAGGTTTGTCCAAAAGTTTATCAAAGTAGCAAAATCAGTGTTCTCTCCATGTCATCCCTTCTTTTTAACTGAGACATTGACCTCTTTGTGGGTCCTCTCCCCAGAGTAACATTTGGTAGGGTCCTTTTACCACACATCCCAGAGCCAAAATAAGAGCCATCAATAATCAAAATATATACAACTTAAGTAATTATTTTGTTTCTCCTGTTTGCTGTTCAAACTGATGGATTAAAAATTGAAGTCTATGCAAAAAACATCTTTATTCCTGAAAGTTTGGATACTTTGAAGCGTAACCACTCAACCATGTAACCCTAGTTGACCCCCTAATTAACATTAAAAATGACACATTCACACATAAAAAGAGTTGAATAAAGCATCACATGTTGGACAAAGAAAACTTAGGAAAACCCAAGGCAAGGCAGTCCCGTGCTGACCTGGTGTACAGTGGCATTGTTGTAGCCTGCATTACCGTACCAAACCTCCAGTTCCGTTACCTAACAACACCCCTGATGGGTGCAGTGAGCCCTTAGACCTTCCAGTCTATGGTTTTCATGCAAAGCTTTTTACTCGAAAGCATGCAAGGCGTGTACAATGCATAGCAAACGCATAACCACCTGTCTCCTCTGTAATAGTTCACTTGAAGGTAGACAACTCTTACATTGGTACAATGTGACAACGACCACAGCTGAAGCAACTAAATGTTAAAGAGCCATTGCATTCAGCTTGATTTGAATAAGTATATCCTGATATACTGATTCATGTATGGCTCCATTCATCATGTAACACTGTTTTTGTCACTAAATTCACGCAAGGTTACACCTTGGTGTACTTCTGATGTGCAATAGTTGGGATCTGAAGTAGGGCTTGGGGTATTCCAATATTTTTGGAGTCAGGGACCCGCAGCCCTGTTAGTCACAAGTCTGAATGGAGTTGTGATGCCTGTGATGATATCAGAACTGATGCAGGAACATAATATCTCAGCGGCTATGCACTGTCCATTACTAGCCTACCAATGTGTATAAATACATCAGTAGGCTAAAACTAGGCTTCTAAACAGCTGAGGTGCCTCACTGACAATGTCAGAGAATTGTAGTGGCTATCCAAAGGGGAAATTGGGATTGAGAAGAGAAAAAGATCAAAAGAACCAGCTATATTGTAATAGTTCATTAAAACTGCAAAATAACACAAATATAAATTCCAAGACATGCTTTTTGTACGTGTTTTGAACATTATTGCAAATTACCTGGGGGTAGTGATTCCAAAGGAAGTGGAGTTGCTAGGTGACTCTCTGCAAGGAGTATTAACTCTCCAGTAGATTTGGGTAGTCCCCTCAAGCCTTATCTGAAGCATCATTAGAGATACTTGTTTAGCCATTGTGTTTAAATAAGGTAGAGGCAAATGTGTACATCCCATTTAAATCAACTGGATGTAACTAAGTTATTATCATTTCTCCTAAGTTTTCTTTTGCATGTAGGTGCTTTCATCAAAATTTTCAAAACGCAAGCTGTATGTTTTTAACTTTTTTAATATTGGTTGTGTAATGTAGCCTTTTTTGAGACTTGCAAAACTAAAAAAAGAAAAAAAGTTGTTCAGACATATATTGTTTGTCATGAAATACAACTTGGTTTATTTTAGTTTTTTGGAACTTTTACCATGCAAACAGTACTCATAAGTGCCACTTATTGCATGTATGTAATCAGTTGCTAAATTTGCCCTTCAAATCAGATGTTTGAACCTAAAAATGGTACCCAAAATATGTTCTAAATTTTAATAGAACTCACAGCTACAATATTGCAACAAGGTGTATACCCTGTTTTTTTCTGTCATCATCAAAATGTGAGATTTGTAGGACATTTGGTAAGGTTATATGTACATCTTAATTTAGTGTCACAGTTAAATCATGAGATTTGGCAGCTTTGGGACCAAATTGTAACAAATTGCCTGTTTTCCTCCCAGAGTACATCTATGGGGTTTGAGGAAGTCAGTGAAGAGAATGTGTATCAGTGTGTGGGACATCCACTGCGAAGTGACATCGAGAACATTGTTAATTGGATGCTCAACGAAGACTTCACCGCTGCATATAACAGTATCCTTTGAGACAGTATCATTAGAATATTATCTAGGGTGTAAGGCATTGTCCCAAAGTACACCTGTTGTAGAGCAATTGCAATTTGAAAATGATCCATTCACTTTGATTGGCACAACAAGGAAGACAAATAAAACTACAGTTCAAATGTACAAAGGTTACTGTGATTCTTCAGTGGTAGTGTTGATGAATAAAATGCAAATGTGTGTTACACAAAAGAGTGGTTTTGTAAAGAGGCAACGTATTCAGATTCAAATAAGATAAGATTGGTTAGGGTTGGAAGCTAGTCCAACCTAGTAGCTAGTAGTCTTCAGTTCAAAGAGAATTCCCCAGGGTCAGTAAAGCTGATGTTTGGGACAATTCCCCAGGGGTAGTGGAGCTGATGTGTGGGACAGGTTCCTGTAGGCAGTGAAGCTGATGTGTGAGAGGTGTTGGCATAGGAGCAGGAGGCTTCAAAGAAACTTTATTGATGAGACTTAAACACTGTTGAAATTAATGGTTATTCTTCATCTTGGATTCTTTGGTCTTATCTTTTCACATAGTTTGTAGTTGAGGCTATCGTAAGAGTACTGGGTTCACAAAGGTCACTAGTACTGCTGAGTATGTCATAATGGTATGACCGAACTGGACTTGCTCAATTTGATTTACTTATCCTGCAGTTTGCTAGGGTTTGCCGTCAGTTGTGAAGATTGACTAACAGTAATTGAAGAGGGCAGCATGAACATATCATGCAATAGTCTGTCTTCAGACTCCATTGTCCTTTCTGATGTCATCATCATAAGAGAGTTAGACTGATAAAATACATTAGTTGCTTAGTGGACATTCACTATTCAGACAAGACTTTTGGTAGGTACACATTCAGTCAGACTGACCTACTTTTGGTGGGAAGAAAAACAGCCGCTAACACAATCCAGCGTATATCCATGTTTGAAGTCATGGTAACAAGAATTGATTGGAAATGAATTATTCTGAAGAATGTGACAGAAATGAGCATGTTCAATTATTGAGAAATCAAAGGTTGTGAAAAATTGAATGATAGCGCTGTATGTAAGGTAAACAGATAAGTGCACGTGTGTTATTTTCGGCAAACACTTATTATCATCCAAAATTGACATAGAGAACACAAGGGAATCACACTTTATTCAAAGTGCGTAGGAAATTATGGAGGTCACATACAAGAACCTATTTTCAGCGTTATGTAGTGATAAAGGGAAAATGGAATTCTGTTGTTTGCTAGTAAAAAAGTCAAACGAATGTCTCTTTAGAATCCTAAATTACATATTTAAAATTTTAAGTTCTTTGAGAATATCTGAATATGTTGGTAGCTGTACCGTGAAAATTTAATCTTTTTAACTGAATATGATTGCTAAGGTCCCTTACAATCAAAAGCAGGCAAAATTCTGTTTAATTAGACCCAGCTTCGTCGTGTCCTGGTACGATTTGCTTGTGAGCTGACCACCCTGGTAAGGCTGTTCTGGATCATAAATTTGCTATGAAAAAATTTTGCTAGGGAGGCTTTGAGTCTGCCAGCTTTCTGATGCTCTAGTTGGTTTATCAGAATATCATTATAACTTGGGTACATCCAAAATCCATCATAAGACATTCCCTCGGATATTGAAAATTGCCAGTTTTGAATTAGAAATCAAAGCGCAGTTATGCAACTTGCTTGAGCTGAACATGATTTGGTGATAGCAAATAAAATCATGCACAGAATACTCCCATGGAAAAATTTCTTACTTAAAGGCACAGTTTCATCACCCAAAACATGTATAGAGGTGGTTCACCGACATCACATGATCATGCATCTGTTTGGTTGTTAAACATTTTGCCGGGCAACCTTCCATTGTGTCAAAGTAGTATCTATGGTTATGCCATCATATGTGCTGTAAATACGCGTACTGCAGATGTGCCGTGCAAGGCACTGCCGAGCAATCCCAGTCCAGTGATGTAACATGAAATACCTCTATAGGAACCCTTGGGTATCTGTGTTCACAATTGTTGAATGAACTGTGATTGACATGAATTAAAACAATAGCTTCTTTCTGATTGGTCAATGATTGACTTGTGCAAATCAGTGAGATGTGATGGTTGTGCAGCCCATTGCATTGATAGGCTTGGTTACGCATGCATTAACATCACACACAGTAGTATACTTTGCCCAACAGAATATGGCCTTGAGCAATTTAAACTCAGTACAACCTACTGACACCTTGTCTCTGAGGTGTGTAAATTTTTTTAAATTAAAGAAGAGGGTAGAAGTAAACTTAGTTGGCAGAATTTAATGGTCTAGGACAAGATTATTGGTTCTTAAAATTTTGTGACCAAACTTGGTAACAAATTTTACTGACCCAAACAGTTTATTTCATATTATTTTACTTGGAAAACTATGTCATTTAAGCTGTATGAATGCAGAACCTTGGTAAAGCAGGGAGTGCATTCCAGAGTCCTCAAATTCCTGTATCAAAAAGCAGAGAACGTTTCAATATAGGTTAGGCATTTTATCATTTTTTTTTTTTTTTGACTTGTACCAACTGCTAGAGTAGGCCACTAGAAAGACTTCAAAAGTTAGAGAAATGCCTTAAATTGTGAAAGGTAAATAAATTGGAAACATCTGTGTTGTGTAAGCAAACACTTGCAAAATTCAAGGTAGCCGTACACTACATGAACTGAACTAGTTCCACGTTCAGGTACAGCATACTTTTATGGTGTAAAATGAGGTCATCAACTATGATTGTATTTTATTTGATATTTGCCTGAATTGATGTAACTAAGGAGGGGTTTGTATCATATCATCACGACACATCTGTCTCGTTTAATGAACTAGAAATTCCTTATCTCGTTAGACTTTTGTCCTATTTCAGATTTCCTGTGATTCAGTGTAAATATGTGACATGTCAGAGATTGACCCGGAGTAACATGTTTCGCTAGATTTTATGATGTATCAGTAGGCCCTTACCAGTATTTGAAATAACCTAAATTTTACAATGACTACTGCTTGTGGAGTGTTAATTGAAGTTGGTCACTATTAATATCAATTGCGTGGGTGCAAAATAATTATTTGTAGCAGTAGCTACAATGTCATCAGGAGCTCAATGTCATTGGATGTCTCACGATTTATCTCATAAATCATGAGTGGGAGGACAGTAGTAAATTAATATTCAAGGACTTATAGGGCTTTTGTTGAATTATTACAACAGTAAGTATGTGAAAGAAACCTCTTAGTTTATTACACCCTCATTCAAGTCAATACCATTCTGATTGCCACATTCTACTCCAAGTGAGCATTTTAGCTCCAAATTTGAAATCCTCCTCAACTAAGAGGGTCACTTTAGACTACAGATTGCTGCTTCCTTCAACCCAGTTGGTTAGCAGACTCCCAACCTACCATTGACTGAGCCTCATTTCTCCAAATGCCACTACCTCAATCAATTAGGCCATTGCATTGATTGCCAGCTTTAGATTTTATTCGAGGGCTGGTAAATGGTGATTTCCCAGTAAATAAGTCAAATTTCCCAGTTTTTTACACATTTGCATTTAAAAAATGATTTTACTCCATGGACCAAAATTTCACTGTAAGTAGCTTCCATTCATTCAAAGTATCAGTTTTTTGTTGACGTCATAGTTGACATCCCTGTCATTCTATTAATATGAAATGGGTGTCAATGGTTGTGTGAAAAAGTAGAATGACACACTTCAGCCAGGTGATTATATTGAATTGACCTCCTGGAACATGATTGGGAAGTGTTTAGAACACCACTGTCCCCTTCCCTTTTGTGTGCTAGTCAAAAAAGGCGTGGATCGATCAGAATGGCATTCATTTGCAGGTGGAATTGCTCAAAGGCTTTAGAGAAACTTAACCCCAACTTTTGTGAAACTAAAGGTTTTACTTCCATAGGTAAAGACATGATGGAAACTTTGCCATGATGAAATACATGTATATGCTGGTGTGTATCATTTTGTTGTTGGAAAACTTGTAATCTTGTTTTTGCATTTTTCATCCTTAAATAAACTGTCCAGATATCCAACAGCTGAAAACAGTCAAAGGTTTAGCACTCCAGGATATTCTCACAGAGGTTCATTCATACGTCCACAGAAGTAAGTTCTTTTGCTTGCAATTAATGGCATGATGGGGGTTCCCCAGGGAAGCCACACAACTGTGTTTTTCTTAAAAATTTCGCCTTCGAGCCTTCATTGTGATACTATCGGATCTAAGATCATGCGATGTATATGCACTGTAGACAAACATGTGCATGAGCTCTGACAGCCATCATGGCACTCACAAACATGCTGACATTGCATAAACAAGACACATGCCTAGACTAGTTGCATATTCACAAATGATCTTTGTCATCTTTGTTTTTGATTGCCAAGTGCATTCCTGCTGACACTCTTACGATGCCAGTTAAAGATACAAAATATCAAATTTTGCACATGAAATCAAATAAAATTAGTGAAAATTACACACAAAATTGATCACATTGTTTGTTGTCTCATTTCATTTGAAGGTAGACCAGCAGTTCACATTAGAGGTAGATAAACAAGTCAGAAAAACTTTCAATGCAGAGCAAATTAATGGCAATTTACCAACACCAAGAGCCACTGGTTTTTTGTTGAGTGCTACCAACTCCAGGCCGTTTAGTTGTTACTTAACATCTCCGATTTTACGTGTTCTTGGGGTTTTAGTATCTTAAACATTTTCCAGCCACTTCAGTAATAAATAAAACTCAGTTTTTTTGTTCCTCCTCACCAGTTGATTTTCCTCAGAATGTCCGGATACATCTCTTAATAAAGATGGCAGATGTTGAGTAAGTATCTGTTGGTCTAAGTACAAATTCTCAGGTGGACTTTTTTCTTTTACCTTTCCTTTTGTTTTTGACATTTTTGGAATAAAATTCACAATTTCCTTCAAAATAAAGCTTTGTCTAGAATGATTCAAATCATGAGTAACACCAGTACCAGCATATCCCAGCTCCATTAGTTTCATTACCCCAGGCCAATCTGCTGAAGAAAGGACAGTATCTTGATAGCCCTTTCCAGACAATCTACTTTATACCCCTATGTGTTCTAATTGTTATACCTATTTGTTCTGCCCCTCAGCTCAGCAGCATGTATTTCACTGATATGTACATTTCATAAACAATCAGGATGGCTTTATATACATGTAAATATACAGTTTGAATTTGCCCTCTTGTAATGCCAATCACAGCAGGTGACCACCCCAGATTTTGGGGACTTTATATCTGTGAATGTTTTATAACATGGAGAGTCTGACATTAATATCCCCCTTCTCTGCATCCCAGTTATGGATGAGAGCTCCTGAAATTGACCTACTAACAACCCTTACATTAAGCAGATTCCATGCAATTTTTACCCGATTTGCATCAGAAATATGTGACCAAGGGACCTCTTATTTCAGTATAATCCCCTGGTCATATCAGCATAAAGCCAGTACAGAGATTAGTTATTAATTATTTGAGTGAGCATCTTCATATTTGCACATAAATTTCCTTGATTAGTCGACATTAACTTAAGTTCATGAGGTTTATTTTTCATGTTTGTACATGTTGTAGTTTGTAACAAGCAGTTACTCCTGGCATCTTAGCGCTACATTGTCATCATACCAAACATTATTTATTATTTGCACTTCCAATGATTCAAATGAAGCTTCTGGTAAATTGAAAAATGGTGCCTGGTTCTGCACAAATCTAGAAGACCAGGGCCCTGTTACATTAAGAGTTATGATCAATCTTAAGTTTGATCTGCAATGTAATAGTCTGATTGAAATGAACCTTAAGACTGAGCGCAACCTATTATGAAACAGGGCCCAGGCGCCAAAACACCCACTGGGGCCTGGTCAAAGCCCTCTTGATGTAAGGCTTGTGTACTTACCGAGGTGAAGGAGAATATCACTAGGGATGTACCGGATCTGGAATTTTAAGATCCGGCCGGACCGGATTTTACCGGACAGTACGAACTATCCGGCCGGACCGGATTTTTTCATTAGGAATCATGTAACTGAAATCAGGGTCCAAGTAAAATAGAAGTAGGCCTACCAATGGTACATAATGGCAAAGGGGTCGGGCTTAGAGATCACCCATTGGGCTTTACTTTATAAGCAATTGCAATACATGTATTAAGAGTAAATTTTAATGATCAATACACATACCTCCTCTACAAATACTGGAATGGTACAGGACCTCTCCTTTATGGCTTCATGTGTTGGAGGGGGTGGGGGCACACATACGATGGGGGGCTGCAATAATTTTACAGGGTATTACTAGTCTAGCCTATAGCTATACCCTTTGGCTAATTGAACTAAACATTTTGGGTGAAATTTTCTTTAACTTATATTGTGAGACTGAGTTGTTGGTTATAAAGGAATTGTAATTGGCAGTTTACAAAACAGGAAATGGGCCAGACATTAACAATAGCATGCCCTGCTAAGGCTGCTGCTATTGTTTAAGTTACTCCTATTCACAAATCTAATGTCAATCCTTTTGTGTAACCAAGACCAGCTGTCATACAGCATGAGTGATATTGACCATACTGTATGTCCTACCTTGAACTAAGTTACAGTATTTGAGTGTCAAGTGTTGGCTATCATTTAGTAACTGGTTGTCATGAAATGTGTAGCTTAATGTGGCCTTTCTGGAGTCACAATAGTTCAGACTTTCATGACACTTACTTTGGAAAATGGCTTCTTTCATTTGGAAATATTTTTTTGTCAAGGATCAGGCTGATGAAGTTGCTGAGTGTTTATTATGTAAAAAGGGGATAATAAAGAAGAGGACCAGCAGGAAGTCAAGCCAAGAATTTCAGTACCACTCCATTACATACATATGCATCTTCTGTACCAAACCTATTTTCATCATGCATGATATTATTTAAATGTACTTGTAGAGCCTTTTACTAATGATTCACAAAAAATCCGGTTCCGGCCGGATTTTTAAAAATGTCCGGCCGGAACCGGAACCGGATAATTTTTCATTATCCGGCCGGATAGTCCGGCCGGACCGGATATCCGGTACACCCCTAAATATCACACTATCAATTTAAGGACATTCAAGTAGTGCTCAATTGGAAAAACTGTAAATAAATCTAAAGGACTTCATGCATTAATGTTTTAGTACGTAATAGGACAGACTGTGGTAGCAAGATACACCCATATATCATTTGGAATTTTGGAAGCCTGACAAAATATTGGTTTGCAACCCTGGACAGATAAGTTTAAAACAAATCTTTGTTTAGTTAAATGTGGACCTATGGATGAAAGTATCTGCATAAAATACAAGTTACACCCTGGTCAGGTCTTTATCATAGTTTTTAATGCCTGTCGACCCTACCCCCCATACACACATACACACACAGACATTTTACTTTGCTTTTTCTTCTTTTCCTAAATTCTGAAATGTCAAATCCAGTTTACGGAGAATAGTTTTAAAGTAGCAGAAGCCCTGTTGCCCTCAAAAGATGGTATTATTTGTATGCAAACATTGAGTGACTGGTATTCCAGTGTTGATATGTCCTAACTAAACTAATGTACATTTCTTTGTGGGGGAGGGGGGGGGGAGGAGGAGGGTGGGGAGGGCGGAGGGCAACTCTTGAAAGACACAGGGTATTCTTACATGGTCTTACCATGGGCTGTAGGCAATGTCAGTTATCTCAGTCTCTCATGATTGTATGAGAATGACAACTTATAGAGTATGAAGTCAACCATTCAGTGACTGTGTACTAGAGGGCAGCATTCTGAATTGATTTTGTCAAGGAAGTCTGTCCTACTGTTTGCAATGTTCAACTTTCTAATTTTAGTTCAAGAAATGGGATCAACCAAGTAGTAGAATGAATTTCATTTTAGGTCTTAAAACTTTAATGGTCCAAAGTTATATGTATGGTTCCTAGTGTATAGAGTGCTGTTTTCTATTCCCATGACCTTGGTTAAGTCCAAGCTTATTGAAATCAAAGGTGGCAGTATATTTGTGTCTATAGTGTTGGATATTAATAGTATTTGATCTCAATATTGGCAGCTATTCATCACATCACTTCTAATGATAATTTTTTGAGTAATGCTAATATTACACTCAAATGGATATTACTTCTTCAAGTGAAAATTACTTCGTTAACATATGTCCAGTTATAATTTTCCAATAATTTACTTCATGATATAAATACATAAAGTAATTGGATATTGGTACATTTGTGATATTGACCCAACACTACTTGTATGCGATATTGAACAAATGTTCAAAATGATAGCAGAGATAAATTGTGATTGGCTTTTAAAAACTAAGACTAACATCCCTGGGTGGAAAAAGTTGGGAAGGTGGGAGGCTCCTTCCCGGGAAATTTGGGTATTTGGAGGGAAATTTACACCTTTTATGTACATGAAAATATGGGAGGAACTGTGGAAATTTTGACTCCCTTCCCAGGAAATAAACATTTTCTCCAGCCCTGCTAACATCTTATCCATGGTTTGCTTGCAGGCACAGATTGGCTGCTGGGACTAGTGAAAAAATCCAGCTGGGCTCATTGATTTCAGCTTTCCAGATAGCTAGAGACATGGTGGTAGCTGCATCGTGAATGTTTTCTCAAAAATGGATACATGAAATACTATATGGATCTCCCTCCCCAGCAGCAGTTGTGTGGGGCTGATGGATGTACATTATGAGAATTACTTCTGTGACACTGAGAATTCAAAACTTTCAACTACATCAGAAAAAATTTTGATGGGGGTAAAGAATGGATGTACACAGTTTAAAACAGCTGTCTTCTGCAGTCAGTAGAACATTGTACTGTAAATGAACCATGGTAGAGATTGTAGGAATCTCTCTGGGAGGGCGACATTTTGATTTATGAAAGCATTATAACCATAAATGTTGCATAGCATTATTGATATGCTGTCTTAAGATGAGTATGTTGGAGTTGATGATTCTCATTAACTTGACGACACGTTAATAGAATAATGGGAATTGTAATCCCAGTATTAAGTCAAACTTGAATGCAGTTTAGGGGTATTTTGGCTAACTCCAACAAGTCTTAGCCTTCTTTCAGTGTGCTAAATATACATCAACTATCCTTCAAGGTGACATTAATACTGAAACTGTTGTGGCCAGCTCGCACTGCACCAACCAAAGTGCAAAATGACTTAAAATCAATCTGGTCGCAGTTGGGTCAGTGCAGTGTGCACTTAATGTTGTACTAGACTTGACTGAGATCTGACATTTAACCCTCATTGTGACCAATTTGGGCATATCTGATTGGGTTACATCAAATTATGCTTGGTACTCATCCTGAAGCCTGAAGTAGTTGCAGTGTTGTTGGGTTGAGTAGTTTAGTGTGCTGGTGTAAGTTACCTAACCAGTGTTGGCACCAGGTCTCAGAATTTGGGGAGAAAATCCCCCCCGCCCCTCAAAAATATTTCGTGCAGGATTTTGTTTCAAAGAGGGGATCTAGATATTAAGTTGCAACACAAAAAGTGCACTTTTTTCCTTCGATTTCCCCAGCGGGTGCAGGTTATTCATGGTTTTAACTCTTGTGGGATTGTTACGTGCTTAATTGGGCAATCCCACTGCCTAATGGGAACACTGGACCTATGATGGGCTTCTTTCAGAAAGCCATGAAGAAGCATTGTAAAATCAGGTGATGAATTTAGAAAAAATTATGGCTATCGTATGGTAAACAGTAAACAGTGAGTGAATCAGGTCGCAGTCAGGTCTAAGCACTGTGCAGCAAATCTACAAACTGTGACTCCTTTAGTTCATTTTTATCTGGCCATGTTTGTCTACATCTCGTCCTTGATAAGTAGCCTAGTTGTGGTAAGTTGTGTCGGGTTGCAGTGACATCATAGCAGTGTGCACCTGCCTTTAACCAAATATGAAATGTTTCAGAGAGTATGTGTCTTTCTCTCCAAATGACCATGCCAAACTTCCTTTGTCTTCCAATGGAATGATCCTTATTAAGTAGTCAATAATACTTTATAGAAAGTTAAAAGGAAAGTAGAAACATGGCTGTACATGTAGCAGGGGCAGGGGGTACTCAATGATGCAGACGTGATATGCTGACTAAATCCACGTTTCCTCCACTTTGGATGTCTTTAGCAGAATAATCCAAATTTTTGTTACATGTCCATGATTAGCATGCTACTTTTTGTCCAAATAGTAGTATACAAGTGGCAGTGGAAATGCCTTTCTTAAATTGTCCCCAACATTTCTCTTGAAAGTCACATATACCCAGTTTCTGTTTGTGAATTATTCATCAGAAAAGATGTGATTATAATAAAGATGGAAAAAATAGTGTTTAATGTTTTGTCTTCAATGTACCACAATTATTTAAAGATAAATAACCATGTAAAGGATTTCAAAAATCACAGCACAGGTCTTCACATCACGCAGTTGTCTCTTCAAAGTTGGTGAAAAATTGTCCACACCAACCACATTTAGACCAATGCCAGACACAATGTGTGACATGTATACTACCATGATATAGCAGAAGGGGCAGTTGGAGTGGAACATGACTGTCAAAAGCTGGGAGAGAAAGACCCAGTCAAGATATGAGGAAGTGTAGCAAGACAACCTGTCTCTCAAGAGAAATCAAAGTCTATTTTTGACTTTGACATCACTCTAGCATTCTGAATTCCCCCCAAACCCCCAGTATTCTTTCAAAAGGTCACATGATTAACACAGATGACAACAACAACACAATATTCATTGCATCAATGTAATTATACCTACTCGGGATTCAATTTCATTGTACAAAATTGAAAAACTTTACATGTGAACTGTATTTAAAGTGCTTACAAAATCAAATGTGAGGAAGTTTTGATGTTAAGGCAGAAAGTGTGTGTCACCTAATACATAAATAAACATTGCATTGTGATTTTATGTAACATAAAATACAGGCTTCTTTTAAGAAAGTATGGTCTCTCTCACCCTATCAAAATGATTTGACCAATTGTGTAGGGAAGCTGGGACACAAAAACAATCAAACATTTAGAACGTACTTGTGTCTAAAAAATAGTGCATCACTTAAATACACATCCTCTCTGACATGCTCTACATTTCAGCTGTAATAATATACAAATAATGAATGTTTATAAGTGTATGAATAATTTCACCGGGTTGAAAGATTGCATGTTCTATTCAACAAGGCAAAGCTGAGTTGAACAGAATGTTCAATCTTTCAACAAAGGAAATTATTCATACTACTGCACGAATGGAAAACATTCATTACTTGTTTTATTTAACACCTAACTTCCTAAAAAGATCTTGGTCGAAATTTGATTGTACGTACTGCAGTGATAGCTGACGTCACCGCCGTGGGCTAGTGTTGATTAACCCATGGCATGTGACCACCAATCCTCCAATCAGACGTAGAGGAATTACTAAGGTGTTATATAACTTCAAAAGTGTTCATCTTTCAACAAATGAAATTATTCATACTATCACACAAATGGAAAACATTCATTATTTGTTTTACATAACTAAATAGGCCAGATTTTGTTCAAAATTTGATTCAAGGAGCAGATAGGGCCAAACACTGAATGTTATTCTAGACTAACCCAAGATGGATAACACACGATGCTCACTGTGGGATAGTGCCAACTGCCAAATAACCCATGGCATGTGACCATCAATCCTCCAATCAGATATAGAGGATTAATAAGGTGTTATACAAAGTTGAATTGCATACCAAATTTCAACGGATCTTTATTTTCTAGCTACAAAACAATCTGGTTTGCCACCCAACAAACCCTACTTCTGAATAAAATTTATATCAGCTTGGCAAAAGTTGCAAAGCAACATTTTTGCATACACTGCCTACACATGCATATTTTGACTCTCACCTTTTATTAACCACTGACCAAGATGGAGTATATGCTCACCAATTCAAACGTTCATCAGCAATTATTGATAATCCATTCTCTCGAAACTCCATCCTCCCATTGAGATCTTTTCCCTTTCATGCCATACCTCCCATACTTGGTGCCTATTTTTGAATCCATAGAAATGTGAGGACCAGATGGTATTCATAACCACTGAAATGGGCTGCCCCCAGTCTGTTTTTGATATTTCAAGATGAAAAACTACTAAACACTAAGTAAAGAAGCTGCTGATTTATATAGAGATAAGAAAAGAGAATGAGAATAAAAAGAAATTTTACATGACACCCCTAAAAATTAATTGAAACTGATATTGTAACTGAAGACACTTATTGATCATTTTTTTTTTTTTTTTTTGGTCCACTGGCTGCAATTGCCGAGTGCAACATCCACTTGTGGGCACCCAAGGGGAAAAATGGACTATTGATCCTAGACACATTTTATTAGTTTGCTTATAATTTGGAAAACAATAAGCCTTGGCCTACTTGTGATAAGGATAATCATTTTGAGTGATATGCTATGTGCTATTGAAACATAAAAATTAGTTAAAATGACACTTCCAGAAGGCATTCTACTTACATGAAATGATCTAAGCTTTAATGACACTGAAAGACTTGGTAAGTCTAGCCTGAAATTAAGTCAGATCTGGGCAAATCATGCTTAAAACAAAGTAACAATTTAACTGTTTTTGACTTTCTCATAAAATCTGAACAATTTTAATATCAAACTACTTGTCTTAATATCTTTTTCTCTAGCGGGACTTGATCCTGCACTGTGTATTGTAAGATCTGAAGATCTCAAGGCACAATATTACATCCCATACCAATGTACACTCTTTATAATGCATTCAAGATTAAAATTATCCATTATACTACAAAAGCTGCCATTTTCCATCAAACCAAACAGAAAACGCTACCAAAACATTTTAAATTGTTACGGGCAAAATAAAATTTCCAACTTGTAGTTTCTAAATGTTATCTTATTATTGAATGACAATACTAACATTGCTGCAGAGAAATGTTAAAAGAACATTTTGTTACGTTCAATTTACATATTTACAAATTTTGAAGGGGTCTTTAAGTCATGACATTTTAAAACAAAACACACCATACAAGTTTAAAAGACATCAAAATCCCCCATAAATGAAGTACTGTCTGAAATCTCAAGTTAATACTGTACTAACAGCATCTTAAACAATTTTACGATACAAATGACTGAACCATAGATCCTAACAAATCCAACTATGTTAAATGTCTGGCATGTGTATCTTTAAAATGCAATGCCCCAAGAGCCTAGATAGATAATTGTTAAGAAAGATGAATTTACAGAGACGGCCATCTTTATCCAATGATGTTACAATGCAAAGGAGATTATGTTAGAGGAGTAACAATACCTTTCACCTTGATATAAAGCTACAATACAGTAAAGATACCCGTGTTGCATCTGTGACCCAAGTTTGGTTGTACCTAGCCAATAGACCAGGGAGATTTTGATAAACAAAAAGAGGACACTCATAGTTTTGAGACCCACAAACTTGTCAAGAGAAAAGTGACGAGATGAAACGACTAAATTTGGAGAATATTATCTTGCTTTCAGAATAGCGTATCGTAAAAATTTGAGGTAAATGTAGAAATTGCCTGCACTGTTATTTATCATTCACTGAACACTACTCTGCCAATATGAATATTTGTATTTTCTTGTAGTTACTGTGGAGACAACTGCACCTAAATAAGAATTTTATGCAACATACTTAGGAACTGGCCACAGTTATTTCCTAATAATCTACTTTTTTAAAGCAATACTGAGACATACTTTGAAATCTCCATTCAAACAAATCTTTGAGACAAAACAATATGCAGCTTTTAGGTATCATAAACCTTCCCAGTAGATGTAGCTGGCTTTAAGTTTTAACTCATTGTTCAGATTCTTTCCCACTGACTCCAGTTGTATATACTAGTGTCACCTAAATATTGTTTTAGGCATGAGGAAATTGCCAAATTTTGGTACTTCAACGGTCAACCACCATACACTTTGGACTCAAATTCCACATTGGTTACATTTTCTGCTTAATTAAGGTTGCCTTGGCAACAGCCCTATTAAACACTGACCCATCATACTTGAATGTCAAAATGCTGACAACTATCTTACATTACAAATAGTCTCAATAAAATCTTTTGCAAGACCCTTTCCCAAAATTCAGTATTTTCTATGAGCTGAATATTAAAATTTTACTACAGCTCATGTTTCCAATTTTTCATTCAAATAATCCTTTGCACTGCATCTCTGAAGACAGGAAATATGAATAATTTAGCTGCAAGAAAATATTTTAGCTGTCTATCCTAAAAATAGAATTCTCTTTATGCCATCATGGAAGCCAAGGATTTATTTGTTGTATTTACATCTACAAATTTTTCACCCACCCGGCCGAAACAAGGCCACCAGCTAATCTTGTCACAGACAATGCTCTGTAAACCAGACCAGTCATACCCAAGCAGTGGCTGACTGGCTTGAGACTATAATTTGGGTCATTTGGAACTTGTTTCAGAGTAACACCACAAACTTTCAAGAAAATTTGAAATTTCCAACACCACATACTTTTGACCCATTGCTCTTCATTCCAGCTTTCTGCTAGTTTGGGTCGCCTTTTCTTTAGGCCTCCAAAACAGGTTTCGGTAGGTACACGTAAACCTTTGAGAACCGCTGAACAAGACCACCTAATTAAGTCAGAGATGGAACTCGATGCTAGAAACCTTTAGTCTTCCATGAAGAAATGCCAGTTTAAAAACAACACCATAGCATTTACTGAACCAATTTCATAGTCATCCCAACTTGGGAAAAATTATTCTTGAAACTAAAAAGTATTCTTGAAGCTACTTCTTTGTCATTGTAGCAATGACTGTTAAACAAAATTACACCACGAAAGTTTGCATTTGGAAGGCACTTAGTACAGGTATAGTGAGAGTGCCTACAGATGCATCCAAACAACCACTCAATTTAAAATGTCCCTGAGTTTGTTTTTTTTTTTTTGTTTCCTTTTTTTCCCTTTTTTTTGGTGGTGGTGGTGGCGGTGGTGGTGGTCTTAAGAATAAATTCACAAAAAAGTACAAAGAAACCCATTCCTTTAAAACAACTAAAAAGAATTAAAACTTCTTTAAAATTGATTAAAACATTTAAAAAGCAGTCATTTTGACTGAAAGCCACAATTGACCTTACTGACCTCAGATACACAATATGGGCTACTTTCAAAAGACCCTTGAGGTTGCATGGTGATAAATGTGATCTCTGTAACACTATACCATTTCACATATACTGAGCTCATCTTATGGTGCAAGACCTTCTGGATTTTGGAATGGTAAATGCAGCTGCCTGGATTCGAGGTGACCTCCTTGGGGTCTTTCTTCTCCGTGGAGGTGTCAAAACCTCAATGTTTTCCAAATTAGTCTTGCTCTGTGACTGAAGATTTTCTGAGCTGGAATTTACTGAGTGCTTATCTCCATCTTGTTCTGAGCTGTACACACAATCTGCGCCTGCTGAGCACGGTGTTATGGGAGGTGTAGGGATCAAGTTGGCTACCGGAGATGAAGTGCCGCCTTGTGCTGCATCTTCGCCAAAGCTTACGTCTGGAGATGTCACAGCTTGAACACTATCACGTCGATTCCCAGATGTATCCAGTTTCAATTTTTTCACTGCTGAGCTCTTCTGGTCATCCTCAAACGGGCGCTTGCTACCAACTGACCTGGCATAAATGATCTTGTTTAAAGGTTGGTGTTCCCCTGAGTGTTTGGCCCTTGCTTTTACTTCCTTCATACCCTTCTTTACCTTAGAACAACTGCAAGTTTTCACCCTTGGCAAGTCCCTGGGGTACACTCCTGTCCATACAGTCTGCTCATAATCCCAAATCATGGAATGATGGTTGTGCCGATACTTATCTTTGGAATTAGCACAGAACACAGTATTATAGTTCTCTAGAGAGGACAGTTTTGGACATGCTTGCCTTCTACGTAGAGGAGGCTTAAATGGACTTAGTCCTTCAGGTAGTGGACCTTCTAATTTAAGTCCAGCTTTAGCCCAGTCTTTCACAGAGTCAAATGCTAACTGGTCATCTTCATCATCCAGTGTTTCTGGTGACTCAAAAAAGCAAGTAATGACTGTAATGTTGTCCGCTCTGAGCAGCCGGAAATTCCAGAGATCCATCCCCCTCTTGACCAATTTATGGGATATGGTCTCCTTCATTAGACCCGTCTGTGGGTTATTAGAAAGAGAAAATTTTCCTCACAAAATTTTTAATACAAACCTGGAACATATTTAGGTATTTCATATTCCATCTTTGCATTAACTATCACTCTTTCACCAAGAATAACCAGTAAAAGAACTAGCTTAAAAACTTGCAAAATAGTCCTGGAATTAATTAAAGATACACTGGATCCAAAATTTGAGATCCAGAATGGGATCTTTTCCTATGAAAAAAAACCTTAATACATGACATAAAGGGTGGGGGGGGGGGGGCGGGGAGGTATCAGATTAGGGCAGCTAGTGGTTAACTGCAATATATTTCTATAGTAGGTCATCCAGCTGGTGTGATATAGTTAGGGCTATGATGCAGAAAATTAGAGTGAAATTACTCAAGATAACAGTCATGTATCTTCTGACAAAAGTTCACTAGATTGTTAGAGTGAAATTATATAAAAATTAACAGGAAGCATGTTCTGAACTGTTGTTCCTGGTAGGAATGTAACAAACACTGTTTGTAATGTCACAGATTACATTGACAGAAATTTCCCCCAATTTACTGATGGGGTATTCACCAGTGACTATACCTAGGCTACCACTTCGCAAAATCTAATATACAGCACATCATTTCCAGAGTGCAGCAGGGCATTCAGAGAACCAGAAAGCCAAAAGGCTTAGTGATTCCTTGCCATATTGATATATTGTAACAAACATGAATCACCCACATGACAAGCATGAGATCCCTCACAGTTATCCTACTTGAGATATCATGTTAATACGGTCAAACGCTTTTGAAATCTTGCAACCCAAAATGACCTACATGCTAAACTATATAAACAATTCCACAGGCCGAAGTATGTGATCCCTCATAAGTTATCCTCCTTTGAAATTTGTTTTTACTAGCTCTTGGACCTTTTGTGACCTTAAATAACCTTCGACCTGCAACGAAAAATAGTTAGTAGGGATCATCCACCTGTCAAGTGTGAGATCCCATCACGGGTATCCTTCTTGGAGTTATCGGGTTGTTTGGTTTACAAGGTTTTGACCTTTTGACGCTCTTGGTGACCCGAAATGACCTTTGACCTGCACCAAAAATTATAGAGATGAAGCTAACTCAATATGGTGCAATACACAAGGCTAAGGACTGTAATGAGATACCCTAACAGTTACCCTTTCTTTGAGATATCATAGTTAACAATGTTTTGAACACACTTTTGACCTGTGGTGACCCCTACCATGACTTTGAGCCTCCACCAAAAATAATAGGGATCATCTACTCAATATCGGGGCAATCAACATGCTAAAACTATGAGATCATTACAGTTACCCTTCTTGACATATAGTACTTACAAGTGTTTTGACCTTTTTTGCCACTAGTGACCCCAAATGACCTTTGACCGCCACCAAAAAACAATGGGGACATCATCTACTTCAATATGGACAATCCACATGGGGAGTAAACGAGATCCATCACAACTTATCGCTTCGCGGAGATTATCATGTTTGCACGGTTTTGATGTTTTTAACCCTCTGATGACCACCCAAATAGAACCTTGTTGACCTACATCCCAAAAACAAAACAGAGAGTATCTCACTCAAATGGGCAATCCCACATGGCTACATATGAGAACATCCAATGTCACAGTTTACCCTTCTTGAGATATCATGTTTACAAGGGTTTTTGAGGGGGGGGGGAATCCCTTTTGACCACTAGGGATCCCAAATCGATCTTTGACCTCCACCAAAAAAAAATAGAGGATTAATCTAATCAATACAGGACAATTCCACTATGGTAAGTACGAGATCACCTCACACTTATCCTTCTGGAGATACATGTTTTACAAGGTTTTGAATCTTTTGACCTCATGATGACCCCAAAGGACCTTTGACCTCCACCAAAATAATAGGAATTATCTTCTAAATATGGGCAATCCAAATGCTAAGTATGATATCCACACAGTTTATCCTCCTTGGAAGAAATAGTGTTTACAATGTTTTGACCTTTTGGACCACTGGTGACACCCAAACTGCCCTTTGACCCTCCACCGAAAAATATAGGGCACCATCTACTCAATATTGGACAATCCACATGCATAAAGGTATGAAGATCCCTCCACAGTTACCCTTCTTGAGATATCATGTTTTACAAGGTTTTAATGATGTTTTTGACCTCTGATGAACCCCAACATGAACGCTTTGGACCATCCACCAAAAAGAATAGGATCCATCTACACAATATTGGACAATCCACATACATAAGTATGAGTATCGCCTCACCAGCAACCTTTCTTGAGATACACATGTTTACAAGGTTTTGACCTTTTGACCTCTGATGACGCCCAGACGACCTTTGGAAAAAACCTCCACCAAAAAATAATCAGAAATGATTTACTTAATATGGGTATAATCCACATGCTAAGTCACGTGAGATCTATCTCAAAGTTGTACCCTTCTTGAAATATAGTGTTTACAAGGATTGTGACTTTCGACCACGGGTGACGCCCAAATGAAACCTTTGACCTCCACCAAAAACCAATAAGGATACATCTACTCAATATTGGGGCAATAAAACATTGGGGGTAAGTAGGAAGATCCCTCACATTTCAATCCTTCTGGAGATTACCGTGTTTAACAAGCAATTTCCAGGGTATTTACTACTATTTGACCTCTGGTGAACCCCAAATGACCTTGTGACCTCCACCAGAAAAGAATAGGGTATCATCTACTTAATAATGGGCAACATACCTGCCAAGTATGAGATCCCCTCGAAGTTACCCAATGCTTGAGATATTCGCGTTTGACAAGGTTTTTGACCTTTTGACTCCTAGTGACCCCAAATGACCTTTGACCTCCATCAAAAACAATAGGGATCATCTTCTCAATATGACCAACCCACACACCAAGTATGAGCTCAGTCATAGTTACCCTTCTTGAGATATCGTGTTTACAAGCAAAGCGTCACACACACACATACATATACATACATACACACACACACGACATCACCATCGCATAGATTCCTTCTGCCTTTGGCAAGGAATCAACAAGCACTGGAAGGGCCAACATCATTTTGAAAATGCTTGCAGTTTGTATGTTTTGAGGTAAGCAGTGCTTCTGTGAGCCAAAATTTTAAGAATGTGTTTTTGCAACAAGTGGATTAGAAGGAGCTCTGACTCTTAAACTTGGCCTCATTTGGTTAGTCAAAATTCTGTGACTTACATAAGTGGAATGAATTTAACCAATGGCAAATGAATATTGAGAATGCTATTATATACACGATGGCTATTAAATTAATCATCGCTCAGATACTAAACAGAACAGAGCAATGCATTCTAGATTATAGATATCAGTTTAATACAGGAAATAACTTCATTATTTGAACAATAAACTACTTAAATTCTGCATAAGAAACCTATGCCTTCCCCTAACAAACAATTGACAAACAACAGCCTTTTTTGTTATGAAAACTGAGGTGGAAAAGACACCCACTCAAATCTACTCAACCTACACTTATTTCCTGTATCTCCTACTTTCAACTGTCAATTTGTTAATCAAAATTCAAACCTATCACATAGACCTTGCAGAGAAGGTAAGCTTAGGCTACTGACATTGTTTCAATTCACTTTTAAAAATTATGTTGGATGAGGGGAGGTCGGAATGTCTTATTTATGAAGTGCAATAAAGTTTCATTTTTAGAGGTATACAGGACACTTGTTTTATTTTCCCTTTCTTTTCTATGGATGAGATTTTTGCTTAAATTTGAATCTTATATGGAAATACTATCTTACATGTTGAACCCGATGGATATTGTATTGTTCGACCATGGCGACACAATCATACACACTGGCAACATTCCATAGACCGTCAGATGCCAAGATGAGGAACCTCTCCTTTTCTCTGGGATGTCTTCGTGTTGATGTGCCACAAATCTCGCTGGATCGCTCTGGCCGATTTTACAACGTCACTCACAGCCCTGTCGAAGTTTGTAACGACACCAAAGAGTCCCTAGAGTGATAAATTATGAAGGAGCACAGATAAAAATTCAACCATTTACATCCAAAGGCTAGTGGGATACAGCCATTTAGTCCAGTCAATTTTCTAATTTGACATTCTAAAGGGTTGACAAGGTCCAAAGGTTGAGGAGGTGGTTGAGGAGAACAGGAGGAAGGGGACGTTTGAAAAATTGGAATTTGGCAACATGTAGATAAATTTCAGTAATTACGAATGGAAATGTGATATATTGCATACTCCAACTGGGTTGAAATCCAGAAATTGTTATGATTAATGATTGCAAACTTGCATTAAGTGATTACTCTGAAATGCAAACTTGTGCAGAAATTACTCATCAGAACTTTTTTGTGTGATGTTATTTATGAGACAAAAGTTGCATGTATGGGCTTTCTAAATTATTGGTGGGATACATAAAAGCCTGTATAATAGTGACTGTATGATACAGTATAAATCAATATTTACAAGTTGTTTAAGATTTTTCATTTTTCAATCAAAATGAGTGCATGGGCCTTAGTCCAAAGGGCCTACAGTAGGTGGACACATTTCAATAACAGTACTGGTAGTGGTCCACTACAGAGGTACAGTATTCCGAGGCAATGCCACTGCCATCATGTGAGATATTTTGAATAGCCTATTTTATGCAGCCATTTTTTAATATTTTGCAGCCTATCCAAACACTGGGATCCAGCCAGAAACAGATTGGCCATGTAGTACATAGTACCTTAGATCCTGCCGGATTTTTTCACTTAAAAGGGAAAAACTCGTGGCACTGTGGTAAAAGGCAGGCAAGGGGAAGAAAGGAAAGGGAACCTACTGTGCCACTGACTATGTGAAGTTATTCAGTAAGTAGGGCTGTGAACGTTTAGCAAAATTACTAAACATTTAATCGCAAAAAAATTCTCGAGCGTTTAGTGATTAATCGCAAGTACCTATGATCAACATAGAGACTTTAAATGTCCTCTTGAACAGGATGAATGTGTAAAATGCGTTAGTGATGTCCGGGGACATAGTTTCCACGAACCTCAAACACAGATCCTCATAGAAGCTCAACTTTGATGTCGTTATGTTTATGTGCGCGCCAATTGCATAATTCTGTATTTCACTTTTTCAAAAAGAGTTAAAGTGAACATCTAATTTTCTGTAATGACTGCAGATTGTTTTTTATTTCGTACAGAAATTTTGTGATTAATTGCTGATAGCTTTGTATTAAAGGTTTATTACACATGCGATCGTTTAGCGATTAATCGCTATACGGTCACAGCCCTATCAGTAAGTGAACTGACTGGTGTAATATGGTAGGGTCAGGAATGACTCCAAACATTGATTGAAAGTTGTAAAATCAAAATTAACGAAAAGTCCACTAGACTGTTTGAGCTTTAAATCAAAATACATTCTGAATTGTCATTCCCTGTCATGTAAATGTGATCATATACTGTAGGTCAGTGTTAAAGGGCTAATTGACAGCAAATCTTGTAAACAAACAGGCTGTGAATGTGTAGCGAAATTACTAAATGTTAAATCACAGAATTTTGCAATCATTTAACAATTAATTGTAATTACCTACTAACAACAGAGAGACTTACGCATGCTCTTAGACATGATGAATACTTAAAATGCTTTAGTAACGTCGGAGGACGTGGTATCCGTGAACCCCAAACATGGTTCCTCATTGAGGCTTAACTTTCACTTTTACTTGTTTAAGACACCTGTACACAAGTTTTTCGGAATGCCCCTTTCGTCTTGGACATATCCATTGTTGCCATGTCGGTTGTCCCATTATTTTCATGAGACATTTTTTATTTTGGACAGAAAAACGGGTTTTGCGATTTATCGCTGGTGGCTTTGTACTAAAGGTTATAACACATGCAATCGTTTAGCGATTAATCCCTGCACGGTCACAGCCCTATTCACATGTTACATCTCTGCAATATACAGCCTAGCATTAAAAAAGTCTACACTCTTCACTGTCAGCTGACTCAGCTCTATTATTCCAGATGGGCACCACATCTATTGTAAAATAGAAGACAATGTATGGTGTCAATGCCATTACCACGTAAATTAAAATATTAAGAGAAATGACCTGGGTAGAAAAAAATCTGGAATGTGGGAAGTTCCTTGCACAAAAATGTTGGTATTTGATGGGAAATAGGGCAATTTGGAGGAAATCTTTTTTCTTCAAGACACATGTAAAATGGGAAATATGATTAGCTTGCCAAGATATAACATTTCTTCCAGGCCTCAGAAATAAGAAAGTCATCTTATTGTGTAATTATTTTTGTTAAACACAATCTTCTACTACAATGGGGTAATTCTGACCAGAATTTGAGAAATCTGCCCAAATTTTTTCACAGTTTTTGCCTGAAGCATGCGTTTTTTTCACCATCTGGCCAGAGAGTAAACAGGACTGGATATCAAGGGCAACCCTTAAAGTGAGTGTCATCAAATGTCAAGCTTGTAATCAGAATGTGATCATATTTTATGTGTATGCACTCATAAGAAAGATGTACTACCTAGACCTTGACCACAAATAAGCAAATCATTGACAAAAGCTTGTGAACGGAATACCATTAAAGGGAGAAAGCAGTCGCTCCAAGTTTATTTTCAAAAGTCTGCTAAATCTTATGGATTTCCTCTTCTTTTGCTCACAAGTACCTTTCATTATGTTTTTGTATTATAAAGACATTGAATATTAAAAGCAAACCAAGGTGTTATTCTGCACAAATTTAACAAATAAGTAACAAAATATTGCCACATGATTTACAGAAGCCATTCCTGAATTAGGATAATGGGGTACACTAGTTTAAATTGGGGGGGACTGCATTTTGCCTTTAAGTTGACATGTGAATGATGATGTCATCTTGACCTGTAAAACTGCCACAGTCCGCCTTAAGGATTTTGTTTTGCATAGCAAAACTGCTATGCATTTTTCATTTTGTATAAATTTTGCATAGCAGATTTGTTTTTGGCAAAAATATTCCATGTCATTTTAAAAAAATACATGTCGATTTCAGTGAACATAATTCTCGCAATTTGATGCAACTTATTTTGAACGTAGGCCTACATTTAAATGGTTTAACAAACAATCGGCCGTTTACACAGTGCCAAATTCAACCAAACGATTAAATGGATCACCCGCTTAAAATAATGAAGGGAAGTTAGCATTTTTCTATACTGTATTTTGCTTTGATATCTTTTCATATTTAAATGATGTTCAGGGATTCCGCCAGAAATGCAAAAAAGGGGGGGATTAATTGCTCCTAAACCCCTAGTCCAAATTGATGCTGTCCCTGGCTTAAGTAACAAGTGGGTTCAGGGGGACTAAAGCTTGCTTCAAGACCCCTATAAGGTGCATTTTGAAGGGTTTTAAAGGCCATTCACTTATGAAAGTCCAAACATTGCTGCAAAGGTGCCCTCTTCTTAAGTAAGAAACCAAGATATGGACAATTTTTTTAATTTTGATGGAAATGAAAAGGGGGGGATTTTACCCACCTTCTTCTGGAAAGGGGGGGACAAATCCCCCCTTTCCCCCCTTTGGCAGAAACCCTGATGTTTATTTGCCAGTTTAACGACCAATGAAGCTGTTGTAAGTTTGTGACTCTTCATTCATGGCATGGTATAACTCCGTGATTCTCACCTGTTAATTCCCCCAAAACAAAATACAAGGCCTTTAATATCCCGTTTGCAGCAGCAGCCCAGATCTGCTTATTACTACATAATAGGCTATCCAAATTGATTCACACTTTCTCAGTTTACTTTTTAGACCATAATCGTTGTCCAAGTCTCTCACAGAACGAATGGTAAAACACAAATAGATGTCCCCAATTTTCAATTTTCACACCATTCTACCGTGTATTACAATTACATAAGCAGAGTGCTCAAACGTGTATAGTTTCATACAGCAGTACACAATGCATGCACGCACTACATATTCCTAGTAAATATCTGTTTGATGCTGTGCACAAATCAATTTGAGGAACGATCGAATACAAAATCGAGTGTGTCAATCTTTCTTGCACAACTCATGGGGCCACATTCGTAATTGCGTAACTGAATACAAGGCACACTTTTATACAAATTAACATGTGTTTTACATGAAAAGCACCCACCGTTACTACCACAAACTATCTGGTAACAACTGGAAATTTAGCAGTAAAATGCAGCAATCCAAAAAATACTGTAGGCTCCCCGTACCATGCCTAATGTTCTTGCGATGTAAGTCGACTTCTCAACAGAGCACGTGTGTAGCCTAATGTATGGGTCTTTGCATACAATTACGGACCTACACATGCACTGACTTTCATTGGGCGTTTCACTTGAATGTTTGTACAGAACACAGAAATGGCCAAACGTATCGGTGTTTGCGTACATTTCGGCTCTATACCAAACGTACTATTAATGACTACGAATTCGGCATACAGTTTCATGTATTGATAATTTTGGGTGAACAAAATAAAAATCAGTGAAATGATCTCAATCTTGACATACATGTTTACAAGGCTTGTGCATATTGCGAACATCGTTGTGCCATGTGAATAGAGCCAGTAATACATTACACGGTTGGTTGGACATTGTTTAATGGTAAACGAACATTTATTCGGGCCGTTTAACGCTTAGGAGGTTAAACGTAAATTGATAGCCCTAGAATTATTGAATTAGTAAAAACTCATACAGGGAATTGATTTATTTTAAGGATAGTACTTAGGGTGGAATTGAAATTTTAAAAATTAGGTGTGAAACGAAGTCAAGTCATATTGTGGTGTGCAGAGCTGCCGACAGTCGGCCCGGACCCCGGTACAAAATTTCAACGCAGGTCCCCTCTCACCAAAGTGTGGTGTTCACGAGGAAATAATTTGATATGATATAATATATTTTATGACCAAAGTTTCCCGGGCCCCCCAAACTGCCAGGGCCCCGGGAAATTTGTCCCCCTGTCGGCGGCCCTGGTTGTGTGGATGTCAGAAAGCCTGTACCTGTACAAATAACTTCATTCGATTTGCAGGTAAGGTTTGTGTCGCAAATCTGCGAGGCGAGGCATTAAAATATTTGTATCACTACTGTGCTTCATGTGCATCACAAACTGCGATGCGATACCGACTATTGGGGACCCTGAAGACTGCAGTATTAAGAATCAGTCTACATGCAAGGCAATGAATAGACCCATTCCCAAACTTCAAAGCTTCCATAAAAGCTTTCATTAAAGAGGATAAATACCCATTTACTAGTAAAAATGACTAACAAACTTTGTCAACACTCACGAGAAAAGAGCAAATATTACATCATACATGTGGCAAAAATGTGCATTTCCTGCATATCAATGTAAAAAATTACTTTCTCACCCAGTGACCTTGACACTGCTAGGAAAGGAATTTCGTATTTGGTGGTGCTTCTTCTGAGGGGTCCTTGGTGGTCATTTTTAGTTCTTGTCCATACCACTCGGTCAACACCTGATTTCTTTTGGACCTTGCCTCCAGCTTTAGTTATGCGATCCATTTCTCTAGGTAAAGATGGTTTGTGGTCTCTGGTGAGTACATCAGCTTCAATACCCTTCTTCGTTTGCCTCCCGATGGCAATCCTGGAATCCCCAACATGGGCAATGTACATGTCGTTCCCACATATAATGGCCATGCTGACTGTGGTTCCTGCAGTACTTGGGTACCCACTTGCAGTTTTGGGCCAATAAGCTGAAAAGAACAAACATAGTTTTATACCACACCTGTCCATTTTGGTATCAGTGTTGAGATTAGGACATGATTATATAGAATTTGCACACCAACAGTACAGTATAGATTCGTATTCTTCAAATGATCAGCCTTCGAATCTCAGTGACACCTTTCTTCCTCCAGCTTCTTTTCTCACGTCTTGTTACGCTACTTTATGTTGGTTCCTTTGGAACTTAACTTGTCACTGATCTTTTGTAAGTTTTAAGTTGTAATTTACGCAACTTCCGGTCACAGATTCTCCATTCCCACCACACAAGGCTTTTTCATTATTCATTATTTTGCAACACTGGTCAATGGCAAAATGACTAGGGCTAGGCCTATGTCGTTTTACATACACAATTCAAGTACTGAAATGATGTAGTCCCCGCTGAAAATGGTTTTGAGCTGTGTATTTGTGAGGCGTATATGATGACAAGAGAGTGCATTCATTCTTTTATGTTACCATCTTTGATGTTTTATCATCTTATTCTTATCTTTCCATCTGTATATATTTATATTGCTTTATTTTGTATTGTTTTGAACTTTTACGTGCAAGATCTTCAACATACCTAAACTTGTTTATGCAGTAAACTGCAGAAGTTGCTTTGACTGGTATATCGATCCGTTCGCCCCATGATCTGGGAGTGGTTTGCCGAAATAATGTGACAATAAACTCTTTCACGCAGCTTTTTAAAAGGATTAAAATTATCAAAGGTGCAGGGATTAAACTATGCAGTACACGCTACAACAATCCACCATACCTTTTAAAGTCTGGAGCACCGTAAACTTGATAGATAAGACTAAAAAAGTTACCTGTAGACGTTAGAAAAATATATGCTTAATATCATTCAAGATAAATGCACTTTGGGAATTTTCCTGGGCGTAACTTCCAAGTTTACGTGTTTACAGTTCATCAGTCTCAAAACATATGCAACCCTGGCTTGCAAGCCTTGTAGGTGCAACTAAAATATTTGTAACTACGTTAGCCTCCCCATTTAAGCTGACTTAATAATTTTAACAAAAGACGATTAAACATTTTTTATTATTTTTTCAACGTTAGTATAATTCCTGGAAAAGTTTCAACCCCCAAAATTTGCAAAGCTGAGTGAAATTCTTTCGGCCATTTCATTTCTTAACACCAAATTATAAAATATGGAGCATTCCAACAGTGAACTTTATGAATAATCATATTAATTTCGAACATAATTAGCACAGTTCGTTGGACTTGCTGAACGAACCTGTGCACTGTGCGTACGTGCATTGTACAGTACAATACAGTATTTGTAATTAGAGCTGATTGAGCTTGCTGAATGAACCGGGCCGGCCGGCCAGCCATGTGCTTCGCTGCTTCGCACGTTGCATGAACCATCATTCATGACATACCGTACGTACACTGTACAGTACAGTATTGCGTACGAGACAACTATGCCAGAGTCCCATTATAACATTAAGTATGAGGGTAGCTGCCGTTATCAAAAAGTTTCGCCGTTCATAATTACGAAGAAACTGGTGTTTTCAGTAGGTATTAGGTAAAAAGGCATGCGATGTAAGGCAAAATAAAATTCAACATAACAATTTCTTACGGAACATGCAGTAATACATGTGGGTAAAAATTTTCACACCATTACGACATAACGGTGCTGGAATTCTTAGCAGACATAGGTTATATTACATATGAATTGCAGCAAGGTCACAAGGCACACTACAGTACACTGTATGTGGTACGTTTGTACTCGACACTGCTCTAGGCGTGTGTGATACTGTATCGCTGTAGCCGGAGAAGTGTGTCTTGAACTGCGATAATGCCAGTGATATCCATAGGCTTTTCATCTTACGGTGCTACGTTAGACCGCAAAAATCTCGAAAACGGTAATCAGTGGCATAACAAAAAGTATGCATGTTTGTGAAAAGTTTGAATAAATGCGTGATTCGCCCATGCGTACGGACTGCTTGCCAAAACATCACAAATAATGCAAACCTTTTAACTTGCACACTACTTCGACAATCATCACTACCGGCGCCATTTTAAGTGTAGAAACTTTGGTATTTAATGTGTTGGCGCTCTTCCGAAATGTTTACTTTGTTTATATTCCTTGACTTGTTTTTATTTCAGTTAACCGTTAACCGTTCGGTTAATAAAAACGGTTAAAGGGATAGTGAATTAACCGGAAATGCACAGCCCTAGTACAAATAGCTTAGATGTATACTAACTATACTACACATGTCTATACGTATTTTATCTCTACGTATACATATATCCCTAACCGTATAACCCTAACCTTATCTCTATGCGTACCACGTGTACAACCCTATCCCTATCCATATGCGTACCCTATCCGTATCCTTACTATAACCCTAACCCTATCCCTACGCGTATGCTATCCGTATGCCTACTAGGCCTAGGCCTAACCCTAACCCTATGCTGCATATCACGTACGTCACTTCCGGGCACGGATTCTCCATTCCAGCCCCTTGTGTTTTCTAAAATCACCCAGACGGTATTCTATGACTTTCGTTCCCAGTGCCTAATAATATTGGCTATTAAGTTAGTACTAACAACACTGGCTACCATTTTGTGTCTACAAATGCTTGGCACACAAATTGTATGTCAACAACACTTAGCCTATAGGCCTACTGCGCTGCCATGTCAATTGTAATGTTATGCAGGCTAACACTATTGCAACCAGTTTCAACATACAATTTACAGTACCCCATACGTGGTAGCGTAGGCAAGAGGTAGCCTATGGAGCCTAACGTAAGGCTGTGTGATTTTTTGAACAAGTACACGTTTTACGACCCACTTACGTCGAACTTTCCACATCTCCGCCTGAGTGAAATGGAAACCCTGTCTGATTGCTTTCATGACTTCATCGTGATCTCGTGAGAAGAAACCTGTCTGTTTCTTGATGTTCTCCCACAAATGATCCCTTGCATATACAGAGGCTTGTTCACCTCCATGGCCGTCGAACACGCACAAACAAGCATAATCCGCATCGTCTTTTCGGTCGAAAGCAATTAAAATTCTGTCTTCTTGGTGTTTTCTTCCACCCATCGTAGAATCACTTGATATTCTCAAGCCCATCGTTCTTCTCTTTTTAGGCTGATTTTTCTGTGGGCTAGAAACGATACAATATTGTTCTTCGTTCATGTTGTTCGTGTCCATGGTGCCAGCAATTGCCATCAAAGGAAGCATACGTTGGATCGGATTGTGTAACTGTGTGTCAAGCATAGTACAGCTTTGCACATACACTACATAGCCAGGATTTACGCGCGTTGTCGCTTTCGTTTCGCGGTATTCCATGTGATCTTTAACCCTGATCGAATGGGAGGGTCGTGTCAGAACTTGCTCGGTGTAGTGGTGTGCTGATTGGTCTATCTTAATGAAACGTATATAATTTTTTAATATGGCTCACGTGTTCCCGGATTAGGAAGTAACGTCAACCATTAGGGAACCTGCACATCACAGTTGAAAATTTGCTATCCCCGAAAGATTACGTTGGTAAACACGTACGGATTTTATAATGCATCAGATTGATCAGAAGAAAGCATCCTAAAACCAAAGTACTTGAGTAATTGCCCCTAAAAAGATTGTTTTTTTTGCCAAAGCAATGGTTGCCACTTGCATGATGGACGGGGAAGGAGGGGGGACACAACAGCACAAGGTCCCGGGGGTCAGCAAAGTCCCCTTTTATCTGCTTATTGGTGCCAAAGGAAGCACTAAGCGTCACATCATGCATCTAGCAGCCATGTAATGATCAAAATTAGGACACCTCTATGGAATCCTTGATCCCAAAATAACTTTAGAGCACTGAGAATCTTTAAATTTCGGTCTTCAATTCAGCCTCCGCCACTGTTCATCCCCATTTCCACCGATTTCTTGATAGTCCTGATAAGTTGCAAAATAATGATTTGATTTTGTTTCATTTTGATTTGATTTATTTATATCTCTACTTGATTAATATGACAACAATAAGTAGGCAAAATCTGAGTATAAACAAGCAAATAAGCCACTATGCTGAACAGGGGACATAACATAACATAACAGGTTAAAGGGCAAAGGAGGGCTAAGGCCCCAAAAGATGCCCTGAAGTCCATACAACCTTAACTGAAAAAAACAAAAGGAACCAAAAAAAAACAAAAAAAAGAGAACAGCACAAATTTAGGAGAGGAGAATACCCGCACGGAGGGCAAATGAAGGAAGGGACAAAGGGGAAACTTAGGGGGGAAGAGAAGGGCAATAAGAAATGGGGGAGGTGGGAATTAGACACAAGAGCAGGCAAGAGAGAGGACAATTCCAAGAAGGGAAAAAAGAAGTAGATGAGAGAAAAGGTCAGGAACGGACGTAATGGGGAGAAGGGCAAACAAGTCGAACGAGCTTCGGGACGGAAAATGGAGACGAGAACTCACGAGACTCAGAAAGGGGAAAAGGGAAAAAGAAGGGAAATGAATGAACCAAAGGAAGACGGGAAATCAGAGAGGAAAGGGGTACAACAGAAGAAGAGACCCTTTAATCCTTCTCAGAAAGAAGTCTAAAGCCAGGGGGAGGTAAGGCCCAAGATGGGGTCTGTAAGTCTAACAGTGATAATGTAGGTGTCTCCAAACCTCAGGTGAAGGGGGCGAGTGGCTTCATCCTCTGAACTTGCTCTAAAAGAAGTGCTTGTCCTTTTCATTAGAAGGGACTCAAAGGGGGCCTGGGGCTGCATGGTCGAGGTGGGGTTATCTTAACCAACACTGCTTATACAGATTTAGTACAATTTCTTTACTAAAAAAAAACTACTGGGAAAATTCCTCTTGATCAATCCAAAAGGGGGGGGCACCACACTAGTCAGCCCTAGCCAAGCCAGCAGCTGTACACCCTGTCTTAGTATGGCTATCTAAATACACCTGTAAGAACCACAACCCAGATCCCTTCTAAAAAGTCACATCACCTTCAGCAAAAATAATACTACCATTCATGTTATAATCATAGTTAAAATTTTTAGGACCAAAGTGAAGGACTTTGCACTTATCTGCATTAAAAGACATTTGCCAAGTCTGAGACCATGAAAATAACCTATCCAAGTCTTTTTGCAGTAATGAGGCATCATCCTTATCATCCTTATCCTTATCATCCTTATCACTAACCTTCTAACCTTCTATAGTACAACAAAATGAGACATATCAGTTTGCGACTTAAAGCACCGTGAGCTATGATTAAGCAAAGTAAGATAAAGAACCAGAAAATGTATTCATTTAAAGTTCGTCCCTTATAGGCCAAAGTCAAAACCAAACGGGGAAACCATGGGAAACAAAAAATAAAGCATAAAACAAAAAAAAAATAATAAGTGCGTAAAAAAGAGGGCTTAGTGCGTTCTCAATAAACTTGACGGAACAATAAATGGGGGAACAATTACGACAACATATCAATCAAGTATTTTTTAATTTTACTTTTGGATTTGCTACGGACAAGTAGTTGCATAATGAGGAAATTCCATAACGTAACACCTGCACAACTATGTGGGAAAAAAGTCAGAAGTAAAGTTGAAATAAGTCAAATAAATGTTTGGAAGGAGACTGTGATGATATCGATACATGGAAATGCCTAAGTGCTAGGGTCAAATTGAATAAGTTGAGAGAATAAGTTCAACTCTTGAATCGGTTACTTAGTATGTTTAGTGACCTTTTCTTAAGAAACATTTCTTCCCCAATATTTATACTGTACCAGAATTAGACAAGTTCTTCCATAAGTGTGGTAGGATCTAATTTGTGCTGGGCTCGTTTGGTGTTGGTTGGTTGTTTGTTTTCAGTTAAGCTTGTATGGACTTCAGGGCATCTTATGGGGCCTTAGCCCTCCTTTGCCCTTTAACCTGTTATATTATGTTATGTTATGTTATGTTATGTCATGTATGAGTATGCCGAAAAGAGGTTCACCCTATGACACGTACCTGCTGTGAAGGGATACTACCACAACAGCACACTATATTGGGTCCTAATTGAGGCCAAATTGGGCTACCGATTGGGGCCCAATCTGTTTTGTCACACGGATCTCATCTGGCCCCAATTGGGCTAACTTAGCCCATTAATCCCAACTGGGTCCCATCTTGGCCCAAATGAGTTAACAGCATCTCTCTCATGAGCCCAGTTGGGTCCCAGTTGGGACCCGAGGTAAACCGTGACCGACCTCAGCCCAAGCCCAATTAAGTCCAAGCTTCCCAAGAAAAACCCTATTGGGCCCCAATAGGGCTTGCTTGCTGGGCCCCATCGCTCTCCACCTCCCTCCCTTCAAGTTGATATACGCAGCCGCACTTGAATGCAAAATGCTCCTTCAGGTTAAAGTTACCAATCACAGAACAGCCGACAAGCTGGCCGTCAGTAGATATTTAAATTACCATATCATCACGGTAAGGATTTGGCAAAGAAGTCCCCCACCCCCCCCACCCCCCACCCCGCCCCCCCGCCGCCCACCCCCCCCCCCACCCCCCCCCCCCCCCACCCCCCCCCCCCCCCACCCCCCCCCCCCCCCACCCCCCCCCCCCCCCACCCCCCCCCCCCCCCACCCCCCCCCCCCCCCACCCCCCCCCCCCCCCACCCCCCCCCCCCCCCACCCCCCCCCCCCCCCACCCCCCCCCCCCCCCACCCCCCCCCCCCCCCACCCCCCCCCCCCCCCACCCCCCCCCCCCCCCACCCCCCCCCCCCCCCACCCCCCCCCCCCCCCACCCCCCCCCCCCCCCACCCCCCCCCCCCCCCACCCCCCCCCCCCCCCACCCCCCCCCCCCCCCACCCCCCCCCCCCCCCACCCCCATTATTTGATTTTAACAAAAAAGGGGCTAAAGGGGGCAAACCCCCCTTTTTTTTTTTAAAGTTTTTAAAAAAATTAAAAAATTTTTTTATGTGGGGATCGTTAAAAGGGACATTGTTTTGGGGGAAACCAATTTTTTTTGTAGGTTAAAACTTTAAAAATTAAAATTTTTTTTAAAAAAAGCAACTAAAAGGAAAATTTTTTTTTTAAAAGAAAAATCTTACAAGGGGGGGGGGGGGTTTAAGGGGGCAAAAGGAGGGAGGGGGGACCAAAAGAAGTTATGTTTTTCATCCCTAACTGTTCCCACTTTTTTGGTTTATTTGAAAATTCAAATTACTCTTATTTTTAATTTTTTCTTCTTGCTCCCGTACCAAGGAGAGGTTTTGGAAATTTCCTTTGGGGCCCAAAAAGGAAAAAAAAAAAAGGGGGGGAGGGAAAAAAACTTTCGGCTTTTTTTTTCCCCCGAGGGGGCTTTTTTCTATTTTTTTTAAAATTTTTTTAAAAGGGGGTAAAATTTTAAAAATTTTAAAAAATTTTTTTAAAAAAAAAGGAACCAAAATTTTAAAAATCATAAAATTTTATTTTAAAAAGGGGAAAAAAAACGTATAAGTTTTTAAAAATTAAATCTTTAAGGAAAAAGGGGGGAATTGTTTTTTAAAACTTTGGGAAATTTAAAGGACAAGGAAATGTTGTAAAAAAAAGATAAAATTTTTGGGGGGTTTTTAAAAAAATAACTCCATTTAAAAATTTTCGAGAACCCCGATTTCGTTTTGCCAGATGTTAATTTTTTCCCCAACCAGGTTAATTTTAATGAAGGGATTATTTTTTATTTTTAGGAATTTTGGGCCAAATTAACACCCAATTAAAATTTAAAGGGTTTTTTAGGGGTTTTTCTTTTTTGGAAAGTTAAGATTAAGAACTTGAAAAATTTACTTGGGGCCAAATTAGAACAGGGGGCAATTGGGAAAAAAAACAAAAGGGGGGGGGAATTTTTGTTTTTAAATTTTTTAAAGGGAAAAGAAATTACATTTTTTAATTAATTTAACCTTTTCAATTTTTTTTCTGAAGAAAAATTGAGAAAATGAAATTTGGGCCCCAGGAGTTTCCTTTTTTAAAAAGTTTATTTCAGAAGCAAATTATAAAATGGTGGAGAAAATATAGTCTAAATATATTCAAATGCTGATACCATCTCATCCTGTATATTTGAAACACAACAAAACAAACAATTACTATGTAACTTTTAAATAGCAATCAGTCAAATATTTTACCTGACAGAGATAAAAATGCTGCAGATCTCTCTGGCCATTTTTAGCAATCAGATGCCCTGAGAATGTGAGGGAGGTCCCCTTAAATGGGGCACTGCACCTCCAGCTCCCCTCTCTCAATTTTGAAAGGTTGCGAACCTAGAAAAGCAAGAGAGGAAACTGTACTTCATCCCTATTTTAATTGACCTAGAATAACTCTCCTGCAGTTGGCTAAGGAATGATTTTAAACACTTCCAAACAGTACCGATGACATATTTTCATGAATGCTGACATGTGTAGGCTATGTTCCGGATTAATTTGTTGAAGTTTGATTCTGGTGTTACAGCAGTACAAATAGAATGAGATCCTAGACTGTTGAAAAGTAATTGCACTATATTTCTCCCACATGTTTATAAATTGCATGAACATATCCAATTTTAAACTTCGGGAAAATCTGATCTTCTGGAGGCCGAAATTTTTTCATTTTTCTTTTTTTCTCAGGAGAATAAATTGACAAGGTTACAATGACTAACTTATATAATAATTTCAGTTCAGTTCACATCCATAACCACTTTGATACCAATACAACTCCCACCCACAAAACCCCCCTTTGCCAAATCTTGCACAAACTCTGGTCAAGATTTTGTTTTAAGGGGACTTTTATGCCAAATTAATATTCAAGGCTCTTTGGGAAAAGCAACCTAACCCCCCCAAAAAGGGGGGATAAAGGAAGGTCCTCAAATTTAACTCTTTAAAATTTTTCAGTATTTAAGGGCTGAATCGATTTCATAGGCTGGGAAACTTTGGAGGAAAATAAAAACTGAATACAATTAATGGGGAAACATTTAAGCCTTCTGTTTAGTGTAAAATTCCAGGTAAAATGTGAAAAACGTTTAATACAAGTTTCATCCTAACACTTTTTCTGGGAATGATGTTTACAAAACATATTAACAAAATTTTTTTATCCTAATTCTTTGACATCTTAGATGGGAATGTAATCACCCCAACAAAGTCAAGTGTCAGCCCTATTGTTAAATGAAAGATAAAACAACTACCATCCCAACAAAACAAACAAGCAGCAAGAAAGGGTTTGATAGATATTGTTTGTCATAGATGTTAATTTACCTCTCCATCTTCAAGAACAACCCGACCTTGACTAAGGACCATCTCGGGGAAACAACCATGACATTCCATACCCTCAAAGATGTTGAAGTCTACAGCCTAGTAAATACATAATAAAGCACAAAAAAACATTAAACTGGTCCTTGAAAACTATTTCTTATATTTAAAATCTGAAGATACATTCATAAAGGTCACACACCATAAATTTGTCCATAAATGGTATCCAAGCATTTGTGACCAACGTAGGATACCCTTATAAGGGACTTCTTGAACACAACATCTGTTAGGTATTGCACTGTTGAGAGTTGACCACTACAAAATTAAATCTCATGAGGAAGTAAAACATGTTATATGAAAGTTTCTTATGATGGGGGGAAGGGGTTGCTTCACACAAAGTACCAGACAGTATTTAGACTTGAACTATCAGTATCTGCTGATGTTTCTAATGGGGACCCTATATCTCATACCATTAAAATTTACCCCTAGAATGTCTATACTTATCAAATACAGATACTACAGGGCCTTTTACTCCATACAAAGCGCTCTACACTACTTTCTAATGTCCCAATTGTATGTGCTAATGCTTTACTTTTATACCAAATGAAATTATCGAGTTCCTGTAGGGGCACAACAGTCCATAGATTTGCATTACAATTATGCTCCATTTCTAAAAATATTAGTCGATGGCCTTATTGGCCAATACTGAGAATTAAAATATCGGACATGGTTTATTTGTGCTAAGCACAACACTAAAAGGGACATAGATATAACACCAACCACTCACACCAAGTTTTTATAGTATAAATCTGCAAAGGAAATTAGGGCGTGTTTATAACAAACACTTCCTTATCCTCACAGGACTGTCTAATACAGTAAACTGTCTGGTCTAGCAGACCATCATAACTGTCCGTAAACCTGGTGATGAGGGTCTTTAGAGATAACTCTCGTTGCATGCAGGGTTTAAAGTATTTACAAGTGTACTGCATCACAGAGCTCAGCCTGTATAAACTCCCTTCTGAGGGGTAGAGGTTGAATAATATGTGGACAGCTATTGGTACTATGTAACAGCAACAAACCGACAAGGATCCATTATTCACAGTGTGCTGTAATGAAGCCAATGCAAAAATTTTAGAGTAACACCATCCCTGATTCTTATAGAGAAAATCTTTCAAGTCGCAGTTAATTATCAAGGTATACAGTAAAAAGTCAACATGTGCTTCATTTTTCTTACAAAATTCTTTACAAAATACTTAAAATTCTCTTTGGTCCCCTTCTCCTGGACCCACTTTAAATTTTTGCCACATATAAATGGCATATCAATAACATTACTTGTAAAACAAATAATTACATTACTTTCTCATTTGTCTCTTTAAATTTTCGTTGTGTCCATGCCAGGGTAGCTTAATGTGGTCTGATACTTCCAAATAAAACCAATTTAGAGCCCTTATTGCGCAACAACACATTGTAAACACCTGATAACTCCCCACTATCTCCAACCCCTCCCACCAAAAACCTCTCAACACCTATTCCCAACCTTGGCACATGCCGATCACCACCAAATACCCAACAAGCTAAACCCAATCATACTATCATACAAACGCGCGCCTCATCATTATATTATCACCCTTTATCTGTAAGTTGTACACTCCCAGAGTTCTTTTACCTATGTCGCTCTCACTCCTTACACTTCCCTTTTCCCCATTACAAAGTTTTGTTGGTTGCCACTACTCCCTGAATACCTACCACTCCCTTCTCCCAGGATAACTGACATTCCTGTCCTCCACGCCGTTGACTCCGTTTGGTAATTTTGGTGAAAATCGTCCTTTCCCCAACATCTTTCTGTTCTGTACTAAAACGTGCAGTTATACCGTAGCCGATAACTGAAGAGGTCACCGATATATCGGACAGTAAAGAAACAAAATCGTTCTTTAAACTCCACCAAAAACTATACTATCTTTTGAATTTGCTCACAGATATCTGATGGGCGTACCGTAAAACTTTCCAATACTCAGCCCTCATATTCCTACATAGCAAACGGGAATTCCCAACCCCCCCCCTACCCTTATCATCCTACATTAGAGTACAGGCAAAACAAAAAAAAAAAAAAAATTACATGGGGTGAGGGTCAAAGACCCATGTACGACTTTTTCGGAAAAGCCAGTAACGATAATGATTTTTTGCCAAAAAACAAAAGGCACACTTTTTAAAGCTACACTCTGATATAAGAGGGAAGGGGTCCTACATTCACGAGTAAGTTTTGCACTCTTTGATCAATGATCCCAAAAAAATATGAATCCATGTAGCTAACAGAGTGATTTGCTGTTGTAGCAAGCCACAAAATATCTTAATCAACACTTTCAATGTGAAATTGATATCATTTAACCAGATGTGCTATACACATAGGAAACATATTCAATCGCCCATTACATTGTACTAATTATTTATGGTTTGCCATAATCATGAAGATGAGGACACACCCCCCCCCCCCAGTAGACCATGGTACTTGGAATTCTTGATTGTGGGAAAAGTACACAATCTAAAGTCGCTGAGAAGGATTGTGGCGGTTTTCCCCCCTTCTTTTTTTGTGCTGTTGACGCTAAGGAACTTCACTGTACCCCCCTTCTAGTCAACACCATCTAGAAAATTGGTAATAAGTTTGGTAAGTGGTTACCCAGTACCTTTCCTTATGTCACACTCTGGGTAAGTATCACACATACACTCTGGTCTTATGTGATGAAGTGGGGGAAGTGACTATAAAGTGTTCAGTTCATTAAATCAATAAAAAAAAAACAAAAACAAAAAAAAAAAAAGTAAGCAGGGGCAGCGTATCGACCTAATCAAGCAGATCGCTACCAAGGATTTGGTTTTTAAATCAGAACAGTGCTTCAAGATGAGAATAACCCCATTTCTGATAGAAGAAACCATTATTTTTATGATGTAGCCTTAAAATGCACAACTCATCCCCTTGCTAAACCCCACTCATCTCATCCTCCCTGCTACCCCAAGTTCCATCCCCTTGCTAACCACTCTCATCTCCCCATTGCTATATCCCCACTCCTCCCTTGCTAAAAATACCTCACCCCCTTGTTAACCCCACTCTTCCCCTTGCTCAGCCACCATTGCTTTTAACACAAATATCACCATTCATCAACTTGAGCTATTGGACTTAACCAATTTTCCTGTAATCTACTCGGAGCAAGTGAGGGCAGGAGGGTTAATGGGTAATACATCACTTTGCAAGACATTTCATCATCCAATATTCATTGGTGTGGAAGGGTCTGGTTTAAGTGGTGGACTGAGTACATGGCCTGCTGCATCGTCGCCAGTCATGACTGCAATAATGACTGCCATCTAACGGCAAGAGAGGCAGCGATGGGCTCACCGAACACGACTTTACCTGTGAAAGCAAGCACAAGTGTTACAGAGGTAATACAACCAGACACCAGTTTTAAACCACCTGCAATTGCGAAGAAAAATCCTCATAACTACCTACACCCTAGGTTCAAGTTGCTGCCTCAATGCCATGTTTGCAAGTCCCCAGACATGCACTAAAATGGCCTGTGGAAGATTTCAAAAGAGTCCAATAAATTGTAAGAGAGAGCTGCTCGAAACAAGTCCTAGCTACTGTAAATAAATAAAATATATAAATTTAGGGCAGAAAAACCTACAGTAAAAGTGGCCCAAAGATTGGATACATCGTCCAAGAATCTCTGGGATCCTAACCACTCAAATAACATTCCAAATAACCACTGATGAACAAACACTGCTGAAGATTCAATTTTGCTGTCAACAAGGAAAGTTTTATAAGCACGTTTAGGTTCCACTGGGATTTTATCAGTAACACTCTAACACTAGGCACCTATACCCATTGAATTAATGAATTATCTGCAAAGAAATTTTGTTTCCCAATGTTACATGAATATGTAAGAATCATGTTCCACCATAAAAAATCAGCACACCCTTCAGGCTGTTTACTTACCTTACTCTGCGAGCTTTTGATATAGTATCAGCACAGTGCCTCTTCACATCAATAACCCCCTGTGTACCAACGTATAGAGGGCAGCTTACTTGATCGGCTAACATGATTGCCTGGTTTTGTAGTCTTCCCTTGTTCAGACCTACAAAATGAAAACACAAAGAATGATACAAGTACAATACAAAAGAAAATCTATAGATGGTCACTGAAAGACTAAACAGTGTTTCTACAGGAAAAAAACAGGACGGGTAGAACACAGAAGGTGACGTAAAATGCATGGGCATTCGGCCTTTTTCACACCACAGAAACATGCAGCCAGAAAAGGGGAAAAGCGTGGAAATTCCACCTTTTTTAACACAGGAGACTTGTTTCTCTAATTAAGTAATGTTTGCTTGAATCTGTTTTAAAGCAGACAGAATTGTGAGTGGTTACGAGTCATGCATTAAAGCTTGCAAAGCACTGTTCAAGCACTGCTAGTGTTATGTGTGCTTATGTTTTCTTTGGAGTGTAGTTTTTACACTTCTTTCTCCAAGCTTCTGCTATGCCCATGAAGGCTAAACAACATGGCAAGGGCATCATATTTATGGACCCAAATATGTAAAAGAGCTTCTTTTGACTTCACTGAAAATTTCTAGAACGAAAACATAAGGCTGACTACGAATGAGCCTACAGAACCATGTATCCTTATAGAGTAACTGTTGTACCTAACAAACTCTTAGCTGACTTTTACAAATGAATAAACTTCACTACAAATAAGCCAGCAAAAACCAAGAGCTGACTTACAACTGATCATACAAAAACTATGAGCTGACTACAAACTGGATCATACAAAACCATGAAGCTAACTACAACTGAATCAAACAAACCATGAGCTTGACTACAACTGATCATACAACGAGTATGGAGCGGACTACAACTGATCATACAAGACTATGAGCTGACAAATGATTCACCTACCTCTGTCAGGTACTACTTATGTAAATGAACTTCTGGACCCAGTTGATTCCCTGAGCAAAGTAACTTCTGCTGGTTCTATATTTAGAAGCAAAGAGATCATAATGCTTATTAAAAAAAAAGTTTTTCTTTTATTGGGGACTACGGCTGGGACGGGGAGGGGGGAGGAAAAACAGTTACTTCCACAAATGTTTCCATTAGGTAACTGCAAAACTTGCCAGAAAATAAAACATGTCTATTTGCACAGATTCTAGTGAAGCTTTATATCAAATACCACCTGGCACCTTTTTATCTTTTTTCTCCAGTCGATCACCAAGTTTTGCCCTTCAGTTTCGGTCACAAACAATTCTCTGGAACATTGTCAGTGAGCGCACCTTAGCATGTAGTGTTAGCCTACTGGTGTACTAATACAACATACTGGTGCACATTAAATACAACATACTGGTGCCACTAATTATCACATTGGGTAGGCTAGTACTTGACAGTTTTATGGTTGCTGACGTATGATGTCCCTGCGTCAGTTACGTGACATCATTGAAAAAAAGTTCACAACTCCTTCAAGAGTCGGTGACTAATAGGGCCTTGGGTAAACCGACTCGCCAAAATGTTGGTACGTCCTCCACATCTATAGAGTTTGTCACTTACCAAATTCTTCCTTACGTACCCTCTACCAAAGTGCTGCTTACTTACCTCTTGAATAATATCTCCATTTTCAGGGCCATGGACCAATGCTCAGGGCTACCTTGTTCCTTTCAACTTTTTACCAAAGCCTGAATAAACTGTTTTTTAAGAATGAATGGGGGAAGATAAGTAATTTTAAAGCCAAGTCACCTCAAACTTGAAATTTGGTTCTTATAAACTGCCATACCATTTCCAAGAGTATGAACAATATCACGTGATGAAACTACAAATCACAAGGTAAAACCCAGGCCAACCATGAACATTTATAATGTTCCCTATATTTTAGCCCAGACCCCCCCCCCCCCCCCATTTATACCAAAGAGAATGTGCACTACAATACTGAAATCAATCTGAATTATTCCTTTTATCCTTGCAAATGCATTTAAATGAGAAATCTGACGTACCTGTTTCTGTTTGGTGTAAATTTTACTACTGGGATGTCCCCAGACCCCCTGCACAGACATACATTGGTGGCATTATCAGGGAGCTTCTCCCTCAAGAGTATGTATCCCCTATTCTCTACACGATGTCTGCACCCCTACCAAAAACCTAATAGGCACATGGTCCAAAAAGGATGCTAAACTGCCAGTGCTTCAGACCAGAATGGTGAGCTTCAGGGAGTCCAAAACAGGAGAATACCAGTGAAATTCTTGTATTAAAATGTACTATGCATATGGACGCAACTAAGAGATTCCGGGAGTCCAAAATGGACTCCCTGGACTGCTCCTCTGGCTAATGCCTTGCTAACCGCAGATTTAAAGTCGTACTGGAATATATGGAGTGTAGGGTTTTATATTTTCCATAACATCAATTTTTTCAGCCCAATCACCCTCACATGCTTAGACTATCAAGACAACAAGAAAATGCAATGAACTTTTCTTGTATTTATTTTCCCCATTTCATCTGCAGCCTGCAAAGGGTCAAGGCCCAACATTATCCCAACCAAGTCACTGGATTCGACCTCAACCACCACCTGTAGCCCTTCACCCCCCACCCCCCCAATTCCCCCTATCGGATTCCACACAGCTAATCCAGTAATGTTGTACTACACCTCACTATCATTAACCATCATAAACAATACTTTGTAAGCCATAAACATCTTGAAAAGAATTCACTCCTGTAAAACAATAAACCATGACATAATCGATATTTAATAATTAACATTCAAACTTTTTAAATCAAACAAAGTATGTATACACTTGGTGTTTGATTTTTTTAAAAAACCTGGTGGCTTTGATGGTTTCAATCTCTAGGACATGCACAAACTTAGAATGCACAAACCGCTTAGATTTAATTGTAAATCATAAATTTATGCTCATATTTTCTGTGCTTTTTCTAACATTTAATCGTAAAAAAACAAACTTGCTATTAACAATACCTTGCCTATTTCTACATTGGTTAGTTGTTTTAATTAGGTCTACCTAGATTAAATATTTCATTTTGATTATAGTTGACGTTATGATTTGATAAGCTGGCCAACTTAAATGGGGTGGTCCTTTTTCCACATGCTTGAAAAAGTGCACAATGTGTTCTTTTTGGAACACAAGTAAACCCCTCTGTTACAACGAGTAGCTTTTAAAAAACAAAATTGGGATTTCTACGCGTACCATCACATGTCACTCATTATACGTGAGAAAAAGGATAGGTAGGTCTTTAGACCCGTTCTCTCCCCAATTTGTTTTTAAAAAGTTACTGCTTAAAGAGAGGGCGTTACTTGTCTCGTTCACAAAAAAGAAAACATTGTGCAACCTTTTTCAAAGCATGATGGAAAAAGGACAACCCCATTTAGTGCCAAGCTTATCAAATCATAACGTCAACTTATAATTGCAATATGAAATATTTATCTAGGTAGACCTAATTTAAAAACAACTAACCAATGTAGAAATTAGCAAGTATTGTTTTTTAACATTCAAATGTCATCTAGGAGAAAAAACACAGAAACATATAGCATAAATTCATGATTAAAATTAATCTCAAGCAGGGTTGTCGCATGTCTAGGAGATTGAAAACATCAAAGCCATCCAGTAACCCAAGTGTTGTATATTACATACTTATTTGGATTGATTAAAAAGGTTTGACATGTAAATTATTAAATCGATTATTCATGGTTATTGTTTCTACAGGAGAGTGAATTCTTTCAAGATGTTTATGGGCTTTACAAAGATGTTCATGATGGTTAATGATAGTGAGGAGTTAGGAGTATCATTTGAGTGACATTAGCTGTGTGCGACTTGTGGATCGATAGGGGGGAATTGGGGGGGGGGGGAGGGAAAGGGTACTAGGTTGTGTTGAGTCGAATCCAGTGACTTGGGTTGGGATAATGTGGGTGACCCATTTGCAGGCTGCAGAGGAAAATTGGGGAAATACAAGGAAAAGTGCATTGCATTTTCTTGTTGTCTTGATAGTCTAAGCATGTGAGGGTGATTGGGCTGAAAAAATTAATGTTATGGAAAATATACAAAACCCTACACTACACATATATTCAAAGTACGCTTTAAATCTGCGGTTAGCAAGGCATTAGCCAGAGGAGGCAGTCCAGGAGTCATTTGTGACTTCCCGGAATCCTTTTAGAGTATGCGTCAAATATGCATAGTACATTTTAATACAACGAATTTCACTGGTATTGCCGATGTTTGGACTCCCTGAGCTCTACCATTTTCTGGCTGAAGCCACGGCATCGCAGTTAGCAATCCCTTTTTTAGGCACCATGTGCCTATTAGTTTGGTAGGGCCCCTTCTCCCTTGTGCAGACATCGTTTTAGAGAATAGGGAGAACATAACTCTTGAGGGCGAGAAGCTCCCTGATAATTCGCCACACCAATGTATGTTCTGTGCCAGGGGGTTCTGGGGACATCCCAAGTAGTAAAATTTACACCAAACCAGAAAACAGGTCACGTCAGATTTCTCATTTAAATGCATTGTTGCAAGGATAAATAGGAATAATTCAGATTGTATTTCAGTATTTGTAGTGCACATTCTCTTTGGGTATAAAAAAAAAATGTGGGGGGGGTGCGGGGGGTGGGGGGTCCTGGGCTAAATATATAGGGCAAAACATTATTAAAAAATGTTCATGGTTGGCTTGGTTTTTTACCCTTGTGATTTGTAGGGTTTTCTCACGTGATATGCTGTTCATACGTCTTGAAATTGTTATGGCAGTTATAAGAACCAAAATTCAGTTTGAGGTGACTTGGCTTAAAATTACTATCTTCCATTCATTCTTATAAAACAGTTTATTCAGGCTTGTAAAAAAAGTTGAGAGGAACAAGGAGCCCTAGCATTGGGTCCATGCTGAAAATGGAGATATTTATTCAAGAGGTAAGTAAAGCAAGTAATTGGTAGAGGGTAGAGGTAAGTAAGGAGAATTGGTTAAGTGGACAACTCTTAGACTGTGTGGAGGACACACCAAACATTTTTGGAGTACGGTTTACCCAAGGCCCCTATTAGTCACGACTTTTCTGGATAGGAGTTGTGGACTTTTTTCAATGATGTCGCTAATCTTTGACGCAAGGCGATAAAGAGCATCATAGACGGTCAGCAACCATAAAACTGTCAACTAGAGTCTTACTAGCCTACCAATGCTGTATTAGTGCACCAGTATGGGTCTGTATTAGTGGCACCAGTATGTGTATTAGTACACCAGTAGGCTAACACTACATGCTAAGGTGCTCCTCCACTGTACAATGTTCAGAGAATTGTTAGTGACCAACTTTGAAACGGGAAAACTTGTGATCGACTGGAGAAAAAGATAAAAAAAGGGCTGCCAGGTGTATTTGATATAAAGCTTCACTTAGAATCTAGTGACCAATAGACATTGTTTCATTCTGGCAAGTTTGCAGTTACCTAAGTGGGAACATTTGTGGAATTAACTGTTTTCTCCCCCCTCTCCCAACGTCCCCCAGCCGTGATATAGTCCCCAAATAAAAGAAAAACTTGTTTTTTAATGAAGCATTATGATCTCTTTGCTTCTAAAATATAGAAACCAGCAGAAGTTACTTGCTCAAGCGGAATCACTGGGTCCAGAAAGCGTACATTACAAAAGTAGACCTGAAAGGAGGTAGGTGAATCATTTGTTCAGCTCATAATCTTAGTCCTTGTAATGATCAGTTGGTAGTCAGCTCATACTCTTGTATGATCAGTTGTAGTCAAGTCATGGTTTGTTTTGATTCAGTTGTAGTTAGCTCATGGTTTTGTTAATGATCAGTTGTAGTCAGCTCATAGTTTTGTCATGATCAGTTTGTTTAGTCAGCTCGTGGTTTTGCTGGCTTTGTGTAGTGAAGTTATTCATTTGTAAAAGTCAGACTAAAAGAGTTTGTAGGTAACAAAACAGTTACTCTATAGGTACATGGTTGTAGGCTTCATTCGTAGTCAGCCTTATGTTTTCGTTCTAAAATTTCAGTGAAGTCAAAAAGAAGCTCTTTTAACATATGTTGTCATAAATATGAATGCCCTTGCCATTGTTGTTTAGCCTTCATGCATGAGAGCTTGGAGAAGCAAAGAAGGTTTAAAAACTTACCACTTCCAAAGAAAAACATTAAAGCACACATAACACTAAGCAGTGCTTGAAACAGTGCTTTGCCAGCTTTAATGCACTATCTCGTACACACCCACAATTCTGTCTGCTTTTAAAAACAGATTCAAGCAAAACATTACTTATTAGAGAACAACAAGTCATCCCTGTGTGAAAAAAGGTGGAATTCCACGCTTTATCCCCTTTCTGGCTGCATGTGTCTGTGGTGTGAAAAAGGCCGAAGCCCATTGCATTTTACGTCACCACCTTCTGTGTTCATACCCGTCTGTTTTTTTCTGTGCAGTATCACTTGTTTAGTCTTTCAGTAGACCATCTATGATTTGGTATTTTCTGTTTGTATGTAACTTTGTATCCATTCTTTGTTTCAATTTTGTAGGTTGAACAGGAAAGCTACAAACCGGGCAATCATGTTAGCCCGATTCAAGTAAGCTGCCTCTATACGTGGTTACACGTTATGGGAAAGGCATGTGCTGATACTATATCAAAAAGCTCGCATGAGAAGCGTAAGTACAACATGCTGAAGGGCATCTGTGCTGAATTTTTATGGGGAACATGATGCGCTTACATATCATTGTAACTTGGGAAACAAAATTCTTTGCAGGATAATCAGTAATTCAATGTGTATAGGTCGGCCTAGTGTTAGCGCAGTGTGTACTGATAAATCCCAGTGGAAACCTACTGCTATAAAACTTTCCTTGTGACGCAATAATCTGAATCTTCAGCAGTGTTGTTCACAGTGGTTAGTTGGAATCGTGTGATGTAGGTCAGAGATTCTTGGATTTTGTTATCAATCTTTGGGCCACTTTTACTTGTAGTTTTCTGCCTCCGTAAATTTATATATTTATATTTACAGTAGCTATGCACTTGTTCAAGCACGCTCTCTCTTACAATTTTTGGACTCTGTGAATCGGCCACAGGCCATTTTAGTGCATTGTCTGGGGATGCAAAAGGGCAGGAATGGCAGGCAAACTTGAACCTAGGGTGTAGGTAGTTATGAGGAGATGATTTTCCAATGCAGGTGGTTTGTAAAAATGGGTGTCTGGTTGTATTACTCTGTAACACTTGTTCTTTCTCTCACACGGTAAAAGCTGGTTCGTTCGGTGAGCCCATCGACTGCCTACGTCTTGCCTTAGATGGCAGCTCATTATTGCAGTCATGACTGGAACGGACATGCAGCAGGCCATTTGTACTCAGGCCACCAACTTTTAAACCAGACCCTTTCACCACACCCAGAATATTTGATGAAATAGGTCTCTTGCAAATGTGAGGCTTATACCACATTAACCCCCTGCCCTCTCACTTGCTGCAGTAGATTTACAAAATTGGTGTAAGTCAATAGCCAAGCTTGATGATTGGTGATATTTGTTAAAAGCAATGGGGACTACTAGCAAAGGGGAAGAGAGGGGCGTTAACAAGGGTGGATGGTGAGTTATTTTTAAGCAAGGGAGGAGTGGGATTAGCAGCAAGGGGGAAGAGAGAGTGGTTAGCAATGGGGATTGACTTGGGGTAGCAGGGGGATGAGTGTGAGTGGGGTTAGCAAGGGGATGAGTTGTGCATTTTAAGGCTACATTCATAGAAATAATGCGTTTCTTCTATCAGGAGAATGTGTTATTCTCATCTGAAGCTACTTTTCTGATTTAAAAACCAAATCTTGGTGACGATCTGCTTGATTAGGTCGATAAGCTGCCCCTGGCTTACTTATGACTTTAATGGATCTGAACACTTTTAATACGTCAACATTTACTTCATCACATATAGACCCAGAGGGTGATTACTTTTATACCCAGTAGTGTGACATAAACGGAAAGTACTGCGGTAACCACTTACCAAACTTATTACCAATTTTCTAGTGGTTGGTGACTCAGAATGGGGGGAGTGATGGTAGTGAAGTGTCCTCGCTCAATACAGCCCACACCCGCACACAACTCGCCAGAGTTGCTTATAAGGACGTGAATTAGAATGGATTGTACTTTCTCAACTCAAAGAATTCCAAGTACCCATGGGCTACTTGTGTTGTCTCATCTCATGATTATCGGCAAACTCATTAAATAATTAGTACAATGTTATGCAAATTAATAGTTCTTAATAGTTATGCACATACTTGTTAAATGATATTCAATGTTTCACATGAAAGTGTTGATTAAGATTATGTTGTGCTTGCTACAACACGCAAATCACTCTTTAGCTACATGGTTCATATTTTTGATCATTATCAAAAGAGTGCCAAAAAACTTACTCGTGATTAGGACCCCCTTCATCTACTTATTCAGGAGGGTTTACTTTAAAAAGTGTGCCTTTTTCTTTTGAGCAAAAAAATTCATTATCGTTACTGCTTTTCGGATCCAAAGTGTAACATGGGTCTTTGGACTTTCCTACCCCCACATGTATGTTTATTTTTTTTTTTTTTTTTGCCTGTAAATGGATGATAATGTTGGTGATCCCATGTGGATGTAGATATATGAGGGCAGTATGGAAAAGGTAGGTACTGCCATTCAGATATCTGATGAGCAAAGTCAAAAGATAGTTATTAGTTTGTGGAGTTTTAAAGAAACGATTTGTTTTTCTTACTGTCATATAGCGGTCGACCTTCAGTTATCGGCTACGGATAACTGCACGTATTAGTACAGAAACAGAAAATGTTGGGGAAGGTATCGATTCTCACCAACAATACCAAAACGGAGTCAAACGTCAACGGCGTAGGAGGGACAGGATGTCAGTTTATCGTGGTGAGGAAAGCGGAGTGGGGGTAAACCAGGGGTATAAAAAACATTCAGGGAGTTAGTTGCAAACAACAAAAGGTGTAAGGGGAAAAAGGGAGAAGTGTAGGATTCGTGAGCGACATAGGTTAAAAGAACTGGGGAGTGTACAACTCTTACAGATAAAAGTGGGTGATAATATAATGATGAAGGAAGCAGCGTTGGTATGATAGTATGATGGGTTAGCTTGTGGGTTATGGTGGTGGATTGGTTGCAAAGGTTTGGGAATAGGGTGAAGGTTTTGGGGGCAGGAGGGGGGAGGAGAATGATGAGGAGAAACAGGAGAGGAGGCCAGGACGGAGGGTCTAGGAGTGAGTTTCAGGTATGTTAAAATGTGTGTTGCCATAGGGCTCTAAATTGGTTTTATTTTGGTAATTCACACATTTAAGCTACCCTGGCCATGGGGGACACAACGAAAATTAGGAGACAAATGAGAAATAATAAGTAGTAATTATTGTTTAAAAGTAATAATTGATTACATTTATATGTGAAAAAAATAAAAGTGGGTCCAAGGAAGAAGGGGACCAAAAGAAAAAATTTAAGTATTTTGTAAGAAATTTGTCAGAAAAAAATGAAAACATGGTTGACTTTTTACTGTAATACCTTGTAATACACTGCCCCCACACTTGGATAAGATAGAAATATTCTCTATAAGAATCAAGGGATGGGGTTTATCTAAAATTTTCGCATCTTCTTCATTACAGCACCACACTGGCAATAACTGTGGATCATGGTCGGTTTTGTTTTGCTGTTACTAGTACCATATGCTGCCCCCAAAAATATCTCAACCTACTCTCTTACCCTCAGAAGCGCATTATACACGCGCTCATCCTCACCACTGATGACTAACAGCCATCAAAGTCATATATAACACGTACCCCAGCCTCCCTGCGCACTGACCCCCACCACCGCGGGAACTCAGGCGTCACCGCTCCGCATTAATTTCCTTCTTCAATCTCCGGCCCCTTTCCTTTCCCCCCCGTCTGGGGCTCTGATGCACAGACATCATGTGTATCTTTACACCTCATGTATTTGCCACAACGGGGAGAGGGAGAGATAGTTAATCCTCTCCTAAAAGAACAAAGCCTCAAACATACGCAATCACCCGGGCGAAGGGAAAAAGGTTCCTATTACGGACAGTGTCTTTTTTTGATGGTCTGACTAAGACCAGTACAGCTCTTATGTTTAGACAACAGTCTTAGTGCAGGCAAGGAGAAGGCAAAAGATAGAAGGAAGTTGTGTTTCGTTTATATAAAACACGCCCTGACCTCCCCCTTAATTTCCATTTGCAGGAGTTATACCTATAAAAAAACTTGTGTGGAGACGTTTGTGTTTATCTATGCTCTTCTAGTTGTTGTGCTTACCCTTAGCACAAATAAACCAATGTTCTTTTTCACCTCGATATATTGCGCGATATTTACACCATCTTCTCAGTATTGGCCCACAATACCTAAGCCCACTCGCACTACAGTTTACCATATCTTTAGAAATCATGGAGCATATTGATATGCCAAATCCTTATGGACTGTTCTGTTGTGCCCCCCTTACAGGAACTCTAATTTCATTTGTATAAAAGTAAAGCATTCCAGCACATAACGTACAATGGGCAACACATTAGAAAGTTAGTGTGAAACCTTTGTATGGGAAGGTAAAGGCTCTGTAGTATCTGTTTGATAGTTATAGACATTCTAGGTAAATTTTAAATGGTATGGATATAGGGTCACCATTAGAGAAACCATTTCAGCAAGATATCTGATAGTCTCAGTACCCGGCAACTACTGTGGTCCTGGACTTTCGTGAAACGCACAACCTCTTTTCATAAAAGAAACTTCTTGTCCATTAAGTAATTGAACATGGTTCGTGACTTCTTCCTAGCCAGAGCTTTAACACGCTCAAGTGAGGATATACGAGTAGTGTCAAACTCCTTCACAGTGCACACCTAACAGATGTGTGTTCAGAAGTCCCTTATAAGTATCCACTTTTCTTGTCCACAAATGCTTGATACCATTATGGAACAAAAGTTCTCCCTCTGGTGTGGACATTTATGAAATGTATCTTACAGAATTAAATATAAGAAATAGTTTTCAGGTACCCAGTTTAATGGGTTTTGTGCTTTTATATGTTTACTATGGCTTGTTAGAAAAAAAAACTTCAACATCTTTGAAGGGGGGGGGTTATGGAAATGTTCCAAAATGGTGTTCCCTTGAGATGGTCCTGTAGTCAAGGTTCGGGTTGTTCTTGAAGATGGAAGAGGTAAATTACATCTATGACAAACATTTCTATCAAAACCCTTCTTGCTCGGCTTGTTTGTTTTGTTGATCACTGTAGTTGATTTTATCTGTTGTCATTTAACAATAGGGCTGGAACAACTTGACTTTTGTTGGGGTACGATGATACATTTCCCTCATTATGGTTTTCTTTAGATAACCAGTATCAAACACATTGGTCTTGCCTATCTTTCAGTAGCTTATTACTGGGGATAACAGTGAAGCATGTAGCATATGTTGTTCAATATGGGGCATTTAGGACCAGTATGTGGAAATAAGTGAGTGGCCCTTAAAGGAACCAAATTAAAATTAAATGTTATTGTTTATAAAAAGCAACTATTGGATTAGGTTTACTTATTTTAAATTGTTATTCAGCTCTTGTGCCACGATGCAGTGGGGGGGGAGGGGGGGGGGGTGCTAAGGGGATCAGGAGAGGAGGGATGGGGGTGCACTCAATGCACAAGTAACTGTCAGTGGGCAGTGATTATACCAAACTGTCATTCTACCTACATAATCTGTTACCCCACAGTTTTGTGTTGATAGTTGTTATGTAACAGTATACTAAAAGTGTCATCAATACTTCATTGTTATCAATTGTTTCTTCTTAGCTCCATGTGACACAAGGGAGCAGGGTCGATACATTCCAAGAGATCTCCATTTCAGGTGTGAGCAGCTATATAGGAGGTATACTACACCCTGGGATCTAAGGTGAGCAAGGAATCTGAGCCTGTTCTTGTTCGTTCTCTTTCCAGGCAGAGAATGAACTTTGTTTCTATTCTCTTTTCAGCATAAAATTTGCAAAAGTTTAGGAGAATGGACAACAAGATCAAACTTTTATGCAAACATTCAAAAAGTTTTTTGGTACAGGACGACAAGGAACCAAATTTAACAATCATGAAATTTGCATTTAATAATGTGGAAAACAAACGGTATTTAAGATGTGTTCTTTAAAATGTGAAATACTGAAGGATAAGAGGGATTTGCTAAATAGCATTTCATGTTTAATGCCACAGTAGTGGGCCATGGTTTAAAGTGTTTCACCACCCACAGGATGTACTGTGTAAATATAAAACAGCATAAATTTTACATGGGAGTTTACCACATCAACTACATGAAGGCTCTCATGACTTCATCATAAAATTTTGTATTCAGAGTTTTAATGTTCCTTCCTAGCATAATATCCAGTTGCTAGCCAGCACCTGTTTGATGATTTCCCCACGCACTGTGATTGTAATTACTGGGAATGAAGCGTTAAGTTATTTGTCGTGTAGTTTGTTCGACCGAGGAATTTGCACGTGTACACAGTATTTCCAACCCAAGAGTAAATGTTCAAAGTGTTTGTAAGCTTGAAGGTTGCTTTTGTAATGCAGGAAAAGCAGTTAAGCATTAATTTGACATCCCATTACTGAAACATGAAAAACTTAGTGACTGTGAGCAAGCAAATATGATGAACTACGGGAGAGGGGTGAAGGGGAAACAAATCCCCCCCCACCCCGCCCCCCCCCCCCCCCGTCCCCCCCCGCCGCCCCCCCCCCCCCCCGCCCGCCCCGGCCCCCCCCCCCCCACCCCCATCTCCCCGCCCCCCACCCCCCCCCCCCCCCCCCCGCCGCCGCCACCCCCCCCCCCCACCCCCCCCCCCCCCCACCCCCCCCCCCCCCCCCCCGCCCCCCCCCCCACCCCACCCCCCCGCAACCCCCCCCCCCCCCCACCCCCCCCCCCCCCCACCCCCCCCCCCCCCCCCCCCCCCCCCCCCCCACCCCCCCCCCCCCCCACCCCCCCCGCCCCCCACCCCCCCTCCCCCCAACCCCCCCCCACCCCCGCCCCCCCCGCCCCCCCCCACCCCCCCCCACCACCCCCCCCCCCCCCCACCCCCCCCCCCCCCCACCCCCCCCCCCCCCCACCCCCCCCCCCCCCCACCCCCCCCCCCCCCCACCCCCCCCCCCCCCCACCCCCCCCCCCCCCCACCCCCCCCCCCCCCCACCCCCCCCCCATAATCTTTCTTTGTCACTTCATAAAAGTGCTGAACCTGTTTGAGGGGTCTAATCTAAGAGGGAGGGGGTGTACCCTCTTCTTTGAGAGATTTTGTTACTTAAAGGTTCCTTAGATGCAAAATGGTGATATCTTTGGGATACGTGTGGAACTGATCATATATGGCTGGAAATATACCAAAGCATTAGTGAATTTTATTTTTTTTTTGGTAAGGTGAAAGAGGAAAGTAGTGTTGGCCAACAGAAGGGTATGTTGTCAGCAAACCCTCTGAAGGTTCCTAACTTTTGGCTACTTTAATTAATGCCTTCTATTTTCGTGGAAAGATTTTACTTAAAAATACGTGCAATTGAAGTCCACGGAAACATTTCTTTGGACTGTTACGAAAATTTTTTCCTTGTGCTTTCATTGTGCATTATGAAAGGGTATTTTCTAAGGCTGGCAGGCACAGCGGTTATAGGGGCACCCCTCCTGGCGGACAGCTCTGAGATTAATTATATAAAATGGGGGCCACTGACATGATGTTTATTACCTGATGACATCCAACATGATATTACTATAGAGTAGATAATGCCGAGCACTTTGCAACTGTCGCATGTTGTACTAAGTTTGAAAAGACGAAAACCCAGAGACGAACAACCTTATAGGGTATAGCAAACAGGGGTGTAGGACTAAAAAGCGCATCTTACATACACCAGGCCTACCGTGGGTATAATGGCTTGCATTTGAAAAAATGTAATAACCGACGGCAAATACGTACTTCACAAACCTTCCAGATCATGCTACAAATTAAGACTGGAAAGATCCCTTAGGTCCTCCTAAAGAGGTTGGAGATGTATTTATGTTTCTCGGAAATGTGCGTGCATCTAGAAATAGTGTGCTAATGTTTGTAGGTTATAACCTTAATATAATGGCCATAAGATGGGGTTTGGAAAACCGTGCGACGAATGCGCGCGAAGGCGCGCCGAAATTTTTTTTTTCATTCAATAAGATTACAATGACAAAACCTGCCATTCATGACTCCTCTGCATCGGAACAACACTTTCAATTCCTCAACAAAACCTATATGCGCAGTCACAAAGCCAATCTTTTACTGAGCATTCGTTTCGTAAACCAGCCTTCACACTTTTGTTTACGTGCTTCTACGGGAGTTGCTACCGGAAATTATTGACAAGGATATCACTGAGGTAAGGTTTGGAGCGCGCGAAGCGCGCGAAAATTTTGATAGTTTGCGAAAGATTTGAGATAATTCTGATAGTTTGAGAACCATTTGTGATTGAAAATGATAACCACAGATCCATCACTCGGCTGAAAACACACCCCACCCTACCCCCTACGGAAATCTATAGCTTAAACGCCTCTTGAGATTATTTTAAAATTTTCAAAAAAAATTTTCTGAAATCGATGGGGGGGGGGGCACGCGCACGCACCCCATCCCCCCCCCCCCGTGCCGGCTCCACTGCTCTTGAGAGCAAAAAACAGGTAAAACGTCCGGGCGACTTGTCGCCGTTGGGGACTACACACTTTACCGTATCGACTAAGACTCCCCGACTGTAAAAACTGTAAAAAACTGTAAAACTTCCCCGACGGGGGGCCATGGTCCCCTTGCGCCATCACTGCGCGGCGTGAACCAAGAAAATTGACCTTTCTCAGACCTTTCTCAGACCTTACAATCTATACTTAGGCCATCTTCATGTTTCATGCTTTGTATGTTTGTCATTTCCATGGAAACATTCCCTTTTTTAATACCCTCCCTTGCTGTATATCAGTATATACAACCATGTCGTCTAGAGGCACGAAGGAAAATATGCTAAAATACCGCCTACAGGTCACTGGCACTTCCCATATGCAAGGAACTCCAGGCAAACACCCACTCTTTTGCATGGAATAATGTTTAAACGTGATCTTGGTCATAACTTACTCTTGGATAAAAAAGGAATATATCTTGTGTAACAAATGAAAGGGATTCAGTATATAAGCGAATTTTGGATTATAATACCTTCCAGAACAATGGTAACTTCTTTAGATGTATGTTCCAACTGAACAGTCTAATTTTCCCTGAACGTCTTTACATCCAACGGATGTCCAAAGTATGATTAGCCTTCTCGATTTCTGATTATATTAAGTGATTCCAATTCAACGACAACCACTTTCAGTCAACACAATATTTGAATTTTTCAGCGAGAGTACAAGCGAAAAGCTGGAGTCGCGTTCTCATATTTTAAAACAGAGTTAGGCACTACTGGATGCGATTTCATTGCATATGGGAACCAAGATTAGAGCTGGACCTCCTCTTGAAGGACTCACTGACTCTATAGGGATTTTGAATGAGAGAGAATCGGGACGATAGAAGGAAAAATACGCTGTCAGCAAACTTATAATTATGGCATGTTAATTGCATTGTTGTAACTGAAAATAACCTTCAAAACATACCGGGGAAAATAAACAATATATTATTCAAAATGAAAAAAATCCTCGAAAATCAAAGGGGGGGGGGGTTAAAACCCCTAAACCCCCCCTTGGATCCGCCCCTGCAAAAGGAGTACGGTTTAAGTTCGTGTCCTATGTGAAATTCTAATTTGGGTCCTTATGAGTTTGTATGTATTTGTTTGTATGTATTTTTGGGCCAATCCTTACACCATAGTTGCTCAAGTGCGTTTACCAAGGAATCAAATGAATCAGTGTTTTATCAATTAAATAAAATTGTTATTATTGTAAATATTGTACATATTGCCTGTGTTTTTATGGGTGAACTAGTGGGTTCGCCTACCAATAAAAGAAAAAAAAAATGGCGTTCGACTCTGACTGTTAAGTACGTGAGTTCGAGTCCTCCCGGAGACTGGACAGTGTTTTTCTCGTTTTGCGGTTTTAATTTTTGGGAACTGTCGACTTTTTACAGTTGCTTTCTCTTTCATATCTTCCTTTTTTGTAGATTTTATCGACTTCCCTTCAATCCCACATTTTCTTTTCTTAATGAGGCTTCGTTTTGTTAATCATATCTTACTGTAAATTTCCAAATCAGGTCACAACACGCTATTGCATGTAGCCTACATTATCAAGTCGTACACCACCACCCCCCACCCCCCCTTTACACGTTGCATTTTTTCGGTTGAAAGTTGCTAATAGTTTTATGAATTTTTCCCCATTCTTAGATGAAACCGATTTCATAATTCATGTAGATTGCATTTGATACGAAAGGTATCAATAAAGACAGGGCTCCCGGCTACTTATGTAGCCGGGAGACCTGTCTTTATTGATACCGAATTTGCCTACCTTTCCAAAGCAACTCTTGTTTCTAAAGGAAATCCACTCTGGGCTGAATATTCATAAGTGACCGACTGAAAAATGCTTTTCTTGCATTGCAACTATTGATTAAGTTTCTTAGGGGGTAGGGCTAAGCATCTGCGAACAATAGGTGACCATTGTCCACGTTTCATGGTGCGATGATTTGTAAAAGAAGACAGCGGTTCCTTTAAACTTGACCAAGTCTCCCTCCGCTTTTACCTTGCCGTTTTAAGGGGGCGCTTCACCATTCCATAAAATTGCACTCTGGCTGGAGGGTGAACCCTCTACATGTAGTCCCTAAAAATTTTGTTTGGGTTGATTTTTGACCCTGTTATGAGAGGGCAGTGAATCCTTTGTTAGATGTATTTGGTAGTGATTGAGTTGGAGATTATGCTGTCAAAAAATGGTCGAAATTGATACCACCTGAGCCGATTGTGAGGACTGAAGTTTTGGAAAGACGGCGGACCTGTCTCATATATTGGTGAGTGACAAGGGGCGGGGTGGCGGATCACAAGTTTTTTATTCATGCGCCCGTAGCTCATAAAGTCAATGGTCATGCTGCAAAAATTCTTATGTGCCAGTAACAACCAACTCGTGAGCTTTGCATTGATGGGCCACATGCTGTCGTTGAAAACTTTGACAAGGAATGAGAGGCAGCGTAACAAGGCCCTTTTTGTGTGTAAATTTTAAGTGCTGCATGAGGTTAATAATAAAGGAATGGTTACGGGTTCGTTGAATACAACCTTGTACATCCGCTTATGCAGGATCATTTAATTGAAGGGGGGGGGTTGACTTCAAGTTTGACAAATGCCAAGTATGACGGCCTATGGAATAGCGTAGTAAAGTGTCTTCAACCCAGGGCATCGGGCCCACAACAGCACACTATATTGGGTTCTAATTGGGGCCAAATTGGGCTACCGATTGGGGCCCAATCTGTTTTGTCACACGGATCTCATCTGGCCCCAATTGGGCTAACTTAGCCCATTAATCCCAACTGGGTCCCATCTTGGCCCAAATGAGTTAACAGCATCTCTCTCATGAGCCCAGTTGGGTCCCAGTTGGGACCCGAGGTAAACCGTGACCGACCTCAGCCCAAGCCCAATTAAGTCCAAGCTTCCCAAGAAAAACCCTATTGGGCCCCAATAGGGCTTGCTTGCTAGGGTAGCTCCTTCAAATTTGCTGTGTAAGCCCGATACTACATGTTACATATATTCCATCCTGCAGGCTTTTGAAGCTTATGCAGGTTGAAGAGCGAAGCAATGTGATTATTTCCCCAACCCCTAACAAGGCCTGGATTTGTGGTCATGCACGATCCCTTCGCCACTGCAGCATGCGGTGCCTGCCGCAGCTGTAGTACAGTCTACAGTTACGTTAAGTTGTCGGTGCGCGGTCACCGCGGCAGGCTTTCAGTGCGTGGTCACCGCGTAGGTAGTGGAGAAGGGAGTGCATGGCCAGAAATCCATGGTCCGCTATTGGACGACGCCGCCGCCGCTCAGCCAACATGCCCAGCTGGGCCTCAGCTGGGGTTTAGATGGGAAAGCTGGGCTTAGGTGGGCTGACGGATGTAATTGGGATATTGGTGTTTTGAACAAACCAGACTTGCTAATGGCACGATGAGAATGTGGAAAAAGATTTTTTCGTTATTTCTGTAATCTTTTGTCCGAAATTGTTTTCAGTTTTTTTCCGGGTTTTAGCTGGGATTTTGCTGGGCTTCCCCCCATTTTGGAGCCCGGCAATAGCCCGGTTGGTGCCCAACTGGGCACGTTTGGAATTAAATGATCTCAATTGAAAATTTTTTGCTGTTTCAGACAACGTTGAAAGTTTTCTTGAAAGTGAAATAGCAAGACAAAATAATCTAAGTTTTGTAATTAGGCTAGAGCTGGGATATTGATGGGTTTCCCAAACCAGAGGAGCCCAAACAGGACCCGGTTGGGGCCCAGCTGGGGAAACACATTCATGTATGAATGCTATTTCACTCTTTTAAAATTCCTTTTGTTAACTTTTCGTAGTATTGGCGCTTTTAGGTTAAAGGTAGGCATGCGTATTTAAAATGAAGTTCATCTTCGAAGTTTATTTTGTTTTAATGGGCTCTAGCCTGGCTAAAGCTGGGCTAGCCCAATATGTTTGGCCCAGCTGGGGCCCAGATGGGCCCAATTAGGAAAATTTTCAAAACATAATTTCATTGAGGTGATTAACTCTTTTTGCTTCAGAAAATGTATGTCCTAGGTATTTTATCATAAATCTTTTTTTTTAACTAAACGTGTGGGAATTTTTGGCCAAGACAATTTGAGAAAAGTATGTTTAAAATGATGTAAAATTATATTGGAACACCAGGTTTATATACCTTTCATCTAAATGGAGCATTCCAAATTTTTCAAAGGAAATTTGTGTTTATCACTTAATGCAGGTCTAATTGAAATAAAGTGAAGCTGGCAATGGTGAATTCTTGCAGAAAACCATGTTTCTCAATTATTCAGTACAACATTAAGAAGGGGAAATTGAACCATCATGACGAAAATTGCATTCGCAATCGTTAATAATAACAAACAAGTGTCACTGAATATATATTATAGCCAAACCAAACTATTTACTTAAATAAAAACGTTCCAGCAATATCCTTCTACCCTTGAAAGTGGCTGGTACTAGTGTCCGTGATCACGACGGCGGAGCTCCCAGGTGGGACCTGTTCTATTCAGCCAGTCTAGAACGGGACCACTGTCGGGTGGTGTCAGTTAAGTCAAAGTTTGTCCCTTGGGGACGTTCTTACTCCTTCGGGGAGTAGAACTCCTTCGGGAGTATTGTTTGGTTTTCGCCCCTGGTTCTTCGCCAGAGAGTCAGGGGACTTTTGGAAAAAAAAGTGGCTGGTATTAGCAATGCCGGTAGTTTAAGGCTTGTAGAAGGAAAGTTACCTCAGATTTTCCATTGCTAAGCCAGTTGGACCCCCAAGTGGGACCAACCTCAGCTGGGGTAGCCCAGTTCGGGCCCACATGGGAACACCTGACAAACACGGATTTGCCGTAGCATAGGCCCAGCATGTAACCCAGATGGAGCCCGACTCCAGCCCAGATGGGCTAGCCCAGTTCGGGCCCAACCGGGAACACCTGACAAACATGGATTTGCCCCAGCGTAAGCCCAGCATGTAGCACAGATGGGGCCCGACTCCAGCCCAGATGGGCTAGCCCAGTTGGGGCCCAACCGGGAACACCTGACAAACACGGATTTGCCCCAGCATAAGCCCAGCATGTAACCCAGACGGGTCCCGACTCCAGCCCAGATGGGCTAGCCCAGTTGGGGCCCAACTGGGAACACCTGACAAACACAGATTGGCCCCAGCTGGGACCCAGAATGTAGCCCAGCAGGGACCCAGTTGGAGCCCACCTGGGAATTTTGGCTGGGCGTGGTCCAACAACCGCACCGAAGGCACTGCAGGAGCACAAAGCGCTCAGCTCAGATAGGACGTCGGTTACCAGGGCAGGGATGACGCTCGCAGGATTTGCTCTACAAATCGGGTCTAGGTTCCTCGACGAGGGAGGGGCTAAAATATTTCACAATAATCCCGAATATGTGCATGGTTACCATCACACAACATTCGACCAGTCACGACCTAATATCTGCTCGGCATGACGGCGTCCGGTAGGATACTTTGCACTTAAATACAAACTTGAAGAACTGAGTTTAGTGTTGATTTAGCTGTGTAATGTTTTTGTCGGAAAATCCGATTTGCATAGTTGCTCATGGCTTGCTTGAATGTTTTAGGGACAAGAATCTGTCCTCAATGAGCCACAGAATAGATCATCCCAGTGGCGGATCCAGGGGGGTCGCCGACGTCCGAACCCCCCCCCCCCCCCACAAATTTTCAATTTGCCCTTTTTCAAAATTGTTTGCCTAAAAAATTGTAGCCTAAAAAAAAATACCAAACGGGACAGTTTCACAGGTAATGACAGTTGTCCAATTCCGAGGAGATTTTGGTTACCCCCATCCAGTATATCGATCAATCCACCCGTAACAGTCTCGCCATGTATCGCAGAAACTTTCGGCAATATATTTGACTACGGTAGCCTATATTGCCCGCCCGAAATACGAACAGTGCAATCGTTTTACAAAGAATGTGACTGCAGTATGTCTTACTGCCTGCGCGACAGTCAGACATTCTAATCACTTTTCGGTTGGAACCATGTGTGACGTGCTTGGGCATTCAAAGTAATACAAAACACGCAGATATTACGTCATACTCACTCAGCTAGCGCTTTATGCAACGTATTACTGTTGGGTTTTAATATTGATTCCAAGAGGTCCCTGCTAGTCTTTTGGTCTTACAAAATAATGATCTGTTCACACTCCCTAAACGCTGCATCTACGAAACCTTCCCTCCACCCGCTAGTATCCCTCCTCTCATGAACAAGAAAGAGTAAATACGTTTCGCTATGATATTCGTGGTCTGGAATTACGCTCTTCTTTTATAGTGTTGCCCTAGTGATGGGAATAAAAAGCCAATCTTAGGTTAAAGTCCACAGCCAAGAGTTGACCAGAAGTCACAATAGACGAATCGGTGTTTGTTTCATTTTAAAATTACTATATAAAATCACCACCAGGTCAAATAACTCAATGTCAGTCGGTTCAATTTTTCGACGTCTTTGGACCGATGACCGGTCTGCTGTCGCAAATAAAAGCAACCATTCGACTACAGTCATCTGTTCTGACAGAATATTTTTTACAGTCGCGCCGCAACTATGTAGGAAACACAACATACAGTATTTTAACCTCCCCTCCCCAGTCGAGATAACGGTGGCGCCAGGTGGGGAAGGGTTCCTACCCCCGCCCCGTCGGGGAAGGCTGGCCCCCTATCGGGAAGTTTTACAGTTTCGTCGGGGGGTCTTAGTCGAAAGTAAGCAGTCCCCGACGACAACTAGTCGCCCCGACGATTACCTGTTTTTGTTCTCAAGAGAATAATTTCTCTAATAAGAACCCCAAATTTTCGGCGCGCTACGCGCGTTGTAGAGTCACTATATTTTTTTCAATAGTTCCATTCCACATAGCAGGACAGCACAAGTCCTGTCCACCTTACCAAGTAGCATATAGGCAGAGTACATAGTTTATGTAAAGGTCGTAACTTTCATCCCATATCGCAAAGCCTAGTTGGTGTTCTCTTGAGTGTGTCACGCGGTACAGTCAGTTGGTGAGCGACTTACGGAGCAAAGTTTGGCTATTTCATTGTGTAGTCCAGGTGGTTTCGATACAATGTATGTTACACCCGATACGATCTACAAACCCTACAGTTCTTTTTTTCGTTTCGTCACATGTTTTATGTGTAAGCCTATAAAAAATCTTCGCCCGCTTCGCCCGCTTTTCAAGTTGACGATCCAGATTCAAAGAACACTATCAGTGCGCAACTCGGATCTTGAAGTGTTAGGTGATATAATGCAAAATATGCCCTCGAAATAGAGAATGTCGGAACTTGGGGTAGCTGACATGGCTCGGCCCCCTGTTGGGAAAATTCTGCCGCCACCCATGGTCAGTTTACTTCTTTTGGCTTTCATAAGGGTAATTTCTGGGATAAAACCCAAAATTTTCGGTACGCTTTGTCCACTCTTCCTCAGTTCCCTTTTACTTATAGCTAAATATAGTGTAAACCCTTTCCACCTTTTCAAGTTAATATAAGTAGAATACACGGATTTATGTAAATGTCGGGAATTGAATCGCACTTCGCCAAACCTGGTTAATTGTGTCTGTCGTACGGTACAGCTAGTGACTGGAGGAGGGAAGTACAATAAAGTTATGCCCGATAGGGCCCAACTGTCCGGACAATTATTCTATATAAGCTTTAAATTAGTACAAATTCTTATAAGTGTAGGCTTACCCCAAAAAATTTTCGCGCACTTCGTGCGCTTTGCAATTTCACGGTTTAGATTCCAGGTTTTGATTCCAGTTTTTCCATGTCTCTTTGTTTATCCTTTCTTTGTCAATATGCGGTAAATTGTATAATCGCTGACGTTTATGGGAACCAAAATTTAAAAAAAAAATGAATGTGCCCTTTTTATGTTGGATCCCCCTCAAAAAAAGACCCTAGATCCCCCCTGCATCCACATGCAACTGATCACCTAAAGCCAGGTGCCCACTGCACGACTTTTTCCACTATTTCTCACAATATCGAACGACTTTTTCACGACTTGGCAAACGCGAGCACTCTCGGGAGTAACGTACGAGCCAGTGAGCCACAACTGGAAAAAAGGCCGTGGCCGGCTCGCCTAATTTTTTTTCCCACGAGGTTATGGGCAAATCTGACTTTGAAATTTTTTTCAAATTTGTTTCTAAATCATGGTTGGGGTTATTTCTAAGATTAGGGTTACGTGGACTGGGGTTATTTGGCCTGTTCTTTCATAATCTGGCGTCAGAATTACAAAAAAATGGTTCAAAAGCTGTCTTTTTGGAATTAGGGGTGTGGCCTATTTCCAAGACGCTGATTGGTCCATTGGCGTGATTTGCCCATAACCTCGTGGGAAAAAAAATTGCGCGGCCGGCTCGACTTGAACCAGTTGGTTGGAAACTGGGCCGTTAAACCTCATCAAGTATAACTATCTACGATATGCTGCGACTCACGACTTTTCACGATTTAGGTGTGCACACTACACTAAGAGTCGGGGAGGAACCGTACGTGCAAGACAAAATCATGAGACGAAGCATGCATCACGCAGAAAGGCTAGCAGTTGCACTCGGATTTCTGGCAATAGATGCGACTTTAATTTCGCTCTACAGCAAGAAAGGGGATTCAGACCAGAAGAGCGGGGCGCCCCGTACAGACTATCATACCCCTTTAGAAATATTGAAGGGCTATATTAAAAAATCGTAGTCAATTTCCCCTTTTGAAGTGCTGTAGGCCTGCCTCAATCCGCACGTCAGAATTCCTGGTTACGGGCCGGGAGGGGGTTGTTAAAAGAGAGCACACAACACTTCTTTATTTTAAACAGCAAACTGGTATACTGGCAGACAGCACCTTTCATGAACGTAGTGTATGAGAACTGAAGTATGTGAAAAAGACATGTTTTTGAAGAGAGTTAACATTTTTTCACTGCCTTCTCCTTCATTTCCCTGTTCGAATACTCTGGGAAAGGAATGACGAACATGTATGGCCATTTTACTCACACAGGGTATCAACTCACAAATTTTCTGCATCAGGGCGCCAAGACGGTTCCATGTAGGTCGCCATTTTGTAATCATGTGAGCCAGTCTTCGTCTGTTAATTGGTTGTAACACCCAACTTGTTTCGCGAAACGCGAAACAGGCAAGGCACACGGTAGACAGAAACACTCGTTTTGCGAAACAAGCACTGTTTGTTTCGCGAAACGATGTTTTTTGTTTTCGTCCAACGCACACGGACGTCAGAAAACACGAAACGTGTTTTCTGTTTCGTGTTTCGCCTTTTCTGACGACCGTGTGCGTTCGGCTTAAGGAAACGTTTGCAAAAAAGTACAAGATGGAAACTTTAAGTATAACGGGAAGCCAAAATAACCAAAAAGAAAAAAGGAAAGTACAGTTTAACATTTGGCAAGGTTAATTTCACCTCGGCTTGCCCGTTTTCATTTATTTGCAACATCAGGGAGGCCGATCTACTAGCCCCGAGGTAGAACTTCCATGGTAGAAGCATAAGATCGTCTTTGGCATGGGGCTCAGTTGCCTGCATTAGGGCCCATTTTAGTAATGTCCTTCTGTGGGGTCCAGGGGGCGGAGCCCTGGAAGCTCTAAAACATTTACAAGGTTGTGAGCACTAGCAGAAAGGATTTGGCTGTCTACAAAATGGGATGATTGATACGCGTTAAACAGATCATGAAATCGCAGTCTGTATAGATCTTTTCAAAATAGCGTAATTCTGACTACAACCACCGGTAGATTTATTCAAGATACAGAGGGATGGAGTGAGTGGGGGGTCATAGAATCCTACGGAGTTTTGCAATAATTATAATTACTATGTTCTATGGGACGTTATGGTAGGGATAATGAGAGGACAAGATGAATGCGCTCGTAGGGTGCTGAAAAAATACTTTTGCGGACATTTTAGTAATGTTTGTCTTCATTTTACATCGCAATTACCTATCTGCAAAATGCAAATAGCATTGAATACGCTCTAAACCTGGGAGCTTGCAGTTCCCTGACTAAACAGACCTAAAAATTGTAATTAGCCCTTGTTTCATAATAGCCAGGACTAACGGGTATTTGGTTTCTTTATGAAGTTGCTTTGACACCTGTTTGAGGGCGGGAGCTAGGATGGGTAATCGTGAAGGTTGCACGGAGTTTTGTAATATTCAAACCATGCCCGGTCACCCCTTGTCCTTCTTAATTATTAATTGGATAATGATCCTATATGAATTGGATGCGCGCAAAGCGCGCCGAAAAAAAAGGAGTTTAAGGCATTTTAGTAACGTTTTTAGGCACTGCATCAGTACAGTTCAGACTCCCCATCAGGGCTGGCTGGACGCATGAGCGAACTAAGCTGCTGTTTAGACCCGTGGTCACCATTATGATACCCCGGCCCGAGTAAGAATAGACTAGAGTGGCACGTGCCCAGCAGCCCCAACAAGAGGACCCATTAACTAGTATATTATTTCTTTTGGGGCTATCGAGAGACGTCGTCTAGCCCGAAGCCCCGACGGGGAGCTCAGGGTCTCACAGTTTACGCTATCACAGGTTTGGCTTTAGTGTATGGGATACGTGTGCACATGTTTGATTCCTAACCTGCACCTACTTGAAGAGGTAGATGGAAGTGCATATCTTTAATATCATTTTTAAGAGCCCAATGAGTGTTCAAGGGACCCCCACTTATTTTCGTGCCCAGGGACCTCTAATTTGTAAATCCGACCCTGATTCTACCCCCAAAATACTTTTCGACTCAAAGGCGGTGTGTGGCCATTGCCCCATATCAAATTATGATAATGCCCCATAAATTCTGCTAAGGACCCAACAGGCTTGAGACTCTCCCTGTGCCTCATATCTCAGAGCCCGGCCTAACTCATGATATAAACCTGGTTTTGCGTAGCTGTTTTTATTGTAGGCCATAAGTGGGGAATTAGAAGTTCTCATCTGCTGTATTATTGATTATGGCGGTGAAAAGTCCTGGAGCCGATAGGTGCCCCTTCGTTCACTTTTACAAGCGTTCAGCCGTTTTAATTTAGAAAGGTTTTCCGGCTTCACCTGATGAGTGCATTAATAATAAGCTGAAATATTTTTTCCGTAAATCCGAAATATCTAGTGACTTAATTGTTTTACAAAGTATGTATGATTTCCTGGATTCCTTTAACCAAAAAAGAAATTTCTACTGCATAGAAATACTTGAGTAACTGAAAACCATGTAGCTCCATTTTGCATGTGAGTCCAATTCTGGGGAGACTTTTTCAAAGGGAAGGAGAAGTCCATTCCCTTACACCCCTCCTCCGTGAAGACCACTTTCAGTTGCCCATTCTCTATCAGTCCATTGAAACGTACTAAATACAAGGTCACGACCAGTTACCCCGGCAAGATCGAAGAACATTGGGTCGCGTGTCGTATTCAATCGATTTTTGATCGGATTTGAAATGATTCCAGAAAGCATTCTAAAAATTTATGCAGGATTCAGGTTAGGTGTCTTTTTGAATGACCGATGCTTTTTATAAATTGTTTTTTAATCACAAAATGTTGGTTAAGTAAAACTTTTGCGCCTTTAATTCCGTACAATACAAACGTAAACAGGACCGTGGCCGTAGCCTGAAAAAATATGCAGTGAAATCACTTCGCAGGAAATAACAGGACTAAACGGCACTCAGACTAGTTCATTTATTAATTTCATCATGAAATTAAAGGGTTATCATAGGCTATACTTTATATAGGCTTGCCGGACACCGCGTGAGAAACAATACCTGTACTAAAAGTCTTCAAAGAATATGCTTCAGTTTTGTTCCCAACATGTGAATCTGTCTGCGGCGGGTCCGGAAAAGTTTGCAAAAGGGGAACCATATGCGATTTTCTAGGTTCTGACCTTAAAAACATAATCAGGAGGATGGATTTTTCAGTATTTTCAGTATTTTTGTAAGTACGCCATTTTTCATTCAGAGTTTGGAAATACCAGGGGCAGTTGCCCCCTTGCCCCCCCCCCCTCCGCAGGCTACGGCCCTGGTAACCATCGGACATTCTTACGTCAGGCCTTTCTTCCGAGCAGATATAATTTATTAGGAAAATTCCAAGTTTTTACGGTATGCAGAGCCTGCATACAACTTTTGTTATGGAAAATGATAAAAATGTTTAAATTTCGTCAAGCTTTGGCCTCAACCGTCCACACTTTAAGTTTTGCGACTAAAATGACCCCTGAAATATGGGCATTTTTGGGTAAACTAATTTACGAAATGCTAGATTAATAGTAGACCTCCGACCAGCCATATCCACCATGATTTCGTTTCCTTCTAAAATCTAAAGAGAACTTTTACTTATAAAAAGATAGAAAAATTAAATTTCGTGTCCAACTAAAAGTGATTTGTTCAGTTCCAGATGGGCAAATTTAAAAAAATTTACCCTAATGTCTACAAGTTTTTGCACGCATGCATAATTGATTCGATCGTGGAGCCTCAGACTCCGGAAAGCGGCCCTCTCTGGCTCCCTCTCTAGAACTCAGTGGGACGCCTCAGTCGCTTGCCAAAAATAATTGAATACATGTGCCTGGACTCCTTGGGATCATCTTCGCCCCACTCCATGTCGCCTATACATACCCAGCTGACCAGAGGAGTGTGCAGGGGCGGGTCGAGCAGCTTTAAGAGGGGGAGGATTCCAGACTTGGAACAAGGTAAAAAGTAGGGACATTGAAGGCGACGATCGACTGTCTAGGGGAGGGGGCGTTTCCGGAGGAAAACATGGATTTTCAGTTCACGTGGGGTATTTCAGGTTACAATCGCCCAACGCAAGCGCCCTCAAAGTCACTTTGGAGGAAGCGAGGTCCGGGGATCCGTATGAGGGCCCATTTGGGACACGGATACCTCTTTGTTATTTTTATGTGTAGGGATAAAGATGGAGCACTTAACTGGTCTTGTTTAAGACTCCAGTTCATTTCCGTCCACCACATATCGGCTGTGATGAATACCTACCAGTGCGCCCTCTATCGCTACTACTTACAGTTCAGTTGACTACTTACAGTTCAGTTGACATACGCCCTCACTTTATTCGAACGGAAGATCGAAGATAGGTGGAAAGCAAACGTCTTGGAGCAAGACTGCATCATGACTGGCGTTGTGTAAGTGGAAAGACCACAAAACTCTTAGTGTGATCAATTTTTTGAATGTTCTAACTTTGACTAACGGCTGCCATTTGATGTTATATGGCAATATTTGGGTTTCCCTTATATTCATTGCTCTCACTGGCAAGTCAATTTTCTACGGAGGCATTTGACTGCCAATTTCGAGAAGATTCAAACATCTCCTATGGGTTCTAAATATCACTAATCAAAAATGTCCGCAGGACCAAAACCCATATTTGTATTGGAAAATGAAGAAATGAGGTTTTAGGGGCTACATGAATAGGAGATATGTCTTGTTTTAGCATTTGCAAAATTTATGTGTGCGTTAACAATTTACTTTTCATACCGGAGAAATTAGTACCTCTAGATGTTCAATTGAAGGAAATATTGGGTCTAAAAAAGATCCCCGATGTCAAAATTTCCAATGAAAAACAAAGAAATTGCGAATTTTAAGTTTCACTCATCTTGCGTAGGTTTGAATGCTTGAGTCGAAATTTCCTAATGTATTACCGTACCTGACCAGGGAAGTGGTACTAGACCTGACTATCTGGCTATCCAAGAACAAAAAAATAACTTGGAACCTCTAGATTAATTATATAAAATGGGAGCAATGACATAAAGCTTATTACCTGACATCCAAATGATAATATATGGTATGACGCCAAGCACTTTATATCTACAGTATTTTTACTGATTTTGAACGAAAATCCAGTCAAACAGCTTCCAGCCATGGAAATGGGCAGTAGGTAGAGAATATGTGCAGGAAGACTGATATTGGAACTCCCTGATCACTGATAGGTACAGCAAAAGGGGTGAAGGACTTACAAGCACATTTCCGCCTTTTTGTCGTAAGTGTATTAACAATCACATACCGAAAAAGGCTGCGCGCGGAGCGCTTGGTAATTTTTTTTTTTTTTGAAAAATGTATAAAGCGAAGACGTACTTTCAACCTTCCACATCATGCTGCAAATTAGACCTTCATAATGGTGATGAAATGGAGGGCAAACCGTAACGTATGCGCGCGAATCGCGCCGAAATCTTTCATTAAATAAGACGGCAAGGGACAGTTTTGATTCGATTATACGTGAGGAAAATAACGTTTGGCAGTATTCTCACTTAATCTTGTTGGAAAATACATATTAAGTTGGAATAGGCTCAGTCGGAAAATGTGCTAGACTGAGTTATCAGAAATTCCAGTGGAATTTCAGATTGTCCGACTATCGTCGTTCTGACGAACTTGGGGTAGGGGTGAGGCATCGGTCGCGACAGCCCTGTTCCCACCCTTTGCCGCAGTAACAACGCTATTGTATGGACAGACATCCTACCTGTCACCAAACATTTTACTTTTGTTTTCTCTTGACTTGGTCCCTTCCCCCGTGTTACGTCGTTACACAGTTACAAATTTCTGTAAATTCGGGGACGTAGCCTTTTATTGGTGTTAGGAGGTAAAGTCAACTCATCTTCTCCATTCTTGACCGCCGTCATGGAGGCGAGATTTAAGGGGAGGGTGTCCCCCTCCCTGTTTTGAATTTTTTGGTGTACCAAAGGGCTAAGATGCAAAATGGTGCTTTATTTTGCTTCTTTTTATACTAGATTCCAGTGTTCTCCACAGGGGGTTTTAGTGGGGCGACCCGCCCTCCGAGTCAAAATGGCCGCCAATCAAAAATAGTTGTCACCCTCAAAAAAAAAAAAAAATCAAGCTTCCACTTTCAAGTCCATCGCTTCATTAACAGGTATACAAGTCATATAGTATGAAGGAAAACTTTCCCATTCCCCCAGGGGTTGCAACAGGATTTGCTCGAAGGGCAGCGACCCGAAGCCCCGACAGCCGGGATGCCGTCGAGGGGTTGGTGAGGGGATTTGAAGAAAACCTGTGTACTATACCATGCAGTTACGAGTAAAATTTGCATATGCTAGAGGAAAATTGCTCCGCGCTGATTTAATGTTTTCCCGGAATCTAAACTGTGGAAAAGCGAGTGAAGCACGCGAAAAATTTTGGGGTTAGCCTACACAAAAAAAGTAAATTCGGCTAGTCAACTGGTCCACCCGAAGGCGCTTCAGTCCGGTGAGCAACCGAATTCGTCGGCTGGGCAACCTATTTTAGAGGCAAGCCTATGCCAAGTGGGAGGAAAGCCGGAGTACCCGGAGAAAAACCCACGTACATCGAGCGGTGACCAGTGACCAACGATATAATAGAAGATACGATCGAACAAAACAAAACATTAACACGGTGTTGAGAAACGCTGTAAATGGTTACGTAAAGGCCGCTATAAGGGGTATCTTCCCTTGGACCTCACACCGCCTGCGTGCAGCGCCAAATAGACATCATTATACTTTTATACCCCTTTTTCATGTGCTTTATTGACCTAATCAATAGACGGTCATGCTCAGGCTGATGGTTTGTGATTGATAAAAGAAAAAATATCGAATGTCTTGGCAAACTAAAATATCACCCTAGTGTCTTTTTTCTCAGCGACTAAACCTTTGGCATTGGCCCTCTATTGTTAAAAGTCCTATTACTTGTGGATTGTCCCCTATTATTTACGATTACAAGTTAATATACAATTTAAGGTAGCGGGCCACTAATTCAAGCTTTTGCTACGCGGAAAAATATTGACTGACGAATTCAAATCATAAAAAATTTAGGGGGGGGGGGGCTTGTTTCTGACTGTGTTATTTACCAAATATGATCAATTTTGTATTTGCTTTTGTGGGAAATGAGTTGAAATACGTACTACGAAAACTTCAAGGCAATTTAACCGATTTTACGGTTATTTTTAGTCCATTACTCCGCTCTGTGAAGTGCCATCTTTGAGTAGTATGCTGATTAGGGCTGGAAACATTCACAAGCCCCTCTAGCTCAAAATCTCAGTGGGTACGGTATGGAAATTTGAAAGTACCATAAGAGCATTAATGTGAGCTTTATCCAGAGGGCCGGCATGTCCAAAATGAGATCTTCTGCAAGGATGGGGGTGAGGGGGGGGGGGGATAACTGACCTGATTTAGTGTGTAAGTCAACGCGGCAATGGTGTGCTACCTTTACTGTGTTGTAACTGACGTACGATACGTCAATAGACCCCTATAGAGGGATTTCAGTCACGTGACTATAACCAACTAGACGCAATTTTGAAGGGCAAGAGCGCGCGTCTTTTTTGTTTTGACGGGCACGCGTCCATTGTGTCACGGTAGTATCTATGACTATTCTGTGCGCGTGTGCTGTAAATATGGTTACTGCGTGTGTGTTTTGCCCTTCAAAGCCTGGGAATCCATTGCGCGTGACGTCACATGAAATCCCTCTATAGGACGTATTTTACCTCGTTACTACATTCATTCCGTTTTACATGACATAACACAACTAGCCTTGCGGCTATTGTGTATGTGCTTCAAAGCAAGCCATACCAGGGAGCTGTTATTAATAACAGCTCCCTGGCCATACCACAGCCGCGCTCTCTAGTCTCTGTCTGTCAAGTACTTTTTGTGTGCTCATTTGTAAATTATACGTAGAAGATGAACATGCTGCAAAAACTAAAGAGCGCCATCTACCTTCCGTAAAAATGTTTCGCCCTGCATGACTTTAATAGTAAATTATATCGTGATCGGACGATCCCCCTCCCCTCCCCCTACATAGGACTGTCCCAACTGGAAAATTCTCCCTGGACAAATACCCTGGTACAATTCTCCTCCGACAATTCCCACCCGAGCACTTCCCATCCGGGTGAATTTTTCACCCGCAATTCTCAGTTTCTCGCCCATGGGTACCCTTCACATAGTTTCCCTAAACCAGAGACTTAAGAATTGTCCTGTCAAAATCTACGTAAGGAAAGTACGCTGTGTATTAATTTCTACATCCGAAAGTTTACGTCGTCGGTTAGAAGTTGCATAGACAGTGGAACGTATAATTGGGGTTAAGGGCACGTCCCCCTCCCGGTGACGCCAATTGAAGTTCATTAACATCATCGTTTTCAGCCCCACTCCCTCCCAATCACCAGCTTTAAGGTGTACGGCTGTTATCAGTAATTACAGAAGTAAACCCCTTAAGACGTACTCCTTAGCAAATCACATATACAAGTTATAACCCTGTACAAGGGGGGGGGGGGTTGCGCACACATTTCGTAGTCGTCAGGCCTGTACAGACTTATGGCAGGTACATTCTTCCCAATTTTCACGCGTAACTTTGATATAGGAGGCATATCTCTACACTGTTAAAATTTCTGTTAATTTGCAGACATTTTTACAGCACTTTTGTGTTTTTGTTTTACATACGTGTACTGTTATTTAACTAACATACATGTTTTTAACGTACTAAATCAGTTTGATAACATAAAGGCTCGGCCTTTTTGAGAAAACAAACATTTTCAGTCTTTAAAACATACCGTCCTGAAAAAATGTCTGTAAATTTAACTCTTTATGACGTATGGAACATTTAACTTAAGTGGGCGGATTATGTTCCATATTTTTCTTTTACAATGATTGCTAGGCTACCTCATTACTTGATGTTTTTTGTTTGTTTTTTATCAAGAACTGAATAATTTAATAATTATTTACTTTGCTTGACAATTTTACCGCTGATATATTGGTATTGTTTGTAATATTTATTTCGTGAACAATGATTACATTATTTGAGAATTTTGGAAATGCCGCAATTATATAAAATTCCCTTTACATAATCACTATCGTAATAAAAACAGAATTGCCAGTTCGCCCCTTGGCTCTTTACCAGAGAGTCGAGGCGGACTGTGGAAAAAGTATCTTCTCAGCCTTTAGGCTAAAATCATGCTGGCCCTGAAATGTGGAAGTCTTAAGGCTGAGATTTTGGTCACGTGACCCCTTATGGGACGTAATTTGAATCATAAAGAAATGGATTGTAATTTTTAAATAATTTCTACACATTTGTATTAGATTTACGTGTAATCTCTGTAACAGTGTATAATCCTACCAGAACTGTCTCCCCTGTACATAATTAATCGTGCACTCTACCCACTCTACTAACCTTATTACGGGCTACAACGTAGCTTTTCATCTAGGAGGCCTATGCCTAGAGGTATACTGAAAAGTTACAGACAAATCACTCCTTGAACCTCTCTAGTCAGAAGTCATTTTATTGAAAATGGTCTATTGTTACACTTATTTAATTAGCTTCGAAGTCAATACTCAGCCGTATATGGAAAGGGCCCTCGTATATTAGGTTGCTGGCGATTGTGCAGGTAAATCTGGGTCTGGAAAAGCTTTGGATTTGTTCAAATCTAGGAGCTTCTAGGTGCCTGGATTCTATGGGGGTTTTACCCCGGACCCCATCCTCAAACGCCTTCCTTTTGCCTAAATCCTGTCCACAATACAAGCAGTGGCACATCCAGGATTGGTGACTGGGGGTACCACAGCGATAATATCGTGGTCCCACCCAAATAAACCCAGAAAGTCGGTGAAAACTGAGCATATAGGTACCAATGATAGTTCGCACCCGCGGATCCTTCTTTTAGCTGTTTAGTGTCACATCGAGCAGAGGTGCCGTCCTGCAGGAGGGGGTTTAAGAAAGAGTTATGTCCCCTTTGAGAATTTGTTATTCATTTAACCTGGCCTTGATGCAAAATGGTGCTATCTTTAGCAAAGTTTCGAACTTCTCATAATTTAATGAATTGTTCATGTTTTGGTTGGGTGTAAGGAAAGGGTGTGTTGTCAAAATGGAGATGGTGACAACTCCTCCTCTTGAGAAATTTTTGTTTCTATAAGATGGCTTTGATACAAAATGGTGCTCCTTTTGGCAAAGCTTTGAACTGATATCAATTTCAAAATTCTCATTTTTAGTGATATTATAGCTGTGGCGTGGCAACCCTCCAAAGCTGGTTCCTAAGACCACCCTATTGCTTTAAGAATGCTCTGGGGTAATTGCAAAATGGGGACACTATAGCAGGATGCTTTTACCTGACATACAAATGACACTACAGGGGAGCACACCAAGCATTCCATATTGAACTTTCACTAATTTTGAACTAGAATCCAGACGCGAGACGCGCTGAAATGTTGTATTGGAATTTTTATAAAGCCATTACTGTCGAGCAATGCGAATACGTTTCATACGTATTAAAGACATTTTGCCCTCATCTAAACTAATTTTATCGCTTTCTTAATTAAACCAATTTTTTCGCTTTGTCTTAACTAGCACTTTTCGCGGAAATAGCACTGAAGAAATTGTCTAGAAGTAACTTACTCTCTAAATATAAAAGAGTGAAAATCTACCAAAAAGATTGACTACAGTGGCCACTCTCTTTTGCGAATGACATTCCACTCTCCATCGAGTGGCATTTTCACTCATTTAGAGTTAAGTACCACTCCGAGCAGAATGGACGTTCAGTCGATTTCCACTCGAAAAAAGAGTGGTCACTGTAGGCAATCGTCGAAGAGTGAATTTCACTCTTTTACATTAAGAGAGTACTCGGGAGATTTGGAACTGTCTGGGATGAGGAGATTTGTCCTTTAAAGTGAGGACAGGGGATATCAATAGTCTCCCAGCATAGCCACTTCCGAACAAATCGTTAACAGTAAAGACACACGGGGTCAGTAGGCTACTGCTGCTATTCAAAAAATACACCAGCTTACATCCACTCCAGAGTTAAATCTGATATGACAGAACGGTAAATGACAATTTCTATCGAACGAAATGAAGACATTACGTCTAAAGCAGGGTTTTTAAAGTGTTTTGGGCCGCGGGCCACTTTAACGTGAGTTTGGGCTTAAATTTATTGCAGTAGCCAGAGCTTCATTCAACAGCTTTTGTTCTTGTTAAAATTTTGGACTCCAATATTCGGCGGGCCATTTGTGTTCACGTCGCGTGCCACAAATGGCCGGCAGGTCGCCAGTTGAGAACCTAGTGTATAGGGGGTGGGGAAGAGATATTGAGGGTAACTATCTCAGTTGACGACAGCGCTGCCGTCTTTAATATCAGACCATCTGGTCGATAATCAGGCTGCGTGTATCTCAGTCATGTATGTGTACGTGTGTTGCTTTCACGTATACGGTAGTTCCCCCCCCCCCAACATGGACGTATAAGGGAGCTGCCACGAGCATCCCCATCCCCGGACTGAAAAACTATATGGGAGAAGGCTCGCGCAGCGGGTAATCAACAGTTGCCCCAAATTCATTTGAAAACAACATGCATCTTACAGATTTCCTCTTATTTCCCTAACAAAAATCTTTCATGATGTGTCCAAACGAAAATACTTCATATTGAAGGCAAACTATAAGTAGTTATTCCGCATGATTTGGACATTTCAGTGACAAAAATATTGTCACATGATTAAACAGAGCCATTCATGAATTTTGATATTGGAGTGCAATAATTCATATTGAGCAGAGCGCAAAATCCAAAATGGATGGGGTCCAAGGTCCCCACATATGGCCCCTGAAGGAGTCCAGGGGCGTAAAGCCCCTTTGGGGGTCCTGGGCGAAGCCATTGGAATCTCGAGGGAGTCTGATGTTTCAGTTGCTCCAGGAAGATTGTTTCAAGGAATTTAATTAAAGATGCAATTCTCTCTCTTTTGTAATATTCGACTCTTTGTACTTACAGAAAAGTTATAGTAAATATATACACATATACATGGACATAACAAGATAGCCCCAGGAAGTCGTTCAGTATGCACATGTGCGCCAAGCATGCCATAATTTTCCCCTGCCTAGTGGCAATTTTCTCCTTTCCTTGCCATACGGGTGGGAGGGGGGGGGTAGAACGTCTTGCACAAGTACGGAAGAACTAGCTCTAATAACGCTTTTTCAGCTGGCTGGCTGGTAAGCGCAGTTGAACTTTAAGCATGTAGTGCTCTGCAGACAGCGCGAGGCCCATGGGTCCGCCATAGGGCTCTAGCGTGATCCAGGAGTAACATTATGGTGGGATCCAGGAAAATTCCTTGCAAGATGAGTTTATTAACAAAATGGAAACACTTGCACGCGGAGCTTTCCAGCTGACCTCCCAGCCAAATGGTACTGAGGGCACATCGAACTTTTGCAAACTTGGAACGGAAATCTGCACGAACAGCGTGCCAAAGAATGAGCGAGGAGGAAGTATATTGCCTTTAGGTATAACTAGAAGGGGGTAGGGCTAATAAGCTATGATGTTAAGTTATTATATTGTAAATGTGTTACATACAATAATGAACAGTCACCATGGACGAAAATATGTTTGAATAAGTGTGTGCAGCTAGCTGGCTAGTAAAGCTTCAAATCACAGTTATCGTACTACGGTACTATTGTTACTCAAAATATTAAATTGCGACTTGGAAACCTCTTGATTCCTATCCTCTTAGCTTGACTGGAATTTTGGGCCAGAGTAGTTCATGTGTATAACTGTGCTAAATAATTTTCTGTGCAAAGCGCGCCGAGATTTTGTACTAGAAATCATTGACCAATGGTAAAAAATTCATGCAGATCAGCACTGGCATATTTTCAGTTTTCTATCAAAGTATGTCTGCTACTATGGCTATTTTGGTCTGACAATTTTTTTTTATAGGAAGTGAAGAGCGAATGGATCCTCTTCGCATTCACTGCCATTTGTGTCCCTCCATTAATCGCATTTGCACGGAAAAACAATTGTGAGATGTTATCTTTGAATAAAGCCAATGATACGTTTGAAGTTGTGTTGAAGAAATATGAAAGAGGAGGTGAAAGCGCCCCCTTTTTCGCAGTTAAAGAAACATTTGTGTCAGAACGTCCATCCTTCGTTCGGAGAATAACCTTACCCCACTCCTCTGCAGACCTTTAGTAACTTTTGGGATCATTATAAAATCTGTTCGACAATTAGCGGTTCGCTGTGTGGGCACGGAGGGCACGTGTCCACCCCCAGATTTTCACAGTATGACCTTCAATCTTCAAAAAATACCAATCTATACGAGATGGTAAATAGAAAATATTTCTAAATTTGGATGAAACCATCCCTTCCATCTCACAAATGTCATATACCGTATATATTATTTATGAAGTTGTCTACACTGTCCGTAATCGTCAAGTATGAATTTCGTGATAATTTCAAGGTTCAACTTGGTTTACTGCGTGGTCATAATTAATAGTATTCCAGGCGTCGCGATGTCAATTTATTTTCGGGCTCTTGTGCAACTTCCTAGTGGGGAAATTCTAGTTTATAATACATAAAAATGATAAAACGTAACACTGTCTAATGGGGGGGGGGGGGGGAATCATCAGTTGGTGCGTAGAGTAGCCTACTATGACATTTCCTTTGCTAAAATGTCCCCTAAGTACATTGCCGGAAACGTAACTTGTAAGTCGCTCCATGACATGTATTTTTTTCGATTTTGTGTCTTCATGTGTCAAAAATTTTTAACTTCCCAAAAAGGGTGACTGAGTAAAACGTTTATTTATTTATGGTAAATCACTGAAGCCTTAACCACCGATGATTGCGGAAGTCGCTTACTGCATGCATGCTTAGTCTTCTAAAAGCGTACGTGCCTAGCATGTGTGAGGATTACTGTAAAATGCGATAACTGTTGAATTCGAAGCTGTATCGGTGTCTGATTAAACTTGAATTGGATGAAAGTTCTGAAGGCACACCCAGTCAGTGTTCCAGTGGCGTCGCCAAGGGGGTCAGGGGGCACGTTCCCCCTGGAAAACCTTGTGCCCCCCGTATGCCCCCCCCCCCCCAACTGAGATCTGAGATTTTGAAAAAAAATGTATAGATCTTCTGTAAGTTCTGTAGTTAGAATATTTGACTACCATGTTTCATATGATTTGATTCTTCCTAGGACAAGAAAAGGCAGCAATTTGTATTTTTTCGAATAACAAAATGGCCCCATCTCATAAAGCAGACAGTGTTCTCTGTGTCGGAGGCTGAGCATCGGTCTTGGTCATCTATCCATAATCCTCGCCGCCTCAATAGGTGCGAGTATACGCCTTGATAAAGTGTAGCGGAAATGTCTGCCTCGCGGACTCATTAACCAAAACAGTGAATGGTGTTGTTTGGTACGTACAGTACCATGGAATTTGCCTGCCACTTGCGTTGCGAATTGTAATGCAAGCTCAGTGCCAGCAATTTCAAGGAGACTTTTCCGTATTTTCTTCTTCGAAAAAAATAATTCCAAAAAATTTTAAAAGAGAAATATATGATACAAAACTCTATGATGACTTTAATCCGTAAGACTCCAATCACTCAGTTTGTGGATCATGAGAATTTCACGTTAATTGAAAAGTCCACAATCGAACGAATATTTGATCGTTGATTCGGCAATACACATGCACGTTTTTTTCACTTTCATGAAAATTTCTCAATCCATGCATAATTTGTTTTTTTAGTTCCTAAAAATTCGTTATTTTTTGACAGAAATTTTACTTCAAAAAGGTAACGTATGTGGGACCAGATTGCATCTAAGGACACCTAATTTTTCAAAAATTTTCAAAGGGGAGGGGGAACATCCTCCCCTTAGACCCCTCCCCCAGGCCGGCGTTCACACAACATACTGCATACGCCGCTATCTAGTTGTGCCCCCTCATCGAACTGTTGTGCCCCCCTTGTGCCCCCCAGAATGAAAGGTCTGGTGACGCCACCGCAGTGTTCCTAATTTACATACAGTAGAAACAGTGCATAAGAGAACGCGGAGGGGCAAAAGTCATGTTTTGCCCGAATGTGGAACCGAGTTGCGAGAATTTGTCGTTTTGGTTCTTTCCAAGTAAAAAGCACAGTTGATCTTCTGACTGACCTATTTATATATAGGTGATGAAATGCCGTTCTGAGTTAGGGGCGTTCCCCTTCCCCTCAGTTAAAAAAAATGTTTTGGAAGTTGCTGAGATCCAAAACAATGCTATTATTTCATAGTTTTTAAGTGTCTTAATTTCAAAATTGCCGTTATTTTAAGAAAACAATCCAGAAAACCAACATTTTTATGGCTCCTTGGCATACGAGGTGAAACACGAAAGAAACAAAAATTTTAAGGGGGCTTTGGGGCGGAGTGTACTACTTTGCATTTGAGGGGTTCCCGGATTAAATCCCGGTGGTACTTCCTGGAAGTTTTCTGGTGGCTCCAAACTGCTTGTTCGCGTCGCCAGGGGCCGGGGCCGGGGAAGGGGCACGTGGCCCCAAACGTTTACTGTGCCCCCGTGTCCCCCAAAGGAGATTTTGGGTATGAAAAAAATTTGTACAAACACACCGCTCACGCATATATCGATGTGAACACGAAGACCGCCGTCACTTTACCTGTCAATCACGCGGCTAAAATTGCACAAAATTTTCTCAAAGTAAAATTTCGCAGCGCGCATTGCACGCAGCTATTTGATAAACTACGGTATGTGAAGGAATTCCTTATTGGGAGATGTAATCTACAGCTATTGTTTCAAAATTTTCAACAGCTATGGGACTACTGCAGCCGTGAGCCCTCTCCCTTCAATATAATTCTCATATTGATTATCTTTCAGTCAGATTTTATGTTCAAAAACTAAACATTGCCTTAACGTTAAAGCCAACATTTTTCCGCGTTACGGAAAACAGACAGAATTTACGGAATCGGTTACAGAACACGGAATTCGCAATTTTGACTGGCGATGAAAAAAAAACATTAGAAATGTGAGCAGAAGTTGTAAACTTTCTGTTTTATAGATATTGCTACGGTTTTCAAGGTCTACGAGATTCTACTCTACTACAGCTTAACAGCGTGAAAAAGGTACACGCATACGCAGGAAAACTGAGACCGTGTCTACAGCAAACCGTAAACAATTCATAGTAAAAATTCTTTGTTTATTGAAAAACGGACAAAACACGGAAAAGGGCGGGAAAACGGGAAGATCACAAAAAATAAAGAATTAACAAAACGGAATCCCGAATTTAGAAAACGGAAAAATTTTGGCTTTAATTTAAGTTGCCTTTTTCAACGCGTACCCAATAAATATGATGATAAATAAATAGCTTCACTCTTTTTTTAATGTCCGTTTATTTAAAAAAGCGGTAACTTCAAATTTGCAAGAGGAACTTTATTCTCCTGATTCCTCGACAAGCACCACACCAGGGATCAAAAAGTGGTGATAACTCCGAAAAAAGAATGAAAACTTGCACCGTCGAAATTTTCATACCAAATTTTCCTGCTCGCTTCTGCGTGCACCAAGGGTGGTCTCAGGGGGCGCTAGCCACACTTTTTCCATTTATTGCTGAAGAAAATGCAGAAATATACCTGTCATAATTATAATTTTAAGGCACCCAAAACCCATTAAACCACATTCAAGGATTTCTTTTTCCAATATTTTCCGGCTAGCTAAGGATCGGCAGCCGTATATGCACCTTCGATGCCCTAATGCAAGGGTTCCCAACATTTTTCAGCTTATCGCCCCCTTTCACCGAAGGGGTTAGGCAAACGCCCCCTACTATAGCACAGTATCGCTTGAATGGAACAATGATAAAAACACATATTGAAATAAAGGGTAGCCTACACATACATTGTTTATTACGTATGGGTCCGACTCAGGGTAAACAACGGTACGGGATTCAAAAAGCTGACTCACTTTTGTGAAGGCCAGTCATCAATTGGGATCAGGGTAGGAGAAACTTTGTGTGGATCTTAACAGATTCCAGGGGCCCCACCGAAGTGTGGACCATCCCCCAAAGGCTGTTGATGGAATGCAGGGGCAACGCCCTAGTGGGGGACCGGGGTGAAGCCCCCGAATTTCTAGGATATTTACGAAATTGTCGACACAAGAATGAAGCCATGTAAGTCAAATTTTGACTATCTTCCGATTACCTAATAACCTCTAATGCGCACTTGAGATTACAGAAGAGATTATAAAAATCACCCTTGGAGCATTTTGTATTTCAATCGTTACTAGCGGAAGTTCCCTTCGATGCTGCAAGGGGCTTTTCCTGTGGATGGGAGGAAGAAGAATGCTAGGGGTAACATGGTACTTTAAAAGACTTGTGCCACTCAAGCTGCCCTACGGGCAAAAATAATGAGAGGGCCGAAACTGGCGAACGGAAAATTTACATTTTTGAAAACATTTTAACGTTTTTCTTCATAGTACATTCGTTCATTGTAAAACTTATCTATTATGTTACAGTTATCTATACAATTCTCACTTCTGTCAGTATGTCATGTTTATGGGCAGCAAAGAGAAAACTAAATTCAAATAAAAGTGGCGGGGCATTTTTAGCCATGGCCTCTTCACTCAATTCTTTCTCTGTCACTAATAGGAATATGAGGGTCCTCACCAGGAAATTTTTGAAATTAAACACTGTTAGAGATGCGATTTCGTGGAATCTAGTAATAAAGATCATTCAAAAACTTCGTAGTGCCCCTGAGGAGTGAATGTTATACCTCGACTTGTTGACGTCATGTATTTCCTTTTTATGTGAACGAATCTGAGAGCTTAGCTAAAGGAAACCTTTTGGAATCTTGTAAGGTCCGGTTTAAATGTCGTACCTCATTTGTTTTTCAGAACGCCCTTGCCCTCATGAATTGCAAAAACGCCCCCGTTGGGAACCAGTCTATAATGTGAAGGCTTTCCCTTAGTGGCATACCTGTAAGGTAGTTGTCTAAACATCAGTTCCTATTGTCACGTGGGCAGCACAAGTGGATTTTACTTTAAGGCTCAATGCAAACGTTAACATGATCTGTCGCCCCTACTCACCCCCGCCCCCCCCCCCCATCATTAAATCGTTAGTGCTAGTAAGGCTAACAAAAATGTTCAAATTGGGGCTTTTTGTGGCCTGTTTAGTGCACATCCAATGTCATTTTGGTGATAGTCAAATGTTTCATTCTAAGCATGATCACAATACATAAATACCCTGAGCCCCCGGGACTTCAACCCTGGATCCCCCATGGAACGTTGTCTCTTGACCCAATCCGAGGACCTAAAGTGGGCCCCTGGGGCCAACGCCTGCGCCTCACTACACTGCGCGTCACTACGACTCCTCCAGAGACCCTCAGTCCTTCATCTTAGTGTGCCCCTCCGGCGGGACACTGGGCTTCCCAGCACCCTCCCCTCACTTCGAAAAGTCTGGCGACGCCACTGGTTCCCACTGACGCAGTTTCTGGTTGTGAGACAGGAAGTTATCCGATTCATGCCTTCACTGAGTCGATTCAGCTGTCGAAGAGCGGTGCCGAGCAGTGGTGTCGAGCAAGGGTTCTCCATCCCTCCCACCCTTTGAGAAGGTGGCTCAGGATTGGGTGTACGCTCCGTCCGTCGTATGAGGACGCAAAAAGAGGTTTGCGAGGTCAGGATTGGGAAAGATTATTATACTTTTGCCTCGTTACCCTCTGAACCATGGGCGTCAATCCTGGGGGGGGGGGGACATGGGGACACGTCACCCCACATTTTGGAAATACACCCATCGACTTAAGATTGTACACAGTAAATTTTTGACAGAATTAAGCGGCCATGCCCCCCCCCCCCCATATTCGAGTAAAGATTGACGCTACCCCTCTGAACTCCAGTAGAATTTTGCTGGTGTTCCTATACACGATCGCACTGGTGTAGGGTCCTCTTTGAGTTTCCCTAGACTTTCCCATTTTTCCAAATGGATCAAGTCGTTTTCACCTGTTCGCCGTCCTCTTACAACTATAGATTGCCTGTTATGATTGTATTAAGTTTTAAAGACAGAACAGCGAATGACTGACTGGCTGGGATGGTTTGTGGAGAGCTTTTGAAAGCTAAACGGGACATCACTAAAATACAAAATAATAATCACACTATCCGGAGCGGGCCGTTCATATTGTCGAGGAGGGGGAGATCGTCCGAACCTCCTTGAATACGGAATTAATCCCCCCAAACAAAACTTTTTGGAGCCGCCCATGTTTTTGACAATAGCTTCTTGGGGCAATTGCCCCACACCCCGTGTCGGCGCCACTGTTCATAGGTAGGAAGGAATTTCTTTTGTACGATCGATTTCCAAATGGGGGCACAGTAGTGTCCACGTGCCCGCCCAGTGGCGTAGCTAGAGGGTGACAGGGGGCGGTCGCCCTCCCCCCCCCCCCCACAAAGCCTCCGAAAGCCTCTGTCGGAAATTTCTAGTCTCTGTCGGAAATAAATAAAAACAATTCATTTGAAACACTTACAACACTTCTTATGTTTTTAAGCAGAAATACACATCGAAATGGTTACTGACAAGGCCTGGAAGTGTCATTTAAGGCAATCTCGGAGATATTTTATCTATTTTTTTCAGCGCGCTACACGCCAGAAGATGGTGGCGCTACGCTTAGATAGTACATCTTTACTTCAAGATAATAATCTGTCGGAAATTTTTTGCTCTTGTCCCCCCCACCCCACAAAAAATATCTAGCTACGCCACTGGCCCCGCCTGGTTACGGGCCTGAATGTCAGGGTATATAAAGACAAGTGGTTCGAGAGTTTTACCATGATATGTACCTGATATGTACCTGATGCACAGTACACTTTCCTACATGTTCATTTCGAAAGCCTACACTGGGCGCAGGCTATGCTAGCCTTTGCCTGCAGTATTGGCAGTATTATATTACCGCTGTTGTTCCCCATTAACTTCTATGCTTAATGTCCGATTGATACCCATAACTTTGCTTCTCAGAAGGGGGCTTAGATGTCAAATGTATAGTATCATTTCCACTCCTCTATGAATATTCATCCACTAGTAATTTCGATTTTTTCCTTATTTTCCAATTCTTTTTTATTTTTCATTTTTTCTTTTAATAAATTGTCATTATTTAGGTGTCAAAAGCGGGGCGTGCGCCCCTTGCGCCCCCCCCCCATGTATCTGTCACTGTGGATGATAAAAAATAATTATTAGACCTTGGTTTATTACCAAAGAAATACGCAATGCCGGCCAATGTGCGGGTGAGTAATTACTAACGCAGACTGCGAGGTAATATTAATTGGGGGTATCAGTTTATTTTATTGAGTACACGGTATGCCAGTGATCGTGTTTACGGTCAAGTGCAATGTGCTTAAAATAGAAAATGAGTATGTAATGATCACCCTACCCTGTCAAATAGGCTGACAAAACACCCTGACTGCTACACATTACCCACACCAAGGCTGTAACCAGGCTTATGAGATGGTGGGAGGGGGAGGCAGTGGCGTACACAGGAGGAGGCCATTGGGCGATGCCCCCCTCACCGATGCCTTTCTCAAGCGCGGATCCAGGTGGGGGCGCACCCGGCGCAAGCCCCCCCCCCCCCCTCTTTTTGGAAGACCAACGATTGTTTTGAAACACGAAGTTTAAATACTCCGAAAAATGAGCAAATAGATATGGAAAATATGCTTCCCAGATTCTGGGAAACCACATCTAAGCGCATCTAGAATTCAAATTTTCTTGGGGGAGGACCCCAAACCCCCCGCCGTGGCTTCGCGTCTTCGGCGCTCGCCTTCGGCCGACGGTGTGTGCGCCTCTCCCCCCCTTCTCAAAATCCTGGATCCGCGCCTGTTTCTTCCTAAAAATACGTGAATTTTTTAACACCGTAAATTTTACTTCAAAAGGCAGCATACGTGACAACAGATTGCATGTAAGGACACGTAATTTTTCAAAAATCTTCAAAGGGGGGGGGGAGGGGGGACAGCCTCCTCTTAGACCCCTTCCCCAGGCCGGCGATTACGCAACATACTACATGCCTCGTGAGAGAGGCTGGGATCGACCTGGAATAGTCAGAGGAACTCTGCCTTCAATTCAGTGTTGGCGACTTGTAGGTACAGTAGTTTACATAGCTAACAGTAATAGTCTTTGTCGTTACAATCCAACTCACGTTCTGTGTCATATTATGCTGATTTTGTTTGTCAACAAGAAGAATTGATCCCTGACCGGGTTAACTTTAGTATGTTTGGCTGAATTGCGGTAGGTGAAGGATCAGTACTTGTTTACAATGCGATCGACTGTTGAATCTTCGGAGAATTCGGAATCGCAGATTTCGGTGCAATACTGAAAATGCATCCCTCATGCCGCAGTCTGTTATCTCTCTTTCCCCTATCGATAATCAACTAAAATGGCAAATCTGTGTCAATCTGCCCTAATTCACACGACCAGAAGTGCTACCATAGGACAAACAAAGAGGTCCACTGGGTCTCAAGGATTCGTCCATTATCATTTGTGGAGGGAGGGTTACAGAAATGTCACAAAGATAACAAGCTGTGCAGCGGCTTTCCGGTTAATGTCAACAACAGTATAACTGTAGAATTACGTCAGGATTTGGTTTAGTAAAAGATAGCACTGCTTGCGACCTGTAAACAATAACATCCCACTAGACCTGTTAGGATGATGAATTTTGGCACAGGCCCAAAGCAAAAAGATGATCGATTGTTAAGAGATACGATACGGTACCATTCTATTTCCCATTGAAACAGGACAACGTCGACCAGGAATGCTACTCTCTGCTTTTAGACAAAGGCTTACGAGGGGGGCATAAGTGGCTACACCCCCCCCCCCTCCGGACAGGAAAGCTGAGATTCTCTGGCAAAGTATATATGCTTCTTTCGGGCAAGCATGCATTAATATTCGGGCACAAATGCTGCAGCACCCCCAACCGGAAGTAGTCCCGTACGCTTATGTGTGATATAGCTACAAGCACAGCGGGTAACAGTTATTCTGTTTTCCCGACTGCTTCTCGGCCTTTCCTGGCTAAGATCACGTGTAATCATCTGTTTTTTTTTTCCAGCCAGTCAAGAACGGGACCACGCATGACAGACCCATGATGTAGAGGTCTGAGGGTCGAGAGGTTGGTCAGTTTAGTCTGTTGTCCCTTGGGGACGTAGCTCCTTTGGGGAGCAGAACTCCTGCGGGAGTAATGTTTGGTTTCGCCCCTTGGCTCTTCACCAGAGAGTCGAGGGACTTTTGAAAAAATATAGCTACAAGCACACAATTGTTGACAGTTATTTTGCACCAGGAATGGCGCCAGGCGGGGGGAGGGGCAGGCTATCCCCTGACAATTTTCGGCAAATCGCCCATTTTGTCGAGGTTATGGTTTCTGTTCCCAGGCCCGTCGGAAGGTATTTAAAAGTGGTACGGTATTTTTTGGGGGTATTTTCGGTGTTCGAAGGGGCAGAGCCCCTCGTGGGGGCTCAAGGGAGCGAAGCCCCCTTGAAGCTTTTGGATTTTGAAAAATGAAATTGCGTATTTCCATGGGAAGTTAATACAAGTGGAATATTGATTTAAGTGGGGATCCTTCCTTTGTCACTACATAAATGTGTCGTCTTGGGGTAGGGGTCTCAGGGGAGGGAGCTCCCCCTCTCCTTTGAGAAATTTTTGTTAATTTAAGGTTGCTTAGGTACAAAACGGTGCTATCTTTGGGATTTTTTTGGAGCTGATCGTACATGGCTGAAAATGTCCATAATTTAGTGAATTCTAATTTTTCCGACTGGCTGGATGCTTTTACTAACTGCAGTGGCGGCGCGTAAATTGCACATTTTTTATGCACCCTGCGTTTTTGTATACAGCTGTGGGGATCCTTCCTTTGTCACTATATAAAGGTATCATCCTGAAATAGGGGTCTAAGAGGAGGGGCGTTCCCCTCACCTTTGAGAAATTTTTTGTTAATTTAAGGTTGCTTAGATGCAAAATGGTGCTATCTTTGGGATATTTTTGGAGCTGATCGTAGTATAGCAAAGGTGTGAAGGACTAGCAAGGCCGTTTTCAGAATGCTTTTTAGTCGTAAGTGTATTAACAATCACCACTGCCCTCCCACCACTGCCCTACCCCTTTTCTTCTTCCCCTCTTTCTCTCTCTCTCTTTTAGCTGAAAAGTGGTACGGTAAATGTCGTACTTACCGTAGCGGTTCCGACGGGCCTGGCTGGTCCCACTGTCGGGAAAATCCTGGCGCTATACCCCTGCCATGGGTTGCACGTCGAACAGAAGCACCCAAGGGCGGACTAGAAATTACTAGCCAACTTCACTTGTTTGATCACGCTTTTGTGAGCCCTTGGGTTTGGGTGGCAGAGCGCAGTGTTTTATATTGCAGCATATTAGCCAAGAATTTCTGTAAAGTTCCGATTGGCTTCGTTGCTAGAGCTCTCAAGCCGTCGACCGAAATTCCGCCTTCTACAGCACTAGGCTTGATGGGATGGGGGGGGGGGGGGTCTGTGATGCTCTTCAGGATAACTTCGAAAATGAGACAGCAGGAAGTAATTGCTATTTATTAACTCCCTGGAAACAGTTGGATGCAATTTCTTGTGAGAAATGTGACGAGGAGGTTGCTATTTGACAAAGACCAACTCACTTACGTGGCCTACACAAGCTTGGACTGTTGGAAGTGGATGAGCATCATCCCGTATCAAATGAGTACTGGGGGTGGGGGGGGGGGGGTTGTCCCAGTTGGATCTGCACCTGGCATGTGCGGCCAGCTAGGAACCATCCTTGCAGGTTTCTATATCACAAAGAAGGGGCCTATATCTCACACTACTATGAGTGGGTCGAAGATGAAAAGTGAAAACTAAATGGAGATATTAAACGAAGTGAATGAGAACAGTCTGGAAAGGATACCTTACCAAGACCATTTATGCAGCAATTTCTTGTTTTCATGTGTGATGATATTGCAGGCTCTCTAACGCAAAGGGTGAAGGAAGGGGTGAGAGAAAGGAAAGTCCCCTGTTCACTATATCACCCTCGATTATAATCACATTTTCTCTTCAAGATACAGTGCCAAAGTGTTTAACCCTTGGGATGTCTTTCTCAATAGACGAGTTGGGAAATGTTTCCACGCAATGCAATATGGGAATGGGTCAAAGGTGAAGTGCACCACGCTTACAGTATCCCAGCGCGGGTGTTGCATGCTGAGCACGCAGAGCTACACACGTTGCCCGTTGTCATGGTACACTTGACCTTGTGACCCGACCGGAAGTACCGAATTTCCCAACCCGTCTATTCCCCACAATGTTTTTCAACTTCTGAGGTTATAAGTAGAGCAGGCTCCTGGAACCAGGTGTGGAGATGGCCTTTTAGTGTTTTGAGGTGGGTGTGGGGTGGGTATAGGTGGAAATCCTGGGGAGAATGGAGGGGGCATATACCCCTGCCCCCACTTTTTGGAAACGCTCTCATTGACTTTCACTTTCCCACACAGTAGCTTTTGCCTCAAAGGCCCATTATCCCCCTCCCCCACTTTTTTCACACAAATCTCTGCTACTGGGGTTGGGTATAAAATATTTGTCCCTGGATATGCCTGGATGATGAAGTTTACTTTCTCTGTGGTGAAACTGTACCCATTCATTCCTGAAAAATTGTGTTTTTTTTTTTTTTTGGGGGGGGGGGATCTTCTCTCTTGCCAACACGTGGTATTTTATGTCAAGAAACAACCCACCTACTTCAACCACAGATTCCTTCCCAACACTGGTGGCAGGCTCATATATCTATACAGGGAAACACAAAATGATAAACAAAAAGACTGCAGAGTTTGGGTGAGAGGCATGTTGATTGATTCAAGGCACCAGCCATCATCACAATCTCTTAACATAAAAAGTCACAAAACCAGGGAAAAATAATAATTTGTACAGTCACAGTTCTACAAAGATTCCGCCACAACAAGTACACCTTAAATGATAAATTCAAAATGTTGAAAACTCAAAGTTTTCTTTGCCTGTTTCTGTACTCATCACTTCCAATCATAGAGCTTTTTTTGTAACTTTGTACAATGGAAATACATGTCTGTTTTTACATGTCACTGCTTTATCAGCACCCTAACATGTTAGCAAGTCTGACAATGCAAAAAAAAAAATTGCTTTTTTGTTCTTTTCTTTGCAAGAAGCATTTTAAATGTAGATGAATATTTTGGTTGTTTGCCAAATGAGAAAAGTTTCTAGTTGTTAAAATGACAATTGCACAAATGAAACTACTTACAAATAACTTTGAATTCTTTTTGAGGCTACATGCACATTTTCTGTTAATATATATATTTATCCTGTGTAAAATGAATAACATTTGAGATCTTAGGACTCTGTAAATGTTTCTGTGAAGTCTTATAGCATTCAAGAAAAAAAAAGAACAAACTAAGTTTACAGTCTGTTACCTCCAGAACTGTTACAGGTTTTACAAATATTAACTCCTTAAAAAATACAATGCACCATAAGAATGCAATGTTTGTTTGGCTTTTTTCCTTTTTTTTTTTTGAAACTGCCATTTTAAGAGTTAGTGTGTAGGGTCACAATGGGAAAGGGGTGCAAACTTGGTACCCCCCCCCCCGGCAAGCATGTTGTCAAGTACATTTTGGGGGAACTTATAGGAGAATCCTTTGACGATGAGCCGTCTTACCTATGCTTACTTGTTCTTACAAACTATTCTGAAAGGTGACAAGAAAGTGTTACTGATATTATTTCGAAAGACCCCAAAAAACATTTATAGCCAATAAAAAATCTGTGGTTAATCTCAATATTATGTGTCACATTAAGAAAAAGATATACTTTTAATACTGCAAGTGAACGACCATTAACATAATCATTATACACAGCTACCATGTGCTGCAATCATGAAATAATGCCTGTATCATGCTGCAACTCAATACCTACCACAAAGTGGTTTTACAAGTTAAAAATGAGGGGCCTAAATATCAATTTATACCCATCAATCAAATTCCACGTTAACTCTCTTTTTTATACAATAGCTTTGCTTTTTCTCCAAATTATTATTGTATGCAAATACTGCTGATACTCAATACCTGTACTGGTCCCTTCTTAATTTTATCTACATTTTGACATAAAAGAGACATGAAATCATAGACTTACAAACTGATTGATGAATATTCATTACGCAAATCAAAAATTCAGTTATATGTTCTTCTACCTCACAGAGCTAAACAGATAACCTTCTTTCACAAAACCATATGACCTTTTCAAAGCAATCCATTGTGAACATCTCCCTTGCAAATGAAATGTTACCATGATCACCACTCACAGTGATTGCCCACACATTTTCTGTGCCATTGAGCAGCAACTAATGCAACGCTATACTGTACACGCACACGACAAATTTTAATAACTAATCGATCATCCTGATAAACAAAGTGCACTGTACAATTCACATGCATCTTAGATATCTTTTCCCCGCTGGGAAGCTTGCTGAATATATATAACATACTCTACACTGCCTTGAGAAAATTACAATCATACTTTTACCTCCTTATCACTGATAGCACGACCATTACTCATTCTTTATTTTTTCTCAGAAAAGATGTGAGGTCGATGGTGCGATACTGCATTTTAATGTTATGTGAGCTAAATCATTGTCACACAAGAATATGGCAATTCTATGTAAGAGAGAGGATAGAAGAATAAATTGCTCCACTACACTAGCTGGTATAGGAGCTGAGAGGGGATTAGATCTGAGAGGAATTCTGGGAATTTGTAGAATTAGGTAAGATGAATGAATATAAAACTTCCCTTTGAAGGTCGTTAAAATAAGCAGCAAATTTCATTTGTAATTAAACCTGAAGCTGACTGAAATATTACCCATCAAAGCTTTAGAAACATCTGAATAATGATCACATATAATGCTGGAAAAGCGATGACTTTTAGTGTTCACTACCATACTTTTTTCACTGCCTAGTTGCCTATTTATGACATCTGTGATTGAAAATGCGTTAATGTAAATTGACCAAGAGGGAATGCTATGTTTTTGACGAAACTCTGTTCTCGGAACTGGCTTTAAGGTTAATCTTCACTACTGCTTACTTGGAAGCATACGCTTGACCAATAGCACTGTACCTGATGTAACCACGTCATTCCTGGCCAGAAGGTGGGGGTCTTATAAAGGTGAATAAGACAGTTGAATATTTTTCAACTGTTGCACAACCTTCTGCAAAAAAAAAAAAAATCTTTTCTGTGTCTGTCTTCTCATGGAATGTTACAGACAGTAATATATAAATTTAAAGTACATAGGTCTGTAGTTAAAGAGGAGTTTCCTCTTATGCTGCTGGTTGCAAAATAAACATTTCAAAGCAATCCATTTTTCTCAACAACAAATTTCCTTGTCTACCTAACTTCACATTAAAACGATTTTAACGAAAATTTCTTTTCTTTCTATACCTTCAAACTAGCAACACCTTCCTAATTTTCTAAGTTAGTGGTTTGTTTCACTTTTCCAACCAAGTGATACATTTCACGACTTAAAACAACTAAAATTCAGCATCTGGAAAGTAACTTAATTTCCATTCAATTACACACAAGTTCCTCCTGGCCTTCCATATGACTTGATCATATGATTCTATCACACAAAATAAATACACTTTACAAGAGGAAGAAACGGTGGCAAAATAGCTACAGTGTAGGAACTTCCTGCTAGTCAAAGGTATCTCACACAGTCAATAACAACTAGCGGTGCTTTCTTCCCATTATGCACCAGACTGAGACAAATAAATCAAGCTATTGATTTTCATTAGGTCATAGAATTGATCAAAACATTTATACATTCTGTTCTTGAATGAAAGTCCCATTTTCTTAGAAAACTCAATTATTGACAGCTTCACACCTCTCTTTCTGAAATCAGTACAAGAAGCATTCTGTTTTTGCTTGATATCTTATGACAGTGAATTTAATAAGGTTGAGTATGTTTTGTACAGGGACAGGGACGTGTTTTAGGGGTAATTGTGATCACGACAATAGATCATTGTTGATAATTATGCCTAAACATCCCAGATCACTGCAAGTCTTATCATATCTCTTTCCGTACCTTCAACGAATAAAAAAAAAAAACAAATTTCCACTTTGATGTAACAGACCAATACAGGAAGGAAACTTTTCCTTCCAAAACAAGAAACCTGAGGTCTGCATTCCACATGGTCCCTTTGACAGGAAATTATCAATCAAGGGAGCTGTGGCTGCCATACTATTAGTTCCTACACTGTACAAACAATGTGGTACTGACTGTTTTATCTGGTTTTATGATGATTTAATCATTCTGTTTTGAAAACACTTCTGTCCAGCCCTCTGATCTCTTCATAAGGGGTATACTAATGAGTCATCAGATATGTTAACCTATTTCTAGCCTATGTTTACTTAATAAATAATAGTACCTATTCCTCAGCAAACTATCCTAAGCATCCAAGCATAAAGGAAGAATGTTACCAATGGGATTTAAAGTGACCGAGGCTGTCCCTATTCATTTCAAACTACTGTACAATGTTTAGGTATAAAGAGTAACCTGGCACACATTATGTCTGTGTACAAAATGCAACAATGAAGACTTGGATTCAACCACCTAAAGTTTTGGTTTCCTACAAAAACTGTATTACCCGAGACCCATTTCCATCAAGCAGCCTTCAGTATTTCTTTTAACCTTTCAGGGGGAACCTCAACTCCAAGCGATCAATAAAAAAAAAAAACATTTCAGGATAGTTCAAAGAGGTCAGTTACATCAGGATCATTATGAATTCGCAGGAAAAACTTCAATTTCAAGTATCCTTATAAAAAAAGTAATTTTTTTTTTAGAGTACTACCATATTATGAATTGTTCCTGTCTATAGCAGAAAACAATAGGGGAAACAGTTTCCTCACAATTTTGAACAGTTTCAATCTCTCATAGGGACTAACTTAAGAGAAAGAGTTCTTATTTTCCATAACATTAAAATAAAATTGGCAACAAACAGTTCTATGTAATCATCAAATTTATTCCCAAAGAAACCTTTGTGTGCACAATCAAATCCCCCATCTCCCGACTCCCACAGATGTTGAGAGACTTAGTAACAAACAGTGATATTGTTTACCAAGTATCATAATTACAGTATTCCTCCCACGACCACGACTGCAACTTGGGGGAGATTCGTGTTCTTTTAATGTTGAAACGTTATAAGGATTTTTATTGAGATCAAAGAAAATAGCAGCATGCCAGCTTCATATCATGAATGATCTCCAAGAACTGAGACGTTTGCCAAATTTTAAAAAAGAAAACGTATCTCCAACCTACGTACTGACCATTCTGCATCTATTTCTCTGACTTTCAGAAAGCTTCAAGGAGAAATGATGTGCCACAATCTGTCTATTGGAAGGACTAAGAGTCTATATTTTTACTTCCAGAATGTTAAACATAGTAAAGCTATGGATGGGCCTGCCCTATATTCTCCTTTGTATGTTTAACACATCCCTTTAATCTACTTTCTTTCTCCTTTCTAGTTCATTAAAATTCACACAATCATGACCAGGTTTTTCCACTTTATTCACCAATGTTATCTTCTAAGAAAAGGCCAGCTATTGGCTAAAAGACTCTTTATACATTGTGAAGAACAAAAGGCACAATTTCCATCCTTACCCATCATTCCTCTGAAAGGTGACTGAAACAAACTTTTTGCTTCAATTTCTTTTGAATGTGAGGTCATGACCATGTTATGTGGAGCAAAGCTTTGTTCTAGGTGTAAGCTTTCTGCCCATACTTGGGCATTCAGAGGCAAACAGTCAAGGACTCTATGAAGGCTTCACACATGCAACAACAGTCTGTTAGAATTTCTTCCACAATTGTTTTGTTTTCAGTGATGAAACTGACCAATTAAGAAGTAAGGTTATGGAACTATTCAATAATGGTTAGAAAAAACCTGACACAGCTTAATTTGTGAAACTTAGAAAACATTGGTTTCCACTTTCCAGTGAATTAAGTAGGCAAAACTGGACCTACTCGATGGGAAACATCAAGCAAATTTGGTGGGGGAGGGTCATTCCAAATATTTTCATGCTTCCAACATTTAGACACTGTACCAGACTTGTAGTGAGTAAGTACTAGTACTCACAGTTTTGTACAATTGCCTATACTCGTACTCAGGAGAATGAATTTGTTCTCATACTCGTACTCACAGATTTTGAAAGCTCTGCATAGGGCTAATGCAGAATTTTGTACTCAACACTCATGGAAAAGGACATGTACTCGTACTCACAACACAGACACTCCACTTGTACTCATGAAATTGTACTCACGCTACAAGTCTGCACTGTACCACAGAATGACATTCCTTATAAGCCTACATGACTTGTCATTTAATCAGTTTACCGTCAGATCGGCTACATAGGGTTTGAAATCCGAATGAAATTAGGAACTACTTGTAATGCTGACGAACCACAATTTAAATTAATGAAGAAAAGGAAACATAAATGTAACACAATAAGAGGCAAATACAACACATAAAGTAAAGAGACTTTAAAAATAAATTAGATGTTACTACAATCTGCACTATTTACAACAAAGTGATATTAATGCATGGAAACCGCATTACCACACACACATACACACGCACACAACCACACACACTCACAATAAACAAAAAAAAAACAGTCAAACTGAGCGAAAAATGGACTAAGACACAGCACTTATCTGTAAATAAAAAAATGATAACCATTAGATTTATCTGTTACCATAGATACTATGCACATGACCTCCGACCTCTCATTTAAAATGAAAGGAGTAAAGACAGCCTGCATCTTTACCATAATATAATATTCAAGGAATAGCTTTCACAGAAATATATTTTTAGGTGGTAACCACATACATTTTTTGTTAAATACATATATAAATGAACTTTTTTCCCTTTGAATAAAATTTTTTGAGATTTTTTTTAACAGCACCGAGACAGTATGAATTACTTCTCATGATTCTATTAGAGCTAGGTTTGACTAACTTCAGAGTGTCTCAGCTTTACTAAGTTTAAGTGTATGCCAAAGAAATGTGGAAAATGCAAATCTTTCAAAGATTTCACCAGAAATTTATGGTTAAGACAACAAAAGCATTTTCAGCTTACGTGAGAACATGACGCATTACTAGCTGATCTCAGCAGTCAATGACTAAAATATGGTGAATAGATTATTGGAAATAATCACTCCATCTGAGTTTTTGTTCCTTGGTATTTTCAGTAACATTTGTGGAAAATTAAAATACTGTGACACAGCTTATGTATGATGAAGGTGGAAAGACTAAATCTTCACAACAGCAGTCATCAAGAACTATGGGAAGGGGAAAGGAAGTTCTCTTGCCCGGCAACCTTTTTATGGTGAAGCTCAAAAGGAACTTGTCCAAAAATTTTGGAAAATCTGTGAAACTATGGACAGACATACATCTTGTAAAAATGTCATAGATCTGACAGGGGAAGAGGGGGAGGGGGAGGGGGGTAGGGAGGGGTAACACACATCTTAGCAAATATTGCCAAACATCCAACCATACCCCCAAAGTGGTCATACTTATGATGAATATCTGCTGCATACATAGAGAGTGCATGAAGTAAACACATAACAGGCACTACCGGAGTGCCAATAATGAAGATAGTACTCTTTTTACAAGAGAAAAGCACCCTATCACACCAAAGTACTGAAGTAGAAGTTGACAGGTATGCAAAATGTTCATCAAGTCTTGCCCCCTTATATAACATTTGTTACCATTGTGGATAAAAGACATATCATACCACAGTTCAATTACAGGATAATGGTTCTTCAAAGCATCCATCTACTACAGATGGTCATTTGCATAAGAACAATGAACAAAGGGTGCACACCAAAATATATACCTCACCTTTACCAGTTTTACTCAATTAGTGCTAAAGAGACAAATTCTAAATATGCCCTTCTTTAAGTACTTGCACTGTTATGTAGAAAATAACCAAAAGGAACAAAAAAAAAGAAGTAAAAAAAGTCCCCCCCCCAAAAAAAATGATAGACATGGGTGTTGTTGTATTATATTACCCCGAACATCAAAATGTCCAATGGTCATCAATCCATTTCTGGAGCATACCACAAAGTCACTTTAACACAACCAAAAATTTAATCACAACCTTACAGCTGTAAACGCTTTGAACTGACTTCTGTAGGGCATTTACAGTAGATAAACACACTCTTTCCTTCAACATCAGCAAACCGCCATTCAACTTTCCTTTTCATCTTTGTTTCCATCCCATCGTAGAGTACTGTTCTTCCTTTTTGTGCATTATTCATCACTATTTCCAAATTTTAGGAAACCTCTTCTTTAAAATGCAGTTTTTTTTCTTTTATTATTTTTAGATGTCCTGAGGTATTGCACTTGTCCTTCCTTCTATTCGTTTCTGACATTTTTCCCTAAAGGCAAAAACATTTCTGCAAGAAACTCTCCTTTTGTTCCGCTTCCTTACAAATATGACACCATCTTCATTATTCTTCATCAAAGTAAGAATTTTTTTTATCAGTTTATCTCTCTTCTCCATGGCTAAAAATTCTAATATTTGCATTAATAAATAAATTTTACAGGTAAATTAAAACCAGCTCATCCTCTCTCTCTCTCAAACTTGGTCTTCCTATCCTTGTTCTAAAACTAATGTATATCTTTCCTAGATCCATTGCGTCCTCTGTATCACTATCAACAGGCAAATTAGATAAACTCAAGGTAAAATACGCAGAAAAGGAGAGTTAATCCAGCACAGAAATATCTCTAGTCACATTCCCAGCCATTGTCCTTAGTCATGTGAGCAAGTTCTATGATGTATTTACCCTCTTTGTATCTCTGGCTATTCTCAAAGGCACGCTCCTGTCAAAGAAAAATTCAAAATCATCATCAGTATGGAACGAAATATCTCATTGGAAGAAAACCTCATTCATGAGAAATGACTAATGATGTACAGATATTGGACCAAACCAATCTTACCAGTATCTGATATAACTTCAATTCTCAATATCGGCTGATATTGGATCTGATTAACTATCTGAAAAATGAGCGTATTGGGCAGTAAATGGTAGTTTGTTTCGCACAAGCAGCAAGAGTTGTTAATTTTAAATGAGGTATAATACTAGTGGGACTTGTAGTCAGAAACAGGAAAGTAGCATTTTTGTGAAATAGGTACAGTAGTACTGGCAGTTTCGGTAAATTTAATGATACCGATACTAGAGAAATGCCTGTCGATACTGACTATAGAATAATCAGTCCAACATAAGAAATGACACCTGGTTTGAAAATTTTGCAAGTATCCAAGGAAAACATTCAAGTTTTATTAGAATAACCTTACATCAAATTTGACTTAAACGATGGCTTGAGTTCAATACAACTATGATACCCAGTTAACTGGCAATTTTTTCATCCAATCTGGTATGTTACAATAGAAATTAAAGTTCTGATGTTTCTCAGTACTATATATCTTATACAGCAATATTCATCACACATGTGTTTATCCATATAGCTAACACCAAAATTCCAATAACATTCTACATTTTCTATTTCATAAAGTTGAGGGGTTTGTTCCATCACCCCATGCACATTTAAGAACCCCTGGGTATCTCTACTAACAACTGATGACTGCAATTTGATTGATACAAAATTAAACAATAGCTTTCCTCCTCCATGATGAAATGTGCAGATTGCTGAAATGTGATGTAGTATAGCCCACTGCATGGCAGACAGCTCACAAACAGAATATAACATTGAGCAATTTAAAGTAACCTTTGTGTGGAAGGTGCAGCACACAATGTCTTTTTTTTTTTCATGGAGGGGGCTACAAGTATACTTAGTTCAGAGAAATTTAACTGTCTGCCCTTTAACTATACACCCTAAGCTTCATAAGAAATTTTCCATCTTTGCACCTAGAAGCTTTTCTATTGACTTAGCTATTTGAGCCACTCATAACAATGAACACTCTCGCCTAATAACCAAAGAAAATTTTCCATTAGCACTGTGCCATGGTATGACATCCTTTGGAGGGAAGAGTTTGTCTGGTGCTGCAATTTGTATAAAATTTTGCTACTCCTACATGTAGGTCAAATCATCACATGCACATGCAGAAAAATGTGACAATTTTTTGGCCATAACACTGTATGGTTTCTAAACTTGCAGCACAATTTGGATACTATCTTTCCCTGCCTTACTGTCCGATCCTATCCATGTAACAATGTACAGGTGTCCCCTCTTTAGTTTGTGTGCTGTCACAAGAAATGAAATTTACATGATGAATTTCAAAGTTGAGCTGAGCTACTGCCGTGAGTTTTAATCTGTTCACCATCTGATGACTCTTTTTACCCTGTACTTTACTTCTCTGTAAAGTTTTGGTGCTAACTTTACACACAGGTTGTCATTCCAATCCTATAACCTTACTCTGTGTTCTCCACTAGCTGTTTTGTTAGGGTACTGCACCTGGGCAAAATGTGCACAGGATGCTCAGCACCCAGACAAAAAGTTGAGCCACCTGGACAGAAATTATCAATTCAAAATCTTAAAACAGAGCAAACAGCAGTAATTTCATTAGAACATTGAATAATGATAATCCGAAATGTACTCAGTCATCATAGAAGGCCATAATTAAATTTATCATCTATTTTAGCAAACATTTTTCAAAGAGAGCACCCTCTATCTTTAAAGACAGCAATTAATATTAACCTCCAGCCTTTGGAGCAACCGGACAAAAATTAAATCAGTGGAGAACACTGTAGTAAGACCAGTAAAAAATTCATAAATTTACATCTCCAAATGAACACTGTATTTACATGTATGCAGATGCCCTTACTGGAGACTCATGCATAACGCACAAATTCCACCAAGTATGGCAAATGTCACGCAACCTTGTATGTCCAATCTGGCTACATCTTCAAGTATCGTATAATTATCTGCATCACATTTACTTTGATGAAACCAAAATTAAAGGTTTTAGGAGAACCTCCCAATTAACTTCCAACTTTCTGCATTAAGCAAGTGTTTCCATGGAGACATACATGTGTAGACTTAAGTAACCACAGAAAAGATTTGGACTAACTGTCAGTTTAGGGTTAAAATATTTTACTGGATTTGGAAAGGAAATCTTTTGAGAACGGAGAAGAATGGAAGAGAGAACATACAATAACATTTAACAGGCTGAAGATAATGGGGTTCCATCATACTTTTTTTTCCTAGGATAGGTGGGGGATAGGAAATATGGAAGTCCTTTTCTGTATCGCATCATTCTAAATGCTGGAAAACTGATTACGCTACACTAAAAAAATCTCAGATCTTGCCATGTACTTCAATTGTTGGTGCAAAAATTAGCTATATTTTGTGTGGAACAAAGGCACAGGTATCCACAGTGAAGGGTCCAGAGATATGCTGGGATTACAAGCCACCATTCCAAAAAGGAACCAAATCTTGTAATTGATCTTCCAACATGGCATAATCAATTCTTCAACACATTCCACTGATATTTCTACTTTGAGAAAGGGGTTAAGCTGAACTTTACATTTGTCATGTGAAAGAGGAACTAAATCTCTGACATTCTAGTGAAATTTTTGTTCTATAAGGGTAGTGGTTCTCACAATATTAGCTGTATTTGTAACCCTTAGACAACTTAAGCAAGCAGGAGTGATATCATCTCCTCACAGAGAGGAGAAATGCTTGGTTTCAGGCCTTGACAAAAATTTTCAAAACAACTCGCCATTTGGCGAGCGTGAGGAAAAATCCACTCGTCAAATTGCAAAAGTCACTTGCCAATTTTAAAACCAACTATAACAGAATGTTGTGCAACAATATGGTCTACAATTTAGGCCCCGGTTTGTAGCCTAACTTTTACATTTACACTACTTGGCCTAACGTTACATTAGGCCAGTAACTGACAGTGTTTAGCTAAAGCAGAGCCTATGATTTTCAGTTAATTGATATTTTAGCTACTTTTTAATCAGAGAGGGAAGGATGATTTCACAAATCACCAGCTAAATCCAATGTTAATCCATTTCTTGGTTTCCTAACTCCAGTTCCTATCTAGGTTAAAGTAGCGATCGATAACGACACTAACTCACAATAAGTCTCACACCCTGTACGTAATACTAAGCGTACAGGTGCATATCATGTATTGATCACAGCAAAAAGTTTTGTCAACTATCACCTGTCACTGTTCACAGTAAAAAATTTCAATAATACTGTAACTCCGTTTTTAGCTTTGGCTATACTCAGTAATGTTAAATACACACTAACTAACTAGTCTACAGTCTGAAAATAATAGTTTGTTGCGGTTGCGTGAGTGCAAGTGATCGTATGTTAAAAGTAGGGGTGTTTAGATGTGCATTGAACCAATAGCATATTTTTTTCTACGTTTATCATCGTTTTATTTTGGGCAAATAATGTAGGTAACAGATAAAAATAAAATACTAATGTCGGCCATTTAGTTACAGTAGGCTTTACATACCGTGTAGACTGGACAATGCATGGTCATAGGCCTACCCAAGTAACTCGCCAATGTGGCGAGCATAGTGCATTTATTGGTAGCTGTTTAACAAATGTAACTCGCCAATGGCGAGTTGGCGAGCGTGTTTGTCAAGCCCTGCTTGGCTTACTATTTTCAATCTTCTATTTTACACTGATTGAAAGAAAAACGGTTTCTCACTGGGAATGTAAAGTTTGCTAAATTGTTATTGCTTCTCATGCATTCACAATATAAATACATGAGATAAAGAAGGAAAAAAATTGAGAATAAAATTAAAATTAAAAAGAAAAAAAGTGATAAGAGTGAGGGTATGATGTCATGTGTGCTTGCTTTTGTTCAGTTTGGGTTGAATATGTGGTAACTTTCATCCCAAACTATATCGAGAACCATGAAAGGAATTACTGTAAATGCAAATTTAACCACAGTGCTTAAATTACCCCTATAATATATCAAAGATGAAGCTTAGCTTAATTAATCCCTTTCTTTAAAGCTCATATCTGTGACATGACTAGGCATAAATCACATCTTGGCATCCAATGACAAAAATGGAGACTTTAGGACAAATATCAAAACACAGATCAGTAAAAACAAACCTCAAGATCATTCCATCTCTTAATTGTGAATTACAATGAAAAGAGTTGCCAGGCATAGCTCTTCATCCACTTAAGATGTGAAAATTAACAATACTTGGGAGTAGGGCCACCATAGTCATGCCATTCAGTACACTACCCTGTGGCTGTTCATTTTCGAAATGATTTTGTTTTCCCCCAAAAATCTGGTACAAAGCCAAACTGAAGTCTTTCCTTGTTTTATTAAGAAATTACTTTGCTTTCGTGGTGGTTTCAACTGCAATGTGAGTTTGACTTGTAACATATTTCTAGCCTCAAGAAAGGATTCAATTTATAATTGGAAAGTGGAGATTATACAATATCCTGAGTACAGTAGTATCCATGTGATATAAAAATATCAGAAACACAACATGGACAAAAGACCCTAAACACCCAATGGTGCAGTTGAACATACCACTTGCCACTAGAAGGTATTAACTTCTGCAAAATGGAGAGACCATGGTCTTGCCACAATTTGTTGCGGAGAAAATGCTTCACTACTTCTGCTATGTTTTCAGTGAATACTGTACAATCAAATGACATTGCAATTTTAACTGCAGTTATAAAGAATTATCACTTTTATTTAAATGGAAGGCAAAACATTTTGCCCTTTTCCCTATCATAGGACCTCCCAAAATGTGAATAAGTTATGAAACAACTGCTGCAAGATTACAGTAAGCAATATTCATGTGTGAAATAACACAAGGCTTTATCTGTACAGAAAGGCATACAACAATTGGTTATGTGGTCATGTGTGGAAAAAGTTGGAAAGTTGAAAGGCTCCTTCCCAGGAAAATTGGGCATTTAGATGGAAATTTTGGCAATTGGAAGGAAATTTTGCTTTTTTGTGCATGGAAATACCGACAGAATAGTGGAAAATTTTATTCCGTTTCTGGGAAATAACCATTTTTTCCTGCACTGTATGTGGTTATATGGGTTGTTTCTTATTTACAGATTGAGTTAGGGTTACTGACTACTAAGAAGCGCAAAATATATGAAAATGATGGGTGATTTGCTCCTGTACAGCCAAAATGGAAGCCCGAAAGATATTGGGGATAACCAACATATCAACATCTACCAAATGATGTGGAAATTTTCTCGTGGCAATGAAAATAGCCCTACGGACCCCAAAATATGTGATGCAAAATGAACTTTTTAATGGTGCAATTTTTTCTCAGAACATCTGAAAAAAGGCCCTCTGAAAGAAAATTAAAATTACTACAGTACAGCATCATTATACACTGACTAAAATTTCATTTCAATTTCCTCCCGCTACTGTCATCTGAGTCTCCTTCCGTACTTAAAATTGAAAGATGGGAGAAAGTGACACTGATTATAAAAGAGTCCTTTGGCTTCCTTTTCATTCTTCAATTTTATGACGTACTTTGAGAAAACAAAGAAAAGACGATCTTACTTTCAAAATAAACAATTAATGATATTTTTGTATCATGACAGTTACCATAGAGATAATGAGCTCAGTACATCACCCACACTTTATCACAAGGACGCCAATGTAATGATAACTAATGATTTATTGCTGTTGCAGAGTGCATAACGGCAGTCGCATATGAAGCAATGAAGCTTGGCAACTAGGGTTAGATCCCCAGCCGGGTCAAGTAAGGTGGGTTTTTATGGAAGATCAATCTATGGTTTTCCCCTCTGAACTGGCTTTTCAAAAGAAACCAAATTTGATCTAATGTTCTGAGTTGGTTAGCCACCCAACGTGAACTTGTAATTCATAAGTCACTGCTTAGTGTCCTAAAACAATTGCCCTTCAAGGTCTGAATTATGATCTGTCATTAACAATGCTGCTCAGTTGCATAAAATAGTGAACCTCAATCAAAATCGCCTTTTTGTCTCTTGCTCACTTAACAGCAGTTTCCACTTGACCCTCTTTTGCATTACTCTATCAGCAACAACATAGGAGTGTTTAAATGTACATTTTTTTTTAACCAGAATGCAATATTGCATCAAGTTGGATGACATGTACCAGTCAGCTTATAAGTCAAACTGTAGCACTGAAACTGCATTGCTAAAGGTTAAGTCTGATGTGTTGAATGCTGTAGACAGGGGGGAGGTAGTTTTCATGGCCCTTCTTGACCTGTCTGCAGCATTCGATACAGTTGATCATGATTTGCTACTACACCGTCTTCATGATAAGTTTGGTATTACTGGAAATGTACTTCGGTGGTTTACAAGTTATTTGAAAAGCAGAACATGTTATGTGAACATTAATGGTGTCTCTTCTGATCAAAGTAGGTTGTTATGTGGGGTACCACAGGGTTCAGTTTTGGGGCCTCTTTTGTATGTAATGTATACTCAACCAATGTGTAGCATAATGCAAAACCATAATGTCAATTTTCACTCTTATGCTGATGACACTCAGCTTTATGTATCCTTCAATCCTAACATAATGGGTGAGGCGGAACTAGCCTTGCATAAATTGCAGGACTGTATTTCTAACATTATTTGGTGGATGAATTCTAATAAGCTCAAATTAAATAATGACAAAACTGAGTTTTTTATAGCTGGCACAAAACAAAGTCTCCAAAAACTTCCTTCACTGCAACTGGAAGTTGGATCTTGTCATATCAACCCCTCCAGTGAAATTCGTAATCTAGGTATTATATTTGATTCAAACTTTAAAATGACAAAACATGTTAACAGCCTAGTCTCAGCTTGTAATTATCATCTTAGAAATTTATTTCGCATTGGCCGCTATCTTGATAAAGAGACTCGTCATTCTGTTGTCCGTGCTTTTCTCCTTTCACGCTTTGACTACGGCAATGCCCTTTTGTATGGTGCGTCATCAAATGACCTTAATCGCATTCAATCCTTGCAAAATCGTTGTGCTAAATTTATTTTCTCGGCAGCTAGATTAGATAGTCCGAAACCTCTTCTGCGTGCGCTTCACTGGCTACCTATTCGTGAAAGAATCCAATTTAAATTTTGTTTATATGTTTACAAATGTTTGAATAACTTTGCTCCGACTTATCTCTCTAGTATGCTTCACAGGAAAACCTCACCTTTATATGGTCCTGTTACCAGGTCTGCAATGGGTGGGACCCTACTCCTGATACCTCCTTCCAAAAGCGAGTAGGTGGTGGTGCCTTTTCTATTGCTGGCCCTGTGTTATGGAATTCTCTTCCCTTTCACATACGGCATTCGAAATCTGTTACACTGTTCAAAAAACAACTTAAGACTTACCTATTTAATTGACTGATATTTTGTTGGCATCGATTTTTCTTGTTTTGGTAAGCGCATTGATCATATGGAATTTGCGCTATATAAAAGTCGGTATGTATGTATGTATGTATGTATGTATGTAAGTTTTCCATAAGTCTATGTTACATTACCTAATAGGTTTTTAGATGAAATTATTTTAATAATGTACAATTTTAAACCACAATGGGAAAATGCATCAACTGAGATTTCTGTGAATTCATTTCACATGACTTCAGCATTTTCCAGAATTAGCCCTACATAAATGCGCATGCATATACTGGTCATTCTGGAGAACTACTGTGATCAACGTGATGCATCCATTCAGGACAAGTGCCTCTGATCCCTACCTTGAGATATCGTATTTGTTTCCAGAGTTTGAACTCTGGTATTTTCAAATGGCCTTTTCCCCATGCACAACAGCAGCAACGGGATTATTGTTTTCAGTATGGAAAATACATGCCTTGCATAAAACTGGCTTCTCTGCATGAGATATCAACTCCTACCAAGTTTCATATTTTGGCCTTTAGTGGCATCAGATGAATTTTAACCTTGCTGGGGGTAGGGGTTGTGAAGAAACGTCTGATTCTTATCAATCAAAGCTATAACTTATAAACACAGCTAAACTATAACTTAAGTATGGACAATTGTTGAATGAGTGAATAAGTTTATGCTTCTCTGCACTTAAACTAAACTGTTGGCAAAGTGTTGTGTAAATTTGTCACATTAAAAAGAAGACTATTTTTTATCACAATTGTCATTCTAAGAACTGTGTGAGATCTAGATGAAGCACTAATTATAAAGTACCCCAAATTAAAATTTGTGTAGCATATTACGCATAACTAATGACTGCAGGTATTTTCAAAGGAGTTCAGGGAGCACATCTGAATATTTACATATCTTCAGATGCATAAAGCTTCTCAACTACCAACCCATTTAACCCTGAACACCTTGGACATGAACTGAAAACAGATGATTTACTGTACATTCCATCAAACCGCTGAAAGAACTAAACTCCCTTTCTCCATCTTCTTCCCTTCTATAGGGACATCTATAGGCTCTAACATGAAACATGATGCTGCAGGCATCAATGAGGACCACACACTGTCACTCAACTTAATACTCAAATGTCAGAACAAGGGGAACTAGGTGGTTACTTTAATTACATGCACCCTCTCTGTTTCCAAAGTCGCGGTGATCGTTTATATTCAGATTGGCGTCACTTTGAGCGCGGTCAGTCTAATGAAGTGCACAGCTCTAAACAACATCAATCAACTCATGTTGATGAGAACTGAGAAGCATCTCAATAGACTTAAAGCACAGGAGAAAAGTCTCTTTCTTGTAAGTCACGTATTGCCTATACTTTAATACATAACAACACTGAGTTGAGGATGCGGTATGCTGCATGCAAACAAGTACAGAGCTAACATTTGATGACTTTCATCTCAAGATGAAAACCTAAAAGTTACTGGGATTTTCATGTACTCTTGGACAACTCCATGCTGCTACATAGACTCAACACTGTATGCTTCACAGAATATTAATTGTGAGTCATGTGTACATGGAACAAGACTTGTAAATATTCACAAATTATAAGCAATGCACTCACAGCATAAAAATAAAACATAGCATTCTTTTCCCATCTGTTCTTGAAGGCTATCATTAATCATATTTGACTGTGCAAGATCTAGTACAAGACTTCTGGGGTATACTGAAGTGAGAAGTGCTGTATATAAATTATTTTGAATACATACAGCCAAACCTTTTGCTGGTGAGACTAAAGGTTGCCCATTACCCTTACATTCAAAACAATTAGCATACAACCCTACTCCTTAATACCTAGCCATATTTTTAACACTTCCTTTCTCTCATCACTCTTAAAAGGAGTGGAAAGGAAAAAATACCATACATTCTCTAATAAACGCCCGGGGCATTACATTTTTAAAGGGAGGGGGTTTATTTGAGGGTATATTTTAATTAAAAAAATAACTTAATGCTAAAGCCTACACTAAGTGTCTTCAAACGACGCTACAAATTTCTAAGATGTAGAGGTACAAATATGATTGCTGTGCATATTTTTGGCAGTACTGAAAATTAGCCTGGAGTTGTGAGTCCAAGGAAAGCGTAGCCACCACGCGACTCTCGGCCAGGGGTTGGGTAACCTGCCCAAGCCTAATGAGTTAAATTAGAACAATATTCTATGTGACCACCCCCCCCCCCCCCTCCCTTCCCAACAAATTAAGATAGAAGAGTATGCTCTTAGCCAACACATTCATAAAAGTGCCTGGCAATGCTACTACAGGGCTTGACATATAATTAATGGCACATACGCAAAAATACATGAATGTCCAGGAGGTATGCTCTGGTGTCTTTCAAAACTGGATCCCAGTAATGGTAAAAAGTCGCTGAACAATCGATATGATTTTGCTGATATGTGGCCTTTTCTTAAAACTTAATTGCCTGAGGCTTTCTTGAACCTTACTATCGTAACAAAGCCTCGAAGATAAAGACACACAGTACTTTCCAAACATGACATTTGTCGCTTCTCTCTTCCTGAGCCTCTTGAGAGAAGACGTAACTACCATTAGCACTGACGTAAATATAAACTCTGAAGTTGCCAACATGCCCTTTTCTGCTAGAGGATGGGACTTGTCTGATGAGATAGTCAATGAAGCTGCTACAGGATGTAGTATTGTATAGGAGGAGAGGACTTCCCAAAAGGATTATTAATCCAACCAGAACTGTAATTTGTATTCCATGCTTCATGAATACAGGTATGACAGAGGTACCTGTAAATCTTGTGTCATGTACACACCAGGTTTAAAGCCCTGACATTGACTGGGCATTCTGTAAAGGTTTACATGAAGCTGTTTTATATTTTACAGAAAGAATTACATGCACCTCGACATCTTGCTACAATAGCCTACTGAAGGGGTGAAGGAGGATGGGGGGGGGGAGGGGAGCGAGCATTGGCCCCACAATTGCAAAAGTATATTTATGGGGCACCAAACTGTGATCTCTTTTTTGAACCATTCTGATTTACTTCATACTGGCAAATTCCAGGAGGGCAAAAGTTGCAATATAAGTTTTCCACCAGGTCCCAATAACACCAAGCCACTGGTTACAACCGCTATCTATAAGTCTAGCAAATGCTATCTGCACTGACTGCAGCTTTCTCTCTTCCATGTGTTTAATGTAAGTATAGAACACCACTTCTAAAAATGACACTGCCTCTAGGAGCTGTTATCATTACATCAATGCTGAACCCCATCTGAAACAGAGTACTATAATTATAATAATAATAAAATAATGAATTAAATTTATAGAAGCACTTTACAATGAAAACAAACTCAAAGTGCTATGCAAAATAAATGATCAAAAGATTAAATCGTCCTTCAGACATGGAGCAATATAATAAAATGTAAACATCATAAAGCACAATATGCAGAAATGAAAAACAAACTAGTAAAATACAAAAAAAGCATCAAAAAGTAACACAGTAAAAACTCGAAAATGCAAAAAAAGTACCAGATCAGGAAGTGATAGCTAATCATGTCTATAAACAAACATGAATACGAAATTATGATAGATTGAACGAGTGAGTTTCAGAGTTCTTTTAAAGGAGTTGATATTTGTCACTGCATGTATTATGGCAGGCAAGCTATTCCATACATTGGAAGATGCTGAAGCAAAAGCATGATTACCATAGTAATTAGTTTTGGTAATCTTAGGTGGACATTAAAGAACTTCAGAAGCAGATCTCAGAGCCCTCCCTGGCTAAGGCATTTTAATAAAGTCACTCAAATAAAGTGCAGTCAACCCATGAAGTAAATTTTAAAGTGCAACCCATGAAGTAATTTTGAAGGCAATTTTATACATATGTGCTATTTCACAGGCAGCCAATGGGCAGGCTTCGACAAATCCCCCGCCCGACAGTCCGGGACAAGTAAAAAGTTACGCGGACAAGTACATTGTTAAATATCATAGCCCACCGGGCAAGTACCCTTGCGAAGTCTCCCCCAAAGGAGTTTAAAGGCATAAAAAGAGTGAATAAGTAGATATTCACGCGGACAAGTAGACTAAGAGAACAGCTTGCCCGATGGACAAGTAATGAAAAAAGAATTTGTCGAAGCCTGCAATAGAGGTTCCCAAGTGCAAGTTTCATGGGTTCACACTGCCCGATCTTGTGATGAGTCTAGCTGCTGAATTTTGTACTCTTTGTAGTTTTGCAATCTGATAATCTTGAAGTCCATACAGCAATGCACTGCATGAGTCCAACTGAGACAAAACAAAAGCATGGATAAGGCACAATGTAATAGAATCAAAATTTTGAACTAACTTTATCTGTCATCTGAGACTTTACTAGTCATCATAGCCTTCACATTAACTGGCCTAACACACAGTCATATCACTACCCATCATGGCTTTGTAAATAACCTTATCACAATGCTCACATTTAACGCTTACCTATTTACCAGCAATAAGTGAATTTTTCTTGGGGTAAGGTACATTGTAAATGTGGGTAAGTCCGTAGGTAAGTGAAACTCACATGGTTTGACAAACAGCTACTAGCACCATAAAAACTGTGTCCAAATTATTAACATACTGATACAAAACAAGTTCATAAAATGCACAATAAGAAGATGGTATTTAACATGCTGCGATCGTCTAATCTCAATGTGGGATGTAGAGCCAATGTTGTTGCACTAAGTTACGGCTGTGTGAAAGACCGCTGGTGAAAGACCATGGGTCTTAAAGTGACTTTAAAAGTGGGTAAGCAGAGAAGGGGTAGTCAGTTAGTGGGTGGGTGGGTAAGTAGCAAAAATAAAAGTTAAATCTGAGCTGGCATATGTATACTCACCACTATGAAAGCAACAAACATAGACCTATCTCTATAAAACTAAGGATATTATATTTCCAGGCCCCTTACAGTACTGTAGTCAAGAATACTGTCCCTAAAGCAGAAGTCATATTCCCACCATCCCTATCAAATGCTCAGGCCACAGTTCCACTCCCAAGTCTCTCCCAAGGAGGGGACTAAGGAGGCAAATAAAGGTAGATAACGAGCCCAAAACAGGTAATCGAACAAGTGCCTAAACATCCATGCTGTGTGATACAATGATCCAAAAGACGATCTAAGGCTGTGACCGTTTAGGGATTAATCACTAAACGACTGCATGTGTAATAAACGTTTAATACAAAGCTACCAGCGATTAATCGCAAAACCCGTTTTTTCCGTAGGAAATAAAAAACAATCTGCAGTCATTACAGAAAATTGGATGCTCCCTTTAACCTTTTGAAAAAGTGAAATACATCAAAGTTGAACTTCTATGAAGATCCGTGTTTGCCAGGTTCATAGAAACTATGTCCCCTGGACCTCAGTAAAGCATTTTACATATTCATCATGTTCAAGAGCACTTTTAAAGTCTCTATGTTGATCATAGGTACTTGCGATTAATCGCTAAACGATCGCAAAACTTTGCGATTAAACGTTTAGTAATTTTCCTAAACGTTCACAGCCCTAAGACGATCAAATGTTCAAAAACCTAAAACTGAAAATGAACTAAGGCTACATCTGAAAGCCACCTTCAGAGCAGCAGCAGCATAATGACCTTGGTAAAATTTCCACAGCTAGAGGGTTAAAGGCAAAAGACACATGAGGCATTACCTCACAAGGTCCAAAGGCCCCACAAGTGGACCCTGAGGCCTGTCAGAAGATCTCTAGCACTGACATCTGTGAAGACATAGTGATCAACCCTCGGTCTCAAAGAGCCCATCTTACACAACACAAAATTGAAGGCATTAAATTCACAAATGTGTTTGAAATGAACCCATAGTACTACCATTATTATTTCTATAACCAATCCTGTGACATTTTAATCAATGTGGGTCTTGTTTGTGAACATAAGTATCAGAGAAAGACCTTTCTAACTTCTTCTTACGGAGATGTACAGAAATATGAATCTCAAAAAAGACTATAGCAGCACCTACTGTACAGTGTAGTATAGCATGCACAGGTTGTTTGTGAATCAAGTTTGTCCATATCATTTCCTGGTTGATGAAATGACAGTACTAAAGTGTAAAATAAGAACTGTTATCTGGTTTCAATCCAGCAAGGTATATGTTGCATAAAACTACAACATATCTGTATATTCTGCACACTCAATTACAGAATGTACAAACGCTGCACTTTATGACCTCATGATCTTCCATGCAAACTTACATCACAGTATCAACAGTTCTGAAGGCCAAGTCTGTTGCAAATCAGCTACTATAACTAAATCCCCAAAACTTCCTGGATTGGAAATCTATGAGCTGCGATATTTACCTCCTATTACACGTGTCTGCAACTAGACCCTGGTAAACTAATAGCACAGTGGAGGAGGAGGTCCCCCTCCCAAGGAGGGAGGACCTCCTATGTCATGTGTAATACTGAGGTACACGTGTAATAGGAGGTATTTAGAGAGGGGCGATGTAGATTTTCATGTTTTGAACCAAGAAATACCCCCAAATTTGTATCTGATGAAACACTATGAAAAAAAGTCATGTCAAGGACTTTGAACTGTCAACATGCAATCATAACTATGAAAGCTTCCAGCAGCAAAACATACTGTTCATTACAGTTGGATTACAATATCACAAGTACTTGACTATCATGCCATGTGTATGCAGTCAGTGTAAGGTGTCCTTCCTTCTCAATAAACCCACAGTAACAGAGGGAAGAATTTTCCTCTCCCCAATGTAATTTGAAAACATGAAACTTATCTGAAACCCTTACTTTGAACCTGCAACTTAGGCTCATAGAATGACCAAAACCATGGCTATGATACAGTTTTGACATGCAAAAGGAAATGCCCATGCAGTAAGGTGCTGTAAATGAAATGGACCATTCATAGGTCTATGTATTTGTAGAAAATATATGAAGACCTAATGAAGCAAAGCTTAAATTTCATGACAGTTACAATAAGTATTGTAACTTATAACACCCAGTGAATAAAAAAAAAAACCATCTCTGATATATGAAGACCTAACAAAACAAAGCTTCTGCATAACAGTTACAGATATTGTAACATTAACACCCAGTGAAACAAAAACCCAAAGGAATGAAAGGATGCTTACATATTTCCAGCCTAGTGTTGTCTTGCAGCATTCACAGTAAATATCAGACACAGCATGAAGACCTGTTAGTAACACTCTCTCTTCTGCAGGGCCACAGCCTATGTTCACTCTGTAAAAGAGACAATATATAACAATTTAAAGATACCTGACAGTTGTACAGCGACAATCATGTTTCACTGGCGATGCAAAATCACCAAACCCTACCTGGCTGAGAGTCTATGAGCCATACTTAAGTCACCTATTACTACTATTGGACAGCTCCTATACTGCAGAACTGCTACTGGCAATGAAATAATCCTCTCTAGATGGTGCTCTACCTACTTCCTATCACACTTGCTCTAAGTCTCCCTTGTTTCATTGCCAGTGGAATGAACTTCATACTGGCGATAGCTCTACCTTTCTGCCTTTTTGATTTGTTGTCAAATGGGGCTGTCCAGTAGTTCACAATAGGGGAGGTAAGTAGGAGCAAAATAGATCAGCCACTTTGGGGAATAAGGCAGGCACATGTCTGCGTGTGGTATGTACACAAAGTGGACCAATCATTTTAAGCATGCCAGCAGTGCCAGAGGTGATTATACAACATACCTTCTATGCACACTTCTACATATATGTATAGGTGCAGTAAACAAGATACTGTATATGTAAGCTTTCCATGTTTCCCTCCAACTGGCTACTGTAAGTGAACAAACCATGATGTCACATAAAATCCATGGATCTACTGCTTTTTTCTCTACAAATGGGGAAAAACTGAGCAGTTTTGCATTACAGTTTCAATGTTTGCAAATTCAATGTCCCAACAATTGCACAAAACAACATTTGCAAAGCGCAAAAGAAACATATCTAGCTGGTTACCCATACACCAGTTTGTCAACACAGCTGGGCAGTTTTGTGGCTTGATTTTAACACCAACTCAAATGATAGCTTCAGTCTGATTGGTCAATGGTGACTTGTGCAGATCTACGAAATGTGATATATAGTGTAAGGTGTAGCGGTATTGCCAATATAAAATATCGATATACCGACCTGAAAATATCGATAAAATCGATATTTTCGCAGAATGGGTACGCACACTATACATATGAAAAAACGAAGTATGGGAAGGTATTACCATGTACCCGGCCCGGCCCTGACGACTTAAATGCCGAATTTTACTACGTTGGTAGCGAAAAATAAATCAAGATTTGTGCAGAAAAATTGAAAAAAAACCTGTGTTTGCATTTAACATTTGAGTTTTTGCAGTCGCAAAGTAACTTTCAATTACTTCTTTGGGAATATGTCTTAGGCTATATAGCTTCTAGTGTTACTTCAGCATCACACCGGACGATCAAATATCCCGCCATCTCGCTAAAGCAGCAGCCATGATCTATAAAAAAAAAACTGTTGGAGGTCTGCCCCTAAATAACTACAAAATAGTTTCAAAATCTGTGATTATTGGTTTCACTGACCATACAAACATTTTCAAAACGAGTGGCACAAACATTAGCGTAATTCCCACCCCTTACTAGCATGTGCTACGCCGATTCCTTCCACTATCAACAGCTTGTGTTTTAAATATTTTTCTTTCAAACAAAATATGGCATATTTTTATTCGCAAGTTCTGGGATGAGTAAAAAGTGTTCAAGTTCCTTTTGGACTTGCGTAAGCCAGGGGCCTTCTCCATTTGTCACAGAGAAGTACATCTTCACCTAACCCTCGTAAAATACCTCGCAAGTAGTTCACTATGCAATGCTGCATCAAAACGGCCTTGTTTAGCTAGTCACTATATATCTAAAATACCGGCCGATATTTTCGATATCAACTATTCGTCGGTATTACACTCAGCTATAACCACTAAGTTACTAGCAGTCGATATTTACTAGCTGATCTCTTGTATTCAGACATTCCATAATCTATGAATGCAGTAACTGCTCATAGTGAAAATCCAGGCACCGTGCAGTCCGCTGCAGGTCTGCAGCTCGCTTCAGCTTCTCGGCACTCGCACGTGTCCGGTACCTGGGATGTCAGAATTTTCCCGAAACTTTCAAGCGCAGCTATAAGAAATGTTACGCAGCTATTTTTGCAGGATTATCCCCATCGTAGTGTCAGCGATCTTTTTTTAATGTATGGAAAAATATTACAGTCGAAACTACTCGCAAATTTCCGCCCAAACAAACAAAATATACACCCCACAAAATAGTTAAAAAAATCCCTCGTATCAAAGTACGCTGATCCAGCAAAGGTCACAGTACTCCTATGTATGCTGCTGCATAGTTTGTTTGGAAGAGTCCAAACTAAATATTTTCTACAGTACTACACGTGTTGCATGTACGGACTGATTGCGGCGTGTTCGTACATGTTTGCATACATTCATGTTGTCAACAGAATTAACGTAGCTTCCCCCAACGAAAAATTACGAAGCTGTACTAAACCCTGTGGCCTATGGAATCACATGCGTAGTACAGTATGTGTACCAACACTGAACTTCTAACGAATGTATTTGCGAAAATGTTACGTTATTTTCTGTTTGTGGAACTTTGCTCTGTGAGATAGTCTCAGATAGATCATCCTACAGTAAGTCTGAATATCATGAAAAATTAGTTTACTTGTAAGGTCTCGGAATAAACTTGCATGCAGTAACCAATTCTGTACAAAAAACTTTTGTGTCACTGATACGGCTCATGAGCTAGCTCTGTACATATTGAGCCATTTACGCCCCACGTGTACTTTGGCAGTCGATCACCAGTCTGTACCGAATCTACTGTGTACACAGTAGGCCTACATTGAAGTATTCCACTGCGTATGCAAACCGCAGAAATAATTCATACAGCATGCCTATATGCTCGTAGCATTGTGATGAACAGCTCAGTATTGTGCTACGAAGGTCACACGAGGTGAACCTAGACCTACGTAAGCTAGGCCAAAGATTCGTTGGTAACTTGACTCTATCGATGCTTAGGTATCGGTTTTTAAAAACACTCGTATCGGTTATGAGTCACTGCTGTTAAATATCGATATTTGTGTTGAGTGTCGCTATTTTAGAAGAATCGGTATCCAAGTGAATAGTAGAATATCGATATTAGTACTATATATAGACTTTACTATATATCGATATTTTTGAAAACGCATATCGACGATATTACTAAGGGGCAAATATCGACTAATATCGATAATATCGATATACCGCTACACCTTAATATAGTGTAGTCCCTTGCATTGCCAAGCCAGATTCCACTAGCTTAAAATCGCATACACAGGCTAGTGCACTAGAAAGGATTCCTTCCTTGAGCAATACAGGCTACTGTAGCATTGAATGAGATATGCAGTAGGCAGACTTTTAACTGGAGGGGGGTGGGTGGGGGTTGAAGTAAACTTAGTTTGGAGATTTAGCACCCATCCTGGGAGATGTTAATTGGCCTTTTGAATTTCAATGTATCCTTGTCTGCAAGTACTTCTTGTATACCCCTAAACAATTTTTAACCCTTCAGGATACAATCAAGTGGGCTACATCATGCTCAACCTTACCCTTACTGGTTTGGAAGTATAACTTCCAAACCAGGGAGATCCTAAGAGGGGCAGCCAAATCAAATTATGGTGACAATATAAGTACTTTCAAACAATAGGTAAGATAAACTCATGCCAAGTCACATGATCCTAGATGATCAGACACTGAACTTGGGCTCAAACCCAGGCTATGCCATCTAAAGGAAAATTCTGAACTAGCCAAATTGCAATTCTTCTAAACTTTTATATGTAGCATGATATATCCCCTGTTATTAAACAATTACTGACTAGATCAATTCATAAACATCAATGCCAAGACCAATTCAAGAATTGACCTTTACATCAAAATGCCAATAGCATAATAACAATAATCACACCCAGTGTAAATTGTTTAAATTTCCTGGAACATTTCCCCAGTGTATTGTCTGTGTATGTGTGTATACATGTATGTCTGGGTGACTAAGGCAAAGTGTGTAATTCCAATGCAGCATTCCCAGCAGTTTCAATGAGCTAAAAACTGACCTACATTTACCCTAGTTTACATGCATTCCTATAAAAGTAAGTGGTGCTTACACAAGTGCCAAAAGAGATCTTCTATTACTTTAATAATTGCCTCCAATGCTTTCTAAATTGTTCCTTTAGTTGTCAGTATCTTTGTGATATTTTAATACCGTTTCACATACATAAAACAATTTGGACACACCTTAAGTGTAAAAATCCCTTCAGATGGAAGCCATTTGCATTTTGAAGCTTCATCAAATCTAATATTTGCAACAAAATCTTTTACACTGCAGTTGTTTAATTTATCTTATGTACACACAAGTTTGCAAACCTATCCATTTCCACTCAAATACTGCTCTAACAATTATAGTCAAGGAATTAAGACTTGAGGAGATACTGGCATAGCTCTATGTCCTAGAAATATAATATAGAGTGTCACGGTTAACCCACTTCTTTCAGCACTCTGCCTTCTCGTTAAAGTGATGGTATCAATTACTGTATAGTTTCTTCCCATTCACAGCTGCTGCATAGTACATACACTACAGTGACTGAGTCCTGCCCCTCTGCAATGTGAAGTAAAGTCAATTCCAAACCTTTTTCTCAATTTGTTTTGAGATGACCTTCCTATAATGCGATGGTACCAATTGTAAATAACTCATTTTCTTTTATTACCAGCAATGACCAACCTACATGAATAAAGCAGACGTTATGAACCAAGACAATATGGGCTACAGGTGTGTTGTTTCATACAGAGATAATGAATGAATTGTCTGTATAATCAGGCATTGACTGTGTTTACAAAGAAAAGAGCAGCCATATATGAATGGAGACCTATCCACAATTCTGTCTGATCACCTACTTTTATCAAAGCTTACTTATATTAGTACTATAAGTAATGCACGCATTCTATATTTTCTTTATTTTTGACTGCTACAAAATAAATTACGACTTTCTTTACCCCCACCCCATCACTAAAACCCCATCAACATCCATGCACAGATAAACTAGGCATTGTTCCAAAATCCCAATGTACACAATAATGTGAACTCAAAAAAAATGGTGAAAATCACAAGAAAACACTCATTTAAAATGAGTCGAGCATGTGACAGCACCCTGTTGTATATTTATCTCTTAGATCTCGTGATGCACTAATTAAAATCAGTAAATCAGACCAACCAGGCAACAGCTAACAGCACTGGAGATGATATCACATTAGGTTCCTAATATCTAAACCAAGGCTGAAACTATGGCTTCCGTTGCTATGTAACCACACTTCTAATAAGATACCCTGACATACAAGGAACCCCAGATTAACTAACTATACACTAATACACTGAGAATACATGCACTTAAGATGGTCAAAGCTCACTACACTCCATGATTGATGCTTTCATAATTAACTATATGCAGTAGCTAGATATAATGGGGTAGGTCTTTGTTGTTCAAACACAATACTGTATTGTATTATATTTAGAACACACAACCACATAACATGTAATTATGGTACAGGTAAGTCCTTACCAAAAAAAGTACTAGTGTGTGTTGGTATCAGCCTTAATGGAAACAGCAAGTATAATCTTTGTTCACAGCACAGACTATGAAACGATCTCAGTGTGTATAAGACAGCTTGAACAAACTGCGAGGGAGAGTTGATCTTACACTATTCCCTTGTGTACAGAAAACGTGCAGAGTAGGGCTGTTGTATTCTACCGTTCATGTATCATAAAATGGGTATTGTCCTGCACACAATAGTTAAAGATGTAAGGGTTGAATTTCTAGTAATACTGATAATATCTGAATCATTGTGCCGGTTTTGACGAATACTGACAATACCATATACATATGACAATATCAGCCCTATTGGAAATACAGAATTACAGTAAAAACTCGAAAATTTTAAAGTCTCCTAGTTTATACAGAGATACTCTTCACGAAAATCTCTGTGCAAACTTTAATTTTGAAGTGTTCTCAACATAACCACTAGAAACCAACCAAACTGGGCCTAAAAGACAATCACTAAGAGGACAATTGATAAAATTTTCTTCTGGTAAACTTAAGTGAACAACATACAATTATATTTCACTAAATTGTTGCAGTTGGATTTTGTCCACATCTCTCATTATTTCCCTCTTGTTTTGATACATTAACTATATTTCAAATCTCTCTTGTTTTTAGGCAAGGCAGGCTGACAGCTCTGAGAAAACAATACTGTTAAATTCACAAAAACTAATGCTAATGGAATTTGCAGAGAAGCTACAGAGAATAATTCTTGTTGTTGAAGTCTCCGAAAACCATATCAAGCATAACATGTAGTACGTAGTTCTGTGTTTTGCAAAACTTTCCTCATGTGATAAAGATTGAAGAGGCTAATTATTTACAATCAATTAACTAGAATTAAATTAAGGCGAGACATGACAACAACATCACAACTGCTTTAATAATATGCAAACCCCTGTACAGGAACAAAAAGTGTTTGAAAATAATATTTTTTTTAAGTGCAAATGTCTGAAAAAAACGTTTTTTTTTTAATTTTTCAAAATGCAATTAATTTTAACTAGACAATTTGTACTTGCAGGCAAGTACAGATCAAAGCCTACAGATGGTATGAAACAACGATAAAAAGCCCAAACATTTGCACCACCTGCTTTCTTGATCAAATAAATATTGAGTGAGGTATAAAAATGGGCAAATGGCCTGCCATGCTCACTTCTAAGGGCAAAATGAGATGCATCACACTAAGTGTTTGACCATAAAAGAGAAAGTCAATAGAACTGCATTTAGGCTTATCATCCTTCAAGATACCTCTTTGCCTCAAATGGTCTGATTATTCACATTAGAATGTGGTTAAGTTGGTGAAATGAGGAAATGATCAACATTTCCACTTCAAGAATAGTCAAAATATCTGCATGGCAGATGAAGAATGCTGCATGCGTATGTTCGTAGTGATCGTGTTCAAATGAAGAAGTATCGCACTGAAAAAAATCATATGCAGAGCCATAAAAGAAGACACAAATTCATGTGACAAACTGCTCAGCAAATCCAATAACCGAAGCTGTAGGCTTCAATTAATTATGAATATTAAAACTAGAGTAGCAATGTTACAGTGGCTCAACCAATGACTTCTTAACTGCATGTGCTGCACCATTCAGGTTTCAATATTCTATTTTGGAGTTCCATAAAGGAGGGGTCTCATGGATATGCACAACTGTTATGTGGCTTTTTCTCTTGGTATCCATCATTTCCCCTTCTACTGCCTGATTGATTCAAATCTTGTAAATGTGTGGTCAATTCTGGCCAAATGTGAAACAATGAATGTTGAAACGAGAGGGGGGTGAGAATTTAAGGGGCCTGAAACTCTCTGGTGGGAGATGTGTGGTAGTGTTTGCTTGGTTTTTATGTTTGATCTCAACTTTATTATGAATCCATGTGTGCCTATGTACAGAACGAACAAACTGAGAAGTTAGTATGTGAAGTGTCACTTAACATGTCAAAAAAGTCCAGTTAAAAAAGTTTTCCATTCACAAGCGGTGAGCCAATGGTCTTAAAAGTACTCTGTCTTTGCTTCATTAGTACCCCCTCCCAGGGAAGTACTTAATGATGACCTAGATACATTGGGAATAATGTCCTTAGACATCACATCCCCATTTTCCAAAGTTGCATTCATGAGAAATCACCGAAAACACACCACAGTACTATGGTTGCTAGGCAAAAAATTCCCTCGCAAGGTTTAGTTAAAGCTCAGTATGAACGCAAAATCCAAATTTCAAATTATGAACATACAGAATAAATGTCATTAACCATTCAACACTGAAAATATTTATGTATGTTTACTGAGTGATCACGACAAAAGCACTTTTTCTGGTTGCTACTATGAAAATTTTTTCCCAGCAATGGAGGTCAAAGAGCAGAACAACCACAAAACCCAAACTTGAAATGAAGGGAGTACAGAAGTGTCATAACAATTTGCTTTTCAAACAAAAGAATATGCACATTTAACTTTTGAAACTATCACCATGGATGCACTTTTTTGGTTGCTAGGGAAAAATTCCCAAACAATGGCAGTTTTAGCACTGAATGAATGCAAGATGCAAACTCTCAACCCACCCCACCCCTCATTATCTCACATATTAACTGTGATATTCCACTCTAGATTCTTCAGAGGCTGACTGTAATCTACTTCCATCCTCTTATTGATACTACCTGAAATATACACTTTCATATCAGAGACAGCTACCTAGGATTAATGTAACATTTCACCCTTGTCGTTGCCATGTAAATTGGTTAAGCAGTATCTGGATTTATTCAGAATCCCCTACTTATATTGAAGAACTGGTCATATTAAAGTGATACTACCTGTTTAAGAAAAGGGAAATACATAGCACTGCCTGGTCCAAAGTGTTGTAGTAATGTTTATAGCAGTACCTTACATTATTAGACCTAAGTTAGGTCTTGTCAGAAACATCAGTTCTTATACATCAAACCAGCAGACCGCTGAAGATCTTTTAAACAAGTAACTTGATTGCTGCCTAATATTTTCCAGTCCAGCAACTTTCCTGAAAAATACTCTCATGTTTCAAACTTTGTCTGCTCTGTAGGCTATCAGGAAATTCAAGCTTCCAGTTTGATAAATGAACATACTCCCTCCAGATAAGGCTCACCCTTGATACGAACACCATACACTATAAACACTGTACCAAAAGAGTCAGAGCTGTAAAAGGAATGTCACCACTGCAAAATGTCAGAAAATTATCAAAATTCCCCCAATTTCTACATCCAATCCTTTGCAGAAGAACAAACTGTGTTGCCATCTTTGTCATCCACTAAAATTTTAAGAAAAATGTGACACAATTTGTAGGAAATGAAAGCTTTTGAAGAGAGAGACAGACACTTTTACCCCACAGTACCACATAAGCTCTACCCACACTTCGTGGGTTGAGCTAATAAACGGTGTGTTTCTTAGGACACTGTTAAATACAGTAGTTTACGTGGACAGTACTTTTTACAGTAAGAGCTATAAGGCATATGAAAGTATAAAATATGAAATGACTCTACTGGGTTGCTGTCATCATCCTTTTTCTTTTTTGGAGGGGAGGGTGGGGGAAGGGACAATGAGCTAGACTGGAAACTTATATCTGCTCTGCAGAGTACATTTTTTGTATTGCTGGTTTTAAGCCAGATATTGTCAAAAATACATTTTAATTTGGGGCAATCAGAATTTGACAATTGATGACTGCACTTTGATAAACTACCTGATTGGTCAATGATTTGTGCTTATCACACACAGCAGTGCACTCAGCAAAGTATGGCCTTGAACAATCAAACTGCAGACCTTTGTGAGGTGCTGGAGCCAAATACTTTGGGAAATAGAAAAGTGGTAGCAAAGTAAACTTTGTTGCGAGATGTGGGAGGATTCTTGAGCTGAGCGGCCCACAAGTAACCAGTCGTCCAGGTAGGCAAACACGAGAATGCCTTGTTTTCGGAGGAAACCCAGGACGGCTTTTGTGACCCGTGTAAACACTCTTGGAGCGGTGGATAGTCCGAACGGGAGGGCACGGAAGCAGTAGTCTGTGTTTCTGTAGCGGAAAGCCAAGAACCTTTGATGTGACGGGTGGATGGGGATGTGAAGGTAGGCATCTTTTAGGTCTATCGATGTTGCCCAGAGACCTTGATGAAGAGATGACAATACTACGGCTAAAGTCTCCATTCTGAACCTTCTGGGTCGGATGTAGGACTTGTTCAGTGGCTTGAGGTTTATGATGGGTCTCCACGAGTCCGGTTTCTTCGGAGTGAGGAAGAATGTCGAGCGGTAGAGACGGGTTGGAAAACCTTTGACGATGTACACGACTTTCTTCTTGATCAGGTCTGAGATCTCTTTCTCCAGAGCCGTGCGTTGATCTTTGGACCTTGGAATCGGAGTAGACTTGAAGAGGCCCCTCTTCGGAGGGGGACTGGTGAACTCCAGCTTGTATCCTTGCCTTAAGATACTCCGGACCCACGGGTCCGGTGACAGGATCTCCCAGTTCTCTGCGAACTGTAAAAGTCTCCCCCCTACCGATGGGAGTTGGTCGGTAGGGTGGGCATCCCTAGGGTCTGGTCTGGAAACGTCCGGAGCCGCGGAAGCTGGAGCGGTCAGAACCTCTCAGTGAACGGCAACTGGAGAACTGATTGGAGGACGAGTTAGAGAAGCCTCTTGAGGAAGATTGAGAACAAGGTCTTCCGCGCTGTTGTTGAGGTATCGACGGTCGGCGGGATGAGAAGCCGGAAGGCCTTGCCTGACGACGGGAGAAAGCCCTGGACGGAGATCTTCTGGGTTTAGAAGGAGGAGGTTTCTTGAAGGTGAAATCGGCCTTGTTGATGTCCTTCTTCCGTTTGATCTCTGTAGTAAGTTGTTCGTCAAACTTTCCGCCGAAGAGGTCTGGGCCGGAAAGAGGTAACTTCATAAAGCGACGTTTGATATCTTTAGACGGCCAGTGGATATTATCCAGGACCAGTTCCCTTCTGTCAGTTGAGGCTCTTACTGCGACCTTGGCAAACTGATCGTATGAAAGACGGGCGATAGGACCAAGCATGTTAACTATGGCGCCAATGTCTTTACGGGAGACTTCATCTGAACCAGACTGTCTAAAGGCTTTGGACAGCACCTCGGCGAATAATAGGAGGGAGGAAGTGAATTTCATACCAGTCCTGGCGGCCAGATCCATGCCATGAAGGGATGTGAAGGACTTTTTAGTTGTCGGAGATCGGAAATGGCCTCTGGAGTCGACGGCACCGGCGGACTTCAGTTTGTCAAGGCAAGAATCTGGAATAGCCGGCAAAGAGAAAAAGGACTTGAAATCTTCATCACTGATGTGGAAGTCCGATGACTGTCTCTTGGGAAAGGCACGCCAAACCCTGGAGTTGGCCTGGGATTCGAAACGGTCGAAGCACTCAGTGTCGACAGGCATTACTGGTTTCCTGGGGCCGGCAGGTTTGTTCAGAGAAAGCTTGGATCTCTTTGCTACGGGAGGATCTGGAACGGGTGGAGAATCAAACCCCAGCTGTCTCCTAACAACTTCCACGGCTTTCTCAAATGATTCCTTGGAAAAGGAGGTTCCCATAATGGGTTCATCGTCTGAATCCTCCGAAGCATCCATGGAATGAGAACGGGAGCGTGAACGAGAGTGAGATCGGGTGACATGGAACTGGAAATCCCCGGTCGCAACTGATTCCACTTCAGAGGGAGAGTCAGGTCTGTGCTCTGGAAGTAGGAGGGGATCGGAAGACGGCTGAGTTATAGACGTGGACGGTTGGTCTTGAGCCGGCTGACTGGGAGTGGCTAAACGGTCCGCGGATTGGGAAAGTAGAGTGACTAGCCGAGACAGGGCTTCCGTGGGGAAGTCAGTATGTGGACTATGTCTCCTCTTGCGGCTACGGGAACTCGGTGCGGGCGAGGAGGAAGAAGAGGATGAATGGCGGCGACAGCGTTTCTTCTTCTTGGATTTGGAACTGGAGCGGTGTTTGGAGCGGCCCCTATCCTGGAAGCCCTTGAAATCTTGTGGCACAGTGGAATGTAAGCTGGACGAAAACGAAATGTCCATGGGATTGTCGCCGGAAAAACCCTGGTTCTCTGGATCGGCGGCTTGCTGGGTCACAGTTCCCGAGACGGTAGTAGCTGGATTGCCTGGAAAGAGGCTCGGTAAGCCAAGGGATGAAACGTCCACGCCGGCCTCTGGTTGTGTATTTTCCTGGAGATGCGGTAAGCCTGGGTTAACAGCGCTACTACCGATCCCATTGTTTTCCGGAAGACTCGGTGAACCTGCTGTGATAGCAGCGCTACAACCGATCTTCGAGGCGAGACTCGGATGACCTGCCGAAGCAGCGCCCGTACCGATCTCATTTGCCTTATCCATGGGGTTTTGGACTGGTGTACCCGGAACGGATTTCTTCCTGGAGTGCCTGGGTTCGTGGCTTGAAGACTTATGAGAGGAGGCCCTGGAGGATTTGCTGGAAGATTTACTGCTTTTGCTGCCTTTCTTCTTGGCAATTGATTTTCCTCTCTCCTGAGATCTTTGGCGTAGTAATTCCCATTCACGGGAAGACCAGGTGCGGCATACTTGGCACGGTTGCTCCACGGAACAATCTCTGCAAGCCGGGCATAGTTCGTGGGTGTCCCAAGCCGGTTTAAACTTCTTACACAAAGTGCATTTGGTATCTGGGTAAAAATCGATAAGGAATACAACAACCGGCCGGAAACCAACCACGGTAACCAGCGAGGAGGAGAACAATAGGAGCCTTGCCAACCGCTGTGGGAAACCGGACAAAGCCGGATTAGCGCAAGCGAGCACACAGCGGGAAGCAAGGCCCGGTAACGTGGAATGCATAACAAGTGGCATAAAACGTAATACACATATCAAGTGGTATAAAACGTAATACACATATCAAGTGATAAAAAAAAAACGAAATACACATATCAAAATACACATATATAACGGAATATGAAAGATGAATGCTGCAACCTAGCAAACCTAGGAAGAACGACCTGAACAGAAACATGCAGGAGAAGGTCAAATAGGCCTAGGAGAACTGACTAAGAAACATGACGTCAAGGCTAGGAGAGCAAGAATTCTAAGGAAATAAGCCTCTAGAAACGGGAAACTAACATGAACCGAAACTAGAGGAGGGGAGAGACTCCCCAACATAATAAGGGGGGGAAAGGGAAGGGGAAGTCGGCACAAGGCGCGACCGAACCCGAGGCCCTGAGAGACGCAGAACAAAATGGCGGCGCGAGACTGGTACCTGTACAAAATCACATACATAGAGGATCGCGCAGAGGCGAAAATCCTCGAACAGATACAGGCTAGGAAAAACGTAAAAAAGCTCCTAACGAGAAGAGGATACTCATGATTTTGGTCACAAACGGCGATGAGATCGTCAACACGGTGCTAATGGTGTGGATAGTAAGTAGTTCAGGATGTCAAAAGATGAAAATTAGCGTAGTTTTCCACCAGACAAGTTTGAGACGTGTCAAACACGATGAGGCAAAAATGCAGAAGGACGATTTGGGGTTTAGGGCGCCCTCTACTGCTAGGGGTTTCCGCGGTGCTATTAGTTTTTTGCCAGACAGTTATTGGGGGCAATAATGGGTACATAGGTAAATAGGAGGTAAGAGAGGAGCGAAATAGACTGGTGATATCAGTCCAACACTGCTGTCAAATGTATGCCAGTGCAAAGCCAATTGGCCTTACTTGTTTCAATTGTAATATCAATCCCTCAGACATACTATGTATAGTACTAGTATACTTACACAGAATTGAACAAATAGGCTCTGCCTTGGCTTCCCTGAAAAGACTGTGAAGAAAGACAAAGAAAAGGAAATGATATGAACACTCAGATAATATCACTGTAATTAGACTTTACAATTTACGAGTCTATATTCTTTAGGATATGAATGACTGTAATACTGAAAGGCAAGGTTTCAAGGTCTTTTCCAATAGATCTGTACTTTATACAATATGACAGAAACATTATAACTAAACTACGTGTATAAGGGGATATGGCATCTCCCCAACCAGAGAGTTGCCAGTAATTCCCTGCCCAAACATATTTAGGAGTAACCCTATATTCTAATTACAGTTGATGACTGCACTTTGATTGACATTCATTCAAACAATATAGCTTCACTCAAGTTGGTCTGCAATGACTTGTACAGTCACTTCTGTTTCCAATTAAGCTCATGTACTGTATGCCACTATGGCCTCAAGCAATTGAAATTCAGTGCAGGCTACTCTGTCTCTGTATTGGAGGTGTACTAGTCAGGTGTTTTTGTTTAAATTGGAGGAGGCTAGTTAAGTAAACTTTATAGCAGGGTGAATTTTTTATTGTTTGTGAGATAAGAGAGCCTTTAAGAGCAGTTAAAGGGGCATACTGCATTTGAAATGCACCAACATGGCATACAAAGAAAACAGCTACCATCATTATTAAACCAATTCAGTTTCACCAACAAACTCCTGAAATTTTTGGAAGTTTGGGCCAACAAATTTTTCTTGAGCAACTAGTAACTGAAATACTTTCTGTGAGAACCTCATTTCTTGAAAAGAAGGCTACTTTACTGCCCTATTTTGAACTATCCATCATTCTGTAACTATAAATAGTGGTTTTAAAAATACCATAATTTTCTGTAAAACAAATGCAATATTTCCCTTTAGACATTTAGCTCTGAAAGAAAACCAGTATACAGTATTTTCAATTCTGTGTACATCAGGAAAACCATCTGGACACTCAATAGTCCAGATAAATTTAAAAGGCACAACTGGGTAATTTAAGTTGCTGGCATTCAAGTTAGACAGACGTGTGAGATAGATAGGACCAAGTGGTGATGAACAGTAAACTTCACAGTCATAAACACAAAACTGTACGTGATTAAAACTTAGTACAATATGTCTGATAGTCATAAATTCTACAAAAATATATATAAATAAATATACTTACAATTGTTTCTTACTTCAAATGGCAAGACAAGACAAAATTGATTTACTACTTTTAGCTAACAGAAATTCTACAGGTCTATTGAATATGTCTGTGACATCATTGCCATGAATACTGTAGGTCTATGACATGGTTATAGAGTATTAGTAGCAGCACAACTTGACATATTCCAGACCATCAACATACACAATATTTTCATTACCAGTGTACACATGTTAGCCCTACTTACAGATGCTACAGATATGGTACAGACAAAAAGGTCACAAAGTACTGTATAGTGGGAAATTTTCACGGGGGTTAAATTTTCGCACTTTTCGAGACCAAGTACAGTATCTAATCGCAAATTTAAGACCCACTAAAGTACTTTCGTTAGTTTGCAAAGGACTATGTTGGTTGCCTGCAACAGCAAATTCTTCACTCCGCAAATATGTGAACAAGGTACAGATTTGCGAAAAATTAGCCTCACAGACATTTTCCTGCTACACAGTACAGCCAAAGACCCTACAGGTATAAACCCCAAAAAACCTGTATATTGAGGGAAGGGAAAGGCTCCTCTGAGATTCATATAGATACAGTAGCCAAATCAAACAAGTAAAGAGCCTTTACATTTTGACACTTTTGATAACAGAGCCTATACCTGAAGTGGTAGCTCAATTAATCACTAGCTTCTGTTATGGAGTATTGAATGTGTGTTGAAATACAGTAAGGCAATAATTATCTTCAGGGCACAAACTGACCTCAAAAAGCTACCCTGGATATATCAACAAGCCCAGATAGTTGATATCAATAGCTCTAAACAATTTGATGGAGATCCTACGCAGCTCTACATTTGGATGATGCACTTCATCGAGAATAGGTAGGCAATAGATACAATGTACTGGTCAGCTAGGAAGAATATATACAGTAGGTCACTCAAACTAAAGCCAAACTCCAGTATTAGGTAACAGGAATACTGCACACTTAATACACAAGTACTTCACCACAGACTGACAATGAATGTGGTGATTGTAAAAGATGGAGGCCTCTTTCTGCTGATAAAGGAGCCACTGGTGTATTTGGTTGTGTCTTGTGTGGTCTCCAGGGAGACTTAGTTGAAAATTTTAAGAATTTGGCTCTAAGGGAACCAACTCCTACACTACTACTGCACAAGTGCAGTATGTAATAGCACCTTCAGTATTACACAGCCTACGTCCAAATGTATGGCAATGCTCACATACCTGTGTATTTCTGACATGATCCAACTTGTTCCTGTTTTTTAATTTCTTTAACTTAACAAATTTCATCCAATCAGCCTAGCCTGTCTATATGTTATAATTGCTGTCAACTATTAAACCACCAAAGTTTTCTCTTCAAATAGGTTTTATAGGCAAAGAATACAGGTAGATACATTCAAGCTTCGAGACTTTGCAGACCCAAAAACCTCTGAGGCAGCAGCTTTGCAGCAGAAGGAGAATGAGGACGAGCTGTCGGCCAAGATGGCGGACATAGAGGGCGTGGTGTCAGAACTGTCCCGACCAGCATGCAGCACATGAGAATAATGCAAATTAGATGTAGCTGGGGGTAAGAATATGTCTGCGATGTGAATACATTCAACCCATCTTCCTGTAACTGGAATTATCAGAAAGTATTCAAGACAATCTTAAGTCCTGTAATAAATTTCATAAGGATAATAGGAGCCTGAAAAGGAGGAGGAGGGGGAGAAAGGCTAAGGATCATAATACTTGAATTCTGGATGGTGCTACTTGTAATTGCTAAAACCAAAGTTGCAAGCCAAGTTGACCTGACACTAGGGTGCATCGGTATGAATAAAAGCAGATACCGATATACCGGTTGGCAAATACCAGGTATTACCATGTATACCGGAAAATTTTGCAGAACCAGTACTTCACACATTAACTGCACTATTGATCAAACATTAGCATGCACTCTCCTCATGGCCAACGAATATATTCACTCTTTCATCATGGAAGTTCCATGCTTTCATTACGATGATTTTTTCCTATTTTCTCTTCTTTGCAGCAAGATAATTCCAAGACTTGAAATAAAGTTAATTTGTATGAAAGACCGAGTGTCTTACGTGTCTTTCATTTCAAGCTACCGTAGAACCCATTAAAAAGCAATGCAAGTATGGCGTGGAAATGTACCGTAGCCTGCCTCTCGTCTGTGCTAGCTAGGTAGCTGTACTGTATTCATGAACGCTGCGTGTACAGTTCACAGCACTTGTTGGGTCTAACTGACCACAGCTGTACTGTGTGCTAGTAATAGCGTTATAATCGGTATGCAATATGCATGGGATTTTCCAGGTAAGAATTTTGGCTTACACACTAAGAGGTGAACGAACGTACTGCGCAGAATCAATTTCCGCCAAGTTTTTGGAGTATTTGACAAACTGTAAACAGTTACGTGCATGAAAGTATTCCAGATTGGAAACTTCGTGGGATAGTGCACTGCTCTTAGGCCTACTATGGTAAAGTTTTTAAGCCATTAGTCATAGCATGTTATGGGTTAAATTTACCAACATCAGGCAACATGTGGTTTTTCAGTACACATGTTGGTGCACATGGACAGCAGTTAGTGTCTGGGATTTTACCGTAACCTGCACAGGGTAAACAGTGAGAAGCAGTAATAGTAACGAGTTTGTGTTCGGTATTTCTATTGGGTATTACTTTTACTAGGTACTTTGGCATGTTTTCCGGGATACCTGTTATTTTCGGTATATTCGTTTGCAAACAAATTTCAGTACCACCGGTATGGGTATGAGCAAAATACCAGGTATACCTGGTATATCGATATATACCAACGCACCCTACCTGACACAATGCATGTGGTATGCTAAATCAGGGAGTTGCTATTTGCAACTCCCTAGTTAAATGAAATGCTTCAGACATTACTATCCTACAGTACAGACGTTGTAGAAAGGTGACCTGTTGCTATGTTTGTTTTGGTAGCAGGAAAGAAAGCTCTTGATACTGCCTTGTATTTATAAATACATAAAATGGCATACTGTTTCTACGCATTTATAACAGGCTGGTTATTAATTACAGCATAACAAACGTAATAGATCTACTAACGGTGACACTGCAAAATTTCAGCCTGCCATTAATAACCTTTGGATATTGTCTCCCAGCTGCAGTATAAACATTGTCTTTCTGTTTTAACTGGGCTTGAAACTGACTTTTAGAATAAAATGCTACCTTGCAGTATGTATATGATTGATTTTGCTTTGTGATATAAAATCAACCTTGGAATACTGTTGAACAGTCTTCATAAAGTACATGGGCAACTATTCATAAATGAAACCATGTCTCGACATTCCTTGTTACAAAAGGAAGTACCAAGGATAGTTAAATGAAACGGGCAGTTATAAAATAGACACTTTCACATCTATATGAGCAATCATATTTGTCATAATTATGAGTGACCAAAGGAGAGAAAGTCGATTAAAGGTATGGGACAAATTGTCAAAATTGGAAAATAATTTTCATTCTTGATATGACTTATCATAGAAAGACAAATTATAGACTAATTAGAAGTCCTTGAACTGGAATTGAGCACTTTAAAATGGATTGAAACTCTTCTTTTATTGTTCCAATCTTGGGGGCCAATTTTGAAGCCTTCCACATGGCACTCCATGGCCCACCCCACCAGTTGAAAAATGCTGCTTTTCACCATAAGGCGATGCTTTTTACTTATATGATTGTGTTGGCAACCGTATCACACTACTACCAGAGTGGTTTATGCACTCTACTATTTAAAGTCAACATTTAAGTAACTATAATACTGCAGTATACTGCAAAAATAATAATAGATCTGAATAATGTCTCCCATTCCTTCTTTTACAAACCTGGTTCTCCCATTCCTTCTTTTACAAACCTGGCTTGTTTAAACTGGGGTTTAGCCAGAGATGTCAAGCTGACATTTAGACAGTCAACCCCCACACTTCCTTAATTTTTGCCTTTTACAAATCAGAAAACAAAACTTTTGGTACAATAACCTTTTCTTTGAAACCGGTGAGAGGGCCTTAATCGCATGGATGTGTATGTTCCCAGATCTGAAAACCTTGCCTAACCCTGACAGGAGTGACTTAATACAGGATACTTTTATCCACTTCTAAGGACAAATTGGACCATGGCTACTATCAATCCAGCAGACTTAGTACAGTCCATTTCTAGGAATAATGAAGTTTTACAATTTTTTTTAAGCAAATGACAGTTTATATTAAGAGCATCATTCTCAAAATGCCACTAGTTGTATTAAACATTACTTAATTTTTAAAAATAGTCTCAGATGAGTAATTTTGAGAATGACTCATTTACCATAAAAATGTGAAATTAAAGTTTGAAATTCCCCTACAGTTACAATGGAATAGCCCCCCAACCGGATGGATAATGGACATGATCTGACCAATCTAGCAACTGCAAAACTTCATTATTCCTTCACAAATACTGCTCAGGGACCAGGGCCGGAAAAAACGTTAATTTCTCGGCAAGCACATCAAATTTCCCACAATTTTTAATTATTTTCATGCACAAAACTAGCCTAATTTCCTTTCAAGTGCTCATATATTTCCCTCCAAATACAAAAATTTCCTGCAAGGAGCTTCCAACATTCCTGATTTTTTCCACCCATGTCTGGGACACTTGAATTGTGGTGCTCCATGCCTGAACATACTGAAGATTATATGATAATATTCCCCTTGACATGATGGCCAGGGTTCAATAAGTTTCCTTACTTTCAACTGATCACCAAGATCTGATGAGTCATAGAAACCACAAAAGATATTTAGCTTCGCAGCTGAGGGGCAAGCTTCACTCTGCATTGCAGACAATATTATGCTCATCATGCAAAACCCAAACACACTGAGTCACTGCAGAGCTTACAGTGTGTGTGGTTTAAATGCTCTGAGTCATGGCTGTATACATCCAGTATACAGTATAGCTGGTATAGAGTTGAACAGAATTAGGGTCACTGCATTATTGTCGGAGGCTGCTAGAGGGCCTTCGGCAAGGCTGCTTTCATGTGTGTGTACAGCTATCGCCATAATGAAATTCAGAAGTGGAAAATAGCTTTGGGATTCAAAACTGTAAATGTCAATAGCAATTTCCAATTTGCCATTCTACACAAATCAGGTGAAGTACCCATCTAGGCTGAATGAACAAGACTGAGTAGGACTTGAGTAAATTGACGACAAAATTCACTGTCTCTGAGAATACACTGTGCATGAATAAACCTCACAATAAATGAATTAGGAAGTGATAAAACGTTCCAATGGAACTTAACAAAGCTTGATCGATGCAATGTGATGGGGGTTTTGTGTCCACTTAAAAAGGAAATTATTTTCTTTTCACTAAGCCTACTTTTAGATTGTCTATAAATGTAAGAGTTTACACTGGACTGAGTGGATTTACAGTAGCATAGCAGTACCTCCATGCTGGCAGCACACCAGTAACATTTGGCCACAATTCACTCGTCAAAAATTGAGCAATTTAACACAATTTAACAGTGTCAAGTGTCATGAGCACCACAAAGACTACTTTGTTGGCCCACAAGAACACACACTGTTTTTTATAATTCCCCCTTTGTGCATTTTGAAGGACTCTGGAATGATCTCCCTTTGGTAATTTGCAGGAACTTCCTTCTGTGAAGGCTTTCCTGAAAGACTTAACACTTCTTACCTACTTATGTGGACCCTGCTCATTTAACTGCTTGTATTTCAGATCTCTGGTCTATATCCACTTACATGATACCTTTACTTAAGTTTGCACAAAATATGCAAAAAATAATAAATAATAACCATGCTGCACTTGTAAGTTGAATAGTGGGTCACACTGGTGAAATCAATGGCAAAACCAGATTTTGGCTTTCTCTATCAAAATGTAATCTTCATAGTTACTTACAAATATTCTCACGGCAGAAGTATGTAATATCTTTTACTATTTAGAGAAATTTGGTTTTGCAGACATGGACATGGTGTACTGCATACCTCAAGCAAACATTTGGGCATAATATTGCAGGTGTGTTTCCTTAAATACTGTATATAGTATTCTAAAGAAGTCAGCCATACCCTTTCTCCGACTAAAACCTTCATGACCCTGGAAATACTGTAGCTTTGTGTAGACATGTAGGCCTATTGAAAAGATATTTCTTTGCAGTGCAATAAAATACTACCACTTGTAAATGTCAACCTCTTTGTTTGTTTTTGTCCTGAAGTCTGAACTCTCACGTTAGAGGCAGGTGCAGTCTAAAGCCGAACGAAGCTGGACAAAAACAGAAAACAGCATTTCGTGAAACAAACACTGCTTGTTTCATGAAACAAGTGTTAAGCTAACAAGTGCTTAGCTATTTTTTGTTTTTTTCCAATGCACACAGACATCAGAGCGAGAAAACAAAAAATGTGCTTCTTGTTTTACATTTTCTGTCATCCGTGTGCATTCGGCTTGTGCATTCGGCTTTACGCAGGTTCAATTCTGTGACACACAAAAGGACTGATGTCTTCAGTCACACTTATCAAATACTGGTTATCTTACTGAAAAGCTGATATGTGTCAAGGCATTTTCTTCCTGTACTGTAGTTTGCTAAGTACTGGTAACAAATTTTTAAACCACAGAAGTTTTGTTTAGCAACCCCATCCAAACAGACTTGACAACCACATCCAGACTTGCTACCTGCAGACAAACGCTAAAGCTGAGACATGTTGGTATGCTGGCTGTAAACTATGGATGCAATTAGATTCACTATCAACATGAAAACATAAGACTGGGTTCAACCAAAACAAATACACTGTCATTACTTTACACAGAAAGGCACAAAAGATGGGGTGGTGAAGAGAGTGGGGGCCAGCAACCCATGGAAATCTGTAAAGATGAAGTAAATCATACCCTCTTCCCTACCACTCAGAATAACTTGTAAACTGTCCACATTCCTCCAAGATGCAGAACAGCCTGGACTCCCTCACCTGAAAGACTTGCAAGTGCTTAAACTTTGCCACTACAGGCCTAATTTCTTTGAAATAAATGATTATCCAGGTTCCTAAAAATGCTTTAAACTGCTTATTGTAATACGAAAACATGTCCCTACCTGTTCTCTGCTAGACTGCACCAAACTGGATTCAATATTCTCAAACCCCCTTCCCCCCTTCCCTCCTCCATTCTCTCAAAATGAGCTCAATATAATCAATCAAGTAAAGTTCACATGGTATAAATTGCAATGTGACCCGTAAAGGCAACGTCATTGTGTCAACCATCTATATTAATGAAGTTAAATGTTATGTCTATTCTGACTGGCCATGGAAAGGATTCCTTTCACTGTCAAAACACTGAATTTCCTAAAAATATGGTATGATACTGATGGTTTTCTCATTTTTTGGATTCCTGCATATAGAGTACTATACATGTAGTCACCAGATGCTGACCATGCAAAAAGACTGTAGTTTGTGCATTTCATTGTTGACAGTGATATCAGCACCTTTCCACGCCCTGTGCAGTTCTAAAAGCTGATGACACTTTTTTGGCACTTTTCACTAGCTGGATGCTGTCAATTGGGTCTACTGTACAGAAGATAGTTCTTTCGTTGTGATATAAGCTGAACAAAAAAGCTTTGTTCAATCCCCATGTTGGAGGTTACTTACTGAGCTGTGATTTAGCTCTGTGCACTGTCATTTTCCTTCTGGTATATTTCAGCAGCTCTACAATTACTATACAAATATACATATACTGCCTTTTCATAAAGATTCACCGTAAGATACAAAAGCTGAGCTTCACTAGAGAGATGCTTTAAAAGGGAAATCTTTTCATACCAAAGAGTTCCAACTCTCCCAACTAAGTTAGCTCTAGCCCCACCCATAACTGTCTTTAGCTTCTCCTTTTGTAGACACAAACATAGTTTACTGCTAAAAAAGGCCATATCCTGGTAAGCATACAAGGCCCTAATGTAAATCAACACTCTCTGTTGCATGCTGTGTAATGTCAGCTACTCTGCATCAATTCTCTGATGTCAATTAAGGAGCAGTCAACACTTGAGACTTTTGCTTACCCCCCCCCCCCCCCCCCCACCCCCCCCCCCCCCCCCCTCAAATAAAATCATACTTGGAATGATCAGTATCTCTGGCTTTAAGACAAAATTTATGTTGCCTGTTTGATATCAAAAGCAAATAGCAGCACATCATCTACCAACTGATATTAACAAACACACACACACAAAAAAAAAAACAATCATTCCCTTAACTCTGTGTATGTGTCTACATGGAAATACTACCCTCTCCTCACGAGTAAGCTGGGTCTTTGCAGACCAGCCATTATACAAAACTTTTCTCACTGAACACTTCATTCCTCATTTCAGTTGACTGAACATGAAAATAAAATATGTATTGGCATCTAGTAACAGACACTGTAGCTTGTTTAATACATTGAACCAGTGACATTTAACTACATGCACTCACATAAAGCCATCCTTGACCCAACCAGGGCACTATGACAATGTATTTGCACCAGAAACCAGATAAAATTGATTATTTCACTTCAAGGAAAACACTAAAGGAAGACTGAGAGATGTATGAATCATGTACTGAGGTGTGAAAAAATTTACTGGGAGAGGCATAGATAAACATGAAGGCTGTCCACAATGCAAGACCTTTGACATTAAGACGCAAATATTTTTCTTCCCTTGCCTATCTGATACATGTTATATATTATAAGGCACACATCCCTCAATTGAACGAAAATAGGATCCCAACAATTTTTGATTCGGCACGAAGATTAAATTCTGCTATTGAAAATAACATCAATTTTAAAAAAAGATGTGATGGGTGCTTTAAAAGAATCAATTCAACAAGGGTGATAAGCCAAAAAAAAATTAAAAAAAAATAAAAACAGAACAGTGTAACGGATACCCTGACTCAAAAGAGGAAGCAGTCACTACTTACCTTAGATATGAGGTCGTCATGATTGGCTAAATGAGCTCTGCAATGTATGCAGCTGTATCGCCTGTGACAGTTAGGCAGATATGCTTGGAATGTCTTCACCATTTTGTTGCCGCTGGAGTCCGTTTCTCCACCGAAGCAAAATAGAGCCGTTTGGGCCAAAACAGAAATATTGATGTCACACAAGTTGTCCCACTGAGGGGCAGAGTGGGATGAATGTTTAAAATGGCCCCTGGAATAACCTAGATCACTAATCTAAAACACTCCAACACAATGAATACAGATGATCCCTACTGATAACAAGGTTGTGTTGATGCCATGTGGATTTGAACAAATGAGGATTGGAAGACTTATAATACATCAGATAAATGTTCTTGAATGAGGCAATGTTCTGTGAAATTAGATAAGAGACAGCTCCATCAACATCCCTAACCAAAGTAAAATGAAGTTTAACTTTTGGTTAAATCATCCAAATGAGATTTGGAGAAGTTGGTTCATTGAGGAACATTTAAACCGTTTTCTCCCCTTGGATGGGAATGGTCCTCGCTTACTGAACATCTGAAGATGGTACAAAGAATGGTACTCTGGGTAGGCAATCAAATCTTGGGTTTGGTATTCAACACAGCTTACAGTCATGGATTGATTCTTGAAGAAATAATGTGTTTCCTGCAAGATATAACACAGGTAGATACCATTAAATACTGACAGAATAAATCTGCATGATGTAAATAATATTCACAAGTATAGTTAAAAAAAAAAAAAAACACACACACACACACACGACAAAGTACAGTCAATGTTCACACAATGTATAGACTAAAGAAAACAAAACTTATCTTTTACTGCAGGCTGTTTCAGTCAAACACATTTAACCGCATGTGTACATATTCATAAATGCCTTGTCTGGGTGAACAGCAGGCCTATAGCCATGAGGAAGGCATGTCCTCCCTCCCCCTTTCCCCAAAGAAAAAAAATAACCACTAGTTTTATAATAACAGCCAGAACTGGTAATACAACAGATGTGTAATTTAAGATGGAAAATATTGTACTATTAAGTACTGTACCTTAAGACTCTCAAATAACTAAACATTCCTAAGAGCCAGAGGACACCCTTTCTCTTTGATACCAACAGGGTTGTCCTTCTGCATTGATCTGCCCCCTCCCCCAAATTGGTAACTCTGGTTACAGGCTTGGTGAAAATCTAGAAAGCATGTTGTAATAACCCTTCAAGATGAACAAGCAAAACATCTTTAGGCTCTGTACTTCACGTTTATCAAATCAGTATGAAATACCCAAAGAAATGAATAAAATGGTCAAATTGGATTTCAGCAATCCAATTCCTAGTCTCCATTATGAACTAGTACTTAACTGAATCACCTGGTCAATAACAGGGTTCTTTTCAAAACACTGTATGTCACTTTTTAATCCTACTATACAGTATATCACCCCAATGACAGTGTTTAGCCTGCCTGGCTTCAACAGACCTTAAGTCAGAGCTCTGATATCTGTATTACCTTCCCTTCCTTTCACTTTCTAAATTAAACCTTGACCTCAGGGTACAAAATACTCATTTGAAACATGCTCGCCCCCTTCTGAGATAAGACGCCTAGTAACAGGAGAGAACAAAGGAAATCCAACACTTCTCACTTTGGCCTTAAAAATACTTCTTTTCCCAATATTTTAATGAAAGTCACATTTGCTGTTTCAAGTGACTGTCAAGTTTACCCTCTGGCTTGGGGTGACAGAGTCTAAACCACTTCCTTTAGTACATGTGAAAGAATGATTTACTGCGGTTTGCAAACTGTGGGGATCTTTATTTTTTTTTTTTTTTTATGTTAAAGGATGTATGATTTTTCTCAAAGAAATATCTACCAGCTGGTCTTGCTTATAAATCAAGTCCACCACATATCCCCCACAAATGGGTCTAAGATGGATAACCTTTTAAGGCATTATCAGAGAACATACTATAAACAATGTCATTCTTTGTTACTGTATGTGAAACCAAAACTTTTCTGCAGTCAAAACCAAAATATTCAAAATAGGTGAAGTGAAAGAATTTGGAACACCTAGGTTGAGAATCCAAAATGATCTAGTTAGAGCATGGAAGTATTACCCTGCATGGAAGTATTAACCTGTCAGGGTAATACTTCCATGTCAGGGTAATACTTCCATGGTTAGAGTAATTTTCCTGTAGCAGAATAGCCTTGAGAGTAAACTGGTTCAAAACACTTCATGTATATTCATGGAATGAAAAATGCAATGGGGAAAGTCTGCTCATTTGTGATGGTTTTAGACATTTAACCTGAATCAACAAGTAGCTAAGCAATTTTCCATCATGCTTCCCTCTCCTAACATCGTACAAATCAGCACCATATTGCTAAACCACTGAGAGAGGGTATTGTGCACCAAAAAAGGACATTCAAAACTTAATTCAAATCTTCAAAAGGGAAATAGGCACATTAACTCTGTTTGTATTCAATGATGAGACCCTGTACAAAGGATGGATACTACAATTCTGGCAATTACCTTAATTTCCTGTTTGTTACTCTTGCTGCTACTACTGTAAGATTTAAGGTACTTTCATAGGTTCACAGACAAAGAAGATCATTTGAACACACATCTGCTGAGACACAAAGGCACGTGGACATATCTACAGACATATGTATTCAACTACTCATATCACAAGCACTACAGTACTCCTTTTGGTCTCAGTGCTTAATCCACTCCTGCCCATGGTACTCTCTTGCCCATGGTACTCTAACCCAATCAAGTACAGAACATTGGATTATTACAAAAGGGCAAAACCTCATCCTTGACAGTTCCAATTCTCCCAAGGAAGTTACTTCAAGCCCCTCCAAAACTGTCACAAGCTCCTCCGTGTTCAGACACAAACTTAGTGTATGGCCATCCTGGTGAGTATACAAGGCCCTAATGTGTAATCAGAACATTCTCTGTGCACACATGCTGTCTAATGTACTGTAAACTACTCTGCATCTTTGGATATGATGTCAATCAAAAAGCAGTCATCAACTGAGAATTTGCCTTTCCCCAACAAAAAAAGTACTTGGGGTGATCAGTGTGTCTTTAAACTTTACATCCACAAACAATGACTGTACAATGCATGACACTTTCAAGTGCTGTATGAAAATAAAGTTGCATATCTTCTACTTAAATAAATTTATTGTTAAAATAGTACTTATTACTAGTACTTCAATACTCCCAATAAGACTTGCAAGATACTGGTTATGTCTTTGTAACATCAAGGCTTGACTATCTTCATTCCCTTCTATTTGCCTTTTTGGAGCCAACTACTCAGAAATCCAGAAGCTACTTGCTCAAACCTCTCTGTTTTTAAAACTTTACCCAAGACTCATTTTTTTTTTCAATATTGTATTCTTACTGCACTTATTTGCTTCCTTGAAAAGCTCCTTGACCAGTAACTATTGGAACGGACTGGTGCTACATACGTAAGCCTAATTTATTATTATTATCACTGTTATTATTATTCAATTATTCAATACATTAAGTCCTTGGTTTTGGGTCCAAAGAGCGTCTGATTACGTAATTAGTCAATTAGGATCTAATGCTACCTAAACATAGTCTTCCCTAAGGTTTGTAGCCTTCTATAAAACATGTGTAGATGCACGTGTATTGCTTTGGAAAAGTACACACTGTTCATATTCCACCACTTACATTGCTTGTGAGGTTTACATGCCCTTTGTAATCAAACTTAGGGTAACTTCATGGTATCCTAGTCATAAATGATGGGAGTTTCAGATAAACAACTTTATTTACTGAAGTCTACTGTTATCTCTGTCATGTTAAATCCCAAGTTCATAGAAAGTACTTGGACATGTGCCAAGTCAACCATTCCACACAAAAGGGGACCACGCTGTGCACAAAACTCCGGCTGCAAATTGATAAATTTGCTTTGACATATATGATGCAGTTTTCTACAAAGTGTTACTATTAAAGGAGGTTTTGCAAGGCATTGTCAGAATAAGGTAAAAAGGAAAACCATTATTACCCTGCTATTAATTTCCCTTCTATAATCATAGACCACAAAGGACAAAGACGTAAGTGGGACACATCAGGAAGGTTTCCATGAAGAAAACAATTTGGTCATAAATATATCCATTCATTGTCATCAAGTTCAAAAGACAGGAAATATCATGTTTCTTAGGAAACCTGATCACAGGAAGTATAAACCTTACTAGCAAGTTTAGTACACATTGAGCATACTGTATATTTGCCTACAGGCAGTATGGCAAATTCTTTGTTCAGTTGTATTTAGTTTGTAAAGACTTAATAAGGGGCTGGGCAAATGAAGTCCACTCCACAGTTTAACTAAATGTATGTGTATGAGGTACTTCTAGTCATTCCACTTACAGGAAACTGCACCGTCAATTAGTATATAATACAATACAGGAAGCAATTTAAATTTAAATTACAAATAATGTTAATCTGTACAGTCTCCAAAGATCTCAAACGACTCAAGTTAAAGATTGTCTTGTTTATCCTTGGGCAGCATAGGCAGAATCATGGAGGGGAGGGGAGGACATACAGCCCCATCCACCCTCTCCCCCAAACTTTTTGGAGATGCTTTCATACCATAAATTTTCTTCAAGGCCCCTTCCCACTTTTTTACACACAACTCTGCTACTACTCAATAGTATACATGTTTCTGTCTATTTTACAGTATGTTGACCAGCACTATCAAATGGGCTGATGTAACAAATTATATCCCTGCTGGATACCCCATGAAGCCTTCATGTCACTGGACTGAATAAAGTCTGGGTGGGGGGGGGGGTTGTCTCAGTACAATAGATGTGACTGTATTACACTGCATATCATGGCGCAGTGCGCAGCAGGCTGTTGATTCCTCAGAGAAGTCTTACAAATTTTAAATCTAGCGGGCTGTATATACACTGTGATATACAGGACTATACAGTGTCTTACCCATATACTGCATTACATATGCCAAACAATTCAAAGCTGTGAGTCTCCCCAACCAGCCTACTGGACAATCAAGATAATTATTATTTATCTTAATTCTTTCTCTTTTTGCTGCATTTCTGTGTTCATGACATACTGGGGCCACTCAGGGAAGACAAAGAAACTGTCCACAGCTGAGTTGGTACACCAATAAAATGCCAACCTGTCTGAATTGTTATCTATAATACTGTTTAGACTACAACCATACCTGGTGATTGTGGTAAACCAGACATTTAAGACCCTGTTTTTCAAGTCCCCTTTGTTTATCTTTATTTCACAGAAACCACCAACAAAGAAGGAAGGTAACAAAACCTTACCCTGACAACTGGTTTTCTTACCCGCCAACTGGTTTCATGGTAATCTATCTTTACCTTGGATTCTTCCCAACAACACAGAGGTGGACCCTTTGTCCACAAATTTGCTGGCAGTACTATAATTTTGCTGATTTACCATTTGTAACTTGAAAAGAAAGTACTAGGAATTATTAAATATGCTGTGCTGACTTATAAATAATGAAATAAAATCTTGTACTAAGGTGAATATAAAATAAGTAGTGTGCAACAAAGTTGCTGAAAATAAAGTTTGCTTTGTATCAACTAACAAATAAATAGCTATGTTTAAGCACAACTCTCACTGCCCCTATTTTCCCTGCCATGGTCAAAAGAAAACTGTTTTTCACATTATCCATAGTTAACAGTAATTCTACCAAATATGAGACACAACTTTATACTGACTACCTTCAATACAAATTTGTGGAATTTAACTATCAGCTAAAGTATCATTTCCCTATTTGGTGGAAGGAGGGGGTGGGTGGGTTGGGGAGGGGGTATATTTTCATTTTCATGCCAACTTCTGTATACATTGGTATAGACGAATCCGGAGAGCAAGTGATGGTCTGATTTCAGTCGGCCATACCGGGGTCTATCACCTTTAATCTTTCAATTTCCTTGCTTACCTGTATGAGGGATGGTTGGACATTGAATTGTATCTTGATTCGTTCAATTTCACTGAATATGTGGGTTTGAAATTCATGTAGAAAATAAATGAAGACGATTTAAGGCTGGTGGACCCCATTAATGGCTGCCTACAGTCACTAAACACAAGCGCTGATCGGATTCGTCTATAACAACAAAGGACCCGAATGCTCAATGGCAGTGTTTGTGAAAACTTATGACAAAGAGTCCATACAGTGAACAACACTGTTATCTCTATAAAACTATACATGAGTTATGTTGTGAGCATATCACTATTAATGAAATTAGATACATTGTAAGAATTACTGCCATTACTATGTATATCTTTTCAATTTTCAAACGTAACTCACAATAATTCAATTCGATTAATCTACTGTACATGTGGGTTAAAGAGAAAATGCAGTCATCCCAATCAAAATTAGTATACCCCTGTCATCCCAGTTCATGAATGGCTTTTTTTGATCATGTGACAATATTTTTGTCACTAAATTCAAAAATTGCTAAATTCATGAAGAATAACTCCTTGCTTTACCTTTTGTTTATAATAGTTATGTTCAAAAACATCTTCAAGGCCTTGGATACGTCGGATTAAGAACATCTTTGAAAAAGCAGGGATGCCATTCATCTGGAATTATAATTCTATTTATACAAACTGGCTCGATAAAACAATTGGTTTAAGATTAAATGATATTTATGCTCAAGAGTGGATTTCGGATGTCAATCGCAATTCTCAGTGCAAAGTTTACAGGATTTTTAAGAGGGAACTAAAACTTGAAAAATACCTCACCACTCTTCCCCTAAAAAATAGGTTAGATCTATGTAGGCTCCATTGCAGTAACGGCAGAATCCCCACTGTGAAGGGCAGATACCTTAATATAAATTTTTGTGATCGAATTTGTATGTTGTGTAATCAAAGTAAATTAGCAGATAAATACCACTACTTATTTGAATGCCCCATATTTTCCAGAAAAAGGTCCACGTTCCTAAAGCAAAGGCATGCATTGGTGCCTTTCTGCCTGGCTTGTACATGAGCTGCCAATAAGAACATGGCACCAGGCCTGATTTTTATGGAAATTTTCAGGTTGCCCATCGGACAACCTGAAGCTAAATTTAGGTTGTCCAAAATAGTTTTTAGTTGTCCGAATGAAAGTGATGAACAAGAGATGAACAATTCTATTTCCTGTCTCTGCCATAGAAAACAAACATTTAATAATAATATAATAATATAATAATAATAATTTACTTTAAATTCTGCATTTTTCCATATTTATTGGCATGGTACAATGATGAATGGTAGTCAATACCATTGTCTCAATGCCACTTCTTAAGGGGATTTTTATGACATACTTTCCTGCTGATGTAGGGAACTATTCAGTTACAAATAAAATCTACTCGTCCATCGGACAAGTTCAAAGAGAGAAAGTGGTTGTCCGATGCAAGTTTTACCCGTCACGGACGATCGGACGAGTGCTAAATTTCAGCCCTGGGCACTAATGTACACCAGTGTTGCCACTCAACGAAAACGAAAAACCCCAGATTTGAGTCCTAAAAAAACCCAGATTGCCAAATAAAAACCCAGATCAGCTATAACTTCTGCAAAGTCCGACAGAGGACGTAATTACAGGATCATGATTTCCTTTACAGGATGGATAAAATCAAAAGTAAACGGGCGGGTTTTTATTGCGGCGGAAAATATGCAATTTTCTTTTTCTTTTTTTTTATTGGCTGAATAGGAGCAGTCCTGTTGTGTGGATTAGCTGCATGGAGGGAAAGTCACCGTTATTTGGGGTGCGTGCATACATTCGTAACATAAGGTTAAATAAAAGGGCAAAGGAGGCCCTGGAGACCAACCATTTATTAAAAGCAGCCAACCAGACCAACATCAAGCGAGTCCAGTAAAATCAGAAACTTGTCAATGATGAACTGCAAGTTCTTCCATGATTGTGGTTGAATCATCCCTAATTTTACTGGGCTCGCTTAGTGTTGGTCTGGTACTCAGGTTGGCTGTTTTTGGTAAGGAGCGGAGTTAACTACCCTCTCTGGCAGGAAGATAGGCCCCCTTCGTTACAGGGATGCATTGTATAGGCTGATGTAAGTCGGCTTCTCAATAAGGTTATTTTTCTATAACACTCAGGTGTTGGCCTGAAGTTACCTAAAACACAGGCATGTAACTCATTTGTACTGGGTAGCCGCATGTTTTATCCAACATCCACCCCCTACCCTCAGAGTCAGAATCACGCATGGACGGGCACATGGACAGAATCACGCATGGACGGGCACATGGACTTGACCTGTACTGTTCCAGGGCAGCATATATTAAAGTGCAACCAATCACCGTATAGATATTTACATCTTAGGTCCTACATGTTTATGGACCGTGGTTTCAAAAATGTGTAGGCCTATTGTCTTGTGATGGAAGTGCGCATACATTTACCCAATGTACAACAGACATGGAAGTATGTATAGCCCTCGATCGGGGTGGTGTGTTACGTTACATGCCTTGCCCATGTGCTACAACACGCAGCCCTGCTCGAGGTCATGAATACGAAATATGAACTGACTGAGAAACTGTCTTCCTCTTCCAGAATTAGGCCTTTTCAGCATATTTCAGATATTTTACGAACGTTTATTCACATGGAACTTGTGAAATGCAATGAAATGTTCGAGTTTCAACTACAAACTGTAAAAAACCCAGATTTGTACCTTTCTGAAAAAAATAAACCCAGAAACCCAGATGAACCCCAAAAAACATAGATCTAGTGAAAAAAACCTAGGAGTGGCAACACTGCACCTATATGCTGTTGCGTTGTGAATGTTTGTACATGCAGCTACTTATCATGACACCAAGACGAAAGACCTGCGTGAAATGCATTTAATTGACTAAAACAAGTGGTAAGCACGAGAAAAGGGATAACAATTCCAAAATTTACAACTTTTCAAGCAGGTTTTACATTGTATCGACCTTGGTAACCAGTACAATGGAATGCAAACACTGCCATTGTATCAAATGTCCGAAGGATACCACGCCAAACAACGATCAGTTCCTAAAGTGACGTCACATGACGTAACAAGATTTTGAAAATTTTCGGAAAGACTAACTTTTCAGGGCTGGAAGAGGGTGTATATTTTCTCAATTTTCAAGCGAAAAAACAAGTTGTAAACAAACTGAATGGTTGATCTTCGTTGTAGGAAACGTATTCCTAAAGATACCAAAGGGTTTAAACCGTTAATTTACACGTGGCATAGCCACTTTAAGTTTTGTGGTTTGATGAAGTCACAAGAGATCCATAAGTGGAGCACAGTAACAAATGGTTACTGCTTAAAATCTGTTCTTACTTTGCAGGGAGAAAATGAACAATCCACCCTAAAATGAAATCAATTCCCAAATTTGTCCTTCTAAGTTCTAAAGGCAGAACTGAGAGGCTTTAATTTAAAAGGTTACCTTCAAGTTCAAAACCACAGTAGCCTAGGCCTATAACTTGAGCATTTCTATTACCATTAGCCTAGGCTAGGCCTACTCCATGAAAGGAAATGATCCTAAGCATTCGCCTGCTTAACTTCATTAATTTATATCAAGAAGAGAAAATCTTACCTCTTCCTCGGCCTATGTTCGACATAGGCTACAGCCTCGGAGTCAGACTGTAACCTTGCTAGGGTTTCTTTCCAGTCCTACAAACTTAGTTAATGTGTGAAAAGCCAAGACAGAATAAGCTTCCAACAGTTACATGGAAATAGGGTTTTATCTACGTAAGGCTCTTACACCACACAGGCAATGGAACTGGGTTGCTTTAAAAATCGATAACATAACAATACCGTCATCCCGCCATTACTAGTTGAATGGGCCTTTTGTAAACACTACTTCGTACCAGCTGCGAGATGTGCACGTACAATCCAGAAACGTACACAACCTATCAACCCGACAGTACCGATACACTATTAAACAAAAGGTAGCAAAATAGACACTCACCAGAAATACCATTTGCGAAGGGAAAACCCGGATCAGACAATACTCAACGCTACCTCAATTTTTTTGACGGTAGGGTAAAAGACTTCAGAAAACTCTTTGCTTTATGCAGGTACGTTCTCTGGGATAGCTATTTGTTTTCTTGTCCGGAATCTTGTTCTACTCTTAACGAAAATTTTGCAATTTGCAGCCGGCCGTTCGCAACAAGGTTTCTTCGCTCTTCGACCCGTGTCATGTTTTGACAGGAAGTTAGATAGATTAATTCAGTTTGAATAAAGGGGAATATTTGTAAAATACCATTACATTAACCTTTGCTTCGATCAATTTCGAAACTTTCACATAAATTTTTATAACAAATTGTAATCCGTAAAAGATTTTCATTGATGAGATGACTTATCTCATGTCACATCAAAGTTTAAAGTTTCTTTTAATTTTTTTGAACATTCATGTTTGTACGTATTAATGGAATGTCGCAGTTTGTTTGGGTTCTCATGCAAATAGGGGTTAACTTTACGTTGACCAATCAGATTTAGCGAGAGATAATGCAATAATATTTTGTTGATATACAGGGTATTCCCTGCAAATAAGTGACGTAACCAGGACCAAGTTCCAAACCAAGCCCAAATGCTTTACTTTGAACTCGGAACTTCTCAACTCCTTTTTAAAAGGATATGAGGTATATAACTAAAAAGGTCCTTGATGTAGATTTATACCCTTCCTGATTCTTCGTTTCTAAATTACTGGCAATACGAACACATAGGCTAAGATCACGGATACTAAAGCTTTTGTTTTCCTTCTTTTTTTTTTTGCAAGCTAGAATGGAGCGGGGAAAAAAAAAAAGAATGGAGCGGCGCATGACAGACCATGGAGCTACCGTGTTAGCTCTGCGGACAGACCCATGATGTAGTCTGAAGGTCGAGAGGTTGATGAGTTTATTCCTATAAGGGCATAGTTCCTGTGGGGGAGCAGAACCCTTTCGGGAGTAAAGTTTGGTTTTCGCCCTTCGGCATCCAACCGGAGCAACTTTTGGAAAAAGAACCCAGTAATAGCGGTATACTTTCACCGTCCATGCCTATACACAGCTACCGTACCTATGATGCAAGGATCTGGCGGCTGGAAAGATGGTCTCGCCGGGGAGTTTCCACTCCGAGTACCAACTCCCCAGTCTCGCAAGGTCATTGTGGTCCATCAGGAGACGTAGCTCCTTTGGGTACAGATCTCCATCAACGTCATTAAGCCGAACCTACTTTCATAGTTCGCTTATTTACGTATGGGGGTGGTGGGTATGCGGAAATGAGGACGTAACCAGGACCAAGTTCCAGCCAAGCCCAAATGCTTGGGTTAGAAGATTTCATAGGCCTATACCTTACTATTTTTCCAGCTCAATTCCAAGGAAAATGTAAACATAAAAGGGGCGACTGACTTTTGAAAACAAATCCATTGCTTTGTTTAATTGTTTACTGGTTTTGATTTATCTTTTCTTTTGTGTGTGTTTCAATTGTTGCACTTAAAATATTGTGCAAATAAATTGCGTATGAACATCTATGGACATGCTAGAGCCGTAAATGTTTTCCTGCGGTCACTGCGCAAACAGGGTGATGCCATGCTAGGTGGGGATGTACCTCGCCGAAGCTTGTACCCCTGAACAAACGCTAAGAGTTGCTATACTTATTTCAAATTAGTGACTATTAGATCATCTTTTTTCATATTCACAAGCGAAAAAAAAACTTACATGGGGAGGGGAAGGTAAAAAATCAGCTATATTTCAATAAAAAGTCCGTCTTCTTCATTGCAAAGTTCTAAATAATAACTGCACATTCTTTCAGCAAACTGATCGATCTTGTCTCCTATCTCTGTGATGTTTAAAGACCCACTCAATGCTTTGGGGTAGTCTAGGGGTCATAAAGTAAGCATCTCCTCCGTAAAGATGCACTTGACATTTTTGATAAACACTTAAAAGACATCAGGATCATTCCACCGTTTTCTAATCATTTTGCTAGAATTATTTCATTATTCAAAATCCTTGGTCATTTTGAAATCTGTGGTCATTGCACAGCAATATTGCAAAGAAAAGAACTTCTATGTTTATAAGTTATCACCTTCTCTATCCTCCAAAAGAATGTATAAAATATTTTTGGTGATCAGTCTTTCCTCTCTGCTGACCATGTGAGAACCCGTTGGTTCAAGACGGTCGGCCGACCCCCCGACCCCCCCCCCCTCCTCCCCTGGTACGGGGCTCTTCTCGGCCCAACCACATTTACTTAAAAAAATTGCAAAATGCTGCCCCAGTGAGCATTTGAGTATTGATTGATTAATTAAAAAATCTAAATTAAACATGCCCCAAAGAAAGCATCAGAAGGACCTTCTCGAATCTCATATCGCGCCCTCTATTAACCCGCCGCTTTTGAAACGATGGCGCTCTAGCATCACAGTTCTTTCACACGATAAGGAACTTTAAATCAAGTCAGAAGTCCCGAAATTCTATAACAATGCCAGAGCTGTTCCTCGACATGAGAAGTTGGTGGAACCATCACGGATTGCCAAGATTGTCGGCTGTGTTACTTTTACATCGCTTATATCCACGCACTAACAAACTAAACAGGCCATACAATGACAGTCTGTCTATACCTTTTCAAAATAGCATTATTCAGACTGAACACGTGTCGATTTCTTCTAGATGCATCGGGATGGACGGTGGCGAGGGAACCCCGCGGAGCGGACTCAGCTCCTCAGCTGGATATGACTGAACAAGGAATATGCCGTACAGTCTGCTACGTAGGCAATGGCGAGGGTGGAGAGTCGTAGAGGTCCTAATGAGTTTTGCAGTAATTATACTAATTGTTCTATGGGAAGTTATTACAGGAAAACAAGAGTAAGAGATGAATACGAGTGAAGCGCACCGGAAAATAACACTTGCGAACATTTTAGTAATGTTTGCCTCCAATTTGGACAGCACTTACCTACCTATAGCACTGAATACGCTTTAAACAGACCTAAAATTGCAGTTTGCCATTTTCTTTCATAAGTGGCAAACACTAGCTCCCATTCGATTTATTAACGATACAACAGGTTTGATGGTTAGGAGCTAGGATGGGCAATCGCGAAGATTGCACCGGGTTTGGCAATAATGCAAGGCACGCTCTGTCCTTCTTGGAATAATTGGACATTTAGCGCATATAAAGGATGGAGCGAAGCGCACCGAAAACACCATTTGAAAGGCATCTTCAGCAACGCTCTCGGCACTGCATCCACAGAAGGAATTGGAAAGTGAGCCTTATTCCATCTCAAACCAAAGTGCACACACTTCCAGGTGTCTACAGCAGCAAACATAAACGCGCTCCGAGCTCACACTACACCTAGCCGAATGCTACGCCAGAGTGAAAACCAGTCGCATGGGAGACGTGTGCCAAATTTTGTTCTCGACCCGGCTGTCAGACCCGATTGCGATCCGACAGTACTCGTCGTCACCACATCGGAAATATCAAAATGTTTGATATTCATAGTGGAGTCGGGGGGGGGGGGGTTGTGAGTAGGGGGGGGATAGTCACGTCGCAGGTGAGTGGTCGTGGCAGTGTGCAGCTGTCATCGACACGACTGCAAAAACGTTTTTCTTCTTTTGTGTAAAAAAGTTTTTGGCGAAACCAGACGATTGCAAAAAATGAGTGTTCTCACTCCATGTGTGATTGATGAAGAGTAGATAGACATATATCCACCTCGGCAGCAGGTCCGTAGACAGACAAGGTGCTGAAAGGGGACGAAAAACCTTCTAGGGGGGCGAAAAATTTTCAGTGGGGGCGAAACATACTAAAATGCATTACGGCAATCCCAATATTTGATCTTCTAGGGGGGCGAAAATTTTTCCAAGGGGGGCTTGGCCCCCCTTGGCCCTCCTTGAATACGCACCAGTTCGGCAGTTTGTTGCGTGGTTGACCTGAAATCCGACTGCGACCCGACGCAACTGCCGCGAACAAGTAACTCATCCGCGACGAGCAGGCAGGTTTCGTTGCATCACACCAAAAGCCTTTTATTTCGCATCGTCGGACATGGTGTCTGTTTTCATGGCCGACAATTGTGCAATACGGTACTTCTATTTTCCCGACAGCCTGGATTTCTTTCAAAGACAATGACTTTCCGAATAGTGTACAGATCATTAACTGCCACAGAACCCTTGTGATACTTTCTCAACAGTATAGAATAATTTTCAGACAAACAATAGTTTACAATTAAAACTAAATATGGGAACGGTTAGGTCGCATGTCAAATGTATACAAAGCATGCAATATTTTCACCCAACTCTATATAATATAGTAAAACGTTGTGATCATAAAATTTTCCGGCGTTCTTGTATTCCCCACGAAGTTTTTTTCGACAAATTGAATGAATTGCAAAAGAAAGTGACAATTTTTTTTCCAAAGGCCGCATAATTTCCCGGACAAACGGCACTTTGGAAATTTCTGGATGGGGTAGGGATGTAGCACCCCCATACCCCCGGTAGTGAAGTCCCTGACTAGGATTGGGCGACAACTAAGCCAACGTAACACAGCGTTTCGTGCGGGGAGGGGATCTGAGATCGTATTTTCCCTTATAATACTTTTGCTAAGACTCGACTGGCGCCAACCCAACACTTTTTCTCGCTCATGCTCGTTGAATATTGAACCCCTGTTTGTGAACCGTCTGTCTATAGAGCACCTATAAGCAGAGATGTTCCTCTAGTTATTTTTAAATAGGCCTATATTTGCTTGAGACAATGGTGCTATAGCAAAATATTTTACAGGGTCTCTACATTGTGTATTACTTGTTTTTAGATCTAACAGCAGTACCGTGACGGGCCCGGGTATGTAACCTGTAATAAGCTTGGGAAACGTTCTGTAAAATTACGTGTTAATAGAATGAAAACACTGACTCGTATGCATAAAAGGCTTAAAAACAACTCAACATCGAACATAGGGACTCGTGCATTGACAGATTAAGGACAAAGTCGGAGAACTTTGGATGATCTGTGGTCAGTAGGTGGAGGACATATCCTCTCTACTTTTGAAAGTGGAGGGGATGTTATATTGTTTGCCCACCTAACTTTTCCATAAGCCGAATAAAAAGAGAAGGCACAAGTTTGATTCCATAGCTTGCAATAACTGATTTAATGAAATAAAACTCGAAAATGGCGGAAGCCGCCATTTAATGGTTTCAAGTTGTGGAAAAAGCATCACTGACTTTGGGGAAGGACATTGAAGCTGTTACAATATTCAAAGCTAGTGGAGAATGTTACGGTCTGTGCCATATCAAACAATTTGCTTGCAGAAGTGTATAAATCCAGCATGGTGACTACCTCTGCACAGTGTAACCTACGTCACGTCACGTCATCACATTGAGTTTTATGGCTTTATCTCACACTTTTCCATGTAAATGCTTCCTTTATGTACTATAGCTCTATTATATTGAAAGATGTTATGTGCCAACATTCCCATTGAAGTTCACAAGCAGTGCACAGCTAAAAACCATGTTGCCTTCATAGCAGGTGTCGAATATGTACTCCTATTTGACGTACATTACAAGTGCAGACAATATAGTTGCAGGAGTAATACACGTCCGCCGGGCGGGGCAAAAAACCATGGAGCCTGATATCGTCCTGTCTAAACCATCAAAATCATTTACGTTTTCATCACCATGGATACCAATTCTTATGTCAAACTACGGAATAAGTCTGAAGGCTCATTGCAATAAACTAAATATGAAATGTTTTGTAAATCTCAAAATAGATGTATTGTTTTTCTGGATATAACAATTGTCTAGGGTCCAATTAAATCAGTTTTGCCTCATTAAACTTCGAATATTGCGTGAGACTGTAAATTATAAAAGTTTGTTCAATATAGTTCGTGGGAAGTTTTCTTTCTTACCTTTTACAACAAATTGTTCCTTCCAACAGATACGTCACATTGTTTTCAAAACAAATTAAAAACCTCTCGGGAAATGAAGAAGTCGCTTTTATCCAAAGTAATAAAGACGAGTAAGAAAACAAGCGGTCGAAATTCATATAACACTTTTCATTTTGGCCTGATACATGAGGTGAATACCTTGACTGTGAGTGCAACATTCTCTCTGCAACCCCCTCGATAAGCAAACTAGAAGGAAGATATGTAGGATTTGAAATTGAAATTCTGGCGTTTGTGTAAAGTCGTGGATAAACGCAACAGATTCCTTACAGCCTACCGAGGGTCTAAATACACTTTCTTGGGTGTTCGGCTAAGTCATATTAAAAGTTTAGCCTGGTACAGAGGATGCAGGGACAGCGGAGCCAATTTCAAAGTGGAGTAAGGGAGCTAATCATCGAAGCGGCCCAGTATGTTCAAGAAAATAAAAGTCTATCATCCCAGTTTAGGGCTGCCCAAAATGCCCACGGCAGAAAAAGTACGGGGCTAAAGCCCCGTAGCCCCCCCCCCCTCTCCGCGGTCCCTGCGATAACTTGTAAAGTCGGCTGCTGGGTAGTATATTGTAAGCATGATGATTGTACTTTTCCTGGGTGGGCGAAGACATGTGCTTAGATTGGACTACCAGAAACCCCTAATACATGGAGGATCTAAAAAATAAATAAAAAAGAAATATAGTGGTGAGGGTATGCCAAACTTACCCAACTTGGAAAAATCATCGATGCGGGAGGTACGACGGAAGTGCGAAGCACAGCTACAAGTACTTATGGGGGGGGGGGGGGGCGAGGGACCTTTTCTTATAAAGCCCGTTGTGTAGATTAGAGACAACTACCGGTAATAACCTATTTTGCAGAAACCAAAGCTTCTTTCTTTCCTCAAATGAAGCAAGATATTAGAATAATTCAAATTTCAGCAGCGTTTTAACAGTACATCAAAATTACCCTAGTGAAATGATATCGTTAGAGGGATTTCGTGATGGGGTGGGGACAGCCTCAGATTTCACCGAGCTTTTAAACAATCTTTGGAAGAATTTATCTGGCAAGCCTCACATTAAATATGTGGTGGGAAAATAAGTGAAAAGCACGTCAAAACTCAAAAGGGAATATGAAGTATCCTGTGTGACAAGAAATGACCTAACATTGTTTTATCGTTAATGGCGACAATTGAAATTTGTATAGCGATTGTTGTCATTGAATGAAAATGTTCGCGGAAGATAGGCAATTTATGTTAACGGAAAGAAATTGTATAGATGTCCTAAACTTACTTCAAGTGGTTGCAAATTGGCCCCAAAAATTACTTCTTTGAAAGAAATAACTGAAGCAAATGACCCGCTGATTTGATCAGAGCAGAGTGAAAGTGTGTATATGGACAGAAGTGCCACGTATTGAGGTTCTGAAAACTCACAACAGTCGGTGAGAAACAAATAGAGAGACTCTTACAAAGTGTGAAAAACCATTCTTCAATCCCTGTTCTCCTGAAACTATACTTGTAACCGCCAGCGTTGCACCTAATTTATTATTTCAATTAGTCATATGCCTATCTATATCTGTATACATATGGAAATTGGTAAAGCTGACAAATCTGGACTAGATTTGACTAGGTAAAGAGTAATATAGTATTTACCGGGATTTGAACTATGGACCTCCCACTCTTAGTGTTAGTGCGGACACTCTATCAACTGAACTATTTAGTCAAATGAACTTTGTCCTAGTTCATATAACCGATGAAATTTTCGAAATTCACTTCTAGGGAACGCTGCACCTCTGCGTACCGGAACCTGTGGGGTAGTTAAAAAATTGTGAGCATTTGGATGAAGAGTTTAAGTATCTTCAATTGGCTCTTAAATTTACAACAGACAGATAAAACAAATAGGTATATCATAATTTGACCTTTTCTATTTTATAAAAGGTTAAACCCAGAGCCCTGTAGAGCCGGTAAAAGACGCATGTCAGATTTAGAGGGGTACAACAGCTTGAAACGGTGCTTACGTGCTTGTGTGTGGGGCTAGGACTGTGAGTGAGGGATTTTGCCATCACTGGAGCATTATCGTGAGTTGGCGTGAACCGTAGCAAGACAAGTTTTGCTAAAATGTCTCCCAGACTGGGGGAAATGGTACCTTCCATGCCAAGCTTTACTTTTATTTTGAGATCTCATGATTTAGAAATTAAGGCAATAGGCAGTGGCCCTAAAATTGCTTTGAAAAATCAGCAAACTCTTGCAAATCTCCTCTTACCTGCCTTACAGGTACCTCTGAAGATGTTTTTGAACCTGAATATTACATAGAAAAAATAAAGCGAGGATTTATCAGGGCCGTAGCCTGTGGGGAGAACAAGGGGGGAGCAGTTGTCCCCCTCAGAGATTTCCAAACCGTACATGAAATTTTAGGTACTGGAGAAAAATATACTGAAATGCTGAAAATTTCACTGTCCTAATTATGATTTTAAGTCCCTTAGAACATGGAAGATCTCCTTTTCCCCTAAATTTTCCCGGGAGGTCCCGGGACCCCCGCCGTAGACGCGTTCTTACGTGGCTAACTTCTACAGACGAATGAACAAACCCACTTCCTCCCTGCATGATACACAGTTTGAATACACCTGAAGCACATACGCAGGCTAAAGATCTTGAGTATTGTTGCTCTCACCGTGCCACAATATGCTTATATAAAATAACCTATATGTTTACCTATCATTAGCTCACATGCTTATTCAAGACACAGTCATCACCCCAAAGTATATTTTTAGTGTGGGGGTATCAAAATTCTCAGTTGGTGACTGCTCTTTGATTGACATCAAAGTTTGAAAATTTGAAAGATGCAGAGTAGCTCACATTCCACACAAGGCAGAGAGAGTGCTTTTATTACATTCTATAGCCTTGTATGCTCACCATGACATGGCCTTAAGCAATAAAACAGGTTTATTCCTGCACAAGGAAGAGCATACAGCTATGGGAGGAGCTAGAAGTTGCATAGTTGGGAGAATTGTAACTGTCTGGGATCATGAAAATTCCCCTTTCAATGGGCTAGTAAACTTTTATTTTTAATCCAATATACCCTTTCGTTTTGAAATCTTAGTTTCTTTCTAAAGCATGAAATATAAAATAAGAGAATGTTTAGATGCAACTTATAGATGTACGAGATATAGAATTATAAATGTGCCATTTACCCCAATGCGGGAGATACTTTCGACCAAAACTTTTCTTGCAAGACCTTCGCTTCGGCTACGCGCCAACCTATATGGTGCATCCTCAGTGTGGCACTAAGAGGCGACAGCACGCACCGTATACCAGCTTTTAGGCGGGGTGCCATGCCAAGGCCGAAAAATACACTAAATAAGTAGAACTTCTAAAAATAAAGTCATTTCAAAGTTTCACCATAGATAACACCATTTTAGATCTAAGAAACTGTAGAACGACAAATATTTCTCAAAGAATAAAGGTGTCACCCCTCCCCTTAGCCAACATCCCCTTTAATTACAACCGATCAAGAAATATCACTAAATCATGAAGATTCCTAAACATGCTAATCAATGCAACGCTTTACCAAGCTTTACCAAAGATAGCACCATCTTGCATGTAAGCCATTTCACATAGACAAACATTTCTCAAAGAGTAAGGGTCTAACTCCCTTATCCTACCTTACACCAAGCCAAAAAATTAGAAATCACAAAAAATGACAATTTCCAAAAATGAAACTAGTTCAAAGCTTTGCAAAAATACTCCACTTGCACCTCACCCACGTTGTGTAAATGTCACCCCCTCCCCTTATTACCTTTCCCAAGGATGGTATCTATACCCGGGTGACAAAGCAAGGGTCCATCCAGGTACCAATTATCTATAGGCACCCCACGTGGTGCCCCACTTCGATAGTGCCTTGGGATTTTACCCAGGCTACGGCCCTGGTTATTCTCCGTAATTCAGTAACAAAAATATTGTAACAAGATCAAAAAGAGCCATTCATGAATTGGGATGACGGGGTAAACTAATTCTGATTTGCGGGGTGGCTGCATTTTCCCTTTAAAAAAATTAAATTAGAAAAATGCTTTATTCCTATGTGCTTTTACTATTATTAGCGCTCTAGCCACAGAGCTAGGCCCTCCTAAAGTTCGTATAGACATGCCAAATGGCCCTCCTGCCCCCCCCCCCCCCGATTTGGCCTACCTTACTTGGAAATTTAGCCTACCGTATTTGAAATAGACCCAACAGCCGGTCGATTTGATGACAGTGGGTGGGGAGAATTGATGCGTGTATTGAAGTTACTATAGTGCTTTGGAAGGAAAATAGCAGTTGTTGTAGAGGGATTGATAGTGTGGCACCACTAACAACTCCTTGTACACGCTAAGAGTGCCGAAAAAACGTTAAAGAAATTTTAGTTACACTTAGAAGTTTATTTTACATTACAAAAATTACACACTAGCCCATATCAAAAATGTCTGGAATGAGATGAATTATAATTGTTGGTTTGTAGATCTCAGTTAGCTTCACGGGTCAGACTGGATCGCCTCACGGGCCGTGTGATTATTTTTTCCCAGGACGAACGGGGAAATTTCATTTTTATTTACCTCGACACTAATCTTGATCCTGAACTGAGAATTATTTTTCATTTTTCATGATTGCAATGGAAATTTCCGAAAATCTCCTCCATTCGTCCTGGTCAGCCGGTACAAAAATGCCACTCACGGGCCCGATGTAGCCAGTAGACGGCTGTATAAAACCTAGAGTGTTTACAAGGGCCTATACCTTCCATATATGTACCTCTCTATTGCATTGCCTAGTAAAAACTCACGTTTGCATCTAATTGTTCTTTTAACCCATTGATTTACCTTCGTAGCAGGTGTTGAATACGTATACGCCTCTTTCACGTACATACTCTAGTGTAGCCAATGTCGGCGCAGGAGTAAATACACGTCGGCATTGCGGGCAAGCCATTGATATGGACGCTGACAAGTGTTAGGTTCCAAGTTGGGTGAACGGTATTCGTGACGTCTACGAGCCGGACCTCACTAAAATTGATCTGATGACGTCATCTCATCTTCTTCTTGTCACGCTCTCAATCTCTTCGGGGGTATGCTATAATTCACGAGCCTATTGAACCAAGTGAAAAATGTGTTGTTACAATTAAGCCCTAATGATTCAATGATTTCCAAGGTCACTTGGAGTCAATGCTATAGGCCCTGCCTTTTGGTTGCAACTGTTTTAAAATGACGTAGCCTATTGTATGCTTTACTTGTCCTTGAGAAGTTGCGTCTCAAATGCTATCTACCAGAAATATCGATCAAAGAAATAAAATTGATTCTGCCCTGGGCCGAAATGTAAAATGCTGCCGTTCAAAGTCAATAGTACGATGAACTGAAATTTACGTCGCTCATTTTGTGTTTGACGGGGAACTATACACTGGCCTTGATGTGTTTAATCGTCTCAAGGTCATTGAAGCTTTAAATAGTCCCGCTAAATACGTGCCAATATGTCTCGAAAACGCAGCGGAAGACCGGGGATTCTGGACCAGCACGCACGTGATGGCCCTGAGCTAAAGATTTACAGCTCTGTTTAATGGCATGGTTATAGATTTGTGCCGCCCTGGCTGTCGTTTGGTTTGCTCCCTCCCCCATCCTACATATGAGAAATATCATGTGAAAAGTTGGAACACAATTTTCACCCTTGTTTTATTGCAGCAGACCAAAGTTTTGCCGACAAAAGTGTCACCGGGGGCGAACCGCCCTCACTCCCCGCAACCTACGCTAGTTTTCTCTACTTATCTACGTACGAGGCTTGCTGGCATGTCTCTAATAGTAATTGTTGGTGGTGGTGCACCTTTAATGGATTTTCAGGGAACGAGATTTAGACATTACTTTGTCAATTGAGGGGGGGGGGGGTGACCACCAGTGTTGCCACTCAACGAAAACGAAAAACCCCAGATTTGAGTCCTAAAAAAACCCAGATTGCCAAATAAAAACCCAGATCAGCTATAACTTCTGCAAAGTCCGACAGAGGACGTAATTACAGGATCATGATTTCCTTCACAGGATGGATAAAATCAAAAGTAAACGGGCGGGTTTTTATTGCGGCGGAAAATATGCAATTTTCTTTTTCTTTTTTTTTATTGGCTGAATAGGAGCAGTCCTGTTGTGTGGATTAGCTGCATGGAGGGAAAGTCACGGTTATTTGGGGTGCGTGCATACATTCGTAACATAAGGTTACATAAAAGGGCAAAGGAGGCCCTGGAGACCAACCATTTATTAAAAACAGCCAACCAGACCAACATCAAGCGAGTCCAGTAAAATCAGAAACTTGTCAATGATGAACTGCAAGTTCTTCCATGATTGTGGTTGAATCATCCCTAATTTTACTGGGCTCGCTTAGTGTTGGTCTGGTACTCAGGTTGGCTGTTTTTGGTAAGGAGCGGAGTTAACTACCCTCTCTGGCAGGAAGATAGGCCCCCTTCGTTACAGGGATGCATTGTATAGGCTGATGTAAGTCGGCTTCTCAGTAAGGTTATTTTTCTATAACACTTAGGTGTTGGCCTGAAGTTACCTAAAACACAGGCATGTAACTCATTTGTACTGGGTAGCCGCATGTTTTATCCAACATCCACCCCCTACCCTCAGAGTCAGAATCACGCATGGACGGGCACATGGACAGAATCACGCATGGACGGGCACATGGACTTGACCTGTACTGTTCCAGGGCAGCATATATTAAAGTGCAACCAATCACCGTATAGATATTTACATCTTAGGTCCTACATGTTTATGGACCGTGGTTTCAAAAATGTGTAGGCCTATTGTCTTGTGATGGAAGTGCGCATACATTTACCCAATGTACAATAGACATGGAAGTATGTATAGCCCTCGATCGGGGTGGTGTGTTACGTTACATGCCTTGCCCATGTGCTACAACACGCAGCCCTGCTCGAGGTCATGAATACGAAATATGAACTGACTGAGAAACTGTCTTCCTCTTCCAGAATTAGGCCTTTTCAGCATATTTCAGATATTTTACGAACGTTTATTCACATGGAACTTGTGAAATGCAATGAAATGTTCGAGTTTCAACTACAAACTGTAAAAAACCCAGATTTGTACCTTTCTGAAAAAAATAAACCCAGAAACCCAGATGAACCCCAAAAAACATAGATCTAGTGAAAAAAACCTAGGAGTGGCAACACTGGTGACCACACTGTAATATTACTTTACATGACATTTCGAATACATACATACAATAGAGAACCCTTTTGGGCATTCATAAATCTGGAGAACAAAAAGGACACATAGGCCTACTTGCCTTACTAATTTAACTCATCAATTGCACGTATCAAGCCCAATGCTTTACAAAGTGGCCACTGCAGGGGCGCGTCACTACAGGGGGTAGGAGTGTTACACCCCCAGAAATTTTCAAAAGTGTCGTCCGTCGGGAGATTCTTGCCGTCTGTCGGGAAAATTTTGCAACTTTCTTTTGCAATTGACTTTGTCGGAAAAATCTTTTATTTGGGGCTACAGAAATGTGGGGAACCTTTATGATTACTACGTTTTACATAATGAGAGTCGGGTAAAAGTATTGCCCTTGGTACCTTTACCAGAGACCTAACCCCTTCCAGATTTACTTTACTGGCAAACTGTCTTGTTTGAAGGGAAATTATTACATTATATTATTACATACTGTTGGGAAAGCAGGCTAATCAGAAATTAGGGTTTCTGTAGCACTCTATTCGGGAAGCCATTGTCTTTTGATAAAATCCAGGCTGTCGGGAAAATAGTAGTACCGAATTGCATAATTGCCTGCCATGAAATAAACAACATGTCAGACACTGTGAAATAAAAGCCTCTCAGTGGAATGTGATGCATCTCAACCACTCTGTTCGTCCGCGGGATGAGTTGTCGGTATTAGTGGTAAGGTTCGGCTGGTCGCAGTCGGATTGTAGGTCAATTTAACCATTACCCGCAACACGCTGCCGGGGTGGATATATTCAAAAGTCGATCTACTGTTTATAAGTCACACATGGGGACGAGCACTTTGAACTCCGGCCGTCGCCTAATTTTGCAAATGCTTCTTATTGGCCAGTTCATAAAAAAGTGAGTCGCCTTTGGGTCGATGACAGCTGCAAACGTCCACGACCTTACTAAACTGCCACGACCCCCCCCCCCCACTTCACTATATCAAACAGTTTGATGTTTTCGATTTGGTCGAAGAAGACTGTAGGATCGCAATCGGCAGCGGCGTAGGAAGATGTTTGACACTGGGGGGAACCAGACAAGACGCGATTTCTCGACCATGAACCCCGACCCTTTCCACACCCTAACTGAATATTTGCTCAAGTAGTATATTTAAAGAAAAAGGAAACAACAACAACACATCAGCAGTGGTGTAGCTAAGATATTTTTTTTGTGGCTATGTAGGGCTGGGGATTTTTTGTTGGCGTTGGCTCTCGTTTACTATCGAAGAGGAGCGCCACCATAGGTTGGCGCGGAGCGTACCAAGAAAATTTGAGATTTTAATACATTCCGGATCGCCGGAAATGGCACTTGCCACTAATAGCAGCCATCAAGATGTGCATTTTTGTAGAAAATTTGTGAAGGTTGATTTGAATTTATTCTAAAACACATTAAGTTTGTCACAATCTATCCGAATTTATTCAAAATTATTCAGAGTGGAGTTATCCCCGTAGATTTCAGTGGATTAATTGGACTGGAGATTTTCCACAGCCAGTGTCTATTATCAAGTTGAGTAGAGGTGGCGCCAGGATTTGCTCGAAAGGGGGGGGGGGGCAGCGACCCGAAGCTCCGACAGCCCCATTGCCGTCGACGGGTATTGGTGAGGTGGAATTTGAAGAAAACCTGTGTACCAGACCATGTCATTCGGGGCATATATATATTGCATAAAATTTGTGTAAACTAGAAAAGCATAGCTCTTTAAATGTTTTTCCCGGAATCTAAAGTGAAAAATTGCTAAGCGCGCGAAATTTTTGGTAGGTTTTCACAAAAAACATATGTAATCATTAAGAATAAAAAGAAGAAAGAAAATCTCTAGGGGTTGACAGGTTGTAGACCATATTGTAGAGCATATACATTGTATCGAAACCATTCCGACTACCCGATGAAATACCGGTAGCCAAACATTGCTCCGTGAGTCCCTCACCAACTGAACGTACCGCACGACACACACAAGAGAATAGTAACTAGGCTTTGCGATATGAGAGGAATTTTACGGCCTCTACATAAACTACTTTCTCTACATGTTACTTGGAAAGGTGGAAAGGACTTGCACTATCTAGCTATGTAGAATGGAACTATTGAAGAAACTAGGGTCGCTCTATAGCGCGCGTAGCGCGCCGAAAATTTTGGGTTCTTATTAGAGAAATTGTTCTCATGAGAGCAAATGCGGGTAGAACGAAACTGTAAACTATCGCGATGGGGGGGGGGGGCAAAATGACATTTGGCCCCCTGTCAAAACACATTGGGGGCCATGGCCCCCCTGGCCACCCCGGTTCCTACGCCACTGATTGGGACCGACAGTCAGGTCGAGAACAAAATTTGGCACAAATCTAACCGACCCGTCTGCCGCGCGACTGATTTTTACCGTCACGTAGCAGTCGGATCTGTGCAGTATACGCTGGTTTTCCACTACTCAGATCGTAAACTCCGTCGCGTTCGCGTCTTCTGTAAATTTGAAAGTGCGTACATTTTGCACTCCGATGGTTGCGAAAGAGGTTCGCTTTTGCGACCCCTTTTGTAGATGCAGTGCCTAAAAACATTACCAAAAGGCCTTTAAAATGTTTGACGGCGCGCTTGTGCGCATATTTCATGTGCAATAGTTGTCCAATTATTAATTTAAGAAGGACGGGACGTGTCTTGGATTATTACAAAATCCCGTGCAACCTTCGTGATCCTAGCTCCCAACCCTCAAATCTGCTGCGTCATAAAGAAATCGAATTGCCGTTAGTCTTGGTTATTATAAAATGAAAGGGCAAGCTGCAATTTTTAGGTCGATCAAGGGCGTATTCAGTGCTATTTGTGAATAGGTCATTCGTCATTGATATATGCAATATGAAGGCAAACAACCAAAGTGTCCTTAAAATCAGGGGCGTCACTACCGGGGTGTGGGTGCTACACCCAGAAATATTCAAAGTGTGGTCTGTCGGGAAATTTTGCCATCCTTCCGGAAAATAATGCCACTTTCTTTTGCGACTCATTTACTTTGTCTGAAAAATTCTTTTATTTGGGACTATAGAAATGTCGGGAAATTTTATGATCACAACGTTTCTTCAGTGAATTATTTTGGAGTGGAAACTTTGCTTTGGATACATTGGCCGGAGACCTAACCCCTTCCATAGATGTAACTGTGTTGGGAAACAATTCTGTTTGTCGGGAATTATTATAGATTGTTGGGGAAGTTATCACAAATTGTGTCAGTGACAGTGATCTCTACTACACCATTTGGGAAGCCATCGTCTTTTGATGAAATACAGACTGTCTGAAAAATAGAAGTATTGCATAATTGTCTGCTATGAAATAGACACCATGTCCGACACTGTGTAAACAAGCCTTTTGGAATGTGATGCACCTCAACCTGACTGCTCGTCGGGGATGAGTTATAGGTATTCGTGGTCAGTCGGATTGTAGGTTAACAACACAACACACTATCGGGGGTTGATATCAGTCTATCTACTCACCAATCACAAATGAGGGGGGGGGGGCACATTGACTTTTTTGCAACCGCCGTCTGATTTCGCAAACCCTTCCTTGTTGGCCACTTCATAAAAAACGGGTCGCAGTTGGATCGATGACAGCTACACACTATAGCAAGAATTTACTCAACTACTACGTGACTCCCACCCTTACCCCCCCCCCACTCCCCGACTCTACTATGAACATCAAACATTTTGATATTTCCGAGGCGGTCATGAAGTAGACTGTCGGAGTGCAGTCGGGACCGAAAGTCGGGTAGAGAACAAACTTTGGAACACTTAACCGAACAGAGTGGTTTTCGCCGTTGGATCAGTGCTGTGTGGGCTGGCATCCAACTTACTCAAATCGTGAGTTGGAGCGCTTTTGTGTTTGCTTTAAACACTTAACGCTTAAAAGTGCACACACTTTGTATTGCGGTGGTTGTGAAGGAGGTTCGCTTTCCGACTCCTTCTGTAGATGCACTGCCTAAAAACGTTACTAAAATGCCTTAAAATCCTATCATTTTGGCGCGCATCCTTCATATGCACTATGTTAACGTATATCACACCTTCCCATAGAACAATTATTACAAAACTCCGTACAAACTCTGTGACCCAACACCCATCTCACCATCAATCCCGCTGCATCTTGAAGAAATCGACCCGGCGGTTAGTCCGAATGATGCCATTTTGAAAAGATACAGACAGACTGCGATTTTATGGTCTGACCAAAGACTATATGCTCCTGTACCATAGAAGTACTACCTCTGAGCTAGTACTTACATGACCAAATCGACATTGCTGTTGTAGCAGATAAATGAAAAACGGGTGCACCAACGTCAAATTGACATTGCCAAATGTTAAACTGCGTTTGCCGGTAGGTTTTTTCTTTTTTATCTTCTTCTTTTTGTTTTGGCTTATCTTGTCCTCCCGTTATACTTAAAGGACAATTCTCATCATCCCAGACAGTTCCAATTCTCCCAACTAAGCAACTTGTAGCTCCTCCCATGGGTAACTGAATGCTCGCATAAAACAGTACAAAAACACTAAAATTACAAAATGTATATACATGCAGACAACATTAAGAAAATAAAAGAAGGAAATACGAGAAAGTAAAAGTATAAAGCAATAGAAACCAACCTGGCAAGTAATAGCGTTGAAAGTAAGAAAAGGAAATTAAGACAAATTACAAAATACATACATGTAAACAACAGTACGAAAATAAAAGAAGATAAAAGAAGGAACTAAGAGAAAGTAAAAATATAAGCAATAGGAACCAACCAGGCAATAACTAGCGTTTGAAAGTAAGATTATGAAATTTAATACATTGAGGTATGAAAGAGGAGAGGTGTCGATTAGTACTGGAGTACGGTAATCTCATTCTGCCACTTCTAGGAATAACTGCATTATGTAAAATCACACTAAGTGGATGGCAATTGTCTTGGATAATCTTGTATAAAGCTCCTCCTTGTGCATATTCAAACCTATTTTATTGCTTCAGGCCATGTCCTGGTGAGCATACAAGGCTATAATTTGTAATTCAAACACTTCCTCTGCATTTTTTTGGCATGTAAGTTACTCTGCATCATTTGAATTTTCAAATTTTGATGTCAATCAAAGAGCAGTCACCAACAGAGAATTTTGATACCCCCACACCAAAAATGTACTTTGTGGGTGAGGAAAGTCTGTCTTTAAATTTTCCACCATGTACTTTTTGCAAAGATTGCCTTAAACGAGGGTTATGCTTTGCATTTTTGACACATATTTCTTTGACGGGAATGAAACACTTTTTGTCGGGAAAAGGTCAACCCCCACGCTCACACACTCATTGATCCTTAGGGAAACCCCTGCGTAAAAGTGTTATTTTTCGGCGAGTTTTGCCCCATCTATCTTCTACTCTTATTGTCCTTTCATAACTTCATATCAAACAAAGTATAATTATTGCAAAACTCCACAGAAACTCTACGACCCTCCACTCTCCCCACCGTCAGTCCCGCTACACCTCTAAGAAATAGACCGGCGGTTAGTCCGAATTAAGCTATTTTGAAAAGATAAAGACTGAAATTTTGTGGTCTGTTTAGTGCACATTCATGATATTTGGAGACAGTTAAATGCTTTGCTCTGATGCCCACAATTGTGTTAATGTTACAGGGCTTCCAGGGCTTCGCTCCCTGGGTCCCTTACAGAGGGGCATTATTGGTCCCTACTGGAGGGCAACTGTGCCCCACGCTGAAGAGGATCTTATGCTCCTACCATAGATAAACTACCGTAACTCGGAGCTATAGTACTTCCGTGTCGAAATCGACCATACTATTGTAGCAGACAAATTTGAAAACGGGTGAGTCGAGATGAATTGACATTGCCTCACGTAATACTGCGCTTTCCGAAAGTTTTTTTTTTCTTTCCATGTCCACCCGTTATACTTTAAACTTCCATTGTGTACTTTTTTCTTTTACAAAGATTACCTTCAAACGAGGGTTATGAGTTAACCAAGTTGACACAGGTATTTTGTCATATTGTCGAGAATTTAACCCTTGCATGTCGGGAAAATGTCCAGCACCCCCACTCGTTGATCCTTAGGGACACCCCTGACCCCCCTCCGAAACAAATTGTCAGTTCGAGTTTGGTTAACGAAAAAATCAAATTGTGCTCTTTTTTGAGGTCTGCTTGGTGGGCATCCAGTGACATTAGGAGACAGTAAAATGCTTTATTCTAATTGTCACAATTTTGTTCATACCCCAGATCCTTCGGAGCTTCTCCCCTGGAACCCCACTGGGACTGTGTCCCTGTAACCTACCTGGGACATTATGCGGAGGGCTCCTGAACCCCAGCCCTACAGAGGAGCACCTAGCCTCACCATTAAACCTTCGGAGCCACTCAGTCCTTCATGTTGTGGTGTCCTTTCGACGGAAAGTTGTGCCCCCAATGTCCCACACTTGGAAAGTCTTGGGAGTACACTGGGGGAGGGGAAGGCCCATAGCCAGGCGGGGTCACAGGGACCCCGTGCCTTTTTCCCCTTGCAAACCACCGTGCCCCCCCCCCCCCATTGGAAAATCGATCCAAAACAAAATTTTTCTACCTGCGAACAGTGGCCCGGCATCCCGCCAGGTGATTATGAGCAAAATTTAAAATAATCCTAAAAGGCGTTCAGAGATGAACTTATTTGTTTTCTGTAACAATTCTTTCTATAACATCAAAACCTTTCGTTCGCTACGGGCGCTTTTATTCATCAGTTCTACCTTGCTGTAACCCATGTGCAGGGTTGTTCCCGTTACGCTTTGAAAGTAACTCGTTATAGTTACAGTTAATTCCGTAAAATTGTAACTCGTTACAGTTACTAGTTACAATGTTGAAAAAGTAACTAGTTACAGTTACTTTTGACTAAAAAGTAACTAGCTACATTTCAAAAGTAACTCGTTACTTCAACGTGAATATACGGTACCTCGGTACCTGAAATGGAGGGGGGGGGGGGGGCATAATTAGATAGTAAGACGGGGGCACATGAGACGACCGACACCTCATTTGTGCCGGTTATCCTTAGGTGTTCCCCAAAGAAAGTCAATGAAGCTAGCTGATCTTCAATGGGCATTGTCGCAGAGGCTCCTAATGCTCAACATGAAGCAGCGAATCATGATACTGTGTCGGAGCTTACGCAAACTATTTGTTAGAGGAATATGGTTATAACCAAAACTTTTCCAGTTACCAAAGTACTTCTTTGAGGGTTGAAATCTTTATACTCCCATCACACAGTCGGCTAATTTAGAGAGGTTAGCGGCTATGCCGGAAAGGGGAAGAGCGTTGTTTCAGCAGTAATTAAAGTCTTCACCCCTCAAGGGCATAAATATGGTATAATAAGAGGATGAATACATTTGTTAGCAGTAAAATTTTAAAACCTCACCGCTAAGGTTGGGCTAAGTGATATTTCCCCATAAATTTCAAGTTTCACATTGTGTCGATATAAAACAGTGCATAGAAATGGTGATACTATGCAGTTTATACATGCAGATCATGTGCACATAATTCACTTTCCCTTTACAATAGGTAAAGCTTTAAGTCGGACACTTCTCTTTCCAATTAGCTTTGTTAGGATACTTTTAACGCCATTGACCATTTCAATATTCTGCTGTTTTTTTTATATTAACCGTACTATTATTCCAGTGTAAGGAGTTACGGACATTGAAAAGAATATGATATAGCCTAAATTCATACGTTTGATTCAAATAAAGATACCATACATGTTAAATTAGATGCATAAATGGATGCACGGTGTTTACCAACGCTTGGCACCGTATAGATTTACTGGGCTCCAACGCAAGAGTCCGGATTCGGTTAGCTTAATGCCGGTCTCAAGAGCGTTTTTCTAGATTAGGAATTTGCCCGGGATAGAAGGTTCCGGAATCGAAATTTTTACGGAATGTGATGTAACTGGACTCGGACTCGGAGTTCATTCCAGCCGAGTTCTCAAATATGAAAGTTACATTAAAAGTGTTTAAAGTTCCATTTGTGCACAATGTACAGATCTAAGGTATTGTCACATACAATCAACTAAATTACTCAGGAGGCCAGGCTATGGAAGTGAGTACAAACGATGACTTTGTTAATTAATGGTGGACATGTACGATAGAATTAAAACATCTGTATGTGTGATATGATATACATTGGCAAAAAGACTGGTCTCGGAATTGGTGCCATTGGAATCAAAACTGGCAGAAATTTGAGGATCCTGAGTAGTACCATGCTCGGAAAGATTCGGGAATCTAGAATCGCAGTTAGCTCCGACTCGGATAGGGTGAACACGGGTCCAGCCCTAACGTCTCAAGAGGCAATGATTAAACTTTCAAAGTAAGCTGGTATTTGAATGCCCATGGGCCAACCCGTTTCTCACGGTACACTGTCTCCACTGTGTCCTCTAAAGGACAATATGAGTAAACCAAGGCCCAGCTGACTTTACTTAGAATACATAAAGTCAGCTGAGCCTTAGAGGACCGTTCAGTATTTTTCAAATAATCGCACAAATCGGTCTCATGGATAATAAGCATTGATCTGTCTAATAAGTATTTTGACATACAGATCAATTTTAAACTTATTTCAATCAGGGAGTTGCTATTTGACAACTCCCTGGTTCAATAGACAATCAAGTGGCCCGGCCTGTAAGCCTGCAGCGTGTGCATCTAATATCAACTTCTGATTCTAATCGTGAATAAAATTTGATGTCGGTGAGGGCGACGTCGATAATAGCGATGAATGATAAATAGCCTATATCGAAAATAATTTTACATTTTACTACCAAAGTGTCATCAATTTGAAAATTTTCTGTTATTCTGTTATTAGCTCAAAGAAAATGCAATTTGTGGTCATTTTGACTATTTGTAACGGGAAAGTAACGGGACCCAAATGTAACGCCGTTACAGTTACTTTTACACAGAATTGTAACTAGTTACTTGCTCCGTTACTGAAATGCAAATGTAACTCGTTACAGGGTTCCGTTACACAAAATGTAACTCGTTACAGTAACGGCGTTACTTGTAACTCGTTACTTCCCAACCCTGCCCATGTGTTTCAAACATTGGATTTATTCAGCAGTAAGATTCCACAATTATTGTTCTTCCTTGGAGTCATGATTCTGGAGAAACACGTAAATGCAACATTGCGAAGTTCTATCCTCCTTTTCCTATCTTTGGGAAGGCTCTTTTTCAGACTCGCCATCGCGGGAAACATATGTGTAACAAAAAGATTCAGTTTCGTCGGGGAGGCTATACGCATATGGGTAGTAAAGTATGTACGATCCCGACGACGACCATGCAGTCACCCCAACAAATTTCTTGGTTTTGCTCTACCTTCCCGCGCCTTAAATTTCAAGTTCGCCATCTTTTCGACAACCCATTGCATATGTCGGGGCTCAGGGTAGCTGGTCCCCAGTCAGGGAGCCTGGCCCTCATGTGTGCAAATCCTAGCACCTCCCCTGGCAGAGCCTGGATGCAGGCTTTTCCATAGGCAATGATTTTCCCTCAAAATGTCGGCACGCTTCGCGCGCAAACCACTTAATCGACGTATCACTTATGAACATTACTTAGCAAAAAACTAAGGGTGAACTTTTCTAGCACAACATACATGTAGGCCTACATCCAAAGTTAGAAGCGGTTATCAATGGGTTTCATGTAGTAATCTAATACTTTGAGCAACATTCGTAACATGCCAGTGATGACTTCATAGTTTGAATTTATTCGAACCACAATTTAATTCAGTAAATACTTTTTCCGTCCATGATGATTGCACATTTCATCCTGTTGCATGCTGTCAATGCAAAATTCCGTTCAAAGTAAACACACCGGGATAACTGTGAACTGCATGGGCGGCGATCACGGGGGACATGTCCACCTGAATATTTTTAGTAGAGGGACGTAACATCAAATGTCCCCCAATATTTAGAAGTATGCAGAAAAAATTAATGATGTTACACATATTTTCGATGTGAATAATTGTTATATTAGCCTATTAATGACAGCTGGGGAAAACTTTAGAACAGAAATATGTGATCCGTGTCTTCTAGAATGCACCAAATCGCTTGCCTTCCGAATGCTTTGCCCCTGGACCCCAACAGGGGGCCCAAGACGGTTCCCTGTACCCCTGGCCAGAGGCGCAAAGTATCCACTCGAGCAGGCCGGGTGTCCCCTCAATAAGTTTAACAGATCGCCGCCCCTGGTGAACTAAATTGAGAACTGTGAAGAAATTGATGTTCTCTCAGTGTCATTCGGAGCTTCAGCTCAAGCTCCATGCAAGCGTTCCCATCGTATTAATTCAATATCTTAGACATTTCGGGGATTTTCTCTCAGTCTGGTTGCCACCAAAATTATACTGAACCACAACAGGGCCTTATGGTAGCCCAAGATTTCCTCACCGTCCGAAAAGCACTCAGCTCTTCATCTACGCTTGCGGAGCTAAAGAAGCATCATCTTGATCACAATCTTGTTCCGTTCACTTGTGAGACTTTTACGTCTCTGTATCGCAAGCGGAGGGAAAAACTGCCGCCAGGGAAGGGAAGTTTTCGCCCGCATAGCACGTGCACACGCAGGTCCGATTTCTTTGAGATATCTTCCACTGTGGTTCCCGCAAATTGACACCATCTGGGGAACCACTAACTAAAAACATTATCTTCTTCCGCGCCCCCTTTGCTGTGTCGTTGCCCCCCCCCCCATGAAAGAATTCCTGGCTACTCAGCGGCGTAGGAAGATGTTTGACATGGGTGGGCAGACCAGACGAGATTTCTCGACCTTGACCCCCTCCCCACACCAAAACATTCAGTGATCAATTTGATTTTTCCGATTTTAATTTGAGCAACAAAAAAAAAAAATAAATAAATAATAAAAAAAAAAAATAAAAATATCCAAAGAAAGAGGAAACAACAACGATACACATTATATAGGCATATATCGGTTATCACACCGCATATTAATTACATACAATCATTTGCCGTGCATGTTACTACCCTTCCATATTGATTATAATTTTAGGGGGCGGGGGACTCGTTGCAAAAATAATGATAATCAGGATTTCTCTCAAGGAGGTGGGGGCATGCATTATGTTGTGTGATCGCCGGCCTGGCAGAGGGGTCAAAGGAGAGGGGGCACCCCCCCTTTGAAAATTTTTGAAAATAAGGTGTCCTTACATGCAACCTGATGGCACATATGTTACCTTTGAAGTAAAATTTGTGTTAAAAATTTACGTATATTGGGTACTAAAACATCGGCATCAGTGAGGGGGGCATGGCCCAATGGCCCCCTAAATACACCACTGAAATTCATAATATAAGTTAAACCATTAAAAACACACTGGTGAATTAATACCGAATATATAGGTGCTGGTGCAATTTAAATCAGAACTTTCTTTTAATTACCAGGGAAGTTTTTTTAAGCCGTTGAAAGTCGGAAATTAATAATTTACTTCAAATTAAACTTATAAATAATTTTAACTAATCTGGGTATTAGGGTTAGGCCTAATTAGGTTTCCTGGAATTAAGTTATTTCTCAAAAATATCTATTTCCAAAAAACTATCCCGAACTCAATGTGAAATCCCTGAAATTGACCGTTTTGGGGAAATTTCCTTGAAAGTTGAAATATTGACTTTTTATAACATCAGTATTGACCTTGAGATGTGTTATTAATGGCTTTTTTTCTTGTAACGAAATCAGATTCTTTTATTAGAGTATGATGCGGGCACGACTGTTTTCATGACATCAGATATGCAGACGACAGGGCCTTCTTTATTAAAGTCTGTACGGATCTATGTTAGATGTATTGAACACGTTCTATAGCAATTTTATGGGGGGCCAAAATGACATATGGCCCCCACAAAAATATTGAAGGGGCCATGACCCCCTCGGGCCCCCGGTTCCTACGCCACTGCTACTACTGGCCTGTGGGAAGGGGAACGTCGTCGGCCAGAGTGGAAGATGACATCCGCTACCTAGAGTAAATTCTGCTGACGCTACTGAGGGTTATGGGCTGACCACCCCTATAAACCCTTACTGGGCTTTCTTTTACACTGAACTGTTGCACCAGGTAAAGAACATTACGCTCTCTTTTTTCGTATTTTGTTACCCTTATTACAGAAAATGTATGTTGGGGATCATAACATGAACTAAAATAAATGCAATTCCTCATTGAGTGTAACTTGGAGAAAACATGTTATGTTCAAATACAAATTTCGTCTAATCGACTGTTTCAGCTTCAAGCCGAATGAGAGAAAACACAAGCTTATTTTCCTTCATTTTCTTGAGTATTCATTCAAACTTAGGCACTTGGTTTTACTTCATGTGGCGGGGAGTGTTATTTATTGCTCGTCAAGGACTGTTTTTATGCGGAAAGTGTATAATTAGTACACTCGGTACAAAATAGTAAACCCACCCTTGACGTCAGAAGTAAGTCACGTGGTACAAACCTGACGAATCAGCGCATATCAAGGCAACGGAGCAGAGGCCATTAGAAAACTTCACTGCTAGCCGACCCGTACGCAGAACATCCGATAAAATGGCCACTGGAAATGGCAAAGCAGGTCCAGAAACTGTCCGTGGACAGATATTTGATGTTGGCCCTAAATATACAGGTCTCGCGTATATCGGAGAGGGAGCTTATGGGATGGTATGGTAAGTAAATAGCTCAATCTCCTCTCGAACACACTACATGTTGGTAACGATATCCTTGTAAAAGGGATGGGACGCTGTACATGTACAATATTTTACCCGTTAGGATATGCGGATACTTGTAATACGGTATTATTGGCACTGCTGTGTGTCATGCCTATGGGCACACGCACTTGTTTCTTGTTGTTCGTATCAATTAGCCTAGCTTATGCTGGATACGGATTAGCCACAATACATGCTATATGCTGCCTTCACTCAAAATCAAATGCACGGCCAAAAGATAGACAGTTGGCCAACTGTGTTGTAAATGTACAAACCAAATAGGATGTGTGACACTCACGAAGGTAAATCAACCTTGTGGAAGTTCACTTGTCTGTCAATCACAGTGTGTCACAATGTTTTCTCTAATGTTGCGCAGGACAAGTGGCTTGCAAATGTGACATTTTGCAGGAGTGACTCCATTTCGAGAAATAAATAGCCTAGGCCTAGGCCTTATGCTCCAGTCTGCATTCCGTGCACTCAGAAATGTCCAAAGTGCATTCCATGTCTGACCCACACCAAAGATACGCCAAGAAAAACAATAGAAAACATAAGAAAAATTCCAACTCCACGCCAAAGATCTTCTGATTGAAGTGCACGAAATGCAGACTGGAGAAATGTAGATCTTCGGCATAGACGAAGGAAAGCGCTTGGCGTAGTGCACTTGTGGCGGGCGTGAGGATTCACTGGAGTTGGCATACAACATACCAATTGACTACATATTTTGTACTGCAAACTACCGCTAGCCTAATGCACTTATCAATTGAGTGACGCACCCCACTACCCCCGGCATTGTCAGTCAAATGTGGGTCATTGACGAATGACAGTGTGTTGCACATGTCGGTCATTGAACCACTATTGTCAGCCACCAGCGTGACTGAGGGGTGAGTCACATTACTGTACCTTGATGGACAGTCACTGTTGTGACCAAGGGGTAGATCATTGTGAGTCAATTGTTACACTTTGTACAGAGGTACCAATTGCCATTCTCAATTCTTCAGTCAGTATATGGTGACCCACATGTCAGTCAAAATTGCAAATTGTGCATCAGTTTTGTGACTGAGAAGTGAGTCATTTTACCTTAAGTTGTCAGTCACAGAAGTGACTGAGGGGTCCGTCATTGTACAAGTTTTGCCAACACTGTTGTGGACAATGACTGACCGTGTCCGGGGGTAGTTGGGTGTGTCATTCAATTGATAAGTGCAGAAGTCAAAACTGAATAAAATTTTCTGCAGCGGTGTGTGTCCACTTGATTTACATTGAGTCCCACACAAAACTGGATGGTCAAGTGGGCAGAGCATCTGACTTGCAGCCGGAACGTCTGGGGTTCGACTCCTGGCCGGGGCATACCGAAGACACTAAAAATGGAACCTACTGCCATTGTGCTTGGTGCTTAGCATAAGCAATGGCAGGCCTGCGGATTTCACGCGAACGATCGTTCGCGGTCGCGTGTTGGTTACGTGACCGCCAAACCACGTAACCGAAAAATCGGTTACGATGTCCCATTTGACACTCAAATTCAACTCTTCTCTGACCTAAAATCTGAACATTCATTAAGAGGCATTTTAAATTCGATTTGGAGATATCTGATAAAGTACAGACTACCAATTGCGACATTTTTCTCACATTGCTCTTGCCTCATATCACAAACCATAAAATAGATCGCATGAGGCTCACACCTTGCAGCACGTGCTATCGCAAATTGCAATTGCCGACTCCACACTAGCTGACTGGTATCACGCACTACGGCGACGACCTGTCCAGCCATGATTCTCGGTTGTACACAATGCGGATACACTGCACAAGCTGTGATTACGGCCCCACTGCTTTGACTTCGCACATAGCTCGATATCATGAAAGTTGTTTCAAAAATCATGCCACAGTTAACACACAGTATGTCAGTGGGGACCCATTGAGTGCGCGAAGATTTCTTCGTAATGTTTTTGCAATGACGATGTCAAGGAAACTTCTTGCTTATGCAGCTAACTGATACTGGAGATGATAAAATAGATGTGTCAGACTGATATTGGTTTTATCTGTACTCAGTTCGATCATAAAATAAATGAGAAATCAGCGTGTCCTTCAACAGTAATTTACTATGATGCTACGTGTACAGTAAAGCCCCGTCTTGTGAATTGGCCATCAGATTTAACAAGAATAATATTCATCACAGTTACGGCAGAATCCACCAAGTTTTCAGGGCTTTACTGTACAAGTCAAAATTCAACGTAAATTTCTGCAGAAATGCACTAATTTCCTCGGGACTTTAAAAGTCACGGCAAGATGTCAGGAGGGCTAATATAGCCAACATGTAGGCATGGAAAACAATTTTTTATCTCTCTGTCAAATTTGGAAAAAAAAATCGTACGTATTTATTTTTAAATCCTTGCTAGGATCCATGAGTCGGTATAGGCTCAATTTCTCCTTATACTAAAATACGTTAGGCTAGTGTAAGTCCTAGTTTCACTAAATCTGAGAAGTTAGTTTCGTAGTGAGCTTCTTCCCTAAAAATAACGAGAGTAGACCTTACAAAAACATTGCGAATTTCTGTTTGGGAGTCTCCTACACATGTGTCTCTAATACTTTTGGAAATTTATGCCGAATTTATACGCTAGATACCTCTCCAGATCGTTATAGCTTCTCTTCAGCACATACACTTATTTAGTGTGTACAAAGCATTGGTCATTCAGAAGGGCGTAGGCTCGAATCTTGGGAATAAAATCCAGGTGTTTTAGAAGTCTAAAAATTTATTTGTCATATGATCAGTCACCAAAAATAGTAACCAAATATTTTGGGGGATTTTGTCTGCAATTTTTCCAGCCTTTTCGGAGTTATTTGGGGAATGTGTTCACACTCTTTCTTATGGATCCTGTGTACCATGCTTGAGGCAAAAAGTTGAAACCCTGTACATCCGAATTTCACCGATATTCGAAATACATTCGGTCCCAATGTGTTCGGATAAATGGGGTTTTACTGTACTCCAAACCATATGCTGTTACCTCCACGACATGGCCTCAGCACACATTTACAGCATCATGTCGTTTTGAAATACTGTTTTTCGTACAAGTTGGACACATGTTGTGCACTTTGGCAATGACAGTGCAAGTGATCGCTCGTACACCTACTATACGAAACTCAGTGTGGTAAACTGTCACAGAGTCGTGTTTTCTTTATATTGGGAATACGCAAAAATGGGTTTTTTGAGACTCAACAAAATGGGTTACGTTAGGTTACGTGGTTCAAAAACCACGTAACCTAAAAAATGGTTACCATGAAATCTGAAATCCTCAGGCCTGCAATGGAGTAAGAAAAACAATTCAGTAAGCCACAACTGGAAAAAAGGCTGTGGCCGGCCAGACTCAAACCACTTGGTTAGAAACTGAGCTGTAAAACCTCATCTAACTCTAACACCACACAAAATATGATTATATCCTGCCAAAAAGGAAAGAATGTTGTAACTTTTGCTTCAAGCATGGTGATTGATCATTGTACAGCAGGCAATTTTGTTAAATATTGTGTGCAGTAAATCACACCTGTGGGGTATGAACGGTGACACCTCTCTGTAACTATGGCATCGGCTTTCCATGGAATGCACCCTGGCTAATGCTAGCCCCATGTGTGGTTCAGGGTTGTTAATTATATTGTACTGTATGTACAGACCTTCTTAGGTTAAGATAGAGACCTGTGACAGGTACACCGTAGTGACCGCACAGTAAGTTATTGACTTGCTTTAGTATTAAAGTACATCTTACCACTCTAATGAATGTCTGTGCTCATGTATTGGATGATAAATTTTGAGATTCTAGGTGTATAGGGAGGGCCCATGGTTGGGGCAGAAAAAGTTACTATCTGATCTGCTAAAGGTTAGCAAAATTTATGTAGAGCTTCCATTAATTTTATGCCACACCAATAGGGTGACCATCTTCAAATTTACAAAAGGGAGGACATTCATGTCCCATCTTTAGCCAGGGAATTGCTACTCCCTGCTTAGCCATGTCAGCTACACTACATACCAGCACTGTGTACACAGCACACCACCCAAGTGACCCGCGTTCATAAGGTTTGACCCCATTGAACATGCATGCTTGTATCCCAATTGTTTGCTGTCACAACATCACTAATCTTCATAGCAGGTATTGAATATGTACCCTTGAAATGCAGAGATTTGGAGCATTACATTTACTCTGTGCAACACAACTAGAAAACCAAAAGAAATGTCCTCTCAGCTAGTTAATAGTGGGACTTGTCTCAGTTTCTTCAACTTAACAAACTCGTTGTGAGAAAATGTATTGACTTAACTGTATTTT